>OX411815.1:25440669-26719003 GCA_948253155.1 Leucoma salicis | reverse complement strand
CTAACCTAACCTAACCTAACCTAACCTAACCTAACCTAACCTAACCTAACCTAACCTAACCTAACCTAACCTAACCTAACCTAACCTAACCTAACCTAACCTAACCTAACCTAACCTAACCTAACCTAACCTAACCTAACCTAACCTAACCTAACCTAACCTAACCTAACCTAACCTAACCTAACCTAACCTAACCTAACCTAACCTAACCTAACCTAACCTAACCTAACCTAACCTAACCTAACCTAACCTAACCTAACCTAACCTAACCTAACCTAACCTAACCTAACCTAACCTAACCTAACCTAACCTAACCTAACCTAACCTAACCTAACCTAACCTAACCTAACCTAACCTAACCTAACCTAACCTAACCTAACCTAACCTAACCTAACCTAACCTAACCTAACCTAACCTAACCTAACCTAACCTAACCTAACCTAACCTAACCTAACCTAACCTAACCTAACCTAACCTAACCTAACCTAACCTAACCTAACCTAACCTAACCTAACCTAACCTAACCTAACCTAACCTAACCTAACCTAACCTAACCTAACCTAACCTAACCTAACCTAACCTAACCTAACCTAACCTAACCTAACCTAACCTAACCTAACCTAACCTAACCTAACCTAACCTAACCTAACCTAACCTAACCTAACCTAACCTAACCTAACCTAACCTAACCTAACCTAACCTAACCTAACCTAACCTAACCTAACCTAACCTAACCTAACCTAACCTAACCTAACCTAACCTAACCTAACCTAACCTAACCTAACCTAACCTAACCTAACCTAACCTAACCTAACCTAACCTAACCTAACCTAACCTAACCTAACCTAACCTAACCTAACCTAACCTAACCTAACCTAACCTAACCTAACCTAACCTAACCTAACCTAACCTAACCTAACCTAACCTAACCTAACCTAACCTAACCTAACCTAACCTAACCTAACCTAACCTAACCTAACCTAACCTAACCTAACCTAACCTAACCTAACCTAACCTAACCTAACCTAACCTAACCTAACCTAACCTAACCTAACCTAACCTAACCTAACCTAACCTAACCTAACCTAACCTAACCTAACCTAACCTAACCTAACCTAACCTAACCTAACCTAACCTAACCTAACCTAACCTAACCTAACCTAACCTAACCTAACCTAACCTAACCTAACCTAACCTAACCTAACCTAACCTAACCTAACCTAACCTAACCTAACCTAACCTAACCTAACCTAACCTAACCTAACCTAACCTAACCTAACCTAACCTAACCTAACCTAACCTAACCTAACCTAACCTAACCTAACCTAACCTAACCTAACCTAACCTAACCTAACCTAACCTAACCTAACCTAACCTAACCTAACCTAACCTAACCTAACCTAACCTAACCTAACCTAACCTAACCTAACCTAACCTAACCTAACCTAACCTAACCTAACCTAACCTAACCTAACCTAACCTAACCTAACCTAACCTAACCTAACCTAACCTAACCTAACCTAACCTAACCTAACCTAACCTAACCTAACCTAACCTAACCTAACCTAACCTAACCTAACCTAACCTAACCTAACCTAACCTAACCTAACCTAACCTAACCTAACCTAACCTAACCTAACCTAACCTAACCTAACCTAACCTAACCTAACCTAACCTAACCTAACCTAACCTAACCTAACCTAACCTAACCTAACCTAACCTAACCTAACCTAACCTAACCTAACCTAACCTAACCTAACCTAACCTAACCTAACCTAACCTAACCTAACCTAACCTAACCTAACCTAACCTAACCTAACCTAACCTAACCTAACCTAACCTAACCTAACCTAACCTAACCTAACCTAACCTAACCTAACCTAACCTAACCTAACCTAACCTAACCTAACCTAACCTAACCTAACCTAACCTAACCTAACCTAACCTAACCTAACCTAACCTAACCTAACCTAACCTAACCTAACCTAACCTAACCTAACCTAACCTAACCTAACCTAACCTAACCTAACCTAACCTAACCTAACCTAACCTAACCTAACCTAACCTAACCTAACCTAACCTAACCTAACCTAACCTAACCTAACCTAACCTAACCTAACCTAACCTAACCTAACCTAACCTAACCTAACCTAACCTAACCTAACCTAACCTAACCTAACCTAACCTAACCTAACCTAACCTAACCTAACCTAACCTAACCTAACCTAACCTAACCTAACCTAACCTAACCTAACCTAACCTAACCTAACCTAACCTAACCTAACCTAACCTAACCTAACCTAACCTAACCTAACCTAACCTAACCTAACCTAACCTAACCTAACCTAACCTAACCTAACCTAACCTAACCTAACCTAACCTAACCTAACCTAACCTAACCTAACCTAACCTAACCTAACCTAACCTAACCTAACCTAACCTAACCTAACCTAACCTAACCTAACCTAACCTAACCTAACCTAACCTAACCTAACCTAACCTAACCTAACCTAACCTAACCTAACCTAACCTAACCTAACCTAACCTAACCTAACCTAACCTAACCTAACCTAACCTAACCTAACCTAACCTAACCTAACCTAACCTAACCTAACCTAACCTAACCTAACCTAACCTAACCTAACCTAACCTAACCTAACCTAACCTAACCTAACCTAACCTAACCTAACCTAACCTAACCTAACCTAACCTAACCTAACCTAACCTAACCTAACCTAACCTAACCTAACCTAACCTAACCTAACCTAACCTAACCTAACCTAACCTAACCTAACCTAACCTAACCTAACCTAACCTAACCTAACCTAACCTAACCTAACCTAACCTAACCTAACCTAACCTAACCTAACCTAACCTAACCTAACCTAACCTAACCTAACCTAACCTAACCTAACCTAACCTAACCTAACCTAACCTAACCTAACCTAACCTAACCTAACCTAACCTAACCTAACCTAACCTAACCTAACCTAACCTAACCTAACCTAACCTAACCTAACCTAACCTAACCTAACCTAACCTAACCTAACCTAACCTAACCCATCGAAATTTTTAGGTTTTTAGTGCGATTTTCAGTCTGTTTTTTGCTCCCTTTAGTTTCTTGTAATTATCCTTAGCATACTATACGTCAGCGGTTCCATCAGAGCCCTGAAATTTTCAAAAATTTTTCTTACATATCAACTTAGTACATTTTCGTAAACTCACTATTAAAATATTCAAGTTAACACTTACCTTCTGTCACTTATCCTCGGTCCACGTTGGTGGTTGAGGTCTTAAATTGTTCCTCGTTTAATAGCCTTTCATCCAATAGTAAAATTTTGTAGTATACCCTTCAGGTTTGTGTAAAATAACGCACTATATAACAAAAAACGTTAAATTTTTTGCTGAAAAATACGAAATTGCATCTTTATACTTACCATCCTGTCTGCTATCCTCGGTCCACGTTGGTAATTGAGGTCTTAGTTTGTTCGTCGTTTACAGCCCTTTCTATCGATACTACTTTCACGCAGATAATCCTTCAGGTTTCTGAAATATAACACAGTTTGTACCACAAAAAGTCGTTCCTAGAACATTTTTATCAGTTTTTGCAGCTTAACTTCACTTTTTTGTATAGAGACCCTTCCGGTTTCTTCACCTATCGTGTAGTGCTCATCAAGCCCTACACGCCGATACCCCATTTGTGCCCTTTCTGATCACTAAATTTTTAAAATTTGACCCGCCCAACCCACCCTTTTCTCTACGACAGTTAAAATTTGAACAATACATTAGAAATACAAAGAATTTAGATATACATAGTAAAAAATTTTTATTTCATATTCGCTTAGGGATCATAATATACGTTCTAAATATACCCTTGCACCCTACCCAAACACCAATAGTTTCGCCACAAATTCAAAAACATTTCTCACATACATCTCATCCGTTCATTACCTCATTTACACAAATTTTAAGACAAAAGATGTTCGGAATACGTACACCGACGAAGAAGCGACCGCTTGTGCAACTAGTAGACATTGCCGATACAGGCATAGGTCTCCTCAATACTACTTTCGACATACCTATAATCGACCCAAAGCCTAGCTGCAGCAAGGACATGGATGCCCCTTCCCCCTGCGTTTCCTCCTTGATACCGGCACAAGACGGTCCTCAAATCAGCTCTAGCCCTCCAACCACAGAAACCTTGGCTCCTCTCACACTACCGGCCAAAATTAAAACCAAACCCGTACCATACGCTGTATCACCGCTCAAAGAACGATCAGAATACGCTGACACAATATCAGAAGCCCGTGCCTGTGTTACCAAGGCCAAAATTCACCTGTCGAACTCCAGGAATCTGAAGTCTGAAATTAAAACAGGTATTATCCAGGCCATAGACCGCTTGTTCTTAATCACAAAAGAACTTGCAACCAAAACAGACAAACCAAACCAGTGCCCAGTTACGCCGTTAAATCCGACTCAAGGAAACGACCTAAATAATTTAATACAAGAGCACATGCATGCTCTTAAACAAAACAATGATAAAATAGATGAGCTCTCCGAAATGCTGCGTAAAAAGAGTTACGCCAGTGTTACGGCAGCACTACCAACAACGAAACCCACCGAACGAACCGCTCTGCACTCCATAGTGGTGAGCGCTACAGACGAAACAGAGTCAGGCGAACAAGTACTCGAGAGAATACGGAAGGTCGCCAATGCCAAGGATGGTGGAGTTTCGGTCGAGTCAATCAGAAAAGGTAAAGACCGTAAAGTCATAGTGGGTTGCAGCACAGAAGAAGAAAGACAAAAACTAAAAAATCGACTAATTAAAGCACCGGAACTGACCGTCAATGAGGTTAAAAATAGAGACCCCCTCGTGATCCTTAAGGACGTCCTCCAGTACAATACCGATGATGATATAATAGCAGCACTGAGAAACCAAAATAGCTCTCTTTTCAAAGATATTGATAAAGCTGAAAATAGGATAACCGTTGCATACCGAAGACGCACTAGAAATCCACTTATTAACCATGTGATACTCAAAGTCTCACCAAAACTCTGGCAACGTATAACGCAAACCGAAACGGTGCATGTGGACCTTCAACGCATCAAGGTATCGGATCAATCGCCCTTGACTCAGTGCTCAATGTGCCTCGCCTATGGACACAGCCGGCGACAATGCAAGGAGCAAGAAGCAAAGTGCAGCCACTGTGGGGGTTCACACCTCAAAGAGAAATGCACGGAATGGCAGGCTGGCTCTAGGCCCTCTTGCTGTAATTGTACCCTTGCTAAAATTGAAAACGCGCAGCATAATGCCTTCAGCGATGAATGCGTAGTTCGTAAAAGGTGGGATGCTATAGCGAGGTCCCGGGTAGCGTATTGTTAAAGGCGTCCCTACGAACTTGATAGCAAAATACACATTCGCGCAGATAAATCTACAGAGAATGAAATTGGCTCAAGAAGAACTTCTTATAGAAGCGGAGAAGAAACGCATCGCAGTGGCATTGCTGCAGGAGCCCTATGTTGGTGGTTTTAAGAATGTGAGGGGTTACCAGGGTGTGCGTATTTTCCAGAACCCGGATCCTAGAGATGAGACAGTGAAGGCTGCAATCGCCATATTTGACCCGGATCTGGAGGTCGAGCTATACCCGGAACTCACCAACAACAATATAGTAACAATAAAAATCAAAACCATAGCATGGACACTTGTAGTTATATCCTTTTACTTTGAACCAAATAAACCCATAGAACCATACTTAGATATTTTACTGAAATCAATAGAAAAATCACAGTTTACTAACACAATAGTCGCAGGAGATGCAAACGCTAAGAGTTGTTGGTGGGGGAGCTCGACTACTAATAGCAGGGGGGAAATAATGGCTGGAATGCTCTACGAGGCGGACCTCCAAGTCCTCAATATGGGCGAAACCCCCACCTTTGACACTATTAGGGGTCACCAACACTTAACCAGTCATGTAGACATCACAGCCTGTACCACTGACTTACTCAACCTGATCACGGACTGGAGAGTAGTACAAACATTGACTTCGTCGGATCATAATGGAATCTTATTTGACATAAATCTCCAAAAATCAACTGGAACCACCATACATAGAACTACCCGAATTTATAATACAAAGAAAGCGAAATGGGGCCGTTTTGTCGAAAAACTAAATCAATTAAATTCAGATCAAAACATAAACTCCGATAACATCAATGCAATAAACCAATTACCCCAATTAGAATCAGTGATAACCCAATATATAGATAATATAACTACATCATGCAACAAATTTATACCTAAAAAGAAAAATGACGAAACACTTACCATGCCGTGGTGGTCTCAGGAACTTGCTGCCGCCAAGAAGGAGATGAAGACCAGGAAGCGCCGTATCTGGTGCGCTGCTCCCATTCGTAGGGCCAAAGTCGTAGAAGAGTACCTGCAACAAAAAGCAATATATGAAAAAATGGTAAAGAATGCACAAACCACCAGTTGGAAAGAGTTTTGTTGTAAACAAGACAAGGAAGGGATGTGGCAGGGTATTTACAGAGTCATAGCCAGAACCACGAGGCGCGAAGAAGATCTACCCCTCATTGGACCGGCTGGAGAGTCACTTAGCTCACAAGACTCAGCTAAACTCCTAACAGAAACCTTTTATCCGGATGACAAAGAAAATGAAGACAATACTTACCATCGACAAGTAAGAGAAATGGCCAAAGCCCTGAATGCGGATCTTCACAATGAAGAGCCTTCGTTCACCCCACTAGAGCTAGAAAATGCTGTTAAGAGTTTTAACCCAAAGAAGGCCCCAGGAGCGGACGGCTTAACTGCGGATATCTGTAAACAGGCTATTAGTTCAGACCCTAACACGTTTCTGGCACTGATGAATAAATGCTTACAGCTAGGTTGTTTTCCAAATATTTGGAAAAAAGCTACTGTAATAGTACTGAAAAAGCCAGGTAAAAGCGATTACAGAAATCCCAAGTCCTATAGACCCATTGGGCTCCTACCGGTAATGGGAAAGATCTTGGAAAAGATGGTGGTAGCTCGACTGAAATGGCATCTGATACCTAGGACAAGTACTCGCCAGTTCGGCTTCACGCCCCAGAGAAGCGCCGAGGACTCCCTCTGTACTCTAATGCGGCACATTCGGCAAAAACTTAGTGACAAGAAGCTAATAGCCATAGTCTCATTGGATATAGAGGGGGCCTTTGATAGCGCCTGGTGGCCAGCTATAAAAGTGCGACTGGCTGAGGAAAAATGTCCGGAAGGCATCAGAAAAATTATGGACAGTTATTTAAGTAATAGAAGCGTTGAAGTCAGATACGCCGGAGCTAAGAGCAAAAAAGCAACTAAACAAGGCTGCGTACAAGGTTCTATCGGTGGCCCGATTCTCTGGAATCTGCTAATAGACCCGCTATTAAAAGACCTAGAGGCACGGGGGGATTACTGCCATGCCTTCGCTGACGACATTCTGCTAGTCTTTGACGGAAATACCGCTACTGAAATTGAACGACGCGCCAATGGTGCCCTCGACTATGTTTGTAAATGGGGCGTCAAAAACAAGTTGAAATTTGGTCCACAGAAAACCACCGCAATGACAATTACTAATAAACTAAAGTATGACGCCCCGCTTCTGATCATGGGTGGGGTCGCTATTGGCATGTCCGAACAAATCAAAGTCTTAGGTCTCACTATCGACAATAGACTAACATTTAACGCACACATATCAAACACCTGCAAAAAAGCCACTAATATATATAAACAACTATCCAGAGCAGCAAGAGTTAGTTGGGGCCTTCACCCAGAAATTATAAAAGTAATTTACACAGCCGTCATCGAACCGATAATCCTATATGCAGCCAGTGCATGGGCACCAGCCGCAAACAAAAAGTGCATACAAAAACAATTAAACGCAGTTCAGCGAGGCTTTGCACAAAAGCTGTGCAAGGCCTACCGAACAGTATCACTGCACTCTGCACTGGTGCTAACTGGACTACTACCCCTAGACCTAAGGGCACAAGAAGCGGCAGCTCTCTTTGAAGCCCGAAAAGGTAAAAGTATACTTATCCCGGATGATAGGGAAATTGAAAAGCCTATAAAATTCACAGACACAATCCATCCTGCAGAACACCAAGCAATAACATTTGAAAGCCTGGAAGACCGGACAATGGAAAACAAAGAAACTAACCAAAACGTCCAGTACGTGGAGATATTCACAGATGGAAGCAAAGTTGATGGCAAAGTTGGTGCGGCAGTTTCCATCTGGAAAGGAAATGTCGAGACGAAATCCATTAAACTCTATCTATCCGCGTACTGTACGGTCTACCAGGCTGAGCTCTTAGCCATAGACAGGGCAATTAAGGAGATTTTGGACGAACAAGAAAACCACTTTAGGCTATATAGTGATTCAACGGCGGCGTTACAGTCAGTGACTGACGTAGGCAACCTCCACCCACTGGTGACCAGCATAAGGGCAAATATAAGATCCGCCACGGCCCAGAAAAAGAACATCTCGCTCTACTGGGTCAAAGCTCATGCTGGACGAATAGGAAATGAGCGCGCCGACCAGTTGGCGAAACAGGCAGCGCTCAATTCAAAACGACGCCCGGATTACGACGCTTGTCCGGTTTCATATGTCAAGAGGCAAATCCGGGAAAGGTCGCTTGACAGATGGAACCGGAGATACCAAGAGGGTGGGGCTGCTGGAACCACAAAAATGTTTTTCCCGGATGCTACTGAAGCATACCCAGTCACACGAAAAATAGCAATAAATCAGATCATAACCCAAGTACTGACAGGTCACGGGGGATTCGCGCAGTACCTATACAGATTCGGGCGTAGTGCGGACCCATCGTGTGTCTGCCAACCAGACATTGAAGAATCACTACAACATATCATCCTTGAATGTCCAGAACATGAGTACGCACGTTTTAACCTACAGACAAAAATTAATTTAGAACTAAACATACAAAACATAGCAATTATTATGAAAGACGAAACAAAGAGACAAGATTTTCTGAACTTCTGCATAGAAGCGGCAACTAAAGTCATCAGAAGAAACAAAACACCGTAATAATATTACAATATCTATCGATACTATTTATTTATTAACTAATATAATAAAATTTATACTAATTACCTTATTTATTATAAAACTAGTGTATACATGCAACATGTTTAATAGTCTTAATAATCTATTGCTTTACAAAATCATAGATTATGATTTTTATTACTTAATTAAAAATATATGTAAAGTAAACAAAATAAAGTACACGCAAAACAATAACTCTGGTTCTGTCAGAGGAAACGCGGCAACCAGGTCCAGTAGACCTGGTATTTAAAAAAAAAAAAAAAAAAAAAAAAAAAAAAAAAAAAAACCTAACCTAACCTAACCTAACCTAACCTAACCTAACCTAACCTAACCTAACCTAACCTAACCTAACCTAACCTAACCTAACCTAACCTAACCTAACCTAACCTAACCTAACCTAACCTAACCTAACCTAACCTAACCTAACCTAACCTAACCTAACCTAACCTAACCTAACCTAACCTAACCTAACCTAACCTAACCTAACCTAACCTAACCTAACCTAACCTAACCTAACCTAACCTAACCTAACCTAACCTAACCTAACCTAACCTAACCTAACCTAACCTAACCTAACCTAACCTAACCTAACCTAACCTAACCTAACCTAACCTAACCTAACCTAACCTAACCTAACCTAACCTAACCTAACCTAACCTAACCTAACCTTTTTTTTTTTTTTTTTTTTTGTTGACGCAGTGGAAATGCTGTTACGCATCCCCCCAGCCGGGTGCACCGGGGGGTATGTCGGGCTCGCCGGCCATGCCCGCAATTTTGCATGGCAGCCCTACCGACTAAAACCACTGCGGCCCCTACCACGCCTTTTGTGGGGGTACTGGAGGGTCATCTTACGACATTCTACTCCAGCACCCCCGGCGTATGGCCAGCTACTGGCCACGATCCGTCGTCACTCCTGGCGGTGGGAGGAGGCGGGCGTAGCGCAGCCTCCACCTCCCTGGCCGCCGCCTGCGGAGCGAGTTCGCATGTGCGAGTGCCTCGCGTTCCCGCTCCGCAGCCTCCTTCTGGGTCATCACGGCCTCACAGAAAGAGGCAACGGCTGACCAGAATCTGCCGCCGCTCAGCATTTGTGATACTACAGCTGGCAGCGACAGATCACTCCCGATTACCGCCGACAGGTCGTGGCGCTGAGGCCCCCAGGCGGGGCATTCTTCTAGGGTGTGGCGCGCATTGTCGATTGGCGCGCCACACTCATGACATCCAGGGGCCTCTTCTCTACCGATTCGGTTCAGGTACTCACCAAAAACCCCATGTCCGGTGAGTACCTGCGACAGCCGGAAGGTTAGGCTGCCGTGCCTCCTGCTTATCCAGCGGCGGAGATGCGGCGCGATCGCCTCCACCGTTTCACGCCCCGCTTCGGGGGACTCCAAGTCCCCTCTCCACCGCCGGATTACTGTCCTTCGAGACGCTTCCTTTACTCTGCCCATTTCTCCATCAGAGATTCGCTCACCCCGAGTACGCACTGCAGCACGGAACCGATAGGCTTCCGCCAGCGCCTCAGCCTGAAGCGGCCAAGGCGGGTCGCCCGCCAACAACGTAGCCGCAGTCCAGGACACCGTACGGTAGCCCCTAATGCATCTCACCGCCATGACCCTCTGCGACTTTCGCAGGAGGGTCTTACTGCGGGCGGTGAGTGAATCCGCCCAGATAGGGGCACCGTACAGTGCCATGGACCGCAGGATGCCAGCGTATAAACGCCGGCATGACGACGCAGGACCTCCAATATTAGGAAGAAGCCTACCGAGAGCCG
The DNA here is from genome assembly GCA_948253155.1 of Leucoma salicis. NCBI lineage: Eukaryota > Metazoa > Arthropoda > Insecta > Lepidoptera > Erebidae > Leucoma > Leucoma salicis. The sequence goes on along the minus strand of OX411815.1, from coordinate 26,708,143 downwards.
CAGCCGAGTTAATAAGTCTCGGAGCGAGCTGGGCAAAGTGCGCCTCGAACTTCAGTCTACCATCCAGGTGCAGGCCCAGGTATTTCATATGGGCCCGCACCGGCACGACAGCCCCCTGGACACTGATGCATGCTCCCCGGGGGGGACCTCGGCGTGGACCATGGAATAGGAGGGCCTCGGTCTTCGACAGCGAGACCCTCAGGCCCAGCGCGTTAATCCGGTCGACGATGAGCGCGACACCGACCTCCGCCAATCGGGCGGCCTCCTCAAAGCCGGACGTCCTCACCGTAATGAGGGTATCATCTGCGTAACAAATTACCCCCATCCCGGCAAGGAGCCGGCCCCGCAGAAGCCAGTCGAACCCGACGTTCCACAGGATTGGACCCAGGACAGAACCCTGCGGAACGCCGCACTCGACCCGATGGCGGTACAAGCGCCCGTCGCCCCCCTCCCAAAGCACACACCTCCCCTCGAGGTACGTACGCCTCCAACAGCCTCCGAAGATACGGAGGCACCTCGTGATATCGGAGCGCCTCCTTCAGCGTCCCGTGAGGAAGGCTGTTGAAGGCGTTCTTTATGTCGAGCGAGACTGCCAGAACCACCTTACCTTCAGCGACTGCTGTGGTGGTGAGGGCCTTCAGGGCGGCCAGTGCATCGATTGTTGACCGACCTGCCCTGAACCCGTACTGCGCATCCGACAGTCCCGGCCCGACTTCCTCGAGGTGCTGGGCAAGACGACCCGCGAGCACTCTCTCAAACAACTTGGCCGTCTCGTCCAGCAGAACCAGAGGCCTGTATGCGGAAGGAGAGCTAATCGGACGACCCTCCTTCAGCAACAGGCACAACCTTCCGGTCTTCCAGATCTCCGGGAACTGCCCGGTTTGCAAACACTTGTTTAGCAGTTCCCGGAGGACCTCCTTTAAATATTCAGAGGCAATGCCGAGTACGAGACCTGGGACGCCGTCCGGTCCAGGCGCTTTCCTCTTACCACGAAGGCGGGAGAGGGCAACATCCATTTCCATGTCGGTGACGAGGGGTATCGGTATCTCCTCCTCCACCGACCGGGGAGCCATTGTGGGGGGGGCATGTCCCACGGAGCGCGGGAACAACTCCACCACCAGCCCCGACACGAGATCCGGCTCCATTGATTCAATTACGGGAGCGCCATGGGCGCGGAGCTTGTTCCGCGCCCGTTGGTAAGTGCGCCCCCATGGATCCCGGTCGAGGTCGGCAAGCAACTCCCCGCGAGCCCTCTCCTTGGCCTGGCTGATGGCCAGCTGCAAGCCCTTCTTCCTACTGCGATACTCGGTTCGCAGCTGACCCTCAAGAACGACGTCCCTATTGCTGCGCTGACGGCACCGGACGTAGGCGCGCCGCGCACGATTGCAGGACACCCGGAGGTCGGCGATCTCGGGCGTCCACCAGTAAACCTGCCGGCGCGGCGGCGCTCGCCGGGCCCTCGGCATCGCCGCATCACACACCGCCATTAAACTTTTCTTCCATTTGCCTGCGAGCTCCTCCGCATTTATGCTGCTCTGCCCATTCACAAGACCCCAGCGCTGCACTATGGTAGCCTCCCGGACCATTTCGGTATCTAACCGTCCGAGCGCCCATTTTGGGAGTCTGCCGCTCGCACGCCGGTGCCCCGGTGGCCCCTGAAGGGCGGAGACCTCGAACCTGATGTATCGGTGGTCCGATAGGGTCTCCACCTCTTCTTCCACTCTCCAGTCACTCACACCCTGTGCGACATCGGGGGTGGCGAAAGACAGGTCTACGATAGACCCACCCCGTTGCCGCACGCAGGTGTGGACGGTCCCTCTATTAAGGAGGGACAGACAGGCGAGTAGGGACCACTCTTCGACGACCTCGCCTCTGGCATCCGTGGCGGAGCTCCCCCATGCTCGGGACTTCGCATTAAAGTCGCCGAGGACTATGACAGGTCTCGGCGATTGTCTTCGGACCGCGGCGCCGACGGAGTCCAGGAACAATTCAAACTCCGCCAGCCCGCGGTTGGGGGAGAAATAGATACCAATTATTGCGAAGTCCCGCCATCCCGCCACGGCATAGCCATTTCCCCTCTCCAAAGCCGAGAGAGGCGGGCCGCAATTTCCGCTGGACAGAACAGCAACATCTTCATTTAGGTCCCCCACCCAATTAGGTGTGTGGGGGACAAAATAGGGCTCGCAGGCCACCGCTAAATGTATGCCCCACTCCGCCACGGACTGCAGAAACAAGTCCTGGGCCCCGGCGGAGTGGTTCAAATTTCCCTGGAGGAATTTGAAATTATCTCCCATTACGAGGATATAAGGGTTTCCTCCTCAGCCTGGTGGCTTTCCCTACTTTCGATTCTGGTGGCCCGATGCACCGCGGCCACCGTTCCTTCCTTTCCTTTTATAGAGGGAGGCTTACAGGCCCTCCCTCCCATGGTATGCTCAGCAGGACGTCCCGCTGCTGAACACACGGCGCAGCGTGGCTTCGCCACGCATTCTGCCAACCGATGCCCAGTACAGCCACACCGGAAGCAGAGGTTGGACCTATCAATTCCGACCGGGCATAGCCGGCCCGCATGCCCTAGGCTCTGGCACTTGAAGCATCTCAAGGGGAGCGGATCAAGCGCCCGGACCCCAGCCGAGCTCCATCCGACGAGAAGGCGTCCTGTACCGACCAGGATCTTGGCCGCAACCTAACCTAACCTAACCTAACCTAACCTAACCTAACCTAACCTAACCTAACCTAACCTAACCTAACCTAACCTAACCTAACCTAACCTAACCTAACCTAACCTAACCTAACCTAACCTAACCTAACCTAACCTAACCTAACCTAACCTAACCTAACCTAACCTAACCTAACCTAACCTAACCTAACCTAACCTAACCTAACCTAACCTAACCTAACCTAACCTAACCTAACCTAACCTAACCTAACCTAACCTAACCTAACCTAACCTAACCTAACCTAACCTAACCTAACCTAACCTAACCTAACCTAACCTAACCTAACCTAACCTAACCTAACCTAACCTAACCTAACCTAACCTAACCTAACCTAACCTAACCTAACCTAACCTAACCTAACCTAACCTAACCTACGCTTTGGCACGCCGTAGCGAACGCACACGGTCCGCTGTCATAATTACCGCTCCGCGAGTGAAAATCTTTGTTAAAAATCAAAGTTGTGGGTTTTTTATCTCAAAATATCAAGTGTTGTATATCGTTGGATGCGTTTTAAAAAGCCCTACACGACGGTATATAAAAGTGGCGCATTGCGCGCACCTGTGATTTTTAAAGTGTGAAAAACGTCAAAAATAGTGCTCAACAGTTGTCAAGCCCTAAAACTCAGTGATTTTCGCAATAAATTACCAAGTGCTGCATACCATTGGATGCGCCTTGAACTATAGAGTGTGCTAATATATAATTTTAGCCTTCCACATTTTTGTACGAATTTTGCTGGGCAAAAAACGAAAAATTTTTGACAAAATCACGTGCACCGGGTTAAAACGATCTATAACCCCCATTTTTTCTTGCGGATATCGACGCGTCTTGCCAAGATCTACAAGAAGACACCTCATATATATTTTTAGCCCTCAGGGGGGCCGAGTAAATCTCAAATAACAAGAAAAACCGTTAACGGAAAACCAATTTAGAAGCAAAAGCGGAAGATAAAACAGCAAGGACAGGCGCCGGGAGCTGGGAAAGTTGCGGATCTGTTAGAGAAATTAAGCTAAGTTACTTAGTTTTTAAAATATTCACCTACATAAAACTTTCAAGCGATAAAACTCATTGAAAATTGACTAAAAAATTTTTTGCTCCTAAATTCGAGCGGTAACACCCTAATTTGTATAGTCCAATAGGGGCTCAAGCTCCTTCCGTGCCTCCACAAAAAATCTTAATTAATTACCATCAACAACAAAAGAGATATCGCGCATTTAGTGAATTGAGAAAATTTATGTAGGCCTAAAATCGATCTCCGCAAACTAAAAATCACATTTTTTCTGGTGGCCTGAGGGAGTCCTTGCGGGTGTAAGTAGATAGGGTACCTCCTAAAAATAGTTTTACCGTTTGTCCCGTTCTTCTAGGTTGTGGGGGAACGGAGATATAGTTACTTATATTTCTTAAATTTAACGTAAAGTAAAACATTTTTTATGTAACAGCGCCATTGCGACAAGTAGCAGAACTACGGTGATAGGGTTGGGACCAGAACATATGACTGCTTTACGTACTAAATTCATGAAGTAGGACACAATTAGTACTACTTAAAATAAATAATAGGACTAAAAGCGTAAAATATTGGCCTAATACTGGGGCGACATATGCCGCATATAACTTGTACTGCTGACTACCTATTTATATATCAAATACGCCACACATACATACACACCTCACTTACAATAAACTCTTTCCAAGTATATCAACACTGGGTGTAGCCCAAATAATCATAAACTTAACCACTCATACACTAAAACATAACAGAATCAACTACAAGTTCATAAATACTCTAAGTCAATACATTTTATTTAGTACACTCACCATTTTCCTACACTACACTAGTACAGAAGCGCAACGTACTACATCCCTAAGTAGGTGGCAACATAAACAAACGCCCCTCTTCAGGCGGCCACGCTATTGGTGCAGCAAAGTACATAAGCGGTTAGCGCCACCTCGTATCGATTAGCGGAATTAAAAGTGCATGCTATAATATAACAACAGGGATATAGAACATCTAAACAGATTTCTGCTATAGTTTCTGAGAAAAACGCTGAAATACGACGCACACAAACAAAATACAACTACACATTTACACACATACAGAACTATTCATAGCACACACAATATTCAATTAAACTGGTATTGTCAAACATCACATAGCAACACAACAGTAACATTTTATGCAACAATATTATTCGTACATTACAATATTAACACTATACAGACGCCAAACATACAGGACTTTACATACATACTACATTAATATTTCGCATATATATACTATATTTATTATACGCTTTTTACAAAACCATACCATACATCATATAACACGTATCTATAAAACACATTATATAACACATTATACGTACACATCGACATCGACATCGATATTGATAATTGACATCATTAATTATTAATATAATCTATACACTAATACACACATACATACCCATATTATATGTATATACGTAACATCATCACGCACAACATTTAAGTAGGATTCGCATAACCGCACTGCAAACTCACTGAGTCACTCCCGCAAATAGACTGAGAGCAGACCACCCACGTTGACCAGGGTACCGTACTAGTACGAGAGAGCGAGACGGGACGCGTGCGGTACTGCAGTGAGAGGAAGCGGGACAGAGCGCGTGTGCGCCGGGGGCGGAGTCAGCACTGCGCTGTGGGCGCGGCTCCGTTTCCTATAACATAACTGTCGACATATAGCACATAATATTTATTTATTTTATTTTAGTTTGGTGGAAAATTGGTTAGTTCTGATAAATTATTATAATCCGCGTGTTGTTGCCGTATTCGTATATATAACATCCTCATAAATATAGGTGGTTAGAATAAATTGTAGTATAGTAATTATTGACTGTATACATCAGCACGTCGCAGTAGAACATAACAATATACATATAATATATATATAATACAACTCATCACACGACACAGCAATACATACATAGGTACCCACCATTCAGTCACCTGGAAACCGATCACCAGGGAAGATCATCACTGGAGACGAGGCGGGGTGATAGTGAAGCTCGGACCTGGAACAACATACACAATTATACATTACCTATATTTGGCATACACATAAGTTGTACACTACACATATACGAAATTTATAATATAAATATATATATATATATATATATATATATATATACTGCACATAGACATTCTTAAAACATATACTCACACACTTATTTACGTTAAAATCCCTAGTAAGAACACACATACCATAAACTATACAATACATATAAACCTCACATTCACATATACACATAATACCATATCCAGAACAAATAACTATATCTACACGTTACAACATTAAACATAAATCATCATACAACAATTACAGCAGCCATACAATCAAACTACTGAGCCACTCATGAATATAAGTTCCGCTTGTAAAACCCCCAACCAATAGCGTAAGACTCGGTATATAACAAGTATATAAGAAGTAAGTGAGGCCGCGCCCCCAGTGATCTGTTAACGCCCCAACGTAAAAGTTTATGTAGACAGGAATCTTCTAGAACAAACACTATTTTTTGGGAATTACGAATTGTTATACCACTAAAACTATACATATTAACAATTATAACACAATTGGTACGAACAGACGTAATTTACTATTTAAAACAACATTACATCTAATAATATACAATTTGTTCAAGAAAGGCGCCATCTCTTGTCGAAAAGCGCAACCAAACATTATATACTTGCTGTAACTAATTAAATTTGTTCACTTGCCTCGATGGAGATTTAGCAAAATAGGTATTCATACATATTATTCTATTTACATACCTATTACAATTGGAAAACCTACAATTTTTACCATTGTTTCAAAATATAAGTATTCGTTCTGTTCTGGTTCCACCTATTTGGGTATTAGTGCTGCTGAGTGAGTGAATTATTAAAAAATTTTTTTTGTTTGTATTGTAATAAAACTAAAAATAATTTCAATTTAATTTAGTTATAAGATTTATGTTTTATTAACTACTGGACTGTGTATCTGTAGAGACATTTACAATTTAACTTGGCCGCTACCAAAAAAGAGAGATAACAAGCTAAACTATTATTGACATTATCTATAATTTATACAAATATTGTTTATAAGATTTTTATTTCATTTTATATATTATTTATTTATTTAGCTATTGGGATAATCTAATTTACATATATTCTAATTTACATATTCCATAGAATTGACAGGAATTGCATGCAATACATTTGATTAAGTAGTTGTGGAGCAATATAAAGCTACTTATAGCAATAATCTAGTTATTTATATTATTTATTTTATTTTATTAAGTAATTATTATTATAACTAATATTGACTAAGAATTTACCCTGATTTGAATTTCTGACATAATTTATTTAATTCCAAATCGGCCCTCTAGAATCTTGACTAATTGAAACATATTGTAGTGTTTAATTGCTTTCTTTTCTGCTGTTATATTTTATTGAATAAATAATATACAATTTACAAATTACATACCGGGACATTTTAGCGCTCTCTTTTATTCCTCTGTTGCGTAAAACTAACAGACATATACTAAGATGTCAAGTCAACCTACACCGTCCTGCCGGACCTCAGCATCCGGAACGAAAACCCCGCTAACAATCGGAGCGGTAAGACCGGGATATGTAACACACGCTCGGAAGAGCTTTGAGATGAGTAAGGTTCAGCCTCACCGTCCGCCTAGTACCATTAAGCCAAAATGCTCTAAAACAGGGACTGGTGAAGAAAAAGCTGGATCCAACAAAGAAGTGCCAGCCCTAGTATCCACCTTGGAAAGGTCGGCGCGATACGTAAGTCGAACCTCCGAAGCGCGAGCCTGGTTACAATCTGCAAAAACAAACATAAAACAATCTAGAAACCTAAGGCATGACATAAGGGATGGAGTACTTGAAGCCATCACAGAATTATATAGATTGGTGATAGACGCAGAGGAAAGGAAGCCTTACATAGGGAGGAAGGTTTTAGGCAATGATAGGCTATGTGAAGGGGGCGTGAACGAGCTGGATAAACAATGTGCAGAGGATAATAAAATTAACAAAGAGTACATGATAATGATAGAAGCGCATGAACTACTGCTGAAGCAAAATAGCCAGGAAATGCAGAGGCTCCAGGAGGCAATAAAAGAGCATAAAACCTATATAGAGACCAAAATCAGCTACGCGGGGGCAGTTGCGAGCGGCATAAGGAAGTCTCCTATTTATAGGGATAAAACAGAGACAGCGATGCATTCAGTCGCAATCACCTCCGAAAATGGCAAGGAAACTGGAGAAAAAGTCCTGGAGGATATCAGGAAAGCAGTAAATGCGAAGGAGGAGGGCCTCAAGATAGATAAGGTCAGAAAAGCAAAAGACGGAAAGGTAATAATAGGATGCAGTGATAAGAATGAAATAGAAAGAGTAAGAAAGGTAATTGAGCAAAGAGGACAAAACCTAAGGGTTGAAAATATGAAAAATAAGGACCCCTTAGTAATAATAAAGGACCTAATGGCGTACAATACTGATGCACAGATAGTGGAGGCACTGAAAAATCAGAACAAACATCTCTTCAGGGATATTCCGGCATCTGAAATAAGATTTGAAACGAGGTATAGAAGGAAGGCAAGGAACCCTCACATGACACATGTAGTGCTAAAGGTGTCGCCGGCAATATGGAGTCGATTAACCGAGGCTGGCATAGTGCACATCGATATGCAGAGGGTGCGAATATACGACCAATCACCCATAGTACAGTGTACGAGATGCCTTGGTTACGGACATGGCAAACGCCATTGCCAAGAGGAGCATGATTCCTGTTGCCACTGTGGCGAGTTGCACCTTAAATCTGTGTGCCCCAAATTTCTGGAGGGAAATGCGCCATCATGCCGTAATTGCCAAATAGCAAAATTGGATGCAACGGACCACAGTGCTTTTAGTCATGAGTGCCCCATCCGAAGGAAATGGGATAATATAGCTAGGGCTACAGTAGCGTATTGCTAAAGATGACATAGACGCTAACCAGATATATTATAACTTTGCACAAGCAAACCTTCAAAGAAAAGCACTTGCAACAACAGAACTAATGCTTGAGGCTAAACGGCGAAATATTACCATTGCCCTAATCCAGGAACCATATGTCGGGAGTATTGGGGCTATGAAGACATACTCGGGTGCTAGAATATTCCAAAATACGCCTCAGAATGGGGGTACTGTGAAGGCAGCGATAGCGGTGTTTGACCCGAATGTCGCTGTTTCCCAGTGCCCCCAATACACCACCAACAACATCGTGGTGGTTAGCGTGCGTACTGGTACCTGGGAGGTTCTCATTGTGTCTTTTTACTTTGAGCCCGATAAGGAAATAGACCCTTATCTGGAACAAATAACCAAAATATGCCGTGACCATCAAAAAGCCAAAATAATACTTGCAGGAGACGCCAATGCGAAAAGTATATGGTGGGGTGGGAATTTGACGGATGAAAGGGGAGAAAATGTGGTGAACATGCTGGGAGAACTTGAATTTGAGGTCCTTAATACAGGGGATATACCTACTTTTGACACCATACGGGGGGGAAGAAGGCTAACTAGTTATGTTGATTTGACCGCATGCACGGATGACGTACTGCACTTGGTGGAAGGCTGGCGTGTAGTCGAAGACCTCACAAGCTCAGATCATAACGGAATGGTTTTTCGAATCCTATTAAAAGAACTTAAAGGCATACAAATAAAAAGAACAACTAGGCAGTTTAATACTAAAAAAGTTGACTGGCAAAAATTTAGAGACAAGTTGAAAGAACTAAAATCAAACAATAATATAAACTTAGATACAATTAATGCAATAGATGATAAAGAACAATTAGACTCTACTATAAATAAATATACGGAAATAATCAGAAAAACATGTGAGCTAACTATGCCTATTAAGAAAGGTGCAGAAAAACTTACCATCCCATGGTGGTCAGCGGAGCTGAGGGAGATGAAGCGTGCAGTCGCCACCAAGAAACGCAGGGTACGATGCGCGCGGCCGGCCCGCAGAGCTATGGTTGTCGAAGAATACCTGAAAGCAAAGGAGGACTATGAGCGGCAATGTAGAAACGCTCAAACAAAAAGTTGGAAAGAATTTTGCGGGAAACAAGAGAAGGAAAATGTCTGGGAAAATATACATCGTATAATTAAGAACACTGGGAAAAGGGAGGAGGACCTACCATTGATTAAGAACGGGATTTCGGTGGGCTTACAAGAATCCGCAAGACTACTTGCCGAAACGTTTTATCCAGATGACGCTGAGGAGGATGATAATGCCGACCATGAACGAGTGAGACAGGAAGCTCGCCAAAATTACCGCCTCAGTGATGACAGTAATAATGAGCCTAAATTCACACTGCACGAACTATTAATGGCCGCCAAAAGTTTCAACCCCAAAAAAGCGCCGGGTGAGGATGGACTTACGGCGGATATATGTGTACAAGTAATTACCGGAGACGTAAATTTAAGTCTAGCGGTGTACAATAAATGTTTGCAAATATCGCACTTCCCAACAAAATGGAAAATTGCAACTGTCATAGCACTGAGGAAACGGGGAAGAACTGATTTTACCGATCCCAAATCATATAGGCCAATCGGACTCTTATCAGTAATGGGTAAAATTTTAGAGAAAATGGTGATAAAGAGGATAACGTGGCATTTATTCCCCAGACTCAGTATCCGCCAATACGGCTTCATGCCCCAGCGCGGCGCGGAGGACTCCCTCTATGACCTAGTGGAATATGTTAGGAGCAAACTTCGGGAGAGGAAGCTTATAACAATGGTTTCGCTGGACATAGAGGGAGCCTTCGATAGCGCATGGTGGCCGGCTATTAAAGTGGGGCTTAAGAGGGAGGCGTGCCCATTATCACTCCAGCAAATGATAGCGAGCTACCTGGAGGATCGGCAGGTCAAGCTGAGATACGCAGGTCAGGAGTGTGTAAAGCGTACAACCAAAGGATGCGTGCAAGGCTCTATAGGAGGCCCCATCTTATGGAACCTATTACTTGACCCATTGCTGAAAGGTCTCACGGGGAGGGGGGACTACTGCCAGGCTTTCGCCGATGATGTGGTCCTCGTCTTCTCGGGGGACACAGCGGCGGAGATCGAGGGCCGAGGCAATGCCGCGCTCGAGCATGTTCTCGAGTGGGGTGTCATGAATAAGCTAAGGTTCGCACCACAAAAAACAAAGGCTATGGTGCTGACCAAAAAGCTGAAGTATGACACTCCACGGTTGAGCATGGGCGGGGTCGACATTGCCTTGGCTGAGGAAATAAAGATACTGGGGCTTACGATAGACTGCGGGTTGACCTTCGGCGCCCATACCGCTAGAGTTTGTGGGAGGGCGCTGGGCGTCTACAAGCAGTTGTCGAAAGCCGCCAGGGTGAGCTGGGGCCTCCATCCTGAGGTTGTTAAGATAATATACACGGCGGCTATAGAGCCCATGATTACATATGCTGCCGCCGCATGGGCACCCGCCACTAACAAAAAATATGTGCTCAAACAGCTAAACGCAGTGCAGCGGCCATTAGCCCAAAAAATATGTAAGGCATATAGAACGGTCTCCCTCAATGCAGCCCTGGTGCTGGCCGGGATACTCCCCCTGGACATTCGTATAAGAGAAAATGCGTCTCTCTACGAGGCCAGAAGGGGGGTGTCCCGGTTCATACCGGTGGATAGAGAGATCGAGGAACTGTTGCCCTACAGTTCAAAACCGCACCCTGCCGATCATGTAATACACGAGATTGGAAATCTTGCCAACCAAGAGGATGTCGCAGCACTGGTAGATGGTGCAGTAAAAATATATACGGATGGCAGTAAGATTCAGGGTGAGGTTGGTGCGTCTATCTCCGTATGGGAGGCGGACGCTGAAACCTTGGCCCGAAAATTCAAGCTGTCGTCCTACTGCACTGTCTACCAGGCTGAACTGCTGGCCATAAAGCAGGCGGCAATGGTAGCGGAGCAAAAAGGATACAGAAGATGCGCAATCATAAGTGATTCTAGGGCAGCACTTGAAACAGTCGCAAATAATGACTCCCTGCACAAGCTTGCTAATGAAACCCGAGAACTCCTTCGGAAGTGTTCGTTAAACGGCAAGGACGTATCTTTATACTGGGTAAAGGCTCATGAGGGAATAATGGGTAATGAGAGGGCAGACTACCTCGCGAAACAGGCAGCGCTGAACAGTCGTACAAGGCCATTTTATGATAGATGCCCGGCTTCTTTCGTCAAGAGACAAATCCGTATGGAATCTCTTGGCGAGTGGAACCGGAGGTATCGAGAGGCTTCTACAGCGGCTGTTACGAAAAAGTTTTTCCCGGACGTGTGGCAAGCCTACAAAATAATTCTTAAAATACAATTAAATAACATCCTTACACAAGTATTGACGGGGCACGGTGGGTTTTCTGAGTACCTATATAGGTTTAGGTGTAAGGACGACCCATCGTGCATCTGTCAACCAAACACACCGGAATCGATATTACACGTCATCCTGGAGTGTCCGGTACACCATGTCCGAAGAAGTGACCTAGAGCTGAGGCTAGGAGAGAAAATAAATCTGGAAACTATGCAAATTTTAATGCGGTCACCGGACAAAAGGGAACCTTTTCTAGATTTTTGCGTGAGTTCTGCCGCTATGGTTGTAAATAGAAATAAAACATAAAATATGTATGTTTATATGTGTGCGTTAGTATGTGCGTGAATGTGTGTGTGGGTGTGCAGATATGTATATGTGTGGAATTTTTGAGTCATAATATTATAATAGTTATTGATATTCCTATTGTTCTATAATTATAACCAAATATTATATAAATTATTTAATTGTTTCATTATTATTTATTTAATTATTTTATTTATTATTTATAGCAATTTCTTATTATAAATAAATCGTGCTGTCCTTTAATACTGTCTCTACTTAAACTGATCACCTCTTTTCTTCGTATGTCTTGGAGGTCACGCACTTTTTAAATAAAATGCGAAAGATCGTAACCAAATGTTATATACACTATGTATATTATCACAAGTCTTAACACTTTAAAAGTAAAGTGTGAATGACGACATGATAATAAACTACCAACTAAATACTGTAACTAAGTTTTCTATGTGTTATAATTATATAAAGTAAGAAATATGTTGTTAATTTAGGTAATTATAATTGTTAAATAAAACTAAAAATATAACATCTGTAATGTACTTTTATGATATATATTTATAATCTAATAATTGTAATGTGATGTAATATAATACCTAATGTAATAGATTTAAATATAATGTTATTTATTAAGTAATAATGTAAGATATTATAAAGTAAAATAAAATATACAATGTGTAATGTATTTTCATAATATATAATGTAATGTAATAATAGTAATGTGATGTAATATAATAATGTAATAGATTTAAGTATGGTCTATCACTTTGTGCCCAAAGCGATAAGACCAGAAATGTGATTAATAATGAAATATAATATGTTGATCATGCATTTTGTGAAAGCAAAATGGCAATGAACAATTTCATTTAATCAAACGTATTTATTCATTGAATATGTATAGTATAAAAATATATAATATTTATAACCATGGCAAACATTGTAAACGTAGATATAAGAATTATATGGAAATAAAAATAATAGAATAAGACAGAATAGATGCTACCTCCCATACTGGAGGACTAGGGCCCTAGACAAATTAAAGGATAGGCTTGAGAATAGTTAATAGATGCATAAGGTCTTGGATTCTGTCCGAGAAAATAGCTCGCGGGCCGGGCCACAGCGCCCGGACAGGAAAAAAAAAAAAAAAAAAAAAAAAAAAAACCTAACCTAACCTAACCTAACCTAACCTAACCTAACCTAACCTAACCTAACCTAACCTAACCTAACCTAACCTAACCTAACCTAACCTAACCTAACCTAACCTAACCTAACCTAACCTAACCTAACCTAACCTAACCTTTTTTTTTTTTTTTTTATTTTAGGTGGGCAAAAATGTCCTACCGCACACCCCGCTGCCCGGGGAGACAACGGGGTAGTGTGGGGCTCTCACCCACTAAAAACCCACCGTGCGCCCTCACCCGCCCTTGCTACGGCGGATCACGGGAACCGCGTCGTTTCTCCGCGATCCGCAGGCGGCAGCCCCTTCGGGCACCCTCTCTTGTGCGACGCCCCGCGCACTTGGGCGTCACACCTTCGCGGTAGGCTTCCGCGGACGGCAGGGTACTCCCCGACCCCACCGTCCGCAGCCTCGGCTAGGGCGGCATCAGGCGCAGGTAAGCGCGCGCGCGCCGCCCCGCGCGCCGGCGGCGAATCGGGTCCGCGAAGGAGGATTCCTCCCGGGCCCTCTCCGCCGCCTCCTTCCGCGAGATGACAGCCTCGCAGAAGGCGGCGACCGCGGTCCAGGCCCTGTCACTGCCAACCATCGCTCGCGCAACGGCCGGCAGCGACAGGTCCACGCCTATGACTGCAGCGAGTTCCCGGCGCTGCACATCCCAGGCCGGGCACGACTCGAGCGTGTGCTGCGCCGAGTCCTCGCCGCAGTCGCAGTGGTGACAGCCTGGGGTCGTCTCCCTCCTAGCGATCGTGTGCAGGTATTTGCCGAAGCAACCGTGCCCCGACAAAACCTGCACCAACCGGAAGGTGAGGACCCCGTGCTGCCGCCCTGCCCATTCTTCCAAGATCGGCTGGAGCGCCCCCACGGTCCAGAGACCAGCCCGGGGCGTCTCCAGCCGAGACCTCCACTTTAGGACGGTGGCGCGGCGGGCATCTTCCCGCCACGCAGAGATTGCGCTGGGCGAGGGGCGGCTGCCCCCCGCCCGCGCCGTCGACGCCCGCCGATAAACGTCGGCGAGCACTTCCGCCTCCAGATCCCAAGGGGGGGTTCCGGCCAACGCGCAGGCTGCATCGCACGAGACCGTGCGGTACCCGCGTATTGCCCTGACCGCTACGACCCTCTGTGGACGCCACAGAAGGGCCCTATTGCGAGCGGCCAGGGACTCCGCCCACACGGGCGCGCCGTACAGTGCCATTGACCGTACTACCCCCGCGTAGAGTCGTCGACACGCGAGACTCGGTCCGCCCAAATTCGGCATCAGTCGCCCGAGGGCGGACGCCGTGCCGACGAGCTTTGGCGCAAGACGGCGGAAGTGCTCGTCGAAGTGCCACCGTCCATCCAATACCAGGCCCAGGTACTTGATGTGGGCCTGGATTGGAAAGCCCACACCGTTGACCGTTATCGAGGCGCCGGCGGGTGGGCCGCGTCGGGGCCCATGGAAGAGTAGGGCCTCCGACTTTTCAAGGGCCACCCTAAGCCCCAGCGCCTCGATCCGCCTGACCACCTCCGCGGTTCCTGAGGTGGCCAGCGTTGCCGCCTCCTCGAGGGTCCCGCCCCGGGCTGTGACGAGCGTATCGTCTGCGTAGCAAATTACGCCCAGCCCGGGGGGGAGCCGGCCACGGAGGACCCAGTCGTAGCCGATGTCCCACAGGAGCGGCCCTAGAACCGAACCCTGCGGGACGCCGCACGACATAGCCCTCCTTACAACGTCCCCTTCCCGGTCCACGAAGAGGACGCTGCGGCCGTCGAGGTAGTCCGCCACCAGCCGCCTTAGGTAGAGGGGCACTCCATGGTACCGGAGTGCCTCCTTGATGCAGCCGAATGGCAGACTATTGAAGGCGTTGGCGATGTCGAGCGACACCGCCAACAGCACTTCCCTCGAGGTGACGGCCTCCGCAGCCGCGGCCTTCAAGCGCAGGATGGCGTCGACCGTAGACCGACCCGCCCGAAATCCGAACTGGGCATCGGACAGGTCGGGGCCGACCGCACCTAGGTGCCGGACGATGCGGGCAGCGACAACCCGCTCGAGCAGTTTGCCCGCCTCGTCCAGCAACACGATGGGCCTGAAGGCCGCGACTGTATTCGGAGACCGTCCCGGCTTCGGCAGGAGCACGAGCTTCCCCTCCTTCCAGCAG
Source organism: Leucoma salicis (assembly GCA_948253155.1). Lineage (NCBI taxonomy): Eukaryota > Metazoa > Arthropoda > Insecta > Lepidoptera > Erebidae > Leucoma > Leucoma salicis. Next base: position 26,692,450 of record OX411815.1, on the reverse strand, counting down.
TCAGGGAACCGTCCGGACACCAGGCAAGCGTCGAACAGTCCCCTGAGGCGGGGCTCTAGGTGGTCGAGGACCAGGGCCAGCACTCGGGCGGGAACCCCGTCCGGCCCGGGGGCGGCGCTTCTCCGCATACGCGCTGCCGCCGCCCCCATTTCCGTCGTCGTCACGGGCGGTACCTCCCCGTCGTCGGCCTCCCGGTCGTCATCTGGCGGAGCCATGACCGGGGGCGTGTGCACCGCCCGTGAAGGGAATAGTCCCTCAACCACCTCAGAGAGGAAGCCCGGCTGGAGGGTCTCCGTAAGGGGGGGGCCCTGGGCGCGGAGCTTGTTGAGCGCCGCGCGGTACGGGCGTCCCCAGGGGTCACGCTCGAGACCCTCCAGCATCTCCTGCCTTTTCGCGTCTTTGGCGCGACAGATGGCCAGCTTTAACGCGGCGCGCGCGCTGCTGTACGCCGCATACAGCCGGCCCTCCCGCTCTTCGTCGCGGATTCGGCGACGGCGGCTGCGGGTGTAGGACCTCCGGGCACGAATACAGGCCGCACGGAGGTCCGCCAGCTCCGGGGACCACCAGTAGACCCCCTTCCGTCGGGGCGGGCGCCGCACGCGGGGCATGGCCGCATCGCAGATCTGCGTAAGCATGCCGCGTATGCGGCCAGCCTCGGCGCCCACATCTTCCGTCAGGGGGGGAGGCAGCCAAGATTGAAAGATGGCCGCCTCCACCAGCAGCTCCCGGTCGAGCCTACCCACAGCCCAACGCGGAAAAGCGGGAGTTCTGTCCGCCACGTGACCCCTGCTGGCGCCCTGAAGGGTCCGGGAGACCTCTATCTGAATGTATCTGTGGTCAGATAGGGTCTCGACCTCCTCCAGGACTCGCCAGCTCTTTACACGTGCGGCGACACCGGGGCTAGCGAACGAAAGGTCCACTATCGACCCGCCCCCGCGCCGCACGCACGTTAGGGCGGACCCTCGGTTTAGCAACACGAGGTCCGCCGCTTCCGCCCACTCTTGGACCGCCGCACCTCGGGCGTCCGTCCTGGGGGACCCCCACGCCGTTGATTTGGCGTTGAAGTCCCCCAGCACGAGCACAGGGCTCGGTGCCATACGCCGTATCGAGGTCTCCAGGCTGTGTAGGAAGACCTCGAAAGCCGCCAGACTACGATTGGGGGAGAAGTACACGCCATACAGCGTGACCCCTCCCCATTCAGCTGCCACATATCCCGTGCCCTTGTCCTTGACTGACAAGGGCGGGGAATGCGGCGCCGCCGACCCGACGACCGCCACGGAGCCATCCCCGCTATCCGCCCAATTGGGGCAATCGGGGACTATGTAGGGCTCCGCGGCTACGGCAACACCGATCGACCGCTCCGCCACGGATTGCAGGAAGAGGTCCTGCGCCCTGGCGGAGCGGCCGAGATTCCCTTGGAGGAGGATAGAGTCGTGGTCCATAAACTAGACCACGATATCCTCCTCCATGCGCTGCGGCGGTCCAGCCGCGCTGGGTCGGGCAGCCGGGGCCGATTGGCTGCCCACCCCCCTCTTAGGGCCTGACTTGGCCGGAGGCCTGCACCCCACCCGCCCCATGCAGTGGTTGGCGGGGCGGTTGCCCGCCGCACATGCGGGGCAGTGTGGGGTGGCAGTACAGGTCGCCGCCTGGTGCCCTGCCTGACCGCAACGGAAGCAAAGCCCGCTGCAGTCAAAGCAGTTGGTGCACAGCGGCCGGGTGTGACCGACCGCCATGCACTTGTAGCACCTGGCAGGCCGGGGCTCCAACGCGGTTACCCGCGCGGCGCTCCAGCCCACCAGGAGTCTACCGGCGGCGACCAAATCTTTGGCCGCCGCGACAGGGCACGATACCCAGACGGCACCCACACCACCTGGACCTGGGCGAATGGTGCCCACCCGGACGGCGCTGCTGGGAGACCCGGTTTTCGAGGCGATAGCCTCCCGGATCTCTTCCGCCGTCACGGAATCGTCCAGCCCGGAAATGCGCAGTTCGGCGCACTTCACGGGTCTGGCGACCCGGACACCACTCTCAGCCGGGAACAGGCCCAGCAGCCTCGCGGCCATCGCATCGGCCGTCTTGGCGCCCTCTGGCCCCAGGTACTCGAAAATCCGAGCACCTGTCCGGGCTTGGCGGGAGCGAGCGGAGACGTCCCCGAGATCGGAGACGTTTATCTCCCGCCGGGCACGCTTCAAGACGGCCTCGTACGTCAGGCCCTTTTCCTTTCCCTCAGGCAGCACGGTGATCACCACCGCTGCTGCCTTGGGCACCTTTAATTTGCGCGACCTCTTCTTTTTATTCCGGGACGCCTTTGGAGCCTCCCCCCTCTGGTATATGGGCGCCTCCTCGCGCTCCGCGGCAGCGCCGCGACCCCTGGTCCGGGATCGCCGGGGCCCAACCACCTGCCAGTCCCCGTCTGAGGACTTAGCAGTGGCAGGGGCGGGGGCAGGAGCTCGGGGTGTTACCACCGCGGCCCGTGAGGGTTTGGCAATCTGTCGCGGCGCAGCAGCGCGTGGAGGCGCAGCAGCGCTTGATAGAGGCGGGAACTCCTCTCGGGGCTGACCCCTCGAGGCTTGTCCCGCCTTGCCTTTCTTTCTGTCCCGTTTTTTTTGGACCGCAGGTGTCGGTGCTCCTGGTGCTGGTGGCTTTGCCGCCGCTGCAGCGAAAGACACCTGGCCCTCTTGGCATGGCAGGGCTGTTGGTGCCGAGGCCATTGTGCCGTTCCTCTTATCTGCTGCTAGCGGCGGCCGCAGTCGTGGCTCCGGTGGCAGCCTCGCGGCCAAAGCGTCGAACCGCGGACCAAAGACGGCAGCAATGCGGTCAATGATCACACGGAGCGCTTCGTCTTCCAGCTCCGGTCCAGAGCCTGACTGGGCAGTGGACGAAGCCGGGGCAGCCGCGGGGAGCCCAAGCTCAACCCGTAACCCGGCCTGACCCTGCTCCAATTCTGCCATCCGCGCCTCGAGGCAGCGGTTAGCCTCGTCGAGGCGCTGGTTCTGCGCCTCCAGACGAGCGTTCTGAGCCTCGAGGCGCTTGTTTTGCTCCGCCAAGCGCCGGACCGATAGCGAGATCTCGTGCGCGGCGTCTTTAAGGCCACGCACGAAGTTCCCCTTGAGGTTCCGCGAACCAGCCGCCACCGTCTCCACTATGGCCACACTGTTCAGGGCCCTCTCCTCAGCCTGGGCCGTCCCAATATGGCCCTCGTCTGGGAGGCGGAGTTTTTCTGTTAAAAGCGCCAGGCGCTCCTCGGCGTTTTGCTCCGCCTCCAGCCTTTTTAGGCTTAGGGTTTCTGCCCTACTGGCAGATGTGGCACGAGGCGCAGGTGCCACAGGACGGCTCACGCCTCGACCCCTAACGCTATACTGCGCTTTCGGGGGAGGCGTCTCAGTAGGGCAGTCCCCTGATTCGGGCGCCCCACCACCCTTGGACATGGTGCGCTTCCGCGATGGATAATCCACATCCATCTGCCCTGCACTTATGTCCGCAGCAGCCAGAGATGTTGAGCTGCCCGCCCTTCTGGTATTTGCCCTAAAGGCACAAACACCTTCTTCAGCAGCGGACATCTCGGAAGCCGAATTAGCTGCCGAGCTGTCCGTCGCCGAAGCTCCTTCCTTCCTCTTTCCGCGTCCCTTGCGGGACCTAAACTTCCCTTTTGAGTCGCGCAATGGTTCTGTCGGCGCGACTGACTTTGATGTGGGGGCCGCATTTAAAGCCGAACCCCTTTCGGCTGTATTATTATTTTGTGAACTTGTATCCATTTTGTTCCCACGAGTGTGGGAGAAAGGAGGTCCACCCGGGCAGAGCTCCCAGTACCCGGGTAAGCGTACATTTGTAACCCAACACAGGGGGACCGCAGGTACCCTGGCTGGGGGCGCGCTCGAGACTGAACTACCCATCAGTCATGCATCTCCTCGCCGCGCGCCAGAACTTGAGATTCGGGGTAATTTTTTATAGAGGTTGTCTTCCTCGCGGTCCGGGCGATTAAGCCAAGACCCTCGTTCCTGTATGCCCGCGAGACGTAACCACAGACACGCGCTCAGGTTTACGATTTGGGACGGGGGGGGCCGCTGTGGCCCCACTGTCCCCCCTCTCCAGAGCCCGGTGAGCCAGTCTGGCCCCACCGACTCCGACGCCTGGTCTATCCGCCGTGCCCTCTGCTGAGTCAGAGGGACACGCGGAGACCCGTCCAGTCCGGAATTTTAGCCGCCGGCGACTGCCGACGTTGCCCGGGGTGCACCACTAGGAGGTAAACCGGACAAATTAGCACCCCAACCTAACCTAACCTAACCTAACCTAACCTAACCTAACCTAACCTAACCTAACCTAACCTAACCTAACCTAACCTAACCTAACCTAACCTAACCTAACCTTTTTTTTTTTTTTTTTTTTTTTTTTGTTGACCGTGGGAAAATGCAATCTTTACGCACAATAAGTCCCGCACGCTTCGGGGAAAGCAGTGCGGGGCGTGCCGGGCTCAGCAACCACCGGGGATAAGACCCAGTGGCGCCACTACCAGCTAAAAACACCACGGAGATCCCACCTCTCGGTTACGGCAGAGTTACGTGATCGTGGGAACACGCATCGCGACTCTGCCGGCCGATGTGTCCGCTTCACGCAGACCCCCTCGGAGCCATTCCCCCAGGAACTACGGCAAGACTCCTCAAGGCCCTATTGCAGGACGCCAGCTTCCCCTGCAGCCGACGCCCCAGGCCCCCCCAATGGGGACGGAGTGCGAGCCCTACGGGCCCGACCCCGCACCCTGCCCCTTCTCAGCTGCAACGAGAGAGGGTCAGCCTCCCTCTGTCGCTCATCAGCCTCCCGCCGCGAGAGCACCGCCTCACTGAACGCGGTCACTGCCCTCCAAGCCCTCTCATCCCCCACCATCTTTCTGATGATGCCGGGTAGAGAGAGATCGCCACCTACAACCGCGACCAATTCTTGCCGCCTTTCTTCTTCTCCCGGGCATGCCTCCAGAGCGTGCTGCGCGGTATCTTCCGCACAGCCGCACCGGTGACAGACCGGGGTCGCTTCCCTGCGGGCAACGTTGCACAGGTACCTCCCGAAACATCCATGTCCCGAGAGGACCTGCGTGAGCCTGAAGGTTAGCGCACCATGTCTGCGCGTGACCCATTCAGCGAGTACAGGCCGTATCGCCTCGAGAAGCCGACGAGCTCCAGATCCCCTTTGCGAGTGCTCAAGGAGCCTCCCGCGCCAGGTCTCCAGGGCAAGCGACCTCCCCTCGTCCCGCCATCGAACCACTTCCGCTGCAGACGGAAGTTCGCCTCGCGCCTTCGCCCGCTCCTTCCGCCAAAAGAAACCTTTTTTTTTTTTTTTTTTTTTTTTTTTTTTTTTTTTTTTTTTTTTTTTTTGTTGACCGTGGGAAAATGCAATCTTTACGCACAATCAGTCCCGCACGCTTCGGGGAAAACAGTGCGGGGCGTGCCGGGCTCAGCAACCACCGGGGATAAGACCCAGTGGCGCCACTACCAGCTAAAAACACCACGGAGATCCTACCTCTCGGTTACGGCAGAGTTACGTGATCGTGGGAACACGCATCGCGACTCTGCCGGCCGATGTGTCCGCTTCACGCAGACCCCCTCGGAGCCATTCCCCCAGGAACTACGGCAAGACTCCTCAAGGCCCTATTGCAGGACGCCAGCTTCCCCTGCAGCCGACGCCCCAGGCCCCCCGAATGGGGACGGAGTGCGAGCTCTACGGGCCCGACCCCGCACCCTGCCCCTTCTCAGCGGCAACGAGAGAGGGTCAGCCTCCCTCTGTCGCTCATCAGCCTCCCGCTGCGAGAGCACCGCCTCACTGAACGCGGTCACCGCTCTCCAAGCCCTCTCATCTCCCACCATCTTACTGATGATGGTGGGTAGAGAGAGATCGCCACCTACAACCGCGACCAACTCTTGCCGCCTTTCTTCTTCTCCCGGACATGCCTCCAGAGCGTGCTGCGCGGTATCTTCCGCACAGCCGCACCGGTGACAGACCGGGGTCGCTTCCCTGCGGGCAACGTTGCACAGGTACCTCCCGAAACATCCATGTCCCGAGAGGACCTGCGTGAGCCTGAAGGTTAGCGCGCCATGTCTGCGCGTGACCCATTCAGCGAGTACAGGCCGTATCGCCTCGAGAAGCCGACGAGCTCCAGATCCCCTTTGCGAGTGCTCAAGGAGCCTCCCGCGCCAGGTCTCCAGGGCAAGCGACCTCCCCTCGTCCCGCCATCGAACCACTTCCGCTGCAGACGGAAGTTCGCCTCGCGCCTTCGCCCGCTCCTTCCGCCAAAAGACTGAGGACAGAACTTCTGCCTCCAAGTCCCAAGGCAGAGAGCCGGCGAGAGCGCATGCCACCTCATGTGAGAGTGTGCGATACCCCCTGCACACTCTCACCGCCATAATCCTCTGAGCCTGCCGGAGAACAGCAGTCTCCAAAGGCTTTAGTGACCTCGCCCATATAGGGGCCCCATAGAGGGCCATTGAGCGCACCACCGCCATGTAAAGGCGGCGACAGCTCCCATTCCCACCTCCAATATTAGGCAGCAGCCTAGATAGTGCCCCCGCAGCCCTTGTGAGCTTCGGGGACAACTGCCTCATATGGGCACCGTACCCCCATCTACTGTCGAGCACGACACCGAGGTATCTCAGAGTCGACCCGACAGAAATGGAGGTACCCCCCACAACGATTTCTGAGCCTGAGGGCGGCGCCCTCCGAGGACCATGGAAACAAATGGCCTCGGACTTGTGCAATGCCACGCTCAGGCCCAGCGATCTGATCCGGTCGACGATGACCGCCACCCCGGCAGTCACAAGTATCGCGGCCTCCCTGTAATTGCTCCCCCGGGCAGTCACCAACGTGTCGTCAGCGTAGCAAACCACGTCGACGCCACGAAGGTTCGCGCACCGGAGGACCCAATCGTACCCCACGTTCCATAACAGAGGACCTAAAACGGACCCCTGCGGAACGCCCCGGGTTACAGCACTACGCCGATCTCCCTCCGCCGTGGGGTAGACTACCTCCCTATCCGAGAGGTAGTCCCCGATCAGACGTCGGAGGTACCGAGGCACACCATGGTACCTCAATCCCTCCAAAATCGTGATCCACGGCAAAGAGTTGAAGGCGTTGGCAATGTCCAAGGATACCGCCACCATGACGCCACCCCCGGCACACGCCGCCTCCGACAAGTCGCGAAGGCACGAGATGGCGTGCATCGTCGACCGACCCCTACGGAACCCGTACTGCCTGTCGGCCAAGTCCGGGCCAGGCCCCTCCAGATGCCCAACGATGCGAGCGGCGAGAACACGCTCAAAGAGCTTCCCCGCCTCGTCGAGGAGCACAATCGGGCGATATCCCGCCGGCTCGTCCGCCGGACGCCCCTCCTTGCGCAGTAGCACGAGTCTGCCTCTCTTCCACCGCCTGGGGAACCTGCCCTCCCGCAAACAACGGTCGAACAGGTCCGTCAGACGGCATCCGAGGGCTTCCTGTGCGAGGGCCCACGCCCGACCAGGAATGCCGTCAGGCCCCGGCGCCGAGTTCTTTGCCCTCATTTTGGCTACGGCCACCGCCAGTTCGTTGGCTGCGATGGCTGGTGGGAAATCATCCTCAACACTGCCGCGCAACCGCGAGACCCCCATGGTGGGAGGAACAAAGTCCGTCCCCGGGGCACCGGGGAACAGTCCCTCGACCACTCTCTGTAGGATCACGGGCTGCAGAGTGCTGGTGACTGGAGGAGCCCAGGGGCGAAGCTTTTGCCTCACCAACCTGTACGGCCGCCCCCACGGATCGAGGTCCAGTGTCTCCAGCAGCTGTTGCCACGACCGCGTCTTTGCCTCGCGTATGGCTGCGCGGAGCGCTTTGGACGCCCCCCTATATGTGCCGTACAAGGAGTCGAGCTCTTCGGGCTCCTGACGTCTCCTCCTCCGGTACCGTTGGTACCGTCGACGCTCCGCTATGCAACGACGGCGCAGCTCAGCGATCTCGTCCGACCACCAGTAGACCTGACGCTTGGTCGGCGGCGTACCCACACGAGGCATGGCCGCGTCACAAACGCGAGCCATAGCCCCGCACAGACCGTCGGCTTCCACGTCCAGATCTACCGGTTCCGCCGGTGGAGCGTTCCACGCCTGAACGAGAGCCGCCTCTTGCAGCAGCTCAACGTTCATTCGCTTCAAGGCCCACCGCGGACCGGTCGCAGATGTTGATTGGACAATCGGATCCGATCGCGACAGCAAAACGCTAAACCGAATATACCGGTGGTCGGAGAGCGTCTCGTCATCGGTCACCTCCCAGTCTCTGACTCGCTGAGCAAGCTCAGGAGTAGAAAATGTCACGTCGATGACCGAGCCACCCCATCGCCGCACGCACGTCTGCTCGGTACCACGGTTGAGGACGCACAATCCTATCTCGGTGAGCCACTCGGTAACCGCTCTCCCCCGAGCGTCCGTCACCGGAGACCCCCACGCCGCGGACTTGGCGTTGAGGTCCCCGGCGACGAGAACGGGACGAGGGTGGCTCCTGCTCACCAAGGTCCCTACCTCGTCAAGGAGACCCTCGAGCTCGTGGAGTGGCCTATTAGGAGAGTGGTACATCCCAATGACCACAGCATGACCCACCCAGGCAGCAACGAACCCCCTACCCCTAACCACTCCGTCCAGAGCCGGCGAGTAAAGCGGCGATTGCGTGGTGATGGCCACCAACCCATCAACGTCACCGACCCAATCGGGTCTCGACGGGACCGTGTAGGGCTCCGTGACAACTGCCACTTGCACCGACCTCTCCGCCAAACTCTGGAGCAAGAGATCCTGAGCCCCGGCAGAGTGGTTGACGTTCGCTTGGAGGAATGTCAGGCCCATCCTAACCCACCTCCATGCTCGCCATCTGCTTCCCTGCCGGGGCAGTCGGCTGCGACTTGGCCTTGGCCTCAGCCGCCACCGACTTACGGTGCACTCCTTTCTTACTCGGGGGCTTGGCGCAAGCCTTGCCCCCGGAAAGGTGGCCCGCAGGTTTCCCCGCCGCCGCACATATACTGCAACGGGGATCCGCGGTGCAAGCATTGGCTTTATGGCCAACGCAGCCACAACGATAGCACTCGTCGCTGCGATCAGTGTCAGACGTGCACTGGGCCTTGATGTGGCCCGGTGTCAGACACCTGAAGCAGCGGCGAGGCCTGGCGTCCAGGATTTTTACCTGGGCCGCCACCCAGCCGACATAGAGACGGCCGCCGTTGGAGGTCACCCTCTTGGCTGCCGCAATTGGGCAGCGAATGAACGCTGTACCCATTCCGCCCCATCCCCTTCGGATGTCCCCGACTTTGTAGTCATCCGGGGACCCTCCACCTGCCCTGACCAGGGCGTGTTTTAGCTCACCGCCGTCCACGCTGTCATCCAGGCCACCCACACGGAGGTCCACCGTGATGACAGGTCTCGCGATGCGCACATCCTCTACTCCCTGGAAGACCTCCCTGAGCTTTGCAGCCAGGGAGTCAGCCTTCTCGGCTTTGTCCACTCCAGGGACCTCGAGGACGCGCGCACCCGTGGCGGCGGTCCTCATCTTTATCGGCGGTACGCCCAGGGCCTGAAGGTCGATCTTCTCCCTGGCGTCCGCCAGCACCTTAGCGTAGCTAAGGCCTTTTTCCGCCGACCCCGGCTGCAGTGTGATAACCACAGCTGCAGTTCGGGGCGAGCGGAGCTTGTTCTTCTTCTTTTTAGCCGCCTTCTTCGGCCTCTTAGTTGTAGCGGAAGAAGGCGACTTCTGAGCCTGTGTATGGTGGGGCCTGCCAGCCCCCTCCGACCTCTTTTTCAGGCCCCGCCTCGCCACTGTGCTCCACTGCTCCAGCAGTGGTGCTGGCTGTGAAGCCGCAGCCGTTGACGGAGCAGAGCTCTTCGAATCAGGAGCAGCCTTGGTAGCGGTAGCCTTACCCTTCACCTTCGGAGGCCCCTTCTGGGACTTTGTCGCAGTTGCTTCAGCAGCCGCGGCACGACGCATGTCCGCTGCTAGAGGCGGCCTCAGTCGCTGTTCTGGCAGCAAACGCGACTCGATGTTATCGAAGCGGGCATCTAACATCGCTCCAAATTGCGATGATAATGCCCGCGTCACTTCATCCGTGATTTGTGCAGCAAGCTGCGCTTTGGAGGCCTTGAGTTCGGCATTTTCTTTACGCAACCGATTGATCTCGGCCTCCTTCTTTTCGGCTTCAGCCGCCTGCTTTTTGTTGGCCTCGGCCAATAGCGCCACCTCTTCTGTGACGGACAGTTTGCACTGCTCGTCAAACAGTGAGGTAGCGATCGCCGTAGAGTCCCTTATCCTCTTCACAAAGACACCCTTTAGATTCGAGGATCTCGTGGCAACCTTTGTGATGAGGTTCATCGACTCATGGAATATGCGGGTCCTCTCCACCGGATCAAGTCCCTCCAGATTAGGCCTAGCACTAGGAACAGATGGCTTCAATTTGGAGAGAGTTTCCTCACTCTGCCGCCTGAGCTCCTCCGCTAGTTCTGCCTCGGCGGTGAGCCTTAATTCAGCTTCCTTCGCCTTGATATATTCGGCCTTGGCCTTTGCCAGACCGACGTACTCCCCCGTGGTCGGGGGACGCCCCCGTCCACGCCGGGCCGGAGCCACCTTGGGCTTCGGCTTGTCCGACTCATCCGAATTAACATCGTCCGAGTCCAAATCTCTGCGGCGCTTCCGCCACATTCCAGAAGATGACGCTCGGGATGAAACCCGGGACGCCACCGTCCGCACACTCGTGTCAGATGCATCATCCGCGGTGTCCGCGTCAGCATCTGGCATCACCACAACGTCCATATCAACAGGGCTTTTAAAGCCCTCGGCTCCCCTCTTCTTCTCAAAGGCAGCTGTTGCTCCCCCCGTATACGTGGAGCAGACAGAGCCGGTCTTTGAACGCGGCTCTGTGAGGGATTCCCCGGACGCAGTACGTCCGGGACCCTCCCGGGGAATCGTCTTTTTCGCAGTTGCCATATTTTTTAGTTTAACGTCCTACGACGTGCCACCCCAGACTGAGGACCCCTCAGCCATTCATCCCGGAAAAAAAAAAAAAAAAAAAGAAAAAAAAAGAAAGAAACCTAACCTTTTTTTTTTTTTTTTTTTTTTTTTTGTTGACCGTGGGAAAATGCAATCTTTACGCACATTAAGTCCCGCACGCTTCGGGGAAAGCAGTGCGGGGCGTGCCGGGCTCAGCAACCACCGGGGATAACACCCAGTGGCGCCACTACCAGCTAAAAACACCACGGAGATCCCACCTCTCGGTTACGGCAGAGTTACGTGATCGTGGAAACACGCATCGCGACTCTGCCGGCCGATGTGTCCGCTTAACGCAGACCCCCTCGGAGCCATTCCCCCAGGAACTACGGCAAGACTCCTCAAGGCCCTATTGCAGGACGCCAGCTTCCCCTGCAGCTGACGCCCCAGGCCCCCCCAATGGGGACGGAGTGCGAGCCCTACGGGCCCGACCCCGCACCCTGCCCCTTCTTAGCGGCAACGAGAGAGGATCAGCCTCCCTCTGTCGCTCATCAGCCTCTCGCCGCGAGAGCACCGCCTCACTGAACGCGGTCACCGCCCTCCAAGCCCTCTCATCTCCCACCATCTTTCTGATGATGGTGGGTAGAGAGAGATCGCCACCTACAACCGCGACCAACTCCTGCCGCCTTTCTTCTTCTCCCGGACATGCCTCCAGAGCGTGCTGCGCGCTATCTTCCGCGCAGCCGCACCGGTGACAGACCGGGGTCGCTTCCCTGCGGGCCACGTTACACAGGTACCTCCCGAAACATCCATGTCCCGAGAGGACCTGCGTGAGCCTGAAGGTTAGCGCACCATGTCTGCGCGTGACCCATTCAGCGAGTACAGGCCGTATCGCCTCGAGAAGCCGACGAGCTCCAGATCCCCTTTGCGAGTGCTCTAGGAGCCTCCCGCGCCAGGTCTCCAGGGCAAACGACCTCCCCTCGTCCCGCCATCGAACCACTTCCGCTGCAGACGGAAGTTCGCCTCGCGCCTTCGCCCGCTCCTTCCGCCAAAAGACTGAGGACAGAAGTTCTGCCTCCAAGTCCCAAGGCAGAGAGCCGGCGAGAGTGCATGCCACCTCATGTGAGAGTGTGCGATACCCCCTGCACACTCTCACCGCCATCACCCTCTGAGCCTGCCGGAGAACGGCAGTCTCCAGAGGTTTTAAACAACCCGCCCATATAGGGGCCCCATAGAGGGCCATTGAGCGCACCACCGCCATGTAAAGGCGGCGACAGCTCCCATTCCCACCTCCAATATTAGGCAGCAGCCTAGATAGTGCCCCCGCAGCCCTTGTGAGCTTCGGGGACAACTGCCTCATATGGGCACCGTACCCCCATCTACTGTCGAGCACGACACCGAGGTATCTCAGAGTCGACCCGACAGCAATGGAGGTACCCCCCACAACGATTTCTGAGCCTGAGGGCGGCGCCTTCCGAGGACCATGGAAACAAATGGCCTCGGACTTGTGCAATGCCACGCTCAGGCCCAGCGATCTGATCCGGTCGACGATAACCGCCACCCCGGCCGTCACAAGTATCGCGGCCTCCCTGTAATTGCTCCCCCGGGCAGTCACCAACGTGTCGTCAGCGTAGCAAACCACGTCGACGCCACGAAGGTTCGCGCACCGGAGGACCCAATCGTACCCCACGTTCCATAACAGAGGTCCTAAAACGGACCCCTGCGGAACGCCCCGGGTTACAGCACTACGCCGATCTCCCTCCGCCGTGGGGTAGACTACCTCCCTATCCGAGAGGTAGTCCCCGATCAGACGTCGGAGGTACCGAGGCACACCATGGTACCTCAATCCCTCCAAAATCGTGATCCACGGCAAAGAGTTGAAGGCGTTGGCAATGTCCAAGGATACCGCCACCATGACGCCACCCCCGGCACACGCCGCCTCCGACAAGTCGCGAAGGCACGAGATGGCGTGCATCGTCGACCGACCCCTACGGAACCCGTACTGCCTGTCGGCCAAGTCCGGGCCAGGCCCCTCCAGATGCCCAACGATGCGAGCGGCGAGAACACGCTCAAAGAGCTTCCCCGCCTCGTCGAGGAGCACAATCGGGCGATATCCCGCCGGCTCGTCCGCCGGACGCCCCTCCTTGCGCAGTAGCACGAGTCTGCCTCTCTTCCACCGCCTGGGGAACCTGCCCTCCCGCAAACAACGGTCGAACAGGTCCGTCAGACGGCATCCGAGGGCTTCCTGTGCGAGGGCCCACGCCCGACCAGGAATGCCGTCAGGCCCCGGCGCCGTGTTCTTTGCCCTCATTTTGGCAACGGCCACCGCCAGTTCGTTGGCTGCGATGGCTGGTGGGAAATCATCCTCAACACTGCCGCGCAACCGCGAGACCCCCATGGTGGGAGGAACAAAGTCCGTCCCCGGGGCACCGGGGAACAGTCCCTCGACCACTCTCTGTAGGATCACAGGCTGCAGAGTGCTGGTGACTGGAGGAGCCCAGGGGCGAAGCTTTTGCCTCACCAACCTGTACGGCCGCCCCCACGGATCGAGGTCCAATGTCTCCAGCAGCTGCTGCCACGACCGCGTCTTTGCCTCGCGTATGGCTGCGCGGAGCGCTTTGGACGCCTCCCTATATGTGCCGTACAAGGAGTCGAGCTCTTCGGGCTCCTGACGTCTTCTCCTCCGGTACCGTTGATACCGTCGACGCTCTGCTATGCAACGACGGCGCAGCTCAGCGATCTCGTCCGACCACCAGTAGACCTGGCGCTTAGTCGGCGGCGTACCCACACGAGGCATGGCCGCGTCACAAACGCGAGCCATAGCCCCGCACAGACCGTCGGCTTCCACGTCCAGATCTACCGGTTCCGCCGGTGGAGCGTTCCACGCCTGAACGAGAGCCGCCTCTTGCAGCAGCTCAACGTTCATTCGCTTCAAGGCCCACCGCGGACCGGTCGCAGATGTTGGTTGGACAATCGGATCCAATCGCGACAACGAAACGCTAAACCGAATATACCGGTGGTCGGAGAGCGTCTCGTCATCAGTCACCTCCCAGTCTCCGACTCGCTGAGCAAGCTCAGGAGTCGAAAACGTCACGTCGATGACCGAGCCACCCCATCGCCGCACGCACGTCTGCTCGGTACCACGGTTGAGGACGCACAATCCTATCTCGGTGAGCCACTCGGTAACCGCTCTCCCCCGAGCGTCCGTCACCGGAGACCCCCACGCCGCGGACTTGGCGTTGAGGTCCCCGGCGACGAGAACGGGACGAGGGTGGCTCCTGCTCACCAAGGTCCCTACCTCGTCAAGGAGACCCTCGAGCTCGTGGAGTGGCCTATTAGGAGAGTGGTACATCCCAATGACCACAGCATGACCCACCCAGGCAGCAACAAACCCCCTACCCCTAACCACTCCATCCAGAGTCGGCGAGTAAAGCGGCGATTGCGTGGTGATGGCCACCAACCCATCAAGGTCACTAATCCAATCGGATCTAGTCGGGACCCTGTAGGGCTCCGTGATGACCGCCACTTGTACCGACCTCTCCGCTAGGCTCTGGAGCAAGAGATCCTGTGCCCCGGCAGAGTGGTTGATGTTCGCCTGGAGGAATGTCAGCCCCATGCTAACCTACCTCCATGCCCGTCATCTGCTTCCCTGCCGGGGCGGTCGGCTGCGACTTGGCCTTGGCCTCAGCCGCCACCGACTTACTATACGCCCCTTTCTTACTCGGGGGCTTGGCGCAAGCTTTGCCCCCGGAAAGGTGCCCTGCAGGTTTCCCCGCAGTCGCACATAGGCTGCAATGGGGATCCGCAGTACAAGCGCTGGCTTTATGGCCAACGCGGCCACAACGATAGCACTCGTCGCTGCGATCAATTTCCGATTTGCACTGGGCCTTTATGTGGCCCGGCATCAGACATCTGAAGCAGCGGCGAGGCCTGACGTCCAGGATTTTCACCTGGGCCGCCACCCAGCCGACATAAAGACGGCCGCCATTGGAAGTGACCCTCTTTGCTTCCGTAATTGGGCAACGGATAAAGGCCGTGCCCATTCCCCCCCATCCCCTTCGGATGTCCCCAACTTTGTAATCGCCAGGAGACCCTCCACCTGCCCTGACCAGAGCGTGAGTAAGCTCAGCGCCGTCCACGCTGTCATCAAGGCCACTCACACGGAGATCCACCGTGACGACAGGTCTCGCGATGCGCACATCCTCTACTCCCTGGAAGACCTCCCTGAGCCTTGCAGCCAGGGAGTCAGCCTTTTCGGCTTTGTCCACTCCAGGGACCTCGAGGACGCGCGCACCCGTGGCGGCGGTCCTCATCTTTATCGGTGGAACGCCCAGGGCCTGAAGATCAATCTTCTCCCTGGCGTCCGCCAGCACCTTGGCATAAGTGAGGCCTTTTTCCGCCGACCCCGGCTGCAGTGTGATAACCACAGCCGCAGTTCGAGGCGACCGGAGCTTGTCCTTTTTCTTCTTTTTCTTTGGTTTCACCTTCTTCAGCTTCTTAGCTGTAGTTGCCGAAGGCGATTCCTCAGCCTGTGCTCTGTGGGGCCTACCAGTCCCCTCTGATCTCTTTTTAAGGCCCCGCCTGGCCACCGTGCTCCATTGCTCCAGCAGCGGCGCTGGCTGTGAAGCCGTAGCCGCCGATGGGGCAGAGCTCTTCAAAGCAGGACCAACCTTAGTGGTGGCAGCGTTCCCTTTCTGCTTCGGAGTGCCCTTCTTGGACTTTGTCACGGGTGCACTGGCTGCCACTGCAGCATTGCGCCTGTCCGCCGCTAGAGGTGGCCGTAGCCGCTGCTCCGGCAGCAGTCGCGACTCGATGTTTTCAAAGCGGGCATCTAACATCGCTCCAAATTGCGATGTTAATGCCCGCGTTATCTCCTCCATGTTCTGTCCTGCTACTGCATGTCGACCTTCAGCAACAGGGTGCGCTTTGGAGGCCTTCAGTTCCACGTTCTCCTTGCGCAATTTAGCAATTTCCTCCTCCATCTTCTTTACTTCAGCCGTTTGTTTCTTTTTGGCTTCGGCCAGCAAGGCCACCTCCTCTGTAACAGACATTTTTAGCTGCTCATCAAAGAGTGAGGCGGCGATTGCCACCGAGTCCTTCAGCCGCTTTACAAATATCCCCTTTAAATTAGAGGACCTTGTGGCCACCTTCGTTATTAACTCCATGGATTCATGGAAGATGCGCTGCCTTTCAGCCGCATCCAATCCTACTCCATGGACTGCAGAAGATGGCTCAGAAATCTTATTGAGTCTGGAGAGAGTTACCTCTCTCTGTCGCCTTATGTCCTCCGCCAGCTCCATCTCGGCATTCAATTTCATTTCGGCCTCCTTCGCCTTCAGATATTCAGCCTTAGCTTTTGCGAGACCGACATATTCACCTGTAGTCGGGGGCCGTCCTCGTCCACGCCGGGCCGGAGCCACCTTGGGCTTCGGCTTATCGGACTCGTCCGAGTTAATATCGTCAGAGTCTAAATCTCCTCTGCGGCGTTTCCGCCACAAACCAGTTGAAGCTCCCGAAACTCGGGATGCCACGGTCCGTACGCTGGCATCTGAAGCGTCGCCCGCATCGGCGTCCGACATCATCAGTACTTCTACATTATCCATGGGGCATATAGAGCCCCTGGCTCCCTTCAGCAGATCTTGTTGGGCATCTGTTGCTCCCCCCGTATACATGGAGCAGACAGAGCTGGTCTTTGAACTCAGCTCTGTGAGGGATTCCCCGAACGCAGTACGTCCGGGACCCTCCCGGGGAATCGTATTTTTAGCAGCTGCCATCATTGTGGTTTAGTTTAACGTCCTACGACGTGCCACCCCAGACTGAGGACCCCTCAGCCATTCATCCCGGCACCGGGTGGCGGGCTTGGGATTAGGGTGATTTTTTATAGGGGTTTTCTTCCCCGCGGCCCGAAGACCCCCGGTCCTGACAAGCAGGATTACGGGTTGGGCCGATCGGTGGTCTGTACCAGACCGGTCCGTCGCCCCCGCTTGCGCCGCCATTACTCGGCATAATGCCAAGACGCCGACCAAGCCCCGCAACCACAAGTGGCTGCCACAAACACATCCACCTCGTCGCCGCTACTCAGCATAAGGCTGAGACGTCGACCCTCCTCCGCAATCACTCGGATTGCTTGCCCTAAGGCCCTACATCTGGTCACGAGACCCCTGCCTACCAGCCTTTCGGCTCTGGCCTACGGCCTCGTGGCCCCTACCTCTCGCGCTATAGCGCCTGACCTCCTGATCATTACACACCTAACGACCATGAGGCCCCTCCTATCGGCCATCGGCCGACCTAACGGCCTTGCGGCCCCTAGGGGTCTCTTACTTAGCATAAGTCTATGAGCAGCAAGTTTCCGCAACCATGACACACCTAACCTACCCTACCAGCCCTACTGAGACCCTTGAACCTACCAGTTACCACAATACCACTAGGCCTCCGGAAATTCAGCCGCCGGATAAGCCGACGTTGCCCGAGGTACACCACGAGGAGGTAAACCGGCACCGTACCCCAAGAAACCTAACCTAACCTAACCTAACCTAACCTAACCTAACCTAACCTAACCTAACCTAACCTAACCTAACCTAACCTTTTTTTTTTTTTTTTTTTTTTTTTTTTTTTTTTTTTTTTTTGTTTACGCTGTGGAAATGCTAGTTACGCATCCCCCCGGCTTGGCAACGTTCACCGGAGGGTATGTCGGGCTCGCTACTGTGCCTCCCGTCCCCCGTGCCCAGCAGCCATACCGACTAAAACCACAGCGGCCCCTTCCACGCCATTTATTAGGGCACCGGTGGTTCATCTTGCGACATTCGACACCGGTGCTCCTGGCGGATAGTCTTTACTGGCCACGACCCGTCGTCATTCCTGGCGGTGGGAGGAGGTTGGCATATCGTCGCCTCCCCCTCCCTGGCCGCCGTCTGCGAAGCGAGTGTGCAGGCGCAGAAGCCTCTCGATCTCGCTCCGCTGCCTCCTTCAGCCGCATTACCGCCTCGCAAAAGGAGGCGACGGCTGACCAGGACCCGTCACTACCGAGCATTTTTGATATTACGGTCGGCAGCGACAGGTCACTTCCAATCACCGCTGACAGGTCGTGTCGTTGGGGCCCCCAGGCGGGGCATTCCTCAAGGGTGTGACGCGCGTTGTCAATTGGCGCGCCACACTCATGACATCCAGGGGCCTCTTCTCGTCCTATTCTATGCAGGTACCCACCGAAGACCCCGTGTCCGGTGAGCACCTGTGACAGCCGGAAGGTTAAGCTGCCGCGCCTTCTCTCTGTCCAGCGGTGGAGATGGGGAGCAATCGCCTCCACTGTATAAGCTCCCGCTTCAGGGGACTCTAGGTCTTCCATCCACCGCCGGATTACCGCCCTTCGGGCCACTTCCTTCGATATGCCCGGTCCGGGGACTTGCTCGCCCCTGGCCCGCGCCGCGGCGCGGGACCGGTAGGCCTCTGCCAGTGCCTCAGCCTGTAGTGACCAAGGCGGGTCGCCCGCCAATAGCGTTGCCGCGGTCCAGGACACCGTACGGTAGCCCCTTATGCATCTCAACGCCATGACCCTCTGCGGTTTTTTCAGGAGGGCTTTATTTTTGGCGTTGAGAGATTCCGCCCAAATAGGGGCACCATACAGTGCCATAGACCGCAGGATGCCGATGTAAAGTCGCCGGCAGGACGACCCAGGACCTCCGATATTTGGCAGAAGCCCACCCAAGGCCGCCGCAGAATTGACAAGCCTAGGGGCGAGCTGGGCAAAGTGTGGCCCGAAATTCCACTTTCCATCTAGGTGCAGGCCCAGGTACTTAATCTGGGCCCGCACCGGCACGACAGCCCCCCGGACGCTGATGCATGCTCCACGGGGGGGACCTCGACGAGGGCCGTGAAATAGGAGGGCCTCCGTTTTGGGCAACGAGACCCTCAGACCCAACATGCTTATCCGGTCAACAACGAGCGCCACGCCCGCTTCCGCCAGTCGGGCCGCATCCCGGTAATCGGCCCCCCTCACCGTGATGAGGGTGTCATCTGCGTAGCATATCACCCCCATCTCGGGGCAGAGCCGACCCCGCAGGAGCCAATCGAAGCCGACGTTCCACAGAATTGGGCCCAGGACAGAGCCCTGCGGAACGCCGCACTCGACCCGATGGCGGTATAGACGCCCGTCGCCCCCCTCCCAGAGCACACACCTCTCCCCGAGGTACGCCTCCAACAGCCTGCGGAGATACGGAGGCACTCCATGGTAGCGAAGCGCCTCCTTCAAGGTCTCATGTGGGAGACTGTTGAAGGCGTTCTTTATGTCGAGCGAGACTGCCAGTACGACTTCCTTCCTAGCCACCGCCTCGGTGGCCAGGGTCTTCAGAGCGGCCAGTGCATCGATTGTTGACCGGCCCGCCCTGAACCCATACTGTGCGTCCGACAGCCCCGGCCCGACATCCTCGAGGTGCCGGACAAGACGATCCGCGAGCACCTTCTCCAGCAATTTGGCCGTCTCGTCCAGCAGGACCAGTGGCCTATAAGCCGAAGGAGAGTCTAATGGGCGCCCCTCCTTCCGCAAAAGACACAACCTTCCGAGTTTCCATATCTCCGGGAACCGCCCAGACCTCAGACACAAATCGAGCAGCTCCCGGAGTCCCTCCTTAAGGTATTCGGCGGCGATGCCGAGTATAAGCCCCGGGAAACCTAACCTAACCTAACCTAACCTTTTTTTTTTTTTTTTATTTTAGGTGGGCAAAAATGTCCTACCGCACACCCCGCTGCCCGGGGAGACAACGGGGTAGTGTGGGGCTCTCACCCACTAAAAACCCACCGTGCGCCCTCACCCGCCCTTGCTACGGCGGATCACGGGAACCGCGTCGTTTCTCCGCGATCCGCAGGCGGCAGCCCCTTCGGGCACCCTCTCTTGTGCGACGCCCCGCGCACTTGGGCGTCACACCTTCGCGGTAGGCTTCCGCGGACGGCAGGGTACTCCCCGACCCCACCGTCCGCAGCCTCGGCTAGGGCGGCATCAGGCGCAGGTAAGCGCGCGCACGCCGCCCCGCGCGCCGGCGGCGAATCGGGTCCGCGAAGGAGGATTCCTCCCGGGCCCTCTCCGCCGCCTCCTTCCGCGAGATGACAGCCTCGCAGAAGGCGGCGACCGCGGTCCAGGCCCTGTCACTGCCAACCATCGCTCGCGCAACGGCCGGCAGCGACAGGTCCACGCCTATGACTGCAGCGAGTTCCCGGCGCTGCACATCCCAGGCCGGGCACGACTCGAGCGTGTGCTGCGCCGAGTCCTCGCCGCAGTCGCAGTGGTGACAGCCTGGGGTCGTCTCCCTCCTAGCGATCGTGTGCAGGTATTTGCCGAAGCAACCGTGCCCCGACAAAACCTGCACCAACCGGAAGGTGAGGACCCCGTGCTGCCGCCCTGCCCATTCTTCCAAGATCGGCTGGAGCGCCCCCACGGTCCAGAGACCAGCCCGGGGCGTCTCCAGCCGAGACCTCCACTTTAGGACGGTGGCGCGGCGGGCATCTTCCCGCCACGCAGAGATTGCGCTGGGCGAGGGGCGGCTGCCCCCCGCCCGCGCCGTCGACGCCCGCCGATAAACGTCGGCGAGCACTTCCGCCTCCAGATCCCAAGGGGGGGTTCCGGCCAACGCGCAGGCTGCATCGCACGAGACCGTGCGGTACCCGCGTATTGCCCTGACCGCTACGACCCTCTGTGGACGCCACAGAAGGGCCCTATTGCGAGCGGCCAGGGACTCCGCCCACACGGGCGCGCCGTACAGTGCCATTGACCGTACTACCCCCGCGTAGAGTCGTCGACACGCGAGACTCGGTCCGCCCAAATTCGGCATCAGTCGCCCGAGGGCGGACGCCGTGCCGACGAGCTTTGGCGCAAGACGGCGGAAGTGCTCGTCAAAGTGCCACCGTCCATCCAATACCAGGCCCAGGTACTTGATGTGGGCCTGGATTGGAAAGCCCACACCGTTGACCGTTATCGAGGCGCCGGCGGGTGGGCCGCGTCGGGGCCCATGGAAGAGTAGGGCCTCCGACTTTTCAAGGGCCACCCTAAGCCCCAGCGCCTCGATCCGCCTGACCACCTCCGCGGTTCCTGAGGTGGCCAGCGTTGCCGCCTCCTCGAGGGTCCCGCCCCGGGCTGTGACGAGCGTATCGTCTGCGTAGCAAATTACGCCCAGCCCGGGGGGGAGCCGGCCACGGAGGACCCAGTCGTAGCCGATGTCCCACAGGAGCGGCCCTAGAACCGAACCCTGCGGGACGCCGCACGACATAGCCCTCCTTACAACGTCCCCTTCCCGGTCCACGAAGAGGACGAACCTTTTTTTTTTTTTTTTTTTTTTTTTTTTATTTTAGGTGGGCAAAAATGTCCTACCGCACACCCCGCTGCCCGGGGAGACAACGGGGTAGTGTGGGGCTCTCACCCACTAAAAACCCACCGTGCGCCCTCACCCGCCCTTGCTACGGCGGATCACGGGAACCGCGTCGTTTCTCCGCGATCCGCAGGCGGCAGCCCCTTCGGGCACCCTCTCTTGTGCGACGCCCCGCGCACTTGGGCGTCACACCTTCGCGGTAGGCTTCCGCGGACGGTAGGGTACTCCCCGACCCCACCGTCCGCAGCCTCGGCTAGGGCGGCATCAGGCGCAGGTAAATGCGCGCACGCCGCCCCGCGCGCCGGCGGCGAATCGGGTCCGCGAAGGAGGATTCCTCCCGGGCCCTCTCCGCCGCCTCCTTCCGCGAGATGACAGCCTCGCAGAAGGCGGCGACCGCGGTCCAGGCCCTGTCACTGCCAACCATCGCTCGCGCAACGGCCGGCAGCGACAGGTCCGCGCCTATGACTGCAGCGAGTTCCCGGCGCTGCACATCCCAGGCCGGGCACGACTCGAGCGTGTGCTGCGCCGAGTCCTCGCCGCAGTCGCAGTGGTGACAGCCTGGGGTCGTCTCCCTCCTAGCGATCGTGTGCAGGTATTTGCCGAAGCAACCGTGCCCCGACAAAACCTGCACCAACCGGAAGGTGAGGACCCCGTGCTGCCGCCCTGCCCATTCTTCCAAGATCGGCTGGAGCGCCCCCACGGTCCAGAGACCAGCCCGGGGCGTCTCCAGCCGAGACCTCCACTTTAGGACGGTGGCGCGGCGGGCATCTTCCCGCCACGCAGAGATTGCGCTTGGCGAGGGGCGGCTGCCCCCCGCCCGCGCCGTCGACGCCCGCCGATAAACGTCGGCGAGCACTTCCGCCTCCAGATCCCAAGGGGGGGTTCCGGCCAACGCGCAGGCTGCATCGCACGAGACCGTGCGGTACCCGCGTATTGCCCTGACCGCTACGACCCTCTGTGGACGCCACAGAAGGGCCCTATTGCGAGCGGCCAGGGACTCCGCCCACACGGGCGCGCCGTACAGTGCCATTGACCGTACTACCCCCGCGTAGAGTCGTCGACACGCGAGACTCGGTCCGCCCAAATTCGGCATCAGTCGCCCGAGGGCGGACGCCGTGCCGACGAGCTTTGGCGCAAGACGGCGGAAGTGCTCGTCAAAGTGCCACCGTCCATCCAATACCAGGCCCAGGTACTTGATGTGGGCCTGGATTGGAAAGCCCACACCGTTGACCGTTATCGAGGCGCCGGCGGGTGGGCCGCGTCGGGGCCCATGGAAGAGTAGGGCCTCCGACTTTTCAAGGGCCACCCTAAGCCCCAGCGCCTCGATCCGCCTGACCACCTCCGCGGTTCCTGAGGTGGCCAGCGTTGCCGCCTCCTCGAGGGTCCCGCCCCGGGCTGTGACGAGCGTATCGTCTGCGTAGCAAATTACGCCCAGCCCGGGGGGGAGCCGGCCACGGAGGACCCAGTCGTAGCCGATGTCCCACAGGAGCGGCCCTAGAACCGAACCCTGCGGGACGCCGCACGACATAGCCCTCCTTACAACGTCCCCTTCCCGGTCCACGAAGAGGACGCTGCGGCCGTCGAGGTAGTCCGCCACCAGCCGCCTTAGGTAGAGGGGCACTCCATGGTACCGGAGTGCCTCCTTGATGCAGCCGAATGGCAGACTATTGAAGGCGTTGGCGATGTCGAGCGACACCGCCAACAGCACTTCCCTCGAGGTGACGGCCTCCGCAGCCGCGGCCTTCAAGCGCAGGATGGCGTCGACCGTAGACCGACCCGCCCGAAATCCGAACTGGGCATCGGACAGGTCGGGGCCGACCGCACCTAGGTGCCGGACGATGCGGGCAGCGACTACCCGCTCGAGCAGTTTGCCCGCCTCGTCCAGCAACACGATGGGCCTGAAGGCCGCGACTGTATTCGGAGACCGTCCCGGTATAAAGAGGACGAACCTAACCTAACCTAACCTAACCTAACCTAACCTAACCATCGAAATTTTTAGGTTTTTAGTGCGATTTTCAGTCTGTTTTTTGCTCCCTTTAGTTTCTTGTAATTATCCTTAGCATACTATACGTCAGCGGTTCCTTCAGAGCCCTGAAATTTTCAAAAATTTTTCTTACATATCAACTTAGTACATTTTCGTAAACTCACTTTTAAAATATTCAAGTTAACACTTACCTTCTGTCACTTATCCTCGGTCCACGTTGGTGGTTGAGGTCTTAAATTGTTCCTCGTTTAATAGCCTTTCATCCAATAGTAAATTTTTGTAGTATACCCTTCAGGTTTGTGTATAATAACGCACTATATAACAAAAAACGTTAATTTTTTGCTGAAAAATACCAAATTGCAACTTTATACTTACCATCCTGTCTGCTATCCTCGGTCCACGTTGGTGATTGAGGTCTTAGTTTGTTCGTCGTTTACAGCCCTTTCTATCGATACTTATTTCACGCAGATAATCCTTCAGGTTTCTGAAATATAACACAGTTTGTACCACAAAAAGTCGTTCGTAGAACATTTTTATCAGTTTTTGCAGCTTAACTTCACTTTTTTGTATAGAGACCCTTCCGGTTTCTTCACCTATCGTGTAGTGCTCATCAAGCCCTACACGCCGATACCCCATTTGTGCCCTTTCTGATCACTCAATTTTTAAAATTGACCTGCCCAACTACTCTTGTACTGCATATTCCGCTTTTTCGCCTATCACTTGGTAGTGTTTCATCCTATCATTATAAATTCTTAATACAATATAGTCTAGACCGAGACGAATCTGTGGATACCTCATTTGCGGTTCAATTCCGTCTGTAAGTGATAAAAATAACCGATTTCTGTTAGAGGGGAAAGAGGTCCCCCCGCAAAAGTTTACCTTAGGGACACAATTTTAATAGAAAACATCGAAATTTTTAGGTTTTTAGTGCGATTTTCAGTCTGTTTTTTGCTCCCTTTAGTTTCTTGTAATTATCCTTAGCATACTATACGTCAGCGGTTCCTTCAGAGCCCTGAAATTTTCAAAAATTTTTCTTACATATCAACTTAGTACATTTTCGTAAACTCACTTTTAAAATATTCAAGTTAACACTTACCTTCTGTCACTTATCCTCGGTCCACGTTGGTGGTTGAGGTCTTAAATTGTTCCTCGTTTAATAGCCTTTCATCCAATAGTAAATTTTTGTAGTATACCCTTCAGGTTTGTGTATAATAACGCACTATATAACAAAAAACGTTAATTTTTTGCTGAAAAATACCAAATTGCAACTTTATACTTACCATCCTGTCTGCTATCCTCGGTCCACGTTGGTGATTGAGGTCTTAGTTTGTTCGTCGTTTACAGCCCTTTTTATCGATACTACTTTCACGCAGATAATCCTTCAGGTTTCTGAAATATAACACAGTTTGTACCACAAAAAGTCGTTCGTAGAACATTTTTATCAGTTTTTGCAGCTTAACTTCACTTTTTTGTATAGAGACCCTTCCAGTTTCTTCACCTATCGTGTAGTGCTCATCAAGCCCTACACGCCGATACCCCATTTGTGCCCTTTCTGATCACTCAATTTTTAAAATTGACCTGCCCAACTACTCTTGTACTGCATATTCCGCTTTTTCGCCTATCACTTCGCAGTGTTTCATCCTATCATTACAAATTCTTGATACAATATAGTCTAGACCGAGACGAATCTGTGGATACCTCATTTGCGGTTCAACTCCGTCTGTAAGTGATAAAAATAACCGATTTCTGTTAGAGGGGAAAGAGGTCCCCCCGCAAAAGTTTACCTTAGGGACACAATTTTAATAGAAAACATCGAAATTTCTAGGTTTTTAGTGCGATTATCAGTCTGTTTTTTGCTCCCTTTAGTTTCTTGTAATTATCCTTAGCATACTATACGTCAGCGGTTCCTTCAGAGCCCTGAAATTTTCAAAAATTTTTCCTACATATCAACTTAGTACATTTTCGTAAACTCACTTTTAAAATATTCAAGTTAACACTTACCTTCTGTCACTTATCCTCGGTCCACGTTGGTGGTTGAGGTCTTAAATTGTTCCTCGTTTAACAGCCTTTCATCTAATAGTAAATCTTTGTAGTATACCCTTCAGGTTTGTGTATAATAACGCACTATATAACAAAAAACGTTAATTTTTTGCTGAAAAATACCAAATTGCAACTTTATACTTACCATCCTGTCTGCTATCCTCGGTCCACGTTGGTGATTGAGGTCTTAGTTTGTTCGTCGTTTACAGCCCTTTTTATCGATACTACTTTCACGCAGATAATCCTTCAGGTTTCTGAAATATAACACAGTTTGTACCACAAAAAGTCGTTCGTAGAACATTTTTATCAGTTTTTGCAGCTTAACTTCACTTTTTTGTATAGAGACCCTTCCAGTTTCTTCACCTATCGTGTAGTGCTCATCAAGCCCTACACGCCGATACCCCATTTGTGCCCTTTCTGATCACTCAATTTTTAAAATTGACCTGCCCAACTACTCTTGTACTGCATATTCCGCTTTTTCGCCTATCACTTCGCAGTGTTTCATCCTATCATTACAAATTCTTGATACAATATAGTCTAGACCGAGACGAATCTGTGGATACCTCATTTGCGGTTCAACTCCGTCTGTAAGTGATAAAAATAACCGATTTCTGTTAGAGGGGAAAGAGGTCCCCCCGCAAAAGTTTACCTTAGGGACACAATTTTAATAGAAAACATCGAAATTTCTAGGTTTTTAGTGCGATTATCAGTCTGTTTTTTGCTCCCTTTAGTTTCTTGTAATTATCCTTAGCATACTATACGTCAGCGGTTCCTTCAGAGCCCTGAAATTTTCAAAAATTTTTCCTACATATCAACTTAGTACATTTTCGTAAACTCACTTTTAAAATATTCAAGTTAACACTTACCTTCTGTCACTTATCCTCGGTCCACGTTGGTGGTTGAGGTCTTAAATTGTTCCTCGTTTAACAGCCTTTCATCTAATAGTAAATCTTTGTAGTATACCCTTCAGGTTTGTGTATAATAACGCACTATATAACAAAAAACGTTAATTTTTTGCTGAAAAATACCAAATTGCAACTTTATACTTACCATCCTGTCTGCTATCCTCGGTCCACGTTGGTGATTGAGGTCTTAGTTTGTTCGTCGTTTACAGCCCTTTTTATCGATACTACTTTCACGCAGATAATCCTTCAGGTTTCTGAAATATAACACAGTTTGTACCACAAAAAGTCGTTCGTAGAACATTTTTATCAGTTTTTGCAGCTTAACTTCACTTTTTTGTATAGAGACCCTTCCAGTTTCTTCACCTATCGTGTAGTGCTCATCAAGCCCTACACGCCGATACCCCATTTGTGCCCTTTCTGATCACTCAATTTTTAAAATTGACCTGCCCAACTACTCTTGTACTGCATATTCCGCTTTTTCGCCTATCACTTCGCAGTGTTTCATCCTATCATTACAAATTCTTGATACAATATAGTCTAGACCGAGACGAATCTGTGGATACCTCATTTGCGGTTCAACTCCGTCTGTAAGTGATAAAAATAACCGATTTCTGTTAGAGGGGAAAGAGGTCCCCCCGCAAAAGTTTACCTTAGGGACACAATTTTAATAGAAAACATCGAAATTTCTAGGTTTTTAGTGCGATTATCAGTCTGTTTTTTGCTCCCTTTAGTTTCTTGTAATTATCCTTAGCATACTATACGTCAGCGGTTCCTTCAGAGCCCTGAAATTTTCAAAAATTTTTCCTACATATCAACTTAGTACATTTTCGTAAACTCACTTTTAAAATATTCAAGTTAACACTTACCTTCTGTCACTTATCCTCGGTCCACGTTGGTGGTTGAGGTCTTAAATTGTTCCTCGTTTAACAGCCTTTCATCTAATAGTAAATCTTTGTAGTATACCCTTCAGGTTTGTGTATAATAACGCACTATATAACAAAAAACGTTAATTTTTTGCTGAAAAATACCAAATTGCAACTTTATACTTACCATCCTGTCTGCTATCCTCGGTCCACGTTGGTGATTGAGGTCTTAGTTTGTTCGTCGTTTACAGCCCTTTTTATCGATACTACTTTCACGCAGATAATCCTTCAGGTTTCTGAAATATAACACAGTTTGTACCACAAAAAGTCGTTCGTAGAACATTTTTATCAGTTTTTGCAGCTTAACTTCACTTTTTTGTATAGAGACCCTTCCAGTTTCTTCACCTATCGTGTAGTGCTCATCAAGCCCTACACGCCGATACCCCATTTGTGCCCTTTCTGATCACTCAATTTTTAAAATTGACCTGCCCAACTACTCTTGTACTGCATATTCCGCTTTTTCGCCTATCACTTCGCAGTGTTTCATCCTATCATTACAAATTCTTGATACAATATAGTCTAGACCGAGACGAATCTGTGGATACCTCATTTGCGGTTCAACTCCGTCTGTAAGTGATAAAAATAACCGATTTCTGTTAG
The DNA here is from genome assembly GCA_948253155.1 of Leucoma salicis. Classification (NCBI taxonomy): domain Eukaryota; kingdom Metazoa; phylum Arthropoda; class Insecta; order Lepidoptera; family Erebidae; genus Leucoma; species Leucoma salicis. The sequence continues at coordinate 26,664,675 of OX411815.1, read as the reverse complement.
AGGGGAAAGAGGTCCCCCCGCAAAAGTTTACCTTAGGGACACAATTTTAATAGAAAACATCGAAATTTCTAGGTTTTTAGTGCGATTATCAGTCTGTTTTTTGCTCCCTTTAGTTTCTTGTAATTATCCTTAGCATACTATACGTCAGCGGTTCCTTCAGAGCCCTGAAATTTTCAAAAATTTTTCCTACATATCAACTTAGTACATTTTCGTAAACTCACTTTTAAAATATTCAAGTTAACACTTACCTTCTGTCACTTATCCTCGGTCCACGTTGGTGGTTGAGGTCTTAAATTGTTCCTCGTTTAACAGCCTTTCATCTAATAGTAAATCTTTGTAGTATACCCTTCAGGTTTGTGTATAATAACGCACTATATAACAAAAAACGTTAATTTTTTGCTGAAAAATACCAAATTGCAACTTTATACTTACCATCCTGTCTGCTATCCTCGGTCCACGTTGGTGATTGAGGTCTTAGTTTGTTCGTCGTTTACAGCCCTTTTTATCGATACTACTTTCACGCAGATAATCCTTCAGGTTTCTGAAATATAACACAGTTTGTACCACAAAAAGTCGTTCGTAGAACATTTTTATCAGTTTTTGCAGCTTAACTTCACTTTTTTGTATAGAGACCCTTCCAGTTTCTTCACCTATCGTGTAGTGCTCATCAAGCCCTACACGCCGATACCCCATTTGTGCCCTTTCTGATCACTCAATTTTTAAAATTGACCTGCCCAACTACTCTTGTACTGCATATTCCGCTTTTTCGCCTATCACTTCGCAGTGTTTCATCCTATCATTACAAATTCTTGATACAATATAGTCTAGACCGAGACGAATCTGTGGATACCTCATTTGCGGTTCAACTCCGTCTGTAAGTGATAAAAATAACCGATTTCTGTTAGAGGGGAAAGAGGTCCCCCCGCAAAAGTTTACCTTAGGGACACAATTTTAATAGAAAACATCGAAATTTCTAGGTTTTTAGTGCGATTATCAGTCTGTTTTTTGCTCCCTTTAGTTTCTTGTAATTATCCTTAGCATACTATACGTCAGCGGTTCCTTCAGAGCCCTGAAATTTTCAAAAATTTTTCCTACATATCAACTTAGTACATTTTCGTAAACTCACTTTTAAAATATTCAAGTTAACACTTACCTTCTGTCACTTATCCTCGGTCCACGTTGGTGGTTGAGGTCTTAAATTGTTCCTCGTTTAACAGCCTTTCATCTAATAGTAAATCTTTGTAGTATACCCTTCAGGTTTGTGTATAATAACGCACTATATAACAAAAAACGTTAATTTTTTGCTGAAAAATACCAAATTGCAACTTTATACTTACCATCCTGTCTGCTATCCTCGGTCCACGTTGGTGATTGAGGTCTTAGTTTGTTCGTCGTTTACAGCCCTTTTTATCGATACTACTTTCACGCAGATAATCCTTCAGGTTTCTGAAATATAACACAGTTTGTACCACAAAAAGTCGTTCGTAGAACATTTTTATCAGTTTTTGCAGCTTAACTTCACTTTTTTGTATAGAGACCCTTCCAGTTTCTTCACCTATCGTGTAGTGCTCATCAAGCCCTACACGCCGATACCCCATTTGTGCCCTTTCTGATCACTCAATTTTTAAAATTGACCTGCCCAACTACTCTTGTACTGCATATTCCGCTTTTTCGCCTATCACTTCGCAGTGTTTCATCCTATCATTACAAATTCTTGATACAATATAGTCTAGACCGAGACGAATCTGTGGATACCTCATTTGCGGTTCAACTCCGTCTGTAAGTGATAAAAATAACCGATTTCTGTTAGAGGGGAAAGAGGTCCCCCCGCAAAAGTTTACCTTAGGGACACAATTTTAATAGAAAACATCGAAATTTCTAGGTTTTTAGTGCGATTATCAGTCTGTTTTTTGCTCCCTTTAGTTTCTTGTAATTATCCTTAGCATACTATACGTCAGCGGTTCCTTCAGAGCCCTGAAATTTTCAAAAATTTTTCCTACATATCAACTTAGTACATTTTCGTAAACTCACTTTTAAAATATTCAAGTTAACACTTACCTTCTGTCACTTATCCTCGGTCCACGTTGGTGGTTGAGGTCTTAAATTGTTCCTCGTTTAACAGCCTTTCATCTAATAGTAAATCTTTGTAGTATACCCTTCAGGTTTGTGTATAATAACGCACTATATAACAAAAAACGTTAATTTTTTGCTGAAAAATACCAAATTGCAACTTTATACTTACCATCCTGTCTGCTATCCTCGGTCCACGTTGGTGATTGAGGTCTTAGTTTGTTCGTCGTTTACAGCCCTTTTTATCGATACTACTTTCACGCAGATAATCCTTCAGGTTTCTGAAATATAACACAGTTTGTACCACAAAAAGTCGTTCGTAGAACATTTTTATCAGTTTTTGCAGCTTAACTTCACTTTTTTGTATAGAGACCCTTCCAGTTTCTTCACCTATCGTGTAGTGCTCATCAAGCCCTACACGCCGATACCCCATTTGTGCCCTTTCTGATCACTCAATTTTTAAAATTGACCTGCCCAACTACTCTTGTACTGCATATTCCGCTTTTTCGCCTATCACTTCGCAGTGTTTCATCCTATCATTACAAATTCTTGATACAATATAGTCTAGACCGAGACGAATCTGTGGATACCTCATTTGCGGTTCAACTCCGTCTGTAAGTGATAAAAATAACCGATTTCTGTTAGAGGGGAAAGAGGTCCCCCCGCAAAAGTTTACCTTAGGGACACAATTTTAATAGAAAACATCGAAATTTCTAGGTTTTTAGTGCGATTATCAGTCTGTTTTTTGCTCCCTTTAGTTTCTTGTAATTATCCTTAGCATACTATACGTCAGCGGTTCCTTCAGAGCCCTGAAATTTTCAAAAATTTTTCCTACATATCAACTTAGTACATTTTCGTAAACTCACTTTTAAAATATTCAAGTTAACACTTACCTTCTGTCACTTATCCTCGGTCCACGTTGGTGGTTGAGGTCTTAAATTGTTCCTCGTTTAACAGCCTTTCATCTAATAGTAAATCTTTGTAGTATACCCTTCAGGTTTGTGTATAATAACGCACTATATAACAAAAAACGTTAATTTTTTGCTGAAAAATACCAAATTGCAACTTTATACTTACCATCCTGTCTGCTATCCTCGGTCCACGTTGGTGATTGAGGTCTTAGTTTGTTCGTCGTTTACAGCCCTTTTTATCGATACTACTTTCACGCAGATAATCCTTCAGGTTTCTGAAATATAACACAGTTTGTACCACAAAAAGTCGTTCGTAGAACATTTTTATCAGTTTTTGCAGCTTAACTTCACTTTTTTGTATAGAGACCCTTCCAGTTTCTTCACCTATCGTGTAGTGCTCATCAAGCCCTACACGCCGATACCCCATTTGTGCCCTTTCTGATCACTCAATTTTTAAAATTGACCTGCCCAACTACTCTTGTACTGCATATTCCGCTTTTTCGCCTATCACTTCGCAGTGTTTCATCCTATCATTACAAATTCTTGATACAATATAGTCTAGACCGAGACGAATCTGTGGATACCTCATTTGCGGTTCAACTCCGTCTGTAAGTGATAAAAATAACCGATTTCTGTTAGAGGGGAAAGAGGTCCCCCCGCAAAAGTTTACCTTAGGGACACAATTTTAATAGAAAACATCGAAATTTCTAGGTTTTTAGTGCGATTATCAGTCTGTTTTTTGCTCCCTTTAGTTTCTTGTAATTATCCTTAGCATACTATACGTCAGCGGTTCCTTCAGAGCCCTGAAATTTTCAAAAATTTTTCCTACATATCAACTTAGTACATTTTCGTAAACTCACTTTTAAAATATTCAAGTTAACACTTACCTTCTGTCACTTATCCTCGGTCCACGTTGGTGGTTGAGGTCTTAAATTGTTCCTCGTTTAACAGCCTTTCATCTAATAGTAAATCTTTGTAGTATACCCTTCAGGTTTGTGTATAATAACGCACTATATAACAAAAAACGTTAATTTTTTGCTGAAAAATACCAAATTGCAACTTTATACTTACCATCCTGTCTGCTATCCTCGGTCCACGTTGGTGATTGAGGTCTTAGTTTGTTCGTCGTTTACAGCCCTTTTTATCGATACTACTTTCACGCAGATAATCCTTCAGGTTTCTGAAATATAACACAGTTTGTACCACAAAAAGTCGTTCGTAGAACATTTTTATCAGTTTTTGCAGCTTAACTTCACTTTTTTGTATAGAGACCCTTCCAGTTTCTTCACCTATCGTGTAGTGCTCATCAAGCCCTACACGCCGATACCCCATTTGTGCCCTTTCTGATCACTCAATTTTTAAAATTGACCTGCCCAACTACTCTTGTACTGCATATTCCGCTTTTTCGCCTATCACTTCGCAGTGTTTCATCCTATCATTACAAATTCTTGATACAATATAGTCTAGACCGAGACGAATCTGTGGATACCTCATTTGCGGTTCAACTCCGTCTGTAAGTGATAAAAATAACCGATTTCTGTTAGAGGGGAAAGAGGTCCCCCCGCAAAAGTTTACCTTAGGGACACAATTTTAATAGAAAACATCGAAATTTCTAGGTTTTTAGTGCGATTATCAGTCTGTTTTTTGCTCCCTTTAGTTTCTTGTAATTATCCTTAGCATACTATACGTCAGCGGTTCCTTCAGAGCCCTGAAATTTTCAAAAATTTTTCCTACATATCAACTTAGTACATTTTCGTAAACTCACTTTTAAAATATTCAAGTTAACACTTACCTTCTGTCACTTATCCTCGGTCCACGTTGGTGGTTGAGGTCTTAAATTGTTCCTCGTTTAACAGCCTTTCATCTAATAGTAAATCTTTGTAGTATACCCTTCAGGTTTGTGTATAATAACGCACTATATAACAAAAAACGTTAATTTTTTGCTGAAAAATACCAAATTGCAACTTTATACTTACCATCCTGTCTGCTATCCTCGGTCCACGTTGGTGATTGAGGTCTTAGTTTGTTCGTCGTTTACAGCCCTTTTTATCGATACTACTTTCACGCAGATAATCCTTCAGGTTTCTGAAATATAACACAGTTTGTACCACAAAAAGTCGTTCGTAGAACATTTTTATCAGTTTTTGCAGCTTAACTTCACTTTTTTGTATAGAGACCCTTCCAGTTTCTTCACCTATCGTGTAGTGCTCATCAAGCCCTACACGCCGATACCCCATTTGTGCCCTTTCTGATCACTCAATTTTTAAAATTGACCTGCCCAACTACTCTTGTACTGCATATTCCGCTTTTTCGCCTATCACTTCGCAGTGTTTCATCCTATCATTACAAATTCTTGATACAATATAGTCTAGACCGAGACGAATCTGTGGATACCTCATTTGCGGTTCAACTCCGTCTGTAAGTGATAAAAATAACCGATTTCTGTTAGAGGGGAAAGAGGTCCCCCCGCAAAAGTTTACCTTAGGGACACAATTTTAATAGAAAACATCGAAATTTCTAGGTTTTTAGTGCGATTATCAGTCTGTTTTTTGCTCCCTTTAGTTTCTTGTAATTATCCTTAGCATACTATACGTCAGCGGTTCCTTCAGAGCCCTGAAATTTTCAAAAATTTTTCCTACATATCAACTTAGTACATTTTCGTAAACTCACTTTTAAAATATTCAAGTTAACACTTACCTTCTGTCACTTATCCTCGGTCCACGTTGGTGGTTGAGGTCTTAAATTGTTCCTCGTTTAACAGCCTTTCATCTAATAGTAAATCTTTGTAGTATACCCTTCAGGTTTGTGTATAATAACGCACTATATAACAAAAAACGTTAATTTTTTGCTGAAAAATACCAAATTGCAACTTTATACTTACCATCCTGTCTGCTATCCTCGGTCCACGTTGGTGATTGAGGTCTTAGTTTGTTCGTCGTTTACAGCCCTTTTTATCGATACTACTTTCACGCAGATAATCCTTCAGGTTTCTGAAATATAACACAGTTTGTACCACAAAAAGTCGTTCGTAGAACATTTTTATCAGTTTTTGCAGCTTAACTTCACTTTTTTGTATAGAGACCCTTCCAGTTTCTTCACCTATCGTGTAGTGCTCATCAAGCCCTACACGCCGATACCCCATTTGTGCCCTTTCTGATCACTCAATTTTTAAAATTGACCTGCCCAACTACTCTTGTACTGCATATTCCGCTTTTTCGCCTATCACTTCGCAGTGTTTCATCCTATCATTACAAATTCTTGATACAATATAGTCTAGACCGAGACGAATCTGTGGATACCTCATTTGCGGTTCAACTCCGTCTGTAAGTGATAAAAATAACCGATTTCTGTTAGAGGGGAAAGAGGTCCCCCCGCAAAAGTTTACCTTAGGGACACAATTTTAATAGAAAACATCGAAATTTCTAGGTTTTTAGTGCGATTATCAGTCTGTTTTTTGCTCCCTTTAGTTTCTTGTAATTATCCTTAGCATACTATACGTCAGCGGTTCCTTCAGAGCCCTGAAATTTTCAAAAATTTTTCCTACATATCAACTTAGTACATTTTCGTAAACTCACTTTTAAAATATTCAAGTTAACACTTACCTTCTGTCACTTATCCTCGGTCCACGTTGGTGGTTGAGGTCTTAAATTGTTCCTCGTTTAACAGCCTTTCATCTAATAGTAAATCTTTGTAGTATACCCTTCAGGTTTGTGTATAATAACGCACTATATAACAAAAAACGTTAATTTTTTGCTGAAAAATACCAAATTGCAACTTTATACTTACCATCCTGTCTGCTATCCTCGGTCCACGTTGGTGATTGAGGTCTTAGTTTGTTCGTCGTTTACAGCCCTTTTTATCGATACTACTTTCACGCAGATAATCCTTCAGGTTTCTGAAATATAACACAGTTTGTACCACAAAAAGTCGTTCGTAGAACATTTTTATCAGTTTTTGCAGCTTAACTTCACTTTTTTGTATAGAGACCCTTCCAGTTTCTTCACCTATCGTGTAGTGCTCATCAAGCCCTACACGCCGATACCCCATTTGTGCCCTTTCTGATCACTCAATTTTTAAAATTGACCTGCCCAACTACTCTTGTACTGCATATTCCGCTTTTTCGCCTATCACTTCGCAGTGTTTCATCCTATCATTACAAATTCTTGATACAATATAGTCTAGACCGAGACGAATCTGTGGATACCTCATTTGCGGTTCAACTCCGTCTGTAAGTGATAAAAATAACCGATTTCTGTTAGAGGGGAAAGAGGTCCCCCCGCAAAAGTTTACCTTAGGGACACAATTTTAATAGAAAACATCGAAATTTCTAGGTTTTTAGTGCGATTATCAGTCTGTTTTTTGCTCCCTTTAGTTTCTTGTAATTATCCTTAGCATACTATACGTCAGCGGTTCCTTCAGAGCCCTGAAATTTTCAAAAATTTTTCCTACATATCAACTTAGTACATTTTCGTAAACTCACTTTTAAAATATTCAAGTTAACACTTACCTTCTGTCACTTATCCTCGGTCCACGTTGGTGGTTGAGGTCTTAAATTGTTCCTCGTTTAACAGCCTTTCATCTAATAGTAAATCTTTGTAGTATACCCTTCAGGTTTGTGTATAATAACGCACTATATAACAAAAAACGTTAATTTTTTGCTGAAAAATACCAAATTGCAACTTTATACTTACCATCCTGTCTGCTATCCTCGGTCCACGTTGGTGATTGAGGTCTTAGTTTGTTCGTCGTTTACAGCCCTTTTTATCGATACTACTTTCACGCAGATAATCCTTCAGGTTTCTGAAATATAACACAGTTTGTACCACAAAAAGTCGTTCGTAGAACATTTTTATCAGTTTTTGCAGCTTAACTTCACTTTTTTGTATAGAGACCCTTCCAGTTTCTTCACCTATCGTGTAGTGCTCATCAAGCCCTACACGCCGATACCCCATTTGTGCCCTTTCTGATCACTCAATTTTTAAAATTCGATTTTTCTCTACGACAGTTAAAATTTGAACAATACAATAGAAATACAAAGAATTTAGACAACCATAGCAAAAATTTTTTATTTCATATTCGTTTAGTGTCCACTATATACATCCCAAATATACCCTTGAGCCATACCCAAACACCAATAGTTTCGCCATAAATTGTAAAACATTTCTTACATACACTACTTCCATTAGTTACCTCATTTATAAAATTTTAAGATAAAATGTTTGGAATACGTACACCTACAAAGAAGCGTCCGCTTGTACATCTAGTGGACATTGCTGATACAGGCATTGGGCTCCTTGATAATACGTTTGATATACCTTTAACTAACCCTAAGCCTGGCTGTAGCAAGGAAATGGAGGCCTGCGTGACCGCTTTGATACCGGCTCAGGATGGTCCCCAAAGCGACCCTTGCCCACCGACCACAGACATCTTAACAACAACTACGGCACCGATTAAGACAAAATCCAAACCCGCCCCGTACAATGTTTCGCCTCTGAAAGAACGCTCTAAATATTCAGACATCATGTCAGAGACAAGAGCTTGTGTCGCGAAGGCGAAAATTCACTTGTCGAATTCACGAAACCTAAAGGCCGAAATTAAACTAGGAATTGTACAAGCCATAGACCGTATGTACGAAATAACGAAGGAACTTGTTACGAAGGCTGGCGGAAGGTCTAATCAACAAGAGCACGAAACACGTAATAAAAACTTAGAGACAAATAACAATTTAATAGACATAGATATGCAGAAAACCTTGGCTACACAAATAAAGGAGCACAGTAAACTTTTAGAAGACCACAGAGCTGAGATGAGAAAGCTAGGAGATACTTTAAAACATCAACAGAAAGTGACGAAAGGTGGACCAACATACGCGGACGTAGTGGCTACGCCAACTACCCACAGAGAGGTAATTCACTCGGTAGCAATAACATCCGCAAACGACACTGAAACTGGAGACCAGGTCCTACAGAAAATTCGAACAGCTGTAAATGCTAAAGAAGGGGGCCTTCAAATAGAAAAGGTAAGGAAAACCAAAGACAGAAAAATCATTCTGGGATGCCGTAGCAAGGAGGAACTCGGTAGAGTAAAGGAAAAACTCGGGAAGTCGGGCCAAGACTTACGGGTTCAGGATATTAAAAATAAGGACCCCATGATCGCACTACGAGACGTACTCAAAGCACACACCGACAAAGACATACTGGATGCACTGAGAACCCAAAATAAACATCTCTTCTCGGGCCTCAGCAAAGAAGATGATAGGATAAGTGTAAAGTATCGCAAAAATGCAAGAAATTCCCTAACAAATCATGTTGTCCTCGTACTGTCACCAGTACTATGGAACAAATTCACGCAACAAAAAGCTGTCTTCGTAGATCTGCAACGGGTAAGAGTTATGGACCAATCTCCGTTAATTCAGTGCTCGCGATGCTTGTCCTACGGACACAGCAAAAAGTTCTGCACTGAAACAGAAGACCAATGCAGCCACTGCGGCGGCCAACATTTAAAGACTGCATGTGAGAAATGGCTCGCCCATGCACCACCTTCCTGCTGTAATTGCAAGAGGATAGGTCTCACTGAATCTGGCCACAACGCATTCAGCGAAGAATGCTCTGTACGCATAAAATGGGACACTATAGCAAGATCGGCGGTTGCTTATTGTTAAGGGCGTCCCGGCGAATACAACTGCATATCAAATTGTACAGATAAATCTCCAGCGAAAGGAGTTGGCCACCATGGAACTGATGCTGGAGGCTTCTAAAAGAGGTCTAGCGTTCGCGTTGCTCCAGGAGCCCTATGTGGGGTGTCGGGGGGAAGTGAAAAGTTATACCGGGGCTAGAATCTTCCAAAACACTAACAGAGGAGAGGGCGTCATTAAAGCAGCCATAGCAGTCTTTGACCCTAACCTAACGGTTACACCACTCGAAAAATACACCACTAACAATATCATGGTTGCCAAAATAAGATCATTAGCCTGGGAAATCACAATCGTGTCGTATTACTTCGAACCCGACACACCCATCGAGGCCTACCTTGAGCAGCTCAGAAAAGTTGAGCGTGACCTGGGACCCCGGAAAATACTCATAGGGGGAGACGCCAACGCAAAAAGCACATGGTGGGGCAGCATCAGTGTTGACAACAGAGGCATAGAAATGTCTGGAATGTTGGAAGAGGCTGGTTTCCAGATACTAAACGAGGGCACCACACCTACATTTTACACAGTACGTGGCCAAAATGTCTGCGCTAGCCATATTGATATAACGGCCTGCACAGTGGACCTTCTAGATCTGGTAGACGACTGGTCGGTTGATGAAGGTTTCTCAAGCTCAGATCATAATACGATCACTTTTAAACTATATCTTATAAAATCAAAAGACACCAACATTACCAGAACGACCAGGAAATACAACACAAAAAGAGCAAATTGGGACCTATTCCATCAAAATCTTTCGCAAATAATACATAGAAAAAACCTAAATTCAAGAACAATAGAAGCAATAGACAACAAACTAGAATTAGACATACAAACACAGCAATATATAGACATGATAACAGAAACCGCAAATAATACCATTCCGAAAATAGAAACATACCACAAATTTAAAATACCCTGGTGGAATAAAAGGCTTGAGAAACTGAGACGAGAAACCAACACCAAAAGACGAAGAATCCGCTGTGCAGCGCCAATCCGAAGGGCTGTAGTTGTTGAGGATTACCTTAAAACAAAAGAGGAATATGAACAAGAATGTAAAAAAGAACAGGTTAAAAGCTGGAAGGAGTTTTGTCAAAGACAAACCAAAGAAGGGGTCTGGGATGGAATTTATCGAGTCTTGGCTAGGGTCACAAAGCGAGAGGAAGATAGGCTCCTCATCAAAAATGGCATAACCCTAGACCAGAATAACTCAGCAAAGCTCCTTGCAGAGGTCTTTTATCCTGACGATGACTTCAGAACTGATAACACAGAACACCAAAAAATAAGGGAGTACGCTGACCGATTAAATAATCGCACAGATATTGAAAACAATGACCCACCGTTCACAACATCAGAACTAGACGCAGCTATAAATAGCTTCAATTTGAAAAAAGCACCTGGACAAGACGGTCTAACTGCAGACATATGCACTCATGCGATTCGGCAAGATCCGGAGCTGTGCTTATCGCTGGTAAACAAGTGCCTAGAACTCGGACATTTCCCAACTATATGGAAGGAGGCCATAATCATACCCATCAAAAAACGGGGAAGAGATAACTATCTTGACCCAAAATCATATCGTCCGATAGGCCTTTTGCCGGTGATGGGTAAAACTCTGGAGAAGATGCTCATCAACAGAATTAAATGGCACATCCTTCCACATCTCAGCACTCACCAGTACGGATTTACACCACAAAAGAGCACTGAGGACGCCCTCTATGACATGACACAGCACATTAAAAACAAGCTAAAGCAGAAAAAAAATAGTCACCGTAATATCACTAGACATAGAGGGCGCCTTTGACAGTGCCTGGTGGCCCGCCCTTAAGATCAGACTGGCTGAGATTAATTGTCCTTCCAACCTGAGACGTCTTGTTGATGGCTACCTTCTCCAGAGGAAAGTTACCATTAGATACGCCGGATCTGAGCACACAAAATCAACAACAAAAGGTTGTATCCAGGGTTCGATTGGCGGCCCGATTCTATGGAATATCCTTCTAGATCCACTATTAATAAAACTAAACAGCCTATGTGGACGGGCGCAGGCGTTCGCCGATGACGTCGTTTTAATCATGGATGGAGACACAGCTTTGGATGTCGAACAAAGTGCTAATAGAGCGCTTGCCTGCGCCTTAGAATGGGGTACAACTAATAAATTAACATTTGCACCCCACAAAACCTGCGCAATGTTAGTAACTAACAAATTAAAATATGATACCCCACGCCTGAACATGGGAGGCATAACAATAAATATGGTAGATGAAATAAAAATTTTGGGGCTCACAATAGATAACAAACTCACTTTTAACACTCATGTGGGTCTAGTTTGTAGAAAGGCTCTAAATATTTATAAAAAATTATCCACAGCAGCCCGCTCAAGCTGGGGTCTCCAGCCTCAAATTATTGGAACGATTTACGGTGCAGCGGTTGAGCCCATAATACTTTATGCTGCAGGAGCATGGGCTTCTGCCACACATAAAAAATGCGTCCAGAAACAGCTTAATGCAGTCCAGCGCGGATTTGCACAAAAAATTTGCAAATCCTATCGAACTGTCTCTCTGGATTCAGCTCTGGTGCTGGCTGGGATACTTCCCCTCGACCTTAGAATACAGGAAGCAGCCGCCTTGTATAAGGTGAAAAGGGGGTCAGCCTGGCCATCACTACCGGATCGGACGCTGGAAAGCCCAGAACGAGTCATAAACTTGCCACATCCATCAGAACGCGAAATCTTGCAGTTTCTCAGCCTGGTAGACCGAGAAACATTCGCAGCACATACACACCCGGAAATTCAAATATATACCGACGGAAGCGGGATTGACGGGGAAGTGGGAGCAGCATTATCTGTCTGGAACAACGGGACAGAAACAACCTTCCGCAAATTAAAACTGTCATCCTTCTGCTCGGTCTACCAGGCAGAGCTCCTAGCAATATGCACTGCTACAAAATATATTTTAAATAGCTCACATCGATCCTATGGAATATATACTGACTCTCAATCCGCGCTGGAAGCTGTCACAAATGGAAACTCACTACACCGCCTGGCAATGGAGTCCCGCAACAACATTCAAAAAATTAAAAAACAAAATAAGCAACTCTTTCTATTTTGGGTAAAAGCCCATGCGGGACTGCCAGGAAATGAAAGAGCTGACATACTAGCCAAAGAGGCAGCCCTTAAATTAAAGAAAAGGCCAGATTATAGTAGAGTCCCGGTATCACACGTCAAGCGACTGATCCGTGATGGGACGCTTGACGTGTGGAATCGAAGATACCAGTCAAATAACACAGGCCAAACAACAAAAATATTCTTTCCAGACGTCATAAAAAGCTACCCAATAATTAAATCCATAAATATTAATTACATACTCACCCAAATATTCTCGGGACATGGCGGGTTCTCTGAGTACTTAAATAGATTTAAGTGCAAGGGGAGCCCATCATGTATATGTAGCACAGAAAATAACGAAAGCATACAGCATATCTTGTTTGAGTGTCCAACCTTTATGAGGGAAAGACAAAACGCTGAGTGGCTCATGACCCAACGAATAACAGAAGAAAACGCCGCCGCCCTCATAAATGACGAAGATAACAGAACTAAATTCATAGAATACTGCACGAACATTGCAACTAAAGTCATAAACAGAAATAAAACTAACTAATACAAAATTATAATTGTACACAACATAAACATATATACTTATACATATACTATATATATTAAAAACAAAAAGAAGCCTATCGTTTTATGAATAAATAAATAGTAATAATTATTATGAAAACAAATAATTAAACTGATATTAAAACCTAAAAATAATAAATATTAACAGTAAATAACTTTAATAGTCAAAAATGTCTCTGACTACATCAGAGGAATTTTAGAAACCGGGTAATAATTACCCGGTACAAAAAAAAAAAAAAAAAAAAAAAACCTAACCTAACCTAACCTAACCTAACCTAACCTTTTTTTTTTTTTTTTTTTTTTTTTTTTTTTTTTTTTTTTATTTTAGGTGGGCAAAAATGTCCTACCGCACACCCCGCTGCCCGGGGAGACAACGGGGTAGTGTGGGGCTCTCACCCACTAAAAACCCACCGTGCGCCCTCACCCGCCCTTGCTACGGCGGATCACGGGAACCGCGTCGTTTCTCCGCGATCCGCAGGCGGCAGCCCCTTCGGGCACCCTCTCTTGTGCGACGCCCCGCGCACTTGGGCGTCACACCTTCGCGGTAGGCTTCCGCGGACGGCAGGGTACTCCCCGACCCCACCGTCCGCAGCCTCGGCTAGGGCGGCATCAGGCGCAGGTAAGCGCGCGCACGCCGCCCCGCGCGCCGGCGGCGAATCGGGTCCGCGAAGGAGGATTCCTCCCGGGCCCTCTCCGCCGCCTCCTTCCGCGAGATGACAGCCTCGCAGAAGGCGGCGACCGCGGTCCAGGCCCTGTCACTGCCAACCATCGCTCGCGCTACGGCCGGCAGCGACAGGTCCACGCCTATGACTGCAGCGAGTTCCCGGCGCTGCACATCCCAGGCCGGGCACGACTCGAGCGTGTGCTGCGCCGAGTCCTCGCCGCAGTCGCAGTGGTGACAGCCTGGGGTCGTCTCCCTCCTAGCGATCGTGTGCAGGTATTTGCCGAAGCAACCGTGCCCCGACAAAACCTGCACCAACCGGAAGGTGAGGACCCCGTGCTGCCGCCCTGCCCATTCTTCCAAGATCGGCTGGAGCGCCCCCACGGTCCAGAGACCAGCCCGGGGCGTCTCCAGCCGAGACCTCCACTTTAGGACGGTGGCGCGGCGGGCATCTTCCCGCCACGCTGAGATTGCGCTTGGCGAGGGGCGGCTGCCCCCCGCCCGCGCCGTCGACGCCCGCCGATAAACGTCGGCGAGCACTTCCGCCTCCAGATCCCACGGGGGGGTTCCGGCCAACGCGCAGGCTGCATCGCACGAGACCGTGCGGTACCCGCGTATTGCCCTGACCGCTACGACCCTCTGTGGACGCCACAGAAGGGCCCTATTGCGAGCGGCCAGGGACTCCGCCCACACGGGCGCGCCGTACAGTGCCATTGACCGTACTACCCCCGCGTAGAGTCGTCGACACGCGAGACTCGGTCCGCCCGAATTCGGCATCAGTCGCCCGAGGGCGGACGCCGTGCCGACGAGCTTTGGCGCAAGACGGCGGAAGTGCTCGTCGAAGTGCCACCGTCCATCCAATACCAGGCCCAGGTACTTGATGTGGGCCTGGATTGGAAAGCCCACACCGTTGACCGTTATCGAGGCGCCGGCGGGTGGGCCGCGTCGGGGCCCATGGAAGAGTAGGGCCTCCGACTTTTCAAGGGCCACCCTAAGCCCCAGCGCCTCGATCCGCCTGACCACCTCCGCGGTTCCTGAGGTGGCCAGCGTTGCCGCCTCCTCGAGGGTCCCGCCCCGGGCTGTGACGAGCGTATCGTCTGCGTAGCAAATTACGCCCAGCCCGGGGGGGAGCCGGCCACGGAGGACCCAGTCGTAGCCGATGTCCCACAGGAGCGGCCCTAGAACCGAACCCTGCGGGACGCCGCACGACATAGCCCTCCTTACAACGTCCCCTTCCCGGTCCACGAAGAGGACGTTGCGGCCGTCGAGGTAGTCCGCCACCAGCCGCCTTAGGTAGAGGGGCACTCCATGGTACCGGAGTGCCTCCTTGATGCAGCCGAATGGCAGACTATTGAAGGCGTTGGCGATGTCGAGCGACACCGCCAACAGCACTTCCCTCGAGGTGACGGCCTCCGCAGCCGCGGCCCTCAAGCGCAGGATGGCGTCGACCGTAGACCGACCCGCCCGAAATCCGAACTGGGCATCGGACAGGTCGGGGCCGACCGCACCTAGGTGCCGGACGATGCGGGCAGCGACTACCCGCTCGAGAAGTTTGCCCGCCTCGTCCAGCAACACGATGGGCCTGAAGGCCGCGACTGTATTCGGAGACCGTCCCGGCTTCGGCAGGAGCACGAGCTTCCCCTCCTTCCAGCAGTCAGGGAACCGTCCGGACACCAGGCAAGCGTCGAACAGTCCCCTGAGGCGGGGCTCTAGGTGGTCGAGGACCAGGGCCAGCACTCGGGCGGGAACCCCGTCCGGCCCGGGGGCGGCGCTTCTCCGCATACGCGCTGCCGCCGCCCCCATTTCCGTCGTCGTCACGGGCGGTACCTCCCCGTCGTCGGCCTCCCGGTCGTCATCTGGCGGAGCCATGACCGGGGGCGTGTGCACCGCCCGTGAAGGGAATAGTCCCTCAACCACCTCAGAGAGGAAGCCCGGCTGGAGGGTCTCCGTAAGGGGGGGGCCCTGGGCGCGGAGTTTGTTGAGCGCCGCGCGGTACGGGCGTCCCCAGGGGTCACGCTCGAGACCCTCCAGCATCTCCTGCCTTTTCGCTTCTTTGGCGCGACAGATGGCCAGCTTAAACGCGGCGCGCGCACTGTTGTACGCCGCATACAGCCGGCCCTCCCGCTCTTCATCGCGGATTCGGCGACGTCGGCTGCGGGTGTAGGACCTCCGGGCACGAATACAGGCCGCACGGAAGTCCGCCAGCTCCGGGGACCACCAGTAGACCCCCTTCCGTCGGGGCGGGCGCCGCACGCGGGGCATGGCCGCATCGCAGATCTGCGTAAGCATGCCGCGAATGCGGCCAGCCTCGGCGCCCACGTCTTCCGTCAGGGGGGGAGGCAGCCAAGATTGAAAAATGGCCGCCTCCACCAGCAGCTCCCGGTCGAGCCTACCCACAGCCCATCGCGGAAAAGCGGGAGTTCTGTCCGCCGCGTGACCCCTGCTGGCGCCCTGAAGGGTCCGGGAGACCTCTATCTGAATGTATCTGTGGTCAGATAGGGTCTCGACCTCCTCCAGGACTCGCCAGCTCCTTACACGTGCGGCGACACCGGGGCTAGCGAACGAAAGGTCCACTATCGACCCGCCCCCGCGCCGCACGCACGTTAGGGCGGACCCTCGGTTTAGCAACACGAGGTCCGCCGCTTCGGCCCACTCTTGGACCGCCGCACCTCGGGCGTCCGTCCTGGGGGACCCCCACGCCGTTGATTTGGCGTTAAAGTCCCCCAGCACGAGCACAGGGCTCGGTGCCATACGCCGTATCGAGGTCTCCAGGTTGTGCAGGAAGACCTCGTAGGCCGCCAGACTACGATTGGGGGAGAAGTACACGCCGTACAACGTGACTCCTCCCCATTCGGCCGCCACATATCCCGTGCCCTTGTCTTTGACTGACAAGGGCGGGGAATGCGGCGCCGCCGACCCGACGACCGCCACGGAGCCATCCCCGCTACCCGCCCAATTGGGGCGATCGGGGACTATGTAGGGCTCCGCGGCTACGGCAACACCGATCGACCGCTCCGCCATGGATTGCAGGAAGAGGTCCTGCGCCCTGGCGGAGCGGCCGAGATTCCCTTGGAGGAGGATAGAGTCGTGGTCCATAAACTAGACCACGACATCCTCCTCCATGCGCTGCGGCGGTCCAGCCGCGCTGGGTCGGGCAGCCGGGGCCGATTGGCTGCCCACCCCCCTCTTAGGGCCTGACTTGGACGGAGGCCTGCACCCCACCCGCCCCATGCAGTGGTTGGCAGGGCGGTTGCCCGCCGCACATGCGGGGCAGTGTGGGGTGGCAGTACAGGTCGCCGCCTGGTGCCCTGCCTGACCGCAACGGAAGCAAAGCCCGCTGCAGTCAAAGCAGTTGGTGCACAGCGGCCGGGTGTGACCGACCGCCATGCACTTGTAGCACCTGGCAGGCCGGGGCTCCAACGCGGTTACCCGCGCGGCGCTCCAGCTCACCAGAAGTCTACCGGCGGCGACCAAATCTTTGGCCGCCGCGACAGGGCACGATACCCAGACGGCACCCACACCACCTGGACCTGGGCGAATGGTGCCCACCCGGACGGCGCTGCTGGGAGACCCGGTTTTCGAGGCGATTGCCTCCCGGATCTCTTCCGCCGTCACGGAATCGTCCAGCCCGGAAATGCGCAGTTCGGCGCACACGAAAATTCGAGCACCTGTCCGGGCTTGGCGGGAGCGAGCGGAGACGTCCCCGAGATCGGAGACGTTTATCTCCCGCCGGGCACGCTTCAAGACGGCCTCGTACGTCAGGCCCTTTTCTTTTCCTTCAGGCAGCACGGTGATCACCACCGCGGCTGCCTTCGGTATCTTTAGCTTCCGCGACCTTCTTTTCCGGGGCGCCTTTGGAGCCTCCCCCCTCTGTGACATGGGCGCCGCCTCGCGCTCCGTAGCAACGCCGCGACGTTTAGCCCGGGATCGCCGGGGCTCCACTACCTGCCAGTCCCCGACTGAGGACGTAGCAGCGGCAGGCCCGGGAGCAGAAGCCCGGGGCGTGACCACCGCAGCCCGCGAGGGTGCGGCAGTCTGTCGCGGCACAGCAGCGCGCTGAGTCGCAGCAGCGCTTGATAGAGGTGGGAACTCCTCTCGGGGCTGACCCCTCGAGGCTTGTCCCGCCTTGCCTTTCTTCCTGTCCCGTTTTTTTTGGACTGCAGGAGTCGGTGCTCCTGGTGCTGGTGGCTTTGCCGCTGCTGCAGCGAACGACACATAGCCCTCTTGGCACGGCAGGGCTGCTGGTGCCGAGGCCATCGTGCCGTTCCTCTTATCTGCCGCTAGCGGTGGCCGCAGCCGTGGCTCCGGAGGCAGCCTCGCGGCTAGAGCGTCAAACCGCGGACCAAAGACCGCAGCAACGCGGTCAATGATCACGCGGACCGCCTCATCCTCTAGCTCCGGTCCGACGCTTGGCTGGGCGGTGGACGGACCCGGGGCAGCCGCGGGGAGCCCAAGCTCAACCCGCAACCCAGCCTGTCCCTGTTCCAACTCCGCCATCCGTGCCTCGAGGCAGCGGTTAGCTTCGTCGAGGCGCTGATTCTGCGCCTCCAGACGAGCGTTCTGAGCCTCGAGGCGCTTGTTCTGGTCCGCCAAGCGCCGGACCGACAACGAGAGTTCATGTGCAGCGTCTTTGAGGCCGCGCACGAAGTTCCCCTTCAGGTTCCTCGAGCCTGCAGCCACCGTCTCCACTATTGCCACACTGTTGAGGGCCCTTTCCTCGACCTGGGCCGTCCCTATATGGCCCTCATCTGGGAGGCGGAGCTTTTCCGTTAAAAACGCCAGGCGCTCCTCGGCGTTCTGCTCCGCCTCCAGCCTTTTCAGGCTTAGGATCTATTTGCAGATAGGGCACGCAGCGCAGGTGCCACAGGACGACTCATACCTCTACCCCTAGCGCTGTATTGCGCTTTCGGGGGAGGCGTCTCAGCAGAGCAGTCCCCAGATTCGGGCGCCCCACCATCCTGGGACATGGTGCGCTTCCGCGATGGATAATCCACATCCATCTGCCCTGCACTTATGTCCGCAGCAGCCAGAGATATTGAGCTGCCCGCCCTTCTGGTATTTGCCCTAAAGGCACAAACACCTTCTTCAGCAGCGGACATCTCGGAAGCCGAATTGGCTGCCGAGCTGTCCGTCGCCGAAGCTCCTTCTTTCCTCTTTCCGCGTCCCTTGCGGGACCTAAACTTTCCTTTTGAGTCGCGCAATGGTTCTGTCGGCGCGACTGACTTTGATGTGGGGGCCGCATTTAAAGCCGAACCCCTTTCGGCTGTATTGTTATTTTGTGAACTTTTATCCATTTTGTTCCCACGAGTGTGGGAGAAAGGAGGTCCACCCGGGCAGAGCTCCCAGTACCCGGGTAAGCGTACATTTGTAACCCAACACAGGGGGACCGCAGGTACCCTGGCTGGGGGCGCGCTCGAGACTGAACTACCCATCAGCCATGCATCTCCTCGCCGCGCGCCAGAACTTGAGATTCGGGGTAATTTTTTATAGAGGTTGTCTTCCTCGCGGTCCGGGCGATTAAGCCAAGACCCTCGTTCCTGTATGCCCGCGAGACGTAACCACAGACACGCGCTCAGGTTTACGATTTGGGACGGGGGGGGCCGCTGTGGCCCCACTGTCCCCCCTCTCCAGAGCCCGGTGAGCCAGTCTGGCCCCACCGACTCCGACGCCTGGTCTATCCGCCGTGCCCTCTGCTGAGTCAGAGGGACACGCGGAGACCCGTCCTGTCCGGAATTTTAGCCGCCGGCGACTGCCGACGTTGCCCGGGGTGCACCACTAGGAGGTAAACCAGACAAATTAGCACCCCAACCTTTTTTTTTTTTTTTTTTTTTTTTATTTTAGGTGGGCAAAAATGTCCTACCGCACACCCCGCTGCCCGGGGAGACAACGGGGTAGTGTGGGGCTCTCACCCACTAAAAACCCACCGTGCGCCCTCACCCGCCCTTGCTACGGCGGATCACGGGAACCGCGTCGTTTCTCCGCGATCCGCAGGCGGCAGCCCCTTCGGGCACCCTCTCTTGTGCGACGCCCCGCGCACTTGGGCGTCACACCTTCGCGGTAGGCTTCCGCGGACGGCAGGGTACTCCCCGACCCCACCGTCCGCAGCCTCGGCTAGGGCGGCATCAGGCGCAGGTAAGCGCGCGCACGCCGCCCCGCGCGCCGGCGGCGAATCGGGTCCGCGAAGGAGGATTCCTCCCGGGCCCTCTCCGCCGCCTCCTTCCGCGAGATGACAGCCTCGCAGAAGGCGGCGACCGCGGTCCAGGCCCTGTCACTGCCAACCATCGCTCGCGCAACGGCCGGCAGCGACAGGTCCACGCCTATGACTGCAGCGAGTTCCCGGCGCTGCACATCCCAGGCCGGGCACGACTCGAGCGTGTGCTGCGCCGAGTCCTCGCCGCAGTCGCAGTGGTGACAGCCTGGGGTCGTCTCCCTCCTAGCGATCGTGTGCAGGTATTTGCCGAAGCAACCGTGCCCCGACAAAACCTGCACCAACCGGAAGGTGAGGACCCCGTGCTGCCGCCCTGCCCATTCTTCCAAGATCGGCCGGAGCGCCCCCACGGTCCAGAGACCAGCCCGGGGCGTCTCCAGCCGAGACCTCCACTTTAGGACGGTGGCGCGGCGGGCATCTTCCCGCCACGCAGAGATTGCGCTTGGCGAGGGGCGGCTGCCCCCCGCCCGCGCCGTCGACGCCCGCCGATAAACGTCGGCGAGCACTTCCGCCTCCAGATCCCAAGGGGGGGTTCCGGCCAACGCGCAGGCTGCATCGCACGAGACCGTGCGGTACCCGCGTATTGCCCTGACCGCTACGACCCTCTGTGGACGCCACAGAAGGGCCCTATTGCGAGCGGCCAGGGACTCCGCCCACACGGGCGCGCCGTACAGTGCCATTGACCGTACTACCCCCGCGTAGAGTCGTCGACACGCGAGACTCGGTCCGCCCAAATTCGGCATCAGTCGCCCGAGGGCGGACGCCGTGCCGACGAGCTTTGGCGCAAGACGGCGGAAGTGCTCGTCGAAGTGCCACCGTCCATCCAATACCAGGCCCAGGTACTTGATGTGGGCCTGGATTGGAAAGCCCACACCGTTGACCGTTATCGAGGCGCCGGCGGGTGGGCCGCGTCGGGGCCCATGGAAGAGTAGGGCCTCCGACTTTTCAAGGGGCGAATTTTAAAAATTGAGTGATCAGAAAGGGCACAAATGGGGTATCGGCGTGTAGGGCTTGATGAGCACTACACGATAGGTGAAGAAACCGGAAGGGTCTCTATACAAAAAAGTGAAGTTAAGCTGCAAAAACTGATAAAAATGTTCTAGGAACGACTTTTTGTGGTACAAACTGTGTTATATTTCAGAAACCTGAAGGATTATCTGCGTGAAAGTAGTATCAATAAAAAGGGCTGTAAACGACGAACAAACTAAGACCTCAATCACCAACGTGGACCGAGGATAGCAGACAGGATGGTAAGTATAAAGTTGCAATTTGGTATTTTTCAGCAAAAAATTAACGTTTTTTGTTATATAGTGCGTTATTATACACAAACCTGAAGGGTATACTACAAAAATTTACTATTAGATGAAAGGCTATTAAACGAGGAACAATTTAAGACCTCAACCACCAACGTGGACCGAGGATAAGTGACAGAAGGTAAGTGTTAACTTGAATATTTTAAAAGTGAGTTTACGAAAATGTACTAAGTTGACATGTAAGAAAAATTTTTGAAAATTTCAGGGCTCTGAAGGAACCGCTGACGTATAGTATGCTAAGGATAATTACAAGAAACTAAAGGGAGCAAAAAACAGACTGAAAATCGCACTAAAAACCTAAAAATTTCGATCAACCTAACCTAACCTAACCTTTTTTTTTTTTTTTTTATTTTAGGTGGGCAAAAATGTCCTACCGCACACCCCGCTGCCCGGGGAGACAACGGGGTAGTGTGGGGCTCTCACCCACTAAAAACCCACCGTGCGCCCTCACCCGCCCTTGCTACGGCGGATCACGGGAACCGCGTCGTTTCTCCGCGATCCGCAGGCGGCAGCCCCTTCGGGCACCCTCTCTTGTGCGACGCCCCGCGCACTAGGGCGTCACACCTTCGCGGTAGGCTTCCGCGGACGGCAGGGTACTCCCCGACCCCACCGTCCGCAGCCTCGGCTAGGGCGGCATCAGGCGCAGGTAAGCGCGCGCACGCCGCCCCGCGCGCCGGCGGCGAATCGGGTCCGCGAAGGAGGATTCCTCCCGGGCCCTCTCCGCCGCCTCCTTCCGCGAGATGACAGCCTCGCAGAAGGCGGCGACCGCGGTCCAGGCCCTGTCACTGCCAACCATCGCTCGCGCAACGGCCGGCAGCGACAGGTCCACGCCTATGACTGCAGCGAGTTCCCGGCGCTGCACATCCCAGGCCGGGCACGACTCGAGCGTGTGCTGCGCCGAGTCCTCGCCGCAGTCGCAGTGGTGACAGCCTGGGGTCGTCTCCCTCCTAGCGATCGTGTGCAGGTATTTGCCGAAGCAACCGTGCCCCGACAAAACCTGCACCAACCGGAAGGTGAGGACCCCGTGCTGCCGCCCTGCCCATTCTTCCAAGATCGGCCGGAGCGCCCCCACGGTCCACAGACCAGCCCGGGGCGTCTCCAGCCGAGACCTCCACTTTAGGACGGTGGCGCGGCGGGCATCTTCCCGCCACGCAGAGATCGCGCTTGGCGAGGGGCGGCTGCCCCCCGCCCGCGCCGTCGACGCCCGCCGATAAACGTCGGCGAGCACTTCCGCCTCCAGATCCCACGGGGGGGTTCCGGCCAACGCGCAGGCTGCATCGCACGAGACCGTGCGGTACCCGCGTATTGCCCTGACCGCTACGACCCTCTGTGGACGCCACAGAAGGGCCCTATTGCGAGCGGCCAGGGACTCCGCCCACACGGGCGCGCCGTACAGTGCCATTGACCGTACTACCCCCGCGTAGAGTCGTCGACACGCGAGACTCGGTCCGCCCAAATTCGGCATCAGTCGCCCGAGGGCGGACGCCGTGCCAACGAGCTTTGGCGCAAGACGGCGGAAGTGCTCGTCAAAGTGCCACCGTCCATCCTATTGGATGGAGCTGGCGAGTCCTGGAGGAGGTCGAGACCCTATCTGACCACAGATACATTCAGATAGAGGTCTCCCGGACCCTTCAGGGCGCCAGCAGGGGTCACGTGGCGGACAGAACTCCCGCTTTTCCGCGTTGGGCTGTGGGTAGGCTCGACCGGGAGCTGCTGGTGGAGGCGGCCATCTTTCAATCTTGGCTGCCTCCTCCCCTGACGGAAGATGTGGGCGCCGAGGCTGGCCGCATTCGCGGCATGCTTACGCAGATCTGCGATGCAGCCATGCCCCGCGTGCGGCGCCCGCCCCGACGGAAGGGGGTCTACTGGTGGTCCCCGGAGCTGGCGGACCTCCGTGCTCCTCCGTCTCCGAATACAGTCGCGGCCTTCAGGCCCATCGTGTTGCTGGACGAGGCGGGCAAACTGCTCGAGCGGGTTGTCGCTGCCCGCATCGTCCGGCACCTAGGTGCGGTCGGCCCCGACCTGTCCGATGCCCAGTTCGGATTTCGGGCGGGTCGGTCTACGGTCGACGCCATCCTGCGCTTGAAGGCTGCGGCTGCGGAGGCCGTCACCTCGAGGGAAGTGCTGTTGGCGGTGTCGCTCGACATCGCCAACGCCTTCAATAGTCTGCCATTCGGCTGCATCAAGGAGGCACTCCGGTACCATGGAGTGCCCCTCTACCTAAGGCGGCTGGTGGCGGACTACCTCGACGGCCGCAGCGTCCTCTTCGTGGACCGGGAAGGGGACGTTGTAAGGAGGGCTATGTCGTGCGGCGTCCCGCAGGGTTCGGTTCTAGGGCCGCTCCTGTGGGACATCGGCTACGACTGGGTCCTCCGTGGCCGGCTCCCCCCCGGGCTGGGCGTAATTTGCTACGCAGACGATACGCTCGTCACAGCCCGGGGCGGGACCCTCGAGGAGGCGGCAACGCTGGCCACCTCAGGAACCGCGGAGGTGGTCAGGCGGATCGAGGCGCTGGGGCTTAGGGTGGCCCTTGAAAAGTCGGAGGCCCTACTCTTCCATGGGCCCCGACGCGGCCCACCCGCCGGCGCCTCGATAACGGTCAACGGTGTGGGCTTTCCAATCCAGGCCCACATCAAGTACCTGGGCCTGGAATACCAGGCCCAGGTACTTGATGTGGCGCGGTACGGGCGTCCCCAGGGGTCACGCTCGAGACCCTCCAGCATCTCCTGCCTTTTCGCGTCTTTGGCGCGACAGATGGCTAGCTTAAACGCGGCGCGCGCACTGTTGTACGCCGCATACAGCCGGCCCTCCCGCTCTTCGTCGCGGATTCGGCGACGTCGGCTGCGGGTGTAGGACCTCCGGGCACGAATACAGGCCGCACGGAGGTCCGCCAGCTCCGGGGACCACCAGTAGACCCCCTTCCGTCGGGGCGGGCGCCGCACGCGGGGCATGGCTGCATCGCAGATCTGCGTAAGCATGCCGCGAATGCGGCCAGCCTCGGCGCCCACATCTTCCGTCAGGGGAGGAGGCAGCCAAGATTGAAAGATGGCCGCCTCCACCAGCAGCTCCCGGTCGAGCCTACCCACAGCCCAACGCGGAAAAGCGGGAGTTCTGTCCGCCACGTGACCCCTGCTGGCGCCCTGAAGGGTCCGGGAGACCTCTATCTGAATGTATCTGTGGTCAGATAGGGTCTCGACCTCCTCCAGGACTCGCCAGCTCCTTACACGTGCGGCGACACCGGGGCTAGCGAACGAAAGGTCCACTATCGACCCGCCCCCGCGCCGCACGCACGTTAGGGCGGACCCTCGGTTTAGCAACACGAGGTCCGCCGCTTCCGCCCACTCTTGGACCGCCGCACCTCGGGCGTCCGTCCTGGGGGACCCCCACGCCGTTGATTTGGCGTTGAAGTCCCCCAGCACCAGCACAGGGCTCGGTGCCATACGCCGTATCGAGGTCTCCAGGTTGTGCAGGAAGACCTCGAAAGCCGCCAGACTACGATTGGGGGAGAAGTACACGCCATACAGCGTGACCCCTCCCCATTCAGCCGCCACATATCCCGTACCCTTGTCTTTGACTGACAAGGGCGGGGAATGTGGCGCCGCCGACCCGACGACCGCCACGGAGCCATCCCCGCTACCCGCCCAATTGGGGCGATCGGGGACTATGTAGGGCTCCGCAGCTACGGCAACACCGATCGACCGCTCCGCCATGGATTGCAGGAAGAGGTCCTGCGCCCTGGCGGAACGGCCGAGATTCCCTTGGAGGAGGATAGAGTCGTGGTCCATAAACTAGACCACGACATCCTCCTCCATGGGCTGCGGCGGTCCAGCCGCGCTGGGTTGGGCAGCCGGGGCCGATTGGATGCCCACCCCCCTCTTAGGGCCTGACTTGGCCGGAGGCCTGCACCCCACCCGCCCCATGCAGTGGTTGGCGGGGCGGTTGCCCGCCGCGCATGCGGGGCAGTGTGGAGTGGCAGTACAGGTCGCCGCCTGGTGCCCTGCCTGACCGCAGCGGAAGCAAAGCCCGCTGCAGTCGAAGCAGTTGGTGCACAGCGGCCGGGTGTGACCGACCGCCATGCACTTGTAACACCTGGCAGGCCGGGGCTCCAACGCGGTTACCCGCGCGGCGCTCCAGCCCACCAGAAGTCTACCGGCGGCGACCAAATCTTTGGCCGCCGCGACAGGGCACGATGCCCAGACGGCACCCACACCACCTGGACCTGGTCGAATGGTGCCCACCCGGACGGCGCTGCTGGGAGACCCGGTTTTCGAGGCGATTGCCTCCCGGATCTCTTCCGCCGTCACGGAATCGTCCAGCCCGGAAATGCGCAGTTCGGCGCACTTCACGGGTCTGGCGACCCGGACACCACTCTCAGCTGGGAACAGGCCCAGCAGCCTCGCGGCCATCGCGTCGGCCGTCTTGGCGCCCTCTGGCCCCAGGTACTCGAAAATCCGAGCACCTGTCCGGGCTTGGCGGGAGCGAGCGGAGACGTCCCCGAGATCGGAGACGTTTATCTCCCGCCGGGCACGCTTCAAGACGGCCTCGTACGTCAGGCCCTTTTCCTTGGCCTCAGGCAGCAGCGTGATGACAACCGCTGCTGTCTTCGGCACCTTGAGTTTGTGCGACTTCTTTTTGGCTCTTGGCTTCGGGGCTTCCCCTCTGTGATTAATTGGCGCCGCCTCGCGCTCCGCGGCAGCGCCGCGACCCTTGGCCCGAGATCGCCGGGGCCCAACCACCTGCCAGTCCCCGTCTGAGGACGCAGCAGTGGCAGGGGCAGGGGCAGGAGCCCGAGGTGTGACCACCGCGGCCCGTGAGGGTGCGACCGTTTGTCGCGGCGCAGCAGAACGCGGAGGCGCGGCGGCGCTTGGCAGAGGCGGGAACTCCTCTCGGGGCTGACCCCTCGAGGCTTGCCCCGCCTTATTCTGTTTCTTTGACTTCTTCTGGGCCTTAGTTTCAGCCACAGAAGCCGGAGTTTTCTTCGCCGATGACTTGGCCGCCGCCGCAGCAAAGGACACTTGTCCTTCCTGGTATGGCAGGGGTGCCGGGACTGCAGGCGTTATGCTCCTTCTCTTATCAGCCGCTAGTGGCGGCCGCAGGCGCGGTTCCGGCGGCAGTCTCGCAGCCAGAGCGTCTATCCGCGGACCAAAGACCGCAGCAATGCGGTCAATAATCGCGCGGACCGTTTCGTCCTCCAGCTCCTGCCCAACGCTGGACTGGGCGGAGGACGGGACCGGGGCAGCCGCGGGGAGCCCAAGCTCAACCCGTAACCCGGCCTGACCCTGCTCCAATTCTGCCATCCGTGCCTCGAGGCAGCGGTTAGCCTCGTCGAGGCGCTGATTTTGTGCCTCAAGACGAGCATTCTGCGCCTCGAGGCGCTTGTTCGTCTCTGCCAAGCGTTGGACCGACAGCGTGATTTCGTGTGCGGCATCCTTGAGGCCACGCACGAAATTTCCCTTCAGGTTCCGCGAACCCGCAGCCACCGTCTCTACTATGGCCACACTATTCAGGGCCCTTTCCTCGACCTGGGCCGTCCCTATCTGGCCCTCGTCTGGGAGGCGGAGCTTTTCCGTTAGAAGCGCCAGGCGCTCCTCGGCGTTCTGCTCCGCTTCCAATCTTTTAAGGCCTAAGGCCTCTGCCCTGCTAGCAGATAGGGCACGTAGTGGAGCTGCCACAGGTCGACTGATGCCTCGACCCCTACCGCTGTACTGCGCCTTCGGGGGAGGCGTCTCGGCAGAGCAGCCCGCCGAATCCGGCGCCCCGCCACCCCGGGAGATGGTGCGTTTTCGAGATGGGTGGTCCACCTCCATCTGCCCCGCACCGATGTCCACAGCAGCCAAGGACGTCGAGCTGCCTGTCCTTCTACTATTTGCCCTGCTTAGGGCACCATCACCTTCTTCAGCGGCGGACATCTCGGAAGCTGAATTAGCAGCCGAGCTATCCGTCGCCGAAGCTCCCTCCTTTTTCTTTCCACGTCCCTTGCGGGACCGAAATTTTCCCTTAGCATCACGCAATGGTGGTTGTGACGCGACCAATGGTGTTGCTGATGTTGTGGGGGCCGTATTTACAGCCGGACCCCTTTCGGCTGAGGCGTCAGGTGTATTACCCGACTCCGTCGAAGATATATTTAAATTTTCAGTGTCCATACGATTCCCACGAGTGTGGGAGAAAAGAGGTCCACCCGGGCAGAGCTCCCAATACCCGGGTAAGCGTACATTTGTAACCCAACACAGGGGGTCCGCAGGTACCCTGGCTGGGGCCGCGCTCGAGACTGAACTGCCCATCAGCCATGCATCTCCTCGCCGCGCGCCAGAACTTGAGATTCGGGGTAATTTTTTATAGAGGTTGTCTTCCTCGCGGTCCGGGCGATTAAGCCAAGACCCTCGTTCCTGTATGCCCGCGAGACGTAACCACAGACACGCGCTCAGGTTTACGATTTGGGACGGGGGGGGCCGCTGTGGCCCCACTGTCCCCCCTCTCCAGAGCCCGGTGAGCCAGTCTGGCCCCACCGACTCCGACGCCTGGTCTATCCGCCGTGCCCTCTGCTGAGTCAGAGGGACACGCGGAGACCCGTCCTGTCCGGAATTTTAGCCGCCGGCGACTGCCGACGTTGCCCGGGGTGCACCACTAGGAGGTAAACCGGACAAATTAGCACCCCAACCTAACCTAACCTAACCTAACCTAACCTGGTGGTCTGTACCAGACCGGTCCGTCGCCCCCGCTTGCGCCGCCGTTACTCGACATAATGCCGACACGCCGACCAAGCCCCGCAACCACAAGTGGCTGCCACACACATCCACCTCGTCGCCGCTACTCAGCATAAGGCTGAGACGCCGACCCTCCTCCGCAACCGCTCAGTTGCCTGCCCTAAGGCCCTACGTCTGGTCACGAGACCCCTGCCTACCAGCCTTACGGCTCTGGCCTACGGCCTCGTGGCCCCTACCTAGGGGTCTCTTACTTAGCATAAGTCTATGAGCAGCAAGTTTCCGCAACCATGACACACCTAACCTACCCTACCAGCCCTACTGAGACCCTTGAACCTACCTGTTACCACAATACCACTAGGCCTCCGGAAATTCAGCCGCCGGATAAGCCGACGTTGCCCGAGGTACACCACGAGGAGGTAAACCGGCACCGTACCCCAACCTAACCTTTTTTTTTTTTTTTTTTTTTTTTTTTTTTTTTTTTTTTTTTTTTTTTTTTTTTTTTTTGACCGTGGGAAAATGCATTCTTTACGCACAATAAGTCCCGCATGCTTCAGGGAAAGCAATGCAGGGCGTGCCGGTGCAGCAACCACCGGGGATAAGACCCAGTGGCGCCACTACCAGCTAAAAACACCACGGAGATCCCACCTCTCAGTTACGGCAGAGTTACGTGATCGTGGGAACACGCATCGCGACTCTGCCGGCCGATGTGTCCGCTTCACGCAGACCCCCTCGGAGCCATTCCCCCAGGAACTACGGCAAGACTCCTCAAGGCCCTATTGCAGGACGCCAGCTTCCCCTGCAGCCGACGCCCCAGGCCCGACCCCGCACCCTGCCCCTTCTCAGCGGCAACGAGAGAGGGTCAGCCTCCCTCTGTCGCTCATCAGCCTCCCGCCGCGAGAGCACCGCCTCACTGAACGCGGTCACTGCCCTCCAAGCCCTCTCATCTCCCACCATCTTTCTGATGATGGCGGGTAGAGAGAGATCGCCACCTACAACCGCGACCAATTCTTGCCGCCTTTCTTCTTCTCCCGGACATGCCTCCAGAGCGTGCTGCGCGGTATCTTCCGCACAGCCGCACCGGTGACAGACCGGGGTCGCTTCCCTGCGGGCAACGTTGCACAGGTACCTCCCGAAACATCCATGTCCCGAGAGGACCTGCGTGAGCCTGAAGGTTAGCGCGCCATGTCTGCGCGTGACCCATTCAGCGAGTACAGGCCGTATCGCCTCGAGAAGCCGACGAGCTCCAGATCCCCTTTGCGAGTGCTCAAGGAGCCTCCCGCGCCAGGTCTCCAGGGCAAGCGACCTCCCCTCGTCCCGCCATCGAACCACTTCCGCTGCAGACGGAAGTTCGCCTCGCGCCTTCGCCCGCTCCTTCCGCCAAAAGACTGAGGACAGAACTTCTGCCTCCAAGTCCCAAGGCAGAGAGCCGGCGAGAGCGCATGCCACCTCATGTGAGAGTGTGCGATACCCCCTGCACACTCTCACCGCCATAACCCTCTGAGCCTGCCGGAGAACAGCAGTCTCCAAAGGCTTTAGTGACCCCGCCCATATAGGAGCCCCATAGAGGGCCATTGAGCGCACCACCGCCATGTAAAGGCGACGACAGCTCCCATTCCCACCTCCAATATTAGGCAGCAGCCTAGATAGTGCCCCCGCAGCCCTTGTGAGCTTCGGGGACAACTGCCTCATATGGGCACCGTACCCCCATCTACTGTCGAGCACGACACCGAGGTATCTCAGAGTCGACCCGACAGCAATAGAGGTACCCCCCACAACGATTTCTGAGCCTGAGGGCGGCGCCTTCCGAGGACCATGGAAACAAATGGCCTCGGACTTGTGCAATGCCACGCTCAGGCCCAGCGATCTGATTCGGTCGACGATGACCGCCACCCCGGCCGTCACAAGTATCGCGGCCTCCCTGTAATTGCTCCCCCGGGCAGTCACCAACGTGTCGTCAGCGTAGCAAACCACGTCGACGCCACGAAGGTTCGCGCACCGGAGTACCCAATCGTACCCCACGTTCCATAACAGAGGTCCTAAAACGGACCCCTGCGGAACGCCCCGGGTTACAGCACTACGCCGATCTCCCTCCGCCGTGGGGTAGACTACCTCCCTATCCGAGAGGTAGTCCCCGATCAGACGTCGGAGGTACCGAGGCACATCATGGTACCTCAATCCCTCCAAAATCGTGATCCACGGCAAAGAGTTGAAGGCGTTGGCAATGTCCAAGGATACCGCCACCATGACGCCACCCCCGGCACACGCCGCCTCCGACAAGTCGCGAAAGCACGAGATGGCGTGCATCGTCGACCGACCCCTACGGAACCCGTACTGCCTGTCGGCCAAGTCCGGGCCAGGCCCCTCCAGATGCCCAACGATGTGAGCGGCGAGAACACGCTCAAAGAGCTTCCCCGCCTCGTCGAGGAGCACAATCGGGCGATATCCCGCCGGCTCGTCCGCCGGACGCCCCTCCTTGCGCAGTAGCACTAGTCTGCCTCTCTTCCACCGCCTGGGGAACCTGCCCTCCCGCAGACAGCGGTCGAACAGGTCCGTCAGACGGCATCCGAGGGCTTCCTGTGCAAGGGCCCATGCCCGACCGGGAATGCCGTCTGGCCCCGGCGCCGTGTTCCTTGACCTCATTTTAGCAACAGCCACCGCCAGTTCGTTGGCTACGATGGCTGGTGGGGAATCATCCTCGACACTGCCACGCACCCGCGAGACCCCCATGGTGGGAGGGACAAAGTCCGTCCCCGGGGCACCGGGGAACAGTCCCTCGACCACTCTCTGTAGGATCACGGGCTGTAGAGTGCTGGTGACTGGAGGAGCCCAGGGGCGAAGCTTTTGCCTCACCAACCTGTACGGCCGCCCCCACGGATCGAGGTCCAATGTCTCCAGCAGCTGCTGCCACGACCGCGTCTTTGACTCGCGTATGGCTGCGCGGAGCGCTTTGGACGCCCCCCTATATGTGCCGTACAAGGAGTCGAGCTCTTCGGGCTCCTGACGTCTTCTCCTCCGGTACCGTTGATACCGTCGACGCTCTGCTATGCAACGACGGCGCAGCTCAGCGATCTCGTCCGACCACCAGTAGACCTGGCGCTTAGTCGGCGGCGTACCCACACGAGGCATGGCCGCATCACAAACGCGAGCCATAGCCCCGCACAGACCGTCGGCTTCCACGTCCAGATCTACCGGTTCCGCCGGTGGAGCGTTCCACGCCTGATCGAGAGCCGCCTCTTGCAGCAGCTCAACGTTCATTCGCTTCAAGGCCCACCGCGGACCGGTCGCAGATGTTGATTGGACAATCGGATCCGATCGCGACAACGAAACGCTAAACCGAATATACCGGTGGTCAGAGAGCGTCTCGTCATCAGTCACCTCCCAGTCTCTGACTCGCTGAGCAAGCTCAGGAGTAGAAAATGTCACGTCGATGACCGAGCCACCCCATCGCCGCACGCACGTCTGCTCGGTACCACGGTTGAGGACGCACAATCCAATCTCAGTGAGCCACTCGGTAACCGCTCTCCCCCGAGCGTCCGTCACCGGAGACCCCCACGCCGCAGACTTGGCGTTGAGGTCCCCGGCGACGAGAACGGGACGAGGGCGGCTCCTGCTCACCAAGGTCCCTACCTCGTCAAGGAGACCCTCGAGCTCGTGGAGTGGCCTATTAGGAGAGTGGTACATCCCAATGACCACAGCATGACCCACCCAGGCAGCAACAAACCCCCTACCCCTAACCACTCCGTCCAGAGACGGCGAGTAAAGCGGCGATTGCGTAGTGATGGCCACCAACCCATCAAGGTCACTAACCCAATCGGATCTAGACGGGACCGTGTAGGGCTCCGTGATGACCGCCACTTGTACCGACCTCTCCGCCAGGCTCTGGAGCAAGAGATCCTGTGCCCCAGCAGAGTGGTTGATGTTCGCCTGGAGGAATGTCAGCCCCATGCTAACCTACCTCCATGCCCGTCATCTGCTTCCCTGCCGGGGCGGTCGGCTGCGACTTGGCCTTGGCCTCAGTCGTCACCGACTTACGTGACACGCCTTTCTTACTCGGGGGCTTGGCACAAGCTTTGCCCCCGGAAAGGTGGCCCGCAGGTTTCCCCGCAGCCGCACATAGGCTGCAACGGGGATCCGCGGTGCAAGCGTTGGCTTTATGGCCAACGCGGCCACAACGATAGCACTCGTCGCTGCGATCAGTGTCAGACGTGCACTGGGCCTTGATGTGGCCCGGTGTTGGACACCTGAAGTAGCGGCGAGGCCTGGCGTCCAGGATTTTTACCTGGGCCGCCACCCAGCCGACATAGAGACGACCGCCGTTGGAGGTCACCCTCTTGGCTGCCGCAATTGGGCAGCGAATGAACGCTGTGCCCATTCCGCCCCATCCCCTTCGGATGTCCCCGACCTTGTAGTCATCCGGGGACCCTCCACCTGCCCTGACCAGGGCGTGTTTGAGCTCACCGCCGTCCACGCTGTCATCCAGGCCACCCACACGGAGGTCCACCGTGATGACAGGTCTCGCGATGCGCACATCCTCTACTCCCTGGAAGACCTCCCTGAGCTTTGCAGCCAGGGAGTCAGCCTTCTCGGCTTTGTACACTCCAGGGACCTCGAGGACGCGCGCACTCGTGGCGGCGGTCCTCATCTTAATCGGCGGAACGCCCAGGGCCTGAAGGTCGATCTTCTCCCTGGCGTCCGCCAGCACCTTAGCGTAGCTAAGGCCTTTTTGCGCCGACCCCGGCTGCAGTGTGATAACCACAGCTGCAGTTCGGGGCGAGCGGAGCTTGTCCTTCTTCTTTTTAGCCGCCTTCTTCGGCTTCTTAGTTGTAGCGGAAGAAGGCGACTTCTGAGCCTGTGTATGGTGGGGCCTGCCAGCCCCCTCCGACCTCTTTTTCGTGCCCCGCCTCGCCACTGTACTCCACTGCTCCAGCAGTGGTGCTGGCTGTGGAGCCGTAGCCGTTGATAGGGCAGGGCTCTTCAAAACCGGAGCAGCCTTAGTGGTGGCAGCATTTCCCTTCACCTTCGGAAGCCCCTTCTGGGACTTTTTCGCAGTTGCTTCAACAGCCGCGGCACGGCGCATGTCCGCCGCCAGAGGCGGCCTCAGTCGCTGTTCTGGCAGCAGACGCGACTCGATGTTATCGAAGCGGGCATCTAACATCGCTCCAAATTGCGATGATAATGCCCGCGTTACATCATCCGTAATTTGTTTAGCAAGGAGCGCTTTGGAGGCCTTGAGCTCGGCATTCTCTTTGCGCAATCGTGCAATCTCGGCCTCCTTCTTTTCAGATTCGGCCACCTGCTTCTTGTTGGCCTCAGCCAATAGCGCCACCTCTTCTGTGACGGACAGTTTGCACTGCTCGTCGAACAGTGAGGTAGCGATCGCCGTGGAATCCCTTATCCTCTTCACAAAGATCCCCTTTAGATTCGAGGATCTCGTGGCAACCTTTGTGATGAGATTCATTGACTCATGAAATATGCGAGTCCTCTCCACCGGATCGAGTCCCTCTAAATTAGGCCTAGCATTAGCAACAGATGGCTTCAATTTGGAGAGAGTTTCCTCACTCTGCCGCCTGAGCTCCTCCGCTAGTTCTGCCTCGGCGGTGAGCCTTAATTCAGCCTCCTTCGCCTTGATATATTCGGCCTTGGCCTTTGCCAGACCGACGTACTCCCCCGTGGTTGGGGGACGCCCCCGTCCACGCCGGGCTGGAGCCACCTTGGGCTTCGGCTTGTCGGACTCGTCCGAATTAACATCGTCCGAGTCCAAATCTCTGCGGCGCTTCCGCCACATTCCAGAAGATGACGCTCGGGATGAAACCCGGGACGCCACCGTCCGCACACTCGTGTCAGATGCATCATCCGCGGTATCCGCGTCAGCATTTGGCACCACCACAACGTCCATATCAACAGGGCTTTTAAAGCCCTCGGCTCCCCTCTTCTTCTCAAAAGCAGCTGTTGCTCCCCCCGTATACGTGGAGCAGACAGAGCCGGTCTTTGAACGCGGCTCTGTGAGGGATTCCCCGGACGCAGTACGTCCGGGACCCTCCCGGGGAATCGTCTTTTTCGCAGTTGCCATATTTATTAGTTTAACGTCCTACGACGTGCCACCCCAGACTGAGGGCCCCTCAGCCATTCGTCCCGTCACCGGGTGGCGGGCTTGGGATTAGGGTGATTTTTTATAGGTTTTCTTCCCCGCGGCCCGAAGACCCCCGGTCCTGACAAGCAGGATTACGGGTTGGGCCGATCGGTGGTCTGTACCAGACCGGTCCGTCGCCCCCGCTTGCGCCGCCGTTACTCGACATAATGCCGACACGCCGACCAAGCCCCGCAACCACAAGTGGCTGCCACACACATCCACCTCGTCGCCGCTACTCAGCATAAGGCTGAGACGCCGACCCTCCTCCGCAACCGCTCAGTTGCCTGCCCTAAGGCCCTACGTCTGGTCACGAGACCCCTGCCTACCAGCCTTACGGCTCTGGCCTACGGCCTCGTGGCCCCTACCTCTCGCGCTATAGCGCCTGACCTCCTGATCATTATACACCTAATGACCATGAGGCCCCTCCTATCGGCCATCGGCCGACCTAACGGCCTTGCGGCCCCTAGGGGTCTCTTACTTAGCATAAGTCTATGAGCAGCAAGTTTCCGCAACCATGACACACCTAACCTAATGCATTCTTTACGCACAATAAGTCCCGCATGCTTCAGGGAAAGCAATGCAGGGCGTGCCGGGCTCAGCAACCACCGGGGATAAGACCCAGTGGCGCCACTACCAGCTAAAAACACCACGGAGATCCCACCTCTCAGTTACGGCAGAGTTACGTGATCGTGGGAACACGCATCGCGACTCTGCCGGCCGATGTGTCCGCTTCACGCAGACCCCCTCGGAGCCATTCCCCCAGGAAATACGGCAAGACTCCTCAAGGCCCTATTGCAGGACGCCAGCTTCCCCTGCAGCCGACGCCCCAGGCCCCCCCAATGGGGACGGAGTGCGAGCCCTACGGGCCCGACCCCGCACCCTGCCCCTTCTCAGCGGCAACGAGAGAGGGTCAGCCTCCCTCTGTCGCTCATCAGCCTCCCGCCGCGAGAGCACCGCCTCACTGAACGCGGTCACTGCCCTCCAAGCCCTCTCATCTCCCACCATCTTTCTGATGATGGCGGGTAGAGAGAGATCGCCACCTACAACCGCGACCAATTCTTGCCGCCTTTCTTCTTCTCCCGGACATGCCTCCAGAGCGTGCTGCGCGGTATCTTCCGCACAGCCGCACCGGTGACAGACCGGGGTCGCTTCCCTGCGGGCAACGTTGCACAGGTACCTCCCGAAACATCCATGTCCCGAGAGGACCTGCGTGAGCCTGAAGGTTAGCGCGCCATGTCTGCGCGTGACCCATTCAGCGAGTACAGGCCGTATCGCCTCGAGAAGCCGACGAGCTCCAGATCCCCTTTGCGAGTGCTCAAGGAGCCTCCCGCGCCAGGTCTCCAGGGCAAGCGACCTCCCCTCGTCCCGCCATCGAACCACTTCCGCTGCAGACGGAAGTTCGCCTCGCGCCTTCGCCCGCTCCTTCCGCCAAAAGATTGAGGACAGAACTTCTGCCTCCAAGTCCCAAGGCAGAGTGCCAGCGAGAGCGCATGCAACCTCATGTGAGAGTGTGCGGTACCCCCTGCACACTCTCACCGCCATCACCCTCTGAGCCTGCCGGAGAACGGCAGTCTCCAGAGGTTTTAAGCAACCCGTCCATATAGGGGCCCCATAGAGGGCCATTGAGCGCACCACCGCCATGTAAAGGCGGCGACAGCTCCCATTCCCACCTCCTGTATTGGGCAACAGCCTAGATAGTGCCCCCGCAGCCCTTGTAAGCTTTGGGGACAACTGCCTCATATGGGCACCGTACCCCCATCTACTGTCGAGCACGACACCGAGGTATCTCAGAGTCGACCCGACAGCAATGGAGGTACCCCCCACAACGATTTCTGAGCCCGAGGGCGGCGCCTTCCGAGAACCATGGAAACAAATGGCCTCGGACTTGTGCAATGCCACGCTCAGGCCCAGCGATCTGATCCGGTCGACGATGACCGCCACCCCGGCCGTCACAAGTATCGCGGCCTCCCTGTAATTGCTCCCCCGGGCAGTCACCAACGTGTCGTCAGCGTAGCAAACCACGTCGACGCCACGAAGGTTCGCGCACCGGAGGACCCAATCGTACCCCACGTTCCATAACAGAGGTCCTAAAACGGACCCCTGCGGAACGCCCCGGGTTACAGCACTACGCCGATCTCCCTCCGCCGTGGGGTAGACTACCTCCCTATCCGAGAGGTAGTTCCCGATCAGACGTCGAAGGTACCGAGGCACACCATGGTACCTCAATCCCTCCAAAATCGTGATCCACGGCAAAGAGTTGAAGGCGTTGGCAATGTCCAAGGATACCGCCACCATGACGCCACCCCCGGCACACGCCGCCTCCGACAAGTCGCGAAGGCACGAGATGGCGTGCATCGTCGACCGACCCCTACGGAACCCGTACTGCCTGTCGGCCAAGTCCGGGCCAGGCCCCTCCAGATGCCCAACGATGCGAGCGGCGAGAACACGCTCAAAGAGCTTCCCCGCCTCGTCGAGGAGCACAATCGGGCGATATCCCGCCGGCTCGTCCGCCGGACGCCCCTCCTTGCGCAGTAGCACGAGTCTGCCTCTCTTCCACCGCCTGGGGAACCTGCCCTCCCGCAAACAACGGTCGAACAGGTCCGTCAGACGGCATCCGAGGGCTTCCTGTGCGAGGGCCCACGCCCGACCAGGAATGCCGTTAGGCCCCGGCGCCGTGTTCTTTGCCCTCATTTTGGCTACGGTCACCGCCAGTTCGTTGGCTGCGATGGCTGGTGGGAAATCATCCTCAACACTGCCGCGCAACCGCGAGACCCCCATGGTGGGAGGAACAAAGTCCGTCCCCGGGGCACCGGGGAACAGTCCCTCGACCACTCTCTGTAGGATCACGGGCTGCAGAGTGCTGGTGACTGGAGGATGAAAACATGACCGCGACGCCTTCTTCCGTCATTATGAGGCACCGAAGGATCGTCAAGAGACATTCCACTCCGGCACCCCGACGGTTGGCCTTTCCGGCCCCTTCCGATTCCCCAGCCCTGCCCCCCACTCGGTATACCCGTGAGGGAGGCAGTCATTGTGGGGTCTGTCATTCACCCATTGTGTGCCCCCTCTCTGCTAACAGCGCGAACTTGTTTAGCCCCTCGCCCGGCGGTGACAATTGCTTGTTATCCTTATAACTTACCATTTTGTGCCGCAGACGAGTGGGTTCTCTTCGGACGCATCTTGGTGGAGAATTGGCTGGGTTTCAGAGTTGATGTTATTACTAGCTAATAAAAATTTATTAAGACAAAAGGTTTATTGACCTCTTTAGATACATGGTTTATTGACCATAAGTTAATTGTTAATTGATAGAATTCGACATAATAATATACATTATTACCATATCTATAGTAGGGTTTATTGACCACAGGCTTACTGGTTACTGTTTTAATCGACAAGAATAACATTAATTATTTAAATTATCAGTAACCTGCAGATATTTTCCTAATTATACACATACGATATAAGACGATTTCATTTACACACACAAATTGACAAATATACATATTGAATATATATATTGATTAAAAGTTTACAACCTACTGCCGGGCCCTTTACATCCGTGTACGTAGAGCCTGAATAGCTGCGAACTCCGTAAATACAATACAAAACATGTTTCGTACCCCGAAAAGAGATTTAACTCAAACATCTACCCAATTAGATAAAGAGCCTAAACCCGGCCCATCCACTGCACTCAACCGTACCATTACCGTGAGGAGGAGTGTAGGGGAAGGGAATGAGGTTGAGAACAAAATTGAAAAACCCCAAAACAGGACATCAGAGGCAAAAAACGTTTTAAAAGAGGCCAAAGACCTTATGAATACATCTAGAAACATAAAGTCTGAAGTAAAGATTGGAGTAGGCCTTCTACTTGATCGACTGACACATCTGGTGAAGGAATCCGAGCTGGAAAACGCTATACTGCGTAAACAGCAGAGCACCGGTACCCTTCACCAAGAGGAGATGCATGCGAAGTTGGAGGAACTTGTTGTCACTATAAAAAGCCAATCAACGAATATGGGTATGTCTAAGAATACAAACAATGAAATAGGTAGCTCGTTAGAAAACGTTAATACCCAAATAGCTGATATGACAGAAACAGCGAAAGAAATAAAAAAGGCCTCGGAAACAGTACAAAAAATAGCAATAGAATTGGCTCATTTTAAATGTATGGGGGAAGACATTAAGGAAATGAAGGCTAAAATAATTAATTTCGATAGTACACAAGGGAAAAATGACATTAGTTAACAGATGTAGCTGTATAAGTAAGTATATATTCATATACATGGACAGTTTTTAGCTTAATTATGTTCGTGACACTGTATCTTGGTAGTATTAATGATCAAAGGTATAATGGTTTTGTTTGGAGGGACTGCAGTGTGTTTCAGCAACTTTGTCGCTAGTTAGCTTGATTTTAGCCTTATTTAATAAATAAATAAACATTCACGGACGTTTTCACACAACGTCCTCTGGTCCCAAACTAAGTTTAACGCTTGTGCTATGGGTACCAGATTATAATATATATAATACATATACAACTTTTTTTTTACTTAAATAGAAAACCCCCAGACGCAGTACAAGTATCTGTGTTCATCACACAAATAATTGTCCTGAGTGGGAATCAAACCTCGTGCACGGAAGTCCCTCACGGTACCGACTACGCCACGAGGCCCGTCATTATGCCGACAACAACCAAATTTTATTGAGCTTTTTTTACTCAATATTTCAATAAACTATCAACTTTTTACTGCCGTTTAATAATCTTCAGAAATAGTACGAAAATATTCTAATATTTCGATATGAGAAGGTTTATAAATTATGCGTTTCATTCTCTAACACAATACTAGTGAATCGATCGATTTTCAACAGATCGATCTCATGTGTTCGATATTTTACAGGGATCAAACTTAGAGGCTACGATTCGAATCATATAATAGGTAGATCGGAATCTAATATTTTGGTATAAAATGTAACATCCTTCGAAAACGTATTTTATTTTGTCATAGATCGGAAACCTAATATTTTGGTATGTAACGTCCTTCAAAAACATATTTTAACCATAGAATATTAAATACTTTGGAAAATCCAAAACTGCACGCCTTATAAATTTTTCACAATAAAATTGATTATTTGATAAGTAACTAATAATGTATTGGTCTTACTAAGTAAATTTCAATAAATCACATAGATAGCACTAATTTCAAAAAGTACTAATGTGGGTTTCATGTCTTATACGCCATCTAGCGCTAATTTTAAGAAGTACTCAGTTCCGGGCCGCGCTCCCGTCAAGGCCACGGTAAAAGGTCGTGGAATGTAAAATATGTTTTTTTTTCGTGTTCTGTATCGTTGGTGTGTTATTATTTACGTGTGTTTAGTGTTTTTAATTATTGTTATGGATAAAATAGTTATTATACTTGACAAATATCATCAGTTCGTCAAGCAAAGGTAAGAACTTTCTTTTAACAAAAAACAATGTACCGGCCGGGCGAACGCCGTTCTGTTGACGATAGTAAAAGCACCGGTGGCTATGCGTACGTAAAAGGTGGTTATCATGAAAGGCGCTTTCTTTAGTGTCGCGTCGAGCGTAAATGCCGTAAATATTCAATATTTTTTTTGTTTATTATAACAATTAAACCACATCGAACAGCGCCCTCTCGCTATCCATAGACGAATTAAAACCGTTATTAGTTTATCGATTATCCATTATGCTTCCACTAGCACAAAACCATGTAAGTACACGCTGTTGTCAACAGATGGCGTTTAAAACAAAAATAAAAGTGTCGCCAAGCTACAGCCCATTTCACCCTCGTGCCGCATTAGATGTTTCACATCAAAAACATAGCAAGCACTTTCGGCAGATGCACGCCCGCATACTTGAGGTTGATTGCAGCTGCTACGTGTCTTTGGTAGAAAATCTAACACTTAGTTCACCGGTTCGATCCTCGGCAACGAGCACCTGAGATGGCACCCCGAGCAATGAATCGACCTTAAAATGCTTCTGGAAAGAGCAAGTTATATCTCGCAGTGTGAGTACTCCGTTCACGCACATAGGAAGGCCTTCGGATTCAGCTTGTTTGTCTTCTTCCAAAATTTACAAAATTCTTTATTCGCGTGGTGGTTTGCAATAATATCCATTTTAGTCTGAGTTTCATTATCTTGACAATATTTTAATTTTGATTTAAATGTTTTCCTGGACCTGCACATATTATCGTAGACTTGTCCCCCCTTGGGCTTCCCGCAGTCAACCCACATTTGAAAGCAAAACCGTGCCTCCCTATGTGCCTCACGGACATTTCTATTTCAGGCATATGACGCTTTAATAAGCAATTATAATTTATTGCATTGATCAGGCGGTATACAGGTACACTCCGCGGCTTTAATTAAAACATTTACTATTGTATGATACATTCTATTCAATGTCAGTTGATGACTTTCGTCATTACACATCTTGTCAGGACATTTTCTAAACTGGATTGCAAAATCTATTAGTTTTAATTTGTTATTACAATAACTATGATATTCTTTAAATTTGATTACCGTCCCTTACTCCCCATCTTACTTTATCAAAATTAAAGTTTATTTTTATCGGGATTCTCCTTAAAATAACTACAACTAAACTACATATACCTGCTGATCAGAAGGTTACAGTCACGGTGCACGTATGGAAGACATGTACTTATTGTCTACATGTACGTAATTCTAGGGTTCAAAGTACCACCTTAAGTACTCACCTACTTCTTCGAGCTGACCTACGGTCGCCCTACATTGCAGCTGCGAAGCCCTGCGGATGCCTGGCATGAGGAGCGTACTGGTTTCTATTCTATTTTCGGTGCAGTACTCAAGAAAGTGCGAAATGCACTTTACGTCCTACCTACCTAAAATAAATAACTATATTTTTTTTACGCTAAATCTATTATTTCTCGAAGTTTATGTACGTCTAAGAGCGTCTAAGCGTAACAACCAGACGCTGGAGAATCTGGCCAATATAGCGGATAAAATCATTGCAACTTCTTCTATCATAACTGTTTACGACACTAGTATCACGGACACTGGCAGAGTTGAGGCAAAAAGCTACAAGGCCATTAATTCAAGAAGAAGAAGAAGAGTGTATTTTGTGACAATATATCTGTATTATTTTGTGAAATGTGAAGGAAATGTTATATATGTGGTTATTTTAACAAGTGGGAGCAGTTTACTTCTTTGTGATATAATAACCAAGTACCTGGATGAACGAGCTATGCTCGGTATTTTTTTTTTTTTTTTGATAAACCGTGGGTTTTTCCCACTAAAGAAAGTACTTGAAAAAAAAAGGGAATAAAATCGAACAGGAGACATTGGACTAGTACCGGGGCCTTCTGGTTTTGGGACTGCCCGATTTCCTACCGGAGCTATTATAACCGAGTTGTAGATGGTGGCGAAATTTACCTTCGTATTCTAATAATATTGTAGCAGTTTTTCATTGCCCGAAAATCCGGATAAAACGTCGTTTTCTAAAAATGAAACCTAGCTAGATCGATTTATCGCCCCAAAACCCCCTGAATACTAAATTTAAAAAAATATATAATAAGAAAATCGTTGGAGCCGTTTCCGAGATTCAGATTATATTATATACAATTCGAAACTTTATGCATATACTATAGTCAAAACCAGACATTATTTAGGTCGTCACTAATAACTATGTGAAGTCAGAAATTAATTTGCATTATATTTTAATACGATATTTGATGTGCTAAGTTTTCGCAAAAATTATGCGTCCCGCACCCCTAATCAGCTGTTTTTCTGAACTTTCTTTGACCTAATAAAGATCAATAACGTAGATGTGACATAGTATCAGATCATAG
This sequence comes from Leucoma salicis, assembly GCA_948253155.1. NCBI lineage: Eukaryota > Metazoa > Arthropoda > Insecta > Lepidoptera > Erebidae > Leucoma > Leucoma salicis. Next base: position 26,622,476 of record OX411815.1, on the reverse strand, counting down.
TAAAATGCCTAACTTTGATCCCATTTTGCCATGAAGACGAACTTATTTTGTGTGCATTTTCTTTAGCTGACATTGAAACTCATTCCAAATTTGTATTTACTTTGTATTTACTTCATTTCTTTTTTTACTTTTTTCTTTGTATTTACTTTCGAACCTTATGTACCTACAATTATTGCGGTTAGTTCATATTGCCTCCATGGCGTATTGGCTAGTGTATGCGACTGCTGATCACGAGGTCTCGGGGGGTGATCCCGGGCCAGGCAAAAAGTGCTATTTGGGATTTTCGTAAGAAGTTCCTCAGTAGCTACCCGGAGTTTAGAAATGTGCCCGGTAGACGGAAATAGGCAATCGACTAGAATTTTTGTAATTTTTGGATATCCTCCACGTTAATTATCACAACGTTGCAGTGGAATATTTGCACGTTTCCACATAGAATCCAACCTAAACGGGTTTGTTGAGCAACTGGTCGTAATTTTTCATGCCTGATAATAATCTTAATATAATCTTGTATGATATTTGAATATATTTGAGCTCCTAGTAAAATATCCAGCGACTTTGATAAGAATGTGCATCGGCCAATGTAATATTATCTAAAAAAAAACTAGACGTCGCGGGACGTCTAGCAGATGTGAAAACATCGAAATTATTTTGTAGAACTAAATAGATCATAACTTGACAAAGTACATTAAAAACAAAGTGAAAAAATGTGAAATCGAAAATAACAGTCAGGAGCAGGATTTGAACCTGCATCTTCTGGATACCGTCCAGATGCTTTACCAATTCAGCCATCCTGACAATTGCTCCTGACTGCTAATTTCGATAACACATCATACCTAACGTCTTTGGGTGACGCCTGCGCCATCTGTCGGAAGTATTTTCATACATTATACCGACCAGGTAAACTTAATTTTACAATTAAGATTTTACCAAATAATGACGCAGTCAGTTGTCAGGATGGCTGAATTGGTAAAGCATCTGGACGGTATCCAGAAGATGCAGGTTCAAATCCTGCTCCTGACTGTTATTTTCGATTTCACATTTTTTCACTTTGTGTTTAATGTATAGTGCTAAGCATGTCAAATGCTAAAAATATATATAAAAATACCTAAATATTGACAAAGTACTCCTCAAAACGAATCAAACGAGTATAAACTCGATAGGGTTGCATAGTTTCATTACAGAGTTACTGTGGCCACCTTCCATCTCCATCGTCAGACCCTGGATACCATCTAGAGACAAATTACTCGTCAGGACAAATCATACGAGCCCAAACTCGATGGAGTTATGTTGTTTTATAACGGAGTTCCTATCGCCACCTTCTAGATGCATCATCAGACCCTGGATACCATCTAAAGACAAAGTACTCGTCAAGACGAATCAAATGATTCCATACTCGATGGGGTTGCGTCGTTTCATTACAGAGTTACTGTGGCCATCTTCCAACTCCATCATCAGTCCCGGATACCATCTAGATACAAAGTACTCGTCAAGACGAATCATACGAGCCCAAACTCGATGGGGTTATGTCGTTTTATATCGGAATTCCTATGACCACCTTCTAGCTTCGTCATCAGACCTTGGATACCATCTACACAGACAAAGTACTCGTCAAGACGAATCAAACGAGTCCAAAGTCGATGAGGTTGCGCCGTTTCGTTATAGAGTTTCTATGTCCACCTTCCAGTTCTATCATCAGATCAGCTCCATGTCATCATAATATTGCATCGTCACGTGATATACACATGCGTGTAAAATTTCAGCTCAATCGGAAACCAGAAAGTGTGTCAAATTTAACTTGCAAGATTTGAATGGGAAAAGTACCTACAATAAAATCATCGCCATTCTAACAGCCAATTTTACCCGCCCTCCGCATTAGATGTTTCACATCAAAAAGTCAAAATAAGTAAATAAAAAAATAAAGTAAATACACATCAAAACACATTGCAATCAAGAGCATAAAATATTTACTTGCAAAACATTTCTTGAATTACATCCCGAAGCCAAACGGAAATTAGTTACGAAATATAATTTATGCAAAAATTGTTTAAGTATGCATAGCCAAGAATGTTTGTCAAGAAAAAGATGCTGCGTCTGCAGTTCGGATCATAATACAATACTTCACGGCGCTTACGAAACATGGGGTGGACAGATATCGAGTAACATATCCATGCAACAAAATAGAATTGTTGATAACATGTCTAACATGAAGAGCAATCACGTGTCTCAAGAAAATTTGCCAGAAACCCTACTTACAACAGCATTAATCAAGGTACAAGCATATGACGGGTCTTGGATAACCTTGCGAGCTCTTCTTGACCAAGGTTCACAGATATCATTAATTACCGAAAAAGCAGCGCAAATTGTTACGATTGGCACGTGGCCGATGCAAGGGTGTCATATTCGGTGTCGGCTCTAAACAAAACAATTGCAAAGGAGTAATAAGAATATCATGCAGTGCTATTCATAATGATTATACATTTGACACCAACGTATTTATTATGCACAATTTAATAAGCAATTTGCCGAACAAGACATTCACTAATCCAGAGTATTGGACCTTTTTAGATAATATTACATTGGCCGACCCACATTTTTTAAAAGTCGCTGGATATTTTACTGGGTGCTCAAATATATTCAAATATCATACAAGAAGGTATTATCAAGCATGAAAAATTACAACCAGTTGCTCAACAGACCCGTTTAGGTTGGATTCTATGTGGAAACGTGCAAATATTCCACTGCAACGTTATGATAATTAACGTGGAGGATATCCAACAATTACAAAAATTCTAGTCGATTGAAGACATACCAGAAATTCAGACATGTCACAGGACGAACTGGATTGTCTGCAACACTATAAAAACACTACAACTCGTAACAAAGAAGGCCGCTACATAGTTGAGATCATAAATATAGTATAACGTATAGATCACTAAAGCGTGTGAGCGAGGAGAGAATCTTATACGGCAACATAGCAAGATGGAAGAGGAAAGCAAATCTAATGTCATTGCAAACCGTTTGAATAACAGGTAGTCTACAGTCGTTTAGCTTGAAACTAGCTACGCGGTTTTTTGATTTATTTGTGTTATAAATCTTGTTTATTATTTCATTATAACTATTAAATACAATAGTTGTTTGTGCCGTGAGTGCCTGTGATGTAAATCATGCAAACAATCCCGATAATTGCACGTTTCACAGGCAAGTTCTCAGGATGTTATCACAACTTAAATGCTTTTATTTTAGGTCATAATTACTGATATTTTCTGTTTCTGTTATGGATTAATTTCAATCCCATTGTTACTGTTTATATTTTACATAGAAATATGTCGCATTGTTATATATTTGCAAGATTTTAGTAGAAAAGTATTAGGTACACATACACTAGGGCTTGACTTTATCAACAAGGTATATTGTCGATATTTATCCTAAATGTTTGGAACATTTTCTCCTAACACATTCATGGAAAAATGCAATAATAGTTCTACAGCAGATATTGTCAGTCAAGTCGATTTAGTTAGATAGATAATTAAAAAAATATAAATAGGTTACGTTTTGCTGATCAGTACCAACAGGTATCAGTACAATTCGTATAAAAGGAAATCAAATTCACTTAGCGCGCGTATGGAAATATCAGACTTCTGTAGTAGAGGCCGAATACAATCTCTTAAAAAGATCGGAAGTGGCAATGAATATTCAACATAATATCATCAATTAGCACCTAAACAATCTGTCAAAAACTACTAATATGTTGAGTAAAAATCTACAAGAACAAGGACTGAAGACAGAGCTGGCGCTTTCCACCATCATAGCAACAAACATGCTTGCGAAGCTCAAGTCATTACATTACATTACACGTTGATCGATACAATAAGCGATATCCGCAATGGCATGTTCAGTGTACATTTACTTTCGCCGAAACAGTTACGAGATGAACTCAACATCATTTCAGGACAATTATCGCGAAAACTTTCTTTATTTACCCATACAAAATATTCAAACAGAACTGCAATCAGTAGGGAGAGTTACGCCCTGAGCCAACTAATGTTAATACCACAACAACAGATTACATCGCAATTAATCTATGCAGACACCTATTTAGCGTTGACGGCAACTGACACACAAGAGTGTTTACGGTACGACGAGTTTACTCGTCTATGTCGATCCCAAAAACCTATTTTTCAATTCAAGTCGGAAGATAATTTATGTATCAAGGATAAGGACGGTAAAAAAATGTCTTACCACAATTACAGAGTGCCGTAATGAATGGAGAGAGCTAAGTAAGATAAATACTTACCTTTATTATTGTTGTGGGCAATGTACGCTTCGTATCATATGCGAGCATCAGATTACAGCGATACGAGTCACTAAGGCCGGGGTCATAGCACTGGATTCAAATTGCATAATAAAAGGAGGAGACTTCACGGTTTATTCGCACAAAATGGGGTATACAGAGACGAATATCACAGCTGATTTGGAAAACTTAACAATATCTCCTATCAACCACATCATCAACATTTCGGTGTCACAATTAAAATTTAACATTACTGAGAATCAAACTGAGGATCAAATAGGGAGTCTGCCACCACCAGCACTCTGACGGCTCGCCCTTTTTTTTTGTTTAGGCGAAAATAAATGTTCCTTACCGCACACCCCGTCGTTCGGGGCAACGAACAGGGTAGTGTGGGGCCTGCACCCACTAAAGAAACCCACCGTGTGCCGTCTCTCCGCCTTTATTGGCGGGCCACTGGAACTATGTTACATTCCTTCTGTGGTCTGACGGCTCGCCCTAGACACTCACATCATACGAAAGAAGAGGCCGTCGAACTGAAAAACTTTACTACTTGCGTCGTCTGTTCGAAAAGTAAAGAACCATATTAAAAACTTATATGTGGGCAGCAGCACTCGAGTATTAACAACATCCTCTGCGATCGCCAACCCGCCTGCCAAGCGTGGCGATTACGGCATTATCCCCCATGACGGGACCGCTCGTTGTGGCGTTCTCTTTGGGAGGCCTATGTCCAGCAGTGGACGTTGAAAGGCTGATGGATGGATGAATGGATGATATGTCAGATCCGGTCAAGAAACGGAAGTCCTTCAATTGACTACGGCAGAGTCGTGACGCCATAAAATCGAGGGCAGTCTGCGCGTAGAGGCGGATTCCGATCTCGAAGCTTAGTGTGGAAACATCACGGAACGGTCCCTCCGTTTCGTGTCGGAACTACCCACGTTTGATTTTTGATATCACCATACTTTGTACATTCAATAGTAATAAATTGTAATTTATGGCTCCATGTTGATTTTGCACGATACCTTACGCCTGCCACATGATATCCGACAAGGCGAATGCTCAAAACCCCTGACAAAATCTCCGACATATAAATATTCAATTATATAATTATAAATATTGAAGTACATAGAAGAAATCCGTATGAAGAATTTTGTTTGGATAAAATAAAAAATGAATGAATATAATTATTTAATAATTTTTCGTATGAATTATTTACAAAAGCCCATCCATTATTTATCCATATTTTTAACATAGGATCACGCCTGTATTCCCCGAAGGGGTAGGCAGAGGTGTATTACACACCCACGGCTCGCCAGCTATGTTTAAGTCCCACGTAATAGGGGGCGAGCCTATTGACGTCTACCGGGCACATTTCCAAACTCCGGGCTGCTACTGAGAATTTATCTTTTTAGGAAAAAGCTCAACAACATTGCCCGACCCGGGGGTCGAACCCGAGACCTCTTGATTAGCAGTCGCATACACTACCGCTACACCACCGAGGCAGTTAAGAAAGTTAAGTTATTTTTATTAGAAACTATCCTAAAAATGATTACTAAGAAGAAAACTTCGCGAGCCCTCCTAAAGCACAGCTTTTTGCTAGTTTCATGGACGTATGAATAAACGGACAGCGCCTCGCTAAGACAGAATTGAGGATACGTAATGGCGGCGGCTATCTATGTGTGAGTGTATTTAGGGTTACCATGTTATCCAAATTTTCCCCCTAACAAATGCAGGTTGGCAGACAAATTTATTGGAAATAATAATAATAATAATAAGTCTTTATTATGCCAAAAATACAATGATAATATTTAAATATAACACTAGACCCCACACTAGGATGCCCTGTGTCGTGGGATCTAGTCTCTTAACAATCCAAGAGGCTTGGCAGTATTAGAAACATACATAATATTTGATTTAACATAATAGTGTGTGTGTGTGTGTGTGTGTGTGTGTGTGTGTGTGTTTATGTATGGTATATATGGCATGGAGGTGTTTGGTTTGTGAAATGGGGTTTATATAACTATGGTATGCGTGTATTGTGCCCGTGACGACGACGGAAATGGGGGCGGCGGCAGCGCGTATGCGGAGAGGCGCCGCTCCCGGGCCGGACGGGGCGCGAGTGCTGGCCCTGGTCCTCGACCACCTTGAGCCCCGCCTCGGGGAGCTGTTCGGCGCTTGCCTGGTGTCCGGACGGTTCCCTGACTGCTGGAAGGAGGGGAAGCTCGTGCTCCTGCCGAAGCCGGGACGGCCTCCGAATATGGTCTCGGCCTTCAGGCCCATCGTGTTCCTGGACGAGGCGGGCAAACTGCTCGAGCGGGTAGTCGCTGCCCGCATCGTCCGGCACCTAGGAGCGGTTGGCCCCGACCTGTCCGACGCCCAGTTTGGATATCGGGCGGGTCGGTCTACGGTCGACGCCATTCTGCGCCTGAAGGCCGCGGCTGCGGAGGCCGTCACCTCGAGGGAAGTGCTGTTGGCGGTGTCGCTCGACGTTGCCAACGCCTTCAATAGTCTGCCATTCGGCTGCATCAAGGAGGCACTCCGGTACCATGGAGTGCCCCTCTACCTAAGGCGGCTGGTGGCAGACTACCTGGACGGCCGCAGCGTCCTCTTCGTGGACCGGGAAGGGGACGTTGTAAGGAGGGCTATGTCGTGCGGCATCCCGCAGGGTTCGGTTCTTGGGCCGCTCCTGTGGGACATCGGCTACGACTGGGTCCTCCGTGGCCGGCTCCCCCCCGGGCTGGGCGTAATTTGCTACGCAGACGATACGCTCGTCACAGCCCGGGGCGGGACCCTCGGGAAGGCGGCAACGCTGGCCACCTCGGGTACCGCGGAGGTGGTCAGGCGGATCGAGGCGCTGGGGCTTAGGGTGGCCCTTGAAAAGTCGGAGGCCCTACTCTTCTATGGGCGCCGACGGGGCCCACCCGCCATCGCCTCGATAACGGTCAACGGTGTGGGCTTCCCAATCCAGGCCCACATCAAATATCTGGGCCTGGTATTGGATGGACGGTGGCACTTTGACGAGCACTTCGGCCGTCTTGCGCCAAGGCTCGTCAACACGGCGTCCGCCCTCGGGCGACTGATGCCGAATTTGGGCGGACCGAGTCTCGCGTGTCGACGACTCTACGCGGGGGTAGTACGGTCGATGGCGTTGTACGGCGCGCCCGTGTGGGCGGAGTCCCTGGCCGCTCACAATAGGGCCCTTCTGTGGCGCCCACAGAGGGTTGGGGGTCAGGGCAATACGCGGGTACCGCACGGTCTCGACCGATGCAGCCTGCGCGTTGGCCGGAACCCCCCCGTGGGATCTGGAGGCGGAGGTGCTCGCCGACGTCTATAGGCGGGCGTCGACGGCGCGGGCGGGGGGCAGCCGCCCTTAGCCGAGCGCAATGTCATCGTGGCGGGAAGATGCCCGCCGTGCCACCGTCCTAAAGTGGAAGTCTCGGCTGGAGACGCTCCGGGCCGGTCTCTGGACCGAGGGGGCGCTCCGGCCGATCTTGGAAGAATGGGCAGGGCGGCAGCACGGAGTCCTCACCTTCCGGTTGGTGCAGGTTTTGTCGGGGCATGGTTGCTTCGGCAAATACCTGCACATGATCGCAAGGAGGGAGACGACCCCAGGCTGTAACCACTGCGGCTGCGACGAGGACTCGGCGCAGCACACGCTCGAGTCGTGCCCGTCCTGGGATGTGCAGCGCCGGGAACTCGTTGCAGTCATAGGCGTGGACCTGTCGCTGCCGGCCGTTGCGCGAGCGATGGTTGGCAGTGACAGGGCCTGGACCACGGTCGCCGCCTTCTGCGAGGCTGTCATCTCGTGGAAGGAGGTGGCGGAGAGGGCCCGTGAGGAATCCTCCTTCGCGGACCCGATTCGCCGCCGGCGCGAGGGGCGGCGTGCGCGCGCTTGCGCCTAATGCCGCCCTAGGCGAGGCTGCGGACGGCGGGGTCGGGGAATACCCTGCCGTCCGCGGAAGCCTACCGCGAAGGTGCGACGCCCAAGTGCGCGAGACGTCGCTCAAGAGAGGGTGCCCGAAGGGGCTGCCGCCTGCGGATCGCGGTCGTAACGACGCGGTTCCCGTGATCCGCCGTAGCAAGGGCGGGTGGAGGCGCACGGTGGGTTTTTAGTGGGTGAGAGCCCCACACTACCCCGTTGTCTCCCCGGGCAGCGGGGTGTGCGGTAGGACATTTTTGCCCACCTAAAATAAAAAATGGTATGCGTGTATTGTTAAAAGTGTAAATGTGTCTTAAGTGCTATTTGGGTATTTTTAGTAATTCTTCAGTGCTTGTATAATCCAAACTTATTAGCCATGAAAAAATCTTGTTTTCGCAAGTTTTTTTCCGTGGTTTTGCTATTTTTAGAGTTCTTTCTAGCTTATTGTAGATATAGGGTCCCATAAATAGGAATGACTTCTGGCCAATAGATTTATAACTTCTAATTGTGTCCCACCGAGGTAGTCGATTAGAACGTAATGGTATATTACATGTAAAGAGGCTAGTCCTGTGGAAACGCATAGCAACAGACATGACATACAACTGCCTCACTCTAAGTACTTGAGACTCCTGGTACAGAAGGTCAGTTGAATATTTATACGGAAGTTGAAGTGCACATTTCAAGAGAACTCGCTGTGCTCTTTCCACTTTAAGTAGATTAGTCTTTGCAGCTGCCCCCCAGGAAACAATACAGTACCCCAAAACCGACTGGCACAAAGCCAGATATATAATTTTAATTAATTTGTACGTTGCTAATTTAGCCAGACGTTTGAACACGTATGAGACGTTTTCTAACCCTAATTCGTAATGACTCGATATGCTTAGTCCACATCAGATGATTGTCAAGGTAGACACCTAAATATTTGATAGCGTTTGTGTTTTTGATCACTGGACAGTCACATTCATTGGGATCAGAACAGGAGTGAAGTTTTACAATAAGTGGCACCCTGGGACTGGTTCGTTTAATTACACTAAAGCAAACGGCATTAGTTTTCTCGATGTTAAGGTACAGAAGATTTCTTTTCAACCAGTCGACGACAATTTTAAGACCATATTCTGCCTTCTCATGAATGTTAGGCCAAGAGTCTGCGTGGAAAACGATAGCAGTATCATCCGCATATGTGAAGATTTTTGCTGCCGGTAGTGTCAATGAGCACAGGGCATTGATATATATATGATGAAGAGTGTAGGGCCAAGAACACTACCCTGTGGTATGCCAAAGTTCACTGAAACGACATCACTGCAGTGACCCCCCACGGTCACCCTCTGTTTTCTATTGCTTAGGTAGGAACTGAACCATTCCAGAGGGCCACCGCGGATTCCAACAAGTGACATTTTTTCGAGTATTATTTTTCTAGACACTGTATCGAACGCCCTAGCGAGATCGAGGAAGACACCAATACAGGGTTTACCATTATCTATTATTATCATATCAAGATGTGTAATGTGGTCAACTAAATTTGTTACGGCATCCTCCGTCGATCTCGCAGATCTAAAACCGTATTGACTATCATCGGATAGATGCCCACCGTATATGCTTATTTGTCTGCTTATTATAATTTTAGGCGAAATGGAAAAATAAAAGCTGAAGTTTTCACTATTTATTTCTAAATTATTAATGTATGAAAATACTTCCGACAGATGATGCAGGCGTCACCCAAAGACGTTAAGTATGAATGTGCTATCGAGATTAGCAGTCAGGAGCAAGGGTCACGATGGCTGAATTAGCAAAGCATCTGGACGGTATCCAGGAGATGTAGCTTCAAATCCTGCTCGTGACTGTTATTTTCAATTTCAGATTTTCCACTTTGCATTTAATGTATATATCTAAGCATGTCAAATGCTAAAAATATATATAAAAAATGATGAACCAAAGTCATCCTTAAAAGGTTTTGCGTTAGTTACCAGTAATCCTGTATAGATACGTCGTTCAAAATACTAAAACAATGAGCTCGCTGGCAACATAATTTTATTAAGTATATAACAAGATAGTGGCACACAAGAGCAGTAGGAGCGCGGGGTCGCGGCGGGGCGCGGGCGAGCGCGTGGGGCTGGCGGGGAGCGCGCGCGGGGATGTGGCGGCGCGCTGCTGCGCCGCGAGCTGCGACTGCGGCGCGGGGGATGTGGCTGAGGGGGGCGGCGCGGCGCGCGGGGCGAGCGGGGGCGCGGCGCCGGGCCCAGCCGGTTCGTCACCGCCGTACTGCGCCACGTTGTCACCGTACTCGCCCGCCTGCAAGTGCATCACACGTCAAGTCTCGCGTCCACTAACGCCAGTAAAATGACAGTTGGGGGCGGGAATCGAACCCGCGTCTTCAGAAATCCGGTCCGATCGCCTATCCGCTCGGCCACCCCACTAATTTTAATTTAGATTGCCTAGCATGTGAAATGCTTAAAAGTAGAAAAATCTTGTTAACCCATCTTGATATTCAAAAACTTTTACAAGCTATGAAGCCCAATAAATGTATCATTTCAATGGACTTCAGTGTGCACAAAATAAAATGTAGTTGTCATAAATAAACCATCAGGCTTGAGTCAAGACGTAGGTATTTTATTTAAGTAACGAAAGATTTCATCTTACTTAAAGCAATAGTTTTATGAATTTCTGTAAACAACACATAACATAACATCACGCCTGTATTCCCCGAAGGTGTAGGCAGAGGTGTATTACACACCCACGACTCACCAGCTATGTTTGAGTCCGACGTAATAGGGGGCGAGCCTATTGACGTCTACCGGGCACATTACCAAACTCCGGGCTGCTACTGAGAATTTTAGAAAAAGCTCAATAACATTGCCTGACCCGGGGATCCAACCCGAGACCTCATGCTTAGCAGTCGCATACACTACCGCTACACCACCGAGGCAGTTAAAATGTATAATTTTTGTATGATACATTTATTTAAGTACCTACCTATGCGACTGGCCGACTAGATACGGTTATTAGGTACCTATCTTATAAATGACTACACTGATGTAGTAAGTAGGGGACTTGATAAGAATATGAGAAGTGGGCCTAGAACTATGAAAAAGCCGCCTAAAAAATAGAAATGATGTAAGTAGGTAAATCAATAGTTTAATTAAACGTAGAACACCGCGACGTTGCAGTTCTGTGCCAAATGTGTAGCCGCTCCTGTAGGTACTACATTTGCCACCGAACGGCAACCTGCGAATTGCGGGGGTCCGGGAGCGAAACGCGCGCGCGCCGCGCTGCCGTGAGCCCGTGACTCTGCGTTTAGGTACATCACCTATTCTGTGGTAGTACTATTACCTATTCTGTGGTTTAGGTCTTTATTGGACTTCCATAAGGTTCCTGAACTAATTTCATGTACCGGTCATCTTAGTATTATATATTGAAGTCACCTCATCAGTCTCAGTCTGCATAGATCCGTGTCTTACACCGTCTATACACTATTGTATTATAAAGTGTTCTTACGTTTATATGATTCTGACTGATATATTTATTTTTACTTGTTTTAGAGAACCGAGTTGCATCGAATCACAGAAATTCGCGTCCACTGGCGAAGAGCCGTGTGCGCCAAATCGAATTACTTGGGCGCATTGCTCGTAAGTAGAATTTCCCTGCCGACGCGTTTCAATTCGACCTAGTGTATTGCATATTGTATGCGAGAAAGCGAATGCGGCCAGAATCATTTTTACACGCTTTTTATTAGCTTCATCTGTGGTATATTTGTTTGTATGTTTGTAACCAACTCCTTTGGGCGCGATTTTGACACACTTACGGTAAGATTTTATTCAAACTTTATAGATTTATTGAAAACCGATGACAATATTCTAATTTAATATTTTTTTTATTAGTTTCTTTTATATATTTGTTTGTTTGTAACCGCTTCTTGGACTTCGATTTTGACTCATTTTCAACGATCAGATTTCGTTCAAACTTTGTAAACGAGAGACGAAGGCCGATGGCAAATTAACAATTCGATGAGATTATCTCATTATGCTAATTAGGATCGTCAGGATTAATTATAACAGAATCTTCGAATGTGATTTTCAAACACTTCAAAACGTCGGATGGATTTGAAACTGCACACTTATCAAGGGCCGATGACAATGCAATAATTTGAGTTATCGAATTTATGGGTTCTTAGGGTTCCATAGCCAATAAAGAACCCTTATAGTTTATCCATGTCCGTCCGTCTGATGAAGTCTAAAGGCAAATTATCATGGCATAAGTAGGTTTTATTTCTTTTAAATAACACTACTTTTGATACTATTTTGAGACTAAAAAAGAAGAAAATAAATTTAAAAAAACTAAAATAACAAGCTTTGAATATTATAGCTAGTTGAACAAAAACATAGTACGTACCTATATTGTAATATTACAATAAATAATGATTGTAAAAAAGCGTGAGGTGCATAATCAAATGTTACAAATAGTTCACCTATATAGTTAAAGCACCCACGCTTTTTTACAATCATTATTTATTGTAATATTAAATAAATAATGATTGTAAAAAAGCGTGAGGTGCATAATCAAATGTTACAAATAGTTCACCTATATAGTTAAAGCACCCACGCTTTTTTACAATCATTATTTATTGTAATATTACAATAAATAATGATTGTAAAAAAGCGTGAGGTGCATAATCAAATGTTACAAATAGTTCACCTATATAGTTAAAGCACCCACGCTTTTTTACAATTATTATTTATTGTAATATTACAATAAATAATGATTGTAAAAAAGCGTGAGGTGCATAATCAAATGTTACAAATAGTTCACCTATATAGTTAAAGCACCCACGCTTTTTTACAATCATTATTTATTGTAATATTACAATAAATAATGATTGTAAAAAAGCGTGAGGTGCATAATCAAATGTTACAAATAGTTCACCTATATAGTTAAAGCACCCACGCTTTTTTACAATCATTATTTATTGTAATATTACAATAAATAATGATTGTAAAAAAGCGTGAGGTGCATAATCAAATGTTACAAATAGTTCACCTATATAGTTAAAGCACCCACGCTTTTTTACAATCATTATTTATTGTAATATTACAATAAATAATGATTGTAAAAAAGCATGAGGTGCATAATCAAATGTTACAAATAGTTCACCTATATAGTTAAAGCACCCACGCTTTTTTACAATCATTATTTATTGTAATATTACAATAAATAATGATTGTAAAAAAGCGTGAGGTGCATAATCAAATGTTACAAATAGTTCACCTATATAGTTAAAGCACCCATGCTTTTTTACAATCATTATTTATTGTAATATTACAATAAATAATGATTGTAAAAAAGCGTGAGGTGCATAATCAAATGTTACAAATAGTTCACCTATATAGTTAAAGCACCCACGCTTTTTTACAATCATTATTTATTTTAATATTATTTACTAGGTCCTATTTAGTTCAACTAGCTATTCAAAGCGTGTTATTTTTGTTTTTTGAACTATAATTTATTGCTATCTTGAATCAGTTTCATATTTTATCCGGGCCTACGGTAGTGACAAGTACCAACTATGCCATGTGTCAAACACGAACAAATTCTCATTTTCGCATTTTTCAAATTCCCATAACTAAAGTATTTCGCAAGCTAGACGTCTGTAATTAAATGTAGCATATATTAAGACTAGGTAGATGAAGCGACTGTAAGAAAATCTGGTCTTTAGGGCTAGGTACCATTACGAAGTGGTAGCCGAAAATGTTGGGTGTTGACTGCATAGGTACCTACTTATTTATAAAGCACTCCCAGTGCACAGTCTGATATTTCGTAAGAATAAAAGCTGACATTGTAATTATTTTAATTAAAATAAAATATCGAGAGCGTACCTATCTCGTGACCATGGACGTATAAGAAACGGACAGCGTCTCGCTAAGACAGAATTAAGGCAAGGTAATGGCGGCGGCTATCTATGTGTGAGTGAATTTAGGGATACCATGTTAGCCAAATTTACCCTTTAACAAATACAGATTGGCAGACAAATTTATTGGAAATGTATATAAAATATACCGTACTATTTGAAAAGGTTAATAGTAGCCAAAAGAACACTGTTTTACTGTATTTATTTATTTAAAACTTACTGCACAAATCTGTATGAAGAAAGAATATAGTAGTCACAACAAATCTTTGCATCTCTGAAGTTAGGCACGGGGCGCTAAGTGGGAATTTTGACAGAATCATACGATAAGTGCTGACGAATTCAAATGTTATTACTTGATTAACAAAATAATCGAATGAGATCATAATGTTTTCATATCTAAGTATTTAGCTCCTATTTTTTTTATATTCAATAAAAAGTAGGTATGCAAGCGATTTCAGTGAATAAGCTTTAATCTAGATTTAGAAGAGCACATCTTACGATCGATGAATTATATAATTATCGATTACAATTGTTAAATAATATTCGATTATATCGAATATTTTTCGATTAATGCAAACTGTAAAAGACGCACATGCCTTGCGACACAAAAATGTTCTGTTCCGGCGAATGTGTATAGACACAGGTAAAGGGGCATGTCGCAAGAAATAACAAGTTTTAAAATGGCCGAAATTAAATAATTATTTACTGACGGGCTAAAGTTGTTGACACTGCAATGGTAGTTGAGATATATCGAGTATGTTATAAACTAACGAAATAAAATGATGCTACTGGTTCACCTTATTGAGTGTAACAAAGATTCTTAGTAAATGTAACAGACTCAGATTCTCAAATAATAATTCAGAAATAAATAGTGATTAAGAAAGTTCTCTTTTGTTTTTTTCCATTTTGACTAAAATGTTAATAAGCAGACAAAGAGACATACATATACAGTGGGCATCTACCATCTTATTTTATGTCGCATTCGTTAAATGCGATTTTCTTATGAACATAAATAACACTCGCAAATGCAATTTTATTACGTTAAAACATATTACAATAGGTATGATTACTTTAATTTAGATTTTGTAAATGCCACTACAATAATAAATTCATGCTACTTATACTACTGACCAACGCAAATTCAAATTAAACCATCAGAAAATTTATTATAATAAAAACATATAAATAATGTGTTTTCGATAACGCAGACTACAACAACACTATTAACGATACGTGGCAATCAAATATCATTTTACTCTACAAAATAAAAAATCAGAGTATAAAAAAGTAATAAATATAGAACTATAAAACTCCCATATTTCGGGTAATTTGCACTAGTGAATATTAGCAATACAGAATTATTTTGTTCTAGTGAATTAATATTAATTTTAATGTATAAAATAGGGAACTGAGTGATTAAATTATTCGTTTACCTATGAAATGTGACTCCTGGATTTTTTTTCTTTCGGTCACTACGGTTTTACGCTATTTCACCATACAAAACATGCTGTATCTTAATATTTTTTTGCAGCGTAGACGTACCGACTGTGATAACGTTTACTCGGGCAATGGCTGACTAACGTGTGAATGTGTGCGTGTAGGCATGTACGTACAGCGAACTGGCCGACTCTGAGCAACACAAAGTTGTGTTAGCGAGGCTATGTCCGAATATTTTTATATGTCCATGCTCGTGACCAAGTACCTACTACCTACTATTTCGAAACATAGACATATTAAATATAGTTAGATAATGTGACTGCAAAAGAGGTTAGGTATTTATATTATACCGTTACGAAGTGGTAACCAAACATGTTGGGTAGAGAAATATATAGATATTAGTACGTAGTGTTAGTAAAATATTAGTTTACCTACTAAATTACCATCAGATGAGCCGTGGATCATCTGCCAAAGTAAGCATTAAAAAAGTAAAAACTTTATTATAGCACTAACTTGTTAACTAACTTATTTAGCTTGCCCTGGCTGCTTTTTGTTTGTTTACTAATTTAAATTTTACCCCCTTACTGTTGACAGATTGATCGGATATTTGGTAGGTACACACCTTTAGTTCTGATGACAACACAATTGATACATTCAGTATCATTGTAAATCCAAGATGGCCGCCGCTACATATTTTTTACAACTCCTTCGATGAAAGGGATTTACTAGTAGAATTTAAGTACCTACACTATGAAAAAAAATACAAATTCAATATGGCCACCAACAAAATGGCGTATTAAGTAGGTACATATTTTTTCACAACCCCCTCAATATGGTTATCAAATGCCCTTTGATTGACTAGTAGAATATTGTACATTACGACTTTCAAATCTAAGATGCCCGCCGGCACAAGGTTCCAGATTTATATTTGTTTACATACCTACATGGGTAATGGGTACCAAATGAAAGGGCTTTACATGTAAGACATAATGCATGGCGGATAATAGAGCTTGGACAGTCTATACTTACTTACATTAAAATTGAAATCTAGGCATATAATCAAAACAAGAAGAACTACGTCAACTTAGAATCGGGATACAATCATGAATCTCCCACCGAAATCAACATTTCGTATCGTGTCGGGGACAGTGTGGCATTAGGGTGGCTAAATATGATACGTCGTTAGCAGTGCGAAATAAGTACACCACCCAAGTTAAGGCGAGGTGTTTCAACGCAAGCTAAGATTTATGAGGTGAGGTGTGGGGAGCCGCTCGCGTGTCGAGTGACATTAGCTAGTCCACAGTTTAAATTATTTCAGTTGTAATATGTACAACTAATTACGGATGTAATATAAAATATGTTTTTTTTCGGGTTATAAATATAAAAAATAAGCAGAATAAGTGTTTATTTCTTTACAAATCTAGTTAGGTAGGTACTTACGTAATTATATATTTTATTTATTAGGGTTTATTTTTTTATCGCTATCTAAATTTTAAAGATTCCGTTCCAATCAAGAAACCGAACAACTTTCCCCAAGAAAAATATATGACAAATTCAAATTCAAATTCAAAAATATCTTTATTTTATAGGCCTATTAAGTAGCACTTAATATCTCAATAATACACTAATAATTAAAATAATTAACACGAGCGCCTGAGGCGAGTGCAACCGCAATAACAAAGTGGCGATTGCGATCGCTACAAGCGGACGGATTCCGTAGTAAAGCCTTTCATGAGAAGAACTCGGCAAGAAACTCATGGGCCACTTTTTTAAATTGCAAATTTATTACAATTAATTATTTTTTTTTAACTAAAATTACATTATTTCTTATAAAACAATTTTGAAAATTAATGAATGAGGAGCAGCTCAAGCCCATTTAGTTTTATCCTCAAGATAATCCGAAACAGTGTAATAACCTTGATTACAAAGTCTAATTTTTATGCAAAATCGAAATAAAATTACTCCCCAATATAATAATGTGCGTTTAACATTACTCAGTTGTGGAACACGCTTTTAAAAGGAGAATGCCGATTTTTCTATGAGAGTTGGGCTATTGTTGCGTCTTAACCAAATTAACTGTAGAACATTGTAAATGTACTCAGGGTCTTTAAATAAAAATATCATTGAGATATCTGATGGGAGTTTAGAGATATCTGACTTTTAATTTTTAGTATATAGGTTATATATTATGCGTTTAGAGTACCTGTGTAAGAAATATAGATAGGAAATAATGCTACGGCTAACTACTCTGGATCTAGATTACATTCTAACAGTCTTGGTCTTAGTACCACTAAAAAGTCTATCTCACACGACGTCACGCTCTTTTTTTTAATTACTCAACAGTGAATTTACTGAACTCAACGCTAAAGTAAACACTGAACAATAATTAAAAAACCACTGCTTTTCCACAAATGAAGCAATCAACACATAAACATACATAACACGTTATCGGCAATACAAATGTCAAATCATGACAAATTGTCAATCAAATTCAATTCAATAAGGGTTGCTAGTAAAATAACAATATAAATATATCTAAAATATTTTTAGAAATAGATAATAAATGTTATTATATTTTTTATTTAAAAACAAAACTTCATAATTATGATTTCATAAAATAATCTTCGACTAATACTAAGTATTTATAATAGGAGCTCATGTGGGTTTTTTTTATTTATTTCATATCAATATTCTTACTATTTGGCTTTAAAAATGGGTATAGTAATAAACCAGCGACATTGACTATCCAAGCCTTCCAATAAATATGGCAGTTCCGCTTATATCGAATTTAATAATATGTATATCTTTTTTTTATAACTTCTCTTATGGCTAAAATAAATACAAATAGTATCACTATTCAAAAGACGATTTTTTATGTTTAGATAGTTAAGATGCACGATGGGCACAAAATAGCCTGGTTTTCGGCATTCCCTTTTCAATAGTAACAAAAAATATCCCACAATTATTTTTTGGTATGTCTTACGTTGTTTTACGTATTAATATTATTTGTTTGAAAGTTTAGGTTTCAGGTGCGGCGCACCGGATTAAACGAAAATACGCCACATCGTCTGCAAGAAGGAACCTACCTACCTTCCGAAGTAGAGAAAACACTAGGGCGTTAAGCGTGAAGTAGACTTCAAATACCTCTAGAGGTCACCCATCTAGATGAAATGAATTAGGAATTGTATGGCACTTAAACGATAAGTGGTAGCAGCATACAGGCGGAAGCAGTGACTGGAGAGGTCTTGCAATAAAATTGTAGCTGCGATGGAGTGGAAACAGTGACCAAACAGAAGCGACATTGTAGTTGAATATTTATCAAATAAAAATGCTATAACTAATGAGATTGTTTCATTTTATAAATAAGTTGATCAATATTCATTAAATTCTAAATATCTGGCCTGTAGTATACAGGGCTGAATTCTTGCATCATGTTCTTCATCGTGTATATTAGATTCGGCTTATATAGGTGTATTTTTCGTTTTTATGATGTCATGTTGTGGCAAATTGGTGGAAACTTTTTCCTTTATGTGCGCTAATGCTAAATCTCTAATGACCATGCCACGAATTTGTCGTGAATCAAAATTTCTGGTTGTGTATCATTTAAAAATTCTCAATTTTCTTCTCCATTTTTTCTTTTGAGTGGCTGCTTCCAGAATTTTAACGTAAGTTGATGAAACCCTCTCCTCAGTCATTCTTGCCTATATAAGGCCATAAATTTCTTTCAAGGCTTTAAAACCTTTAGATATAATATCTGCCTACATAGCGCTAGAATTTCCCCTATAGTTTTTGCAGCACATTGTTCATTTGGATCGTGCTCTCTCTTTTTGGCGCTAACACAAATTACACAATATTTATTCTTTATTGCTGTGTAGGAAACCGCTCCAAATCCTTTGCCTATGCTAACCGTTCCTGAGTTGGGCCGGAAATAACTTCCATAAGATCTTGAACACCAAGCTCTAATAACATATACATCAACGAGAGCATGTCCATCATCCATACGACCTTCGCCTTTGTTTTTTGAGACTTGCGGCTCATTGATGAAATGAAAAACGATAAGAAATCGTTAATAAAATTGAAGCATCTTTCCTGCGTCATTGCCATTACGTGAAAAAAAAATATAAAAATGTGGAAATCGAAAACTCCTAACAGTGATGAGCAGGATTTGAACATGCATCTCCTGGAATAACGTCCCAGATGCTTTGCCAAATGCCACCGAAGACGTTGAGGAATGTGTTATCGAAATTCACAGTCTCGAGCAATTGTCACGATGGCTGAATTTTAATCATAAACTGATCCTTCAGCATCATGATAGATCACCACCAACACAGACTTTATATTGTGCTAACTACCTGCACGATGGCGCTAGAGCCTTTCTTAGAGACGCTTACTTACCTTAAAGTCAGCGCGGTTAGGCTCGAATTCAAAACTGGGTAGTGACGGGTGCACTGCGTCAGCGGACTCTAGGGACGCGGGGAGCTCGGTGGGCACGAAGGACGCGGGGAGCTCGGTTCGTGCTGGTGCACGGCGCTGCGGCGTGCGCGTGACGCTAGGATGTGCTGTCGGGGTTCGTTGATATTACGCAGTTATAATACGTAATATTAATATCGTTATAAATTTTATCAAAATCAATTCAGCCGCAAATTAACCCTTATAAGAAAATCTTAAAAAAAATATGTTTTTTACATAAATAAACCTTTCTTGGAAAATTATCTAGACGGCCATGAAAATCGTTTTAAAATTCATTGCGCGATTTAGAACAAGAATTTACTTACTTACTTACTTATCATCACGCCATTTCCCTTGCGGGTAGGCAGAGAGAACAGAGTGCCAAGAGGCTCTATTCTTGCATACATCTCTTGCTTCCTCAACATTCATAACTCTCTTCATACACGCTCGCCGGTTTCGGTGACTCCTGACTCCACCTTCCTTCAATACATGACCAATTTGGTCTAGGTAGGTAAGTCTCGGTCTCCCCCTGTACCTACATCCTTCCACTTTCGCATTGTATATCTTCTTAGCCAGTCGCTCGTCCGGCATTCTTTCCACATGTCCGAACCATCGGAGCATTCCCTTTCGCATCTTTACACCAATACTCTCTTTCATACCTACACGCTCTCTTACGTCATTGTTACGAATGCGGTCAGTCAGCCTCACTCCACAGATTCTCCGCAGAGATCGCATTTCGACCGCATTGATTTTACTCTCATGCTCCTTTTTGCATACCCAACTCCCGCTTCCATATAATAACGTTGGGACAAGCACTGCGTTGTGTATTGCGATACGTGCCTTCTGGCTGAGGTGGTGGCTGCCGAGAAGTTGTCCCAATGCTCCGTTCACTCTATTTCCCGCATTCACTCTTCTTTCAACATCAGTGGTGTATCTTCCATCCCGACTGAATCCACATCCAAGATATACAAATTCATCCACTTGTTCTAGCACACCATTTCCTATTGCTACTCTAACATCTGTTCTGGCTTCTTCTCTTTCAAAAACCATTACTTTGGTTTTGCTCACATTCACACGTAGGCCCCTTTTCTTACAATCTTCTGGCATTACGTCGACTAGGGTTTGCAGGTCAGTCGCAGACTGCGCTAATAGGACTGCATCGTCTGCATATAGCAGCGAGTTAACCACTGAGTCGCCCATCTGAACTCCCACATTCATATCATTCAACCTTTGTAGACATTTATCCAGATATATGATAAACAGTCTGGCTGATAGAACGCAGCCCTGTTTAACGCCGATATTGACATCAAACCAGCGTGACATTCCATCATCCAGCCGCACACAAGCTCTGCAGTCCATGTAGTTGGACTGCACCGCTTGTAGCAGTCTACCGTTAATACCATACACTTTCGCTGCCAAACTGGTCAAGCTTATGGCCCTGTAGTTTGCACAGTCATAACGTGAACCCTTGTTTTTAAACAAGGGCACGATGACTGCGCTTCTCCAGTCCTTGGGAACCATTCCTGAGCTCCAACATAAATTGAGAAGCATCAGGAAGGATTCCCAGACACATGAGCCTCCAAGCTTGATCATCTCAGCAGACACAATATCAATACCCGCTACCTTACCATTTTTCAAACTTCTAATCGCCCATTCAACTTCATCCATACTAATGTCATTAGAGGATGCCGGTACCGAATGCAGATCTGTTAGACCACATGTGGCCCCATTATCACTTTGAACATTCGCATACATATCTCCAAAATATTCACTCCATCGGCTTAACACATCTTGTGTTTGCGTAAGAATGTCTCCACCTTTAGACCTTATTTTATCCATTCTGAAAGCCGATCAACCACTCCGAGATTTCTTCACCTCCCTCCAGAAAAGTTTGGTGTTGCTCTCGAAGTTTTTGGTCAGCCTTTCTTCTGCAATCATATTTGCTCTATCACGCTTCTCTTTCACTAAGGCTTTGGTGTCATTCTAACGTTGCCTGTATATTTCTTTCGTCTGTTTTTTCATACTTGCATTCAGGTTCAAAGAAGATACTTAGTCCAGCCACGCTTTCTTCTTTTGGTCTACGGAAGCTGCTACTTCCGTATCCCACCATGCATCACTTTTCACTTTCCTATGCTTTTTTGAGCATCCACATACTTCTTTCGCTGTATTTACCATACTATCTTTCAATACTCTCCAGCATTCTTCTATGTCAGATCCCGGCTGTCTTTCCATTGTCAGCCGTTCACGGACACCCTCTTCATACTTTGCTCTTACACTCTCTTCTTGCAACTTTTCAATCTTTATTCTTTCAAGCCCTCCGAAGTGAACACGCTCTCGCCAGTGTCTCCACTTTCTGAACAGACCACTAAATCTCGCAATAACGAGATAGTGGTCCGTTTCGACAGTGGGACCCCTGTAGGCTCTTGTATCCAGAATTTTACTTCGGAGGCGATTGTCTACCAGAATTAAATCTATCATACTTCTCTGTTCATTCCTTCTCCATGTATACATATAGATGTCCTTATGTTGAAAAAATGTGTTTGACACGATAAGGTTTCTCTCCATACATACATCCGCAATGAGCCTACCTGCATCATTCACTCTCTTATCACCAAATGAACCAAGCACGTCCTCGAAGTCTGGACGCTTGGTCCCAACCCATCCATTCAAGTCTCCGCATACGATCACGCGTTCACTAGTTTCTGCCAAATCCAGAACTTCCCTAACATTATCCCAGAACTTCTCTAGATCTGATGCCACCGAAGAGCCTACGGGAGCATAAGCAGCGACGATGAAGACCCTGGTGACACCTAGTTTTATTCGGACCCATAGAAGTCTGGGATCAAACATTCCGTAATCTTTCACACCTGAGGCCAAGCGAGTTGATATCAACACCCCCACTCCCATGCTGGCCCGATCGTTCTGCGGTACACCAGACCACAGAGCTAACCCGCCACCAGGAAGATCACAGGCGTCGCTACCCTTTCGCTTGGTCTCTGTTACACAGAGCACATCAAGCCGTCTGTCCGACATGATAGTTACCAGCTCGTGTAACTTACCTTCCACACCACCTCTTACATTCCACGTGCCTACTCGACACTCTGCTCCCCTCGACTCGCCAAACTGGGCAAGGCGTGATGGGTGGCGGCCCTCAGAACAGAACAAGAAAGTGGATAAAAAGAGGCGTGGAGAGCGACGTCATACCTTTTTTGTACCTAACCACACACCCCATCATTCGGGGTAACGAACAGGGTAGTGTGGGGCCTTCCCCCACTAAAGAAACCCGCCGTGTGCCGTCTCTCCGCCTGTATTGACGGACCACTGATACTATGTTGGATTACTTCAGTGGCAGCGACGTCATACCTACTGTGTTTAGATATATAGATACAACTGCGGAATCTATAATTATTATTATGCAATGCATTTTCTTTATATTTTAATTCCTCTTTTCAAGAACCAACGGATGGTTCAACAAATATGTGGGTTCTCGCAGTTTAGAAACTCATATGACATTCACTCTATAAAAGTTAATGTCGAAAATATTCAAAATATCTTGAGCAAACTTTATCCCTATAAAACGGCGGGACCTGATAATATTTCTCCAAAATTCTAAATAGCATGTGCTAAATCAATTGCATTGCCTATTTCCCTTCTTTTCAAAAAAATCACTGTCTTGTTGCATAGTTCCCCATATTTGGCAATCTGCCTATATAACACCGGCTTATAAAAAGGTTCAAAAACAAGAGTCACCAGCTACCGTCCCATTTCAAAGTTATGTATAATAGCAAAAATCTTTGAAAAGATATTAATGACCAGATTTATGCTGCTCTTAAGAACTCTTTTAGCCCTTCGCAACAATGGTTTTTTAAAAGGTCGGTCGACTGTTACGAACTTGACCTTGCTTAACGATTACATAACTCGTTGCCATGCATAGTGGAGCGCAAGTTGACGTGGTTTACACGGACTACACCAAATGCTTGGATCGGATTGACCACAACATCCTAAAATTGAAACTTTTGCAGTCAGGGATCAGCAGTGATTTGTTCAGGTGGTTTTCTTAGTATCTTGAAAATAGATCAAGCAGTTGTTATTAATAACTACATTTCTAGGTGGGTACCTGTACCTAGCGGAGTACCCCAAGATTATTTGATGGGTCCATTGCTTTTTATTATCTATGTCAATGACATACTCTTGTTTCCATACAGCTCACCTGCTATATTTTGCTGATGACATGAAAATATATTCTTCCATCTCCTGTATTGCTGATGCTAAGGCTCTTCAGTCGGATTTGACGCGCCTAGATGAATATTGTGTACGAAATAAACTAGACGTTAATCCCCTAAAATTCTATGTTGTTTCGTACACTCGTAAACATTCTGTACTTCCTACATCGTACAGACTCAAGGACCAACTTGTGCCAAGATGCGAAGTTGTGCGCGATCTGGGCATCTATCACGATTACAAACTTTGCTTTAATGTGCATGTGGATGAAATAGTCGCTAGAGCCTCTAAAGCACTTGGCTTTATAATGAGAATATCAAAAGGGTTCAAAGAAGACTATGAAAATATTGTATTGCACATATATGTTAGAAGTCATCTAGACTATGGATCACAAAGGAGAATGCCGATTTTTCTATGAGAGTTGGGCTATTGTTGCGTCATATCCAAATTAACTGTAGAACATAGTAAATGTACTCAGGGTCTTTAAATAAAAATATCACTGAGATATCTGATGGGAGTTTAGAGAAATCTGACTTTTAATTTATAGTATATAGGTTATACCTATATTATGCGTTGAAATCCATTTTTTTTTATTCTATTATACAAGTAGTATAAAATGTAGTATCAATAGTATTTTAGAGTACCCATGTAAGAAATATAGATAGGATATAATGCTACGGCTAACTACTCTGGATCTAGATTACATTCTAAGAGTCCTGGTCTTAGTACCACTAAAAAGTATCTCTATCTCACACGATGTCACGCTCTTTTTTTTAATTACTTAATGGAGAATTTGCTGAAGTCAACGCTAAAGTAAACACTGAACAATAATAAAATAACCACTGCTTTGCCACAAATGAAGCAATCAACACATAAACGTACATAACACGTTATAGGCAATACAAATGTCAAATCATGACAAATTGTCAATCATATTCAAATCAATAAGGGTTGCTAATAAAATGACAATATATATCCTAAAATATTTTTAGAAATAGATAATAAATGTAATTATATTTTAAATTTAAAAACAAAACTTCATAATTATTATTTCATAAAATAATCTTCGACTAATAGTAAGTATTATAATAGGAGCTCATGTGGATTTTCTTTTATTTATTTCATATCAATATTCTTACTATTTGGCTTTAATAATGGGTATAGTAATAAACTGGCGACATTGACTATCCAAGCCTTCCAATAAATATGGCAGTTCCGCTTATATCGAATTTAATAATATATTTTTTTATAACTTTGAAACCCCACTTCGTTTATGACTAAAATCAATACAAATAACATTCAAAAGACGATATTTTATGTTTAGATAGTTAAGACGCACGACGGGCACAAAATAGCCTGATTTTCAGCATTCCCTTTTGGAATCCGTGCTATGTAAAATACATTGATCGCATAGAAAAAAATCAAAATCGATTTATTAAGTTTTTATGTTACAGGCTACGTATTCCGTATAATATTGTTCAGAAAATTACATTGATTTCTGTAAAAAAAATCATAATTAGACAACCGCTTGTAAATCACTGAAAACTAGCAGACTGTAGAAACCCGCCGTGTACCGTCTCTCCGCCTTTATTGGCGGGCCACTGGAACTATGTTACATTCCTTCGGTGGTCCGCCGGCGGCTTACCCTTTCGTGTACCCTCTACTGAGCGACGCACCCACAGAGGAGCGTCGTACCTTCGCGGGAGGCCTTGCGGGTGGCGGACGTTCCCCGGTCCATCCACCCGCAGCCTCAGGCCTGCGCCGCCCCGGTCGCTGGCGGCGGTTTGGGTCAGCGGAAGAATCCTCCTCCCTAGCCCTCTCCGCCGCTTCCTTCCGCGAGATAACCTCCTCGCAGAAAGTCTCGCGTCGGAAGGTAAGGACTCCGTGCCGTCGCCCAGCCCACTCTTCCAGCACCGGATGGAGCGCCCCTACGGCCCAAAGACCGGCCCGGGGCGCCTCCAACCGCGCCCTCCATCTGGCCATGGCAGCTCGGCGGGCGTCGCCCTGCCACCTGGCCACCTCCCTGGTTAGGGGACGTCCGCCCAACTCCCGCTCTCGCGACGCCCGCCGATACACCTCGGCGAGCACCTCCGCCTCCAGGTCCCACGGGGGGATTCCGGCCAGCGCGCAGGCTGCCTCCGTCGACACCGTGCGGTATCCACGTATGACCCTGGACGCAACGACTCTCTGTGGCCTCCACAGAAGAGCCCTGTTCAGTGCGTCCAGGGTCCCCGCCCACACGGGTGCGCCATACAGCGCCATTGACCGGACCACCCCCGCGTAAAGCCGTCAGCACGCACTGTTGGGTCCGCCCATATTCGGCATGAGCCGTGCAAGGGCGGACGCCGCACCGGCGAGCCTCGGGGACAGTTGACGGAAGTGCTCTGTTAAGCAGACAGAGGCCCGTCGACGCCGCCCACTCTACCACCGCCGCTTCACGGGCGTTCGTCGCAGGGGACCCCCACGCCGTGGATTTGGCGTTGAAGTCCCCCATGACCAGAACGTGGCTAGGTGCCAGTCGCCGTATAGAGGTCTCAAGGCTGTTAAGCAAGACCCCGAAATCAGCCAGCCTCCGGTTGGGGGAGAAGTACACGCCATATAGGGTAATTCCCCCCCAGTCGGCCGCGACGTATCCCGTGCCCCTGTCTCTGACCGACAAGGGCGGGGAACGAAGCGCCGTAGAGCTGACGATTGCCACGGAGCCATCGCAGCTGCCCGCCCAATAAGGGCGGTCAGGAACGCAATAAGGCTCCGCGGCCACGGCTACACCAATCAACCGCTCCACCATGGTTTGCAGGAGTAAATCCTGCGCCCCGGCGGCGTGGTTGAGATTCGCCTGAAGGAGGATAGTGTCACGATTGAATTTTAAGCCGTAACTATATCCTGCTCCACCCGCGACGGTGGCGAAGCCACCCTAGGGGGGGGCAGCCTGGGCCGATTGGCTGGATCCCCCCCAGGAAACTAGAGAATTCGAGCCCCTGTGCGGGCTAGACGGGTCCGGGCGAACACGATCAATGACCTGGCGCATCTGCTCCTCACTGAGGAGTTCAGGGGCCAGAGACCCCGCGGCCGCCGCTGAGGCTGAGGCTTTCGGCACGGCCTTGGCGAGCCCTGGTTTGGCTCGTGGGCCGCTGCGCTCCTTACGGAGCTCTGCCACTTCATCCCCGAGACGCTTGCAGCGCGCCTCCAGCCTCCTATTCTCCTCAGACGCCGAGTGGCGCCGAAGGGACTCCAACGCTTCGAAGGCCACCTTGGTGGCCTTCTTGAGGGCTCCGGAGAAGGGGCCCTGAAGGTCCCGCGACCCATCTGCCACCGTCAAAACGATGGCCAGGGCATCGGAGACCTTCTGGGCAATCTGGTCTGCTGACAGATTGTCCTTCTCCAGAGGCTCGATGTGAGGAAGGTTAGCCGCTCCTCCACCGAAAGCCCTGCTCCCAGACTCTCAATCATCGCCTCGTCCGCCCTGGACAAGGCGCGTGGCACTGTGCGTCTGTTGGCGCCTCGGCCTCTCTTTGCTGGCCTTCCCGGCCTCTCTGCCGGTGGCATCTCAGTCGAGCTGCCCTCCGACTCCGACACATCTCCTTCTAGTGCAATTGAGCGCTTTAGGAGTCGCGAGGGCTGCTCCAACGAGCCAGCCATCCCCGGCTGAGGCCCCGAAGGGTTCGGAGCGAGCGCGCTTGCGGCCGTTGCACCGCCTCCACCGCCGTCCGTCTCCATCCCCGACGTGGCAGCTGAGCTGTTTCCTGAGGCAGGACTTCCCGCGGGTGTGGGTTTCCTCCCACGGGTTGCCTTCCTCTTCTTAGTCCTCCCAGTCTTCCTCTCCTCTCCTTTCTCTTTGGCGTCAGTTGCTCCCCCAAATACGTGGAGCTGACAGGGCCGGTATTGCTACTCGGCCCTGTGAGGGATTCTCCGGGGACCGTCGCTCCCAGCACCAAATTCAAATTCAAATTCAAATCTTGGGAAACCTTATAATACTTTCTGATATTTACGCGAATGTTACACATTTTGAAATAAAACTTCGTTTACGGAATCTATCGCGTTTACTTAATTTTACTACTATCCGGACGTTTCGAATACTTTACAGCATTCATGATCACGGGTGGACTTAGATGATAGACGTCCAAGGCTGATGCTGTATAGTATTCGAAACGTCGGGATAGTAGTAAAATTAAGTAAACGCGATAGATTCCGTAAACGAAGTTTTATTTCAAAATTGGGAAACCTTAGTATTTTTACTTTTCGCCATTGTTGGTGCAGTTTTACGTCCTCCGACGTGCCAACCCTCGTGACTGAGCTCCCCTCCGCCATGCATCCCCTGGCCGGGCGGCAGAGCTCGGGATTGGGGTAATTTTTTATAGGGGATTTCTTCCCCGCGGTCCGAAGACCCCCGGTCCTGTCCGTTCAGGATTACGGGTCGGGCCGAACGGTGGTCTGCATCAGACCGTGCCCACCGCTCGTAAAGCAAGCGATGAGCCCGTCGCCCCTCAGGCTGAAATCCCCATCTCCGTCTCCCAGGACCGGGGGGGCCACTATGGCCCCGCTGACCCTCCACGGCAGACGTTTGGCCCACTGCAAGCAGTGAGCCCGTCGCCACTCGGGCTAAAAGCCCCGCCTCAGGGGACGGGGGAGTCACTGTGACCCCGCTGGTCCCACCCCAGGATCGGGGGGGCCACTGTGGCCCCGCTGACCCTCCACGGCGGACGTACTTCCTATCCACTGTGCCCTCTGCTAATCAGAGGGACAGACCCGTCCCCTGCCGGGATTCAGCCGCCGGCACTAGTGTGCCGACGTTGCCCGGGGTGCACCAACGCGGAGATATCCCGACCCGCACCCCGCGAGAATCGAACCTGCGTCCCTTCCTTTCTTTTTCCTTATTCACAAATTATAATTTGTACTTTAAGAGTAGCGGAGCACGTCCAGTGCTAAAATATAGATCAAAATGTTTTGTATGCTGCTATTTGTGGAAACCTATAATTAGCTTTGTATCGTTAATTCCGTCATGTAGGACTACGGTTAGTCGCCTTGTACGACACCCACGGGAAAGGATGGGGTGGTGACACTTGTATTCTTAGTCCGTCACCACACGGACAGAACGAACCTTCATAAACTAAAACTAGCAGATAAACCACAATAAATTGAGCAGCAACGTTAGAGAAAGACGCACACTCACAGGCGATATTGGCAGAGGTGGCAAGTGACGGCCGGTTTCGCACGGCGCGGTCGCCAGCTATCGCAGCGCTGTCGCCGGCTGTGGCGCCATTGTCGCCAGCTGTATCATCATTGTCTTCGCCTGTGGCGGCATTGTCGCGCGGCTGCGGCGGCGTCAGGTCGCGCTCAGTGCACAGCTGCGCACACTCACCGTCGCTACACACAACACGTGTCACTTACTTGTACGGTCTAAAGAGATACAGATCGCAGACAGCGGGTGTACACACTCGTCGAGACACAACGAGACTGGCTGAGGGCGAGTGTGTACAGGGTAGCCTCGTCTCGTCTCGGGGCTCTCGCTATGTCTCGGAAGAGTGTCGGTTTTTTGTGCACGAGTCAAAGGGTCTCGGTGAGTCTCGCGATGAAAACGAGACCGCACCTGTACACATCATTTGCTTAGTTGCCCGCCAACTGCGTTCGCGTAAAGACGTGCTTTCTGCGTGCGACAACGATGTGTTCTAACGCTTTTCAGAAGCCTACCAAAGGCAATCACTATTATGGAATCCTAAGAATGTCAGGCACAAGGATAAGCAACCTTTACACGACGCTTGGTTGCGGATAAGCAACGATTTTGATATTCCCTTGGAAGATTTAAAATATATATATTCCTCTTGAATAGTTAAAAAGTTCTTTTTCACCATGCTTTAATATATTTTTTTTTATGGTAAATGATTAAAAAATTACAATAACTAATAAAAAAAATAAACGCCGCAATTGTTTTTTCCACGTCCATCACGACGGGCATCCGAAGTTCAATTGATACAACGAGCGTGTACATGGTGTGCTCTCGTGTCGAGCTTCTACGAGACGAGAGTGGACGAGAGGTTCGCGAGACAAATGGACGAGTGTGTACAGCCGGGGTGACATTCAAATAAGTGGCACCTCACCGAGCAGTTGCTGTGATTTTTTCGAAGACACACAATCATCATCATACGTTAGCTTATTTACACAAAAACATAATTAGTCAAGAAAATCTGTTTGGTTCGTCTTCATATTTGCAAGTGTACAATTTGCATTTCCTATTCACCTCATACGGAAATAAGTAGTCGACCCACTTTTTGACAGACAGTCATCCTCCTCTCGAATAGTAATAGTGATTAGTAGGTGTCGTGAAAGACATCCTTGTCATCTTTGGTGGAAAAGTCGGGAGCACTCGGAGCGTATTGCTGTACTATAGTAATTTTTGCTTGCCGTAGAGTTGCCCCTTACTAACATACTTAATAAAATGAATGCACCTTTCAACTCTTTATGTTCGATGTAATTAATCCTATGTACCGCTGTACCTGTATAACAAAAAAACAGACCGGAGGGAGAATGGAAGATGATTCCAGCAATCGTCCACCCCACGCCATAGGACTGACGTATTTCAGGGTAGTCTTGGCGTCCAAAAAATGGAACAATGTTCCTCTACCTATCAAAAAATGCACTTTCACTGCTACATTTAAAAATTACATTAAAGTGCTTCTGTTAGACCATCAAAAAATACTAAAAATCTGAGAGCCACTATTATAGCAATAGTATTTTTTCAAACTCATTGAAGAGTATAATTCTTAAAATACTTTTTTTTCTGTTATGAACTAAATATCTGTACAGATTGAAATGGGTAATTTGGAAAACGCTGTCAGCGTTTGATCTAAATGTCATATCTGAGCACTTTCAACTAAAGTTTCCTTAGTAAGCGAGTAGGTATGAAAGAGAGTATTAGTGTAAAGATGCGAAAGGGAATGCTCCGATGGTTCGGACATGTGGAAAGAGTGCCGGACGAGCGACTGGTTAAGAAGATATACAATGCGAAAGTGGAAGGATGTAGGTACAGGGGGAGACCGAGACACCTACCTAGACCAAATCGGTCATGTATTGAAGGAAGGTGAGTGGAGTCAGGAATCTCCGAAACCGGCGAGGGTGTATGAAGAGAATTATTAATGTAGAGGAAGTGAGAGATGTATGCAAGAGCAGAGCCTCTTGGTACTCTGTTGTCTCTGCCTACCCCGCAAGGGAAAATATGGCGTGATAATAAGTTAGTAAGTTAG
This sequence comes from Leucoma salicis, assembly GCA_948253155.1. Lineage (NCBI taxonomy): Eukaryota > Metazoa > Arthropoda > Insecta > Lepidoptera > Erebidae > Leucoma > Leucoma salicis. The sequence continues at coordinate 26,591,025 of OX411815.1, read as the reverse complement.
TTAATAAATGATTTTTCTTTGTTTCTTCCTTTTTAAAGTGGACGATATAAATTTGGTTAGAGCTCAAGAGACGCCAAAATAATAGGGAACTAGGTACCTGCCGCACGCGCGGAGCGTGTGTGCGCAGTGCAGAAACTGGCGTGCGCGAGCCACGCTCAGCGCCGCGTGCGTGTCGCCGCACGTGTCGTCCGCCTCGAACGCCTCGTCACCCGCGTCGGCCTGGCGCGTCACGTTGGGTTGCGTAGCACGCGGGAACGAGTGGGTCAGCACGGCACACAGCTTGCCGTCGCACACGACGCCCGCACCGCACTCGCTCTACCAACACGAGACAAGTTACAGTGCCGTGCAGCACGCTCACTACCAGCCGACGAGCTCCGGCAAGTCACTCACCGCACACAGCAAGGGCCCCGTGACGCACAGCGCCGCGTCGGGCCAGGGCCGGCCGCACACGTCGGGCGCCGCCAGCGCCGCATCCTGGATGCGCACGCGCGTGGCGGACAGCGCGCGCACCACGTAGCACGCCGCGCCCGGCGCGCACTCGTCGTCGCTCGTGGCCATGAGAATGGGCCGCGCGCCCGCCAACGGCGCCGCCAGCTCCAGCACGGCCAAGCGCGCACCGGCGCCACCCGCCAGCGCCACGCGCGCCACGCGGCGCCGCTCCGGCCGGCCCGCGCCGCTCGCCCACAGCGGCCCCGCGCCGCGCACGCAGCTGGCCGCGGTGAGCGCTGAGCGCCGCGACAGCAGCGCCCCGCCGCAGCGCCGCCCATCCTCGAGCTCCAGCAGCACCTGCGACACGCCACGCTCACACTCCGCACGCGCACGCACACATGCACGCAAGGATGATCTCGTCTCACCGCGAAGGGCGCCGAGTCTGAATCGTCGTCTAGTTCGGCCTCGTCCGTCGCTTCGCGCTCCACCGTCGTGTCGCTCGTGTTCGCTGCACAAATCATAGAACAGCTCACTATTATACAATCAATTTGGACTGCTATAGCTTTATGGCGTAAGCTACTGGTATAGCTGAATAATCATGGGACAATATAGATAAATAATTTACGATATTGATATCGATATTTTCTATCTATTATATGTATGTAATTACAAAAAAAAAGTAATATAAGTATTATATCCGTAATCTGCGGTGTGGGGCCGGCTTTAGAATTGTCCCACCCCTCTCTACCCACGGGAGTCCTAAGAGTCGACTGAGGGAATACCGGAGGAGTGGGCAGCAGCACTCCCTCGAGTATTAACAACATCCACTGCGATCGCCAACCCCCCTGCCAAGCGTGACGATTACAGCACTATCCCCCCATATGTGCGCACAGGAACGCTCGTTGTGGCGTTCTCTTGGGGAGGCCTATATCCAGCAGTGGACGTCGAAAGATGGATGGATGGATGATCCGTAATCTGGTACCCATATCACAAGTGTTAAGCTTAGTTTGGGACCAGAGGACGTTGTGTGAAAATGTCCGTGGATTTTTATTTATTATTATTTGTTTTGCAGAGTCAATGGAACGATTGAGCTATATAATATATGCTGAACGAGCTTGAATCCTTAATTTATGTAAAAGTGGATCAAATTTTGTAACACAAATGGTTTCAATCAATTCATTAATATGCTCCTAGCAGCAAATACGATCGAACGGCTACGCCAAACAACCAAAAACCATCACTGGTATGGAAATAAACGTCTGTTTCTAACACGTACCTATTCACGTTAGTTTGATAGAAATTTTAGAAACAAATACATGGGCAAAAATTGTAGACAAACGAAGTCGTTATGTTTTAATGTAATGCTGTGATCTTTGGGGTTGTGATAACGCTGTAACACCTATACCATAGGCAGTTGGTATATTTGCGTTATAATAACTCAGTAAATAACACATTCAGTCGTACTCGTATGCTACATGCGGTGACGCACCCGATCCAACGCAGAATGCGGGTTGTGCCAGCAGCGCCGCCAGCACCACATAGCACGCCGCACGCCACACGCTCGCGCCACGCAGCATGCCGCACGCAACACGCAGCCGCGAGCCGAGTTACCGGATTTACGATCGAATATTCCACGTACACTGAGTGTAACTACACTCCAATCTATGCGCTGCGCTGCGACAAGCACATGGACTGTTCGTCAAAGATAATTTACCCACTACGTTTACTGTCAACGTCACACAACATACTTTTCTGCCCCATCCGTTCCAAAAACAACATTCCCACAGTTTTAACATCTTTCAGTATCTAACCATAAATACGCATAGTACGTGTGAAAAAAAATGAGTTTACATAATCGTGGGTTGTGTACAAGTTACGTGCTGGCAATAGTCGCTTCTCGCGGTCAAACATTTTCCAAGACGCGCAGCACCGCCAACTTTAAGTTTGTTGATATTGGACAATTTAAAATAGTTTAGATATTTTTTATATATATTTTTAGCATTTGACATGCTTAGCACTATACACGTTGGATCGAAATTAGCAGTCAGGAGCAATTGTCAGGATGGCTGAATTGGTAAAGCATCTGGACGGTATCCAGAAGATGCAGGTTCAAATCCTGCTCCTGACTGTTATTTTCGATTTCACATTTTTCACTTTGTGTTTAATTTAAAATAGGTTCCAATTCCATAGAATGACTCATTTATTTCCTAATATTTAACGTTACATGACATGCAAGTTGAATACAATTCTTTTTGACGTGATAACATCTTATAAATCTATGAATGCCGACTGCACGCACGAAAATGTCTCACGTTCCGAAAAATGTATGGCGACCGATGCATTGTTTGATGTTCGCGCCCACAAGAGCCGCGGGCCGAAAAGGATTCATGATTAGACTTAAAAACTGGTATCCATTTTAGCCCGCTACTATATCGGGAACCTGAGATATAACCTAAAAATCAGCTTTTGGCTGTGGCGGAGCCGCCGGCAGAGGCTACTGTACTATAATAATAATATACTTAGTTTCTTTTCTCTCATTTAAGTAACTCAACAGATTTCAGACTTATGTCTCAATTTATAATTTTTACTTCCCTTCACAAAGATCTTCAATAGAAGAAGTAGAAAATATCTACTGAGTTCAATCACATTATTTTAAGCATGATAATATCGCCGTAAGAAGCAAAATTCCATTCCATTCTACCCAACGCTTAACGTTTATCACAAATTATACACATCAATGCTCTTGATAGAGTCGGATTCATGGCTATGCGGATGACAATATTCCGGCCATCTGAAAGTCCCTCGGATTATGCTGGAAGAGATGTGAACACAACTTGTGTCTGAAGTTGAACGATCTCTAGGGCGGGCCTCGGCATGGGTTGAAAAGAACTTAGGTAGTGATTGAGCAAAAACTGGGCATCTTGAACAGAGCCAAGCGGTACTGTACACCGACGCAGCGACTTATGCTATACTGGCTGATACCCGCAACTTCATCTGCGTGGAATTTAGTTTTTGATGTGAAACATCTAATGCGGAGGGACGGTAAAATCGGATGTTAGCGTGGCGACGCTTTTATTGTACTTGTCCCATTCAAATATTGTAAGTTAAATTTGACACAATTCCCGGTTTCCGATTGAGCTCTGTTATAAAACGACATAACTCCATTGCGTTTGGGTCCGTATGATTCGTCTTGACGAGTACATTGTCTCTAGATGGTATCCAAGGTCTGATGATGGAGCTGGAAGGTGGCCACAGTAACTCTGTAATGAAACAACGCAACCCTATCGAGTTTATACTCGTTTAATTCGTCTTGAGGAGTACTTTGTCAAGTTATGATCATTTTATTTCTACAAAATAATTTCGATGTTTCACATCTGGTAGACGTCCCAAGACGTCTAGTTTTTTTTTCTTTTATGTTGGAGAATCACAATTATTTTTGCATAATAAAAGTAGTGATCCCCATCCCGTGAGTCCCGTCCAAATCGGTCCAGCCATTCAGGAGTTTAGTGGTGGATGTGTATTCGACGTATACAGTAGTCACAACCACAGAACATTTTTACTCTACGAGAAGAATGACGGCTTCATAAATTTTTTTGAGGACATTTTTTCTTACTGATCTGCGCCATCTGGGTCGTAACCTCAGAACTAACTAGAACCGCGAGGGCGGTAAATACACGCTACCTACTAAAGTGGAATCATTTGACGTCTGTCAGTTTTATCTTCATAGTGAGGTGATCTGCTTAAAAACATCGATTAAAGTGAATGAATTGATACAGACTTGAAACATATGTGAATTTTAAAAATCATCAGGCGAACCCCTGCCCCATTATTATTTTTTCGTTCGTAAATTTAAGGAGCAAAATAAGACAAGTACATAATTTAACAAAAAAATTGCATTTATTCAGTTGAACTATCAGAACCTCGGACCAATAATACACTGGACGGAGTCTTAGCTTCAAATGCGTGTCAATTTTTTATGTGTGCGTTTGAAGTGTACTATCTTTTATTGTACGTTTACTGCCTGGTTAAAGTTAGATTAAATCAATAATTTTTAATTTTATTTCCATAGTGGTAAAGCTATATAATTATATCTCAGGTTCGCGATATAGTAGCGGGATAAAATGTATACCAGTTTTAAGTCTAATAAAAAAAGTTGAGAGGAGAGCAAGAGCTATCAAATAAAAAAAGTTGCATCAAAAACCGTTCAGTCATTTTTGCGTGATGCGCGAACGAACAAACAGACCAAAAACTAAAAAAGATTGTTTTGTATTCAGACGCCTATATTGCCCACAGCTTTATAAAAGCATATATATAGTATAGGATCCTAGTGTAACGTGCCGTGTGGGGCCGGCTTTAGAATTGTCCCACCCCTCTCCACCCATGGGAGTCGTAAGAGCCGACTGAGGGTATACCAGGGGGAGTGGGCTGCAGCACTCCTTCGAGTATTAACATCATCCATTGCGAACGCCAACCCGCCTGCCAAGCGTGGCGATTACGACGCTATCCCCCATTCTTGGGGAGATCTATGTCCAGCAGTGGACTTTTAAAAGGCTGATGGATAATAATAATAATAATGTTTATTTATGGATGGATGGTGTAACGTGCACTCTGTTAGATATAATATTTAGGATATCCTTTAAATATACTTGGTACTGCATCAGATTTTACTTTCATTATATTTAAACCATAAATGAAACAAGATTGTTCAAAATGCTCAGAGCATAGGCGGGAATATTTATTTGGCTCCCAGTTTTCTCTTCTTATGGACTTGATCCACGCTTTTCTAACTTCAGGATATTTTGGAAACCTATAAAAGAGAACAATCTTTATGAAACCATAAGCAAATGTTTAATTCAGTTGGTTGAACTATCGATAAAGTGTAAATGACTATTGTCGACATCACTACAAAGGGCGCCTAAAACAATGGATATTATTTTAATAATTTTGACTAATAAACGTGTTTTTATATCAATGTATAATAATGTAATCATATTGATAACATCTAAATCTTCCAATATCTATCGAATTTTTATTGGGTTTCGTAGTTATTTAAGGTGAAAATAGCTGATATAGACTTACGTGTGAAATTACAAATTTGGATTCTTTACACCTCCTAGCGTCGTTCTGGATGAACAACAGATAGCCACACACGATATATTTTCACTAGCGCACAAGATATTTAGCAACTTCAATAGGACTTTCTAGTATTTTACTTTAATGATGCACCAAATCGCAATGTTCTAACCTACTAGTCGGTCAGCGTGTGACACGAATTTCACATACAGTACGTCATTGCCAAAGTTATATAAGCTATCTTTTTTACTCCTATTGAGACTTCGAACAAGACAGAAATAACAATACTGTGTTTGACAAATGAATACAGAACGGCAACAGCGCTATGGCTCCGTACAGTAGTATACTTAGTCTATGATCAGAACTGTTATTAGTATTGTCATCTTCTTTACTGCTGACAGCACTAAGAGATATTATTAATTCATTTTCAATAATATTGTCTATTCTCACATCTCGTTCAAAATCATGTAAAATTATTTTCTTTGTTTCCTCTATTATTCATGATCTTTCACAAAGCCAAAAAAAAAAAAACCTGACATTGGCGAAATCATCGGGACCGCCAGAATGAAGAATTGAATTGTTTCCTCTACGACTTTTCTCCAGTCTTCTGTAGTGACTTCTGCACACGCAGTTTGTAGCAGAGTCATCATTTTAGCAGTACTGAAGGGTGGTTCAGTATTGTTCCGCGCTGCATGACCCTTTATTTGTGCCCAAATAAGCTCGATGGCGTTATACTGGCAATGGTAGGGAGGTAATCGAATAACTTCGTGTCCATGCTCTAGGGCTAGTTCATCAATTACATAGCGGAGCTTGGACGGCTTAGTTGCTTTTACCAGATTTAACAACTCAACTTTTAATAAAGTTGGACTTGCATCCACACCACTTCTTACCAGCCACGACATAATTTCTTGCTCTTTATTTGCTTGAGTTGGTGGTTTATCAACTTATACAGAATGATACGGTGAATTGTCCATTATAATTTTCGATGGGTTTTCTAAGCTGACTAGCAACTTCTCAAACCACTCTTTAAAAACCTCAAAGTTCATTTCCTCATGGTAATCACTTGTAGTTTTAGAGGCGAATGCGAGGAGGCAGCCTGGAATAAAAACTTGAGAAGCTGATCCCGCGTGTCATATAATAAGTCCGGGCTCCTTTTCCCGATGGAACTTCTGAGGTGGAGGCCGCTGTATCATCGGTCCATGTCCGCGCAACCGTATGGTTTGCATTCAACCATGTTTCGTCAAAAAACACGACAGATTGGGACAATTCCCAATCTGTAATTTTATTTACTTGATGTAAGAATGTGTCTCTCTTCAAAATAATACCGTAGCATTCTAGCAGGATTTTCCGATCGTCAGATTTTTTAAATCTAAAGCCAATCGATTTCAAAACCTTTGATAGAAACGATTTACCGCCAAAAAATAAGCCTTCGTTTTTTAACGAACTCGTTAGCTTTTCCAGTGTAGGATATTCTTTTCTCGAGTAATATCCATAAATGTGGTTGCGAATTGCAGCGGCATCAAAATTATCAACGCCAACAATTTTCTTGTACCTCTTTTTTTTTCGGTGTACGTAAAGTGTTATCCTCTGAGCCTGATGGTCCGTATTTCTCTTTCAGAATTAAAGTTACTGTCCTCTTCCCTATTCCCAATGCTTCGGCAACGCGTTCTCTCGGTTGTGTCACTGGTAAAAGGGGCCCGTCCTTAACTGATTCACGTTCAAAATAATTGTACGATTTCACCACTAGTTCGCGAGATTGACTGTTTAGCGTTTTCCTCCGTTTCGACATGGTAAAACTGTAATGTTGTTCTTGTTTACTAATCATTAAGCAATCGGAGTCCAATTTATAGCCACGTAAACGTAGTCAGTAAGATCAGTCCAATAAAGCCGGGTCAGAAGAAAATAAAAGAGAGCACACCAAAAATGCACAGTCACTTCCAGTTTATAGTTTTTACTCTTTGGTCACTTTGCACAACGACAAAAGACTGCGTCATGTAATGGTGACATGACATGGCGTCATCGACAGGCACTGGTGTTACCAGCAATATCCCACCTAAATTGTACCTAACATCAATAATTTTCTATTTAGTTATTTTTTGTATTTTTATATAGTTAGTTATGATGATGATATGGTGATATTTCTTTACGAGTAATCATTGCGTTCGATTCTACTTATCAACTTTCGATTTTTAGAGTAACATCCCTAGTGATTAAAAAGATAAAGGGTTAACTGACGCAACATTGTAACGACGTTCATTTCTTTAGATCAGAAATTGTTTGTTATATTTAATGTCAAGAGATTATCAGATAGCCAGTTCATTACATGCCCGAGGGACTGTTCAGCAGATGCAAAAGTGTTGGACCAGTTTGTGCCATGAACAACCAAAGCTGTGTCATCGGTGTAGGTATATATCGAACAGTTTGGTATCGAGAGTTTGCAGAGCGAATTAATGTAGGCTAGAAAGCCTGCAACCACCGACAACTCACGGACGTCCAAGCCAGATTTTTTTCAAACAGTTTTTAGCTAGTTTAAATAACAAAAATGGCATCAAAAATATCATGAGTGTTAAAAATACCGTTTGTTCTTTATATGTGTGTGTAGATATTATTTAATAAGTGCAATATATGATAAATAGAGACAATACTTTCTGATGTTTACGCGAATGTTACACATTTTGAAATAAAACTACGTTTACGGAATCTATCGCGTTTACTTGATTTTACTCCTATCCCGACGTTTCGAATACTTTACAGTATTCATGATCACGGGTGGACTTAGATGATAGACGTCCAAGGTTGATATGTTATTTCTACGGTTTCATCTACCCACAGTATATGATTTTACAAAATGTTTGGTTTATTTATTTTAACCCACCTAATATTCGTTTAGAAACACAGTGAAAATCTACTTCAAATGTTTATGCTTACAATGTATGAGACTTTAAATTAGTATATTAAAATGAGTATAATACTCCTCTTTAAATTGGAAAATTTTTTGTTTTTATTTAGTGCTCAAAAATTCTACCACAAACTACCACCCTATTCTTTCCCACGGGTGTCGTATGAGGCGACTAAAGGAAGTAAGCAATGATCAGCCATTGCATTACTGGTGGTAGGGCTGGTACCAAGTGGGAGTACTCACTTGCTATCGGGCCCGAGCGGGTTGGTACCACCATCTCCCGTGTGACCAGCCATGAAGCACATTGTTGCGTTTAGTAGCAGGAGATAGCCGTTAATTCTTTCATTTCACATCTGTGAAACGAAATGGTGAGCAGCGGCTTGACAATACTCTCGGTACAGTTGCGTCCATGAGCGACGGTAGCCATTTACCATCAGGTGGGCCGTAGCTCGTCTGCCACCACATGCAATAATAAAAAACTAGACGTCGCGGGACGTCTACCAGATGTGAAAACATCGAAATTATTTTGTAGATGAGATAAAATGATCATAAGTTGACAAAGTATTCCTCAAGACGAATCAAACGAGTATAAACTCGATAGGGTTGCGTCGTTTCATTACAGAAATACTGTGACCACCTTCTAGCTCCATCATCAGACCCTGGATACCATCTAAAGACAAAGTACTTATCAAGACGAATCAAACAATTCCAAACTCGATGGGGTTGCGTCGTTTCATTAGAGTTACTGTGACCACCTTCCAGCTCCATCATCAGACCTTGGATACCATCTAAAGACAAAGCAGTCGTCATGACCGACCAAACGATTCCAAACTCGATGGGGTTGCATCGTTTCATTATAGAGGTATTGGTGATCTACCTTTGCCGTGTGGGGCCAGCTTTAAAATTGTCCCACCCCTCTCTACCCATGGGAGTCGTAAGAGTCGACTGAGGGAATCACTGCGATCGCCAACCCGCCTGCCAAGCGTGGCGATTACGGCACTATACCCCATTCTTTGGGAGGCCTATGTCCAGCAGTGGACGTTAAAAGGCTGATGGATGGATGGATGGTGATCTACCCCGCGTACAAGCAACATTGTGTTATTTAGCTCCCTGGATTATTTGTAAAACTGATCAGGAGCAATTGTCAGGATGGCTAAATTGGCAAAGCATCTGGACGGTATCCAGGAGATGCAGGTTCAAATCCTGCTCCTGACTGTTATTTTCGATTTCACATTTTTCACTTTGTGTTTAATAAAACTGATTAACATTTGACTTTCAGTTATAACAGTTATTAAGTAAACTATATAATACTTCGCTGTGAAATAGTGTTTATGTGATCAAATTCCATTTATAGTCGGAATTATAATTCAATTCCACATTTGACATTAGCTACTGTCATTTTGTAAAATAATGATACCACATATTACCACATATTATTAATAGTGTAGTGATGAACACAAATATCGATAAACAATCGCGACTTATGTTTATGTAATCATAATATTAGTGTGCCAATTAAAGACTAAATTATTGATTTTTATTTAAATAAATACATAATTATTCATAATAATTATTTTATAAAAAGTTAATATTTTTGTTTTTTATATTAAAAAAAAATAAAAGAACCTAGATAGTTTTCTGTATTGGCAACCCGTGCGCGCTCGTGCAGCTATCGCCATTTTGTTTATCTTGTCATTCGACTTCATTCTCCCAGTCTAACTGCACGAATATCTTGTTTCATTGCGAATCGATATTTTGTTGGGTTTTTGTTAAAGTTTTGTTACGTTGTGTTTGTTGTTACGTTTATAGTTTTTTGTGAACTTTGAGTGAATCAATTTGTTTTGGTTTTCCATCAAAATGGATCCTCAGCCAAGTACATCATAAAAAGACGTAGATGTTTTCTTGTCCCCAAGAAAAAAACGTCCACGAAAAGCTTTCACTATTACTGAAAAAGTAATGATCCGCAACGCCTACAAGTACGTGAAAAATGAAACTTCTGCGCAATTGGAGGCCTTTGAAGTTGTGGAAGAAAATGAATGTATGAGCAAAGTTGCTGACATATTGGGAGTAACCTCACGCTCTGTTTGTAACGTTTTGAAGGAAGTAAATAAAGGTGCGCCGCCAGTTGGCGGCGCACCTTTATTGGAGGAGTTCCTCCTAAAAAAATTGAAAGATAAAATTGATGAATTTACATTCGCCGCAATACGAAGAATTGTTCATCAGTTCTTTTACTGAAATTAACCTCCAACCATTGCAAAGGATAGTCAATCAGTCAGACAGTATTATTTTATACCTACATCTTTTATATATAACTAATGATTCCAAACTATTATAAAATTTTCCATTTTAGATTTTACAAGTGATGAACGATGATCCAGAAATGCCCAAGGTATCCAAAGACACCCTCAGAAAAATTTTGAAGCATCTTAATTTTAAATTTGTTGCGCGGTCACGCAAGAGCACACTTATTGATCGAAATGATATAATAACATGGCGCCAGCGTTACTTGCGATCTATATGTCAGTTTCGACGAGAAGGGAGACATATATGTATATTATCAAGATGAAACTTGGGTTAACGCAGGTAAAGCTAACATTTTGAATTTATATACATTTTACATTAAATTTAATAGTAATATTGAATGTTCATGTACTATATTTATTTTTAGGTCATACTGTAAAAAAAAACTTGCGTGGACAAGAAAGTCACATCATCTCGGCAAGCGTTTTTGGAGGGACTGACCACTGGATTAAAAAATCTCTCTGGAAAAGGCAAACGTCTCATAATTACCCATATAGGTAGTGAAGAAGGCTTCCTGGAAGAGGGGCTCATGATTTTTGAAGCAAAGAAAAATTGTGAAGATTACCATGATGAGATGAATGCAGTTTGTTTTGAGGAGTGGTTCGCTGGAGTCTTACCAAAATTAAGACAAAACTCAATTGTGGTGATGGATAATGCACCTTGCCACTCCCGAAAATTGGAAACGGTACCAAAAATGAGCTGGAAAAAAGCTGCAATTTAAGACTGGCTTTAAAATAAAAATATTCATTACGAACCAGATATGGTTAAAGCTACGCTTTTAGAACTGATTCCACATAACGAGTCTTTTAATAAGTACGCTGTAGACGAAATGGCAGCACAACATGGGATCACGATTTTAAGACTGCCTCCTTACCATTGCGAGCTGAACCCTATCGAATTGATATGGGCGCAGGTAAAGGGGCATGTAGCTCAAAATAATAAAACCTTCAAATTGACAGACGTGAGAAATTTATTTGAGGAAGACATTCAATAAATTACGGCTACCGAATGGTCTAAATGCGTATCCCATGTTGTCAAAGAAGAGGAAAAAATGAGTAGGCTAGATATGTTAATTGACAATATCACAGACACATTTATAATAAATGTTACAGAAAGTGACAGCGATAGCGATAGCGATGACGGCGACGATTTATAAAATAAAATATTACCATAATACATCTATTAAACACAAAGTGAAAAATGTGAAATCGAAAATAACAGTCAGGAGCAGGATTTGAACCTGCATCTTCTGGATACCGTCCAGATGCTTTACCAATTCAGCCATCCTGACAATTGCTCCTGACTGCTAATTTCGATAACACATCATACTTAACGTCTTTGGGTGACGCCTGCGCCATCTGTCGGAAGTATTTTCATACATTATACCGACCAGGTAAACTTAATTTTACAATTAAGATTTTACCTAATAATGACGCAAACCCTTTAAATATTTAGATATTTTTATATATATTTTTAGCATTTGACATGCTTAGCACTATACATTAAACACAAAGTGAAAAATGTGAAATCGAAAATAAGAGTCACGAGCAGGATTTGAACCTGCATCTCCTGGATACCGTCCAGATGCTTTGTCAATTCAGCAATCGTGACAATTGCTCAATAACAGTCAGGAGCAATTGTCACGATTGCCAGATATTATCGCTACATCTGGCGTTCCTCAAGGTTCTCATTTGGGCCCCCTTTTGTTTCTCATCCTTGTCAACTCAATCTCACACCCGTATTCAAGAACGATACTTAGGTAAGGTAGCAAGCAACACTATAATAAGTAAGGTATTTCTCACTGCGTTCGTCAGGGCAAGCCATTCTATTCACAAACCATACCTAAGCGATACTTTACTAAGTAAACGCACGGCGTCAATTATAGACCTGTGATTGGCTTCGATAAACATTGATCGACGGTGATTGGTCCCTTTCTGTTGCTAAGTTCTGTATAGTATTTGGCAGATGTGCAGATGACATAAATAATTACATAAAAAAACTGTATTGTATGTGAGGATTTATGTCTATCTTTAAAATTTGTTATTTTATTATTTATATTATTGTTCTCTTTATTAATTTTGTTACATATTTCATACTTACTTACTTACTTATCATCACGCCATTTCCCTTGCGGGGTAGGCAGAGAGAACAGAGTACCAAGAGGCTCTATTCTTGCATACATTTCTCGCTTCCTCAACATTCATAACTCTCTTCATACACGCTCGCCAGTTTCGGAGACTCCTGACTCCACCTTCCTTCAATACATGACCGATTTGGTCTAGGTAGGTGAGTCTCGGTCTCCCCCTGTACCTACATCCTTCCACTTTCGCATTGTATATCTTCTTAACCAGTCACTCGTCCGACATTCTTTCCACATGTCCGAACCATCGGAGCATTTCCTTTCGCATCATTACACCAATACTCTCTTTCATACCTACTCGCTCTCTTACGTCGTCGTTACGAATGCGGTCAGTCAGCCTTACGCCACAGATCGCATTTCGACCGCATTGTTTACTGTATAGTGCTAAGCATGTCAAATACTAAATACATATATAAACATATCTAAATATCCCATGCTCCTTTTCGCATACCCAACTTTCGCTTCCATACAATAACGTTGGGACAAGCACTGCGTTGTGTATTGCGACACGTGCCCTCTGGCTGATGACTGCCGAGAAGTTGTCCTAATGCTCCGTTCACTCTATTTCCCACACTCACTATTCCCTCTACATCAGCGGTGTACCTTCCATCCCGACTGAATCCACATCCAAGATATACAAATTCATCCACTTGTTCTAGCACACCATTTCCTATTGCTACTCTAATATCTGTTCTGGCTTCTTCTCTTTCAAAAACCATTATTTTGGTTTTGCTCACATTCACACGTAGGCCCCTTTTCTTACAATCTTCTGCTATTACGTCGACTAGGGTTTGGTTTTTCAGGTCATCCACAGACTGCGCTAATAAAACCGCATCGTCTGCATATAGCAGAGAATTAACCACTGAGTCGCCCATCTGAACTCCCACATTCATTTCATTCAACCTTTGTAGACATTTATCCAGATATATGATAAAAAGTCTGACTGATAGAACGCAGCCCTGTTTAACGCCGATATCGACACATCGCACACAAGCTCTGCAGTCCATTTAGTTGGACTGCACCGCTTGTAGCAGTCTACCGTTAATACCATACTCTGGCAAAATGTCCCAAAGTTCCTTTCGTACAACCGTGTCAAATACTTTCTCCAAATCCACAAAACTGCAGAAAACCATCTGGCCTACAGCCAGATGCTTCTCCACAATGTTGCGCAGAGAAAACACTTGATCCATGCATCCCCTTCCACACCTGAAACCTCCTTGTGCCTCACACAAAAATTCATCAGACACCATCCTCATTCTCCTTTCAATAATCTTACCATACACTTTACATACATATTTCATACCTTTTTAAAATACACAAGCTCACACAAAATCACTAGGTACTATAAAAACACCAACAAAAATAAACACAACAGAATATAAATAATTTCGAAATGTATAAAATAGTGGCCCCACCGATATCGGGTGCAGGGACCCTGCTGCCGGTGATTAGGGTTCCAAAAAAGGAATCCCCTTACAATAGGTACGAGGAATACTGCCTTTTTCATTAAGCCCTTAATCCAGCTGTCTAACGACAGTCTCTTTAGGTGTTGTTCGAGACTCTTGGCGATTCGTCCCTTAACCGAATGACTATCGGAACAATATGGATATGCATACGATTTCGGATTCTCTAAAAACAAGAATACCTAAGTTCGTAGAGCCTTGCTCATCCCAGCACGAATGGGCCGGTTTGATCGGGGAAGTACCACACTCTAACATAAGATCAGCGTGTAACAACGGTAGTTAACTACCGTAGTGTTTCGTATGGCAGAGTGAGATCGCCGGAGGCCCAAACTCCCTCACAATCCTCTCTTTATTATCCTTCCCATACACATCTTATTCCTTTTCTTGGAGATGGCGACGCGCGATTGATGCCTCTGGTGTTGTTAGCGTCTATAGGCTTCGATAACCGCTTACGATCAGGTGAGCCATATGGTTGTTCACCACCCCATCTAGAAAAAAAACAGCCGGACATGTCTCAAAGGAAAACTGTGCAGTTAAAGAGATGCTGAGAGAATATTAAATTCCAAGAACAGAAGGAGCTTTCCAAGGTATCCAATTATATGAGACGCACAGTGGAGGCGGTGGTCCTGCAGCCTCATCTGGTCTGATTTATATGAATAATAACATAAAATATCGCAAACTATGATATGAATACGAACTGTATAGGCGTATATGGGTCCAGTTTGAGTAGATAAAAATAGGCAACTTTGGAGATGATATCTTTATACAGTGACAGTCAAAGTAACAGTGAATAGAATAGTGAACATATGATTAGTCTAATTCTAATAGCTAAACGCCGTACAATTTAAAAAATATTAAGAGTTAACGCTGTTGCGCGTTACTTTTCTATCAGGCGTTAACATTCCCCGGGCGGTGAAACTTTGGTTTCACCCAGAGTCGAATGAGATGGGCAGCGGGCAAGTTTTGCTAAAGCAGCGTCGAATGACCCCTGTGGAAGTTAAAATGTCAGCCACTCGTGACACGCCGTCAGCTCCAGGATGCAACGCTATGATTCATTCCAATTTCCATTTGAGTGGCAGCAAGTGATTTTCCTTTACCACAGCCAATGTATTAATCTGTAGGTTGTCTTGGTTAGATCGCCACTTGACTCTGAGCTGCAGCTCCGCAATATACTCTTTAGACCACCTTGCCCAAAAATGTTGGCGAAGTTGCTCGATGCGTTGGAATCGCGACAAGTGGTTACTGCACCGCTTTTCATAATTTAGCTGTGGTAAACAGGACAAAGGTCTTCCAATGATGAAATGTCCCGGTGTCAACGGAGTGCAATCCCCAGGATCGGAAGATAGCGGAGTTAACGGTCGGGAGTTCAAAACAGCTTCAATTTGTATTAACGTGGTGTTAAATTCTTCATAAGTCAACTTACAATTGCCCAACACTCTGTTTAAATGGTACTTAGTGGATTTTACACCCGCTTCCCAGAGGCCTCCCATGTGAGGACTATAAGCCGGAATAAAATGAAAAGCAATACCATCATTCGCAGTGCTTTCACCTAAAGAATTGCAATTTTCCTTTAAAAATTTACCTATGTCATTACAAGCACCGACAAACGAGGTACCGTTGTCGGAATATAAGTTGAGAGGCTTACCTCAATGAGAGATAAACCGATATAATGCCATTAAAAACGTATTGCTCGTCAAGTCACCAACAAGTTCTAAGTGAATTGCCTTGATACTAAAACAGACAAAAATCGCAATGTACACCTTTACCAGCCTACGTCCTCGGCCCTGACGACTAGCACATGCCATAGGCCTCACGTAATCCACGCCTACGTTATCAAAAGGAAAACCACTAGAAATAATTCTCTTGCGCGGCAAATTACCCAACATTGGAGTAGTAGTTTTACCAGCCATTCGACAAGATCGGATACATTTACGATAGCATGCTCGCGCTAAATTGCGACCGCCTATTGGCCAATATTTTTCCCGAATAGAAGCAA
Source organism: Leucoma salicis (assembly GCA_948253155.1). NCBI lineage: Eukaryota > Metazoa > Arthropoda > Insecta > Lepidoptera > Erebidae > Leucoma > Leucoma salicis. Next base: position 26,574,724 of record OX411815.1, on the reverse strand, counting down.
GTAGCAGCTGAGGACCAGCGTGCATTAGTCTCCGATGCTCAAAACTAAACATAAATTTTGTAAAAATGTGAGAGGACTGTAGTAAAATTGGGTGTTTTTTTTATCATGACCGTAGTCCGAGTTATCAATACGGCCACCAACGCGCATAATTCTATGCTCGTCTAAATAGACATTGAATTTAAGCAATTGATTTTTATTAGATAATTAAGGTTTTATTATTCAATAAAATGTTATATTCGGGAAATGATTCATGTTGAGATTGTCTAATAATTACATTTAATGCGTCTCTTAATTCTCTTTCTGTTAAAAATGACGAATTGGCGGAACGCTTTCTACAACAATTAACCCACCTGGGCACATAGGCGACGGAACGAACAAGTCTGGTATAATTAGAAAAACGACTCATGTTAATTAAATTTTGTTTTTCAGTATTAACAATTACCGCGGATAAGGAAACGTTAGGTTTTGTCTCTGGTAAATTGTTAACATAGTTCGGCTGAAGAGGAATTTTTATATGCCCTTGACCTATAAATTCGGGACCAGTCCACCATAATTTGGAGATTTGCAGGGAGCTAATATCAAGACCACGCGATAGGAGATCTGCAGGATTAAGTTCGGTTGGGATGTGTCGCCAAATACAGGTGCCTGCCTTGTCTAAAACTTCAGCTACGCGATTGCGTACAAACGGCTGAAGTTTAGAAGGGGGCATCCGCAACCACCCCAACACAATGGTGGAGTCGGTCCAGATACACACCTAACCAATAGGCACTCGTAAAGATTTAATAATGTTTTCATAAAGACGAACACCTACCAGAAATCCGCACAACTCTAGTCTTGGGATTATTAAAGGCTTTATCGGTGAAACGCGACTTTTGGCTAGCAACAATCGCACCATTACCTCTCCGCTGTCATTGACGCTACGGATATACGCACACGCTCCATACGCCAATTCAGACGCATCTGTAAAGATGTGTAATTGAATCATTTTATATTGATCACATACCTACTATAACTCGAGGTATTCGAATAATTATTTATTAGAGGTAGTGCTCTTAAAATATCGTTCCACTGCTTATGAACTGCTGCACTCAAAGGTTCATCTCATGTTAATCTTTGTAGCCACAACCTTTGTAGTAATATTTTCATGCAAACTATTACAGGAGCTAAAAGACCCAAAGGGTCAAAGATTTGTGCTATTGTTGATAATAAATCACGCTTGGTATCTGCTTTAGGTAGCAACATACTACTAGGAAAACAAAGTTCATCAGATGGGGCATACCAACCAAGACCTAATAATTTTCTAGAATCGTGAGTTCCGATATTATGGTCTAGAGGCGTGTCAATACAATCGGACACCAATTGCAGCTCGTTAGACTGCCATTTTCTTAAAACCATGCCAGTGGCAGCGAGTACAGCTGTTACCTTCCTACGGATACTCATGACTTTGACCAAGTCACCCCCTCCAGTCAATAGGTCGTCGACATAAAAGTCATGTTCAATTATTTCTGCGATTTCATTATGATTGCAATCCAAAGCTATTTGTTTTAGACATCTGGTTGCAAGAAATGGAGCGCTGGCCGTGCCATATGTGACGGTATTTAACTGAAAAGTTTTAATTGGTTGATTTGTATTATTACGCCAGAAAATTTGCTGCAAGTGTCTGTCAGCGGGATGCACCACTACCTGCCTATACATTTTCTCGACGTCAGCCGATAAAATGTATTTGTGCTGTTGAAAGCTAAGCAATATGGATAATAGATCGTCCTGAACAGTAGGCCCCACCATCTGAATGTCATTAAATGAAACTCCGGATGTAGTAGGACAACTTGCATTATGGACCACTCTTAAATTTGTAGTTGTACTATGATTGCGGTAAACTCCATGATGTGATATGAAATAATTATGTTTATTTGAATCAAGTTCGTGACTCTCAGATATATGACCCAAAGATTCATACTCTGCCATAAAATCATAGTACATTTTTTTAGTTCGTGTTTACCTTTTAATCTACGCTCCATCGAGAGAAGGCATTGAGAAGCCCTATCAAAAGAGTAATAAAAGTCCTGGATCCTGCTTTAAAGGAAAAGGAACACAAAAACGTCCGTGCACAAGGCGGAATGTATTTTTAATAAAATGTTCCTCGCCACATTTTTCTTCACACTAGTATTGAGAAGACAACGAATTAATTTCTTCTACTTGCCAAAATTGAGTTAAGTCAATGTTACTATTACATTCGGATAATCCACCCTAATTTTGTTTCACAGAGCATAGGTTTATTATTTCCTAACGATATTCTGTGTGACCCTAACAAGTCCCAAAATAGATCAGCGCCTAGTAACATGTCCACAGGTGCAGGCTTATAAAATGTAGGGTCAGCTAAACAAATATCAGAAGGCAATTTGAGATTGCTAATGTCAATTTCGCGGCTAGGTACATTATTAGTTATAGACGGCAAAACAAAACAATAAAAATCGAAACTAAATCTTTCGTTTAACGATTTCATATTAATGCGACAAGTTTTACCAACGTGTGCAGTGACGTTATTAATACCTAATATTGACCTGTTTATCTGATACGGTGTTCAATTTAATTGCGAACATAAGCTTTCCGTAATCATGCATCGTCGTACTGCCGCTATCTAAAACCGCCCGCACTATATGCTCGCGATTATTACTGTCACACAATTTAACTAGTGCAGTAGACAAGAGTACATCGGGCTGCTCTGAAGAAATAACATTGGCCGACAATGTTTGACGACTATGACTAACGTTAGAAGGTACCGAGTTTGACGAAGCAGAAGTTACATTTACAGGAAAGTTACTAGTGCCATTCTGTGCGTTTTTAATTGATGAAGGCTTCAATTCCACTACATGTATGAGACTATTGTGCCGGCGTTTACAAATACTACAACCAGGGGTGTTAGACGAAATCTCATATCTCACATGTCGATCGTATCGTGATCACTGTTATTGATTGAGAGATCACCGTGATTGGCCAACGGATTATTGCGGCATCTCGCGTTGCTTTCTCTACCAATCACAAGCGAGTCAATACGATGTCGATTGTGAGATATGAGATTCCGTCTAACCCCCCAGGTTTTTTGCAACGATTCGCGTAATGACCAGATTTGAAGCAATTAAAACATATCTTAAGACTCAGTATCAACTTAAGTCGTGCCTCATTGCTAAGCGAAAGAAACTGTGAGCAATTAGATAACATTTTTTTGGTAATAGTAAATACTCGTATTAATAATGTATCCCAATGTTGGACAGGTACGTGCTCTTAGGTTTTTCTGGATATGATCAATTAGGCGTTTTAAATGACTCCTTAGCTAGACTGTCAATGTTAAATAAGCTAGACACGTGATTCTGAAAAGCGTCGCCACGCTAACAGCCGATTTTACATAGATAAGATAAGATGTTTCACATCAATAAATTTAGTAGATATATAGTTATGTATGTAATGTGATAATACACATACTACAATAATTTCTACTTTAACTATTAAGCACATAAATAATTGAATAACTAATCAATTACTTTTTAAAGTACAAATTATTTGTGAATAAAGAAAGAGATTTTTAGTAGGAGCGGGAATCGAACCCGCATCTTTTCCAATCCGGGGAAGTGCTCTAAACTACTAAGCTATCCTACTGATCTTTCGATCATCCCAATTTCTTAATCACATTTGTCTTACGACCAACGCCATCTATCGGCACGTATTACATGCATCCAATCAATTACTTTCACGAATCCATACAAATCTAAATAAATAGGCCTTTTGTGCTAATTAATATCTATCTATTACTGAATGGAATAGTCTAAATAACAACACTTTTATCATATATTTCTGCTTGTGCACAATACAATAATTAAACACCGTGATAGACACAAAATCAGGCTTACACATCAATCGAGCAAATGAGTGTAGCTATCTGCTAACAATACATTTAAATAAGTATGTAGGTATAATTTTTAACTCGACCGGCGCACTGTGGATCGAAAATCGGCTTTCAAAGACAACACTAAAAAAATATTTGGTGTCGATTTTTTGCTTGAAACGGCTTCCATTAATCATCACAATACAATTTGGCGGAAAAATTGTCGAGTTATAATTTTTTTTACGAAAGCAATGAATGAAAAGCATACAAAAAATCCAGATATCTCCGGAAGTGCAAAGATAACCGTTATATCCTTGCACACAGTCATAGTACCAACTATTTATAAACAAGTCGTAAACAAGTCACTCACAATGCAAAGATGGCGTACTTAATTGAACAATATACTTAGTAATTCCTCCTTAAACACGGGCCTCGTGGCGTAGTCGGTAGTGTAACGGACTTCCGTGCACGAGGTCGTGGGTTCGATTCCCACTCAGGAGAATTATTTGTGTGATGAACACAGATATTTGTACTGCGTCTGGGTGTTTTCTATGTGTTATATGTATGTATTTACAAAAAAAGTAGTATATGTATTATATCCGTAATATGGTACCCATAGCACAAGCGTTAAGCTTAGTTTAGGACCAGAGGACGTTGTGTGAAAAAATGTCCGCGAATATTTATATTTATTTATATTAATTTAAGTACTAACCTTATTAAATATGTTTCGTACTTAACATTACCTTTAAGAGTGTTGGGTTACTGTTATTAATTTTTACCAGATCAGACTTTACACCACGAATTCAATCCAATGTCCCACGTGCACTCCAGCCGGTCTTCACACATACAGCAAAAATTCCTGTATAAGTAAATTCCCGGCTCTAAACCGGGTTACCGCTAATCCGTAATATTTTGAACAATCCAGGTTCGATAGGACCATGTATAGGCGTATATGGGTCCAGTTGGAGTAGATAAAAATACTTTGGAAAATCCAAAACTGCACGCCTCATAATCTTCATTTATCACAATAAAATTGATTATTTGATAAGTAACTAATAATGTATTGGTTTTACTAAGTAGTTTTCAATAAATCACATAGATAGCGCTAATTTCAAAAAGTACTAATGTGGGTTTCATGTCTTATACGCCATCTAGCGCTAATTTTAAGAAGTACTTCTATATTGGTCTACCTCTGTCATTTTGCAAGGTGCCATCTGGCAATTAGTAAGAACAACAGTCCATGAGTTTACATATATACCTGCATAAGTGCATATAATATATATAATATATATAAACATATAAAATTGAATAATTTATTAAACTGTAAACAAAAACAATTTAAGAAAACAAAAAGACATCGCTAGTATCCTTACAAAAAAAGCAATATTGTGGTTCTATATATACAACAGCAACTGAATACATCTAAAATTACCACTTGCGACATCTAAAATATGTTTTTTTTTTTGTGTTTTATAACGTTGGTGTGTTATTATTTACGTGTGTTTAGTGTTTTTAATTATTGTTATGGATAAAATAGTTATTATACTTGACAAATATCATCAGTTCGTCAAGCAAAGGTAAAAACTTTCTTTTAACAAAAAACAATGTACCGGCCGGGCGAACGGCGTTCTGTTCTGTTGACGATAGTAAAACCACCGGTGGCTATGCGTACGTAAAAAGGTAGGTAGTTCTCATGAAAGGCGCTGGTTTTAGTGTCGCGTCGAGCGTAAATGCCGTAAATATTCAGTATTTTTTTGTTTATTTAATAACAATTAAACCACATCGAATCAGAACGTGAAAAGTAATAGGGCTCTATTCCTAGTCATAATAATTCGTAAACGAAAAAAAAAGACTCGATTAGTAAAGTATTTTGGTCGTTATCGTGTTAACATACATTACCTACAACTCACGGACGTCCAAGCCAGATTTTTTTCAAACAGTTTTTTAACCAGTTTAAATAACAAAAATGGCATCAAAAATATCATGAGTGTTAAAAATAGTGTTTGTTCTTTATATGTGTGTGTAGATATTATTTTACAAGTGCAATATATGATAAATAGAGACATTTTAAATTTGAAAAATCAGCTGTGCCGTGTCAACCGGAAGTAGAACACACCTCAACGGCAGCTATTACATGTTCAATCCAGATCACGATCCAAGCAAGGTGACGGATTGTAGTAGATTGACGAATCTTGGTGTGGCTGGTCGCGACATTAGACGGTCAATCCAGATCATATCAGTCCACTGTTCGATACCGTCAAATGCACACGCATTCACAACCACTAAATGGATCTGAATAAGAAAAAAGCTTGTGCAGCAATCATTATTGTTTGTTCTCTGAAGAAACGCGTGAAGAGGAAACGTTGGGTCAAAGTTAAACCATGACTACTAAAGAGGAACATCTATACACATTTGAACTTGTTAGATGAAATTCATAGTACTGAAGAGGAGGAGGATTACGCATTTCTTACTGCATTTATTTATTTTTATTTTTACTGCATTTCTTATCCCATAATTCTGGCAAAGTTTCGAGAGTTAAAATCTTCATCTTGAGAAATATCCGGCGTTTTCGACGTTGATGGCACTGGCGACCGGGCTGGCATATCGTCGCTGTTGTCGTCCGACTCCATCGCGATGCGAACGCAGACTGACGTAATTTGAACGCATGTTACACGACACGATCAATCTAGACCGCGATCAATGGATCGAGATCATTGATTTCAAAAAATCTAGATATTTTCTGATCAGAATTCACGATCCGTCAATTATATACCTTACACAGTCAATCGGGATTGAGATCAATGATCACGATCAAGGATCACAATCTAGATTGAGTGTGTAATGGCTGCCAACGCTTCGCTTAAGAGGCGTGCAATAGGCGACTTTGGAGATGATATCTTTATACGGTGACAGTCAAAGTAACAGTGAATAGAATGAGTGAACATATGATTAGTCTAATTCTAATAGCTAAACGCCGTACAATTTAAAAAATATTAAGAGTTAACGCTGTTGCGCGTTACTTTTCTATCAGGCGTTAAAACAAACAAAATTTCAAAGACCAAAGTTACCACTGATTATTACCTCATTTGGGATTACAGCTACACTATGCGTTGGTTAAAATAGCTGCCTAGCTACTTTACGTAAGTGACGTTCCAAATGAACGCATAGCATGGCACACCGCTTAAGTATTGTTTATGAATCCGATTTACAGGCCCTATGCGTTCGTGGGCACTGAAGGAAACACTCTGACACCCGTATTCAAGAACAATACCATGAAGTCACTTCATAGTATGGTTCTTGAATACGGGTGTCAGAGTGTTTCCTTCTCACAAAAGCGTACTTATTTGCTCACGATCTCAAATTCATAAGACCTATAGAAGGCTCTAATGACGCGAGACTGATTCAGGATGATCTTGTTAGGTTGGTTGAGTGGTGCGAGCTCAATAGGATCTATTTGAATGCTGACAAATGCTATTATCTATCTTTTACTAGATTAAAATATATTCTGCAGACATCATATACAATTAATAATCTCCCACTTAGGTAAACAAATAGACTGTGTATGCGATCCAGGAGTTTTAATCGACAGTAGATTAACATTTAATGCGCACTTGGACAAGATAATATTAAGTGCGTCCAAAATGTGTGGATTCATAAATAGGAACGTAAGTAATTTTAAACGTCTTGAAAACTAAAATTTGTAAAATCAAAGATTGTAAAATCATCCCAGGAGAATCCTTAGCCTCCCAACACCGTTTATTAGTACTGGAATCAAAACATTACATACGCAACCAAACAAACATATCCAAACCTGTTCCGAAAATAAAGTGGCATGTGATTGGGAAGAATAATTGTGGTGAGAAATTTAGAAAGCAAGTAGTAGATAAAATGATAGAAATGGAAGACTTGAGTGGAGGAACAGTGAATGATTGTTGGAATGGAATGGCTGAGCACATAAGGAATGTGGCTAAAAGTGTGTTTGTCAAAGGGAAAGAAAATTAAAGATAAAGAGACATGGCGGTGGAGCGATGAAATACAGAAAACGCTTAAAGAAAAGAAAAAGACCTTCCAAAAGCTACAGAAAACAAACAGATCCCCGAGACTTTGATTTGAAAGAAAGATTAAAATCAGAATATAAAAGAAATAAGAAGGAAGCTAAAAAAGCTGTAGCTATTGCCAGGGCCAACGCGCAAGATGCATTGTATGACACATTAGAAAGCTCTGAAGGACAAAAACACCTGTATAGGATAGTAAAAGCTAGAGAGAAGGGCGGAAGAGATTTTAGCCACATTAAATGCGTGAAAGTTAGTGCGGGGAGAGCGTTAACAAATGATGGGGAAATAAGAGAAAGATGGAAGAGTTATTTTGAAAGATTGATGAATGAAGAGAATGACTGGAGTGGTGAATTACAAAATGTTCCAATTAATACTGGTGTGGTAAAGGAAGTAAGTATGGAAGAAGTAAGAAAGGCTATACAAGATATGAAGAATGGAAAATCTACTGGACCAGATGGGATCCCAATAGAGGTGTGGACGTTTTTAAAAGCAGATGGATGGAGGCTGACCTTGTTCTTCAATAAATTGTTGCAAGAAGAGGCTATACCTGACGAGTGGTGCAACTCACTTGTCCCTATTGTTAATAACAAAGGTGATGCACAGGTGTGCAACAATTAAAGAGGAATAAAGCTCATGTCGCATAGTATGAAAGTTTGGGAGAAAGTGATAGCGAGAAGAATGAGAGAGGAGTGTGAAGTATCACAGAACCAGTTTGGGTTTATACCGGGACGCAGTACAACGGACGCCATTTTTGCACTTCGCCAATTGTGTGAAAAATACCACCGTGCACATAATAACTTGCACATGGTGTTCGTTGACTTGGAAAAAGCATATGATAGGGTTCCTCGAGAGGTTCTGTGGTGGAGTATGAAAGTAAAAGGAGTGCCAGGAAAGTACTAGTGGCTTGTTCAAGCTATGTACGGTCGAGCCAGCCCCCTTAGAATGAAAAACGAAACGTTAGACGAACTTTCGTTTCGAGTCATTGTGATTGATCAACAGTCCGACGCGTGATTCCTAATTAGTAGAGATTTTGACGCGTGATTCAGGCGACCAATCACAATGAAGCGAAACTAAAGTCCGTCTAACGTTTCGTTTTTCATTCTAAGGGGGCAGTACTTATGTGCGCTCCGCAGCTGGCGATACCGACGAGTTCAATGTGGCTGTAGGCTTGCACCAAGGATCAGCTTTAAGCCCCTACCTGTTCATCCTAATAATGGATGCTCTAACATCGGACATACAGGAGGAGGCGCCCTGGTGTATGCTGTTTGCCGACGACATTGTTCTCGTTGGAGAGGAAGGGCCTAAGGTACAAAAGAGACTGGAAAATGGCAAGAAAGGTTGGAAAACGTGAGTCTGAAGATCAGTCGAACAAAAACCGAGCACATTTTCTGTGACTTTGGTGGTTCTTCAGATTTCACGCCAATCGCCTTAGATGGTGTATCCCTGCCAGTCTGCTCCGACTTTAAATACCTCGGCTCTATATTCCAGAACGACGGCGACATAGACCGTGACGTGGCGAGCCGAATAAACGCTGGTTGGATGAAATGGCAACAGGTCTCCGCAACAACTTGCGATCGTAGAATGCCCATTAAACTTAAGGGGAAAATTTACAAAATTATTATTAGACCTGTCGTACTGTATGGATCTGAATGTTGGGCGACGAAAGTAGCGCATGAAAGAAGAGTGCATGCGGCAGAGATGCGAATGTTGTGATGGATGTGTGGAGTGACTAGAATGGACAAGGAATGAGTATATCAGAGGAACCGTTGGGCCGTGTTGGGCCGGCACCAAGAATAGCTCCACCCCGTCTCTTCCTATGGGAGTCGTAAAAGCCGACTAAAGGATTACCGGGGGACTGGGCAGCAGCGTTCCCCTGTGTACTAAAAACATCCACTGCGATCGCCAACCCGCCTGCCAAGCGTGGCGATTATGGTAATACCCCCCTATATGAGTGCACACACACACACACATCGGCCCCCAGTCACGGTAGCTCCGCTATCCGTGGCCTAATGGTAGCGGGCCCGGTAACAGCGGAGCAGGGAGTGTTAAGAATCTCCGGTCGCGATCCGGCTACCAGAAACGACTTCTAGCCCTGGTAACGCACAACGTCAGGACACTGAGGACTGACGAGAGGATCACCACGCTGGAAGAGGAACTGAGCAAGATCCGATGGGACGTTGTAGGATTATCAGAAGTGCGAAGACAGGGTGAGGGCACGATAATCCTCTAGTCCGGAAACTTGCTCTTCCACCTGGAGGGCGACCAATAGTCCCAGGGTGGTGTCGGATTTATCGTTCGCAAGTCTCTCATAGGTAACGTGGAGAAGATTGTGAGTGTGTCGAGTAGGGTAGCGTACCTTATACTCAGAATAACCAAAAGGTATTCGCGGAAGGTCATACAGGTTTACGCACCGACCTCGACAGATTTCGACGACGAAGTGGAGGCCCTTTACGAGGACATCTCGAAAGCCATTCACGCGTCTAAAAGTTACTTCACGGTGGTTATGGGAGATTTCAACGCAAACCTAGGCATAAGGAGAGATGATGAGCTGAAGGTGGGACAATATGGATTTGGGCAGAGGAACCACAGGGGCCAGATGCTGTCTGATTTTCTGGAGAAAGAAGGCCTCTTTATGATGAAGAATTCCTTCTTCAGGAAACAGCCCCAGCGAAAATGGACCTGGATTAGCCCTGATGGTTCAGTGAAAAGTGAGATTGACTTCTTCTTAACGGATAAACGACACACATTCAATGATGTCTCAGTGATCAGCAGGATTAAAACTGGGAGTGATCATCGCTTAGTTAGAGGCATATTGAATCTAAATATTAAAGTCGAGAGGTCACGCTTCATGAAGTCTACGCTCCGAGCAACACCTGCTCAATACCAGAACCCCGAAAACTTTCAGCTCGAACTACAAAATCGCTTTCAATGCCTAGACGAGTGCGATTCAGTGAACGATATGAACAACAGGTTCGTGGAACTGTCCAAGCGGTCGGCTCGACCTTTTTTAAGACCAGTCGCGTCAATAGGGCTCAAAAGCTTTCGGACCAAACTCTCAAGCTCATGGCGAGACGGACAGAAATGACAGAGCAGTCTTCGGCTTATTGGTCCAATAAGAGCCGACTAAACAGGCAGATCTCCACGTCTATGCGACGAGACATTCGCCGATTTAATACCTTGCGTATTAAAGAGGCGAAAGAGCGGAACCAAGGTTCCAAAGTGTTCGCAAGAGATCTGTCTGTTGGGAAAAGCCAGCTGACCAAGCTGAAGACCAATGATGGAACTGTTGTTTCTTCCAAAGATGAGATATTAAGAGAGGTCCACGAGTTCTATGAACAGTTATACAGATCCCAGAACCCTGTTGTCAGCTTGGTCCATGAGCATTTGCATTGGCACTATACCGAAGATATCCCGGACGTCAGCCTGTACGAGATCAGAATGGCTCTCAAACAACTAAAGGACGGAAAGGCACCGGGAGACGACGGAATTACTATAGAGCTTCTGAGGGCAGGCGGAAAGCCGGTCCTCAAAGCCCTCTAGAGGCTATTCAATTCCGTCGTTCTCGGGGGCAACGTTCCAGAGTCGTGGACCAGGAGCTTGGTGGTGCTATTCTTCAAAAAAGGTGACAGAACCCTCTTGAAGAATTACAGACCCATCTCGCTCTTGAGCCATGCCTATAAGTTGTTCTCGAGGGTCATTACAAATCGACTCACGCGCAGGCTCGACGACTTCCAGCCTCCCGAACAAGCCGGTTTCTGAAAAGGCTATAGTACCGTAGACCACATACATACGCTGCGCCAGATTATACAGAAGACCGAGGAGTATAATCGGCCTCTGTGTCTAGCGTTTGTGGACTACGAGAAAGTCTTCGATTTGATCGAAACTTGGGCGGTGCTGCAGTCCCTTCAGCGGTGCCAAATTGACTATCGATACATCGAAGTGTGTAAGTGTTTGTATAGAAACGCCACTATGTCTGTCCGAGTTCAGGACAAGAGCACGAAACCGATCCAACTGCAGAAAGGTGTTAGACAGGGAGACGTCATGTCCTCGAAACTCTTCACCACTGCATTGGAAGATGTTTTCAAGCTCTTGGACTGGACCGGATTAGGCATCAACATAAATGGCGAATACATCACTCACCTTCGATTTGCAGATGATATCGTGGTCATGGCAGAATCGCTGGAGGACCTTGGTACCATGCTCAACGACCTCAGCCGTGTTTCCCAACTAGTGGGTCTAAAAATGAACATGGACAAGACGAAAGTCATGTCTCATGTCAATGTCATTTCAGCACCGGTCCTAGTCGGGAGTGCGCTTCTCGAAGTTGTCGACCACTATGTATACCTGGGAAAGACTGTCCAGTCAGGTAGATACAACTTCGAGAAAGAGGTCGATCAACGAATCCAGCTCGGCTGGGCAGCGTTCGGGAAGCTGAGGGAGATCTTCTTGTCCAATATTCCACAGTGTCTGAATACGAAGGTCTACGACCAGTGTGTGTTACCAGTGATGAGTTACGGCACAGAGGCGTGGTCTCTGAATGTTGGCCTTATATCAAGGCTTAAAGTCACTCAGCGTGCTATGGAGCGGGCTATGCTTGGGATCTCTCTACATGATAAGATCCGTAATACGGAAGAACGTAGGAGAACGGGACTGACCGACATAGCCCGCCGGGTCAGCATGCTGAAGTGGCAATGGGCAGGCCACATCGCTCGACGAACCGACAACCATTGGGGAAGAAAGTTTCTCGAGTGGCGACCGCGTAACTGACGGCGCAGTGTAGGACGGCCTCCCACCAGGTGGACCGATGACCTGGTCAAAATCGCAGACAGTCGTTGGATGCAGGCGGCACAGGACCGTTCGCTGTGGCGTTCTCTTGGGGAGGCCTATGTCCAGCAGTGGACGATGAAAGGCTGATGGATGGATGGATATCAGAGGAAGTGTGAAAGTAGCCCCAGTGACTGATAAATTAAGGAGCGGACGGTTAGCGTGGTATGGACATGTGAGAGGAGATGCATGTAACTAGAAGATGTATGGAAATGGCAGTGCAAGGTAGACGGGGAAGAGGTCGACCGAAAAAGACATGGATGGAGTGTGTGAATGACGATATGGTAGAAAAAGGAGTGTGTGTTGAGATGACGGCTGATAGAGGAGCGTGGAAGAGAAAAATTCGCTGTGCCGACCCCACCTGAGTGGGATAAGGTGGAGACAAAGAAGAAGAAGACTTTAGTTGGTAGCATTTTGGAGTATTGCTCGCAAGTTTGGTCCCCCTTTTATAAAATTCACAAAAACAGAATAGAACGTATACAAAAAAGATTCCTTAGTTATCATGCATACTCGTATAACATGAAATTACATCACTTCCTTAAGTCGTATAATGTCCGTCTTAAACATTTTCAATCGATTACTAACAACAGACGCAAACTTCTCGATCTTTTGTTTATTTACAAACTATTTAATAATAAGGTGGATAACCCTGATTTACTTTCAAAGCTGAATATCTCTATCCCGAAAAGGCTACCGCGCTCGCGTGTCTACAAGCTATTCAGTTTGCGTAGATGTAAAACAAACAGACCCAGTCCGAAGCTGAGCCGTCCTGTGAGCGTCGCTGGGGTGCAGGACCCTGCAGGAATAGTTAAAGTTTTTCAGGCGCATTTTAGGGTAGAACCGCCCCTCGGAACGACGCCGCCTGCGGAGTTGGATAATGGATGTCGTAGCGCCAACCTGGCACTCAAATTTACTGCAAAAGATGTTAAGAGTGTGATTAAAAAGATGGTACGTGGTAAATCTCCGGGATACGACTCTGAGATAGTCATCGAACACCTGCAGTATGCCGGCGCTCACCTACCGAGAGTGCTATCCTTACTTTTCAATCTATGTCCGAGTCATTCGTACCTACCCGATAACCTGATGCACACCACGGTGGTGCCCATTGTGAAGAATAAGACGAGGGATGTTTCGGACCTGTCTAACTACAGGCCTATCTCACTGGCTACTATCGTGGCTAAGGTGCTGGACAGTTTGCTTGACCGACACCTACGCATGCACATCAGACTGAACGATGCTCAATTTGGGTTTCGGTCAGGTTTATCGACAGAAAGTGCTATCTTGACTCTCAAGCAAGCTGTCCAGTACACAGCTAGAAAAACTCCTGTGTATGCCTGTTATTTGGACCTATCTAGAGCATTCGACTTGGTGACGTATGACTTACTTTGGGAGAAGCTGGCGCTTGAGTCGGCCTTCCCACGGGAGTTAGCGTCACTATTTAGATATTGGTATGGTCACCAAACAAACGTTGTGTAGTGGGCGGACTCATACATGGACATGTACAGGTTGAAATGCGGATTAAGGAGCTCAGTAGCACCAAACTTGGTTGTCACATAGATGGGGTCTGTCTCAACAATATCAGCTACGCTGACGATATGGTGCTGCTGAGCCCTTCGATTGGAGCCCTACGCAAGCTACTGGAGGCATGTAAGTCCTACGCGGAAGGCCCAGGGGCCCAGATATAACGTGAAAAAGAGTGAATTTATGGTGTTCAGGACCGGCTCTAAGACCTATCACAATTTACCACCCATAACCCTAGACGGTAGTCCTCTTAAGCGCGTCACAAAATTTAAATATCTGGGCCATTGGGTCACCGAAAACCTTGAGCACAATGAAGACATTGAGAGAGAGCGCAGGGCCTTAGCCGTCCGATGTAATATGGTGGCTCGCAGGTTTGCTCGCAGTTCCATGGAGGTGAAAGTGGCGCTTTTTAAAGCCAGTCGTTTACTGCCAGTCGCTTTACACCGGTAGCCTGTGGGTTAATTACACGCAAAGGGAACCCGCTGCGCGTACAGTACAACAATGGGTTTAGGGTGCTGATGGGGTTGCCACGTTTGTGCAGTGCGTCAAGAATGTACAGTTAGGCCCACACTGATGGCTTTCACGCCATCATAAGAAAGCGTTGTGCGTCTTTCTTGAAACGCCTGCGTGGCAGTCCCAATACCATTCTGGACACATTGGCGGATAGGTGGGACTCTCCGTTTGTGGGACACTGGATAAGCCGACATACAACCCAATGTTTGCCCCAGTCACGAGTGGTACCTGGTAACCATCCATAATAGTCGCTTTTTCGTTTTATTTTTATTACATTATTAGTTAACATTTAAATTTGTGAATAATTTTGATTTTAATTTAATTGTGTGTATTATTCTTATGTTTTTATTAATTCTTGATGTTTATGAGTTGTGAACGACTTGAAATAAACGATTTATTTTCATTATTAAAACGAATCTGGGCCTCAATTCGCCTTTAAATAGAATGTGCAAACTGTATGTGGGGATTCTGCGAATTGCATATTGTAATGTCGCAATCACTTATGTATATAAGCAGGCTACTATGTAAGGAGGTCAGTCGGCCAGAACGCAATGTAGTTAATATACGAATATAACCAGTGCTCACCGACGTTTCATTATCATCCCCACGAGGAGCACCACACTGGTGAACCCGACGTGATCGTGAATGTCACTCTGGTGCTGGGGATTTAAAATATTTTTGTCCGGTGTCGGTGAGCTGATTGTGGTTTCGCGTAGTTTTTACAAGAACGAGCGACTCGCACAATGTACGCTGTACCACCAGCATCCCAGGCTGCAGCAGAGTCCGCGAACGCGACTCTCGCTGCCATCAGCGTGTCGACGAGGTTGTCCGAGTTCTGGGTTGATATGCCACGGCTATGGTTCGCCCAGTTCGAAGCCGTGATGGCGCCGCAGAACCAGGGAGACGACGCGCAATTTAACATGATCATCACAAAACTAGGACCAACAAGTGAGCGACCTGTTGACGTTACCACCAGATGAGAAAAGGTACGCCACGCTGAAGAACAGACTGCTGCAGGTGTACGAGGAGAGAGCCGAGCGCCAGTTCCAGAAGCTAGTGTCAGAGCTGGAACTGGGCGCCCAGAAGCCTACACATCTACTGCGGCAGATGAGAGAGTTAGGACGTAAGGCACAGGTCTCGGATCAGACGCTAAAGAGCCTGTGGCTGTCGAGGATGCCCTCATGCGTACGGGCGGTCATCACCGTTTGCCAGGATCAACCGCTGGACAGCATAGCGGCGATAGCCGACAAGATCGTGGAGAGCACAGGATCCAGCGACGTAGCAGCTATAGCCGACGGCTCAGCGCAGGTCACGCAAGGACCGGTAACCGAGCTGCTCGAGCAGATGAGCAGGCTGGCTGTGGAGGTGGCATCACTGCGCAACGAAGTGAGAGATCGGGGGCGCGCGCGTAGCCGGAGTCAGAAGGATTACGGGAGTCGTTCGGCGTCGAGGAAGAGAAGGTCACCTGGCGACACAGACTGGCTATGCAGGTTCCACTTCCGATTTAAGAAGCACGCGAGGCTGTGCGAGCAGCCATGCACCTGGTCTAACAAGGCTGCGGGAAACTAGGCACGGTACATTCGGCAGCGGTGGACGGGTGTACCCAAGGACAGGTAGCGGAAAACCATCGTTTATTAGTTAAGGATAGTTTAACTAGGTATACTTTTTTAATAGATACCGGCGCAAACATCTCTGTCATTCCTAAAAGTTGTCTTAGGAGACACAGTACGGAGAGGTTTGATTTTAATGCCGCTAATAATAGTGAAATTAGGACGTACGGAATATGTTATTTAGAATTAAGTTTTGGACTAAGGAGAGCTTTTAAATGGCCATTTATTGTGTGCGACGTAAAACAGCCAATAAAAGGGGCTGATTTTTAAAAAAAATTAGGCTTGCAGATAATAGATTAATAGATTTAGTTACTAATTTGTACGTTTGTGGATCAAAGAGTATTTTTTCCGATGCCTCGATAAAATGCATTAGTAGTAGTCACCCATACGCGGATTTACTAGAATCATTTCAGGAAATCACACAGCCACCTCCACCTACGTTTAAAGATGTGCCGGAGCATGCTGTTTACCACCACATAGAGACGACGGGCCCGCCAGTGCATACCCGCGCAAGGTTACCCCCCGCACAGGTATGATAAGGTTAAGAAGGAGTTTGAGTTAATGCAAGAGCTAGGAATATGTAGACAGTAAAGAGCGCATGGGCGAGCCCCTTACACGTGGTACCTGAGAAAGATGGCGACATTCGTCCTTGCGCGGAGACTATAGGATGCTTAACGCGGTAACAAAACCGGATCGCTACCCTATACCCAGAGTGCAGGACTTTACGTACGGTTTACATGATAAGAAAGTATTTTCTAAGATTGATATTTGTAGGGCATACCATTGCATTAAGATTAGGCCAGAAGATGAAGAAAAGACGGCTATAATTACCCCTTTTGGGCTGTACGAGTTCCCCAGGATGACGTTTGGACTTCGTAACGTAGCACAAACCGTCCAAAGTTTCATAAATAATGCGGTACTAGCAGGGATAGAACAGATAGGTTATAATAATTCTAGTCTTAGTGATAAGGGTAGCTATACGGATAACATAGGACAGTCAGTTGTTTACCTAGATGACGTCATCATAGGGTCGGATAACGAGGCATTAAATAAGGAACATTTGCGGTTGTTATTCGAACGATTTAGGAAATACAAGATGTCCATTAATTTAAGCAAGTGTTTCTTCGGGCAGTCAAGAATAGATTTTTTAGGTTATGAGGTCACGAAAACGGGTATTAGTCCCTTACCTGATAGCGTTAAGGCTGTAGAGACATACCCGAAACCAGATACGATTGAACAGCTGCGTAGGTTCCTAGGGATGTTAAATTTTTACAGAAACCATATACCTAACGCAGCAACAGTTCAGGGAGTTTTAGATAAGTATTTACACGGCGCGAAAAAACGAGATAAGAGTAAGATAGAATGGACGGACGAGGCAACTAGAGCATTCGAAAGGTGTAAGGAGAACTTGAAAAATGCTGGCACGTTATCTCACCCTATCGCGAGCGCGCAATTAGCTTTAATGACCGACGCATCCGATTTTAGTATAGGCGCAGTGTTACAACAGAAAGAAAATAATACATGGAGACCCCTTGGTTATTTTTCTAAACGGCTTAGGGAATCCCAAAAGAAGTACTGTACGTATGATAAGGAACTTTTGGCGATTTATTCAGGGGTGGTTTATTTTAGGGAGTTAATAGAGGGAAGGAATTTTACGGTTTATACGGATCACAAACCCCTCACGTTTGCGTTCACTAAGCTAGGTTCGGATAAGGAGTTACCCAGAAGAGTTCGGCAGTTGTTGTATATTAGCGAATTTACGAGCGATATACGACACATAGACGGTAGCAAGAATGCGGTCGCGGACGCGTTATCTAGGGTAGAGACGATATCGAGTCAGGCGACCTTGCACTATAAGCAAATTGCGGTAGCACAAACGAAAGATGATGAGCTAACAAGGCTATTGTGTAATACAAATGCGAATAATAACATTCGATTAAAACGCATGAGAATAAATAAGGAAATGATTTATTGTGAAACTTCTACTGGCCATGTTAGACCTTACATTCCATTAGAATTTAGAATAACTATATTTGATACTTTACATGGGTTATCTCATCCCGGAACTCGAGCTTCTCGAGCGTTACTATGTAAGAAAGTCTTTTGGCCAGGAATGAACGGGGATATAGGGAAATTGGTAAAGACATGTATTAAATGCCAAAAGTGTAAGATAGGACGTTACACAGTGTCTAAGCTTAGCCATTTTGAGGTAGGCAACCGTTTCGAGCATTTACATGTAGATATTGTGGGACCCTTGCCGGTGACAGAACAGGCCTTTCGTTATTGCGTAACTATGATAGACCGGCGTACGCGATGGGCAGAAATTTTTCCCGTTAAGGATATAACGGCAGAGACGGTGGCAAGGGCAGTTTACGAGGGGGGGATTTCAAGGATGGGAGTGCCTTTGAAAATTACGACAGACCAAGGGCGGCAATTCGAAAGTGATCTGTTCAGAGACCTTATGAGGTTATTAGCTATTGACAAATCATGCACCACCCCATACCACCCGCAGGCAAATGGTAAAATTGAGAGATGGCATAGGTCATTAAAAGCCGCACTTACATGTAGGTTAAGAAATAATGTAGATTGGTTAACGGAATTGCCCACAGTAATGTTAGGATTGAGAGCTGCGTGTCAAGCGGATAGCGATTTTATAAGCGCCGCGGAATTTACGTTGGGGCATTGTTTGAGGTTACCTGGTGAATTTTGTAATGAGAATAGCACTACGATAGATAATCCACAAGCGTACATACTTAGGCTTAAGGATACGTTAGATAGAATTAGACCTAAAAGTAGGGACGCCAGTCGTAGTAATAATAATATGCTGATTTAAATTCCTGTTCGCATGTGTTCCTGAGAATAGACGCCGTGAGAAAACCTTTGACGCCGCCATATAGTGGACCTTAGAAAGTTGTACAAAGAGACAAAAAGGTGTTCACCATTTTGGTAAATGGTAAGGAGTGTAAGGTCTCTATCGACAGGGTTAAGCCAGCATACATTCTAGAGGATTCCAACAGCGCGTGTAATAGCGATTTGAATCAGCATAATAATGTTAATGTAAACACGTCCTTAATAAAAAAACGTTAAGTGGCAGAATTGTTAAAAGGCCCGTCAGGTTTATTGATTTGCAATAAGTTAATAAGTTGGTAAATGCAAAGTTAGCAAATAATATTGTGTATAAATTGTGTTAGTAGTAATAAGATCATGGCATTTTATTGTTTTTTGGTTTTGTTATATTTTGTGATGGTTAATGATAGGAGGTCAGTCGGACAGAACGCAATGTAGTTAATATACGAATATAACCAGTGCTCACCGACGTTTCATTATCATCCCCACAAGGAGCACCACATGTATAATGATTTTTCCCGATCTCTAGATCTCGACATTTGTGATGATGGTTTGTTTGTGTTATTAACAAAATCGTTGATGGGTAGGCGAGGGCGTGGCGGCGCAGCGAACGTCGTCTGTTACTTTGGCGCACCAAACGATTAAAGTTTTTGTTATAGTGATAGTCTATATTTGTGTATTGAAATTTGCATGAGGCGCACAGCTCAATGAAAAATTACCGTTACACGTGTCGTAAACAACATTAATACTTTGAAGGTACTTGGTATGTGAAGATATTATACATTTTAGCGTGAAACTTTCACATGAAAAGGTTTAGATAATTTAATACTTTTCACTCTCGTCGCGACGAAGACGCTGGTGAGTTAGATAAGTTATGTAAATAATAGAAGTCGTTTCGGGATGCAGAAATTTATTGTCAAATCGGCGCGGTCTCAGTTCGGTCGATTTGCTCTTGTACCATTACGTCGACAGGTTCGATTTCTTCGCGTAGTGGCACGCCCGCAAGTACTACCTCCTCGGGCAGCGGCGCGGGGGCAGGTTCTGCTTCCTCGGGCAGCGGCGCGGGGGCAGGTTCTGCTTCCTCGGGCAGCGGCGCGGGGGCAGGTTCTGCTTCCTCGGGCAGCGGCGCGAGGGCAGGTTCTGCTTCCTCGGGCAGCGGCGCGGGGGCAGGTTCTGCTTCCTCGGGCAGCGGCGCGAGGGCAGGTTCTGCTTCCTCGGGCAGCGGCGCGGGGGCAGGTTCTGCTTCCTCGGGCAGCGGCGCGGGGGCAGGGAGCTCGAGTTCGTCGCGTAGTGTGTGCACACGAAGCGCGCGCTCCAAGAGCACGTCGTGCAGCATCTCCGCCTCCGCGCCGCACCACACCGCGCCGCGCACGTACAGCCACTGCAATGCGACTCGTCAGCGGCGCGGCCTGCGCGCGGGCGTGTGGTGGCGCCGCACGTACCTTGTGGTTGGGCAGCGCGTCCAGCGCCGCCAGCAGCGCGGCGCGCGGCCGGCCCCGCGGCGCGCGCGCCTCGGCCTCCAGGCGCAGCGCGTGCAGCAGCGCGGGCGCGGCGGGCGCGGCCGAGCGCAGCGCGCGCGCGGCGGCGGCGCCCAGGCGCGCGGCCGCGGGCGCGCCGCCGCCGCGCGCGCGCAGCAGCGCCGGCAGCAGCTGCGCCAGCGCGGCCGCGTGCGGGGGGGGCGGCGCGGGGCGCGCGGGCGGCGCGGCGGCGGCGGCGAGCGCCAGCAGCGCGTTGTGCGGGAACAGCGGCGCCAGGTCGCGCGCGGCGCGCAGCAGGCGGCCGGCGGCCAGCGCCAGCGCGCAGGCGGCGTGCTGCCAGTAGCGCGCGGCGCGCGGCGAGCGCGGCGCGGCGCGCGGCAGGCGCGCGAGCAGGTCGCGGCGGCGCGCGGCGGGCGCGAGGCGCGCGCGCGCGGCGGCCCACTCGCCGTCGTGCGGCAGCTGCGCGCGCACGAAGGCCGCGTCGTCGGCGTCCTCCTCCTCGTTGTCGTTCTCCAGGCTGCCCTCGATCTCGTCGCACGTCCGCTCGCACTGCGAAAGTCCCGGACGGTACGGTGCGAGCCCTCAGAATCCCATAAAATGAACGAGAAACGCCGACGGAATACCGCAGAGCGACGATCTGCGCGAAGTATGTCGCGAGAGACAGTTCGACGTCCGTCGCTAGACGACCCGATCGATTCTTCGACGGACACGACTAGACCACAAAATAAATAAGAGCAAAAGTCAAGCTCATGTATGTACCTCACACCTACACTCGACGATCGCACTAAGGTTATCGACTCTGGCTTATGCGAACAAACTATCGGTACACGTATCTAATTCTTTGATTAATTGTTAACAATAATTCACCGTTTAACATAATAGTATGTAGCTACAATATTAAGTTTATACCGCCCTAGCTACAAATGTAGGCAGTAGCAACGTCATTCATCCGCTCGGCTGCATTCATTATTTTACGTTCCCGACACTACTTCACTCGATCATATGGTATTTTATTGGATTACTCTGGAGAAACCCTTTCCAACCATTTAAAACTTTTACATTTGATATGAAACATCTCATCAATGCGGAGTGAAAGTGCTGGCACCCCCTTAGTCATAAGGGGGTGCCAGCAATACTACAGTTTACCCTACCTACTTATCCCGTTCAAACCTTGCAAGTTAAATTTGACACACTTCTGTGTTCTGATTGAGCTAAAATTTTACAAGTATATGTATACCGCGTGACAATGCAATATTATGACGACATGGAGCTGATCTGACGATAGAGCTGGAAGGTGGCCATGGGTACTCGGTAATTAAACATTGCAGCCCATCGATTTAGAGCTAGTTTACATGTTTAGTTTTTTTTTATATTGGTAATTTATTTTATATGTTGATTGATAATTCATTATTCATTGTTATTTTATTGTAAGGGTCGCTTTAATCTATAAGTTACTGTTTGTCAAGGGAAAAACTCTTGTTTTTGGTCGGCGCCATGTTTGGCTTATGGATTTAAGAATATTTTTTATGTCAGAAAAATATATGATTTGAGCTGTCGAATGCAAAATATATTAGTTCAATGATGAAACATTTTTTATTTATTAATTCCAAACAATGATGTAAATATAGTAACAAACGTAATTACTTTTACACCAATCTACATCATCTTTCCTTCACTGCCCTAAGGTTGGCTGGTAGGATATGCCTTTGGCATTAAGTCAGCTTTTGCATACAAATTGCATGAAGTGTAAAAAAAAATATATCTAATACTTTCTGATATTTACGCGAATGTTACACATTTTGAAATAAAACTACGTTTACGGAATCTATCGCGTTTACTTGATTTTATACTATCCCGACGTTTCGAATACTTTACAGCATTCATGATCACCGGTGGACTTAGATGATAGACGTCCAAGGCTGCTTATCAGCCTTGGACGTCTAGTAAAATCAAGTAAACGCGATAGATTCCGTAAAGGTAGTTTTATTTAAAAAAAAAATATCTATACTATTATAAAGCTGTAACATAGCTACGTCTGTACATATAAGATATTTGAGTGAGTCTAGCGGTGTCAAATCGCACGAGGACAAAGCCAAATTGGCGAGCAACAAACTGGGCGTTCTGAACAGAGCTAAGCGGTACTTCACACCAAGGCAGCGACTTGTGCTGTATAAAGCACATGTCCCACCCTCACGTGGAGTACTGCTCATATCTCTGGGCAGGCGCACCAAAATACCAGCTCGACCCACTTGACTCCCTACAAAGACGAGCTGTTAAGATTGTCGATGATCCCAATCTCACGGATCAGCTGGAGTCGTTGGGGCGGCGGAGAGACTTTGGGGCTCTCTGTGTGCTCTATCGACTCTTCAACGGGGAGTGCTCTGAGGAACTGTTTGAGGTGGCACCAACATCGCCGTTTTACCACCGGACCACGAGACGCCGTACTAGGGTTCATCCATACCACCTGGAAACGATCTCGTCCAAGACGGTTCGTTTTCAGCGTTCTTTTCTACCACGGACGGGCAAGATCTGGAATGAACTTCCTGCTACGGTGTTTCCCCAGCGTTACGACTTGTCCCTCTTTAAACGAGGTTTGAGAAGAGCACTTTACTCACGGTAGGCGGCGACTGGGCTGTGCCCCTGGTGTTGCCATAGTCCATGGGCGGCGGTTACTACTTACCATCAGGTGGGCCGTCTGCTCGTCTGCCACCGTTGGCAATAAAAAAAAACGATCTTGGTGGCCAATTCACGTCACCTCTGCGAGAGATAACCCTACCCGCGAACCGTTCATGCAAAATGTCCATTGTGTCGCTCGCTGTTAGCGATGGGTGATGCCGAGATGTTTGAACAATCGAATGAATCACAGTCGTCAACATTTTTCATTCGAATTAACGATTGTCTCGGTCTTCCAGAAAACAATCGAGTTAATCGATTGGCTCAATAAGTACAATGCTTTCATGGTATCGTTTATTGCCTACACTACTATATTTTAATACAAAATATAACCTTTTGATTAAAGGTCGAATCAGTACAAAATAAATACCGACACATTGATTTATTTTTATTTGTTTTAACATTCACAACACAACAACACAATAAAATTATTTACATTAAAACATTGATATAATCTTAAACATATAAAATCTTGTTCGATTATTAATACATACTTACCTATTTCATTACTTATATTTGTATTATCTTTTATAAAACCATAATATAACACCATACTCCAAAGACCAACTCTATGTTATTTAAATTACCCCGCGCGATCCAAAATTAGATTTTAATTTCGCTCATCTTTTATGACGGTACAAACAAGTAAGTCCAAACCAAATGAAACGACTCGATGCGATTAAGGATACGATTGGTTGATCCTTCACACATGAATGGCTACTCGATAAGTGAGCGCCGAATCGGTGAAAACTACGAATGAAGACCATCGTGAACCATGGCGAGATGTTTGAACAATCGAATAGTAACTATCGACTGCAAATGAAAACAATCGAAAGTCATCGAGATGTTTGAACAATCAAAACAATCAACATTAACCACTCGTCATCGCCCACTGCTACTCGCTGTGTGCACGTAGCGCCGTCTTGCTGGAACCACATGTTGTCCACATCCATATCGTTCAATTCAGGCAAAAATAAATTATTATCGACTTTGAAGGGCCACTGCGTCTGCCATAAAATGGACGTAATGCGCGCAACGTTAACACTAACGAACACTAATTTTGATAATAAAGTTTTATCATTTGGACGTGCTGCTCAATCGTGTAACATGCCATAGTGATTTGGCATCAGCAACTGAAGAAATAATAACGCATTTGACAGATGCCGCCAAAACAACATGGCCGCCACAAACTGTCAACATCGACTTGCCCTATTTGAAAGACCCTTTATATTGTAGCTTCTCCGATTCAAAAATTATATAAAATAGATGTTTGGGTTACCCCAAACTTTACCTTGATAATACGAGTAAGTCGACTTGATACATTTATGATAAATTTATTTATACGAGTATGATAAGTTATAAAATAAGATGATTGATAATGAATAAGTACGCGTCTACCGTGTAATAAGTAAAACATGAACTAAATAAAAAATAAAACTAGACGTCGCGGGACGTCTACCAGGTGTGAAAACATCGAAATTATTTTGTAGAAATAATATTATCATAACTTCACAAAGTATTCCTCAAGACGAATCAAACGAGTATAAACTCGATAGGGTTGCGTCGTTTCATTACAGAGTTACTGTGATCACCTTCCAGCTCCATCGTCAGACCTTGGATATCATCTAAAGGCAAAGTATTCGTCAAGACAAATCATACGAGCCCAAACTCGATGGAGTTACGTCGTTTTATAACGGAGTTCCTATGGCCACCTATAGCTGCATCACCAGACTCTGGATACAATCTAAAGACAAAGTACTCGTCAAGACGAATCATAATAAAGTTTTAAGTGTCAAATTTAACTTGCAATATTTGAACGGGACAAGTAAAATAAAAGCGTCGTCACGCTAACAGCCGATTTTACTCTCCCTCCGCATTAGATGTTTCACATCAATAATAAATTAACTAAATGATGCGAATTGATGCATGACTAGGGCTTCATCTTGTAGGGTCATGCAGCATGACCTACAAAATATTGATGATTATGAAAGATGTATGGTTATACCGTACACAGAAATGTCGAAACGTAGCTGTTTGATAGAGATTATAGATATGTAGCTGCAGTACCAAAAGGTAAAATTATAAACGACGATTCTTCGATGGGGATCGGTCTCGAGGCGATATGTTTTTTAGACATAACTTAGATCCGGCAAGGGGAATCGCGACGATACTGCAAAGCAATATTTTTTTCATTTAAATCCTACTGTGACGCAGCATTTATGGACGGTATTCCATCGTTCTAACGCATCATTCTGGTTAAACGAGCAACACGGGCGGGGACGCACCTTCAGCAGCGCGTCGGCCAGCAGCGCGGCGGGCGGCGCGTCGCGCAGGCGCTCGTCGGGCGGCAGCGCCGCCTGCAGCACCGCGCACGCCGTGCCCCACGCGCCCGCCGCCTCGCCGCACTCCTCGCCCAGCACGCGCGCCACGTACAGGCGCTGCGCGGCCGGCGCGTCCGCGTCGGCCAGCGCGGCGCGCAGCGCGTGCAGCGCGGCGGCGCGCGCGCCGCGCTCGTCGCCCAGCGCGCGCTCCAGGCGCGCGAAGTGCGCGAAGGGCAGCGGCGCCGCGCGCGCCCAGCGCCGCAGCGCGCGCCGCGCGTGCTGGCGCAGGCGCCGCGCGCCGCCCGCGCCCGGCGCCAGCAGCGCCAGCGCGTGCAGCCAGCGCAGGCGCCAGCACAGCAGCGCCAGCCGCGCCGCGCCGCTCGCCGCCTCGCAGCACGCGTCCCACAGCGCGCCCACCCAGCTCGCGTACCCTGCGGGCGCGATCGTCACATGTGCAATACGAGCGAAACGAAACCGATCAGTGGGGATACGGTCCCTCTCCTAGTATTGAATCCTGCGTCATACTGCATATATATAATAGCCTTGAATTTATTGCTTCTTAGACTGTATTTAGTGTTTTAAATTGTTGCCTATGCCAAACTATATACCTATTGCACTTTGACTTGTATTGAGCAATATTTTAGAAAAATACATGTTGTATACCGCTCCCCTGCTGGCCCAAGATGCGCAGTAAAAAAACACGAGACCATTGAAAGTACCAAGGGGGATAACTAACAAACATAATTATTAAAGCAAAACTGACCATGGTCGTCGTGGAAGTAGTGCGGCGGGTCGAGGAAGGGA
Source organism: Leucoma salicis (assembly GCA_948253155.1). Taxonomy (NCBI): domain Eukaryota; kingdom Metazoa; phylum Arthropoda; class Insecta; order Lepidoptera; family Erebidae; genus Leucoma; species Leucoma salicis. Next base: position 26,548,198 of record OX411815.1, on the reverse strand, counting down.
GACAGCGCCTGGCGCGCCGCCTCCCCGTCGGCGGGGCGCGCGGGGTGCGCGGGGGGCAGGCGGCGCGCCGCGCGCAGCAGCGGCAGCAGCGCCTCCGCGCACGCCGCGCCGCACGCGTCGCCCGCCCACGTGTTGTGCGCCGCCGCCTCCGCGCCCGCCGGCAGCGCCGGCACCTTGGCCAGGCGCAGCGCCGCCGCCAGCAGCTGCGTGCGCGCGCGCGCCGGCGCCGCCTGCGCCAGCTCGGCCGCGGCCGCCGCGCGCGCCTCGCGCTCGGGGTCGGCGGACGGCGCCGCACGCGCGCGCCAGTGCGCCGCCGCGCGCGCGCGCTCCACGCGCACCCACGCCGCGCTCAGCGGCAGCCCACTCGCCACCACCTGCGGCACGCACCCCGTCACTCACCACCCTTGAGCACGCGCCCCGTCACACACCACCCCTGCGGCGCGCCCCACACTCGCCACCCGCGCGCTCACCTTATCCTCGGCGACCTGCAGGCTACGCTCCACACTCGCGAGCTGCTGCTCGTCGTCGAGCTCCGGCGGCGGGAACGTTCCAGGCGCAAAGTTCATGACCAGCACCAATTCTAACAGCAGCACCAGCCGCTCCCACAGTCCTGCCGCGCGCAGATACCCGCCTGTGATCACACCGTCCCGGACTCTCGTTAAAATTAACACGGTAGAAAATCAGAACCGGTCGCAGACACGACCATGAAACGACTCACCGTACGAGTCGATTAAACAATTCATATCTCTTTTAGCCGTTACAAAGTGTAGGTACGCGCTCGACAGTGATATGATGCGACAAGTCGATCGAACTCACCGTACAAGTACAGAACGTGCGGATATGCGAACGGATGGCGCCGCGTAGCGGCGAGCGCGGCGGTCACGCAACGCTGCACGTCAGCGGCGTCCCCACTGCGCACCTCCTCCTCGAGCAGGTGCAACCACAACTCCAGAATTATCATGGGATCGTCACCTGTACACCACGATAACGGAACTCCTAGTCGTGTCGTAAGTACACAAATATCATCATATAATTATTTTTGGGGAACTATGACGAAAATATGGTGAAATAACAGCGGCTATCGATAAATAAATATTCACGGACATTTCACACAACGTCTTCTGGTCCTAAACTACTTATTTTTTTGTAAATACATACATATAATAAATAAAAAAATAGACATCGTGGGACGTCTACCAGATGTCAAACATCAAAATTACTTTGTAGGAATAATAAGTAGAAATAAAATGCTATTTTTTAAATGTGTGATTGCATAAAATTATGATATGTATAAAATAGCGGAAATGGACATCAATCATCAACATCTGGCCTTGTAAATTATCTAGGACCAAAGTACTCGTCAAGACGAAACAAAAAACTCATTACAGAGTTACTGTGGCCACTTTCCAGCTCCATCATCAGACCCTGGATACTATCTAGAGACAAAGTACTCGTCAAGACGAATCATACGAGCCCAAACTCGATGGGGTTATGTCGTTTTATATTGGAATTCCTATGGCCACCTTCTAACTCCATCATCAGATCCTGGATACTATCTAAAGACAAAGTACTCGTCAAGATGAATCAAACGAGTCCATAGTGTTGCGCCGTTTCATTATGAATATCCTATATCCACCTTCCAGCTCCATCATCAGATCAGCTCCATGTCATCATAATATTGCATTATTACGCAATATACATACGCTTGTAAAATTTCAGCTCAATAGGAAATCGAGAAATGTCTCTAATTTAACTTGCAAGATTTGAACGGAACAAGTAAAAAAGCGTCGCCACGGTAACAACCGATTTTACCCTCCCTTCGCATTAGATGTTTCACATCAATAAATATTCACAGACATTTTCACACAACGTCATATGGTTCCAAACTAAGCTTAATGCTTGTGCTATGGGTACCAGATTGCGGATATAATACATATTACTTTCTCGTTATGTCTCAGCTAGTAAGTAGGCGGAGTAGTGCACACTGACAGGCGGCGAGCTCGTCGCGCAGCAGCTGGCGGCGGCGGTGCGGCGACAGCGCGGCGCACAGGCGGCGGCGCGCGGCGCGCAGGCGGCGCGTGCGCGGCGCCGCGTCCGCTGCCGCCAGCGCCGCACCCGCGCTGTCGCATCGCTCCTGCGGACGCACGGGCTGTTCGTTACCGAGGCGACTACGCGCGAGTGCGTAAGCGTTCAGTGAGACTACCACAGTCACGAGCAGGATCCTGCTCGTGACTGTTATTTTCGATTTCACATTTTTCACTTTGTGTTTAATGTATATGCCTAAGCATGTCAAATGCTAAAAAAGTATATAAACATTTCTAGATAAGTATATAATTATTATATTCGCGATATTCTGATTAAAAAAAAACAATTTAAATTCAATACCTACAGGTTATTAGATAATATTATAATTAATAATATAATATCAAGTTCTGTGAAATTAGTTTTATAAATTATTATCATTAATAAATTCCTGCAGACAATAATACCCCTTATCCACTAGAAATGGTTTAAAATTATTCTTGAAACATTTTATTTGTAAATTTTTATATGTAGTTATTCGATATTTAATTATAAATTACAGGTGCCATACAAAATATACTTTTTCCCAAATAGGCAGTTTTTGCACAGTGAATGCGAATTTTGTAGTCGTCACGTCGATTACGTTTAACATGAGCTGATAAGAAAATGTATAAGGACGGTAATGTCAGAATTTTGAATATTATAGAGTATGGTTTACAGCTATCGGTAACTTTTAACCCAAACATAGATCGTATGCAACGTTTTTGCTGTTTAAATATGATGTCCCTGTTAGTCGAATTACCCCAAAATATGATGCCATATATAAGAGCAGATGCTACCAATCCATGGTAGAAAGTCAGTAAGGTTTCAGTATTGACAGTAGGAGCTAGTTTGAAGAAAGCATAAGATGATTTAATAACTTTTTTACTTATAATATCTATGTGAGCTTTCCAATTTAATTTATTATTAGAATCTGTTATAGTTATACCCACATAATGTATTACAAATATGATATATGGCTGTATGTGGGTATTTCTATACATTATATTAGTAATTTGTCACTAAACATATACCCGCTTTTTCATTGTAATATACAAGATTAATATTGAAATATGGAAACTAGACTCTGCTTATGCATTTGAACCAATTTTTGATATAATATCTATATAATATTTATAGAATATTGCTTTGACAATTCTTGTGGTCAAGGTCATTGCACGGGTATTTACGTCGTACGTAGGTACTTCTTATTGTTTATTTTATATAGGCGTAAAGTGCAGACACTTTACGTCTATACATAAAAGAACAATTCATAAAGCCGATACCTTATACAGAACTAAGATAAGTGGTCTAGTTATTTTTTTATACCAGTTTACCTAGAAATAAAAAAAATCCGGCCCGCTTTTCCGCTTTTTTTTTGGAACATTTTTTTTAAAATAAATCTTTAGGTATTTGACTCCCGGTAGTCTAGGGGTCTATTTTTCTTCTTCGCTTCAAAATCGAGAATTAATTAAACACATTATTAAAAATACTCACACGTGATACTTCAAAATAAAGGCTCCCAGATAACTTCTTTTCTTTTCGTTTCGAAATCGCTTGTTTCGCTGTTCAAATCAAGCTAACTCTGGCGGGCGCCACCGGGCTCCTATATATTCAGAGAGCTAGGCTCTAGGATATTCGAGTGTTTGAGAATATTTTCTTTCTCACACCTTCTAGAATGTTCTCGACATTATCGTCCGCCGTAACAATAGGTTCTGCAGCTGTAGCATACGTAGTAAATGCGCGAAATTTATAAACTGAAATTTTAAAATGTTTTCAGAACTAATTTTAATAAGTAAAATTATGTCGCTTTAACTCCAAAATATAATTTAGCTACTGCTGTGTAAACACACAAAATTTAATAACTTTATTATAGTAACAAATGTAATTTTAGACTTTATTTAAATTGGAATTTTAAATTTCGCGCCATTACTACACATGCTGCAATTGCTCGCAGCGCCTTTCAAAATGCAACTCAAATAATCGTTGTTCTGAATGAAGTTCAAATACTCTCCAACAGATGGCGCCACTACACTTAATTTCCAAGTTGAAGGGTTGGAAAAGCCCTTATATCTTTAAAAACACGCCCTTTAGGTTAAAACGGGAAATTTCTTGTTCGAGGGGGGATAAAGGGCTATCACACTATATAAGTCCCTTTATTGTGCCGGGACTCCTTTTTAAGTTTTATCGGCACGCACATTTTATCAACTTAGTTTTATTATATATACTGATAATGACAAATATGGTAAAAGAATTCCTGTCTGTGCAGTATACTGTGACATGACGCAAGCATTTGACCACAATTGACTTAATTACAAGCTGGAATGTTATGGTATCAGAGGAAATGTTTCAAAACTTATTCAATTCTACCTATGAAACAGGAAACAACTAACGTCAATTACTAGATTAGACTATAAAACTAAAAATGAAGAAATACATGTATCAAAAGAAAGACGTTGAATTTAGAGTTCCATAAGGCAGTGTATTGGGGCCTTTATTATTTATAGTATACATAAATTACCTACCTCGTTTTATTAACAATCCTATAACCCATAGATAAATAACTATACTTTTTGCAGTTGATCTTAACAATAGCTTGCAAAAATACAGACACCTACCAAGACGACATTACTAACTCCATCCATTCTATTGATAAGTGGTTAATTAGCAATAATCTTAAAATTAATGTGAACAAAACAAATATAATGCACTTCAGCCAACGTATAGGGTCGAAACAAATACTTATTAAATATAAAAATGAAATAATACAGGAAGTGGACTCCACGATATTCCTAGGTCTTAACATAGATAATAAATTAAATTGGAAAGCTCATATAGATATTATAAGTAAAAAAGTTATTAAATCATCTTATGCTTTCTTCAAACTAGCTCCTACTGTCAATACTGAAACCTTACTGACTTTCTACCATGGATTGGTAGCATCTGCTCTTATATATGGCATCATATTCTGGGGTAATTCGACTAACAGGGACATCATATTTAAACAGCAAAAACGATGCATACGATCTATGTTTGGGTTAAAAGTTACCGATAGCTGTAAACCATACTTTATAATATTCAAAATTCTGACATTACCGTCCTTATACATTTTCTTATCAGCTCATGTTCTACCTGTGGAAGACTGCATCAGAATTGTGTCTAAGAAACTATCAGAGAACAATATACCTATGGAATACGCTGATCTGTTAAAGTACTGCCTCACATCTGGCTACATTATGTGGAATGATGGCTTCTACAAGCAAGTGGACGGAGTGGCCATGGGTTCGCAAGTCTCTCCCGTTGTTGCTGACATTTTCATGGAAGACTTCGAGGAGACTGCCCTAAAAACCTCACCTGTGGTCCCACGTTTTTACAAGCGGTATGTAGATGATACTTTCACTATATTACCATCTGATAAAGTAACCGTATTACTTAACCATCTGAACTCCATCAATCCTAAAACTCAATTCACTATGGAACTGGAGTCAAATAACTCTTTAGCTTTCTTAGATGTTATGGTAATCCGTAACCCCAACAACACCTTGAGTCATACAGTGTATCAAAAGAAAACCCATACTGATAAGTACCTGAATGGAGAGTCTCACCACAATCCTTCACAGCTAGCTACCGTGTCTAAATCTTTGTTTCAGAGAGCACAAGGAATCTGTGATGAAGAACACCTGGCTGGGGAGTTGCAGCATGTAAAGAAAGTTTTACATGCTAATAAGCTGCAGGTTCCACGCCGCCGTCACAGAGACGGAGTGAAGCCACCCACAGTTGAGCGCCTCCCTGCAGTCCTGCCCTATGTCAAAGGAGCACTGACAAGATTGGCTACATTCTCAAGAAAGCTTCAATTAAAACCTACTATAAGCCACTCAAAAGAATTAGTCAATTTTTACCACCAGTCAAGTGCCATATACCCTTACAGGATGCAGGAGTGTACAAGCTGGATTGTGATTGTGGTCTCTCCTACATTGGGTAAACAAAGAGATCCATAAGAACTCGGATCAAAGAACACATAGCTGATGTGAAGCACCGTCGCTATACAAAGTCTGCAATTTGTGAGCACACACAGAACCACACCCGCCATTACATCAGGTTTGACAAACCTCAAATCCTCGCAAAAGAACATCGATATCGTCCTAGAATGATACGTGAGGCTATTGAAATTAAGAAACATCCCAATTTCAATAGAGAAGACGGCTGGGTCTTACCATCAAGCTGGAATCCTGTGATAGGCCTCACCAAACATAATAAAAGAAGGCACACCACAATATTGCAAGACACAGCTAGCGCTTATTGTGTAGATAAAACCCACAGTAGTGATTAGTTAGTATTTCCGCATAATTTAATAATCCATAACTGTTGTTGCCTACTGAGTTTTCTCGCCGGATCTTTCACAGTCAGGCTGCGTTCCGATCCGGTGGTAGCTCTTTTAGTCTTAGCTTCTATTAAAATTAATTTATTTAATAATATAAACTAATAATCAATATTGTCTTCTAACTGGTAGTTTTTGATTACTTAAAAATATTAATTGGTAGTTTGTGGTAGAATTTTTAAGCACAATAAACAAAAATTTAAAACTTAAAGAGAAGTATTATACTAATTTTATTTTACTAGCTTAAAATCTCATATATTGTAAGCATAAAACTTAAAGTAGATATTTTTAATTGTGTTTCTAAACGAATATTATGTGGGTTGAAATAAATAAACTAAAAATTTGTAAAATCATATTACTGTGGGTAGATGAAACCGTTGAAACAACATATCAGCCTTGGACGCCTACCATCTAAGTCCACCCGTGATCATGAATGCTGTAAAGTGTTCGAAACGTCGGGATAACATAAAAATCAAGTAAACGCGATAGATTCCGTAAACGTAGTTTTATTTCAAAATGGTTAAGAAGATATACAATGCGAAAGTGGAAAGATGTAGGTACAGGGGGAGACCGAGACTCACCTACCTAGACCAAATCAGTCATGTATTGAAGGAAGGTGGAGTCAGGAGTCTCCGAAACCGGCGAGCGTGTATGAAGAGAGTTATGAATATTGAGGAAGCGAGAGATGTATGCAAGAATAGAACCTCTTGGCACTCTGTTCTCTCTGCGTACCCCGCAAGGGAAATGGCGTGATAAGTACGTATCCTACTGACCAAATGACCGGCCTCATTGAACTCAATAGTGATGTCTGTAACATACCCACTACTGAAAACGAACTAATTGACAAAATTTATCCAAATATTATTAAGAACTATACCAACGTAGTGGTTATTTCAAAGAGCAATTTTGGCCACTAAAAATAATATTGTTGACGATATCAATTTTAATATTCTAAAGAAAATACCTGGTGAAGAGAAAATATATAAATCGATCGACACGATGGTATCCATTGAAGAAAGTGTCAACTTCCCTACTGAATTTCTAAACTCTTTACAAGTACCTGGAATGCCATTACACTGCCTTCGTCTGAAAATTGGATCTCCACTCATACTACTCAGAAATCTCAACTTCCCAAAACTATGTAATGGAACGAGGATGATCGTAAAGCAGCTATCGAATAATATTATTGAAGCTGAACTTATTCCTGGAAAGAACAAAGGACACACAGTATTTAAACATAGAATACCACTGATCTCTTCTGAATTGCCATTTCAATTTAAAAGATTGCAGTTTTCAATTCAATTAGCCTCTAGTTTTACAATTAACAAAGCTCAAAGCGTTTAAAATATTGTGGCATCAACCTCAAAGAATCCTGCTTCTCTCACGGTCAGCTATATGTAGCTTGCTCAAGAGTAGGAAATTCGAAAAATTTATATATATAGTTATGTATCCTAGACCTCATATTGTAACGATACCTAATACAGAATCCACACATGTTTCCATACCTTAAATATAATATTATATAATTGTGTAATACGGAACCCATATGATTAATATGAGGATCCCTAACTTTAGCATGAGTCATTTCTACACGTTTAAGCAAAGGATCGTTACGAGTAGAATATCACATGCAGCCTAAATCAACCATTAGATTTTATTAGTAAAATGAGAAACTGTCGATAGAGTTCACTGGCATCTTACATGTCGATACAGTTCACAATCGTATGTAATACATTTAATATATAAGATGACCTGCGAGCCCCTATATTCAATCTTGTCGTGATATTCCTACTGTAAGCTCATGCTGAGCACACTTGAACTTTATAATTTTGTTTAAGTTTAATAAATAGTTTTTAAAAACTCAATTAAGCGCCGTTATTATTTGACTGGCGCAGTCGGAGCGGATATTTTGTCGCGTAAGGTAACGTAATTAAAGTCACAAAAATCGGGCAAATCGCGTTACGACAAATCCGTAAAACAACCAAATAAATACGTTAACCCAGCGGCGTGTGCAGAGCAGCAGTACCAGAGCATCACCTCAAGAATCGGCATGGCAGGCAGCAGACTTATGTGAGTGGCCCCTTTCCTCACTTTCTGTTCCTATATCCGTGTCTATATGTATAATAACGTTTTAATTGGACTGAAAATCGCCAAGTAAACGTATTGTATATTTTTAGACAAACATTGCTGAATTACACATTAGTATAAGGTTAACTTATTTTGGACAAAAATCGCCAATTGAGTTATTTATTTGCCTTATTTAACTATTTTTTTTTAAGTTATTGTAATATAACAATATTTTTTTAAAGTTATAAATAAAACATTTTATAATGAATCAAATCACACGTATTCCGAAAGAAAAACAAGGCATTATCCCACGATTTGATAGAGATGAAAAGTTATTAATTTTTTTTATATTGAAGTGTGAATATGTAATAAGAAGTTTTAGTGGAGAAAATAATATCTCACAACAAACATATTTATTCCACTGTATTACTAGTAGGTTAGTAGGTAAAGCAGCTACTTTAATAAGTGAGAGAGAAAATATTAATACATGGGAAGGTCTTAAAGAGCTTTTTGTACAGCATTTCGGTGACCCCAGATCCGAAGCTTGTATAGCTATAGAATTAGAAACTATAAAAATGATGTATCCATATTCCACAAAAGATCATACTATGAATCCAAATAAAATATCTCAATATAATAATAATATGTAGCCGGGTGAGGTCATCGGAGTAAATTATAACACTTTTATAATGAAGAAACAAGTTATCTAATCATTTATTTAATCTTATTACAACAAGACGTATATACCAAAATCAATTCCCTATTTATTGCGGAGATCCAGAGAGATCCAGACAAGTGGATACAATTGTATACAACGCAATATTCCTACCAAGAAGAATATAAAACAAAGTTATTCTCGAACTAGTAAGGTACTGCATGTAAACGAAACCATACCGCGATTCAGCCGAGGTGCATAACGCCATCTATCGACGGTCGGGTAAACTTTTGTTACAGTGTCCCCCTCTGGCTACGACGGCGTCCCGACGAAGAAGACAGGTAAGACTTAACTTCTCGTTGACATGGTATTAAGCTGACGACATGGGTTCACGACGGTTGCTTGCGAGGTCGTCCCCTTTTTCGAATTGGTTGTACTGGAGCAGGTAAGTTAATCGCCGCATGACCACGGTTATATAACCGTAACGCGGAGGCATGGTATATACCGACTGGTATGGCAGGAGTTTTAGGACTTGACAGCAGAACTTGGTCCGTGTTTCTTCTTAATCACATAAGGTCCATCCCGTCGAGGCCCTAACTTGACACTATATCCTTGGGCAGCTTTACTAAGCAGATGTGCATCTACCATTACCATAGTACCAGGTTGATAGGTAGGACAAGTCTGACGTTTTTTATCAACATAATCTTTCCTTTTTTCTTCGTTCCACTCTTGTATTTCCATGTCTCTCTTCATAGTTTCCGACATTATCAATAATTTTGGAGTTACCTCTGTGATAAAATGTTCACTTTGTATTATCGATTTCAAATCATGATGGACATCATCTGGTGTACGTAAGTTACGCCCAAATGTTAAATAAGCAGGAGTGTAACCAGTCGATGCTGATTTGGCGGTGTTCATAGCACAGCGTATACTCGGTAACTTGTCAACCCAATTAGTGTGATCTTCTAATATAGCGAGCTGTGTTTTCAAATCCCGATTCTTTCGTTCTACAGGATTTGTTTCTGGGTGATAGACGGGTGTAAGCCCATGCTTTATTCCCAAACAATAAGTTAGCTGCTGTAATACGCCACTCACAAATTGAGTACCGTTGTCACTAATAAATCGGCGTGGCGTTCCGTATCTCAAGATTATCTCATTTAATAACACCTTAGCTAATTCTTCAGCAGTAGCTCTTTCTAGAGCAAATAATTCAACCCATCTCGTGGCCACATCTTCTATAATGAAAATCCACGTCTCATACTTAGCTGTACGAGGTAATGGGCCAAACAAATCAAAGGCAACCACCACAAATCGCGCATACATAGCTGTCGTTTGTAACAGGCCACTTGGTTTTTGATTCGACGTCTTGTACCTTTGACACTGAATACAATTTCGAACATAATTATCTATCTCGGCTCGCATCTTTTTCCAAGTGTAACGCCGTGCAATTCGTTCAATTGTTTTCTCAACCCCATAGTGTCTAGCCATAGCATCGTCATGATATACCTCAATAACACTTGCTCGCTCGTGTTCAGGCACCACCAACAACATCTCTTCACTTTCAGTTTTGTCCTAATATCTATACAGGATGCCATTGTTCATAGTGTAGCCTTTTCTACTCCAATATATTGCATTTTCGTCATTTCCTTCCAACGCATTAACAATTTTTACTATTTGATTATCTTTCATTTGTTCCTTTCGGACGGTATCCAGGAGATACAGGTTCAAATCCTGCTCGTGACTGTTATTTTCGATTTCACATTTTTCACTTTGTGTTTAATGTATGTTGCTAAGCATGTCAAATGCTAAAAATATATATAAAAATATATTAATATTTATAGGGTTTGCGTCATTATTAGGTAAAATATTAATTGTAAAATAAAGTTTACCTGGTCGGTATAATGTATGAAAATACTTCCGACAGATGGTGCAGGCGTCACCCAAAGACTTTAAGTATGAATGTGTTATCGAAATTAGCAGTCAGGAGCAAGGGTCACGATGGCTGAATTGGCAAAGCATCTGGACGGTATCCCGGAGATGCAGGTTCAAATCCTGCTCGTGACTGTTATTTTCGATTTCACATTTTTCACTTTGTGTTTAATGTATGTTGCTAAGCATGTCAAATGCTAAAAATATATATAAAAATATATAAATATTCCGGACACCTTCTTGGCAAATCCACTATCACGCTACATACCTCGCAACTTTCTTTATTGCTAGACTCAAAAATGGGTCATGATAGCGAGTCTGCAACTACGTTGGTTTTCCCATTAATATATTTAATGCTGATATCGTAAGGCTGCAATTGTAAGGCCCATCTGGCTAGGCGGCCTGTGGGTGATTTCAATGACATTAGCCACTTTAGGGCTGGGTGATCTGTCAGGATTGTTACTGAACATCCCTCAAGATATCCTCGGAATTTATTAACTACCCAAACCACTGCTATTGGCTCTCGTTCGGTGGTCGAATAGTTCCTCTCAGCTGGCTTTAGTAAACGGCTGGCATATTCTACGGGGTGTTCTCGCTCGTTCTCGCCCTGGACTAAAGCAGCTCCGATGGCGTAAGAGCTTGCATCCGTTTTTAAAATGAATGGCTGACTCTCATCAGCTTGAGCTAAAACTGGGGCGGTCACAAGCAGTTCTCGAAGGGTTGCAAATGCAACTTTCTGCTCTTCTTGCCACATCCAAGGAATTCCTTTCCTGGTAAGTCGTGTAAGATTTTCAGATACTTTAGAAAAGTTAGGCATAAAACGACGATACCAAGAACATATTTGTAGGAATGAAAGTAAGTGTTTTATATTCTTAGGTGCGGCTATATTGGTAATTGAGCTAACTTTCGCTGGGTCCATTTCCAGACCATCCGGTGTAATGTAGTGCCCTAGATATTTTACACGACAACAGCAGAATTCCACTGGAGATGACCAAGGTGACACGCATGGTTCTATAAAGACTTCCTGAAGCATTTTATCTACTTCTTTTTTAAGTATTTCTGCCTTTATAGGTGATAGGCGATAAGGCGGAACAGCAACAGGACCACGATTACCGGTATCTATAATGTGCTCTGCCTGGGTTGTCGGCTTCCCATTAGAAACAAATACAGTCTCATTTTGTTTTATAAATTTATTGAGCAGCTCGACTTCTTCATCACTCAGAGTTGTGATGTCTAAACTAAGTATTTCCGTTGTTGATCGTGAATCGATTGGCTGACCTTGGTGAGAGATCAACTTGTGCCTCTACTATCGCTCGCTGTGCATCTCGGTATAGTGCATCGACAACCGGTGAATGTCCATCAAAAGGGTAAGTTCTTGCTCTTTTAGGAGGTGTGGATGGTTCCAGTGGTCTAAGTGGTCCATACGGTCGATAAAGACTCATTTTTTCAGCCATCTTAGGAGATGTGGATGGTTCCAGTGCTCTAAGTGGTCCATACGGTCGATGAAGGCTCATTTCTGTAGCAGATGCTTGAGGTAAGTCGGGATAATTTCGTGCGTGCAACGCTGGAGAAAGAGCAACAGTATCTTTATTAAAAGTAGAAAAATTTTCATCATATAGTTCATAGGTACTATCGGCATTATCTATAAAATTCCAGGTGAATTGAGGTAAATTTAATACCATCCCGGCATCCTGAATAAAACCGATGCCTAATAATGTCCGATTATCGCGGGCTTCCGGCAGCACTAAGAATTTAGTGGGAATTGTACGGTTACAAAGAGTAACCGAAACTTCCACTGTTAATACAACTTGTCTCTTCTTGAGTCCGTCAGCTAAGGTGATAAAAAGCTACTTCTTGGCAAAGTTTGTACCCCTTTCGTTTCAGCAGAGAATACAAATCGTAGGACGCGACACTGGATTTAGCGCATGTATCGACGTATGCTACGCCCTGAATGCCTGCTACAACAATGAATACTATAGGTCTTGCACGTGCATCAATTTTGACATTAAGTGCGCAGAACCCGATATCAGATGAGGTTACAGTAGGAATCTTTGATGTATGACACGAAGGACAATTGCTGCGAACGACGCCAGGTGCTCCACATCCATAGCAAGAAAACTTTGGTACTGAGGTTGGTGGTGTGGGTGTCACAGTTTCCACAGCCTTAGCTTCTTTAAATGTAGTGTCAGAAGTGTTAGCCGATTTCTTATTTTTTTTATAGCATTGCTCAATGGTGTGCCCTACCAAACGGCAATATTTACACCTAATCTTCTTTTGATATTTTTTATCCTCAATTGCCTGAGCTACTGGCTTCTGGTCATATTTTCTTTCAGCGAGAGTCCTTTCAATCCCCCGAGCTTCTTTAAGCAGTTCTTCAAAAGTATTGATACTTTCCCTAGAGATTTTCTCGCGAATGTTTGTTTATATTTAACTGTCCAAACAACGGTTCGGTTCCGGTTTCGGTAGTTGTGCAAATAAAAAATGGTGGTTGGCAATACATTCTTCCGGCAATACGTCCGATGCTTGCTTGTTAGACATGATCTCTTGATAGATGATATATGCAGGTGTTTTTAGGTGCAAAGGAATCACGAAGACGACTTTCAAATTCAGTCCAGGTTGTAACCGAATCCTTAATACCCTGCCACCAGATTGCAGCTTCCTTCTTCAAAAGTAAGGGTAGTCCCGTAAGTGCATCTGGATGATTAATTTTTTTTATTCGTTTGTAAACGCTGACTGATGCCAAAAACGCTTCCACCGCTTCAGCAGTTCTAGTGCCCTCGAAGTAGGTAGAACAGGAGGCAAATGAATTACTGCTTTTACTAGTAATCGCCGTTATCAATTGTTGAAATTGATCTTGCGTGAATGAAACAGCAGCTATCTTTGCTTGTAGTTTAGTACTTTTAGTAGTAGTAGCCTTAGGTTCCTTTTTGGTTTTAAAAGGTCTGGCAGTACTGCGACGTCTTATTGCTTCAGATTCGTGTAAATCGTCAATATCCTCTTCCTTCATTTATCAGTGCGACGTTAGCGTGGTATCTAATACTAGCCACAAGTTGAGGCGCCACTGTAGCCGGGTCAGGTCGTCGGAGTAAATTATAACACTTTTATAATGAAGAAACAAGTTATCTAATCATTTATTTAATCTTATTACAACAAGACGTATATACTAAAATCTATTCCCTATTTATTGCGGAGATCCAGAGAGATCCAGACAAGAGGATACAATTGTATACAACGCAATATTCCTACCAAGAAGAATATAAAACATCGAGGTCTTCCACGCAGACCCGTTGGGGGCTCGGGGTAACTGTTATCTGGGCGTTGGCCCATCTCAGTGGTGGCAACGCCGCCTGCTAAGACAGGCGGGTCACTGAGTGGGAACTGAGTTCCGTAGCATCAAATTTAGGGAAGGTCGTCACAGCGCGATCGAGCCCGCAGGAAGGTCCCGCAAGCGATTAGCGGCCGGCAACAACCTTGTTCAATCCGTGAGCTACAACCCACCGCTCAGCAAGGTCGAGCTCACCGGAGCGAACCCCGGCAAGCGCCCATCAGCCAGCGGTGAGGAGCGGTCTCGTCAGGGAGTTGTGACGTCCCCAGAGACGAGGTCTCGTGGCAGGCCTCTTCTGTCCGGCGGTTGCCGATGGTATGGCGCGATGCCCCACAGGCTGCGGGTTCACGCTCCATCGGCCCGCTCGAATATCGAGGTGCTCAGGCGTCTGATGTAGTCATCGAGGCTCTCCATGCGCAGATCCCTGGCGATCATCTTGTTCCGCACATAGCGCGGGGCATCCGTGATCGTGCGTAGCGCAAGAGACTGCTGTGCACGCAGCAGCCTCCGGTTGGATTTACTGACCAGCGAATAACACGCCGGGGCTGCGTACGTGAGGCGCGAGCGGATGTAGTGTTCACGCGGAGAGGCAGTTGGGATGGCAAAACAGGGCGCAGGAGAGCGCGCGCAGTGCGCGTCTGCAAGACCACATGTCTCACGTGGGGCTGCATGGTGAGGTTGCGGTCAATGATCGCTCCGAGGTATTTTACCGTCGGGGACCAACTGACGGGTTCTCCCAGCAGCATCAGCGGGGGCGGTAAAGCCCGGCCTTCTACGGAGAATGCCTGTGTCTTCGCCACGTTGACCTTCAGTCTCCAGGCCTTCAGCCAACAGGGAAGTGCGTCCAGTGCTTGCTGCATCTTGACGGCCGCATGAGTAGAGGAAAGCGAGGTGGTGATGAGAGCAGCGTCATCGGCGTATAGCGCCAGCATGGCGTCGCCAGCAACTGGAATGTCGTCCGTGTATCTGTTATAGCAGGCGGGCGACAGGCAGCTTCCCTGGGGCACGCCGGCACGGATGAGGCACTCTGCGGATAGGGCATCTTCAACCGCCACTTGAAAGCGCCTGTCCTGCAAGAAGCTGGCCACAGTCTTGACTATTCGACGAGGAATAGTAGACGTAGACAGCTTGCGCAGCAGGCCGGCATACCACACGCGATCGAAGGCTTTCTATGGAGAAAGCCTTCGATCGCAGTCGCAGACCCATGTCCAGGAACACTGCGACAACTCGTTCTCTCTTGTTCCGGGCCGCAGCCAGGTGGTGCAGCACCCTGGCAACTTGGAGTGTGGTGGAGTGGTCCGCGCGAAAGCCGAACTGTTCGTCGCGTAGCTGAAGGTGGGGCGTCATGTGCAGCAGCAACAGCTTCCGAAGACTTTCGAGGTGGTCGACAGCAGCGTGATGGGCCGATAGCTCCCAGGCAGCAAGATGTTCTTGCCGGGTTTGGGCAGCATGATGATCCGACCGATCTTCCACGAGGCGGGGAAGTGCCCGGTGCGGAGGATACCGTTGAATAGGTGCGTCAACGTCGCGATTGCTCGCGGAGGTAGGTGACGCAGGGCTCCGTTGGTCACTCGGTCGGGGCCGGGGGCCTTCCGGAGTTTGGTGCGTCGGATCATCCACTGAACTTGTCCTGGGGAGAACACCCCAGGGGTCCTCAGTGGGGGCTATCGGCGACTCGAAGTATGACTCCAAGTGCTGCTGGACTTCTGCTGTGTGCTGCACGTCCTCGGCAGGATTCGGTAGAAACTGCGTCTCCAGGTAATCGGCGAAGATCTCCGCTCGGTCCTCGGCACGGTAACGTGGGGTTCCGTCACCGGCCAGGAGGGGACTAATCGGAGATGGATTCCCTGAGAGGCAGCGGCAGGAATATAAAACAAAGTTATTCTCGAACTTGTAAGGTACTGCATGTAACGAAACCATACCGCGATTCAGCCGAGGTGCATAACGCCATCTATCGACGGTCGGGTAAACTTTTGTTACAAATAATAATTATACTATGGATGAATGTTCAAATAATGATATCGTAACAAACGAAAATTTTTCAACAATAGCCTCAGAGGACAGCCGACCAAAATAATATATTTAAATTATAACGATGCATTAAAACTGCCACACATAAAAATACCAGAAATAAATGCTATTTTTATGATAGATACTTTATATATATAATGTACATAATAAGTATGACGGACTAATAGGTTCAGACTTATTAATTGAATTAGAAGCTAGTGTTGATATGAAACATAAATTATTAAGAACAAGAAATACTAATATACCTATACTTTATAATCCATTTTATGAAATTAACGTACCTCCTAGGTCAGAAGTTAGAATTAAAGTCCCAACAACATTAAAAAATGGAGACGCTATTTTAAATTATACGGAATTCTACCCAGGAATTCGTATGCCAGATGCTATAGTTCATTGCATCGATTCGTTTGCTCAAACGATTATACAAAATGTAACAGAAAAGGATATGAATATAGAGTTATTCAAACCACTAAAGGTTACAAAGTTTAATAACTCACAGTTTAGTTTAAATAATATGTATATCAATAAGAATACAGATCAATTATAATATGAAAATTTAAATACATTAAGATTAAATCATTTAAACCCCGAAGAACAAGCACGTATATCAAAACTGTGCTATGAATATAAAGATATTTTTCATTGTGAGGATATACCATTATCTTTCACAAACCAAGTGAAACATAAGATTAGTAAAGAAGATCCTATATATATATTCGACCATATAGACATCCACCTTCGGAAGTCAAGTGGAAACATTATTACAAAATAATGTTATAAGAGAATCACACTCTCCATGGATTGCTCCAGTATACTAGTCCCCAAAAGATGGACGCTTCAGGTGAAAATAAATTTCGTATGGTCATAGATTATAGAAGTTTAAATGAAATCACTATAGATGATATTACATATTACCCATTACCTTATATTACAGATTTATTTAATAGATTAGGAAAAGCATTTTATTTTAGTACAATAGATCTAGCTAGCGGTTATCACCAAATTGAAGTAGAACAAGGTGATTAATCCAAAACAGCTTTCATAACACAATCAGGGCACTATGAGTTTACTAGAATGCCTTTTGGCCTAAAAACAGCGCCAGCTACATTTCAACGCGCTATGGAAAATGTTCTTAAATGTCTACAAGGAATACATTGCTTAGTATACTTAGATGATATAATTGTATATTCAAATAGTCTAGATGAGCACATAGATAAGTTACGAAAAATATTCGATAGGTTAAGACAAACAAATTTAAAGGTAACGCTTGATAAATGCGAATTTCTCCAAAAAGAAGTGTTATATTTAGGGCATTATATATCGAAAGATGGATTGCACCCTAATAATGATAAAATAAAGGCAGTATTAAATTTTTCAATACCAAAAACGCCTATAGAAATAAAATGTTTTCTAGGATTAATAGGTTATTACCGTAAATTTATTAAAGACTTCTCAAAAATAACACAACCATTAACTAATTGTTTAAAAAAGGGAAGAAAAAATAATCTTACTAAAGAATACATAGGAGCTTTTGAAAAATGTAAGGAATTATTAACCAATGCTCCATTATTGCAATTTCCTGATTTCACAAAACCATTTTTACTAACTACTGATGCATCAAATTATGCCTTAAGCGCAGTATTGTCACAAGGACAAGTAGGTAGCGATAAACCTATAGCTTTTGCCAGTAGGACACTTAATGATGCAGAAACTCGCTATAGTACAATAGAAAAAGAATTGCTAGCAGTAGTTTGGCTTGCAAACATTTTAGACCATATTTATATGGGAGTAAATTTACTATTATAACAGATCACAGACCACTTGCATGGTTACATTCATTTAAAGAACCAGATAGTAGATTAACTCGTTGGAGACTTAGATTAGCTGAATATGATTTCGAAGTTAAGCATAAACCAGGAAAGCAAAATAGTAATGCAGACGCACTTTCGCGTATAAAAGTAAATGCGTTAGATAATGAATCAATGGCAGTAAATGTACATCTCGAAAATTCGCCGAGTACTATAATATTATCATCAGATTATGACAACTCAACTAAACTGAACTATCCTATATGTTCTATAAGTAGTGGAACAGCCACAGCATCAGAAAGGCCAGAGTCGCCCATTGAAACTATTTACTCTGAAGAAAATACAGATTCTTCTGATATACCAATACTAAGAGAAGCTATCGATACTAAACCAAATCAAATTTTAATTTATACGTAGAACAAAAACGAGTGTAGTGTTAAAAATCTTTCTAGAGATAAACAAAAAGTACTTGAAGAACACTTACCGTTAAATAATATAGAGTTGATAAAAACATTTTTAAAGGAATATATTAGACCGAAAATTAAATACTTTGTATACTTTGAAGATAAACGTCATCGTAAACAATTTAAAAATGTAATAACAACTTTATTTCGTAAGAATTTAATAACTCTCTATGAATGTACAGAAAGAGTTATATACATTGAAAATGAAAACGAACAACGTGAAATAGTACTTAAATATCACGTTGGTAAAACATGTCATCGTGGCATTAAAGAGACAACAGCTCATTTAAAACGAACATATTTTTGGAATAATTTAAATCAAACGGTAGCAACAAGCATAATAAATTCATGTGAAGCTTGTAAAAAGATGAAATATGATAGGAAACCTTTAAAACCTGAATTACAACTTACTTAAACATAAACTAAACCTTTTCAAGAAATATTTATAGATATATTTTCAGTTAAAGGATGTTATTTTTTAACTATAAAAGATGCATATAGCAAATCAGGTCAAGCCTTAGAAATAACAAATAGATCAACACCAGAAATAATAAGAGCATTAATAAAATACTTTTCTTTTTATGGAGTACCAACTAAAATAAGTTCCGATCCTGGTACCGAATTTAACAATAACTTATTGAAGGAAATGTCGTATTATAAAATAGAATTGCATGTTGCAACCCTACACAATCCTAACTCTATGGGATTAGTAGAGCGATTCCACTCTACCATTTTAGAAATATACAGATTAGCTAAATACGAATGGAAAATAACAGATGCAGTATCAGTCATGACTTACGCTATAATGTCATATAACCTATCTGTCCACACAACAACTGGTTTGTCTATCCACTCAACAACAGGTTTAACACCTTTTGAGGTAGTATTTGGTCATACAGACTCTTCAAGCGTATTTGATGTAGATTTTAATAAAGAATACACACAGCAATTAGTAAAGGAACACACAAAAAGAACAAAATACTTATATAACTATTTAACAAATAAAATGTTAGAAGCCAAAACTAAAATTAAAGAAAAACGAGGCGGTGAAACAAATTTTAATATTAAACGCGGTGATAGAGTCAAGAAGAAGAACGAGAAGTCACGCGAAGAAGTAAAGATAAACCGCGATTCCAAAAAGCAAAAATATCAGGCGATATAAATCGCAACACCGTAGTCGTAGAAACGCAAAATAGAGAAGCAAAAGTGCCTGTTAAAGACATAAAACGCCCTTCACAGGTACGTCGTGCTAATAGGGACACTCGCAGCCCTCAACCAGGCCCTTCAATTGCAAAAGATTGAAGATAATCCAGGAATATTGCCTTTCAAGGAAGGACAAGCAGTAAATAGTAATTATGATTGGGATATAGTTAAGATACTTGATTTAGAGTTAGTAAGTAAAAATTTAGATTATAATATACAAAAATATATAGAGATAACTAATTATATGAAGGATAGATTTAACATCACAACAACTTTAAATGGAAACTTAGTAGTTACTGAGTTGCAAACACAATATATAATGAATACTACAATTGAAAGATATAATCAATTAGTACCTTAAACACAAAGTGAAAAATGTGAAATCGAAAATAACAGTCAGAAGCAGGATTTGAACCTGCATCTTCTGGATACCGTCCAGATGCTTTACCAATTCAGCCATCCTGACAATTGCTCCTGACTGCTAATTTCGATAACACATCATACTTAACGTCTTTGGGTGACGCCTGCGCCATCTGTCGGGAGTATTTTCATACATTATACCGAACAGGTAAACTTAATTTTACAATTAAGATTTTACCTAATAATGACGCAAACCCTTTAAATATTTAGATATTTTTATATATATTTTTAGCATTTGACATGCTTAGCACTATACATTAAACACAAAGTGAAAAATGTGAAATCGAAAATAACAGTCAGTTGTTTGTTGTGTTTAATGTATAAGCATGTCAAATGCTAAAAATATATATAAAAATATCTAAATATTTAAAGGGTTTGCGTCATTATTAGGTAAAATCTTAATTGTAAAATTAAGATTACCTGTTCGGTATAATGTATGAAAATACTCCCGACAGATGGCGCAGGCGTCACCCAAAGACGTTAAGTATGATGTGTTATCGAAATTAGCAGTCAGGTGCAATTGTCAGGATGGCTGAATTGGTAAAGCATCTGGACGGTATCCAGAAGATGCAGGTTCAAATCCTGCTCCTGACTGTTATTTTCGATTTCACATTTTTCACTTTGTGTTTAATGTATAGTGCTAAGCATGTCAAATGCTAAAAATATATATAAAAATATCTAAATATTTAAAGGGCGTCATTATTAGGTAAAATCTTAATTGTAAAATTAAGTTTACCTGTTCGGTATAATGTATGAAAATACTCCCGACAGATGGCGCAGGCGTCACCCAAAGACGTTAAGTATGATGTGTTATCGAAATTAGCAGTCAGGAGCAATTGTCAGGATGGCTGAATTGGTAAAGCATCTGGACGGTATCCAGAAGATGCAGGTTCAAATCCTGCTCCTGACTGTTATTTTCGATTTCACATTTTTCACTTTGTGTTTAATGTATAGTGCTAAGCATGTCAAATGCTAAAAATATATATAAAAATATCTAAACAATTAGTACCTCATATGAGAATTAAAGGAGGACTAATAATCCTTTTGGTTCCGTAATTAAAGCAATTACTGGTAACTTGGATAACGAAGACGCTCTAAGATATGATAATATAATTAATAATATTCAAACTAAGCAAAACGCTCTTATAAATAAAATGACTTTAATTTCAGAAATGATTGGTACATTTACTAATTTAACAAAAGCAACTAGAAATAATTTGATAATATTAGAAAAATCTATTGATGAAATAGAAGACATTTTAAATAAAACCCAATTTCAAAGGAGTAAAACTCATACTAAATACATACTCAATTAGATGAAATCGAGACAGCTATAGCTTTTAGTCGAATAAACGTTTTACATCAATTTATATTACATACACAAGAACTTTATAATATTTTATAAGAAATTGAATTATCAGATAAATTACCATTTCCTGTGACTATGGAAAACTTAATTAACAAAGAAAATTGCATAAATATTAAAACATATGTAAAAGGCAAACAGATAACGTTTATTATATCAATTCCAACTGTCCAATGGGAAACATATAACTACTATAGATTACATCCATTTCCTATGTATAATACCAATTTAAACTTAACATTTTTAATCACCCCTAAATATTCCTATGTCCTTACAAAAGGGTTGAAAACCTCACTTATATCAGAACCATGTAAAGAAATAAATGAAGAAAAGTTTATTTGCTATGAAAGCAATATATTATTTGAAGACAGAGATAAATGCATTGAAATATTCTACAAATATCACATCATGCTCACCATTAATAGTTAGAGCAAATAATATTAAAGTAAAGCCCATTAAACAAGGTGCATGGATAGCATTTTCCGGCATCCATATTTTAGCAACAGAGTATTGTGAAAATGAAGTTAATCATCGTGATATTGTGAGAACATACATCGTGATTCCTAACAACACCTGCGAAATAAAAATGGGAAAAGTAGTATTGAAGAAAAGACACCTACAATCACGTGGTGAAATCTTCCACAGCGTGCCTATTATACATTTACCAAATATAACAACACCGAAAGATGACTTCAGCCGAAAATCTATCAGCCTAGACGAAATAGACATGGAACATTTACAAGTTTTATCCCATGTCCTAAAAAGTGAAAGTGAAGTGTTAAACAGAGAAACTAAAAGCCAATTTGTGAATGTACACTCAGTTAGTGTAGGAAATATTATGATTTACTTAATTTTGTTAATTGTGTTAATATTAAGTCTTTATAGAAATAGAAGTAAAATTTTCAATAAACTTTGTCAAAATAGTCAATCTGCGAAAGACAATTTTGAACTTACGGAGGGAGGAGTTATGTATCCTAGATGTCGTATTGTAACGATACCTAATACAGAATCCACACATGTTTCCATACATTAAATATAATATTATATAATTGTGTAACACGGAACCCATATGATTCATATGAAGATCCCTAACTTTAGCATGAGTCATTCCTATACACGTTTAAACAAAGGATTGTTACGTGTAGAATATCACATTAAGCAGCCTAAATCAACCATTAGATTTTTTTAGTAAAATGAGGAACTGTTGATATAGTTCACTCTTGCATCTTACATGTCGATACCGTTCACAATCGTATGTAATACATTTAACCCTTTAAGCGTCCCATTTACCTGTTTTTTCTGGATATCGATTTATAAAAACGGCGATATCTCGTTATTTTTATAATTATATACTATGTTGCGTATATCACAAGATTCCTTGTGAAGTATACTAGCGAATACAAGTGAATTATGAAGTCATAATTTCTCACGATCTGCCGAATTATTTGAAACAGTTTTGTATTTTTCCATTGAAATTTTGTAATTTCAATTATTGTATTAGCTAGCACACTTCATTGTCAATCACTTTAATATTTCACTTCACGTACACATTACTATTATCTAAACAAAAACGACATTTTACACTAATATAAACAAATGGCGGCTTTTGCCAAAGCAAACACTGTGCGCTTGGCGGGCGCTTTGTTACTTTCAATTAACTAATCTTGGAGATAACGCTGTGTATAGTACTTACGGTCGAGTAGTCAAAATGAAACTGATTTTTTAGAAATCACATACAATACGAAACTATTATTTTCAAACGTTGTTAAATAATTATTAACAATTTTACAAGCAATAATACTTTGTTTAAATGTACATTTAGAATTGTATTATATAAACAACTCTACAGAATTCTTAGTATGAAACCGCTCGGAAGATCTTCAAAAAATTTTATGTTTGCATTCAAAAAATACACAATGAACACATAATAAAACACTTTTAGCACATTCTACAGACATTTGTCTAAAGATTATAACTATTTATTGACCGTTCTTCCTTCTAATGTAATGTACACATGCGACGAACGACGCCACTGAACTGAAACATGATACTCAAAATGGCGCGAAACGCTTTTATTCGCTGTAACGTTGCGCTTACGAGTCTGTCTTACTCAACAGTTTTGTATCCCCAGTATAAATATTGTGGTAGAAGTTTAGTCTGTTTCATTGAAAATTGACTAAGTAAATTTATAACGTTACTACGTCCATGCCGATAGAGAAATAACAAGAAATATATGACAGTGGTCTCTTAGGTTCACATCTATGAGCCGCGGGACGCTCAAGGGGTTAATATATAAGATGACCTGCGAGCCCCTATATTCAATCTTGTCGTGATATTCCTACTGTAAGCTCATGCTGAGCACACTTGAACTTTATAATTTTGTTTAAGTTTAATAAATAGTTTTTAAAAACTCAATTAAGCGCCGTTATTATTTGACTATATATACCCCGGACAATAAAATGAAAAATCTTGTTTTTATACAAGTAGTGTAAATAATGAGAAAATGTTTTCAATAATTTTTTGTACTTTTTACGTCAGTTTATTTTTTTATTTCAACTACCACGTAATCTCATATCAACTCCCGAGCGCAGCCGGGTATCATAGCTAGTATTGTATAAGAATTCATATATAGCCATATTGTCATATTTTGACTAAAACCTTTTTGTTCTTTACATAGTATATTTTTAGTTTCTAAATACTTATATACTTGACTATAGAAGCAGTACTTGGTAATAAAAGTATTGCACGCCTCATGAGCGAAGCGTTGAGGCGGGTACTACACTCGCTTCACGCAGAACAACTGATTTTTCAAACTTAAAATGTCTCCATTTATCATATATTGCACTTGTAAAATAATATATACACACACATATAAAGAAAAAACACTATTTTTAACACTCATGATATTTTTGATGCCATTTTTGTTATTTACTCTAGTTAAAAAACTGTTTAAAAAAGTTATGTCTTAGACGTTCGTGTGTTGTAGGTAATGTATGTTTAAACGATAACGACCGAAATACTTTACTAAACGAGTCTTTTTTTTATCTTTTACGATTCAGTATAATTACGAATAGAGCCCTATCACTTTACACGGTCTGATTCGATGTGGTTTATTTGTTATTAAATAAACAAAAAAATAGTAAATATTTACGCTTGACTCGACACTAAAACCAGTGCTATACTTTATTTAGTGAGAACTACTTCTATAGACCAATATATAAGTTCTTCTTAAAATTAGCGCTAGATGGCGTATAAGCCATGAGAACCACAGTATTTTTTGAAATTAGCGCTATCTATGTGATTTATTGAAAACTACTTAGTAAGACCAATACATTATTAGTTACTTATCAAATAATCAATTTTATTGTGAAAAATGAAGATTATGAGGCGTGCGCCTTTGGATTTTCTAAAGTATTTTCTGTATGAAACCGTGTATCTACAACAGTTTGCCGAGAATGTTTTTAGAAATTAAGGATATCAATTTATTTTGATATTTTTATATTATCTTTTAGCATTTGACATGCTTAGCCATATAAATTAACACACTGTGAAAATGTAAAATCGAAAATAACAGTCACGAGCAGGATTGGAACCTGCATCTCCTGGAACACCGTATTAGATGCTCACCCGAGACGTTAAGAATGAATGTGTTATCAAAATTTGCAGTCCCGAGCATTGTCACGATAGCTTGTTACGGGGAAAATCCCTAACAATTAAAATAAAACAAGAATTTTAAAATTACAATATAATTAAAAAAAATAAACTCAGGGAGGAGGTTCGCAACTCAGGAGTATTCCCCAAGACCGTCATTTACGGGTACTCAACTGCGGGCCGGCTGTAATTGGGCCAAAGGGCAGGCCCTCATCCCTCGGGCGTGCGCAGATAGACGCCGATAGGCGTGTGAAGCCGGCGCAACCGGCGCCGGAACCAGAACTCGTAGGGAAGCCGCAACCCGGAAGGTCGTAACCCGGAACCTGATCGTCGCCAGGAACAGTCACAACCAGGAACAGTCGTAACCAGGAACAGTCGTAACCAGGAACAGTCGTAACCAGGAACAGTCGCAACCAGGAACAGTCGTAACCAGGAACAGGCGTAACCAGGAACAGTCGCAACCAGGAACCCCAGCGTCCATATTAAATTATACAAAAAACTATCCTCATATAAAGGGGGGGGGGGGGGACCATCCAAAATATAGAACATGGAGAAAGTTTTATAAAAAATTAATCAGAAACACCCCCCCCCCCCCTAACTTTCTGCAGGTATAAAGCATTTACACTGATAAAAAATAGTTACGTAATATATGACTGCCCCGGCGGTGAGATGATATAGCAACATACAACAGAATAATTTTTAACTAACACATAGCTTCACGCCTGTATTTCCCGAAGGGGTAGGCAGAGGTGTATTACACACCCACGACTCGCCAGCTATGTTTAAGTCCCACGTAATAGGGGGCGAGCCTATTGACGTTTACTGGGCACATTTATAAACTCCAGGCTGCTACTGACAATTTTTCTTTTTAGGAAAAGCTGAATAACATTGCCCGACCCGAGGATCAAACGCGAGACCTCATGATCAGCAGCCGCATACACTACTGCTACACCACCGAGGCAATTTTTAACTTCAATTAAACAAAAAAAATAGTTGCATAATATATGATCGCCCCCTAAGGTTGGCGGTGATGATATAGCAACATCCAAACAGAATAATTATATGACTACATTTAAAGAAAAAAAAAAAACAGTTGCATAATATATGACTGCCCCCTTAGAGTGACGTCTAGATGATAAGTAACATCTAACGATAAAACTGTTTTAAAATGCCTGTCTGCCCCATAAGGGCGACGGCGTAAAGATATATAAAAGTTAACAAAAAAAAAAAAAAAACAGTTAAAAAATGCCTGTCTGTCCCATAAGGGAGACGGCGTGATGTTAAGTAGCAAGTAGCAAAAAGCAATATTCTTAAATTATATACTGTATGCGAACTAATATTTTACAGGTAGAAGCGAATAAAATTCTAAATGTGTTGTTACAATCTTAAATAATTATTTCTTGCTCTGTAGACCAATAGGTTCTTACGAATAAATATATTAACCCGTCAACTGACTGGATTATTATATATTATTATTTCAACAAGTTCTAAACGAGCGTAAGACTCCCGGGAGTCTTACACGTGCCGGCCCATAGCGCGCCAAGGCCACGCGGATCCGCGAGATGCCACGCGCCGCAACGGGCGGCCGTATTTTCCTAAAAAAAATCTAAAAAAAAAACTACTTACCCATTGTTGAAAAATCCATGTTTATTGTGAAGTATAATAACTATTTTATGCACTAAAACACTTAAAAACACTATCCACTAATTATTATAATAACACTGACTTTATAAAGCGAAAACTTTTCACAAACTTTAATTTTATTTCACTTTCGCGTTGAAATCTCGACTTTATTACCGTCCGGTTCGAGTCCATAGACGCAACTGGCTGACGTTTACGTTTGGGATTTATTTCTCGTTGATACAGTATATATAAGCTTAGGCAAAAATCATGAACAGCTTATAGAATGAAAAGACTGTATCGGGCAAAAATTTTAGAGTAGATAGCATTGAAAGTTAAGGAGTAGGAAATAAATTTTTAGCTACAAATTTTTTTGTGACTGCGCGTGCGGCTCTCATCTTTTTTTTTTGCGATGCTAGCCCTTATTGCAAGTGTTGGAGATTATTTTGGACTTTTTTTTCATTTGTCAAGGTCATTGATACGAGACTCACGGGAGTCTTAATATTACTTTTAACCGGATGGTCGTTCAAGGGTTAAATCCTAAAAATGAACAAACCGTTAAGCATATTAAAATGAAGTCAAACTGAAATAATTAAAACAAACAACAAATATGTAAACACTGGTTTGAAGTATCTATTCGCCCTACTACATATAGAGTAAATTGTCATCATTATAGTAAATGTATGGAGTGCCATGCAATCACAAAATAAAAAAAAAATATTTTCTATTTTATACACTCAAATTCGCGAGCTAATTTCGGAAAAGGTTTTGACATTAACTCTGTTTGACAACTTCGCTTTTATTTTAAGGTGTGTCTACGGAGCTTGTTTAAAAAATAGAATCTAAAGCAACCATTAACAAAAAATATTGATTTCATAGGGAAAAAACATTAAAACATTCCGATAGTCACACTGTCAATGTAACCCGAATGAATCAAAGTTACCCAGATTGACTGTATTGACAAATTTGGAATAAAATTCTATGGAATGACAACCATGTTATGAGTATTACTAGGCATTTTGCAAAACATTTACAAGTATAGATATTATAATAGGAATTCTATTGGAGTTGTTTCGGTCAACTAAATTAGTGTAAAAATGTTGATATGAAAAATAAAATTATCTAACGTAATAAAATGACGAGTAGTAACAATAAAAATATATGTGCCAAACGGCGAAATATTCCTCCATAAGAGTTATTAACACACACGCGAAATTGCGCAGCAGACGGGTTATTTTTAAAAGGTTAATTTGGAATTGTAAAAGAAATGTACGTTACCTTTTATTCAAATCTTAATTATTTAAGGGGGCGCGGTATAATATAAGACACGACGCTCGCTACAGCAGTTCTGTAGGGAAAGTACTTAGTGTCAAAACTTTTAGGAAATCTACTTTTTTAACTTTATGACCTGGTGGCGTTAACAAATTAAAAATATATAATTTTTTATTGTGGGTACGAAATATTGTGTAGTACTAAATAAATAGGTAATAATCTCTGTACGAACAGTATGATGTTTTTGATAATTATATACCTTTGAAACAAATGATTCGTGGGTATGTATTATACAATACGTCTAATCATCTCGTTAGAACAAACTTTATAGAACAGTTACTTACACGTAAAATCTACTTTTCAAATATGATTATACTAATAAAGTAAAACGAAAGAAAATGTGTCCTACAATAGGATTGATTATAAAACGTACCTTTGGGGTTTCCTAGTCACACACTATTTATGCAAAAATTACTTTTCCTTAGTAACTTTCAGCAAAATTATAATTGCAGTTTTATCTGCCTTGACACACACGATAATTCCCAGTCAGAAAACGAGATCTCGTTTTCGATCGCGATAGATCTATCCGAATCATCTTTGTATTTTAATTCTGATAGTACCCCCTTCTAAGATTATTATTGCTATCTCTCTATTGCGCATTGCGTCCGGCCTGCTCATTGGTAGAAAATTTTAAGATCTAGAACTTTTCCTATCTATACGCTTGCGATTGGAGTAGCCATAGAACATTCTCGAACCCTGGCATACTCTGCTCGCATCCGGGATCGCATGCTGGCCACATAAGGCAATAATATTTGATTCTGGCCTTTGTGGGAGTGGAATCATACGACCCATCGGCGATAATCTAACTGGGTAGGGGGCCTAGGAACACGCGCGTATTTTAAGTTTGCGGATATCGTATCCGGTATCAATTGAATATGCGATTTTAGAATTTATTTAATAATTTTATCGGTTACATCGTAACACGCCAAATTGACAAACACGTTTTCACAATACAGTATGACACATTGAACGTTTAGTCAATCGGTCGACCAAGTCGGGAGACTGGCGCGCGATTGTATCTCTTTAGACGTTTTGTATCTCTTTTGGTTCGGACACTCTTGAGCGCGGACCCAAGGTCCATTTGTTGGTAGGTCAATGGTCTATGCAAAGGAAAGAAGCTAAATATAATAATAAAATGGAATTTAAAATAAGCGTCACTCGATCATAAATCAATCAAGTCGATTTACCTCATACCACGCCTAAGCAAGTTTTAGTCTAATATAGTACCGTGTGCTCACCAGGAAGTCCAGGTACTGCAGCCACAGCGGCTCGTCGAGCGGGCGCTCGGCCAGCAGGCGCACGTAGGCGGCGCGCCGCGCAGCCAGCTCGGCGGCGGGGCCCTCACCCTTTTCGCCGGGGCCCATGCCCCCACCGTCGGGGGCCTCATCTGGCCGCACGTGCCAGTAGCGCCGCGCCGGGCCCGCGGCCGCGCCCAGTGCGCGTCTCCGCTGCGCCTCGTACCTGCGTGACTCACCGCGTACAGGCCGAGCTTGACAAAACTACCCGGCCTATTCCTAGTCTTGTATTTCGTTCGATAAGCGGGATCATCGTCGCCTCTTTACACAATTGAATTATGTCGACTATTTCCAGCACTCGATATTCACTTGCAAAGGACATTTCTCAAATCGGCCTATGAATCAACAAGCAAGCCACCCTAACTAGAATTACTAGATTATTTTATAACTTAGCAATCAATTATTACAATCTCACGGCCACTTCAGAATCTCGTAAACAATTTAAGAAGTATTATCTCGACCAAAAAATGCACCGGCTTCCATTATGGGTGATCAATGTTGCAATATCCACAGTTTTAACAATAAATCTACGGATTTTTTTATAAGTGGTCACTGTTTATTTATTGCGTCGATTATTTTTATTTACACACAATCATCAGGTCTATAATATTTCTAAATGCCGTAAAATATATTCGACTAAGTTAAAAATAAATAATATGTAAGATAAGACGAGCGAGAACATAAAATATTTCCAGTTTTCTACGGATTTCTCTAGCGTAGAGTTGGCAACACTAACCCAAGAGCAGAAAAGACTGCAAGCTCAGCAAAGTAAATTTAAATTCTCTTCTGATTTACATTTTGAGAAATTTTATAGTCATTGAGTTCTGTTATAGTTTACATTTAAAATATTAATTTATGAGAAGTTGTTTTAAATAAAATATTGATTTTAACATGACACTCATTAAAAGTAATTGTATTATAGTCAATAAAATAACCTACATCAGTTTAACATAGGTACCTATATAATATTCATATCCAAATTAATTACTCGTCATGGAGCAATACTACTGTTAGTGTAGTGCATCCCAGGGTAGTATAATATTTCCACTGAAGTAATGTAACCATAGTCCCAGTGGTCCGCCAATAAAGGCGGAGAGACGGCACACGGCGGGTTTATTTAGTGGGTGAGGGCCCCACACTACCCTGTTCGTCGCCCCGAACGACGGGGTGTGCGGTTAGGAACATTTTTTCCCACCTTAATAAAAAAAAGAAGGGTAGGTAGCATTATATTTCCTATACTTTTTGCCGTATATACATAAGTACCACCTAAATAAATTCCTAACACCTTCAGATCTACACTTCTCATCAGAAAAATCGAAACACTTGCCTTGTTATGGTTTCTGTCCTAATTTAACACAAAAGCGTTTTCATTACATGAAAAAATTCAGGCAGTTTGGTCATTACAGTGATAAGCGAAAATTCTAAATTCAAAATTAGAATTTCGTTTGTTTATCCTATAAATGAAATGATTCAGTGTTTTGAGACAAATGTGTGTTTAGAGTTGGAGTACATTTCACCTTTGAAAACTAAAAATTAGCACATCTTAAAACTTTTTGTTCTGTGTTATGTATACTGTGTGTGTACTGTGACTTTGGGACGTCTGAAAAAGTTTTTTTTCTAAAACATATGGATTCATCGCGCGCAGATGCCGCTCAAGTGGTGGCATTGTTGGATTCTGGACTTAGTCAGCGTGTTGTGGCTGAAAGATTGCATCTAAGCCTGTCATCTGTTCATAGAGTCTACAAACGCTATCGGGGGCCTGGTTTGTTCACGCACCGTTCAGGATCTGGCAGGAATCGGGTCACTTCTGAGCGAGATGATCGATTTATTGTAACAACTTCTTTACGAATTCGACGTCTTAATGCTTTTCAATTGCAGCAGCAGTGACTCTACTAGAAGAAGGTTGAAGGAACGTGGACTGGTACCGCACAAGCCAGCAAATGGGCCGAAATTAACTGCAGACCATCGAACCTTAGCTTTGCACGTGAGCACCTAAATTGGTCATATCTCCAGTGGAACAAAGTCCTCGTTTTTGATGAGTGTAAAATTATGCTGTATGGTAACGACGGAAGGAACAAGGCCTACAGAAGAGATGGAGAACGCTTTGCACAATGTTGCATTGAAGAAAAGTTCAGCTATGGTGGCGGTTCGTGGACGGTTTGGGGAGGAATCAGCGCCGACGGTAAGACAGAGCTTGTCTTTGTGTCTGGGCCACGTCTGCCTGCATTAAACAGTCATCGGTACATCGAACAGTGTCTTGAGCCTCACGTGATGTCCGCTGCACATTTTATTGGCAAAGGTTTCATATTCATGCACAACAATGCTAGGGCTCACACCACGAGCATAGTACGAGATTATGTTACCGAAGTCGGTATCTCCATTATGGAATGGCGAGCAAGAAGCCCGGACATGAATCTGATTGAACATCTATGGGATGAATTAAAGACACGAATTCGTGCAAGAGATACTGCCCCAGAAACACTTAGCCAGCAGCAATATGCAATCCAAGAGGAATGAAATGGAATGCCACAACATTTTATCGTGACTCATCCGATCGATGAAGGACCGTATGGAAGCAGTAATAAGAGCTCGGGGAGGGAATACAAGTTATTAAATAAACGTTTCTTAGCTTTTTTTTTCATTTACGTGTGTTGTTTTATCAATTTCCTTCATAGTCCATACAGGGTAAAAATGACTTGTTAAACAAAATACGAAACCTATGAAAATTTAATTTGAATTTAGAACATTAACATTATATTTGAAAACCTCATATTATTCACTTTTAAACGACATTTGACATATATTTCTAAATATACACATTTTCCTGATAATCCTCACTATGACAACAGACAAGCATTACTGTAGAGTAAAATATAAACGCTAAAAACACCAGAGACATCACTTACAATTTTCCAAGCCTGGTGAAAGATAAAGGGGAGACGGGGTGGTGGACAATAATAATAGAAGGGAACGGATGAGGGTAATTTTGGCCTTTTTTGAATGCATGTGGTGGCAAACGAGCCTCAGTCCACCTGATGGTAAATGGTAACCGTCGCTCATGAATTCAACTATACCAAGAGTATTGTCAAGCCGCTGCTTACTAATTTTACTATAACATTTCAAAACACACCGATGTGCTTGGCCAATTGATATGGTGTACCAACCCAATCAGGCCCGACAGCAAGTGAGTACTCCCACTTGGTACTCAGCCCTACCACTACCACCAGTAATGCAATGGGCGATAATTGCTTACTTCCCTTAGTCGCCTCGTACGACACCCGTGGGAAAGAATGGAGTGGTGACACGTATTCTTAGTTTGTAACCACATGGACAAACTGTCACTGTCACTCACCATACAAAAAAAGTAGGAATACCATCACTTCAGACCATTATTCTGTGCTTGCACACACAATTATTCTGTGGTAGTTTTGCTAGGCTTGTTGGATTTTGAAGTGTTCTAATCTGAAGTTGAGTAGCGCATACTTACCGCGGCCTGCCGGGATAGTATAGCGTGGAGACCCTCAAGTTGCCGGGGTCGAACTTGCGGTCGAGGTAGAAGTCGTCGCCTTGGAATTGGTCGCTACTTGGAGGCGCGATCTCTGTCGGGGGGCACTCGTCGTCGTCGCTGGCCAGCAGCTGCGCCTCCCGCGCTAGCGAGGCGCTGTCGCACTCCCCTGAGGGGCCCTCTAACCAATCGCGTGAATGTGAGCTTACTGAACTCTATTATCGACTAACTTCAATTTATTAATTATTTATTTATTTATTGGATTACCAACAGGGCTAACAGTCAAGTATCTTAATTATTTTGCAAGTGTGGTAGATAACCGTAGTCCTAATAAAAGGCAATCACCACATACTCAAGTATGTGACAACTGATAACTATATAAGAGAATCATTAAAAAAACTAAATGATAAGTAATCTAAGGCGCAACAACAACAGCTCTCAACTTATGTTTATAAGACGAAAGTGAAATGCCAAATATGTCAGTCTAGTCTCTCCAGACTCAGTAGTATATTTATTATAGAGCTGATAGACGGGGAAAAGGCAAGTGCTTGTCCCGTTTGGTTCTACTGTAGCGAATGTGAAACAAACCGCGGGGCGAGTTAGCCGGGACAGTACATTTAACAAAATTTATTTAGTATGGATGGAGAGTCACCGTTCATTATACACACACCAACCACACACACACACACACACACACAAAACACGCGCGCGCGCGCGCGCGCGCGCACGCACGCTCACACTGACACCATGCCTCACATGTTGTGTAATTTAAGCCATTAAAGGGATTCTTAATATTTTAAAATTACCTTTTTTTATTTAGTCATTATCTTCTTAATTAGGGTGTATCTCTTTTATTTTCATAAATGTAAATGTATCAATAATACGGGGAGGACATTGACTCCTGCAATACAGTTATTACTAGCGCAGGATACAGGAAATTCTTAAAATATGTGTAATATGTTTATGATAATAAAAATTAATATTATTAATATTTGATGTAAAAATAACGCAAAGGACATTGCTCAGCTATCATACATAATTGGCCTAAGAACCAACCGCCACAAAAAATAGTTTTTGTGTGGTTAATAACGACTACATTCGATCGAAATTAAATTATTGTCACGGACACTTCCGAAAACTGCATAATAACCGAAGTAGTAACCCATTTTGAGGTTATAATTTGTTTTAAGTATGTACATACTATATATCATGTCGTCGCGCGTTCATAAACATTTTAGCCATCTGTAATGTTATTATTTTGGGCGTACGTAGTAATAAGATGCTTAATGAATTAAAACTTAATAATTCGATATCACACCTTTGTCAACTAAATATTAAATGTAGTTTTATACCAGTAAACGAATACTACCACTCTATTAAACATTATCTGAATGAAACATGTATAGTGTATTTTTCTTAACTTGTCTTATTATGTAAACAGAAATGGCGTCCTGGTAACCAAAGACGATTGATAGCGTTGGGAAATCATCGAATAAACGAGTGAACAAATAAAGTTTGTGATTGAATGATTTTCATAATGTGGGATTTCCTCAGAATTAATTTTAGTTGGGAATAGAACCCTGAGAATAAATAGCGTTTATAATATTTTTTTAGTAAGCTGCCAGAATATCCTTCACTATCATGATCAAAGAAATAATTTCTGAAAATCATCATTGCCCTATAGAAAGAAATAAAATGACAAGTTATTTTTATTTTCTTTTATTAATTTGAGTCACTAGTTCCTTCACAAGAGGAGTCTTCCAATTCTGATCCGACGTGTAAGTATTATAAAACTCGAGGTCGGTGCGTCTGTTGCAGTATCATTTAATCCGTCAAGCTGCATCATTTTATCATCTTCTTTTATTACGTGATTAATGCAATTGTTCCAAGACACCTTACCAATTTGGCCTAAGCCTTCTTTAATTACTCCTTGCCAACCTGTTTCAGATAAATCTATAGCTATTTATAAATATGTTAAGCAGGCATTTCTATCCCGAAATGTTACTGCTAATTAATTGTAATTGCTAAAAAAATTGGCATTTATAATTGTAGAGCAACCTTACAAGGCCTGCATAGTGCCTTGTGGCACTAAAGCCTTGACAAATAAAAGATTAAAAAAATAAAAAATTACTCCTTGACTTCAGCCATTTTAAAAGATTTATTATTTTTGCCAACATAAGTTTTTAACTGTGCCCATATAATGAATTAAACCAAATATAATTATATTTGGTATAATTCACAATGATAATGCGGAAGGCGTAAGACAATATTTTTGCGGGCAGCCATCTCATCCACAACTTTTTGACGAGACAGGAAGTTTCGGCCAGTGAACCGGCTAAAAAAATTATTTGTCAAATAATAGTTTTAGTCTATGGTTGGAATTTGTTATCCAAATAATTCCCATACTACATTACTATAACAATACAATAAAAATAAAATCTGATTTATTAATCAGGAAAATTTTATAATATTATTTTTATGATGTTCTATAAATTATAGTTACAGTTCACTCACTGGTCAGAATCATTCAGTTGCTTCTCGCATCCCTACGATCCAAAGACAATCTAGGATTTAGAAACGTCAAATTGAGATGATCATTTTTTATCTGTTGAAATGGATTCTGATCTTAGATAAATAACCTATAGATGTAGCCATGATACATTAGGAAGTGTAGAAGTGAGACGGGCATATACGAAACACGCTAAGAAAATTGAGACAAGTATCGTATCTTCCTGTCTCATATGACGTGCCGGTTTTTTAACTGGCGAACTTTCAAAAAAGTTCGCCATACAACTTAATCACCATTAGTCATGGTGATTAAGTTTAGGATGCCATTAAAAGGAAAATCAGGTGTCGTGTTTTGTTTTTGAAAAAATGCCGTGTTTCAAACAAATTTATTAAAAAACAAACTTTCACGCCTGATTATAATAACAAATAATTATAATAATAATAAATACATATTGTTCCTATAGTTATAGTGATTAATTAGTTTCCGTACAAAATCTATAAAAATATGTCAGATAAACAAACTTTATTTGAATTTCACTAAATTCGTCCCGCGGGAAAGGATGGGATGGTGACACTGGTATTCTTAATCCGTCACCACACGGATGTTGCAAGAAAAATATAATGGTTGGCACACAATATTTATTGATGAGTCAAAGAGTACCAAAGGAACTGCATTTATTTTATATTTATAATCCTTTTCTAAATAGTGGATGTTTTACCGATAGCCTATGAAGTATTGAAAAAAATCTACGACTTGCAATCGAATCTTTGAGACTGCAATGGATCCCAGGATATATCGGAATTAGGGGTAACCCAAAGGCAGATCAACTTGCTAAATCAGCATCTTCGAGTGGGACATACTATGAAATATTTCCTCATTACAGCGAAGTAATCCGATACTAAAGGAAACTCTGGGATATATGGCAGAAATATTTTGATTTAAGATCAAGAGAAAAGGGTATTTGATATAAAACCATACAGTGCTCAATCTTTCGTAGCCCTCGTCCGGAGATGTCATAATTAACAGGCAATATTTAAAAATTGCTTTCAGACTCCGTTTCGGTCACTTTCCATCGACAAAGTATGGCGTTTCTGTTAAAAAAATGCACCTCACCCAAATGTGAGATATGGGATGTGGTGGAGCACGTGCATCGTTTGTTAGTGGAATGTGATAGGAACCGGAGTCATAGGGAAGCGTTGGTGAGAGAGTTTGGGCTGATTAGAAGCAATGTGGGTATTTTCCAATCCATTCTGGCAGAACCCGCCCCAGTTGCTGCAAGAAGGGTATATGACATGGTGGTTGCTTCTCAGCAGCTCCTCCCTGCTGCTTAGATTAGGTTAAGATTGTTATTAGTTAAGAAGAGTACAATGGGACTGGCATATCCATGTTCGATACAAGTCCCGAAACTAAATAAAGAATATAAAAGAATTATACATTTTATTTATCACAATATCTGATGTGAAATCGCTACAATACATTTACTAATAACTATAACTACGTAAAGTTGCAGAATTAGTATTGAACATATAAAATAAAACCTTTTTTAAATAGTTATGTTAAAATTTTGTGAGAGTTTATTATCTCTAAACTCTCACATAATTTTGCATTCACAATATTAATTACGATAATAAGTGATCGATATTAATGTATTAATTAATTAGTGATTTATTCAGATAGTGGTAAAAATTATATCGTGATCTTCATTTAATTTTAGCCACATTTATTTTGCGAATTGTACGTAATAGCCACACTGAAGTGTAATATTGCTGTCTCATGAGTGGCCACGCGATGGCTACATCTATAGGTTTTTTATCTAAGATTCTGATATTTTATACATTTTATGAAAATTATTGTGTTTGATTGTTAATTAGCAGCATTTTTCAATGTAATGTGTGTGTAATATCAAGTGTAATAATCAAGACGCTCATAACTTAGGTAAAGTTTCTGATTGATGCCAAAGCTCATGATTTTCGTACCCTACTGGGTTCGGTGTGGGTCGGTTTGTTTACGTCTTAGGACAAGTTAAGAAAAATAAACTATAAGTCCATTTGTTATCTCATAGATTTTAGATACTATAAAGAAAAATGTATTAAAAACTTTAATAAATATCACAAAACAGTCAATAAGAAATCTTTAGTACAGACTACTATACCCAAATAAATGTTAACAATTCGACAAAAATAGTCGAACAAACCTATAATAATAATAATAATAAAAAAATATATTCAGTAACTCTCAATCGTCAAATAATTTTGGCGATAATACTCAGTTTTTTCTTTAATTATGTCAATATACTTCATCAGAATATTGCTGGTCTCGTTAGTAAATCTGATTTATTTATAATAAAACTTGACGAGCTTGAAACGCAGGGTATTTCAATTGATGTAATATGTATTACTGAACATTTTATCAAATCAGGCCACGAAAATCTACTTCGCATACCAAACTTTATTCCAGCTGCCTTCTTTTCTAGGAACAGAAACCGAGGAGGAGCCTGTATACTGGTTCGTGAAGGTCATTCCTACAAAGTATTCCCAGAGGTGGAAAAACAGTCCGTTCCAGGAATTGTTGAATGTTGTGCAGTTGAATTAACATCTTTACGTATTATTATTATATGCATCTATAGAATTCCCAAGTACAACTATCGTACATTTTATGAAAGGCTTGACTTAATATTGTCTAGATTTAAAACATTAAAAAAGAATAAAATTGTTCTATGCGGTGATTTCAACATAGATGTAATGGAAAAAAATAACATCACCTTAGAATTTACACGGGCCTCGTGGCAAAGTCGGTAGTGTAACCGACTTCCGTGCATGAGGTCGTGGGTTCGATTCCCACTCAGGACAATTATTTGTGTGATGAACACAGACATTTGTACTGCGTCTGGGTGTTTTCTATCTATTATATGTATGTATTTACAAAAAAAAAGTAGTATATGTATTATATCCGTAATCTGGTACCCATAGCACAAGCGTTAAGCTTAGTTTGGGACCAGAGGACGTTGTGTGAAAAATGTCCGTGAATATTTATGTATATACTTAAAAAAAAAAAAATTTGAATGTTTTTTCCTCAATTATAATCTAGGTTTAGTTCTAAATCAACCTACGAGACCAAAAAGTAATAAATGTATAGACAATTTTGCACATAATCTTAAAAAGAATTGTAAAGCTCGCGTTATTGATCTCTTACTTTCAGACCACACGCCAAATTTTAACTGTACCCGTGAAAAAATCGTGCCGACTAGAATACTGGAAAATTACGACAATAGATATTTCCTTTGATAATCTCACAACATTTAAAGCTTGTTTACAAAATTTGAATGTTTTTTCCTCAATTATAATCTAGGTTTAGTTCTAAATCAACCTACGAGACCAAAAAGTAATAAATGTATAGACAATTTTGCACATAATCTTAAAAAGAATTGTAAAGCTCGCGTTATTGATCTCTTACTTTCAGACCACACGCCAAATTTTAACTGTACCCGTGAAAAAATCGTGCCGACTAGAATACTGGAAAATTACGACAATAGATATTTCCTTTGATAATCTCACAACATTTAAAGCTTGTTTACAAAATTTGAATGTTTTTTCCTCAATTATAATCTAGGTTTAGTTCTAAATCAACCTACGAGACCAAAAAGTAATAAATGTATAGACAATTTTGCACATAATCTTAAAAAGAATTGTAAAGCTCGCGTTATTGATCTCTTACTTTCAGACCACACGCCAAATTTTAACTGTACCCGTGAAAAAATCGTGCCGACTAGAATACTGGAAAATTACGACAATAGATATTTCCTTTGATAATCTCACAACATTTAAAGCTTGTTTACAAAATTTGAATGTTTTTTCCTCAATTATAATCTAGGTTTAGTTCTAAATCAACCTACGAGACCAAAAAGTAATAAATGTATAGACAATTTTGCACATAATCTTAAAAAGAATTGTAAAGCTCGCGTTATTGATCTCTTACTTTCAGACCACACGCCAAATTTTAACTGTACCCGTGAAAAAATCGTGCCGACTAGAATACTGGAAAATTACGACAATAGATATTTCCTTTGATAATCTCACAACATTTAAAGCTTGTTTACAAAATCTTTCATTTAAAGAGGTACTTGAGACAGACGATGTAAATAAAGCCTATGAATTTTAAATGATACACTACGACTATTTCATGATTTATGTTTCCCCTACAAGATTAAAAGAATTAACACTAAAAATAAGGTGAAATGGATATCTCGTGGCATTAAATTATGTAGTAAAAAACAACGAAAACTATTATGGGAATATAGAATCAAACCTACGAAACACATATTGCGTATATCGGAACGTAAGGGAGGGCTCAGGTAGCCGGTCTATCTACTGTTAACTGGAAGTAGGAGCCACTTATCGGAATTATTGGGACGACTTTAAAAAACAGATAGATAGCTACTAACAGCCAAAGTTAAGTACCTATCTCTATCTTTAGATATGATATTGGGAACGGCCGTTAGTAATACAATAACAATCCCTAAATTTTTCACAATAAAATTGATTATTTGATAAGTAACTAATAATGTATTGGTATTATAAGTAGTTTTCAATAAATCACATAGATAGCGCTAATTTCAAAAAGTACCTTCTCATGTCTTATACGCCATCTAGCGCTAATTTTAAGAAGTACTTCTACATTGGTCTATAGAAATAATTCTCACGAAATAAGGATAGACCTGATTTTAGTGTCGCGTCAAGCGTAAATATTCACTATTTTTTTGTTTATTGAATAACAATTTAAACCACATCGAATCAGACCGTGAAAAGTGATAGGGCTCTAATTCCTAATCATAATAATTCGTAAACGAAAAAAAAAGACTATTAGTAAAGTATTTTGGTCGTTATCGTGTTAACATACATTACCTACAACACACGGACGTCCAAGCCAGATTTTTTTCAAATTTTTTAACTAGTTTAAATAACAAAATTTGGCATCAAAAATATCATGAGTGTTAAAAATAGTGTTTGTTTTGAAATAAAACTACGTTTACGGAATTTATCGCGTTTACTTGATTTTTATACTGTCATCATAGTGTTTGTTCTTTATATGTGTGTGTAGATATTATTTTACAAGTGAAATATATGATAAATAGCTCAACGCTTCGCTTATGAGGCGTGCAAAAGTTTTCAATTTTGATAGACGAAAGCACAGACATAGCTATAGTAAAGACAGTAGCTTTAGTGGTCAGGTATTTTGATCCGATGTTTGGTAAAGAAAATTGGTAAAAAGTCATTACTCGTTTTTGAGATTTGATTCAATTATTTGATGAAAAATCAACCGATCATGTTTCAAACGCTGAAAAACTTTTAATACTGTTAATTATTTTAAATCCAGTAGTAAAAGACAGAGTGAGTTAAAGGAGTTCCAGTATTTTGCAGAGGTGAATGTGCACAACATTCTTAGACAAGGGGGGTTAGGCAGAATCTCATTATTGCGACATCACGCGTCGGTTTTTCAACCAATCACAGTGATCTCGATACGATCGACATGTGAGATATGAGATTCTGCCTAACCCCCCAGCTCAGACTAGATGGTTGTCTTTAAATGCAGTAGTGCAAAGGATTCTTGAACAATGGGATGTATTACACCTTTATTTCGATAGCAAATTACTGGAAGATTCGGAGTGCCACAATATTCATTCATGCCTGAATGATCCCATAATCAAGGCCTATTATTATTTTTTGGCTTGGATGTTGTCAAAATTTACAACATTAAATAGCTGTTTTCAGAGCGAATCTGTTTTAATCTTAGAGTATATAAACAATAGAGCGCGCGTATCGCTTCGGTTTAGTTGTGCCAATCGTAAGCAAATGTGTTATAGGTACTTAACTATGGTATAGCGTTTTTATAGTGACGTTCCATGCGTGACGTAATTTCTTCAAATATATCGATTGTTTGCCGGGAATATACTTAAGTTAGGAATTAATTCATTATATGTTCAATATTCTAATAAATACCGAAGCGGTAACACCAAGGACTGCAAAGACAATTTTATCGAGTTCAATCTCCAGCCCGAGGTTTTGTAAAGCATACTCCTCTGACTTTCCGAAGTTATGTGTGTATTTGTTTACAAGTTATTACTGCTCAGTGAGAGAAAACATCGTGATGACCTGCACGCCTAAGATTTACTCCACGGCTACGTGCTTGTGAAGTCTGCTAACCCGCACTGGGCCAGCATGGTGAACTACGGCCTAAATTGCTCTCAATCTTGAGTAAATAGGGTTGGAAGTTGGTGAGGGATGAGGATGAGGAGACCTGCACGCCTGAGAGTTACTCCACGGCTACGTGCTTGTGAAGTCTGCTTACCCGCACTGGGCCAGCATGGTGAACTACGGCCTAAATCGCTCTCAATCTGAGTAAATAGTGTTGGAAGAATAAATTTATCGGTTTGCTATGGTAGGTATAATTAATACTTACAAATAATTTAAAAAAGGTAGGTATTATTTATTAAATTTTAAAATTAAAAACCTTGACATTTTTCTGAATTAACAAACTTAGATCATAGGTAGACCATTATTGCCTTAAACAGCGTTAATTATTATATTATATTTACATAAGTATTTTGTTGTTACGTCTATATATTATTCCACTACTGCACTTATCAAATTAATAATATAATAGCATACATGTAGGTAACTATATTTATATTATTTAACCACCAGATTATTTATTAGACAGAAATAATATTTTTATATAAAATTACACTATTAAAAAAATATCGTATAAAAATAAATGCGGTACAGCACTATCTCATCGTGAAGAAAAAATGTAGGTGGATAGCGTGCCGGGACGACCCGCCCCGCGTTTCCCGCTTGCCTCTCTAAGACCCTTCTCAATTTTGCTAAAACAAGTGATTTAGTAACTAAATTCTACTTATTGATGAAAATAAATGTTACTATTCCTTTTATTTTGTTGCCGGGAATCATTTTTACAACCTGGCACTGTACATTTCACCATTTTTATCAAAAAATAAATAAAATATTGCTCTCCGACTTAATATGAACCGTATTGTTTTGCTACTGATTGAGCGTTCCAACGACGTGCGATACTGTTCATACTTGTGCTTACGGTTCATACTCAGTAAGGCGCGCTCTATAGTATTTATACTCTTAAGGTTTTAATTACGAAACTACATGAGAAAATTACAGCTTTTTATAAAGAACATAGCATCACGCCTGTATTCCCCGAAGGGGTAGGCAGGGGTGTATTACACACCCACGACTCGCCAGCTATGTTTAAGTCCCACGTAATAGGGGGCGAGCCTATTGACGTCTACCAGGCACATTTCCAAACTCCAGGCTGCTACTGAGAATTTTTCTTTTTAGGAAAAAGCTCAATAACATTGCCCGACCCGGGGATCGAACCTGAGACCTCATGATTAGCAGTCGCATACACTACCGCTACACCACCGAGGCAGTTTTAGTCTTTTTATAAAGAACTGTTATTATTGGTTTTACTCCTATTGAGACACTAGATCCAGTGGCAGAAATAAATCACAAACATCTGAAAGACATATATTTAGGTTTAGGTGTCAAAAAAGCTGAGAAAGATGTGTAAAAACTTTATTATTAGAGCTTGTGTTGGCATCCGTAAACGTTATTCTTTTAATGACAAAATTATGACAGAAATAGCTAGATTTGATCTTGAGACAGTAATTTCTAATAACAGGGAAGAGTCAGTTTCGTCGATATTTCCATTACTGCCCAGAATTTCCCCTACTTCAATCCAACATCAACAAGAACTAGATAATGAGTGGTGGAAGTTGCCCTTTTACCAAAAAGATTTGGATTTAAGTCAACCTCCTGACGTATTTTGGCACCAGGTATGTACCCAAGTATACTCGAAGCAAGATTAATCCATATTGGTTAGATACTATTTTTGTAGAGCCTAATCATTTTTCTTTTCAGGTAGCACAACTGCACAACCAGCATGGAGAAGGGAATACCTATTTTATGCACTTGCCAAAGTTTATGTTGGCCATTTTGTCTCTCTTGTCCACACTCAAATGCTGAGTGTGATGGACTTTTCAGCAGAGTTAACAACATCAAAACGTTATAAACTTCTTACGGAATCCATCAAGAGTAATCTTTTATCGCAGCAGGCCATACAGCAACATGGGAAAAACATACAGTTTTTCCCATGTTGTTTTTAATCCCACTGACGCTATGATTCAAAAACACAATATCAATATGTATAAAAATATTAAAACAATTATACTGTCTGATTCTGATTAAAAATATGTTTTTATTTCAACTCTGACTCGTTAACATTCTACCTAAATAAACCAAAGTAATTCTACCGTATTGCAAATATAAATTACTACATAATTTTGGAAAATCTACCGTATTTTTGGAAGATCATTTTCTACCATCCGCTAGATTTCAGAGTTGGCATCACTGTACTAAATACTTAAAAATAAGTTGTCTTAAATCTAAAACTTTTTAAAAAAATTGCCTGTATAGAGCATAAATATATTAATTATATCTATGTTTATCTTATATGTAGGCCAAAAACTAAGTTATAATAATAGTTAGATATTTTTATATATATTTTTAGCATTTGACATGCTTAGCAACATACATTAAACACAAAGTGAAAAATGTGAAATCGAAAATAACAGTCACGAGCAGGATTCGAACCTGCATCTCCTGGATACCGTCCAGATGCTTTGCCAATTCAGCAATCGTGACCCTTGCTCCTGACTGAATTGGCAAAGCATCTGGACGGTATCAAGGAGATGCAGGTTCGAATCCTGCTCGTGACTGTTATTTTCGATTTCACATTTTTCACTTTGTGTTTAATGTAAGTTATAATAAATTATGAAAAATTATTAAAATATGTTAATCAAGGAATCAGAGGTATTATCTTGTAATCAGTATATTCTACAGAGAAAGCTTACCTAATACCTTTTTCCGTTATAACAATAATACAATTACTATTCTAATCAAAGGATTACATTGTTAGCTAAGGATTGGATGGGGTTCGAATCCTGATTGCAGTAGTTTCCTTTATCCACTTTGACAAATAATTGATTTATACAAT
Source organism: Leucoma salicis (assembly GCA_948253155.1). Lineage (NCBI taxonomy): Eukaryota > Metazoa > Arthropoda > Insecta > Lepidoptera > Erebidae > Leucoma > Leucoma salicis. Next base: position 26,503,498 of record OX411815.1, on the reverse strand, counting down.
ACTATGTAGGTTAGCCGTGTGGGGGCCGGCTTTAGAATTGGCCCACCCCTCTCCACCCATGGGAGTCGTAAGAGCCGACTGAGAGAATTCCGGGGAGAGTGAGTAGCAGCACTCCCTCGAGTATTAACAACATCCACTGCGATCGCCAACCCGCCTGCCAAGCGTGGCGATTACGGTACTATACCCCCAATTTGGGGAGGCCTATGTCCAGCAGTGGACGTCGAAAGGCTGATGGATAGATGGATGGATGTAGGTATAATAATTATTGTTAGTTACCTTCATAATCTATTTTATTAGAATCCACGTCTTCGGCATATGCAGGAAATAAAGACATCTTGTACTTATTTACACTTTATATATAAACACAGTCTTGGAATAGAGCCGCAGATTAAAACCACATACATCAAGAAAACTGATTGAACATGAACAATTTTATGAACAGAAAGCAAGACATTGCCGTTTTTATTATTTATTATTTTTACAAGCAAGAACTAGTATAGTAGTCTGTGCAAGCAAGTCGCAAAACAAACCACAGATTACTAGGAGATACTACGTATAAACAAACAAAATTGTAGTGTTGCCGAGCGATAGGCCAATATCGATAGACTATCGACTGTCTATTGATAGCCATGCAAAAGCATATAAATCGATAATAATATCGATAGTACAGAGTTGACAAAACTATTGGTAACTCATAATAGTATCGACAGTATCAAATGAATTGAGGTATGATAGTCAGTGTGTTATCAATACTATCAATAGCATCGATACTATTTAACCAACTAGCTTATCATCACGCCATTTCCCTTGCGGGGTAGGCAGATAGAACAGAGTGCCAAGAGGCTCTATTCTTGCATACATCTCTTGCTTCCTCAACATTCATAACTCTCTTCATACACGCTCGCCGGTTTCGGTGACTCCTGACTCCACCTTCCTTCAATACATGACCAATTTGGTGTAGGTAGGTAAGTCTCGGTCTCCCCCTGTACCTACATCCTTCCACTTTCGCATTGTATATCTTCTTAGCCAGTCGCTCGTCCGGCATTCTTTACACATGTCCGAACCATCGGAGCATTCCCTTTCGCATCTTTCCACCAATACTCTCTTTCATACCTACACGCTCTCTTACTTCATTGTTACGAATGCGGTCAGTCAGCCTCACTCCCCAGATTCTCCGCAGAGATCGTATTTCGACCGCATTGATTTTACTCTCATGCTCCTTTTTACATACCCAACTCTCGCTTCCATATAATAACGTTGGGACAAGCACTGCGTTATGTATTGCGACACGTGCCTTCTGGCTGAGGTGGTGGCTGCCGAGAAGTTGCCCCAATGCTCCGTTCACTCTATTTCCCACATTCACTCTTCTTTCTACATCAGTGGTGTACCTACCATCCCAACTGAATCCACATCCAAGATATACAAATTCATCCACTTGTTCTAGCACACCATTTCCTATTGCTACTCTAACATCTGTTCTGGCTTATTCTCTTTCAAAAACCATTACTTTGGTTTTGCTTACATTCACACGTAGGCCCCTTTTCTTACAATCTTCTGCCATTACGTCGATTAGGGTTTGCAGGTCAGTCGCAGACTGCGCTAATAGGACCGCATCGTCTGCATATAGCAGCGAGTTAACCACTGAGTCGCCCATCTGAACTCCCACATTCATTTCATTCAACCTTTGTAGACATTTATCCAGATATATGATAAACAGTCTGGCTGATAGAACGCAGCCCTCTTTAACACCGATATTGACATCAAACCAGGGTGACATTCCATCATCCAGCCGCACACAAGCTCTGCAGTCCATGTCGTTGGACTGCACCGCTTGTAGCAGTCTACCATATACCATACTCGGGCAAAATGTCCCAAAGTTCCTTTCGTACAACAGTGTCAAATGCTTTCTTCAAACCCACAAAACTGCAGAAAACCCTCTGGCCTACAGCCAGATGCTTATCCACAATGTTGCGCAGAGAAAACACTTGATCCATGCATCCTCGTCCACACCTGAAACCTCCTTGTGCCTCACACAAAAATTCATCAGACACCATCCTCATTCTCCTTTCAATAATCTTACCATACACTTTGGCAGCCAAACTGGTCAAGCTTATGACCCTGTAGTTTGCACAGTCATAACGTGAACCCTTGTTTTTAAACAAGGGCACGATGACTGCGCTTCTCCAGTACTTGGGAACCATTCCTGAGCTCCAACATAAATTGAGAAGCATCAGGAAGGATTCCCAGACACATGAGCCTCCAAGCTTGATCATCTCAGCAGACACCATAGAGAATCTGAGATTGTACTTTAAAATGTCATGTCAAACTGTATTGTCTGTTAGGCATGTCTATTCACTTCAAAAAAATATCAATCTCCGATTCGATTCAAATCCAAGGTACTAGAATCGATTCTTATTTAAATCGAGCATTAAAATATCGATTTTCAATTAATCACGCCTATTTCAAACATACCTAACTAATTGCATAATATAGATACAGGAAATTATTGATGACCATTTACCGCAAATATAAGTAATTGGACAGAAGTTTTATTAAATTAATAAACATAATATCAAGCCCATATTCCTTCGATAGAAGAGGTAGAGGTGGAGGTCGAACCCAGGATCTTTTGCTCAGCAGTAGTGCTTATAATCTTTTGCTCAGCAGTAGTGTCTATATCTATCTCTATCTCTATATGCTAGCATAAAATCTCATACATTGTAAGCATAAAACTTAAAGAAGATATATTTTTAATTGTGTTTCTAAACGAATATTATGTGGGTTGAAATAAATAAACCAAAAAATTGTTAAATCATATTACCGTGGGTAGATGAAACCGATGAAACAACATATTAGCTTTGGACGTCTACCACAGAATAACATTTACTAACGTACGTCTACCATCTACGTCCACACGTGATCATGAATGCTGTAAAGTATTCAAAACGTCGGGATAGTATAAAAATCAAGTAAACGCGATAGATTCCGCTAACGTAGTTTTATTTCAAAATGTGTAAAATTCACGTAAATGTTAGAAAGTATTAATTTACCCTGTTTTAAAATATTTATAAGATCTTTATTTGACGCAAAATATTTTTTTAACACAAGTAACGCCACCATTAAAATGATGGCATAACATGGAAGCTCTAATTTACTATACGAGTCTATGATGCTTTCAAATTATCGTCCAAGTACTACCAGTTGCTTTTACGCCCGACAACAGCAAAAATATACCGCAGCCAGTTTAGGAATATTATCTCGCTAGTTCCTTGTATTGATCGGTCCGATTCGGTAGGTAGTTCATAGATTAATTCAATGAATCGATGTAGGGTTCATAATCGATCTGAATAATCGATTTCAAATCGAATGCCTATTGTCTGTCCTGTCAGCTATCTGTCATTTCACTGAATACAGACTCGATAAATTCCATTTTACTTACAAACCAACCAAGTGCTTTTCTATAAATAATAAGATACAGTTCGAAAAGCCAGTGGTTTAGGTCGTGTGACCAGGATAATATAATAAAGATTATTGCAGCAATCTAATTTCATTGACACAACAATGTCTAAATCTACTTCCAAAACCTCGAAGAAATCTAGCGAGGAAGTGTTTGCTGGTTTCCAAAACCTTCGGAGTGAACAGCGGCAACTAGCCAATAAAATTTCAGAATTAGAAATGGATCTCAATGAACACAAGTATGCACTACATTTCTTTTACTTTTGTAAAAAATAATGCTAACTAAATTTGAGGTTATAAACCATCTGTCTTTATTTTATTTCAGAATTGTTATTGAAACTCTTCGCGGTGTTGATAAAAACCGCAAATGCTTCCGACTATTTGGTGGAGTATTAGTAGAACGCACCGTAGCAGAAGTTTTACCAGAATTAGAGAATAATTGTGATCAGTTACCTAAAGCCCTCCAGGCCTTGGAGGATCAACTTACAAAAAAGGGACGTGAAATCAATGAATACATTGAACAGCACAATATCCGGCTGCAGCGCGTCGACCGTCCCTCTGAGGAAGCTGAACCCGAGCAGCCCGCCAAGTCCAATGTTCTTGTACCTAGTGTTTGATAATATCTACATAAATTAACTCACTGGTAGCTCTCCAGCATATTGACGCTGTGGATGTGCTGATCAAGTTGACTATTTTTAAACTGGAATGTAACACTCAGTTTAAAGTTGTAATAAACAGTTTAGTGTTTGTGCTTACAAAAACATTGTACAGTTCAACTTGCACAGTGCTGTGAGAACAGAGCTCTTTTATCAAAAATATCTGAATACTAACAGTAAAACTTGCTTTTATAATGAATGTTTCCTTTAAGCTTCTCCTTGCTATTTGTTGTCCAGATTAAGAACCTAAAGTGGACAATATTTAAAACTTGAGAGGACATATTTTATGTAAGGATTAAAATCTGCATTTGTGTGGACTTTGTTTCTCATATTTTTTAATACTAAAATGTACCTACTTGTGATTGGAAAGGAAAATATTTTAATATAGTGCCTATTTAAGTCAAAAATGATATATATAAATCATATTAAAATTGTTAAATTTTGATTTTGATTAAAAACCATAATAAGAAACATGCTTTAAATTATGTAAAAAGAATATTATGCAAAAATGATATAATATATAAGTGTATAAATATGTATCTATGACGACAGACTAAGAGAACAAGTATCACCACCCCATTGGTCTGGTCTCTTACACAGGTGCAGTTATCGCCCATTGTGTTACTGGTGCTAGAATGAGATACCAAATGGGTGGTGTACACACTCGATATCGAGACCACTGACTGACCTTGTGTTTGGTTGTGGTGGAAGACAGTTAATTATCCATCAGTAAAACAAAATGTACAACAGCAGCTAAGCTTGTTAAGTTCGAGAGCAAGTAACACCAGGTGGGCTGGAGCTTGTCTAACACAATCTATATACACACGTGTGCCACGTCGATGTGTGGCCGGCTCTGCCTGTAGGCAATATTAAAATGCTATCTTGTATACCAAAATATTTTTTTTATGGAGTTTTAGATCTACAGATTTTGGTAACCAGATTGGGCCAATGTACACACTAGCTGACTGTCAGTTGAATCAGTGATTAATGCACTGATAAGATAACAGTAAGAGCTGCAGCAAATAAGAGAAGAACTTAACACAAACTACTATCAGGTGTAACCTACTATTAAGTGTAACCTAATATTAGGTGTAACCTCTCTCTTTACACCTAATGGTAGTTTGTGGGCTCTTTTATGAGTTTTAGCTTGTGAAGCTATGTAAACATAACACTGAGCAAATGTAGCAAATTTTGATTATGTTATCTCTGCCTACAAGTTAGCAAGACCCCAATTCTCCTGCTGCTTCCAGTTGTGTGCTGGCCACATGGACACTTACTTACTTACTAATATTTACTTAATTATTATATTTCTTCGATTCGTTCTTCAGATATAATTAACAAGGTAGTCCTTTTAAACTAGGTACAGGCAACTTCGCACGTTTAGATTTTTAAAATTTATTGCAAAATAAAGTACTTCCGTTTACATACTTCCGTCTACCCCACTACGCACCTTATCGATGCCGACGGGCCCGAGCCTCATTCTTTTCAGATTCTGACATGCTCAGCTACTCTTAAAGTACAAATTATAATTTGTGTATAAGGAAAAAGAGTATTTTAGTACTGGCGGGATTCGAACCTGCGTCCCTTCCTATCCGGGGAAGTGCTCTAATCCACTGAGCTACAGTACTATCTTTTTAGACATACCAAATCTCCTTATCACATTTGTCTTAACGACCAACGCCCTCTATCGGAACGCATTTACATGCATTAATCCAATATGATAAAAAATCACGCCATCAAATTGTATGAATTTGAATTGCAAAATTAAACTTACTATATTGGATTAATGCATGTAAATGCGTTCCGATAGAGGGCGTTGGTCGTAAGACAAATGTGATAAGGAGATTTGGTATGTCTAAAAAGATAGTACTGTAGCTCAGTGGATTAGAGCACTTCCCCGGATAGGAAGGGACGCAGGTTCGATTCCCGCCTGTACTAAAATACTCTTTTTCCTTATTCACAAATTATAATTTGTACTTTAAATTATTCTAAACAAAAACAAAAGGCAGGTGACAGGTTACAAGTGCTTTTACCACTTCACCTATGTCTCCAGCGCACGCAAATGCGGTGATATAATTAATTGTAAACCGAACTCGGGAAAACTAACCGAGACGCCAGTAAATGTAACCGGTGTCGAAAAGTCCTATCGTTTATGTATAACAGATATTTCTTCCGGTGTGCAATTTCTAATCGACACTGGCGCTGACGTGTCCTTTCTAGCCACTAAGAAGCAAAGTGGATCCACGTCCGATTATATATTATACGCAGCTAACGGCACAAATATAAAAACAAATGGCGAAAAAACCATTATAGTTAATTTAGGGTTACGCCGTACATTCAAATGGAAATTTATATTAGCGGACGTTCAACGTTCAATCATAGGTGCTGATTTCCTTGCTGCTAATAAACTAATGATAGATTTACACGGCAGGAAATTAATAGATAAAATAACATTATTATCGCGCCCCACTAACTTAATTCAATCTAACGAGGCAAATATTCGGTCAATCGATGTAAACAACGAATACCATCTCATTTTACAAAAATTTCCCGATATCACCAAATTAGAAAACTTTAAAGCACATCCCAAACACGACGTACAACATCACATTTACACCACTGGTCCTCCAGTTCACGAAAAAGTACGTCCTCTCAACCCGGAAAAATACAAAATAGCCAAGGCAGAATTTGAAAGAATGATGCAGTTAGGTATTTGTAGACCTTCCAATAGCCCTTGGGCTAACCCACTCGTATGTGTTAAGAAAAAAGATGGTGAGATAAGACCTTGTGGTGACTATCGTCGGCTCAATGCACAAACAATCCCCGACCGTTACCCATTACCAAGGCTACTCGATTTTACATATATATTAAAAGGAAAAACTATATTTTCAAAAATTGATGTCCGGAAAGCCTATCACAATATTACAATGGCTCCCGAGGACATTCCAAAGACTGCAGTCATAACTCCGTTCGGTTTATTCGAATTCACACGAATGAACTTTGGGTTACGTAACGCAGCATAAGACTTTCAAAGATTTGTAAATAATGCATTAATAAATCTAGATTTCGCATTTGCATATAAGTATAGATGATATTATTTTAGCCTCAGAAACAAAAGAAATGCACATAAACCACTTAAATATTATCTTAGAACGTTTAAATGATTACGGCTTAGCCATCAACACAGATAAATGCGAATTCGGTAGATCAGAACTTATCTTCCTCGGTTATCACATCAGCTCAGAGGGAGTAAAACCAACTACCGAGAAAATACAACTATCGAGGAACTACGACGATTTCTCGGCATGATGAATTTCTACAGACAAAGTATACCAAAAGCTGCAGAAATTCAAGCCCCATTGAACGCGTACTTACATAGTTCCAAAAAAATCGACAAAACACAAATTACATGGACTGAAAGTGCATTAAAAGCATTCAGCGAATGTAAACAAAGTATTAGTAAAACAGTGGTATTATCACACCCAGATCCATCCGCACCTTTAGTTTTAATGACAGATGCTTCTGGTAACTGCGTAGGTAGGTGCAGCCTTACCTCAATTGGTCAACAAAAATCTTCAACCACTAGGATTTTTTTCTAATAAACTCACTGACACTCAATCAAGGTACAGCACTTACGATAGGGAACTACTAGCGATTTACATGTCAATTAAACATTTTCGCTATATGGTAGAAGGTAGACAACTCACAGTACTTACAGATTACAAACCATTAACCTTCGCCTTATCAAAAAAGGTCTCACCCTCAGACTCACCTAGGCGCTTGAGACAATTAGATTTTATTTCCTAATTTTGCAATAAGATAAACTACATAGAGGGCGATGAAAACACAGTCGCCGACGCCTTATCCAGGATTAACGAGATTATACTTCCATGTTTATTTGATTATCAAAAACTCGCAGAACTACAAAATAATGACAAAGAGTTACAAAATCTATACAAACGTGATAATCTCCAATTTAAATTAATAACAATGCCTAATAGCGATGTAAAAATAACTTGCGAAACTTCTACAAACAATATTAGACCTTATCTACCTATACAGTTCAGAGAGCTTGCTATGAAAAACATACATAACATAAGTCACTCGGGTATAGCAGCCACTAAACGCTTAGTTAAAAATAGATATTTTTGGTCAAGCATGAACACCAACATAAAAAACTACGTAAAAAATTGTATCCCGTGTCAAAAAAGCAAAGTACAACGTCACACGATAACACCCTTGGGAGTATTCAACGATACAGGACAACGTTTTGAAAACGTTCACATAGATATTATAGGTCCTTTACCACCTTCCGAGGATTATAAATATTGTCTTACCAATATCGATAGGGTAACAAAATGGCCTGAAGTTATACCTGTAAAAGACATTTCAGCCGAAACGGTTGCTAGTGTTCGTAGAACAATGGGTCGCACGTTTCGGTTGCCCATTCAGTATAACCTCCGACCAGGGTCGTCAATTCGAATCAGACCTATTCAAACAACTTTAAAAAAAAAAGGTATTGAACGTATCCGAACAACGGCATACAATCCAAAGGCGAACGGCATGGTCGAACGGCTACATCGTACATTAAAAGCCGCAATTATGACAAAATGTTCAAGTAATACGCGATGGATACACGAATTACCTCTTGTACTACTGGGTTTACGCACAGCGGTTAAGGTAGACCTAGGTTACAGTCCATCTCAATTTCTATACGGCAGTACTCTCAGACTACCCGGCGATCTATTTACTACAAAGCCTACAACACATATTAACGATCGTGATTACATAAAACAGCTCAAGTAAATAAACCAAGCCCTTTTGTATACTCCTTTTCAAATATTAAACCAGTCAGTCCTTGAGACTCCAACACAGAACACGCGTTTTATTTCTCTTTGCAAACCTTCTGATAAATCTCTCATTTATAGGTATTCACCAGCGGTCACTTACCATAACCAAGGTGGTGACTAACAAACTAACTATACACCAACACCAAAGCTGGTGTTAACAGCAAAAAGTGAACAAAAATTTCACATTAATAACATAAAACTGCTCGCTACTTTCCTGGCCCTAAAATGTTTTGTACGCGACTGTACGGATTGTTATATTATTACGCTGTTGGCTAACACAGCAGCAATCGGCTATGTAAACAGGATGAGACTTATACACTCACCTGAATAACTTGAGAAACATTTGGCAATGGTGCGAGAAAAGAATCTATTTCTTTGCATATTACATCCGTACAAAAGAGAAAGAAGCTGATGAGCAATCCCTGAAAGTTAATACCAACACAGAATGGAAGTTTTCCCTGGAAGCTTTCAACTCCATTACTAGGCAACTAGGTTGACCCTCAAAAGATCTCTCCGCCTCGCGAACCACTGCCAAATGCAAAGACTTAGGTTTCATGGAAACGAAACCTATATGCTATTTGTCTAAATTCCTTCATTAATTTACAATTAATTGACAAGACATGTTCTTTTACACTTTCTTGCATTTTCATTCATCGTAAATTGTTTAAGTAGGAAATTTACCGGGAAACTTACCTATATATTGTTTTCCCGTTTTTGGCCTTCACAAACTTGGTTTGCACTATGTAGTCTGCTAAAGATCTTAAACCTAACAAAAACCATCTCAGGTCTTTTTACAGGCCTTGTCGCCCTCTGCACCATCGTTTCACCCTGACGGCGGCCTGTACTCACCTGTACTCTCCAAGAAATTCCAGCTAAATCTCTGGAGTTAATGTTAGCCTCCATTTCTAAAAAGACATTACAGCAATACAGAGTGTAATATTAAAACTTGGGTGGACATAATGCATAGACCACAATGTTGATTATCTTCATAATTCCAACCCATTCGGGCTAACTTTTTTTTTTAACACATCAGTTAACTAAGGGCGCGTCCTATGGAAACACTATACACACCGTTCTGCCCTGTCTCTTTTACTAGACAATAATCTAGGACCGGACGAGAATATAAACGCCTCCTTTAGGGTGCGTATAGACTATAGGCTTAACTTCTCTAAATATCCATATAGTACATATATGGACACCCTCAACTGGTATCCAAACTCTGAACTAAACCGTTCTGCAAATAACCAAAAAAATTATTTTACTTGCTCATAACAAGCGTTCTCAGTTTACAATTGCGCGATGTGTCTATAACAACCCCGGCCATTACGATTCCGATTCCAGACTTAAGATCTCCTCCTGGTCGTGATCAACCAATCGTAACTTAACTTTTTTCTGTCAACCTTACTATCTATCCAGATACTGTTATAGACGATTACACATCGCTTACAAAAAAATTTGAAGCATAATTTTTTAGACATAATTAGGAAGGCCGCCAGTTGGTTGGACTTTCCCAAACATTTGCCAAATTTCATCAGCGTCAGATAGCACAGAATTGCTAGAACAGTGTTTTTACTATTTTATATTATACTTATAATTTAGAATTTAAAATACCTATAGATGTAAATGGGTTACTTATTATAAGTACTTCATTACATCATCATGACTGACTATATAAGTTGGCATCGCTCGTTATTCAGTGGCTTTATAACCGTTTGTCTTAAGTACCTAGTACATACTCATAAGAATTTTTTACCAATCGTAGCAAAACTTAATCTCTAAACATCTACCTTGTTAATTATATCTGAAGAATGAAGCGAAGAAATATATTGGACTAAGAGCCAGCGGCCCCCAGGCCTTCGGTAAAGTATAAAAGCTGTAAGTTTCTCAAAGTATGTCCCACACAGGTAAGAACGAACCCCGTCTATGAAACTTGGGTCGCGGTGGCTTTCGCAGGTATCAGGTAATAAAGGTGTGTAAAATTGTGTGTTAAATTTGGTAAAGTATAAAACTCAGTTCTTACATATTTTACTTATAATAATCCTAGAAGTCACCTTGCCGAAAGCCAGACACTTCGTACGGTTGCAACCCTCTGCCAGGCACCCTTAAAGTATATTTAATTGTTACTATACTTACGGTATAGTATAAAAGCTGTAATTTATATATGTTATTTGGAGAACTATCAAATGATGTTTTCTCAATAGCCAGACAGTTTCAGTAGTTCCTTTATGTTGCCAGGCACATCAAAAGTCTAATGTAGGTGCGAGCGCGAGGGATATATGTGTCAGCGGGTGCGAGTGAAATACCGCGTTCGGTCCATTGCGACGTTTTACTGCGCATCAGCTGTCATTTATTGTGTATTATGTGGTGAATAGTCATACGTACAGCGAGCGTTTTATTATTTTTTTGTTCAGTTTATAAAGTAAGTGAAAATCAGTGTGATCATGGAAGGACAATTAATTTGTTTTCTATGTAAGAAAAGTGATGGAAAAATAATATTGTTTTCGGAAGGAACATTAAAAAATGAAAAACTATTTTAAAGGCGAGGAAAATACACAACCTCAAATATAACAGCGTTACTTTGCCAAATGAATATACAGACGGTGGTTATCACCGCGAATGTCATAAAATATTCACAGGACTGAATAGCCAATATTATTCTTCTGAACCGATAATTTCAAAAAAAAAAAGTGTTAAGAATCAAACAACTAGTGTAATTACAGACGACTCATCTAATACCACGCCGTTGACACTTGAATTGACAACAAAGTCAACACCCGAACCTCCAACAACATCAGACCAAAGTTCATCTTCTCAATCAACGGAACCACAACCTTCAACTTCTCAAGAACAGTCTCATTCACCAGATTCTGCGAATGAAGGTTCATTCGCAGAATCTTTCTCAATATCACAACCAACCTTCGTTTTTGAATCAGGAGCATCACAGTCTACATCTTGTCCAGAAAATCCGGACGTTTCAACATCACATGTAAGTGAACATGATGATGCAAGTCAGGGCGTAAATATCCAGGCTGAGAGTGATGCTCATATTAAAGATACTGTAAACATTTGTATATTTTGCAAAAAAAAAAGAAAAAAGTACGATCAAAAATGCTCCTACTTCACGCAGCTGATACAAGCCAATTTAAATCTAGTGTCTTACCTACTATTGAAGATTTAGAAGATTATCATGAGCTGTTCATCACTTTAACTAATTTCTCTGCTCCAAAAGTTCATTATCATACTGATTGTAGAATTAATTTTAACAACAGTGTAGCTTCCAAAAAAAAAAACAAGTAGTAAAAGTGAGTGGCATCATCATCGAGAATATCACAGAATAGTTTTTAATGAAATCAGTAACATCATCGAGGATGACGTAATTAAAAAAGGGCGCTGTTATTTATTGGTATATTTACATGAACTTTATGTTGACTCACTGGAGAAAATTTTTGAAGAAAATTCCGTTGAAAAAAAAACAGTCTCTGAAGTCAACGAGGCATTTAATCGAAAAAAAATGCGGAATTTCGATGCCAGCAGTTTACCACCTTGTAAAAGTGAGCTATCTCAGCAATTTTTGCGGGCAAATTATATTTGGAATAATGCTCACCTGAAGAAACCAACTACATACAAACCAGAAAATAATGGTTGGATCCTGCAAAATGATCAATATCATTTTAAATGGTTTGAAGGTGATCAGCTACCAAACTACGTCAGTGATTCTCTAACAACTGTATCAGGTATGTAATTAGGATGTTACAATATTATTATGGAAATTTTGATTATTTATGATTATGTTAACATGGATTAATTATTACAGAAACTGGCGAAGAAGACGATATTGATAACGACCAACCCACAGATTGGAGCAGCGGTGATGAGGATACTCAAGATATCAATGACTGCGATTCATAGAATATCTTTGAAATATTTTTCTATGAATTATTGTATTAGATTAATTATATTATTCCAATAACTAGTATTAAAATAAATATTTAAGTATATTATTGGATTGTTAATTTAATGATTCCTAAACACGAACATTTTATAAAAGAATTTTCTAAACATTTATTCGTTGATTCTTAGTTATTGTACATAATGAATTTTCATAGTAAATCTAAAAAATAGTTCTCATTATATACAATAAATGTCCTTCCATGATCACACTGATTTTCACTTAGGTACTTTATAAACTGAACAAAAAAATAATAAAACGCTTGCTGTACGTATGACTATTCACCACATAATACACAATAAATGACAGCTGATGCGCAGTAAAACGTCGCAATGGACCGAACGCGGTATTTCACTCGCACCCGCTGACACATATATCCCTCGCGCTCGCACCTACATTAGACTTTTGATGTGCCTGGCAACATAAAGGAACTACTGAAACTGTCTGGCTATTGAGAAAACATCATTGGATAGTTCTCCAAATAACATATATAAATTATAGCTTTTATACTATACCGTAAGCATAGTAACAATTAAATATACTTTAAGGGTGCCTGGCAGAGGGTTGCAACCGTACGAAGTGTCTGGCTTTCGGCAAGGTGACTTCTAGGATTATTATAAGTAAAATACGTAAAAACTGAGTTTTATACTTTACCAAATTTAACACACAATTTTACACACCTTTATTACCTGATACCTGCGAAAGCCACCGCGACCCAAGTTTCATAGACGGGGTTCGTTCTTACCTGTGTTGGGGACATACTTTGAGAAACTTACAGCTTTTATACTTTACCGAAGGTCTGGGGGCCGCTGACTCTTGCTCTATATGATAAAACGAACTTATCGAGTGAAGTTCGATCATTATTATATGAGTCGCTTTATTCGAAGATATAATCACCCACCCACCCTAAGCCCTTAAGTTTTGCTAGGTAGATAAAGAGTCTCTAAAAAGAATGAGGCTCGGGCCGGCCGGCATCGATAAGGTGTGTAGTGGGGTAGACGGAAGTATGTAAACGGAAGTACTTTATTTTGCAATAAATTTTAAAAATCTAAACGTGCGAAGGACTACCTTGTTAATTATATCTTTGAATGAAGCGACTCATATAATAATGATCGAACTTCACTCGAGAAGTTAGTTTGATCATATATTATACATGCTTGCCGTATGGGGCCGGCTTTAGAATTGTCCCACCCCTCTCCACCCATTGGAGTCGTAAGAGCCAACTGAGGGAATACCGCGGGAGTGGGCAGCAGCACTCCCTCGAGTATTAACAACATCGACCTGCGATCGCCAACCCGCCTGCCAAGCGTGGCGATTACGGCACTATCCCCCATATGAGCGAAACACATGTCGTGGCGTTCTCTTGGGGAGGCCTATGTCCAGCAGTGGACTTCGAAAGGCTGGTGGATGGATGGATGGATTATACATGCAAAATTGTTTGTTTGTTTGTAACGCTTTCACGCCGTAACTACTGAACCAATCATTATGAAATTTTGAGTCTAGAGCCCAGAAAAGGACATCGGTGACAGGCTACTTTTATATCGGAAAAAGGAATGGTGCCCGCGCGATAGCAACTTTTACATAGAGACCGTTAATGTACCGTACAGTCATGTCGGTATTTATATTGCGAAGTCAGAAAATAATACCACTTTGACAACGTGTACAAAAATGCATATATTATATTGTAACACATTAAATATAACATCAATATTATAAAAGCAAAAGATCAAAGTAGTATTTAAAATATCTTACAATAAAATTTATTTTAAACTCAAATAATTGTACCGTTAACAAAAGTTCAGCGGTCAGTGAGTGGCAGCATGTACCTACATACCTACACTTAATTATAATTCGAAGAAGTTGGTCAGGCGACACATTATTTTTCATTTAGATGGGAGGGGATGCGGGTTGTTTCACACTGACTGTGGCAGTGGATCAAGTCAGTAAGTGCCTACCTAAAGGGATGTCTGGTATTTTAGTGTTGGCAGTTGTTACCGCTATCGTATCGCGTTTTTACATATATAAGACTATAGGTAGGTACAGTGTGCAACATCATCAGAACCCGCTAGTTATTGTTATATGCCTAATTGCTTATCTAAACAAGTATAACAAATGATTAGACGGAGTTTAGCACCCAAGTATGATCAAGCAGTAACTTCGTACCACTGATGTTCATAAGAAACTTATAATATAACATAAATTCATCAAAACACTTCCTCAATATCACTTTAGTAACTAGGTATACATTTATGTTGCCCAACCGAGAAAGGCTGATTACATTTTTACTCTGCCTTAATATAGTACATTGTTACCCTAGGGATGAAAGCAATTTAGTCCCTCGAACTATTGGAGCCTTAAATAAGTCTTTATCCCCAGGTAAACACTATGCTTATCATTACGAATACGAAGAAAAGTAAAAATAAAAATCATGAATTAGCTAAAGAAAAAATGGGAGACTAAAAAATTGAATTTGGAATCGCCGTTTTCCCGCTGATTTTGTTATTTTTTTCTGTGGCCTGTCAGCTATTCAGCCATTATTTTTCATTTTAATCATTGATAAAATATAAATCTTCGTTATTTTAAAGATATAGTTGCAACTATATTAAAATAAAGTCATATAAAAACAAATTCTTTAATAAATACTTCTTTATGATATTTCAATTTTACATCGCGCTGTAATTGACTGGCTGTACAGAAAATAGAACTGTTTTTTTTTATAATTACTCGGCTGTCAGTGTGAAGTAAGTATTTTTGAAAAAGTATTTTTCATTACTCATACTCTGAAAGTAGGCCTGAAGTTGCCTGAGGAGCGGGTTGAAAGTAATACTTTTCAGCCCTAGGGAGAATCGTTTTCAACTGACAGCTGTCAAATTATTAAAAGAAAAAACTAGTTCTATTTTCACATTTCTATTGAACCTTATTCTAACTTACTACAGCCACTCAATCATAGTGCGATGTTTAATTGAAATAACAAAGTTAAGTATTAAATAAAGATTTTTATTAACGACCACCTATTATAATTAACTTACTTTCAAATATTTCTTTAAAATAATATAGATTTGGGTAAAATATTTTACCATCTTTTCAATGTTGAAAATGAAAAATAATGGCTGTTATGCTGGCCGGCCACAAAAAAAAAACAAACTTTAAATAAATAATTATCTCAGCAGTTGATGTAAATTAAAATTCACTAATTTTTGCATGTTTTTATTTTTACTTTCCTTGTATTCGTAATGAAAAGCACAGTGTTTACCTCGGGTTAAAGACTTATTTAGTCCCGAGACGGGGTTTGGCGCCCAAGCGCAGCGAGGGCGCCTATGGTTCGAGGGTCACTTTCACCCCTAGGATAACAATGTACTATTTAATACTTCACTTACCTCACGAGTACGACCGTAGGTACGCATCTAATACCGAAGAAAAAGAAATTAAGAAATTCCCTGACAATTCAAAAGTGCCAGAGGTATACGACACCGTCATCACTTTAATTTGCATTTAAAATTGGACCCTAAATATCACATAATTCATTTCAGGTTGCTATAGCAGTGATTGATTGCCACATTTTGTGTTCTGTCAGCTTAAAGTTGCCATTCACTAATGAATCAACACCAGTCCTAGTCGCTAATGCAGTAGGCCACTTCACTCAAGAAACCAATAAATCTAGTGGCGACTGAATATAAGACAGCGTAGCATAGGAAAGGGCCACCAGGCGGACCGATGATCAGGTCCAGACCAGAGGGGGCCATTAGGTACAGATTGTGCACAGGACCGTTCGTTGTGTTGCTGCCTAGGTCTAGCAGAGGACGTCAAAATGGATTGATTCACTAAATACTTTGCGTTATGTACCTTTCTTTTGTTGAACTATGTGCGGTAGGTACTGGTGGCTCATGTGAGGTTTTTCGTATTCAATATGTCCCTCAAGGAGAAACAAGATATGTACAATTTTCTAAGGATATCCTTACATCTAAAATATCGTACATAATATGTCTCTTCAAACTGACGAATTAGGTATATGCTTTTACAGCTGGTAACAATGGCCTTTCCTGAACGGGATACATATAGTTTACAACTTGATTATAATTACATATAAACTATGCTAGTGGCTGCAGGCGGCCTAGTCAATCTGCTTAAAAATAGAAATTATACATTTTAAAATATTTATCAAAAATATAATCATTAAATCTACATAATAATATAAAGCTACTAAATAAATTCAACAGTAGACGAATATACCACCAGGTATCGTCTGCGCACAGATGGAGTACGAAATAATCGAGCACAAACACTCAAACGTTAATGAGGTAACAATTATAGTTAGGCGCATTTACACTAACAACATGCACATTTGTTACAATGGGCAAGTTGTCTCGTGGTGGTAAGTAGCACCTACACGTGTGTGCCCTTGCAGAGATACCTACTGATAAACATGTATCGGACACTCGCTCACTCTGCGCACAGCCGCTACTGTTTGAACTTCCTGAACGTGGGCTACTTTGCCGACAACGTCCAAGTCGAGATTTGTCCCTTATACCCCTATAATAGTACCTTTGCGTTACGTTGTCGAAATTTTTGAATTAGTAACCCCCGCACTAACTACTAGTCCGAGTTAATTTGTCATACAAATCTGAAAATTTCTTTTTAACCATGAATTCAATGTTCGCTGGTCAATTGCATCGTTACATAATATTTTGAAATTTATTGGACTTTGTTGTGGGATTTAAACGGTTTATCATTACATCCTTCCAAAAAGAATAGTTACTTGTATGTATTTTTTATAATATTATTGCCACTAATGATTATTACAAATATTACGATTTCGTAGAATTAATTTACTCCTAGTAACATTTGTAATCGTAGTGATATGATTATATAGTGTATACTTATGTCATACAAGTCGGTCTCAGATTAACAAAATAACTAAAAAGTAAAGCCACATTTTTAAAGATGTGAGTTTAAGTCTAAGGCAGGCGTACATCACTCGCTCAAGGCCCCGAGTTAAATGCCTATCGCTTCACGTACCGACCACGGTACAACCGACAGAAGACTGTCACACGCGCGCCTAAGCGCTCGCGCTTGTAGTATTGATTAAAATAAAATTATTTACGCGATTTAGAGTATTTCGACAGTAAAATTGAATAACCGAAAATTAAGAGCTAAAACTCTAAACGTATATGATCAACCAAAAAAAAAACAATTTATAAAAAAATAATCCAACCTGAAAATAACATTTAATATGGTATAAAAAGTAATGAAATATAATCTACTAGAAAAATAAATATTTAAGTTTTATAAACGACAGCTTTGTTGCTGTCAGTGGAGTCAGAAGTCTCCGAAACCGGCGAGCGGAAACCGGAGAGTGTATGAAGAGAATTATGAACGTTGAGGAAGCGAGAGATGTATGCAAGAATAGAGTCTTTTGTTACTCTGTTCTCTCTGCCTACCTCACAAGGGAGATAGCGTGATAGTAAGTAAGTAAAATCATCATAGGTACAACCCTAGCGCATTCGTTAAATGACGCAGTTACCCGAGTATTATGCGGCGGGCAAAACAATCACAACTGTATGTCTGTGTACATAAGGTACATTTCTTCTCGCTACGAACAATTGGTATTATTATTAAGATTTTGTAGATAGCCTACAAATAGGAAGTGTTCGTTATATTAAATAACTAATAAAATCAATTGCTATTTATAAATAATCTATAGCCCCGTTATTTAGTAGTTCAGTAGTTATGGACATTTTAGTGTATAAAGTGTATTAGTAAGGATTGACTCAATTCTGAAGTCCACGCAGACGAAGCCGCGGGCAGAATCTATCTAAGATATACATATATCTAAGATCACAATTTCAATTCACTTAGTAATCTATTGTTACGATTGTTAACTACTCAACGCGCGTACATAGCTATATTAAATAACGTAACCTCAAATAGCGCACGATGTGTTATACGACGATAATCAAAAGATATCGTTAAATATATTAAAGCGTAAAAAATAATAGGCGTTTTAAAAATAGCACATCGTTATTTAACGTTTTTAATAAATAGCCGTTGCGATCACTCCTACTATTAAAGAGAGATTTTGGACAAGTTTTAATGGAAGTGATGTTTCTGTCCGTAGGACTAGTATTTATTCTGTGTCTAAGGTAAGGAAAGAAAAAACCCTATAATTTGGGTAAATTTTTAAAAGTTCTATGTTTAAAACATAAGGTAAAAGTATAAAGTAAGTTAACAGTAAATCATATAGGGAACATTATGGCGCTGACGACTTATTCATGTACGTAATGTACGTACGAAATCGTCGTGTCGTTTGGGGTCATTTTAAATCATACTCTGGTCAACACTCGTGTTTTATGTCACTTCGTTTTGGCATGGTATTGCTTGTATTTGTGGACGTGAGCGCGTTTGGAATTACTAGTTTGCATGGTTTTATATATTGCTTCACTGGATTGTTCGTTATGATCCGTTATGACATCGGTAAAATACCATCGTCAATTATTATTATTTATTTTAATAGCTAATAATTATTTATTGAAATCAAAGCTTATAAGTCGTTCTCGCTTTAGTCACAATCGAGTGAACGCAAAGTGGCTTAGATAATTATCTTTTTGTACTGTTCTGTCGATTACAAATGTTACCAAAAATGATTTATAATGAATTGAAATGATCAGAAGTGCGCGAGGTCGGTGGGCGCGTACAGCTCGCCGGCGCGCGGGCTGGCGTCGGGCGCGCGCAGCGGCGGCGGCGCGGCGCGGGGCGCGGCGCGGCCGCCGCTCTTGTGCTCCAGGCGCAGGTCGCAGATGCGCATGGCGCCGTCCACGCTCTTGCACATGTCGTACAGCGCCAGCGCGGCCACGGCGGCGCCCGTCAGCGCCTCCATCTCCACGCCCGTGGCGGCGCGCGCGCTGACGTGGCACGTGACGCGCAGCGCGCCCCCCCCCCGCGCAGTCGCCGGGCGGCAGGCGCACGCGCACGCGCGCCACGTCCAGCGCCAGCGCGTGGCACAGCGGCAGCAGCTCGGCCGTGCGCTTGGCGGCCAGCGCGCCCGCCACGTGCGCCACGGTGAGCGCGTCGCCCTTGGGCACGCGCGCGTCTCGCAGCAGGCGCACGACGCGCGCGCTCACGTGCACCGAGCACGAGGCGCGCGCCTGGCGCCGCGTGACTTCCTTGTGGCCCACGTCCACCATGCGCGCGCGGCCCTCGCCGTCCAGGTGCGAGAAGGCGCCGTCGCCGTCGTCGTCCGCGTGCGAGGCGCCGTCCCCGGCGCGCGTGCAGTACGAGCGCGCGCCGAGCACGGCCCGCGGGCGCGCTGTGAACGTGCCACACACTGAGGGCGGTCGCACTACCCGCCTATGAGAATCATCGGCCGGTTCTCCATGCGCGCGAGATTCTCCATTCCTAGAAATATATATCGAGTGCATCGCCGCTCTCTCGCCGACACCGTCGATCTCTAGCTATATGTCTGCGCATCACAACGTACACTAGAAATAAATGTGTTTATGTCGTTTATATCTGTCCATCGATCGGTCTGCTACACGCTGTGCACCTTTGGGATCATCCAATTACTGCCTGATCCACTGCACTGCCCCTGATGCGAGAACCAACCGTTTTCTAATGGATTCGGATGGAATTCACAAATTCCTCACGTCTTACCCCTGCAAGCAGCTATGCTTCTCCTCTAGGAATCCTAACGTCTGTGCGGACTGGATCACTGATTATGGAGGTGGAAGCATCCGTCTGGAGCACCAAAATACCGGCTAACGGACGTCTGCGACCGCTATATATATATATATATATACATAATCTATATATATATATTATATTATACATAATCTATATATATATATTATTATCGAACTATATATATATATTATATATATATAGATTGACTGCATGCCAAAGGCAGTCCATATATCCATATACCTGGCGTGGAAGAGAGCCAGGAAAAGTCAGAATCCGAACGCCAAAGACAAACGAAAATTTAGTGCTATCTCGCTGAGAGCCGTACTTTCTGGTCGCTCGCCAAGGTAGTAAGGGCAACTGCAGCTAGTCTAGTGTCCCACTAATGCGGAAACAGTGGCAATTCAATTTGGCCAATAGTGCCAAAGAGAAAGTCGATATTTTGGACCAACTCTTTGCCTCCAACTACATACACATACATAGACATAGGACGCCGGAGCGACCACCCCGCCAACCATCCATCCATCCATCCATCAGCCTTTCAACGTCTACTGCTGGACATGAGCCTCCCCAAGAGACGCACAACGAGCGGCCCTGTGCCGACCGCATCCAACGGCTCCCCGCAGCTTTGACCAGATCATCGGTCCATCTGGTGGGGGGCCGTCCTACGCTGCGCAGTCCGATACGTGGTCGCCACTCGAGAACCTTTCGACCCCAACGGTTATCGGTTCGTCGAACGATGTGGCCTGCCCATTACCACTTCAGCATGGCAACCCGGCGGGCTATGTCGGTCACTCTCGTTCTCCTACGGATTCGATCACGTAGGGAAATACCAAGCATAGCCCGCTCCATGGCCCGCTGAGCGACTTTGAGCCTTGATATGAAGGCCAACATTCAGAGACCACGTCTCTGTTCCGTATGTCATCACTGGTAACACACACTGGTCGTAGACCTTCGTTTTCAGACACTGCGGAATATTGGACGAGAAGAGATCTTCCTTAGCTTCCCGAACGCTGCCCAGCCAAGTTGGATTCGTCGATTGACCTCTTTCTTGAAGTTGTGCCTACCTAACTGGACTGTTTGTCCCAGGTAGACATAATGGTCGACAACTTCGAGAAGCACACTCCCAACTAGGACTGGTGCTGAAATGACATGGACATTCGATATGACTTTCGTCTTGTTCATGTTCATTTTGAGACCCACTAATCGGGAAACCCTGCTGAGATCATTGAGCATGGTGCCAAGGTCCTCCAGCGATTCTGCCATGACTATGTTGTCGTCGGCATATCGAAGGTGAGTGATATATTCGCCATTGATGTTGATGCCGAATCCGGTTCAGTCCAAGAGCTTGAAGACATCTTCCAATGCAGTGGTGAAGAGTTTCGGGGACATAACGTCTCCCTGTCTAACACCTCTCTGCAGTTGGATCGGTTTTGTACTCTTGTCCTGAACACGGACTGACATGGTGGCGTTTCCATACAAGCACTTCAGCACTTCGATGTACCGATTGTCAATTTGGCACCGCTGAAGGGACTGCAGCACCGCCCAAGTTTCGATCGAATCGAAGGCTTTCTCATAGTCCACAAACGCCAGACACAGAGGCCGATTGTGTTCCTCGGTTTCCTGTATAATCTGGCGTAGCGTGTAGATGTGGTCTATGTACGTGTGTGTACTATAGCCTTTTCGGAAACCGGCTTGTTCGGAAGGCTGGAAGTCGTCAAGCCTGCGCGTGTCGATTTGTAATGACCCTCGAAAACAACTTATAGACGTGGCTCAAGAGCAAGATGGGTCTATAGTTCTTCAAGAGGGTTCTGTCACCTTTCTTGAAGAACAGCACCACCACGCTTCTGGTCCTCGACTCTGGAACTTCGGCCCCGAGAACAACGGAATTGAACAGCCTCTGAAGAGCTTTTAAGACCGGCTTTCCGCCTGCTCTCAGAAGCTCTGTGGTGATTCCTCTGGACCTCTCCCAAGATCTCATCTCGAGAAGAAATGACAGTGCCGTTGTTGGTCCTCAGTTTAGTCAACTGACTTTGGCCAACAGACACATCTCATGCGAACACTTTCGAGCCTTGGTTTCGCTCTATCGCCTCTTAAATACGGGTAGTATTAAATTAGCAAATATCGTGCCGCACAGCCTTGGAGGTCTGTCTGTTTAATCGCCTTAGGCAGGACCAATTGGCTGAGGACTGGACTATCTTTCTCCTCTCCATGAGTTTGAGAGTATGGTCCGAGAGTTTACGAGTCCTACTGACGCGACGGTCCTTGAAGTAATTTGACACGACCGCGTGGATAGTTTGCACGAACCTGCTGTTCATATCGCTCGCTGATTCGCATTCATCTAGACATTGGAAGCGATTTTGTAGTTCAAGCTGAAAGCTCTTGGGGTTCTGGTATTGGGCAGGTATTGGTCGGAGCGTAGACTTCATCAAGCGCGACCTCTCGACTTTTGTTCTAATATTCAAGATGCCCCTGACTAGTCGGTGATCACTCCCAGTTTTAATCCTGCTGATCACTGAGACATCATTGAATATGTGTCGTTTGTCCGCCAGGATAAAGTCAATCTCGTTTTTCACTGAACCATCAGGGCTAATCCAGGTCCATTTTCGCTGGGGCTGCTTCCTGAAGAAGGAATTCATCATGAAGAGGCCTTCCTTCTCCAGTAAATCAGATAGCATCTGGCCCCTGTGGTTCCTCTGCCCAAATCCATAGTGCCCCGCAGTGGAGAGGGGTGGGACAATTCTAAAGCCAGCCCCACACGCCAACCATCGCGCGGTGTGAAATCCGCATTACGCCACGTGCGTTCAGGAGGGAATTGCTGCTGCTGGACGCCCATAAGTCGAGTGGCCCGGATGGCATCCCCGCGGTGGTTCTTCAAACGTGCACCCCTGAGTTGACCCCCGTCCTTATGCGCCTGTACCACCTCTCATAAAGTACCGACAGGACTCCTGCTTCGTGGAAGGTAGCCCATGTTCACCCGATTACTAGAAGGTGATCGGTCGGACTCGTCGAATTACAGGCCAATCGCGTTAACATCTCTGCTCTTTAAGATACTGGAGAAAGTTATTGACCGCCAGCTTCTGCAATACCTTGAGGACCATTAGCTGGTCAGTGATCGCCAATACGGCTTTCGTCAAAGTCGGTCTGCTGGTGATTTTCTCGTGCACCTTGCTCATCGTTGGGCGGAGGATGGGGATGAGGCTTCGGCTTCAGCCTAGATATAGCCTTCGCGATGCGAAGGCATTCGACAGGGTCTGGCATAGGGCCCTTCTATCGAAGTTGCCAGCATATGGAATGCCCGAGGGCCTTCACAAAAAAAAATCATCGATTTAATGAAATAGAAAACGTTCGTTCTTTACAGCAATGACTCAAGAATTCATTAGCCTCGTTTGTATCTCCAACAAAGAAACAACTTCTTCTGTAACAAGAACACATCATAACCTTAATTTTTGGACACTGCATTAGGTCGAGAGCCGATTTTATCTTCACTTATTCTACTAGACTAATCAGAGATCATATCTAATATACAATCATTTGTCCATAAGCAACAGTTACCGTTTGCGTGCGAGCAGGCACACCTTGAGCTCCACTAGACACAAGGCAGCGGCGACTCACCGGCGTGGCGCGCCTTCTTGTTGCGCAGCGCGTCGCCACGAGCGCGTCCAGCTGCACGTCGCTCGCGAGCAGCAGGCCCACCTTGAGGTCCACTAGACACAAGGCAGCGGCGACTCACCGGCGTGGCGCGCCTTCTTGTTGCGCAGCGCGGCGCGCACGAGCGCGTCCAGCTGCACGTCGCTCGCGAGCAGCAGGCACAACTTGAGGTCCACTAGACACAAGGCAGCGGCGACTCACCGGCGTGGCGCGCCTTCTTGTTGCGCAGCGCGTCGCGCACGAGCGCGTCCAGCTGCACGTCGCTCGCGAGCAGCAGGTACACCTTGAGGTCCACTAGACACAAGGCAGCGGCGACTCACCGGCGTGGCGCGCCTTCTTGTTGCGCAGCGCGTCGCGCACGAGCGCGTCCAGCTGCACGTCGCTCGCGAGCAGCAGGTACACCTTGAGGTCCACTAGACACAAGGCAGCGGCGACTCACCGGCGTGGCGCGCCTTCTTGTTGCGCAGCGCGTCGCGCACGAGCGCATCCAGCTGCACGTCGCTCGCGAGCAGCAGGTACACCTTGAGGTCCACTAGACACAAGGCAGCGGCGACTCACCGGCGTGGCGCGCCTTCTTATTGCGCAGCGCGTCCAGCTGCACGTCGCTCGCGAGCAGCAGGTACACCTTGAGGTCCACTAGACACAAGGCAGCAGGCGACTCACCGGCGTGGCGCGCCTTCTTGTTGCGCAGCGCGTCGCGCACGAGCGCGTCCAGCTGCACGTCGCTCGCGAGCAGCAGGTACACCTTGAGGTCCACTAGACACAAGGCAGCGGCGACTCACCGGCGTAGCGCGCCTTCTTGTTGCGCAGCGCGGCGCGCACGAGCGCGTCCAGCTGCACGTCGCTCGCGAGCAGCAGGCACAACTTGAGGTCCACTAGACACAAGGCAGCGGCGACTCACCGGCGTGGCGCGCCTTCTTGTTGCGCAGCGCGTCGCGCACGAGCGCGTCCAGCTGCACGTCGCTCGCGAGCAGCAGGTACACCTTGAGGTCCACTAGACACAAGGCAGCGGCGACTCACCGGCGTGGCGCGCCTTCTTGTTGCGCAGCGCGTCGCGCACGAGCGCGTCCAGCAGCACGTCGCTCGCGAGCAGCAGGTACACCTGGAGGTCCACTAGACACAAGGCAGCGGCGACTCACCGGCGTGGCGCGCCTTCTTGTTGCGCAGCGCGTCGCGCACGAGCGCATCCAGCTGCACGTCGCTCGCGAGCAGCAGGTACACCTTGAGGTCCACTAGACACAAGGCAGCGGCGACTCACCGGCGTGGCGCGCCTTCTTATTGCGCAGCGCGTCCAGCTGCACGTCGCTCGCGAGCAGCAGGTACACCTTGAGGTCCACTAGACACAAGGCAGCGGCGACTCACCGGCGTGGCGCGCCTTCTTGTTGCGCAGCGCGTCGCGCACGAGCGCGTCCAGCTGCACGTCGCTCGCGAGCAGCAGGTACACCTTGAGGTCCACTAGACACAAGGCAGCGGCGACTTACCGGCGTGGCGCGCCTTCTTGTTGCGCAGCGCGGCGCGCACGAGCGCGTCCAGCTGCACGTCACTAGCGCCCGCACGCAACGCATCGCGCAGTGACACCTCGGCTGCGCCCAGCAGGCACACCTTAAGGTTGCCGTCAGCCGTAAGTCGCAGCCGGTTACACGTGGCGCAGAAGGGTTCCGTCATCGAGTGGATGAAGCCCACGCTGCCGGCGTATCCCGGTACCTGCCACACCTGACACACCCACAATACGCTACATTCACTATTTATTTATTTATTTATTTATTTATTTATTTATTTATTTATTTATGGAAAACCAACAGCTTAAGTAAAGTAACATAAATTTAGCATAAGTGACAGGAAGCCAATTACAGGTTTTCACCAATAGAAGCTGATTACAACATCAATAACTATGGAACACTCGATATTAAATGAACATATAAAAGGAGAGAAAGAATTTAGATATCTAATACAAAAATAAAATGATGATATATTGATTGTTTAGTTGAAGAATTTAAGATTAAGCATGTTTCGAACCGTGCTGCTTTTGACAATAAATGGGTCCAACGAAAGTTCTTTACATAAATTGTTACAATCATGGCTTGCTCGCAAAAGGTATGAGTTCTGTCTGTAATTTGTGTAAGCAAAAGGAACTGCTATGGGTGGGTAAAAGCGGACATATCGATATGGTACATTAAAATAAAGTCTGTGCAAAAGATCAGGGCAGTCAATTTCATTTGAAATAATTTTCATTAAAAACGTACAATCCGCTAGTCGGCGACGATTTGTGAGTGGTTGAATATGAAATGTCCTACATATGTTAATATAGTTCTCCGACTGATATGGAATATGCATCCGGTAGCATAAAAACTTTATAAAACGCTTTTGTATTTTCTCCAACCGGTCAGTGTATTTACTATAGCATGGATTCCAAATTTGTGATCCGTACTCTAAGTGGCTTCTAACATACGTACAATATAAAATTTTTAATGTTTTGGCTTGTTTGAAGCCTTTAGAGATCCTCATAATAAAGCCAAGTGCTTTAGAGGCCCTAGCAACGATTTCATCAATGTGCACGTTAAACAGTAGTTTGCTGTCGTGATAGATGCCCAGATCTCGCACTACATCACATCTAGGAACTGATTGGCCTTTAAGTGAATATGATGTAGGAAGCGTGGCACGACTACGGCTATATGTAACAACAGAACATTTCAGGGGATTGAGATCTAGTTTATTACGTAGACAGTATTCCTCGAAACGTGATAAATCTAACTGGAGATTAGTAGCATCTTCTGGACATGAAACGGCAGAATATATCTTCATATCATCAGCGAAACAGAGCAGGTGGGATGTATGAAAGCAGGAGTCGATGTCGTTAACATAGATGATAAAGAGCAAGGGGCCCATCAAGGAACCTTGGGGCACCCCGCTAGGCACTGGTACCCAACTAGAAATATAGTTATTGACCACGACTGCTTGCGATCTGTTTTCCAAATATGAAGAAAACCACCTAAATAAATCACCACTGATTCCAGACTGCAAAAGTTTCAACTTTAAGATGTTGTGGTCAATTCGGTCAAAACATTTAGTGTAGTCAGTGTAAATCACGTCTACTTGAGCTCCTCTGTCCATGTTACTGGTTAAGTAATCATTAAGTAGAATGAGGTTTGTTACTGTTGACCGGCCTTTTAAAAAACCATGCTGAGAGGGACTAAAGGAGTTCTTAAGAGCCGCGTAGACCTGATCGTAAACCACTCGTTCAAAAACTTTGGCCAATATACAAAGCTTCGATATTGGGCGGTAATTAGCTACCTCTGTTTTTGTACCTTTTTTATGAACAGGTGTTATGTAGGCGGATTTCCAAACATGTGGAAATGTACAACTAGACAGAGATTTTTGAAATAAAAGAGAAATTGGTAAAGCTATTGTCTTAGCACATCCTAATAAGAATTTAGGTGATATATTATCCGGTCCCGACGTTTTATAGGGATCAAGCTTAATTAATATGTTTTGTATATACTCTGTATTAACCTCAATTGAGTGGATATCCGATGAACTGATGAAGCTCGAACACTGGTACAACTGCTCATTATTTAGTGCGTCATCGACTGGGTCAAGAAAGGACGAACGAAAGTGAGAAGAAAAGGCATTACATATAGACTCTGCAGTTGAAACGGTAGTACCACCATGATTAAGACAACAAGGGATAGCATTAGATTTGGAACGATTATTAACGAATCTCCAGAAGTGTTTTGGGTTTTTAACAATAGCTGATTCAGTATTAGATAGATAACTTTCATAACATTTATTTTCTAATTTAGTAACCCTGTCGCGTAAATAATTAAAAGTAGCCTCGTCAGATAGTCTGCCATATGTTTTGAACTTACGATGATACTTAGATTTTTCTTTAATTAGTCTTCTTAGTGCTGCTGAGTACCAAATTGGGTAGGAGTGGTATTTAATCTGTCTCGTAGGAATAAACTTCTTGTGAAGGTCAGACAAAATATTATAGAAATAGGTTACAGAGTCATTGAGCGATTTATTGTTAAATTCAGCCATCCAATCAATAGCCGAGATTTCTTCGTTAATCCTGAAAAAGTTACCCTTATCGAGGATATATTGGGTATACGGCGCAGGTAACAAGTGCACATAATCGCAAAAATTTGCTGTAATAACGAGGGGCGGGTGATAATTATCAATTATTGATAGGGGCTCAAGGCATTCACAAACCGCTACCACTTCATTGCATATAACTAAGTCCAACAGTTTACCATATTTGTTTAGTACTCCGTTATACTGGTTCAATGACAGCAGTTGTAATTCATCCACTAACAAGTACTCATCGCTACTGGAAGCGTTAATCGGTGAGAATGAATCACTTGTGAGACGCCACCTAATGTCACTCATATTAAAATCACCAACGATCAGAAAATTATCATTTGTATGTCTAAGAACCAGCTCATTTAATTTGCTGAGAAAGTTAGACAACTGAGTAGAAAAACAGTAACCGCGATTCTGCTTACACAAGTATATTACACAAATATTTAGTTTGATTTGCGTCCTAGTGGTTGGTCGCCGTAAATTGAGGGTTACCCACAGATCTTCCGCTGAGGAGTGGAAACACGGTTGTGGAATAGCACTTAAGCATTTACGGATAGCGATCAAAACACCTCCCCCGCGAGTTTGCCCGGTTAGCAGATAGTCACGATCTCGGCGCCATACAATATATTCACCACCAAATAACTCACAATCCGACATACCATCGACCAACCAAGTTTCTGTGAGAATAATTACATCGTAGGAACTGCGACAAACCTCACGATAAAACACTTCACTCTTGGTACGAAGCCCGCGTACGTTTTGGTAATAAATACGCAATTTATTAACATTATCGTTAGCCATTGGGAATATTACTTATTATAGTTACAGCATTAACAGCAGGACAAGATTTTAAATTATAGTAGTTGAGTATCGAACTCCAATAAGGGTTTTCGAGCAGAAAAGCAAGCAATAAGTAATCATAAGCATAATTATCACCACAAAAACAAACAAGTATAGGGTAATATGAGATTAATGTATAGTTAAGTGTAAAATAAAGCAAGCTATAAATGAGTGTACTAATGAGTGTAAGTGAGACAAGCACAGATTGCAACATTCTAATGTATAAATAAGCGCGGAAAGAACAGCGATAGGCCCGTTCACAGACAGTATTGCGCGGTATTAAATGTAGTGGGGACACGGCAGCGATGCTAAACCTTTTACAAAGAAGTGAATTATAAGCAGATATTTTATTTAATAATACTATGATGTTTAATTTTGATTCAATTAATGAAGCGATAATAAATGTATAAAATAAAAATTGTATAATTACTGATTGAAGTCACGTAGTTGAATAAAGCAATAGATTAATGGATTTTGTTTAAATCCTTATCCCTTGAAACAATAATAACAGGGGAGCCATCTTGCTTGCGGACATGAATTTTGCCGTGCTTGACCCATACAAACTTGATATCCTTTTCCTTCGCTAGTATTTTAGTTTTATTAAGGAGTTTCTTGGAGATAGGACTAAGGTGATCATTAACATATACTCGATTAGATTTACCATCAAAGTCCAAATCATGCGTAGATAGGGTTTTGATCGAGCGAGCTGCAGCAACAAAGTCTTCCTTTATATAGCGGTTTAGGAAACTCACGACTATTGATTTTTCCTTGGAATTAAACGAAGGAATTCTTGACAAAAAATTTACCTGGGTTTTAGAAAACGGAAAATTTGCTTTGCGGCAAATTTTGTCCAAAATACCAAACAAATCTTCATCTTTTTTAAGTGGAATCCCCTTTATTTCCACGTTATTAAGTCTGGACCTCTGATCAATCGTGGCCAGTTCTGACTTAATAAAGTCGATGTCAAGTTGCATCGCGTTAGCTGCCTCTTGAAGACGCTCTAAATTTATTACTCTGGTCTCAATACCAGATAGCTTAGCGGAAAAGTCATCCAATCGCCCTGCATTAAAATCGTAGCTAACTTTCAGCTCCTTGAGCTCTTCTTTTATGGACTTCACGTCGTCTGTTAATCTTGGAATGCCAGCCAATTGAGCCTTAAGTTCACGAATTTCGCCAAGAATAGTCTGAACCGATGCTGATTCCGGGAAAAGTAATGAAGAAGGAGATGATGGTGATTTACGGCACGTCCCGCACTTCCACACCGCTCTTCTGTCACTGCCTAATTTTCTCCAACCACTCTCCCCAATGCCAGCACATCCAAAGTCCAAATTCTTCTTACAGGATGCGCACTGCACTCCATCGTTAAAAGTTTCATTGCAGATATCACACTTCATTGTGAAATGTAGGTTTAATGAAGATAAAAAAAAAAATGTTGGGAAACACTGGATAAGGAACCAGTTAACGTCGAAGCGTGCTTACTTAACGAGTGTTCGAGTTTATGTAACTTACCTACGACAAAACCACATGTTACCTCCTAATAGATACCGCATGCTGGGCGTCGACGCACGCAACACAGTTTTAGCAGAGGGCATAATGGAGAGGACAGACGTCCACCATGGAGGGTCAGCGGGGCGCCACTGCACCCCCCTCCCCCCCTGTCGCTGGGGACAGCGGAGTCATAGTGCACCCCGTCCCCGGAGACGGGGCTTTTAGTACGAGTGGTACTACTAGTGGTGCTACTCGCCCAGTGCCCTCCGGCCCTATGCCGTTGCCCTGTCAGGGCAGCCATGTGGACACTTACTCCACGTCGTCAAGTTGCCCCTAAAGCGGAAGAGGCGTAGAAGGCTGGGCAGCGTCTCAAGGGCCAGCCCAGAGAGGAGTTTCCTCCTCAAACAGGTGCTGGCCAGCCCTCACGGGCCCCAGCGACCATTCCCCGGGTTTCTCGAATCCCACCTCCCGCAACGTCCGACCCTGCACCCCCTTATGAGGGCTGGTAGATAGTGGAGTGTGAGAGGAAAAAATCTCGGGGCAAGAGGAAAAAGGGGGCCAAGGGATCCCGCTGCGTCAGGGAGTAAGCCCGGTTAAGAAGGCCGAACAGCTGCAGCCTGGGCAAGTGGCCCTATCGCGGCGGCCGCTACATTGGCTGCCGCAGACAGCCTCTTCGTGGGTTGGAGTCCCGCGCGGGTCACCGTGCTGAAGCTCAGGCCCGCGAGGTGATGCATGGCGATCGGACACACTCAGCCGACGTGCACTAACTGTTTTGACTGCAGTGGTCTTTGTTTCATTAGGCAGGGCATCGGGCAGCGGTGCAGGTTGCTGCCCCTCACTGTTCCGCGTGCGCGGCAGGCAATAGGCCTGCCAGGGGACATTGTGAGGAGACTCCTGTCGTGCGGTGTCTCGCAGGTTCGGTTCTACTATAACTACTGAACCAGTCACTATGAAATTTTGCATATACGTGTACGTGTCAGGAGCCCAGAAAAGGATATGCTACTTGTCATCGCGGAAAAATAAAAGGTTCTCGTGGGGTAGTTACTATTAAATGGGAGCTAATTAGTGCGCTGTATTGATGTCTTTAGACTGTGGAGTCCACGAGGACAGCACCTAGTTTTATCATAACTACACTACAATTAGAAATTATGAATGAATAAACTGACTGTAATAAACTAACAACAGACATAATTTCTGTTAGCTATGTATAAAATATTGTTCCACTCTATCGGTACGTAACGAAAAGCAAATCTAGAAGGAGTTTATTTATAATGTTGCACGCTCTTGACACTGAGTCATACAGCAACATTGAAGTTAATATGATCCAATAGGATCATTCAATAGGATTGGTTAACTACGATATACAACGCCTAAAACTGAATTATCATCAAATGGGAAAAGTGTATTAACAGCAATATACGGCGGCGAAGGTATCATGGTGCTTGTCGAGTACATTTACTTGTTGTTGTTTGTTGTTTTACGTGAGTAAAGTGAGAATGATGTTGCCTAAGTTCGAATCAAAGAGTGGCATGTAACATTGAGGCAGTCTATTGATGT
Source organism: Leucoma salicis (assembly GCA_948253155.1). Lineage (NCBI taxonomy): Eukaryota > Metazoa > Arthropoda > Insecta > Lepidoptera > Erebidae > Leucoma > Leucoma salicis. The sequence continues at coordinate 26,471,297 of OX411815.1, read as the reverse complement.
TCGTGCCAGGTCATTATCGTGGCTCGTATAATCATGATAGATTCAAGCTGGAGACAAGAAATAAATCGGTGATTTGAATGTGGAATGTGTGTGAGTGACAAGATTGATTGTGCACATATTGTGCATCTGAGTACTACTCAGCTTGCACTGCACTGTTCGAAAGATATCTCCACTAAACAGTTATAGTTCGAAGTATGCGACTGCCACTTCGCGAGAAGCTTAGTGCAAGGCACTTTGAGCTCGCACGTTAAAGCACAACGATACGCACCGTGGCGGTGTCGTTGCCCCGCGGCGGCACGCGCTCCAGCGCGGGGTGGGCTTCGCGCACGGCACGCAGCACGTCGCGGTACGGCACGAGCTTGCTGGCGTTCCACTCGTTGCCCCCGAACGGCATGAACTCGATGAAGCGCACCTCCAGCTCCAGCTCGCGCGTCAGCTCCACGAAGTCGCAGATCTCGTCGTCGTTGAACCCTGTGAAGGTCGAGAATAGAGCGCGTGCGGCGGGCGCGCGGCGCGGCCGGCGGGTACGCACCCCGGATGAGCACGGTGTTGACCTTGACGGGGCGCCAGCCCAGCTCCAGCGCGTGGCGCAGCGCGTGCAGCACGTGCGGCAGGGCGGCGCGGCGGGCGAGGCGCTCGTAGCGCGCGGCGCGCAGCGAGTCGAGCGACACGTTGAGCGCGCACAGCCCCGCGCGCCGCAGCGCTCCCAGGCGCCGCGCCAGCGCCACGCCGTTGGACGTGAGCGCCACGCGCAGGCCCGCCGCGTGCAGCGTCTGCACCACCTCCTGTGCGCCGCGCTTGCGTTACGTACGAGACCGCGACGCTCTTGAGGTTCCGTACCTCCGAAGGAAATACGGAACACTTATACGAGCAATTCGTGTGTACGTGAAAACAAACTAATTTGGGCCAGATATAACAAAAAATTGTGGAACTAAAGGCCGCCGTACACATTGGGCCGAGGGGTTAAGCCAGCGTGTAGGGACAAAATATCGGTTTTTGCCTACACATTGGCGTACAGATCATTTTGCATTGACGCTTCGATAAAAATGGACGTGGAACCTCTTGCAGCCGCGGCAATCTATATACAGGGTCTGTCGTAAATAATGGATAACCGATTAATCGGAGATAGCCTGATGTCAGGCTCAAGAAAGGCTTTAAAGGCTTTTTATTTTAGGATTGCCATTGGTGTGAAAACGGTAAGCAATTTTGTATTTTCTTTTTAATTTTTCTTCTTTGCTCATTCATTCGGTCACCATTTCAACAAAATAACTTATTTTAATGTAATGTCCAATGTGTGTGTGACGCACCGGCAGGTCGGGGCGCAGCGTGGGCTCGCCGCCCGTGAGCCGCACCTTGCGCACGCCGCCGCGCGCGAACACCTGCGCCAGCTCCGCCAGCGACAGCGGCTGTGAGATAATGTCCAATGTGTGTGTGACGCACCGGCAGGTCGGGGCGCAGCGTGGGCTCGCCGCCCGTGAGCCGCACCTTGCGCACGCCGCCGCGCGCGAACACCTGCGCCAGCTCCGCCAGCGACAGCGGCTGTGAGATAATGTCCAATGTGTGTGTGACGCACCGGCAGGTCGGGGCGCAGCGTGGGCTCGCCGCCCGTGAGCCGCACCTTGCGCACGCCGCCGCGCGCGAACACCTGCGCCAGCTCCGCCAGCGACAGCGGCTGTGAGATAATGTCCAATGTGTGTGTGACGCACCGGCAGGTCGGGGCGCAGCGTGGGCTCGCCGCCCGTGAGCCGCACCTTGCGCACGCCGCCGCGCGCGAACACCTGCGCCAGCTCCGCCAGCGACAGCGGCTGTGAGATAATGTCCAATGTGTGTGTGACGCACCGGCAGGTCGGGGCGCAGCGTGGGCTCGCCGCCCGTGAGCCGCACCTTGCGCACGCCGCCGCGCGCGAACACCTGCGCCAGCTCCGCCAGCGACAGCGGCTGTGAGATAATGTCCAATGTGTGTGTGACGCACCGGCAGGTCGGGGCGCAGCGTGGGCTCGCCGCCCGTGAGCCGCACCTTGCGCACGCCGCCGCGCGCGAACACCTGCGCCAGCTCCGCCAGCGACAGCGGCTGTGAGATAATGTCCAATGTGTGTGTGACGCACCGGCAGGTCGGGGCGCAGCGTGGGCTCGCCGCCCGTGAGCCGCACCTTGCGCACGCCGCCGCGCGCGAACACCTGCGCCAGCTCCGCCAGCGACAGCGGCTGTGAGATAATGTCCAATGTGTGTGTGACGCACCGGCAGGTCGGGGCGCAGCGTGGGCTCGCCGCCCGTGAGCCGCACCTTGCGCACGCCGCCGCGCGCGAACACCTGCGCCAGCTCCGCCAGCGACAGCGGCTGTGAGATAATGTCCAATGTGTGTGTGACGCACCGGCAGGTCGGGGCGCAGCGTGGGCTCGCCGCCCGTGAGCCGCACCTTGCGCACGCCGCCGCGCGCGAACACCTGCACCAGCTCCGCCAGCGACAGCGGCTGTGAGATAATGTCCAATGTGTGTGTGACGCACCGGCAGGTCGGGGCGCAGCGTGGGCTCGCCGCCCGTGAGCCGCACCTTGCGCACGCCGCCGCGCGCGAACACCTGCGCCAGCTCCGCCAGCGACAGCGGCTGTGAGATAATGTCCAATGTGTGTGTGACGCACCGGCAGGTCGGGGCGCAGCGTGGGCTCGCCGCCCGTGAGCCGCACCTTGCGCACGCCGCCGCGCGCGAACACCTGCGCCAGCTCCGCCAGCGACAGCGGCTGTGAGATAATGTCCAATGTGTGTGTGACGCACCGGCAGGTCGGGGCGCAGCGTGGGCTCGCCGCCCGTGAGCCGCACCTTGCGCACGCCGCCGCGCGCGAACACCTGCGCCAGCCGCGCCAGCTCCGTCAGCGACAGTAGCGCGCCGCGCGGCGACAGCGGCACGCCCTGCGCCGGCATGCAGTACTGGCCTGCACGCACACGCACACTAAGTACTTACTGTCCCACAGAGCCTTCTCACTAATACAGGATGAACTAAGACTATGCCCTTGTCGTTCTGAAATAATATGTATACTAACTTACATAACAATCACTCAACTGATTGTTAGTGGTAGTTATGGTGTAAAAGTATAGGTCTTCAAATACTTAGGATCAAATCAATTAATTGGGGTGCTGTCCCCAACGTGGAGACATTATCAGTGCGTAAATTAAGACTATATCATAATTATTATATCAGAGACAATATCAGGGGCAATATCAGGGAGCATTATCAAGTAGTAATATCAGGGGATATTTTTAAGTGAAGTGCGGTTGTAGTGTTATCGGAGTTATCGGAGCGAAGTAGCGCAGCATCCAGCAGCAGTATCAGACAGCAAAAACATCTTCCATCAAGCGCTGACATCAATATTGAGTAAGATCGTTTTAAGTTATTTATATTTTTAGATAAAAATGTCGCTAACAATTGAAAATTTCTATGAAAATCAAGTGGAGATTTAAGAATCCATGGTGAAACTTCTAACGAACATCAAAAAGGAAAGCGCGGACCGGAAGACTTAAGAAAATTTCAAGCGTCGTCAGGACACACTGGAAGCTTATTGGAAGGAATTTCAAGCAAACCATTCAACGCTGCGTGAATTTCCAACAAGTAGCGACCACTCATATTTTGTCAACAGACTATGAAAAGGCAAGGGAGCTTTATTTTACTATCAGGAACGTGGGGGAGAAATCTATGGATCAATTGAGATCATTAAAGCACCGTCCACAGCAAGAGGAAGAGCAGCCAACAGTTTTATTAGCAGAAGAACGGAGAACTGCGAGTTCTACAGGACTGAGTAAACTGGATGTCATGATCAAAAAACAAACAATTAATTTCCGAGCATTCACTCGGACCATTGAAAATATGGATTTAGAGGTATTAGAAAGCAAGTGGGAATTCGAAGACGCTTTAAAAACAGTGCAGTCACGTTGGACGGTTATAGACAACCTACATTGGGAAATCCAAGGGGAAACTGATGGAGAATATTTCTGGTACGAGGACGACTTTAATACGTATGAGAAGAAGTTCAACGATATCAAGAAAAAACTTAACAGCAAAATGTGGTCAGTATCATATCGCGCTAAGTCCACCCCTCAAATGGACATTCCATCGTTCAACGGCAATTATCATCAATGGGTGTCGTTTAAAGATTTATTCAACGAAGCCATCCACAACAATCCGTCATTATCAAACGCTCAAAAAATGCAGTTTTTAAAGAGCAAGGTCTCCGGTGAGGCTGAGCGTTTGATTCATCATTTACAAATTAGCACAGACAACTATATCGTGTGCTGGGAAATCTTAAATCACAGATATAATAATAAACGACTAATATTTACATCACACGCTAATATTCTACTAGGGCTACCCACTATGCAACAACAATCATTAATTCAAATCAAAAAACTGCATGCCGTAACAAAGGAGTGTTTACACGCCATCCAAAATCTAGGGGTAAACACGGAGACTTGGGATTCACTACTCGTACATATTTTATCCCAAAAACTTGACAACGATACATATACTGAGTATATTCAATCGGTGAAGAACCCTCGGGAACTACCTGAGTTGAAGGTGTTTCTTAGCTTTTTGGAGAGTAAGTTTACAGCACTAGAATCATCTCGTCGGAAGCAAGATATGACAGGTCACAACTTCTCACAGAAAATCAGCACATAATTTTAATATGTATTCAACAAATTATTCTTATAATAAATATAACAACCCATCGAGGCCCCCGTTAAAATCATTGCATGTGTCGAAATCGGAATGTGGACTATGTCATGCTGAACATGCATTGTTTAGTTGCTCTAAATTTCTTGAACTATCAGACGAGCAAAAAATGAAAACTGTCAAGCGGCTAAATTATTGCGTAAACTGCTTATATGACCATTTTAATAACCCGTGTTATTCCAATAAAAGTTGTCGAAAGTGCAACGGCAAGCATAACATCATTCTACATGGAGCATTTATAAATAATAAGCAAAATTCGAGAGAAAAACCGAAAGAGATGAACAAAAGATGGAAGATACGAGGTGCGATTACCATTTAAATCAAATACAAAACAACAGCTGGGATTTACGAAATCAAAAGCTTTAGCTCAATTTCGAAGCATGGAGCGAAAGCTGCAATAAAATAATCAGTTAGCCTTAGAGTATAGACAGTTTATGAACTAATATAAACAATTAAATCATATGATTCCTGCTGAAACAAACATAGGGTCGGAATGTTATTTACCACATAATGCTGTCACTCGGGCTGAATCATTAACAACTAAGCTACGCGTCGTATTCAACGCTTCGGCGATATCATCAAACGGGAATAGTCTCAACGATATTCTCTACAAAGGCCCGAATTTACAGCAGGACCTTCAAGAACTAATTTTGAAACGGAGACAATATCGTTTTGCCTTTACAGCGGATGAGCTCCCAGAAGATATCAAGAGAAAATGGCTAAGCCTACGAGAAGAATTCAAAAATATTAGCACACTAAAAATCAATCGCTGGTGCGGTACAAAACTAGGAGATAACATCGAATTGCATGGGTTCTGTGATGCTTCTCAAAAGGCTTACTCATGTGTTATTTATTTTTAAATACATGGAAATGAACCAACCATAGAGCTAGTGACTGCCAAAACGAGAATAGTTCCCCTAAACAAAGTCATATCAACTCCTAGACTAGAATTAATGGGCGCTCAGCTTTTATCAAAACTGGTACAAAAGGTTCAGCAGTGTTTCTCGAACTACAACTTAAAATTATATGGCTGGGTAGACTCAACTGCAGTCTTGGGTTGGATTCAAGGCGATCCAGCTAAATGGAAGCCTTTCGTAGCTAATCGAGTGAAATTAATTACTGACGTCATACCAGCTGCGAATTGGAGCTACGTAACACGAAGGAAAACCCCGCGGATTGTGCGAGTCGCGGGCTTACATTAGCACAACTCAAAGAGCATACGATATGGTGGAAAGGTCCAGCATGGTTGCAATCAATTAAAATGCAAAATAAATTTCAATCAACCTTTGACACGAACCTAGAAGTCAAATCAACATATTATAAACAAACAAACGTAGTCATAACACAATCAAATACATCAGTAGCAGAAAACATTGTCAGTAAATTATTAAATAAATATCATTCATACAATAAAATAACACGTATATTAGCATGGATATTACGTATACCTACGCGGAATAAGGTCGGTCGTTTACTCTATCTCTCCTTACAAGAACTACAATGCGCTAAAACGCTGACTGTTAAAATTGTCCAACAGAAGGAATTCGTAAATGACATTTTACAAAAACATTGAAAGGTGCATTGTAAAAGAAAATTTTGAATTTAACCCCTTTCTTAGACGAACATGGAATATTACGAATAGGGGGCAGACTTAATAAAGCGTACATCAGTGAGGAAATTAAGCATCCTATTATTCTTCCGAGTCACAGTCAATTAACATCTTTAGTTATAGAACAAACACATCAATGGAGTCATCATGGGGGACCACGTATGACATTATCCCATCTACGGCAAAAATATTGGATAATCGGAGGGAACAATGTAATTAAACAGCACATCAGGAAATGTATCATTTGTAGAAAACAAGAGAGAAGTAAGCAGCACCAACTCATGGGAGATTTACCAGCATACCGTATAAACCCTGAGAGTGCATTTTATCATACCGGGGTAGATTTTACCGGTTTTTTTGAAGTTAAGGCAAATAAGGGGCTAGGAGTCAAGACAACGAAAGGTTATATCGTGGTATTTGTGTGTATGGTAACAAAAGCCGTGCACTTAGAACTAGCGTCGGATTTAATTAGTTCAGCTTTTCTAGCAGCACTGAGCAGAATGGCCGCACGCCGCGGAGCTCCTCGCCATATCTGCAGTGATAATGGCACTAATTTCGTGGGGGCAAACTGAATGCTTCAAGATCATTACGAACACTTAAAACATATTTTTTCTAATAACTTCTTCGCTGAGATAACGGAATTAGGCATTGAATGACATTTTAATGCGCCGTCTGGGCCAAGCGCAGGAGGTTTATGGGAGCGAGCAGTGCGTAGTCTCAAAAATCATCTTAAAAGAGTCGTGGGCGAACAAAAGTTAACGTACGAAGAGTGGTCTACCCTTTTATCAAAACTGGAGGCACATCTTAATTCTCGACCTCTCTGTACACTATCAGAGAACCCGGATGATTTAGACCACTTGACACCCACTCATTTTTTTACCACCAGGTCTAGGCTAGCTATCATTGAAACAGAGCAAGATGCACGAACGAGGTGGCAATTAATATCAAAATTAGGACAAGATATATGGAAACGTTGGAAAGCCGAATACTTAATGCAACTCTCAGCGAGGAACAAGTGGTTGACAGAAAGGCCAAATATCAGGGTTGGAGATTTAGTGGTAATTCACGAAGATCTACCAGCAGCAAAATGGGCTATGGGTCGCGTACTTCAGACGCATCCAGGAACAGATGGACTAGTACGAGTAGTTACCTTAAAATCGAAAAACGGTATATTTAAGCGCCCTGTTATCAAATTATCACTCTTACCTATCAATAATCAATCAGAATCACCGCCAGTACCGTCTGAACAAGTTGAAAATAAAGAGAAGGAAAAGGATCGTCACCCAAAGCCCAGAAATACCAAATTCAGTTTAATCAATGTTTTAACTACTTTACTTTTCTTCCTTACTTTACTGTCGCCGTCATCCTCAGCATATAATATAGCAAAATTAGGCAATAATCAGTCACTATACTTCGAGCCTATATCAAAAATCCAACTTATTCGGGATAAATGGACACTAGTAACTTATTACGATATGACTCCCTATGAAGAGGCTTTACTAACATTCAGAAAAATATCAAATTATCTAGAAATAGTACAACAAACCCATTGTGGCATAGTTACATCACAAATGAAACACAACTCTCAGGAATTTCAATATTATGACGAGCTTTTATTGAATCAGCACTATAATACTTACGCCATACGGCGTCGTCGACGAGATCTGATAAATGGAATCGGATACGTAACTAACAGTCTAATCGGAGTATTGGATGCCCAATTCGCGGAACAGTACTCAAAGGACATTGAACTTATACAACGTAATGAGCAACATTTATCGATTTTATGGAAAAATCAAACATCGGTGGTGGAAGCAGAGTTCAATATACTTAAGAGAATGGGAGAAGAAGTAGAGAAACAACACAAATTTATCAACAGAAAACTTATGGTTCTAGAGGGAGTATCAAACACCGTGCAACCAAAATTGCAAAATATGTCAATAATAGAAGATTTCTCTATCATAGCTATAGCTGGTAATAATTTATTACAAAGTCTAAAGCGGCTATAACACACACACACACACACACGCACACGCTTCTCAACACTATTACGGATATTTATCATGGTCAAATCAGTATACATCTTCTTACGCCACCACAACTCAAAAAAGAGCTACAAATTATATATAGTCAAATGCCTAGCGAGAGTAAACTACCTATTGAAAATATCGATGCGGACCTGCATTATATTTTTAGATTACTTAAAGTAAAAGCACGCGTTACTAAGCAATATGTCAACTTTGAAATAATATTCCCTTTGGTGGGCCGAGAAGATTTTCAACTATATCAACTTATAGCAATACCTCACCAAATTCAAACGAACATGGTCATCGTAGTACCGGTATCAGGGTACGCAGCAGTCAATTTGAAAAATGATGCATTTTTTCCCATAACGAAAAACGAATTACAAACTTGTCTGTATAACAAAGGTTCATAAATTTGTCAATCATCTGCACCGATCCTTAATCTGCAACGTGACGATGAATTCTGTGAAAAAGACACTTTAACAAATAAATGTATTACTCAAAGAACACCGTGTGCCAATAAGTGGTTAGAACTCGAATCAGCATCCAGATATTTTTATTTTTGCTGCAACATATATCCCATAAAAATTATATGCAATGACAACATTTCCCAACAATACTTAAGCCAAGCTGGCATAATAACGACAAGTCAAAACTGTATCATAAAAAGTAAAGATTTTTCACTACATACTGTTCAGCAGCATTCCAATTACATGAACTTATCGGCAGATATATTAATACCTTAGCTGGATGTGATCAATCATATAATCAACCTGACAATTCCAGTAGAAGCACTCCCCGAAGAGTCGGGTGTCAATAAGTCCATTAGAATACTCAGCGAGCAGATCCATAAATTAAAGTCTAGTCTATCAGAAGAAGATTTGGAAGAATTATCCCCACATGATATTCACCAGTATATCATAAGCTACGTACTAGTAGCTCTAACCATAACAGCAGCAATAGTTTGGGTCTGGAAGAGTGGTTGTTGTAGGTGGCACCGCAATCCGGAGGAAAGTGGCCAGTCGCCAGCACCAGCACCGGCAGTGCCCGAGGCGTCACCAGTGTATAGTGTAGTGAAACCGCGAAAGCAGAGTACAGCTGACCGTCAGCTTAGTGATAGTGAGTTTATTGAAATCAGTGAAAGTTTACCCAGTGTACTACAAAGCATGCGTAAAAAAGACAAACCAATATCCCCTAGTATTCACAATATCAGACTTAGTGCAAGTGAAAACACCAGGGTATAATAATAATGAAAATTGTTCCTTGAGCTCCTTGTACCTCGAATATTGTTACGATTACGTACTCATTTTACTTTCATTTACTTTCTTATGTTGGCTCCATTTATTTTTATATTTAAACGTACCAAAGGCTGCGCTATCATTCCCATTCGCTTCCCCTTCCATGTCCAATAACTTAGATTTAATGGCGTCTGTTGTTATGCGCATTCCAGAGTGTTCTATCGCCATTATCATTGGCGAAAACTTTTCCGCTAACCCTGCCAACAATAATGAACCGATCCACTCGTCATTGATATTAAAGCCGGTTCCAGCCAATTTTTGACCCGTCTCCACTAATTGAGTCACATAACTATTCATAGAATTGCAATTTTCTAGTCGGATTGATATGAGATTTCTTAATAAACTGATTTTTCTAGTGAAACCCGAATCATCATATAAGGATCTTAATTTATTCCATAGTTCCTTTGTAGAATTTACTCTTTTTACATGGACGTAGATTGATGGATCTATTGTTAATATCAATTTGGCTCTGGTTTTAGCATCATCTGCTGAAGCAACCGCCGGTTGACCTGGCTCTGGCTTGATGCATCCTAGCGTCCCTTCCAACACAAGAAAGTTTTCGGCCGCAAAACACCATTCACCATAGTTTTCGCGCCCTTTGAGTTTAGGTACGCTCGCTAAATAGTTTGAGTTCGAAGACGACATTACTTTCGTAAAAAATAAACTGCACTTAAAATACAATTAACTGTTTTCTCAATGCAACTAATTATCACTAGTCCAGTGAAGACGGTCACGAGAAAACTAATTGTCAGTACCAGGAATGGCCTAAGATCATAACCACTTATTAATTTATATTTAATTTGGAGGAAAAAATAAAACGTGCTTATTGAACGGAAGAAGGAATAATATTTATTGAGGGTTGAACTATCATTCATAGTTTGTTTAGATGTGTACATAGATGGCGTCACTAGAACCTAAACGAAGTGTTATTTTATTTTGAGCATACAATAGTTACAACACTAATAAATATTGTTTTATCATCTTGTATCATCCGCCATCAATAACACATTCATAATTCTATCATTGTATTTTTGTTTCTCATCTGAGCTGCTCGGGAAGATGTTCGGGACAACCGAAAACTATTTTACTGACGCTGCACATAGCACTATTGGCACGGTTCGCAGTTACGTCAATATGTTAGTTTTAAGCAATCATTTTAAACAGTTTTAAAACAATCCGCGTAGCACTCACACGTAAACAATAAATATAATCAGCAATAATCATTCTCTCATCTTGGCATAATAATCAATTAATTGTGAATAACTTAATACATCCATAAAAACTCAATTCTCTATTTTACTTATTCTATCAATCTATCAATAATCCAATGTGGGGACAGCACCCCGCATAGGAAATACTACTATGTCAAGAAAGTACAGAGAAAAGATCGATAATACACAAAATTTTCATTATTCATCCAAATTTATTTTATCACCTTCAAAGTATGCTCCTTCAGAAACGATAGACTTACGCCAACAAATAATCCAATGACCAAAACATTTTTTAAACGCTGTTTCCGGAATTGAGTTCAGTTCTCGCCGCGAATTCTTCTTTATGTCTTCTACCGATTGAAAATGGATACCACGAAGTGGTAATTTGAGTTTAGGAAAAACAAAGAAGTCGGCTGGAGCCATATCTGGTGAATATGGTGGTTGATCGATAGTATTTGTTGAGTGTTTGGACAAAAATTCATTCACAATGATGGCCTTGTGGCAAAATCCAAGAATTTTCTTTCCACAAGTCTGACCTTTTTCGTCGAATTTGCTCTCTTAAACGCCGCATAACGCTCAAATAATATTCTTTATTTACCGTTTGACCTTCTGGCAAGAATTCCGAGTGCACAACACCGCAATAGTCTTGTTCTTGTATTGACTTGTGGCGATCCTGATAATTCCGCCAATGACAATGTTCTCTTGATTATTTTGCTAAATTTATGTGATGGTCAGAACTCAGTAGGTATTTTCTAATATAACGATTGGAAAGCTTTGTGAAGGGAAGTAAAATAATAAATTTAGAGATAAAAAGAAAACAGTCAACATGACTTCGACTTTTGATCGACTTTGGCGTGGTTTTTTCGGTTTCGGTTCAGTTCTTAGATAAATAATCTATAGATGTAGCCATGATGCATTAGGAAGTGTAGAAGTGAGACGGGCATATACGAAATACGCTAAGAAAATTGAGACAAGTATCGTATCTTCCTGTCTCATATGACGTGCAGGTTTTTCAACTGGCGAACTTTCAAAAAGTTCGCCATTCAACTTAATCACCATGACTACCAGGGATGCCATTAAAAGGAAAATTAGGTGTCGTGCTTTGTTTTTAAAAAAATGCCGTTTCAAACAAATTTATTAAAAAGCAAACTTTCACGCCTGATTATAATAACAAATAATTATAATAATAATAATTACATATTGTTCCTATAGTTATAGTGATTAATTAGTTTCCGTACAACATCTATAAAATATGTCAGATAAACAAACTTTATTTGAATTGTACTAAATTCGTCCCGCGGGAAAGGATGGGATGGTGACACTGGTATTCTTAATCCGTCACCAAACGGATGTTGCAAGAAAAATATAATGTTTGGCACACTATATTTATTGATGAGTCAAAGAGTACCAAAGGAACTGCATTTATTTATATTTATAATCCTTTTCTAAATAGTGGAAGTTTTACCGATAGTCTATGAAGTATTGAAAAAGATCTACGACTTGCAATCGAGGGGAGTGTCTTTGAGACTGCAATGGATCCCAGGATATATCGGAATTAGGGGTAACGCAAAGGCAGACCAACTTGCTAATTCAGCATCTTCGAGTGGGACATACTACAAAATATTTCCTCATTACAGCTAGGTAATCCCTAGATACAAAAGGAAATTCTGGGATATATATGGCAGGAATATTTTGATTTAAGATCAAGAGAAAAGGGTATTTGGTATAAAACCATACAGTGCATAATCTTTCGTAGCCCCTGGTCCGGATATGTCATAATTAACAGGCAATATTTAAAAATTGCTTTCAGACTCCGTTCCGGTCACTATTCATCGGCAGAGTATGCATTTTTTTTATTGCATGTAGTGGCAGACGAGCCACAGTCCATCTGATGGTAAATGGTAACCGTCGCCCATGGACTCGACTATACCGAGAGTATTATCAAGCCGCTGCTCACCAATTCATTTCACAGATATGAATTGAAATATAAACAGCTATCTCCTGCTACAGCCAAAATGCAACGATGTGCTTCATGGCCGGTCACACGGGAGATGGTGGTAACAACCCGCTCGGGCCCGATACCAAGTGTGTACTCCCACTTGGTACCCAGCCCTACCACCAGTCATGCAATGGATGATAATTGCTTACTTCCCTTAGCCGTCTCATATGACACCCGTGGGAAAGAATAGGGTGGTGACACTTGTATTCTTAGTCCGTAATCACACGGACAAAGTTCTGTTAAAAAAATGCGCATCACCCAAATGTGAGATATGTGATGTGGTGGAGGACGTGCATCATATGTTAGTGGAATGTGATAGGAACTGGAGTCATAGGGAATTGTTGCTGAGAGAGTTTGGGCTGATTATAAGTAATGTGGGTATTTTCCAATCCATTCTGACAGAACCCGCCTCAGTTGCTACAAGAATGGGTTACAAGGTATATGAGATGGTGGTTGCTTCTCAGCAGTTCCTCCCTACTGCTTAGATTAGATCAGGTTAAGATTGTTATTAGTTACAAAGAGTACAATGGGACTGGCATATCCATGTTCGATAAAAGTCCCGAAACTAAATAAAGAATAAAACAAATTATACATTTTATTCATCACAATATCCGATGTGAAATCCACTACAATACATTTACTAATAACTACGTGATGTTGCATAATTGGTGTTGAACATATAAAATAAAATCTTTTTTAAATAGTTACGTTACAATTTTGTGACGGTTCATTAGCTCGAAACTCTCACCTAATTTTGCATTCACAATATTAATCAGGATAATAAGTGATCGATATTAATATGTTAATTAATTAGTGATTTATTTAGGTAGTGGTAAAAATTATATCGAGATCTTCATTTAACTTTTGCCACATTTAGGGCGAATAGCCATAACCGTAACGTAATAGCCACACTGAAGTGTAATATTGCTGTCTCACGAGTGGCCACGCGATGGCTACGTCTATAGGTTATTTATCTAAGGTTCAGTTGGGAGTCGCCACTCCAAAGCTTGTTGACTAGTTTGCATGTCTAACTCGTAAACCCACGTCTCGTCACCAGTAACAATGCGTTTCATGAATGTTGGGTCGGAATTGACTCGTTCTAGCATGTCCTCAGCGACTCTCATGGGATTGAGTTTTTGGAGAAAATTCCGGTCTTTTGGGACTAGCCGAGTGGAAAATAGTTTCATACCCTAGTGATTATTTAAAATGGTACGGATCGTCTCGTGAGACACAGAAAGTTCAGCGGCTATCTCTCTCAAAGTTGATTGAGGATTTTCAGTCACTATTTCCTTCACTTTTGCAATGTTAACTTCAGTTGCAGACGTTGATGGCCTACCAGAGCGAGGCAAATCTTCCATCACATCTCGACCGCTTTTAAACGCTTTGTACAACTCATAAGCACGTGTTTTTGATAAAGTCGATTCACCGTAAGCCTTCTGTAATATTTTCAGTGACACCGAACACGAAATTCCATTGGCGATACAAAATTTAAGACAAACTCTTTGTTCGATGTTTTTGTCCATTATGAAATTCGCAATACACACTAGATATGAAATAACTAAAAACAGCACTGTATTTAACTCAGACTAGAGCGAAGAAAATTCTTGACATGTATGAGCGAGAACACAAGATACAATTTACTGATGCAAAAAACAGACAAGTCATAGATTTTTGTCTTTGTCGCCGTGGCCAGTTTTTGGTATTGTCACGATGTCAAAATGCTTTGTCTGTCACGATTCAACTGACATAATCGAACATTTTTATAAAAAATCGGGTTTTACATTATATATATATATTTACGTATTAAATCAGTGTTTTGAGAAAAAGACTACGTGATAATAGCGCTTGTAAAATAGTTTACTATGCTACAAAAGCTACAGCGAGCGAAAAAATACAGGTAGGAACATTTCATTCATATGTAGTCGAAAATGAAATAATTTAATGATTGAATGCTATTAAGTGATATAAAATTAACTTTTTTACTCGTAATTAATAATTGCTACTAAGATACACTCGCAAAACACGTTTTCTAGCTAAATTTCTATTACTGAGAATTGTTTCGGTGTTGCCTTATTGCAAATTTAATTTGCCCAGTTTTCACTTTACTAATAAATTTATATGTCATTTATTAGATGATGATAAAAACTTACCATTTTAGGTTTTCCTCTAATCCTGAAGCGAGATCGAAATGGGTGGATGCTACGCGAAAACGAGGCAACCCACGAAACACCCAAAATATGTTTCACGATATTTTGTTGATGTTTCATTATACATAATAAGAAAATAGTAACGTTGGGAGCAAAATCATTGCCAGTGAATATGTTCATGTAAGTATAGCTTTTAAAGTCTTTGTACTTCAACTTTGTAAATAAATCTCAATTCTAGATTACGACTACCGCTGTAGTCATAATCTAGAATTCAGAGAAACTGATTTGCTCTCTCTTGTGACACCTGCCTGGGGTTTAAGGGTTTCAAAATAAAACCCAGGAGTAAAACAAAATTAAATAAGATATGGTCACACCCCAAATGATAGGTGGCAACACAAATTTATAAGGTCGTGGTATTCGTCCTATAGCTAACTTCACCACTTATAGTACTCTCTCTCCCGTGGGACCGGCCATGAAGCACATCGTTGCGTTTTGGTCGTAGCAGGAGATAGCCGTTTATTCTTTCATTATATATCGATGAAATGAAATGGTGAGCAGCGGCTTGAGAATACTCTCAGTATAGTTGAGTCCATGAGCGACGGTTGACATTTACCATCGGATGGGCCGTGGCTCGTCTGCCATTAAATGCAATAAAAAAAGTTCTTATTCAATTAATTGAATCAGCGCTGGAAGGATGATAATTCTTTACTTATTTGACCCAGAAAAGAAAGAAAAGATAATTTAATTGTATTCTTATCTACTATTATTTTATTAAATATAACTTGTTATTATTTACCAGATGAGCAATGGCAATTTATGAAGAAGCAACTTATCTTGCATCAAGGCTCAGTCTTGGTATTTCTCTACGTGATCGAATTCTTATTACGGAGGTAGAACGTGAATATCCGACATAGCCCGCCGAATTTGCATGCTGAAGTGGCAATGGGCAGGCCATATCGCTCGACGAAATGACAACCGTTGGGGAAAAAGGTTCTCGAGTGGCGACCACGTATCGGACAGCGCAGCGAATTATGGCCTCCCACCAGATAGACCAAATATTTGGTCAAAGCTGCAGGGAGCCGTTGGATGCA
The DNA here is from genome assembly GCA_948253155.1 of Leucoma salicis. NCBI lineage: Eukaryota > Metazoa > Arthropoda > Insecta > Lepidoptera > Erebidae > Leucoma > Leucoma salicis. The sequence continues at coordinate 26,455,197 of OX411815.1, read as the reverse complement.
GTCAGCACAAGCCCGCTAGTTCTGGTGCTCTCTTGGAGAGGCCTATGCCTAGCAGTGGACGTTTAAAGACTGACGGTTGGATGAATAGAAAGGGTAGTAGATTTACTTTAAAATAATTATTTTGATAAACGTTGTGATTTTCAATAAAATATTTGTTACGAAGAGTTTCTTATTTACGACCAAGTTACAGACCTCATTTTAACTATCGTTTAATTTGCCCAAATATGGTTAAATATTTGTCAACCTGGCAACATTTAAAATAAAAATTGCTGTTTCAAGTGCGGCCACGCTGTGGCTCCGTCTATTAAGTTCTTAGTCTGAGGTATTTAATATAAATAACAGATGCAACTCAAACTCCGCGCCAAAATGGATAACAGTTGTGCCAATCTAACAACAAAAAAAAACAAAAATTTGAATTTGGAACCATAAACAAATCATCCATTCCCAATACTTTCTTGACTGAATGTAATGCTACTTTTCATCCTGAACAAAATTAATAGTTTCCGTGAGATAACAATTTCTTACATAGAGATTATGTATTCTAAAGTCGTCGCGAACGGAATCTAGTTTATAATATTAGTAAGGATTGACGGGCACCTACATCAGTACGCCTTCTGTGTGCATGATATTGTGTAAGATACAGTGTTGTTGTTCGGTCAATGTACTTTAACTATAAAGCAAAGCGTGCGTTGCCTTTAAATTAGACCCTGGCATTGTGTGCTATTACTTTCACAAACTGCCTTCAAGTCGTGCCATATAAATTTTTCGGAAAAACGATGTACCTAAGTACTTACTATTTTAGCAAAGAAGAATAAATTCTAACTGCTTCTACCACCACGAATGGGCCGAAGTCCCACCCTCTCACAGAGGATCAGCGTCAAACAATAGTATAATACTCACACTGATGTGTTTCGTACGTAAGTGAGAGCGCCAAAGGCCTAAACACCTTTTTCATCCCCTCCTTATTTCCTTCCTATGGATCTATCTCCTAGCCCCTTCCTTGGAGTTGGCGCGAGAGTGATGCCTCTGGTGTTGCTAGCATTTATAGACTACGGTAACCGCTTACCATCCAGTAGGCCGCAAGCTTGTTTACCACTCACGTAGCAATTAAGAGAATTCTTGGTATTTAGATATTTTTATATATATTTTTAGCATTTGACATGCTTAGCACTATACATTAAACACAAAGTGAAAAATGTGAAATCGAAAATAACAGTCAGGAGCAGGATTTGAACCTGCATCTTCTGGATACCGTCCAGATGCTTTACCAATTCAGCCATCCTGACAATTGCTCCTGACTGCTAATTTCGATAACACATCATACTTAACGTCTTTGGGTGACGCCTGCGCCATCTGTCGGAAGTATTTTCATACATTATACCGACCAGGTAAACTTAATTTTACAATTAAGATTTTACCTAATAATAACGCAAACCCTTTAAATATTTAGATATTTTTATATATATTTTTAGCATTTGACATGCTTAGCACTATACATTAAACACAAAGTGAAAAATGTGAAATCGAAAATAACAGTCAGGAGCAGGATTTGAACCTGCATCTTCTGGATACCGTCCGTAAACCGTAATCTTAATTGTAAAATTAAGTTTACCTGGTCGGTATAATGTATGAAAATACTTCCGACAGATGGCGCAGGCGTCACCCAAAGACGTTAAGTATGATGTGTTATCGAAATTAGCAGTCAGGAGCAATTGTCAGGATGGCTGAATTGGTAAAGCATCTGGACGGTATCCAGAAGATGCAGGTTCAAATCCTGCTCCTGACTGTTATTTTCGATTTCACATTTTTCACTTTGTGTTTAATGTATAGTGCTAAGCATGTCAAATGCTAAAAATATATATAAAAATATCTAAATATTTAAAGGGTTTGCGTTATTATTAGGTAAAATCTTAATTGTAAAATTAAGTTTACCTGGTCGGTATAATGTATGAAAATACTTCCGACAGATGGCGCAGGCGTCACCCAAAGACGTTAAGTATGATGTGTTATCGAAATTAGCAGTCAGGAGCAATTGTCAGGATGGCTGAATTGGTAAAGCATCTGGACGGTATCCAGAAGATGCAGGTTCAAATCCTGCTCCTGACTGTTATTTTCGATTTCACATTTTTCACTTTGTGTTTAAGAATTCTTGGTTTTATTATCGACCCTTTTCAGAACGCGATATGCCAATAAATAGGTTCCGCTTTTTTCAAAATTGTCACCAGTAGAGCCTTCTGCATTTTATCAGTCATGAAGCACAATGTTTGTCAATCCGTATCGTGAAAACTGGACGTAACCAACCCAGTAGGTCTATTTAAACATTTTTATGATGACTACGGCTCTTGGCATCAAACAAGTCGCCTGTAAGTGCGTACGTTGCCTTTTTTTTTTTTTTTGGATGTGAAACATCTAATGCGGAGGGAGGGTAAAATCGGCTGTTAGCGTGGCGACGATATTTACTTGTTCCGTTCAAATCTTGCAAGTTAAATTAGACACACTTCTCGACTTCCTATTGAGCTGAAATTTTACAAGCATATATATATTGCGTAATAATACAATATTATGATGACATGGAGCTAATCTGATGATGGAGCTGGAAGGTGGATATTGGAACTTCATAATGAAACGGCGCAACACTATTGAGTTTGGACTCGTTTGATTCGTCTTGACGAGTACTTTGTCTTTAGATAGTATCCAGGGTCTGATGATGGAGCTGGAAGGTAGCCACAGTAACTCTGTAATGAAACGACTCAAACTTATCTGAATTTGGAATTGTTTGTTTCGTCTTGACGAGTACTTTGGCCCTAGATGATTTCCAGGGCCTGATGATGATACCACCGAAGGAATGTAACATAGTTCCAGTGGCCCGCCAATAAAGGCGGAGAGACGGTACACGGCGGGTTTCTTTAGTGGGTGAAGGCCCCACACTACCCTGTTCGTTGCCCCGAGCGACGGGGTGTGCGGTTAGGAATATTTTATCCCGACTAAACAAAAAAAAAACAAAAAAAGGGCCTGATGATGATGATTTATGTCCATTTCCGCTATTTTATACATGTCATAATTTTATGCAGGCACACATTGAAAAAGTTATGATCATTTTATTTCTACTCATTATTCTTACAAAATAATTTCGATGTTTCTCATCTGGTAAACGTCCCGCGACGTCTATTTTTTTTTTTTGTTAAGGCGGGAAAAAAATTCTCTAACCGCGCACGTTGTCGTACGGGGCAACGAACAGGTTAGTATGGGGCTCCAACCACTAAATACGCCGTACCGTTTTCCGCCTGTGCTTGCGGACCACTGTAACGAACCACTGGAAGACATTACAGCACAGGAGTATAGCACATTCGTAGGAAGCATTGTGGGTGGCGGACGTTCCCCGGTCTATCCACCCGCGGCCTCGGCGCGGCTAAGGCATTCAGTTATCTAACAATATGAAGTATTGTATTGTACCCTTGCACATCAATTTAACATAAATTATAACCACAATAATACGTGCACAAATTGAAAACCAACTGTGTATATATTTGATCACGACATATTAATACGCCCACGTCGCCGATCATATAGGAAAACAAATACATGACGTGTTCCACTTCGGTAATCGAGCACATTTCGCGTATTCTATGGCTTGCGACCCGTGGGTATGTTTTGTTGCTCTTGTATTTGTAGCTTTATTCCAGCCGAGAATGTAGCAGGACACAAACAAAGGTACCTACTTCTACTTGCAAAGGGCGCATTTTAAGCAGACGTGAAATTTATGTAACATCGATACGGCTATACCACGCGATAACAAGGTAGGCATTCGAGGCGTACCTTCAGCTTCAAGTGCTCTAGTAGGTATCTACTATACAGGTCATGTTAACGTTTTTATTTTTTATTGCCGAGTTCGATGTGTGTAGTGCAACATTACATTAATCACGAAAGCCCGCCAGCCAGCCACGTGCGGCGGAGGCCGTGCACGTTGCTCAATAACAAATATATTATAAAACCTTCAACTACATTCTAGACTTTATATGCGCGTGAAGTTATAGCGTTTATTACTGAGAAATATACATTGATTTTCGAAGAGGAACTCTTTCGATGTGAGTTTAATTAACAATTGGACCAGAATTGAGTGAAATTTAAGGATGAAACACTTTTGTTTGATAATAATGAACAGAAAATTTCCTTACATGGTCGAGATATGTCGTGTCTATCACTTTGAAAATTATGTATCTTAGTCGTATGGTTACGCCGGCACAGTAGAGACCAGACAGAAGCTGTCAGCCCCAATGCACAATATATTATATGCAATACGCGCTATCCCAGAGGATAAACATTTTTCAAGGGTATGAGTAGTTTACCACCGAAGGAATGTAACATAGTTCCAGTGGCCTGCCAATAAAGGCGGAGAGACAGCACACGGCGGGTTCCCTTAGTAGGTAAGGGCCCCACACTACCCTGTTTGTTGCCCCGAACGACGGGGTGTGCGGTTAGGAACATTTTTTCCCGCCTTAACAAAAAAAGAAGGGTATGAGTAGTTTTAGTGTGAAACTACAACAAACAAATTCACTTTCACATGTTGGATATACATCTGTATATTATAATAATATCTATAACTCTGTAGAATTAACATAAATCCAAATATGATTTTCTTTTAGTAGACCAGCGGCTAATAAATAATGAGGATGTTCATGGATAATCATATATTACAACAACAAAAATGTTTACTAGTGAGTGTACAGCAAACACTCACTTTCAATATCAGTATAATAATATGACAGTGGTTATCTAACAGTAAGATACCTGACGCAATATTTACTTGTGGGCACTCGAGAAACTTTCTCAACAGTTGACATTGTTTCACACCTCCCTCTATGAAGAACCAACATTCAGTGGACACTTATGTAAACATTACTGTGTGTGTAAATACAAATGAACCATGTGATAAAATAATTATATTTTATATCAGTTCTTTTTCATTATATATTTATAAAAAAAACTGGTATGAAATATAATAATGATGATTTAGATACATGGTGTATACAATGATGGTACCATCTAATTGTCAATATTAAAAAATATATGTCATAAAGTAGTATACAAATGTCAGTAGCACCTAATTGTTTTAATTAAGTTTCATTTTATAATTATGTTGGAGTAAAAACTCAAGATAATGTATGCAATTCTGCTTTGAACTGGAAAAATCTATTAAGAACATTAATAATAAAGTTTATTATTTCCTCCACAAAGGTTCTCACACAGGTTACAATGCAAAAACATATTAAAACTCCTCTGTGAGAGGCTGGTATCTGCGGAAGGTAGACCTGTGCTACAGATCACCACCACCATTACCTTCAAACATGAGTAACAATAGTCATTGAAATATTAATAAAGTGTGTTTGTATTATTGTTATTATAATGGTGTAAACATTTTTTCAATTGAATCATACGGCATTTAGCAGTGGTATATTAAAAAACATGATTGCGAAGAGTCTGAGCTCACATATGTAGTTTTTTTTTGGAAGTTTTTATTAATAGGTAGGTAATGAAACCTGTAGTTTAGTCTCTATGTAACACATATTTAATAACTTACAGCGTAGATTGCACCGCTCGGTCAAGGAGATGCGCAGGTAGTCGTGACGTCGCCCGAAAGAGTCCATGAAGGGTTCTACCGCGGCCGGCGGCGCTGGTGCATCAGCTATCTCCTGTTACGAATATACGATGTGCAGTAACAAGATCACATTTGTCTTTGAATACCACAGACCTTTGTGGTGTGTGTATAACTTTCAAGTATAGTACCTGATCAGGGCTGGTGTTGCTGCACAATCTATAATGGATAGCCGGGACCTGCGACCCCGGTCTCATTAAAATTCCTTCATAACTATAAACTCGTGATAACGAAACTATTTTTCTTAAAGTATTACTCATTTCGCTTACAATTAACGACCGCCGGAAGCGCAACGCAATACACAAAAACACTTGCTCGGCGAAACGATAAACTAATGTAAAAAAAAAATTGTTTGCTGACAAACAACTGTCACTGTCAAACTGTTTTTTTTGTTTGATTAGTGGCTACTCTGTTTGAGTATTTGCCAATGACTTATTTAGGCTCAGACTAAGAACTAGACAGTAGACTTGTGTAGTACGTGTACGAGGTACGAATAGGTAACGCTACTTAGCACTGTACTAAAGGAAACGTTTCCTTACGTTATCCCTTATTTGGACGATTCGGACTATCAGTACAGTGCACCCAAGTGCTTGTTGTCATTCATTCATTGTCTGAGCGAGAGTGATCAAGAGCGATGCAAGATACATTGTGTGTGAAGTGCAAGTAGGAGACGACGGCGGCGATGTTTAAATATATAGTTCCTTGTAGAACCGATAGATGGCGCTGTTCGGTTCTTAAGCTCACTATGGTTTGGGTCAAGCAGTTATATAAGATTTGTTAAAATTCAATACAGCACTTTTATTTCTGTTAAAGCTGCCTGTCTCCCGTCTGCTATATTAGATACACCGACGACATTCCAGTTGCTAGCGGCGCCATGCTGGCGCTATACGCCGACGACGCTGCGCTTATCACCACCTCGCTTACCTCCGCTCACGCGGCTATCAAGATGCAGCGAGCAATGGACGCACTTCCCTGTTGGCTGAAGGCCTGAAGACTGAAGGTCAATGTGGCGAAGACTCAGGCAATCTCCGTGAGAGGCCGGGCTTTACCGCCCCCGCTGATGCTGCTGGGAGAACCCGTCAGTTGGTCCCCGACGGTGAAATACCACATCACATCATTGACTGTAACCTCACCATGCGGCCCCACGTGAGACATGTGGTCTCACAGACGCGCACTGCGTGTGCTCTCCTGCGCCCTGTCTTGGCATCCCTTCTGCCCCTCCGCGCGAAGCTCGGCGTGTACAAGCAGTACGTCCGCTCGCGCCTCACGTACGCGGCCCCGGCGTGGTATGCGCTGGTCAGCGAATCTCACCGGAGGGAGCCTCGATGACCACATCAGACGCCTGAGTACCTTGATGTTCGAGCGGACCAACGGAGCGCGAACCCGCAGCCTGCGGGGCATCGCACCATACCATCTCCTCACCGCTGGCTGATGTGCGCTTGCCGGGGTTCGCCTCGGTGAGCTCGACCTCGCTGAGCGGTGGGTTGTAGCCCACGGACTGGACAAGGTCGATGTCGGCCACTGATCGCTCGCGGGATCTTCCTACTGGCTCGATCGCGTCGCGACGACCTTCCCCGAACCACGACACTATGGAACAACGTTCCCACCAAGAGACCCGCCTGTCGTAGCCGGCGGCGTTGCTACTACTGAAATGGGCCAACGCCCAGACTACAGTTACCCCGAGGATCCAATGGGTCTGCGTAGAAGACATCGTTGTATTTCTGTTAAATGTGGGTACTGTTTCTGTTTATACTGTTTATAGATAGGTTTAGCGGCGAACCGCCGAACGTCGAATTCATAATATTAATAAATAAAAAAAAACATAATATAATATTAGAGGTGGGTCGTCGACGGTTTTTGCGTTAACGAAACGAAATCGTTTACTATAAACGGTTAACTAGTTAACAAACCAGTTGACGTTATTAACTGGTTTGCAGAAACCGAAACGTCAACAGACCTATACGTTTTAATTATAAAAAAAAACTATAGGTTCATTCTAGGCATGGGTCGTTGACGGTTTTTTCGTTAATGTAATTTAACTGTTAATCATCAAAGGTCAACAGGTTAAAAAAACTGTTAAATAAATAACAGGTTTTGAATGTTCAGTGTCAATTTTATGTCAACGTTTTCAATTTCAATCATTGACAAATGGCCAACAGGTTAAAAAAAGCTGTTAAATTAATAACAAACTTCGCCATTGATGGTCCCAAGCCCGTATGAGAAAGAAAGAGGGTTGGCTGAGAGCAGACCATACCAGCTGTTAAAGGTCAACGCCGAGTCTCCGGCGGCGGTAAATTAACCCGATAGATCAATTTAGTAGGAGATAGGAAATGATCTCCTCAACCCCCTGTTATGTAGCCGATACAGAACACGGGGACATCGGCTTAACTGCCCGTGTCAAGAGGTAGAAAGCCTCAATAAAAAGTTCACCCCAATCCTATGGTGGAGACCGCGCCAAGAGGATGCATGGCTGAGGGTTTCAGTCTTCAGCGCCAACCTTGGTAAAACTGGCAAACACATTGGATATAGCCCTCTCACAGGAAAGGCGTCACCCTGTGAACGATCACCCAATCGTCCATACTCGTGGGAACACTATGAATCAAGATAAAACACCAAAAACCAATTTAACTCAACAAGTCTTTCACAAAGCACTATTTGAAACAAGACCGAGATCTTCATCCTTTAGCGGATGCTCAAGCAGCAGCAAGCTCCCTGAAACATCAGAATCCAACTCAAACAAAACCAGTTCTGGCTCAGGTCAACATAAAACAACTGGACATTCGGACATTATGGCAAACCAAGAAAATTCTCCTGAAAAACGATGTGTCGAGCAAGAGAACCAGACATGGCAGCAGGACCACATACCTTATAGAAAAAGAAAAAGAATCGAAAGTCCTAATGAAAAGGCAAATAACCAGTCTAACATGAAACATACTAACTACTCGGTTCCAACACATAATAAATTTGGCATCCTTAGAATCTAGATATTTTTATATATATTTTTAGCATTTGACATGCTTAGCACTATACATTAAACACAAAGTGAAAAATGTGAAATCGAAAATAACAGTCAGGAGCAGGATTTGAACCTGCATCTTCTGGATACCGTCCAGATGCTTTACCAATTCAGCCATCCTGACAATTGCTCCTGACTGCTAATTTCGATAACACATCATACTTAACGTCTTTGCGTGACGCCTGCGCCATCTGTCGGACGTATTTTCATACATTATACCGACCAGGTAAACTTAATTTTACAATTAAGATTTTACCTAATAATAAAGCATTGGTTAAGCATCTGGACGGTATCCAGAAGATGCAGGTTCAAATCCTGCTCCTGACTGTTATTTTCGATTTCACATTTTTCACATTGTGTTTAAAGTATCGTACTCGTAATGGTATCGAATCAAAAGTATCGATACTTCAGAGTATCGAGTACTTTTCTTTGTTAAGGTGTGAAAAATTTACCTAACCGCACACTCCATCGTTCGAGGTAACGAACAGTGTAGGGATGAAACAATATCATTCTTTCTTCAATACTAGTACTCGAAAGTAGTATCGAATCTAGGTATCGATACCACAATCGATACTATACTAAAGAATCCATACTTCTGAGTGCTCATTTATTTTTAAAATCAGCTGAAATAAAGAAATAAGAAAGTAGTTCAATTAATCAATGCTTTATTCGCTCGGAACTCGCAACACTAGAGTATTTTCATTTTTAGTGCGTGTGTTCGTACAACAATACTAACTACTAGACACTGCAAAGAAAACGTACCCACTCAACATATAACTCGAAAGAAAATATACCTAAATTATCGGGAATTCCTCTAAAAACCTTCTAGAAAGTTGTCAGTACAGTGATGTAATTATTACAATATAATAGTAAAAAACTAAACTTTTCCATAGAAGTAACTAAACTTTTCTAGCGCAACTATCCAAGTGACACTGATTACTCTTCTTAACAATTTTCTGCTGAGGTTTTTTAAGATTCTGATAAAAACTTCTTCGCATCTTATTTTTAGTCCACGACATAATCTGCTAAGCCCTAAATTGGGAGTTTATTTCTGCTAAAATCACAGAATTCTGTTAAATCTGGTCTCACTGCCATGCCAGCACGTCAAGCCCGTACTTCCATCACACGTCCCCATGAAAACATTGCAAACAAATGCTACCATACCATTACGATGACTACCAATACGATACGATACCATTGTTTTCATTCGATACCAGTACTCAGTATCGAATGTTAGTGTTATGTACTACTAGTAGTAGTATTGAATGAAGAGTATCGATACCATATGAGTAGTATCGATTCATCCCTAGAACAGGGTAGTGTCGGGCCCTCACCCACTAAATAAACCCGCCGTCTGCAGCCTCTCCGTCTGTAATGGTTGACTACTGGAACCGTGTACCATTACCTCAGTGGGCTTTTCCTAGGCCTCCCTAATGCCTGCAAAACTACACGTCATATCGTCAGTGTCAGTCGGTGACTGGGGATGCTCCGATACCCGTGAGATATACTCACCTACTTATATAAGTAGAACTCAAATATTTTTTCAATACTACTTTAAATGACCCTAAAGTATCGATTCCTACTCATATCGATCCTATTTTTTTATAGAGCTTTAACATGTTTATTTCAGTAGCTGCCAATTGTTTAGTTTCGAGTCAACTAAGTCGCACCGATGAGATATCTACTTTTAGATTACATACACAGTCCTGATACAACTACAATTATTGTGATCTGGTTTATATAATACTTTCTGATATTTACGCGAATGTTACACATTTTGAAATAAAACTACGTTTACGGAATCTATCGCATTTATTTGATTTTTGTACTATCCCGACGTTTCAAATACTTTACAGCATGAATGATCACGGGTGGACTTAGATGGTAGACGTCCAAGGCTATGGCGATATGTTGTTTCAACGGTGTCGTCTACCCACAGTTATATGATTTTACAAAATTTTGGTTTATTTATTCATATTTAAATATTTGGTATATCTACTTTAAATTGTATGCTTACAATGTGTAAGATTTTAAGCAAGTATATTAAAATTAGCATAATACTCCTCTATATATTAAAAAAAAAAAAATTACCACAAACTACCAATTTAATTCCGTAAACGTAGTATTATTTCAAAATATTTTGGTCTGCATTTTAGCACTTGACATGCTCAGCTACTTTAAAGAACACATTATTTGTGAATGTGGATAAAGGAAACTATTGCTAGCAGGATTTGAAACTGCGTCCCATCAACCCCGGACGCAGGTTTAAATCCTGCTTGCAGTAAAGTTCCCTTTTTACTCTTTAAAAAATTACAACTACAATTACTACGAATGAGAGTTCAAGTGAACTGTTAACGAAACGAAAAATACGAACGCAATCTAATTTTTAAAAGGTTTGACATGATTGAACTAGATGGTGTTCTATCAACGTGAACCACAAAGCCAAGTATTAAGTAGGTTGACGTTGTGATTGTGGTTATCACGTGTGTCTAGAATTTTCATTTTTTTTGGCTAATCGTCTGTACTGTTGTGCCTTATTTTTTTGTTGTGTGTGTTCATGTACCGTCCTAGATACGTGGTGAAAGGTCTGTATCACTTACCTCTAACACTGTTCCCCGATCATGGATAACAAAAAACCGCCTGACCCTCCGGACATTACTCCGCCTACAACGCCTATCTTTTCCACACCGCCTTTCTTCCCCGAAGCTTCCCGTTCAAATCCCCTCACTGAATTTGCAGAGGTAGTGTGTAGTTTGTCAGATGTGACTATGACACAAGCTTCTTCATCACGCAAACGCCCGGTTGATGAGACTAATAACCCTATTAGACCACCAAAAGAACCCAAAAGCACCTTTGTCAGGGAGCAATAAACCCTCCATGACAAAGCTCCATTTATCGTTCATGTATCCCGTAACGAGCCCTCCCCCCACGCTGGTTCTACCCTCCATCCAGTTACTTTTGGCATATTTCTACAAAAGAACAATATTTCGAATGTAACCTACGATGGCGTGAAAAGGGTGGGTAGAAATAGAATATCAGTGGAATTTACTACCTACCAAGATGCCAACTCCTTCCTTAACAATACTTTACTGAGTAATCACAAGTATGTTGCCACTATTCCAACATTCCATATTACCCGTATGGGGGTAGTTACTGGTGTACCAACGGATATTACTGAGGAAGAGGCTGCAGATTATATTACTGTCCCTGTAGGCTGTGGGAAAATTCTGAAAGTCAGACGTATAAATAAAAAAGTGCTTAGGGACGGCTCTACTGAATGGAAACCCTCAGAGACATGCGTAATAACCTTTGACGGTCAAGTATTACCAAAAAGAGTATACTGCTGCTACACCTCCCTCCCAGTAGAAAAATACATTTATCCCACTATCCAATGCAGAAAATGCTGTAGGTATGGACATGTAGAGGCCATCTGCAGGTCTAGACCTAGGTGCTACAAATGTGGTGCAGAACATATGGGTAACGGCTGTGAATTAGCAGAGATAGATGCTCAGTGTATTATATGCTCGGGGAACCACTTCGCTAATAATAGAGTATGCCCGGAGTATGGCAGGCAAAAAGCCATAAAAACATTAATGGCTGAGGAAGCAATTCCTTACATAGAGGCAAGCAAGGTACTCCCTCCAGTTACACGTAGTTATGCAAATGTTGCAAAATCAGCACCTTCTACTGTGTCAACCCAGTCCTACAAAAAAACAATCCAATTAAAACCTAAGACTCACAAACCCCTTTCCCCCTCATATAACAAGTCTGCTCACAATAGCATTGTCTCCACTCCTTCTTCTTCACAACCTAATGGCTGTGCTCTTGGCAGCCCCCAGTCACAATTGCCTGACAATATATCCACACTCATTCAACTCCTTGTCCAATTATTGTCCTCTTACATTTCAAATCCTTCACAAAATACTCAATCCCTTTTAAATACTCATTCACCGTCCAACGATGCCGAAAAACTCACACAGTGTCTTCTGAATTTTTTTAATGGCTCCACATCAAACGTTTCTCCAGTGGAATATTAGGAGCGTGCTTAGCAATAAGCATGACCTCATATACCTTTTAAATAAATATAACCCCATAGCATGTGCCTTGACTGAGACTTGGCTGATGCCAAGCCTTAATTTTAATATACCTCACCATAACATTGCTCGGTGTGACAGGGCGGATGGGTATGGTGGCTCTGCCCTTTTAACAAAAAGCCAGTTTCCTTTCTTGCCTTCAGATACAACTATATTGAATGGAGATATAAACATTACTAGTGCAATGATAGAGGGTATCACAATACTCTCTATATATATATCCCACCCTCAGCTCCCCCTCCTCTCAATACTAAGGGATACATTGGAGAATATAAGTGGACCTATGCTAGTTATGGGTGATTTTAACTGCCACCACTTCAGATGGGGCTCCACACGCTGTGACACTTTTGGCACTAGTCTAGTTGAAATCTTAGATGATCTTAACCTTTGCATTTTAAACAATGGATGCTCTACACGCAAAACTCTCCCTGGACAGCGAAAAAGCTGTGTAGACCTAACTTTCTGCTCTCCCAGTATTGCTGTGTCGGCACTTTGGCACTGCACAGCAACAACACATGGTAGTGACCACTACCCCATAGTTATAACTCTGGCTGGCAAACCATATGCAGATAGACCACATCCCCCCCCCCCCTCATGAAATATAACCTCTCAAACCCAGACTGGCCTAAATTCTGTTTGGCCCTACAAAACAAAGTTATATCACTTCCCACCTTAAATAATTCTGGTACTCAGCACCCTAATCACCACCATGCCGTTTTGTTGCCAAAAATTTGCCGAAGCCCTTTGTGAGTCTGCAGAAATGTGCTTCCCAATAAAAAAATGTGCTCGAGGTAGAATTTGCTCGCCTCCTTGGTGGGATCACGAATGCACTGCTGCTATTAGGGAGAGGAAAGCGGCAGAGAAAACATACAACAACTACATGACTACTGCCAACCTTCTCTTATACCAACAAGTGCGTGCAAAGTCAAGGAGGTTGTTTAGGAGGAAAAAACGCTCAGGTTGGATCCGCTTTTGCTCACTCTTGTCCCCTTCTACTCCACCATCACTAGTTTGGAGAAGCATCAACAGATTTAGAGCAGGCTACACTCCACAAACATCCTCTGCGATAACTCGGGATACTGCGCCCCCTCTTTCTCAGAATTTCACTCCAATGTACCTAGCCTATGCCCATCAGTGGATCCACTTGATTCCCCCTTCTCAACGTCAGAACTGGATATGGTACTTAAACATGTGAGGGACTCCGCTCCAGGAATTGATGGAATACCCTACTCATTCATAGTTCATGCTAGTACTAATGCCAAACAATACTTTTTGGACATTATCAATTACTGTTATGATAACAGTTGGGTCCCCAACAGTTGGAGGACCCAAATCATATTACCTATTCTCAAGCCTGGTAAACAAGCAAATAATCCAAATAACTTTAGGCCCACTGCTCTGTCTTCCGTGTTACTGAAATTACTAGAACATGTTATTAAAAATCGCCTCGAATGGATTGCGGAATCTCGAGATTTACTACCTTGCTATCAATTTGGATTCCGTAAGGGACTCGGTACCGTAGATAGCCTGGGGACTCTAATCACGGATTTACAAATAGCACTTTCAAAAAAGGAATCTGTTGTGGCTGCTTTCCTCGACATTTCTTCTGCTTATGATTGTGTCCTTCTTCCTATTCTCAGGCATAAGCTGCACCAGCTGAGACTTCCGGTCAAGATGGTCCACTGCATTTGTACAATCCTCATGTCCCGATGCTTGGTACTGAGAGCTCAGGATCTCCCCATGCAGCAAAGACTCTTATGGAAAGGGCTACCACAGGGCTCTGCCTTAAGCCCCTTATTGTTTAATTTATACATAGCGAACATTGACTCACCCCTTAACTCCAACTGTAAAATCATACAATACGCGGATGACCTGGTCCTTTATGTCAAGGACCCTTCGATTAGTGACGCTGCCGCTTCATTAGGGGTCTCCCTAGGATCTCTTAACCAATGGATGCTAGACCATGGCTTGAGCTTATCAGTCCCAAAAAGTACGGCAGTCGTTTTTACCCGAAAAAGAACAGTACCTCAAATCCAAATCGACATTTTAGGCCATAGAATCCCTGTTGCAACAAATGTAAAGTTTCTCGGGGTCCATCTGGATTCCAAATTGACGGGCACTTACCACGTTGATAACCTTATACAGAAATGCGAACGGACAATCAATATCTTGAAGGCTCTGTCCGGCGTATGGTGGGGAGCCCACCCTGCCACTATGAAAATAATATACGATACCCTAATCCGTGGCAAGATGGACTATGGTTCGTTTTTGCTTATTCCGGGCAACAAAGGGGCTTTGGCAAGGCTAGATAAAGTACAAGCCAAATGCCTAAGAATCATCTTGGGCTGCATGAAATCATCCCCTATCAATGCATTGGAAATTGAGTGTGGAGAACCCCCCCTTAGTCTGAGAAGACAATATCTAGCTTCACGGTTTCTGTCCAGGATTATTAGCAGGAAAAACCATCCTCTAATGCAACGTCTGCCACACTTAAACGAGATCTGCAACATATCAGAATATTGGAAACACAGGGAACTACCTCTGTTGGTACAAGCTCTGCGACACATACAAAATCTGGAGGAACCCATTAGTGAACATGACAGACTGGCCCCTTTTAACTTTGACTATAAGATATTATGTTACCAACCAAGCATATGCCTGAATGCGGGAATTGCTAAATCATCCAACTCGGCGGATCCGGTATCCAAAGCTCTAGCCCAAGAATGCTGGCCTGATTTCGAAAGATTCTTCACAGACGCTTCAAAACTTTCTAAGCATAGTTACACTGGAGCTGCGGTGTACTACCAGAATTCCAAAATCATTCTGAAGTTTCGTTGTCCCAGGGAGTCTTCGGTATTCACCGGTGAGTGCATTGCTATATTGGAAGCATGCCTCTTCATTGAAGCCCATAATATCCAAAAAGCCGTGATATTCACGGACTCCTTGAGCTGCCTTAAATCCCTACACCAAAACCCGCTTAGGAGCCGATTACACTCAAATTTAATCCTTCAAATTAAGAAAACCCTCCTGTCCTGCGTCGCAAGTGGAAAGACCGTTGAGCTGGTATGGATTCCTAGCCATTGCGGCATTAGAGGCAATGAATGTGCAGATATGCTGGCGAAAGCTGCAATTTTCTCCCCATCCTCTGACCTCAAATACCTTTCTCATCAAGGACATGACCTACCCAGCTTGGCCCGAGTAGCTATGCAGTCTAAATGGCAACTGCTTTGGGACTCTTCTAGTGAAAGGAAAGGCAAGTTTTTCCGGACTATACAGCCTGTCATAACCCGAAAGCCTTGGTTCTACCAGTTCAAAAAGACGTCTCGTAGCTCCATATCCACACTCTGTAGACTCAGAATTGGCCACTGCTGCTCTCCAGTCTTCCTCCACAAAATCCATTCCCGGGATTCATCGCTGTGTGAGTGCGGGCTGGATGAGGGTAACCTGGAGCACATCTTCTTCAGCTGCCTCAAAAACGATCCAAGCTTAAATTTGTACTCTCAACTTATAAAATTGAAAACTCCTACACCTATTAACTTCCCTTTCGTACTAACTGTCTCGACTACAAAGCTGCTAAAAACTCTTATACAGTTCATCCGCCATAACTCCATCCGCTTATGAATGTCGCACCCGCTGTACCAAAACTTTTTTCCTACCAATCTCTAACACCCCAACAACACTAACCGAATATACATTTGTGTCTGTCTTTTTTGTTTTCAGCGTTAAAATTAATCACATACAGTTCAATAATTATCAAGATTCAACACAAAAATCAGCTTCACAAAAAAAAAAAAACGCACGCATCGCCACCACAACAGTCATTGGCAGAATTGTCGGCAAGTTACGGCACTGTTTGCCATAAAAGAAAGAAGAAGAAGTATTAAGTATTTTATTTTTAGTGTAATATTATGAGATTTATTCGATACGATACCTGTCTAAAGTACTCATTGAGTATAAGTATCGAATATAAAGTATCGAGAACAAAAGTATCGGTATCGAAAGGAAAAGTCCTCTATACCACAAAGTATCGATACTTTTTTCGTGTCCCATAGTTATGTATGTTATTGTTAATTGTTATGACGTTTTCGTTTCTAAGTTTTGAACAATGTGTGTGCTGTTTTAGTTGTTTTCTCTGCGAATACATGAAAAAATAACACCAGACTTATTAATTTGTTTGTGTAAATCACGACTAAATCAACATGAAGTTTGAAGACACAAAAGACTGGGAGAGTGGTAGGGACACGACTTGTGCCGATGTGGTATGCATTGTGATTTGTGTTATCTGCCTAGTTTTTACTGCTTGCTAATTCGCGTAGAATTTATTATACAGCTCATACGCCACAGCGAACGGCACGAGCTTCGTCCGTAATCTGAAAGAAATCAACCTACTAAATCACAGTATAGTCAGTCTCCTGGGCTTTTTGTCCAGGAGCAGGATCATCTATTTTTGCAAAACTTAAATTTGATATTACAATAATTCACATTTGATTATTAGCTTACTAAATCTGTTGCCTATTTTCCACTTGTCATCAAATAACTGTTGTATATTAAGTAATAATAGAACTGCAGGGTTCTAGTGTAAGATTAAATTATTATTAAGACGAGATAGCCGACTTTATTTAGAGAAAGACAGTTGGGACTCTCAATAACATTTATTTCCTTTATAGATAAATAACTATAAGTACTTGGATTTCCTTACTATTTACAATATTCCTCTTTTTGTTACACTCGTTACCAATGCTCGTACCAGATTGTGTCACCAGCCATTCTTCTGTTTTTCAAAAAACCTATTTCGAATAGTTCTCTATGCAATTCCAAATCAATCCATTTGCCAGTATCACATAAAATTATAAAAACTATTAAATAAGTATTCATATATTTTTTATAAATTGACAAGCCCTAACAATCGACCATCCTGACAACGTGAGCATCCTCGCACACGATCCCAAGTGGGAACCCTAACAATCGGAATCTTGGCTTGTAACACATTCTTTACACTTTATAACGAATTTACAAAACGCTATCATTAACTTATCAACTATAATAATTGAGAACAAAAGCTGTATCCAAACTATTATATCAGCACATAGGAGTAGATTCGTTTCAAATTTATCTTTAACATGTAGATACGTAACTGTTTAGTTTATTTGAATATTAGACACCAAATGGCGTTAATTATCTACATGTTTAACAGCTGAATTAGAAAAAGAAATAATAATAAAAATTGCATATGGTTCGCACATGAACAAAAATAAGAAACAAAAGCTTACTTTGAACCCACTTAACATGCACCCTAAGTACACGTATTGGTTCCAGATTAAACATTTATAATTAAATTTAAATAACTATACCAACATTTGTTAGTTACATATTATATTTTAAGAAGTAAGTAACTACCAGACAGACATTTAAGAGATATTAAATGTGTATCTAGTGTTTACCGTCTTTTACCAGCTTGTGGAATGAAACGTAAAACGAAAATAAAAGGTTAGGTTAGTTTCAACTTGTGTCACAGAACATCTTGAGTAATATTGTTCTGTGTACAAAACCTGGGACGAGTCTGTCCTAGCCCTAGTGTTTTAGCGAGACGGCACCTGATTCGACAAGTGCAGGTACACCTTCCCCCTTCCCCCTCACCCCTCTCCCGCCCCTCAATTCGATGGGCGTTAATGGAAAGTCGTAACAAGTCGTGTTCCGTTGTATCACACCTAGTTATCAACTAAGTTAGTATCAACTAAGGTGAAACCCTTATAGAAGCATGGTTTGGATGACGACGTTGCATTTGTACCGGGTAGTGGCGCTGCAGTCGCGCGGTGTTGGGTGCCTAGTATTGGAGGGTAGCGGGATCCGACGCACGGTGCACTGCTGGCCGACCGCAGATAGGGGGGGGACCAAGTAGTAGGCTAGCCACTCATGAAAGTCTGCCCCGCCATCTCGTGAAAACCCTGGGATGGCTCCACCATGCCGGTTGGTGACCGCAAGAGGGCCTGGTGGCAATTCCTAGGGGGGCTCGGGCGTCCCCGCGGTCTCCATGCTAGGCTCCAATAACATTGCGTTTCTGTCTTCGTTGCTGGGTTTGAATGTGCGACGTCTCCTACAACTACCATCCTTCTCCCTATTCACTCCAGCATCATGAAAAAGTCCTTAGAGAAAAGTTCCACAGCAGATGCTCTCCCTCTCTATTATAGTGCACCTCTCAAACATCCGAGGTCTGCATTCCGATCTCGATGCAGTCCACCATCATCTCGAGACTAATAAACCTTACCTACTCTTCTTGACTGTGTGTGGCCGGCTTTAGAATTATGCCACCCCTCTCTACCCACGGGAGTCGTTAGAGCCGACTGAGGGAATACCCGGGCAGTGGGCAGCAGCACTCCCTCGAGTATTAACAACATCCACTGCGATCGCCAACCCGCCTGCCAAGCGTGGCGATTATGGCATTATCCCCCATGACGGGACCGCTCGTTGTGGCGTTTCCTTGGGGAGGCCTATGTTCAGCAGTGGACGTTGAAAGGCTGATGGATGGATGGATGAACTCTTCTTGATGAAGACGCAGATTCGACGCCCCCTAGATGTGTGTACTTTGAATATCCTGGATACACACTTAAGCAAAATTTTCATCAGCGTGCTGGTGTTTGTGTGTACGTCCAGAATGAGCGTCTCCTTCACCTTGAAGGCCCCACTTTCTCCACGCTCTGGATGACTGTGGATACAGGTGTAGACAATATTGTTTATGCTTGTGTATACCGTTAGCACAGTGGTGATCAGGAGACAATTCGATTGTTTGAACACCTCAGTATGGCTACTGATATGGCTCAACTAAGATACCCCTCTGAACAGCTAGTCTTTTTGGGGGAGTTTAGTGCCTGCCACCAGGCCTGGTTGTTCCCGTATCAGGAAACTGACCTTGCTGGGAAAGAAGCACGGAATTTTGCCGTCACTTTTGATTTTGCACAGCTGGTCAAGGAAGCTACAAGAGTGCCGGACGTTGACGGTCATACAGCCAATTGCCTGGACCTTCTGCTGTCAACCGACCCAGACAGATACATTATAGAGGTTACCTCCCCATTAGGCACATCCGACTACTGTCTGGTGAAATCTGTAGCGTTCTATTCCCTACCAGATCTCGATTTTAATGGTGCGCGGAGAATGTGGCGTTACAAGTCAGCAGATTGGGATGAAATGCGGCACTTTTTCGCATTGGCGGCAAGTCTGCTTTTCTACAGAAGACCCGTCGAGTTGCGCGGATACTATAACCGATGTGGTGCGTCAGGGGATGGAGTACTTCATCCCTTTTACTGACGTATCTATTGGTGGTAAAGCTCGCCCATGGTTAACCGCAGAGTGCGCTTATGCTGAGCAGTGTAAGTAAGTACTCGGCGTTCCTATCCTGGGTTGAAGCTCAACACCGCAAATCTCCGGATGTCAGTACTAAGAAAAAAGCCTTTAACCAAGCTACCATGTCCTATAGAAAGGCGTAGAAGAAGGCTCGCTCCGACCGCATTCACCACATCGGCACAAAGCTCTCAGCCACACCAGCTGGCATTAGAGCTTTTTGGTCACTTGCCAAAGCGGTTGAGACAAACTTTTGTCGGCCTTCACTACCTCCGCTGATGAAACCTGGCGGGACATTCGCACATAGTGCAAAGCAGAAAGCAGGTTTGTTTGCATCTCTCTTTGCACAAAATTCACATCTAGACACTGGCAGTAGTCCAGCCATCCATCAGCCTTTCGACATACACTGCTGGACATAGGCCTCCCCAAAACAACGCCATATGTGTTTCGCTCATATGGGGGATAGTGCCGTAATCGCCACGCTTGGCAGGCGGGTTGGCGATCGCAGTGGATGTTGTTAATACTCGAGAGAGTGCTGCTGCCCAGTAGTAATCCACCTCAAATACCGCGCTGCGGTATTTTCATATCCGAGATCCACATCAGGAACAAAGAGGTACTGAACACATTGTCTAGTTTGGATATAAACAAAGCCAGTGGACTTGATGGTATACCAGCTATTGTACTTAAAGCCTGCGCATCCGAATTGTCTCCTGTACTCACACATTTGGACCGCTTTTCCTTGAAGACTGGAATGGTGCCCAGATCTTGGAAGCTTGCCAACGTATCTAAAAACGGTAGTCGATCGGACCCTACCAATTATCGCCCTATATCAATAATAATATAAGAAGAAATATAAGAGCCGTGTAGGGCCGGCTTTAGAATTGCCCTACCCCCTCTCCACCCGTGGGAGTCGTAAGAGCCGACTGAGGGAATACCGGAGGAGTGGGCAGCAGCACTCCTTCGAGTAATAACAACATCCACTGCGATCGCCAACCCGCCTGCCAAGCGTGGCGATTACGGCACTATCCCCCATTCTTGGGGAGGCCTATGTCCAGCAGTGGACGTTAAAAGGGTGATGGATGGATGGATATCAATAATCTCCTTAATCTGCAAAGTTATGAAGCGCATATTGAACAAACACCTTATGGCATACCTAGAAGAACATGATCTCCTTAGTGACCGACAGTACGAGTTTCGCTGAAATCGATCTACTGGTGACCTGCGCATATGCCACGCACATTTTGGGTGAGGCCCTCGAGGAAAACGGGGTAGCACTAGCTGTTTCTCTGCACGTCTCGAAGGCCTTTGACAGGGTTTGGCATGAGGGACTTTTAAACAAGCTTCCTGCTTACGGCCTATCCTCTAGTTTGATCAACTGGGTAAAGGATTTCCTGAGTGAGCGATATCTCCGAGTTGTTGTCAATGGCTGTGCATCAAAGCCTATGTCGACGAACGCTGCAGTTCCTCAGGGGTCTGTTCTTTCTGCAACTTTATTCTTGCTACATATCAATGATCTGCTCATACCTGGTGTCTTTGGGTACGCAGATGACAGCACATCTGTAGAGAGTTATCAGTTAAGTGCTCAAGCTAGTAGAGACCACGTACAGGCTCGAAGGGAGGCTATGGTTGAGCGTATAAATCTTACACTTCAGGCAGTCTCCAAATGGGCAATCTTGTGAAATTTAATGCCACCAAAACACAATTTGTCTCATATCTTCTAAAAGGAGCTCGTTCACCTTGGCTCCTACTTTGCGGGGTGCACCTTTAGAATATACCGACCACCTTCAGTTGCTGGGTTTTGAGATGAACTCGGGCCTTAACTTCGGGCGGTTCGTTGAATCTAAGGCGAAAGTAGCCGCAAGGAAACTTGGCGTTCTCGCGAAGGTGCGACAGTATTTCACGTCAGGACAGTTTTTAATGTTATATAAAGTCCAAGTCAGGTCATTCATGGAGTATTGTTGTCACATTTGGGCCGGTGCTGCTAAATGTCATCTATCTGTCAAGGGTTCAATGGAGAAGCGTGCGAAAAGGTTAATTGGTGATTCCGAACTGGTTGAAACCAATATTCAGAACCTTGAACAAAGCCGTAAGGTAGCCAGCTTCACAATATTTTATAGGATGCACTTTGGAGAGTGTGCGCAGGAATTACATAATCTAATACCACCAACACCTTTCCACCATCGGACGACCAGAAGCACTGCGGGCTTCCATCCATATGTTGTGGAAATTCCTTCTTTCCGAACAAAACGATTCA
This sequence comes from Leucoma salicis, assembly GCA_948253155.1. Lineage (NCBI taxonomy): Eukaryota > Metazoa > Arthropoda > Insecta > Lepidoptera > Erebidae > Leucoma > Leucoma salicis. Next base: position 26,432,845 of record OX411815.1, on the reverse strand, counting down.
CTTCATCGTTCATAATACGCACAGCAATGGAATGAGTTGCCAGCGTCGGTATTCTCGTCCAATTACAATGTAGGTGTCTTCAAGGTTAAAGTGAATAGGTTTTTACTAAGCTAGTACGTCTTACCTATAGACTATACTTCCACTTACCATCAGGTGGGGTATAGTCAAGCACTCGTTTAGGACAAGTAAAAAAAAATAAAAATTATATTTATAATGTTCTCATTAATATGGTAGTTACGGTACCAAATGATGTTTTCGCATGGATAGGCAGGTCGTGCTGTTAGGTGAAGGAGGGTGTTGAATTTATTGTGTAGGCTTTTAATGTCCGACAACGTTTATATGAATGAGGAGATTGTTGTAGTTACCATTCGGATTAGAACAGTTTGGGTGAGGTTTACTATTATTTTTGAAAGACCAAAGGTTAAGTTAAGGTGTTTGTGAAAGGCTAACATGAAACATGAGTGTTTCATTGCGAGTTGCCGCCGGATCCGCTCTGGTCTCGCGCTCCCGGTTATCCCTGAGCTTAGTCAGATTGCCGGCGGGATAATTTTCCGTTCGGTATCCCTGTAATTTGCCACAAAGCTAATGATGTCAAGCGATTAATGATATTAAAATCCAGTGATGTGTATCGGTCGGCGAATTTCGTTCATTTCTTTTCGAGATTTAGATCGACATAAGAGTAAAGGCGGTATCGGAAGGATTCACCGAAATATAATCGTTCCGTACGTATCGGCCGTCCCCAGTCGGCGGCGGTGTCGGACGCGGCGCTGAGCGCTCTGCTGGAGGACGCCGAGGGCGACGCCGAGCGGCGCGAGCAGCGCCTGGGCTCGCGCCTGGCGCGCCTCGACGCGCTCAACGTGGGCGGCATGCTGGCCGCCGCGGCCGACAGCGGCGGCGCGGGCCACGCGCTGGGCGCGCGCCTGCAGGCGGGGCTGGGCGCGGGCGCGGCGCTGGCGGCGCGGCTGGCGCGCTACGAGGCGCTGGCGCGCGCCGCGCCCGCCGCGCCGCACGCGCGCTGCGCCGCCGCGCGCGCCGACGCCAACTCGCGCGCGCTGCTGGCCGAGCTGCTCGACATGTACGCGTGGCTGGACGCGCCGCCGCTGCGCGAGCTGGACGCGCTGGCCGAGGTGTCGCTGACGAGCGCCGAGGGCCGCGCGCGCGCGCTGGCGGCGGCGGAGGCGCTGCGCGCGGCGGCGCGCGCCGAGCAGGCGGCGGCGGGCGCGCGGCGGCGGCTGGGCGCGGTGCGCGAGCGGCTGCGGCGCCTGGCGCGCGCGCGCGAGCAGCTGGCGGCGGCGCTGGCGCGGCACCTCAACAACGCGCTGATCCACCTGGCCAACGAGGCGGCGCACGGCGCGGCGCCGCGCCACCACGCCGACCTGCTGCCCTACGCGCCCTTCATGCGCTGGCTCAAGGACATGGACGAGAAGGCCTTCGACGCGCTCGCTAAGGTTACGTCCAAGAGTATCGTCTATCTAACATATAATATTGCTCCTAATTACTTACGATTTATTTAGCAATTATAATTAAATAATACGTACGGTATACGTCGATTCCCGGTAAAGCTATTAACGACTTTTGTCTGTGTGGTGATGGACTAAAAATACAAGTGTAATAACCCCATCCTTTCCCGCGGGTGGTCGTGCAAGGCGACTAAGGGAGAATACTCACTTGCTATCGAGTCCGAACGGGTCGGTACCACCATCTTCTGTGTGACCGGTCATGAAGCACGCCAGTGTGTTTTGGCTGTAGCAGAAGATAGCCGTTTATTCTTTAATTTTTCATACCTGAAAAGTGATATGGTATGCAGCGACTTGACAATACCCTCGATATAGTTGAGTTCATAAGCGACGGTTACCACTTATCGGTGGGCCGTGGGGCGTCTGCCATCACAATCAATAAAAAAAAACGACATTGATCTTACTGATATACTTCTCCCTAGCCTTTTATCGATTAGTTTATAAAGGCAGGCAGTGGAGATTTATTCATAAGGGTCCCACTATAAACATCATATCACTCAAATATATTATGTAAATTGAAATATAATACTAACTCCGCCTTTGCCCACAGCCCCACCGCAGCCAAAGCTAATTTTTAGGTTATATATCTCAGGTACCCGATATAGTAATGCGATAAAATATATACCAGTTTTTAAATTTAATCTAGAGAAAAAAAATGCATTAAATTCCATACAGTAGTTTTTGCGTGATACGCGAACGAACGTACATACAAACAAAAAAATAAATAAACAGACAAAAAATATAAAAAAGGAATTCAAAGCAGTGATGAGGACTGCCGACAGAAGTGAGAACTTAAAAATATAAACAAACAGTTGTTATTTTTCGATATCCAAATTAATTGTTTGATCTTAAATTAAAACTTGTGAATAAAAATTATTCATTCATTCATAAAAAAAATATTATTTAAATTATTTATTTCTTCACAGCTGGCCCAGCGCTATAAGTTATACTAATAGGAACAGAATAGTGTTATTGTTAACACGTCACGTGACCAAAACACAAGACGTAAGCGGTGACGATGACGCAAGTTTCATGACATTTGTCTCAAATGTCTTAAATGTACAGACACAGCTCTGATACAGCCTAATAATAGTATAGATTAAATCCACCGGCGTATTTCAGAATTTCACATTGGGTCTTTAGATCAAAACTGCTTGAAAAAAGATCGACAATATTTTATTATATTATTAAACACAAAGTGTCACGATAACTGAATTGGCAAAGCATTTTGACGGTATCCAGGAGATGCAGGTTCAAATCCTACTCGAGACTGTTATTTTCGATTTCACATTTTTCACTTTGTGTTTAATGTATAGTGCTAAGCATGTCAAATGCTAAAATATATATAAAAATATCTAAATAATTATTATATTATGTTAAAAGCGTGAGTCATAAAGTTTGTGGAATAAAAAGATTAGAAAGAGACAGGAATTTTCCCATATACCAAAGACTAATTGATGACTTCACTATAAACGACAAGCTTTAGCTAAATCTGGTCACTCATGCTGGAGTTATCGCCAAGTTAACAAGTGAAGTTAATTTCTCGTTGTACCCTCGTATGTGTCAAACATCAGCGTGTGAGTGTCAGTCCAGTAAAGCAGGAGCGTACCGCAGGTGTACGTGGGCACGTGGGCGCGCGTGTACGAGCGAGAGGTGCGCGCGGCGTGCGAGGCGGCGCGCGCCGACGAGCCGCTCGACACGGTGAGTGCCGCGCCTGACCTCGTCTTCCTCTGTGCGCTCCCGTAACCAACCTCGCCTCGTTCGCCAGGTGCTGAGTCTCGTCGAGAATCTCTGCAACGCCGAGCAGGACTTCTGCAACCAGTTCTTCTTTCTGGACGTGGACGTGAAGGTGAGCGCGACGGGAAGGCTCCGAGTGCGCGTGGCGACGTGGCGAGAGTGGGACGTGGCTAGTGTGACGTGACGTGTGCGCAGGCGGAGGGCAGCGACAGCGAGGGCGAGGCGGCGCGCGGGCGGGCGGGCGCGGAGTCGCGGCGCTTCATGCGCGAGCTGTTCCCGGCGCTGGAGAGCGACCTGGTGGCGCTCGTGGCGCACCTCGAGCGGCAGGACCCCTAGTGAGTGCCGGAGAACCGTTTGTTGCCTTCTGTCAAACTAGCACAGATTTATTCGAGCCCTGTGCAAAGCTTTTTCATTTTCTCGATTTCTAATTTTTTAAGTGAATACTTCTGTAGAATTGTGATTTGAAACTCGATGAAACGAAAATGCGTCATGATAAAGAAACAAACACATAAATGCACAGGATTAACAGTCAGTTGCAGAAAAGTCCATTAAAGTTATTGTAATTGTTTGCTATTTTTGATGTGAAAACATCTAACGCAGAGGGAGGGTAAAACCGGCTGTTAGTACGGCGACGTCGCCACGCTAATTTATTTACCTGTTGACAAAAGAATCTGACTAGGAAGTATAACGTGAATCAATAAACCAATAAGTTTTAATTCGTCTAATGGATAACGAGAGGTTACCAAGTATTATATATAAGACTAGAAAAAATATTTGAATAAGTACAGAAACTATACTATTTGCGCTGTAGGATGGTGCGGGTGACATTTGCCTGTTTGACGTTAACATCTGTCAGTACTACATGACTAGGGATGTGACGTTATGCAATTCATTTTTATCGCTAACGATGTAACGATACTCGCAGCATAAATCTAGTTCTCTTTAATATTGTTATGAAAATTAGTGTGTTATTCAGTTGTGCAGTGTAACTACGTGTAGAAACTTGTCAGTATAATTATTTTATGGCTACATATCTTAGTACTTATATATATTATGAAATAATCAAAATCGAGCTTGTTTTTTTTTTCATGACAACATTTTTGCTCTATGTTTTGTTTCCCCGTGCGATGCTGTCAGTACGAGTGCTAGCGCCTTGTATGTGACACGTATTTATTTCTATTTGTTTGTTTTCATTTTCGTTAAATTTGTTATAATTTGTTGTTATTACCATGCCTAAGCATACAAAAAAAACTGTTTTGGGTATAGTCAGGCCAGGGTGCTCGTTGTGCTGGAATGAGGGGAAGCTCGTGCTCCTGCCGAAGCCGGGACGGTCTCCGAATACAGTCGCAGCCTTCAGGCCCATCGTGTTGCTGGACGAGGCGGGCAAACTCCTCGAGCGGGTAGTCGCTGCCCGCATCGTCCGGCACCTAGGAGCGGTCGGCCCCGACCTGTCCGACGCTTAGTTTGGATTTAGCGGTGTCGCTCGACCTCGCCAACGCCTTCAATAGTCTGCCATTCGGCTGCATCAAGGAGGCATTCCGGTACCATGGAGTGCCCCTCTACCTAAGGCGGCTGGTGGCAGACTACTTCGACGGCCGCAGCATCCTCTTCGTGGACTCCCGTTTCACGAACGGACGGACGGAGGGGACGTTGTAAGGAGAGCTATGTCGTGCGGCGTCCTACAGGGTTCGGTTCTTAGGCCGCTCCTGTGGGACATTGACTATGACTGGGTCCTCCGTGGCCGGCTCCCCCCCGGGCTGGGCGTAATTTGCTACGCAGCCGATACGCTCGTCACAGCCCGGGGCGGGACCCTCGAGGAGGCGGCAACGCTGGCCACCTCAGGTACCGCGGAGGTGGTCAGGCGGATCGAGGCGCTGGGGCTTAGGGTGGCCCTCGAAACGTTGGAGGCCCTACTCTTCCGGGTCCTCCGTGGCCGGCTCCCCCCTGGGCTTGGGCGTAATTTGCTACGCAGCCGATACCGTCACAGCCCGGGGCGGGACCCTCGAGGAGGCGGCAACGCTGGCCACCTCAGGTACCGCGGAGGTGGTCAGGCGGATCGAGGCGCTGGGGCTGAGGGTGGCCCTCGAAAAGTCGGAGGCCCTACTCTTCCATGGGCGCCGACGTGGCCCGCCCGCCAGCGCCTCGATAACGGTCAATGGTGTGGGCTTCCTGATCCAAGCCCACATCAAATATCTGGGCCTGGTATTGGATGGACGGTGGCACTTTGACGAGCACTTCCGCCGTCTTGCGCCAAAGCTCGTCGGCACGGCGTTCGCCCTCGGGCGACTGATGCCGAATTTGGGCAGACTGAGTCTCGCGTGTCGACGACTCTTAGCGGGGGTAGTACGGTCGATGGCACTGTACGGCGCGCCCGTGTGGGCGGAGTCCCTGGCCGCTCGCAATAGGGCCCTTCTGTGGCGTCCACAGAGGGTCGTAGCGGTCAGGGCAATACGCGGTTACCGCACGGTCTCGACCGATGCAACCTGCGCGTTGGCCGGAACCACTCCGTGGGATCTGGAGGCGGAGGTGCTCGCCGACGTCTATCAGCGGGCGTCGACGGCTCGGGCGGAAGGAGGTGCCGGAGAGGGCCCGGGAGGAATCCTCCTTCACGGACCCGATTCGCCGCCGGCGCGCGGCGCGGCGTGCGCGCGCTTACCTGCGCCTGATGCCGCCCTAGCCGAGGCTGCGGACGGTGGAGTCGGGGACTACCCTACCGTCCGCGGAAGCCTACCGCGAAGGTGTAACGCCCAAGTGTGCGGGGCGTCGCTCAAGAGAGGGTGCCCGAAGGGGCTGCCGCCTGCGATCGCGGTCGTAACGACGCGGTACTCGTGGTCCGCCGTAGCAAGGGCGGGTGAGGGCGCACGGTGGGTTTTTAGTGGGTGAGAGCCCCACACTACCCCTTTGTCTCCCCGGGCAGCGGGGTGTGCGATAGGACATTTTTGCCCACCTAAAATAAAAAAAAAGAAGGGTGCTCGTTGTTCGCCTCCGAGAATACTTTGAAAGAGATTAACAAAATGATGGACCGTTGTTAGTTACCATTGAATCGAATTGTAGAACGAGCCAAAGCTCTTGATATTGACCGCAATACTGTTTCGCGTATTAATAATTATTAATTTAATAATTTTCGTAATTATAGACTTTAACAATAAAAATTGAACTACGCACAATATAAAGATTAAAAGATCTTTATTCTCATTGAGAATACAATATTCACTTACATGAGAAAACACATTTATAAAAATATAGATAGAAACGTACAGATTTAATAACTAAAGCAGTTATAAAATAAATGGAAAAAACATATAAACAACCGGTACACGGAATACTAACTATAATGTGGGTAAAATATAAAAATAAAAAGTTAGTGACGTCGGCCCGTGCGCGGGTAGCTGGACCGTACATAACTGATGTCGCAGATATACTCATACTAGATGTGGCATAGATGGACGTGCGTCTCGTGGTGCTTGCATCATAATAGTTTTCTTTTAAAATGTTGTAGTAAATATACTTATTGCTTTTACTATACTTAATTAAATTTTTGTTGTTGCTGTAATTGTTCATCTTTTTTTTGTTTTCTTTTTTTAATTAATTATTTAGAATATGACTCTTTAGTAGTGTTTTGAAAGTTTTTATGGAACATGCATCTTTAATATCATTGGGTATTTTATTATAAAGTTTAGCACCCTCGTAGACCAGTCTTTTCTTACCATAATTTGTACGAGGTGGCCTTAGAACCAAGTTATTAGCATTGCGTAATTAACGTTTTTGTACAGTATACCTTTTGGTGAAATTTATGTTAGAGTGAATATCCTTGTTTAGTATTTTTCTGATTAGAAGGCATGTATGGTAAGTATATCTTTGTTTAATATTTAGCAATTTTGTTTCTTTGTATATTTTTGTAGTTGAAGTGAAACAGTTATAGTTAAAAAGAGATTTAATTAATTTATTTGCGTAGTTTGTAATTTATTTAGGTGTGTTATTCCAGCTGAGCCCCATACCTCAATTAAATAATCAATGTGTGGTTTAACAAGCGAGTTGTAAATCATATATTTCACATGCCTTGGCAGGCATTTTGCAATGCGTCGTTTAGCACTAGTTAGTGATATAAGCTTTGATCCAACTTTGTCAATGTATGGTTTCCAGTTAAGACGGTTATCCAAAATTAATCCGAGATATTTTTCATTAGCTTTTCTATTGATTGTAATGTTATTTATTGATGGCTCTTTGTAAGATGTAATCTTTTTGTTTTTAGCTGTAAATATTACATACTTAGTTTTTTCGGTATTAATAGTAAGTAGATTATTTTGAAACCACTCATTTATCAAATTCAAATCAGCTTGTACATCAGTCATTATATGATTTATTGATTGACCATAACATAAAAGACTCGTATCATCTGCATATAAAGTTATATCAGTGCTGAGACCGATTTTTGAGATGTCATTGTTGTATATTATGAACATCAGAGGCCCCAAAATGGACCCCTGAGGCACCCCGTATGTAACAATTTTTTGAGAACTTTGGATATCTTTGATTTTAAGTATCTGTTGCCGATTACTTAGATAGAATTTAAAAATTTTGTTTGCGTAGCCGGCGACACTGATGTTTTTTAATTTTTGTAGTAAGATTGTGTGACTGACTATCAAAAGCCTTTTTTAAGTCTATAAATACCCCAGTAGCTATCTGCTTTTGATCTATTTTTAATTTGATTTTAGTAACGAGATCTACTGTTGCCGATAAAGTGTTTGATTTGCTTCTAAAACTGTATTGACCATCGTATATAAAGTTTATTGATGTTAAAAAATTATCTAACCGATTATGCAGCACTTTCTCAAAAATGTTTGAAATTACCGATAATACCGAAATTGGTCGGTAGTTTCCAGGGTCAGACCTAGTGCCCGATTTATAGATGGGAGATACTTTAGCAGTTTTTAAAATATCAGGAAAGACTCCAGCCTCTAGGCAGGCATTGATACATTGGGTGAGATCTGTAACTATTAGATTTTTCACACAAATAATCGATTTTGCAGTTATTCCATCCATGCCAGAACTAGTATTAGATTTTAAATTATTTATTATCTTCATTATTCATCCGTCGTGGCAGGCTCCCATTTGTTAATTTTGGTAGTTGATGGAACTTGATTGGTAGACGTGAAAGGCCGATGTTCGTGGTATATGTTTTGTATACTGTTAGCTAGAGTCTCACCCACGGTTGAAAAGAAATCATTGAAGCATTCACAGATAGCTCTTGGGTCAGTAATTTCTCCAGATATAGTTTCAAAATTTGTAGGCATTGCCATGCTTTTGTGGTTGTTACTAGCCAAATTATTTATCAGTCTCCACATTTTTGCATGATTATTTTCACAGTTTCTGAAAGATTTATAGTAGTAGTTCTTCTTTGCTTCTTGTATTTGTTTTGATACTAGGTATTTTGCTTTCTTATATTCAGTCTCTATTGTTTCGTTTAGTGTATTTTGTTTATAAGTGTGCCATAACATATTTCGTTTATTTATTTTATGAATTATTTCGCTATTAATCCATTCTTGGTTCGGTATAAGTGATTTAGTTTTAATTGTACTGCTTTCTTCTATACTTATTAGTAATTTTTCTTGTAGTTCCTCGTAGTCTTTAGGTTTTTTGTTTATGGTAAGGTTTTCAACATTTTTATATAGTTTAATGTAATCTATAGCTTTATATGTAACTTTCTTAGTAGGTGGAGGCTGATATTGTTTGAGTTCGAAATATGTATGTTTGTGATCAGACATAGCGGTTTCAATGATGGCAAAGTGAAAACCAATGTTTTTAAATTGGTACTGACGTGGTCTATAATAGTTTTAGTTGCTTGAGTCACTCGAGTGGAATTTGTGCGATTTATTTTATTTAGGATACTGAAACTTTTCCTTTAGCACATTTTTACACTTGCTTGTTGTGCTATCTGACTTTAGCAGGTTAAAGTTGAAGTCACCAAATATGACCGTTCTTTTCTTCCTATGAAGCTGGCTGGAAAAAGTGTCTAAGAATAGCTCAGTATTAGTTCGTTCTGGCTTATAAATGGCACCGATGTCTAAAGAGAACTTTGAAACATGAACCCATAGGAAGTGATTATCATCTAAAACATGATTTTCAATAACGTTATGTTCCATGTCGTTGTGTGCAAATATTGACACACCACCACCCCTTCCATTAGACCTGTAGTTATAGTAATGTGTGTATGATGGGATTTGTAATCCTTTAGCCTCATCTTTATCTCTAATCCAGGTTTCACACAGTAATATGACGTGAATTTTTTCGTGGAGGGACTGTACAATGCATTTAAGTTCATCAAATTTACCAGTTTTAACAATGCTTCGCACGTTGGCATAAAATATTTTTAATGATTTGTTACTGATTAATCAACCCACAAATTTGTACTTTAAAAAGTAGCGAAGCATGTCAATTGCTAAAAGAAATAGATCTAAAATGTTAGAAAAAATCGCGCAATCAAATAGTATGAATTTTAATTGCATAATTAAACTTACTATATGGGATGCATGTAATGCTTGCCGGTAGATGGCGTTAGTCGTAAGACAAATGTGATTAAGAATTTGGGATGATCGAAGGAATAGTAGTTTAGAGCACTTCCCCGGATTGGAAAAGATGCGTGGTTCGATTCCCGCCCCTACTAAAAATCTCTTTTACTTTATTCACAAATAATTTGTACTTTAAAAAGTAGCGAAGCATGTCAATTGCTAAAAGAAATAGATTCTTACTGATTTCTAAGTATCGATTACTTGGTAGGTTATTGATTCACTGCATACTATTTTGTTGTAATTTGTATTTGTGTGGTCGGGTTTTTTGAAGGCATTTCCACAATCTTAGGTACTCCTTTTATATATTTTATGGTTAAGTTTGTGTTCCCGTTCTCATTATGTTTTTTTAATTCTTCTTTTAAGCGTTGCAAGTATTTACGTTGTAAGGGAGTCTGATCTGAAAAAAGCTTAATTTTGTTGTTTTGCTTCATTTTTATCACGAAAATATTTTGCTGTTATCTCAGAGTCGTAAAATATGTTGAAAGGCCGTGTTGAACCTGGTTTGTATTTGCCTGAGCGGAATAGTTTATTAGGTGGAGGACAATCAGTGCTTATCATTTTTATAATTCTTATAATTTCATTATTATCGTGTAACATTCTTTCAGTTGAGTTTACAAGCTCTGATTCCGGTATACCAATTGCTATGACATTTTTACTACGGTTATAGCGTTCTTGGATTTCTGTAATCATGTTCTCGTAATTATCAGGGGCGTTTGAGGGTATAGATTCATCGTAGCAGTACATCCCATCACTAAATACGTCTATGGCGTTACGTTATACGCCTAACACTTTGCTTAATTTTTCTTTCCATTAGATTTTATTTGTATACTAGAACATTCTGGTTTGGTTTAATTTAATTTACTACAGTTACTAATGATTTAATATATTACTAATGTGGTACAGCTGAAATACTTACTGACTTAGTAGTCGTAATTCGTAAATCGCGGCAACTTTCAAGAGTGAAACGAAATGTTACTGAATCTCTCACACGCACCATGCGACTCAGTGGTTAACTCTGCTATATGCAGACGATGCGGTCCTATTAGCGCAGTCTGCGACTGACCTGCAAACCCTAGTCGACGTAATGGCAGAAGATTCTAAGAAAAGGGGCCTACGTGTGAATGTGAGCAAAACCAAAATAATGGTTTTTGAAAGAGAAGTAGCCAGATGTAAGAGTAGCAATAAGAAATGGGTGTGTTAGAACAAGTGGATGAATTTGTATATCTTGGATGTGGATTCAGCCGGAATGGAAGGTACACCACTGATGTAGAGAGAAGAGTGAATGCGGGAAATAGAGTGAACGGAGCATTGGGACAACTTCTCGGCAGCCACCACCTCAGCCAGAAGGCACGTGTAATACACAACGCAGTGCTTGTCCCAACGTTATTATATGGAAGCGAGAGTTGGGTATGCAAAAAGGAGCATGAGAGTAAAATCAATGCGTTCGAAATGCGATCTCTGCGGAGAATCTGTGGAGTGAGGCTGACTGACTGCATTCGTAACAACGACGTAAGAGAGCGAGTAGGTATGAAAGAGTATTGGTGTAAAGATGCGAAAGAGAATGCTGCGATGGTTCGGACATGTGGAAAGAATGCCGGACGAGCGACTGTTTAAGAAGATATACAATGCGAAAGTGGAAGGATGTAGGTACAGGGGGAGACCGAAACTCACCTACCTAGCCCAAATCGGTCATGTATTGAAGGAAGGTGGAGTCAGGAGTATCCAAAACCGGCGAGCGTGTATGAAGAGAGTTATTAATGTTGAGGAAGCGAGAGATGTATGCAAGAATAGAGCCTCTTGGCACTCTGTTTTCTCTGCCTACCCCGCAAGGGAAATGGCGTGATGATAAGTAAGTAAGTAAGTATAAGCGAAGCGTTGAGGTGGGTACTATTCCTTTTTTACACAGAACAACTGATTTTGCAAACTTAAAATGTCTCTATTTATATCAAGAAAAAACACTATTTTTGACACTCATGATATTTTTTATGCCATTTTTGTTTTACCGATTCTGATTTTGACCAGGTAAACTTAATTTTATATAGCATCACGCCTGTATTCCCCGAAGGGGTAGGAAGAGGTGTATCACACACCCGCGACTCGCCAGCTATGTTTAAGTCCCACGTAATAGGGGGCGATCCTATTGACGTCTACCGGGCACATTTCCAAACTCCGGGCTGCTACTGAGAATTTTTCGTGTTAGGAAAAAGCACAATAACATTGCCCGACCCGGGATCGAACCCGAGACCTCATGATTAGCAGTCGCATACACTATTACTACACCACCGAGGCAGTCTATGTCTTGATTTTACAATTAAGATGTTACCTAATAATGACGCAAACCCTTTAAATATTTAGATATTTTTATATATATATAAGACCAGGGGTTATTTTCTTCTTGCAGCACAACACAATATGATTCATCTAAAACAGAGTTTTATTTATTAAATACAGATAAGTTTTACATAACAAATATCAACTAATGAAATACTTGCTAACCTAAAACAGAGAATCGACAATTAAATGTTCAAGCTTTACTATTCTTATTATAAAAACTTGAATCGTCTTTTGCACTTTTAAATTAAAGCAAATTCACAAACATAACAAAGAAATTATTAAACATCAATTGTAATTTAACTATATGTTATTATTCGATAGAAAAAACATGTTTTATTCTTTTACATTCTCCTCACTGGTGGCTCCCTCTTATGGATGAACTGATACATACTCAAATGTCAATGTCAGTGTCAATGTCAACATAAAGCTTACATCACCCCCCTTCGAAATGCAAATTCAAAATTTTCAACTTAAGTTGAGTAAAGTTTAGCTGCGAAATTTAAAATTCAGCAAGCAAGGAATGAGCTTTGTGACATGATATAATCCAATAGATCTTGTACCACGACCGGTATTTATTTTAAAAACTGAATCCGATTATAATTTTGTCCCTGATAATATACTTTTAATATTTATAGGAAATAGGGAGAATGTGAGCAAGAGACAGTTATTGCAATATAGTAAGAAACTTTCTAATCTAAATGTAAAGAAAATAGTTATGTTCACATTTCCCTATAAAACAAAATTGACGAAGTTGGAAAATGAATATACTTACAGTTTGAATATGACATTGGATAATATAAAAACTCAATGCAATTATGTTATAAGTGACAAAATGCATGTCATTGACATTAACAATTATGTTAATAAGCATTATTATTATTTGACGGAAGATAGATATTATCTTTGTAAATATTTTAAACAACAGGTAGCTGCTTCGCTATCATATTTTTTTTATACATCAGCCAAGAACTTGGCTAACAACTTTGCTTTTATTGAGCAATCTGATGTTGACATTTGTAATTTAAATGATGACATTTATAGTAATAAAAATAATGACATTTCATGTACTAATTTAAATTACAATATGAGACAATAGAGATATCCTCTTGCTTTAAAAATAGTTTATCAACCAATTATAATCTAATAAAGACAAAAGAGACATCCTCTTGCTCTAGTAATAGTATATTGTGTAATAATAATAAATTAAAGCCTATCAACCTGGTACATCAAAATATTCAAGGTATGCTTGGTGAAAAATTGGAAATTGAATTATTTATTAATGATTGTGAGTTAGATATTCTTTGTATTACAGAACATTGGCTCAAAAACAATCAATTCATTTTCAATTTTCCCAATCACCAGGTTGCTTGCTCATTCAACATTAGTATACGGGGTGGTGCCCTAATTATTATAGATAATAAAATTAAATATAAAGTACGTAATGATATTATGAGCCTCTCTGTTGAACGGGTTATTGAAATTGCTTGTATTGAGTCTGAGCAGTTCATTGTCGCTTGTGTTTATAGACCCCCATGTTCACCATATGATGATTTTGAGAGACACTTAGAGGATATTTTATTTAAAGCCTCCTGTTCAAATAAAACAATTGTGATCTGTGGAGATTTTAATATAAATTTACTTGAAAATAGTACTATTACTCAAAAATTTATAACTATAATGAAATCTTATAACATGTACAATGTTTTTCTGGAACCTACTAGGATTACTTCTTTGAGCGCAACTTGTATAGATAATATATTTACAAATGCAATACCAATTAATAAATCTATCATAAATAAACTGGAATCTGATCACTGTGGACAACTTGTGGTATTTCCTGGAACTAGTAGGGTCCATAAAGATAAAGTTACCTTTGTTCCAATGAACTCTAGCCGCTTAGAGCTTTTTAAATGTAATCTATCTGAAAAAGTACCACGGTTGCCTTTTCATGACAACTCTAACGATTTATATACTGTTCTATTACAGTTGATCAGTAATGAATTCAGCAAGAATTTTAAACCTAAAACTGTAACTATTGGCGCTCGCGCGGGCTTTAGTGAATGGGCTACCTGTGGTGTTTATAAAAGTAGACTAAGGTTATATGAACTTTATAATGAAAAAACTTATAATCACAACCCAATATTTTTGGAATATGTAAAAAACTATTCCAAAACATTCAAACGGGCCTGTTCCTGTGCTAAATCACTATATCTGAAAAATAAAATCAAAAAATCCGGCGATATTATTAAAATGACTTGGAAGGTGATAAACAGTGACACTGGTAGAGAAACAGTGCGCAAGAGGGACTTTAACTTGAATCTATTGTAATCTATTCTTGGCAAATAAAGTTTTATTATATTCGTGCGATTTTATTGACCTTTGGAGTGCTATTTTCCTATCTTCTTCCAAACTTTTTATTAATAACTGTTTTTCTTTTAATTCATGTGGTAACAAGTCTGTACACTCACCAGATAGCAAATATTTAGGAGAAAATCCTGTTACAGAATGGTTTGTTTCATTGTATCTATTTCTACATTCTTCTGCTATTTTTGACCAATTTGTTTTTCCTTTTGATTCATTCATTTTGCATCTTATTTTGTTCACAATAGTCTGGTTTAGCCTTTCGTTTAAACCGTTTGAGAACGGTGCGTCTACCGCTGTAAGTATTAATTGAATATTTCGGTTCTTAAGGTAATTTTTGAATTCAATCGAATTAAAAGCTGTATATTGATCAGAGAGTAAGATGTCTATTGTTTCTTCTTTAGGATTTTTTTCTATAAGTTTAATAAAGTCTCGAGCATTTTGATTCTTAGAACATAGGATATATGCGTACCTGGTGAAGTGGTCTACTAGTAGATGTAAATATCTTTTTGTTGATCTTTGACCCCCAAATCCTCCTATTGTGTCCAGTGACATTATTTGAAAGGGTTTATTAGCTGGGCCTAATTGCGTTATAAAGCCATATTTTCTATTTAACCTTGTTTTATTTTTTATGCATATCTCGCAATTTTTGCATATATATTTAATATTTTCTGATAGATTCGATGCAGTATAAAAGGGTTTTATTTTAGATTCTGTTTGATTTATTCCAGTATGACAATATTTTTCATGTCTTTTTTATTAAAGTTCTACTGTAATCTTCACTTAGAACTATTTTTTTCCTATTTATCCCACTTTTTTTATAATAAATTCCATCTTCTAAAATAATGTTTTTTATTTGGTCTTTTATTTGCAAATTTTGTGTTTGATCATATTTTATGTCATGAATATCAATTATATTTACCGTTCTTAAGTTATCTTCATTATTTGCGTCAATGTCTAATACTGGGTTTCTGCTGAGACAATCTGCTTCTGTATTATTTTTTCTTGGAAAATATTTTATTTCACAATTATATTGTGACAGATAATGTGACATATCGCCTAATTCATCGTCAGGTCTGTTTCTTATATTTAACTTCTCTAGAGGTTTGTGATATGTATAGACGGTAAAATAGTTTCCAATCAACCAATGTTGCCAAAACTTTATGCTCTCTTTTATGGCTAAACATTCTAAAAATATTGCTTTTTTATTTTTTTGTGATTCATTTATTTTTTTAGAAAAATATGCTACCGGTTTTTCTTCGCCATTGTACTGAATTTGTTTTAAAACTGCTTCTATTCCTATGGAACTGGCATATGTATAAATAAATATTGGTGCTTGCGGATCATAAATGGCTAGTATGGGTTTGGAACATAGATAATCTTTAACTCTCCGGAATGCATCCTCACACTGTTCTGTCCAATTAAATCTCTGATCTTTTCTCAGCAATTTATGTAAAGGATCAAGAACTATTGAGACACTCGGAATGTATTTTTTTTTGGAAATTTTTTTTTTCCTAAAAATTGTCGTATTTGTCTTCTATTTTGAGGAGCAGGGAAATCTTTTATTGATTTCAAATTGTCTTTTAGAGGTGTAATCGTATTCTTTTGTAATATATGACCTAAATACTTAACAGAATTACATGCAAACTTACATTTTGTTAATTTTAGCCTGAAACCTTCATCTCGAATAGCCTCCAGCAATTTTTTTAAGTGTGTTATATGTTCATCAAATGTCTTAGAGAAGATCAATAAATCATCAATAAAATTCACTGCAAATCCTGTCAGACCATTTTTCCTTATAATGTTTCCCAAAATCCGTTGAAATATGGCTGGAGATGTCTTAAGGCCGAAGGGTAAACAGGTCCATTGGTAATGACCTTGAGTTACAAAACCAGTTTTGTATCGGTCTGTAATTTTTAAAGGGATGGACCAAAAAGCTGAATTTATATCGAGAGTTGTAAAATAATTACAATTTATTGTTTTTGTTATTAAGTCTTCTATGAGAGGAAATGGTTGTGATTGAGGTATAATTACTTTATTTAAATCTCTGAAGTCTATGCATAATCTACTTTTTTTTCCTTCGTCCCTTTTAAAAGCTAAGGTAACAGGTGCCGCAAACGGACTGTATGATTCCTCGATCAATTCATGTTTTAAAAGTTGTGAGATTTGATTTTCTATTTCTATCTTGTCTTGGACTGAACATCTATATGGTCTTTTATAACAATATTTTTCAACTTGTAAATCTATACAGGCTTCATACTTCTTCACTTTTCCAATGTCATATTTATTTTTAGCAAAAATTTCCGTGTAACTATCCAATAATATGTTTTATCTGTTTTCTTTGATCAGTATTTAAGTATTCTGTATCTATATTAAATGTGTTTGTATCTACACCTTCATTAAAGTTTACTGCATATTCTTTTTCTTCTATATTTATTTCAAAATTTTCAATCTGTTCATCTTCAAAAAATTTTTTACTACTTATTTTGAGATTGTCTGTTTTTTGTATTTGGATATTTAAATTCTCATCATGAGTCAACCCAAATTTATGTATTGAATCCAATCCTAGTATTAGATCATACTCGAAATTTTCATTTTCAAAGATAAATGCATTTATTTTAATTTTCTTATGCAATAACTCCGCATCCAGTGTAATTAATCCTTTAGTTTTACCCCCTCCACTTATTGTTTTTATTGTGTTATAACAATAATTTGGCTTCATATTCGTCACCTGAACTAATTTTGAATTTATTAATGTTATTCGTGAACCAGGGTCATACAGCCCCTTGGCTTCTAATGTATTATTTAACATCACCGTAATCTCAATTAGTGGAGGGAATTTTAGTTTTTTGGATCTTCATTACTCAGTTCAACTTTTAATATTGAATTAGAATTAAGGTTTTTGTCCTCGGTTGTTTTTTTTTCATAGTTATACCAGCAATCATGCTCTGGATGAAATCTATTTAATTTTCCTTTATTCTCACAAATCCTGCATGATTTTTTTTCAGTTTGTTTTATTTCTTGTTTATTGTATTTATTTCCTGTGCTTAAGTTTTTCTTTGTGTCGTTTTTCCTTGTTAAACTTTCTAGTCCTCTTATGCAGTTAAATAAGTCATTTAGGTACTTCTTTAAGGCTTTCTCTGTCTATTCTATCCATTATGAAGTTTGGTAGACCGGTGGCAATCAAATAAATCAGGGTTTGTGTATCTATTGATTTGTTTATTTCTAGTAAAAGTCTCTCTTTTTTAAGGGCATATTCTAACATTGATCCTTGTATATATTTAAAATTCATAGCGTACCTGATTGATGCCCAGCCTTTATCAGCAAATGTTTCACATAAACTTTTCTTCCATACAGACCAATCTGAATCTATGGTATGTTTGATAATCATTGAGGTGTACCAATCTTTACAAGTATCTTCCAATAGTAATCTTAGAATTTCTACTTTTTGTAAATCTGTATCTATTTGTAAACGTGCACATTCACTTTCAAAAGTATTTAACCATTGTTTAACATTTGTTGTATTTCTTGAAAACTTCTCTATTGAAAATTCTGCTACTAATCTTGTCTTATTTTCTGTTTTTTTTAACAATGTTGGTTCTGTTGATGATGACTCATGAATTTGTTCTAATTTTTCAAGTAAAAACCCAGCAAATTGTAAGTTTCCATCATCTAAATATGTTGATTTCATTTCCTTGGTTAATGTTATCCAAACCTGTCTCTTATCGTGCCTTTTCTGGAGAGATTTTTTATTTTGTCAAATATTTCATGCTTGAATATTTCTTTGTGTAAATGCACTGATTGATACTCTCTAGGCACAACAAAAGTTTGGTTTTGTGTATCCGTAATGGAGGTAATGGCATAAATAATTGTCTTATTATCATCCGGTTCAGCTTTTATAATAAATTCAAATCTTAATTTCTCCATTGTATAGGTTAACAATTTTTTTTTTCTCACATGTCATATATTGTCGATTTATAAGACCAGAAAAAACATATTTTATTCTTTTACATTCTCCTCACTGGTGGCTCCCTCTTATGGATGAACTGATACATACTCTAATGTCAATGTCAACATAAAGCTTAAATATATTTTTAGCATTTGACATGCACTATACATTAAAAATCCATCAGCCTTACGACGTCCACTCCTGGACATAGGCCTCCCCAAGACAACGCCACAACGTGTGTTTCGCTCATATGGGGGATAGTGCCGTAATCGCCACGCTTAGCAGGCGGGTTGACGATCGCAGTGGATGTTATTAATACTCGAGGGAGTGTTGCTGCCCACTCCCCCGGTATTTCCTCAGTCGGCTCTTACGACTTCCATGGGTGGAGAGGGGTGCTAAAATTCTAAAGCCGGGCCCATACGGCAAATAACATTAAACACAAAGTGAAAAATGTGAAATCGTAAATAACAGTCACGAGCAGGATTTGAACCTGCATCTCCTGCATACCGTCCAGATGCTTTGCCAATTCAGCCATCGTGACAATTTCTCCTGACTGCTAATTTCGATAACACATTACTTATGGCCTACGTTGTCGCCTAATGCGACGAAACTTGAGTAAAGTGTTAGCCGCAGTACGTCGCGTCGCACACCTAGGACAACGGGTTACATTAACAGGCAACGTCGATGCCCATCAACGTCATAATTATTGCGTTAACGCGATAAGCTGAGTGGCCACACTTGAGCGTTAAATCTCTTTGATGTAGCGCCACTGTCTTTATCCCCTAACGTTTAACGGCAATGTGAAGTGTCGTTGTCGAATTATCGCAATGAGTCACGGCTACATCCACGTTAAACGTCCATCATCGCGATAATAAATGGCGTTGCCCGTTAGTGTGGTCTAAGCATAATAACTTCAGGCGTGACTAGCTCAAAATATGCGTTCGGTGGGTCTGTGTAGTGTACTCGTATTAGCCGTAATACTTTATACCTGTCGCCGGACAGGATTGCTCGGGCAGAGTGCCTGCGGGCATGTCCATCTAGTGTGGGGGATCGAGATCTCGGACGAGCACGTAGTGACGCGTGCGTTTGTGTGCAGCGGCGCGATGCGCGCGCTGGCGTGCGTGGGGCGGCGCGTGCTGAGCGCGGGCGCGGGAGCGGGCGCGGAGGGCGAGGCGCGGTGGGCGCGCGCGGCGCTGGCGGGGGCGGCGGTGGCGGCCAAGCGCGGCGCCGACCGCGCCATCGCCGAGCGCGTCGCCGCGCTGCCAGACGCCGTCAAGCAGGTACCTATCGCGCTGTCACCCCCATGTCCCCCTATGGCGCGGCGGGGGCGGCGGTGGCGGCCAAGCGCGGCGCCGACCGCGCCATCGCCGAGCGCGTCGCCGCGCTGCCAGACGCCGTCAAGCAGGTACCTATCGCGCTGTCACCCCCTTGTCCCCCTATGGCGCGGCGGGGGCGGCGGTGGCGGCCAAGCGCGGCGCCGACCGCGCCATCGCCGAGCGCGTCGCCGCGCTGCCAGACGCCGTCAAGCAGGTACCTATCGCGCTGTCACCCCCTTGTCCCCCTATGGCGCGGCGGGGGCGGCGGTGGCGGCCAAGCGCGGCGCCGACCGCGCCATCGCCGAGCGCGTCGCCGCGCTGCCAGACGCCGTCAAGCAGGTACCTATCGCGCTGTCACCCCCTTGTCCCCCTATGGCGCGGCGGGGGCGGCGGTGGCGGCCAAGCGCGGCGCCGACCGCGCCATCGCCGAGCGCGTCGCCGCGCTGCCAGACGCCGTCAAGCAGGTACCTATCGCGCTGTCACCCCCTTGTCCCCCTATGGCGCGGCGGGGGCGGCGGTGGCGGCCAAGCGCGGCGCCGACCGCGCCATCGCCGAGCGCGTCGCCGCGCTGCCAGACGCCGTCAAGCAGGTACCTATCGCGCTGTCACCCCCTTGTCCCCCTATGGCGCGGCGGGGGCGGCGGTGGCGGCCAAGCGCGGCGCCGACCGCGCCATCGCCGAGCGCGTCGCCGCGCTGCCAGACGCCGTCAAGCAGGTACCTATCGCGCTGTCACCCCCTTGTCCCCCTATGGCGCGGCGGGGGCGGCGGTGGCGGCCAAGCGCGGCGCCGACCGCGCCATCGCCGAGCGCGTCGCCGCGCTGCCAGACGCCGTCAAGCAGGTACCTATCGCGCTGTCACCCCCTTGTCCCCCTATGGCGCGGCGGGGGCGGCGGTGGCGGCCAAGCGCGGCGCCGACCGCGCCATCGCCGAGCGCGTCGCCGCGCTGCCAGACGCCGTCAAGCAGGTACCTATCGCGCTGTCACCCCCATGTCCCCCTATGGCGCGGCGGGGGCGGCGGTGGCGGCCAAGCGCGGCGCCGACCGCGCCATCGCCGAGCGCGTCGCCGCGCTGCCAGACGCCGTCAAGCAGGTACCTATCGCGCTGTCACCCCCATGTCCCCCTATGGCGCGGCGGGGGCGGCGGTGGCGGCCAAGCGCGGCGCCGACCGCGCCATCGCCGAGCGCGTCGCCGCGCTGCCAGACGCCGTCAAGCAGGTACCTATCGCGCTGTCACCCCCTTGTCCCCCTATGGCGCGGCGGGGGCGGCGGTGGCGGCCAAGCGCGGCGCCGACCGCGCCATCGCCGAGCGCGTCGCCGCGCTGCCAGACGCCGTCAAGCAGGTACCTATCGCGCTGTCACCCCCTTGTCCCCCTATGGCGCGGCGGGGGCGGCGGTGGCGGCCAAGCGCGGCGCCGACCGCGCCATCGCCGAGCGCGTCGCCGCGCTGCCAGACGCCGTCAAGCAGGTACCTATCGCGCTGTCACCCCCTTGTCCCCCTATGGCGCGGCGGGGGCGGCGGTGGCGGCCAAGCGCGGCGTCGACCGCGCCATCGCCGAGCGCGTCGCCGCGCTGCCAGACGCCGTCAAGCAGGTACCTATCGCGCTGTCACCCCCTTGTCCCCCTATGGCGCGGCGGGGGCGGCGGTGGCGGCCAAGCGCGGCGCCGACCGCGCCATCGCCGAGCGCGTCGCCGCGCTGCCAGACGCCGTCAAGCAGGTACCTATCGCGCTGTCACCCCCTTGTCCCCCTATGGCGCGGCGGGGGCGGCGGTGGCGGCCAAGCGCGGCGCCGACCGCGCCATCGCCGAGCGCGTCGCCGCGCTGCCAGACGCCGTCAAGCAGGTACCTATCGCGCTGTCACCCCCTTGTCCCCCTATGGCGCGGCGGGGGCGGCGGTGGCGGCCAAGCGCGGCGCCGACCGCGCCATCGCCGAGCGCGTCGCCGCGCTGCCAGACGCCGTCAAGCAGGTACCTATCGCGCTGTCACCCCCATGTCCCCCTATGGCGCGGCGGGGGCGGCGGTGGCGGCCAAGCGCGGCGCCGACCGCGCCATCGCCGAGCGCGTCGCCGCGCTGCCAGACGCCGTCAAGCAGGTACCTATCGCGCTGTCACCCCCTTGTCCCCCTATGGCGCGGCGGGGGCGGCGGTGGCGGCCAAGCGCGGCGCCGACCGCGCCATCGCCGAGCGCGTCGCCGCGCTGCCAGACGCCGTCAAGCAGGTACCTATCGCGCTGTCACCCCCTTGTCCCCCTATGGCGCGGCGGGGGCGGCGGTGGCGGCCAAGCGCGGCGCCGACCGCGCCATCGCCGAGCGCGTCGCCGCGCTGCCAGACGCCGTCAAGCAGGTACCTATCGCGCTGTCACCCCCTTGTCCCCCTATGGCGCGGCGGGGGCGGCGGTGGCGGCCAAGCGCGGCGCCGACCGCGCCATCGCCGAGCGCGTCGCCGCGCTGCCAGACGCCGTCAAGCAGGTACCTATCGCGCTGTCACCCCCTTGTCCCCCTATGGCGCGGCGGGGGCGGCGGTGGCGGCCAAGCGCGGCGCCGACCGCGCCATCGCCGAGCGCGTCGCCGCGCTGCCAGACGCCGTCAAGCAGGTACCTATCGCGCTGTCACCCCCTTGTCCCCCTATGGCGCGGCGGGGGCGGCGGTGGCGGCCAAGCGCGGCGCCGACCGCGCCATCGCCGAGCGCGTCGCCGCGCTGCCAGACGCCGTCAAGCAGGTACCTATCGCGCTGTCACCCCCATGTCCCCCTATGGCGCGGCGGGGGCGGCGGTGGCGGCCAAGCGCGGCGCCGACCGCGCCATCGCCGAGCGCGTCGCCGCGCTGCCAGACGCCGTCAAGCAGGTACCTATCGCGCTGTCACCCCCTTGTCCCCCTATGGCGCGGCGGGGGCGGCGGTGGCGGCCAAGCGCGGCGCCGACCGCGCCATCGCCGAGCGCGTCGCCGCGCTGCCAGACGCCGTCAAGCAGGTACCTATCGCGCTGTCACCCCCTTGTCCCCCTATGGCGCGGCGGGGGCGGCGGTGGCGGCCAAGCGCGGCGCCGACCGCGCCATCGCCGAGCGCGTCGCCGCGCTGCCAGACGCCGTCAAGCAGGTACCTATCGCGCTGTCACCCCCTTGTCCCCCTATGGCGCGGCGGGGGCGGCGGTGGCGGCCAAGCGCGGCGCCGACCGCGCCATCGCCGAGCGCGTCGCCGCGCTGCCAGACGCCGTCAAGCAGGTACCTATCGCGCTGTCACCCCCTTGTCCCCCTATGGCGCGGCGGGGGCGGCGGTGGCGGCCAAGCGCGGCGCCGACCGCGCCATCGCCGAGCGCGTCGCCGCGCTGCCAGACGCCGTCAAGCAGGTACCTATCGCGCTGTCACCCCCTTGTCCCCCTATGGCGCGGCGGGGGCGGCGGTGGCGGCCAAGCTCGGCGCCGACCGCGCCATCGCCGAGCGCGTCGCCGCGCTGCCAGACGCCGTCAAGCAGGTACCTATCGCGCTGTCACCCCCTTGTCCCCCTATGGCGCGGCGGGGGCGGCGGTGGCGGCCAAGCGCGGCGCCGACCGCGCCATCGCCGAGCGCGTCGCCGCGCTGCCAGACGCCGTCAAGCAGGTACCTATCGCGCTGTCACCCCCTTGTCCCCCTATGGCGCGGCGGGGGCGGCGGTGGCGGCCAAGCGCGGCGCCGACCGCGCCATCGCCGAGCGCGTCGCCGCGCTGCCAGACGCCGTCAAGCAGGTACCTATCGTGCTGTCACCCCCTTGTCCCCCTATGGCGCGGCGGGGGCGGCGGTGGCGGCCAAGCGCGGCGCCGACCGCGCCATCGCCGAGCGCGTCGCCGCGCTGCCAGACGCCGTCAAGCAGGTACCTATCGCGCTGTCACCCCCTTGTCCCCCTATGGCGCGGCGGGGGCGGCGGTGGCGGCCAAGCGCGGCGCCGACCGCGCCATCGCCGAGCGCGTCGCCGCGCTGCCAGACGTCGTCAAGCAGGTACCTATCGTGCTGTCACCCCCTTGTCCCCCTATGGCGCGGCGGGGGCGGCGGTGGCGGCCAAGCGCGGCGCCGACCGCGCCATCGCCGAGCGCATCGCCGCGCTGCCAGACGCCGTCAAGCAGGTACCTATCGCGCTGTCACCCCCTTGTCCCCCTATGGCGCGGCGGGGGCGGCGGTGGCGGCCAAGCGCGGCGCCGACCGCGCCATCGCCGAGCGCGTCGCCGCGCTGCCAGACGCCGTCAAGCAGGTACCTATCGCGCTGTCACCCCCTTGTCCCCCTATGGCGCGGCGGGGGCGGCGGTGGCGGCCAAGCGCGGCGCCGACCGCGCCATCGCCGAGCGCGTCGCCGCGCTGCCAGACGCCGTCAAGCAGGTACCTATCGCGCTGTCACCCCCTTGTCCCCCTATGGCGCGGCGGGGGCGGCGGTGGCGGCCAAGCGCGGCGCCGACCGCGCCATCGCCGAGCGCGTCGCCGCGCTGCCAGACGCCGTCAAGCAGGTACCTATCGCGCTGTCACCCCCTTGTCCCCCTATGGCGCGGCGGGGGCGGCGGTGGCGGCCAAGCGCGGCGCCGACCGCGCCATCGCCGAGCGCGTCGCCGCGCTGCCAGACGCCGTCAAGCAGGTACCTATCGCGCTGTCACCCCCTTGTCCCCCTATGGCGCGGCGGGGGCGGCGGTGGCGGCCAAGCGCGGCGCCGACCGCGCCATCGCCGAGCGCGTCGCCGCGCTGCCGGACGCCGTCAAGCAGGTACCTATCGCGCTGTCACCCCCTTGTCCCCCTATGGCGCGGCGGGGGCGGCGGTGGCGTCCAAGCGCGGCGCCGACCGCGCCATCGCCGAGCGCGTCGCCGCGCTGCCAGACGCCGTCAAGCAGGTACCTATCGCGCTGTCACCCCCTTGTCCCCCTATGGCGCGGCGGGGGCGGCGGTGGCGGCCAAGCGCGGCGCCGACCGCGCCATCGCCGAGCGCGTCGCCGCGCTGCCAGACGCCGTCAAGCAGGTACCTATCGCGCTGTCACCCCCTTGTCCCCCTATGGCGCGGCGGGGGCGGCGGTGGCGGCCAAGCGCGGCGCCGACCGCGCCATCGCCGAGCGCGTCGCCGCGCTGCCAGACGCCGTCAAGCAGGTACCTATCGCGCTGTCACCCCCTTGTCCCCCTATGGCGCGGTGGGGGCGGCGGTGGCGGCCAAGCGCGGCGCCGACCGCGCCATCGCCGAGCGCGTCGCCGCGCTGCCGGACGCCGTCAAGCAGGTACCTATCGCGCTGTCACCCCCTTGTCCCCCTATGGCGCGGCGGGGGCGGTGGTGGCGGCCAAGCGCGGCGCCGACCGCGCCATCGCCGAGCGCTTCGCCGCGCTGCCAGACGCCGTCAAGCAGGTACCTATCGCGCTGTCACCCCCTTGTCCCCCTATGGCGCGGCGGGGGCGGCGGTGGCGGCCAAGCGCGGCGCCGACCGCGCCATCGCCGAGCGCGTCGCCGCGCTGCCAGACGCCGTCAAGCAGGTACCTATCGCGCTGTCACCCCCTTGTCCCCCTATGGCGCGGCGGGGGCGGCGGTGGCGGCCAAGCGCGGCGCCGACCGCGCCATCGCCGAGCGCGTCGCCGCGCTGCCGGACGCCGTCAAGCAGGTACCTATCGCGCTGTCACCCCCTTGTCCCCATATGGCGCGGCGGGGGCGGCGGTGGCGGCCAAGCGCGGCGCCGACCGCGCCATCGCCGAGCGCGTCGCCGCGCTGCCGGACGCCGTCAAGCAGGTACCTATCGCGCTGTCACCCCCTTGTCCCCATATGGCGCGGCGGGGGCGGCGGTGGCGGCCAAGCGCGGCGCCGACCGCGCCATCGCCGAGCGCGTCGCCGCGCTGCCTGACGCCGTCATCTCCGTCTCTCGTCATCGCCGTATCCTGAAGTCAAATACAAAAAAGTACATAAAACAAGTTACTTTATTGAAATGGTGATCAAATGATAGAATCAAGAGGTTAAAATAAAAATAAATACAAATACTCGTATGTTTACCATTTTCACACCGTTGGCAAATCCAAAAATAAAGGCGATTTTCTTGCAACTTGACATCAGGGCTACCTCCAATTAATGGTTTATCTATCATTTATGACAGACCCTGATATTACGTTATTTAGTTTTATATTAATATGCGGTTTATCGTTTGTCGCACAGGCGGCCAAGAGGCCCAAGTGCGGCGTGTTTAGCTTCGTATCGGAGCTGGAAGAGCTGGCGGGCGCGTGCGAGGCCATCTTCGCGGCGAGCGGGCGGCGCGCCGATCTGGACCGCTGGTACGTGGCGCTGGCCGGCGAGATGCTGCAGGTGATCCAGGCCGCCTCCCACCCGCGCACGCCGCGCGCCGTGCTGCGCCTGGAGAACTACCACGCGCTGCACGCCGCGCTGGCGGCGCTGCGCGCGCCGGCGCTGGACGCGCTGCGGCGCGAGGCGCGCGCGCGCTACGGCGACGCGCTGCGCGCCTACGTCACGCACTACTTCGGCCGCCCGCTCGAGAAGCTCACGCAGTTCTTCGAGGGCGTGGCCGAGGCCGTGGCGTCCGGCGTGCGCGAGGACGAGGTGTGCTACCGCGCCGCCTTCAGCAAGCACGAGCTGCGCCGCGTGCTGGCGCTGTACCCCGCGGCCGAGGTGCGGCGCGCGCTGCACGCGCTGTACCGCACCGTGCACAAGCACCTGAGCGCGCGCGCCGGCCTGCTGCAGGTGGTGTGGCGCGCCATGCAGGAGGAGTTCATCGCGCAGCACGTGGCGCTGGCCGCGCGCCTGGCCGCCTGCTACCCCGCCGCCGGCCTGGCGCTGCCGCTGTCCACCGACGACATCCTGCAGGCCTTCTCCGACATCGCGCGCGACCACTGACGCGGCCGCTGTCCACCGCCGAAACCCTGCAGGCCTTCTCCGATGCTGCCGCTCCGTACCGTGTCCAAACCGCTGCCTACCTGGTGAATTGCTCATCTCAAACCGCATTAGTTTGTAACACTGGAAACACGCTAACAGGAAGATCATGCCAGATACTGTATTTGTGTACATACAAGTAATGCGCCGGATATCCGTATCCGCGGATATCTGAGGGAGAATAAAGATCCGCATCCGTGTCCGTATCCGTTACTTTTTGACGAAGCTAAAACGGATCTTTTGCAAAAAAGTAATCAAATATAGTCTACTAGAATTTTTTTTTAAGTTTTATAAACAACAGCTTTGTTGCTGTCGGTGGAGTCAGGAGTCTCCGAAGCCGGAGAGTGTTTGAAGAGAATTATGAATGTTGAGGAAGTGAGAGATATATGCAAGAATAGAGCCACGTCACTCTGTTCTCTCTGCCTATCCCGCAAGGGAGATAGCGTGATGATAAGTAGGTAAGTAAAACCATCATAGGCGCAACCCTAGTGCTTTCGTTGAATAACGCGGTTGCACGTGGGTCATGCAGCGGGCAAAACAATCTCAACTGTATTTCTGTGTACATAAGGTATATTTCTTCTCGCTACGAACAATTAATAATAATAATAATAAGTCTTTATTATGCCATAAATACAATGAGCTATAAAATAAAAATGATGATATAATTAAAGGTGTTTATTAAAACTGGCTCGGTGGTGTAGCGGTAGTGTATGCGACTGCTAATCATGAGGTCTCGGGTTCGATTCCCGGGTCGGGCAATGTTATTGGCTTTTTCCTAAAAAGAACATTCTCAGTAGCAGCCCGGAGTTTGGAAATGTGCCCGGTAGACGTCAATAGGCTCGCCCCCTATTACATGGGACTCAAACATAGCTGGCGAGTCGTGGGTGTGTAATACACCTCTGCCTACCCCTTCGGGGAATACAGGCGTGATGCTATATTTTTGTTCTATTTATTTAAATAAAACTTTTCAAGTACGAAACAAACTTTTATTAGTATTTGGTAACTACAGGTCTAAAACAAATAATCAACTTCTAAATTAGTTAAAAGTACCATAACGTATTCGTAACATTAATTAAAATAACAGTCAAATAAACAAAATTTGGCAAAATATATTAGACTGGTAAAGAAGATATACAATGCGAAAGTGAAAGGATGTAGGTACAGGGGGAGACCGAGACTCACCTACCTAGACCAAATCGGTCATGTATTGAAGGAAGGTGGAGTCAGGAGTCTCCAAAACCGGCGAGCGTGTATGAAGAGAGTTATGTTTGTTGAGGAAGCGAGACATGTATGCAAGAATAGAGCCTCTTGGCACTCTGTTCTCTCTGCCTACCCCGCAAGGGAAATGGCGTGATATAAGTAAGTATAAAAAATGTCAATCTGACAAGCAGTTGTGACAAACATAGGAAAGTTCCCCACCAGTGCAAGGCTCATGGGACCAGTTTATGCATTCCAGACATTGCACCCATTTTTCTTTGGCTCTGCTATTTGAATATGGCTCAAAACGCAACTCATAACTTCTTCTTCTTCACTGTCTTCGTTTCCTTTTAGTTTCTTGACAACCTTCATCTTTTTAGTTTTAGTGCCTGGTTTTGATCTTTTTCTTATTTTTGTTTCTTCAAAGTTAGGTTTTTTCACCTTTTTCTTAGCCGTTCTAGCTGCTTCGATTGCAGCTAGTTCATCCTTTACGGGAGTGTCGGTTAAGACAGTGGATTTCACTTTGCGTCTATTTGTTTGATTTCCTTTCCTTGGTGGAGCCTTGGCAAGGGTCTAAGAGTTTCAGGTGAGAATGAAATTGCTGTCACAGTAACTGAAGTATCTCGTGATGTACCTAGATGCTACTGGTATTATATCAGACGTAAAGACTGTGGAGGGAACAACGGATTCAGCGGTTGAAGGCATCGTGATCGTTTTAAGCATTACTTCAGATATCGCCAGATCAGGTGAATTCTTATCAGGGTTTTCTGGAGACTTGGATACATCTTCTGTTTCGTAGCTGATTTGAGGCGGAGTAGCCGGCAAATTTAAGATTGATGGACTTGGTGTACGAGAATCATGTAAAATACTGTTTGAAAGGGGACGTTCACCACTTGTGCTAGAAGTATAACATGGCGCGGGTTCTTCACTTCTTGAAATTCCCACCAAGTTAGAGTTGGATGGACCAGGTCTAACAGAAGTTGCCAAAGGTGGTTGAGTAATTTGTCTTGGAAGATAATCAGCGTCCTGGAATATTTCAGTGTTAACTGGCCAAAGTCCGATATGAATAAATCCGGAAGATATATTGCGCGGTGTGACGGCTATATCAAACGATTTTTTCACTATCCCAGGAATATTATAGAGGGACATTACTTTTCCTGGATTTGACCGTATCCAACTGTCGCAAGCAGTGTTAACTGCTTTTATCACTGGCCCAAAACGGCTCTGTCCATTGGCTGCAACTTATGGGTGCAGTGAGGTGGAAAAGTTAATAGAATTATGCGATTTTCCCTGCAGAACTCGATATTTTTAACTGCTGTGTGTGAAGCGTGGTTATCATAACAATAGTGCTTTATTTTCTTTTGATGGTCTAATTTGGTCTTTGAAAAATTTAAGAAATATATAGGTCTTATTCTCGCATTCAGCCTTTCAAAAAAAAAATGTACCTTACCGCACACCCCGTCGTTCGGGGCAACGAACAGGGTAGTGTGGGGCCCGCACCCACTAAAGAAACCCGCCGTGTGCCGTCTCTCCGCCTGCGGTGAGGGACCACTGGCACTGTGTTGGATTACTTCAGTGGCCCGCCGGCGGCTTACCCTTTCGGGTACCCTCTACTGAGCGACGCATCCGCACACGGAGCGTCGCACATTCGCGGGAGGCCTTGCGGGTGGCGGACGTTCCCCGGTCCATCCACCCGCAGCCGCAGCCCGCACAGCCGTACAGAGGCCAGCCCGGGGCCTCTCCAGCCGCACCCTCCAACTGGCCATGGCAGCACGGCGGGCGTCGTTCTGCCACCTGGCCACCTCGCTGGGCAGGAGGCGACCGCCCCTAGCCCGCTCTTGCGACGCTCGCCAATACACCTCGGCGAGCACCTCCGCCTCCAAGTCCCACGGAGGGGTTCCGACCAACGCGCAAGCCGCCTCGGTCGACACCGTGCGGTATCCGCGTATGAGCCTGGACGCGACGACTCTTTGTGGTCTCCTCCACCCTGACCCATTCGCAGTGTCAATTGATCCAGTAGTACCATCGCGTATAAAGTGATCTTTAAATCCGCTTTCCGCGGAAAGATGAACATCGGGGGTATGTGATTCACAAGGGCATTTCCTGCTAGTGCTATAGTTACCAATGTTCCCCTCTCTGCGGAAGTCATGGCTCACTCCCATCACACTCACTTATTTCTGTCCTCGTCGGGCAATGACGCGGTCTGGTTTCTGAACAGTTGTAATGCCAGATTCGTCAACGTTCCATATATCCTTCCCTTGCAACTTGTGTTTGTCAACTACTGCGGTATAATTTTGATGCTCAGTCCAAGAAGGATTTTTTTATTATATTCTAGAGCCAACCTATAGGCAAGTTCTGGCTTCCTTAGTTCTTAAGCCAAAGTTAGCAGCAGCGCAGTTTAAAAGATAGTCACAGAGTATCTTCTCCTCTGATGCTGTAAAAACTGTTTCGGGATATCCAACCGTTGGAGCAGTTGCTGTTTTGTTAGCTTCATAAGCAGTTTTTTTTAATATACCTGTAGAGAGAGGTATCAGGTTCAGGTTGTAACTCGAAGCCGCGTCACAGGACTTCTGTCGCAAAGTTACTTCTGCTGCGAGATCATATATTTCTATTAAAAATTTTTGTTTTCTGTTGCTGTAATAAAGACTACTGCTACTCTATATTGTTCTTCAATATCTGCAGTGTACAGACAACGGCCTGTTTGTGTTCAGACGCGCCTTTTTATTTTCAAATATCTTAAAACTAGATTATTCACGCAACTTTGTCCTAGAACTACTTGTACCTATTGTTGTGGCGCTCTGGGGTGGCAAGACGGATAAGATGGAGAGCTCATCTGACTTCCCTGCGGTTCACCAGAGCCGCCTACAACATTGACGTGCGCTGAGTTGATGGCAAACGGTACCACCAATTTCCTTGAGCTGAATGGGGGTGTAAGACACACAGACACACGCGACACCCTGGCCAGGGGGTTGAGTTCAGTGTTCGGTAGGCAATACCGAACCGTACACAGATGTCTATGAGCGGATTTACACTTGATGGACACACAACACTAGGGTGACAGTTACATACACTCATTAACTTTATGGGTTTTTGCGCGGACACGGCTGATTTATAATTATTTATCGGGAGACCAGAGTATCCCCGACGCGTACGTGATACCATTTCTATTCTAACTCGAATTGTCAACTAGTCTTTGTATGAATGGTGGCGCTGTACATACGTCACTCAATCATTCATTCGTCCCGCCTTTTATTTATTTATTTATTTATTTATTTATTTATGGAAAACCAACAGCTTAAGTAAAGTAACATAAATTTAGCATAAGTGACAGAAAGCCAATTACAGGTTTTCACCAATAGAAGCTGATTACAACATCAAGAACTATGGAACACTCGATATTAAATGAACATATAAAAGGAGAGAAAGAATTTAGATATCTAATACAAAAATAAAATGATGATATATTGATTGTTTAGTTGAAGAATTTAAGATTAAGCATGTTTCGAACCGTGCTGCTTTTGACAATGAATGGGTCCAACGAAAGTTCTTTACATAAATTGTTACAATCATGGCCTGCTCGCAAAAGGTATGAGTTCTGTCTGTAATTTGTGTAAGCAAAAGGAACTGCTATGGGTGGGTAAAAGCGGACATATCGATATGGTACATTAAAATAAAGTCTGTGCAAAAGATCAGGGCAGTCAATTTCATTTGAAATAATTTTCATTAAAAACGTACAATCCGCTAGTCGGCGACGATTTGTGAGTGGTTGAATATGAAATGTCCTACATATGTTAATATAGTTCTCCGACTGATATGGAATATGCATCCGGTAGCATAAAAACTTTATAAAACGCTTTTGTATTTTCTCCAACCGGTCAGTGTATTTACTATAGCATGGATTCCAAATTTGTGATCCGTACTCTAAGTGGCTTCTAACATACGTACAATATAAAATTTTTAATGTTTTAGCTTGTTTGAAGCCTTTAGAGATCCTCATAATAAAGCCAAGTGCTTTAGAGGCCCTAGCAACGATTTCATCAATGTGCACGTTAAACAGTAGTTTGCTGTCGTGATAGATGCCCAGATCTCGCACTACATCACATCTAGGAACTGATTGGCCTTTAAGTGAATATGATGTAGGAAGCGTGGCACGACTACGGCTATATGTAACAACAGAACATTTCAGGGGATTGAGATCTAGTTTATTACGTAGACAGTATTCCTCGAAACGTGATA
Source organism: Leucoma salicis (assembly GCA_948253155.1). Classification (NCBI taxonomy): domain Eukaryota; kingdom Metazoa; phylum Arthropoda; class Insecta; order Lepidoptera; family Erebidae; genus Leucoma; species Leucoma salicis. The sequence goes on along the minus strand of OX411815.1, from coordinate 26,400,769 downwards.
AATCTAACTGGAGATTAGTAGCATCTTCTGGACATGAAACGGCAGAATATATCTTCATATCATCAGCGAAACAGAGCAGGTGGGATGTATGAAAGCAGGAGTCGATGTCGTTAACATAGATGATAAAGAGCAAGGGGCCCATCAAGGAACCTTGGGGCACCCCGCTAGGCACTGGTACCCAACTAGAAATATAGTTATTGACCACGACTGCTTGCGATCTGTTTTCCAAATATGAAGAAAACCACCTAAATAAATCACCACTGATTCCAGACTGCAAAAGTTTCAACTTTAAGATGTTGTGGTCAATTCGGTCAAAACATTTAGTGTAGTCAGTGTAAATCACGTCTACTTGAGCTCCTCTGACCATGTTACTGGTTAAGTAATCATTAAGTAGAATGAGGTTTGTTACTGTTGACCGGCCTTTTAAAAAACCATGCTGAGAGGGACTAAAGGAGTTCTTAAGAGCCGCGTAGACCTGATCGTAAACCACTCGTTCAAAAACTTTGGCCAATATACAAAGCTTCGATATTGGGCGGTAATTAGCTACCTCTGTTTTTGTACCTTTTTTATGAACAGGTGTTATGTAGGCGGATTTCCAAACATGTGGAAATGTACAACTAGACAGAGATTTTTGAAATAAAAGAGAAATTGGTAAAGCTATTGTCTTAGCACATCCTAATAAGAATTTAGGTGATATATTATCCGGTCCCGACGTTTTATAGGGATCAAGCTTAATTAATATGTTTTGTATATACTCTGTATTAACCTCAATTGAGTGGATATCCGATGAACTGATGAAGCTCGAACACTGGTACAACTGCTCATTATTTAGTGCGTCATCGACTGGGTCAAGAAAGGACGAACGAAAGTGAGAAGAAAAGGCATTACATATAGACTCTGCAGTTGAAACGGTAGTACCGCCATGATTAAGACAACAAGGGATAGCATTAGATTTGGAACGATTATTAACGAATCTCCAGAAGTGTTTTGGGTTTTTAACAATAGCTGATTCAGTATTAGATAGATAACTTTCATAACATTCATTTTCTAATTTAGTAACCCTGTCGCGTAAATATTTAAAAGTAGCCTCGTCAGATAGTCTGCCATATGTTTTGAACTTACGATGATACTTAGATTTTTCTTTAATTAGTCTTCTTAGTGCTGCTGAGTACCAAATTGGGTAGGAGTGGTATTTAATCTGTCTCGTAGGAATAAACTTCTTGTGAAGGTCAGACAAAATATTATAGAAATAGGTTACAGAGTCATTGAGCGATTTATTGTTAAATTCAGTCATCCAATCAATAGCCGAGATTTCTTCGTTAATCCTGAAAAAGTTACCCTTATCGAGGATATATTGGGTATACGGCGCAGGTAACAAGTGCACATAATCGCAAAAATTTGCTGTAATAACGAGGGGCGGGTGATAATTATCAATTATTGATAGGGGCTCAAGGCATTCACAAACCGCTACCACTTCATTGCATATAACTAAGTCCAACAGTTTACCATATTTGTTTAGTACTCCGTTATACTGGTTCAATGACAGCAGTTGTAATTCATCCACTAACAAGTACTCATCGCTACTGGAAGCGTTAATCGGTGAGAATGAATCACTTGTGAGACGCCACCTAATGTCACTCATATTAAAATCACCAACGATCAGAAAATTATCATTTGTATGTCTAAGAACCAGCTCATTTAATTTGCTGAGAAAGTTAGACAACTGAGTAGAAAAACAGTGACCGCGATTCTGCTTACACAAGTATATTACACAAATATTTAGTTTGATTTGCGTCCTAGTGGTTGGTCGCCGTAAATTGAGGGTTACCCACAGATCTTCCGCTGAGGAGTGGAAACACGGTTGTGGAATAGCACTTAAGCATTTACGGATAGCGATCAAAACACCTCCCCCGCGAGTTTGCCCGGTTAGCAGATAGTCACGATCTCGGCGCCATACAATATATTCACCACCAAATAACTCACAATCCGACATACCATCGACCAACCAAGTTTCTGTGAGAATAATTACATCGTAGGAACTGCGACAAACCTCACGATAAAACACTTCACTCTTGGTACGAAGCCCGCGTACGTTTTGGTAATAAATACGCAATTTATTAACATTATCGTTAGCCATTGGGAATATTACTTATTATAGTTACAGCATTAACAGCAGGACAAGATTTTAAATTATAGTAGTTGAGTATCGAACTCCAATAAGGGTTTTCGAGCAGAAAAGCAAGCAATAAGTAATCATAAGCATAATTATCACCACAAAAACAAACAAGTATAGGGTAATATGAGATTAATGTATAGTTAAGTGTAAAATAAAGCAAGCTATAAATGAGTGTACTAATGAGTGTAAGTGAGACAAGCACAGATTGCAACATTCTAATGTATAAATAAGCGCGGAAAGAACAGCGATAGGCCCGTTCACAGACCGTATTGCGCGGTATTAAATGTAGTGGGGACACGGCAGCGATGCTAAACCTTTTACAAAGAAGTGAATTATAAGCAGATGATTTATTTAATAATACTATGATGTTTAATTTTGATTCAATTAATGAAGCGATAATAAATGTATAAAATAAAAATTGTATAATTACTGATTGAAGTGATAGTAGTTGAATAAAGCAATAGATTAATGGATTTTGTTTAAATCCTTATCCCTTGAAACAATAATAACAGGGGAGCCATCTTGCTTGCGGACATGAATTTTGCCGTGCTTGACCCATACAAACTTGATATCCTTTTCCTTCGCTAGTATTTTAGTTTTATTAAGGAGTTTCTTGGAGATAGGACTAAGGTGATCATTAACATATACTCGATTAGATTTACCATCAAAGTCCAAATCATGCGTAGATAGGGTTTTGATCGAGCGAGCTGCAGCAACAAAGTCTTCCTTTATATAGCGGTTTAGGAAACTCACGACTATTGATTTTTCCTTGGAATTAAACGAAGGAATTCTTGACAAAAAATTTACCTGGGTTTTAGAAAACGGAAAATTTGCTTTGCGGCAAATTTTGTCCAAAATACCAAACAAATCTTCATCTTTTTTAAGTGGAATCCCCTTTATTTCCACGTTATTAAGTCTGGATCTCTGATCAATCGTGGCCAGTTCTGACTTAACAAAGTCGATGTCAAGTTGCATCGCGTTAACTGCCTCTTGAAGACGCTCTAAATTTATTACTCTGGTCTCAATACCAGATAGCTTAGCGGAAAAGTCATCCAATCGCCCTGCATTAAAATCGTAGCTAACTTTCAGCTCCTTGAGCTCTTCTTTTATGGACTTCACGTCGTCTGTTAATCTTGGAATGCCAGCCAATTGAGCCTTAAGTTCACGAATTTCGCCAAGAATAGTCTGAACCGATGCTGATTCCGGGAAAAGTAATGAAGAAGGAGATGATGGTGATTTACGGCACGTCCCGCACTTCCACACCGCTCTTCTGTCACTGCCTAATTTTCTCCAACCACTCTCCCCAATGCCAGCACATCCAAAGTCTAAATTCTTCTTACAGGATGCGCACTGCACTCCATCGTTAAAAGTTTCATTGCAGATATCACACTTCATTGTGAAATGTAGGTTTAATGAAGATAAAAAAATGTTGGGAAACACTGGATAAGGAACCAGTTAACGTCGAAGCGTGCTTACTTAACGAGTGTTCGAAGCGAAGTGATGACGGCTTTTGGCGGGAACATCCTGGGCCGGGGCAGTAGTGCAGATTGTGGAAGTATCCTCTTGAGCTGAATCCAAAGGGAGCCTGGCGAGCTTGATAACGGGTCTCTTCAGACTTCCATGTGCTGTGTCTAAGTCCACGGCACGTAGTACTCCATCCTTGCCAGGCAATGTGCGGGTGATTTTTCCTAACTTCCAGTGGAGCGGAGGCAGATTGTCCTTAGGTGGATATGTTGCACTTCCGGAGCTTAGCAATATGACCTTTGTCCTGGTTCCTTTTGTGGCTCTAATAGGAATTATGGGATCATTCGTTATTGCATTTGAGATGATGTTATTATATAACATATTATTTATTAAACATTTTAGATCTATATTTTTAGCAATTGACATGCGTAAGACAAATGTGGTGTGGCGATTGGGATCCTCGAAAGATCGGTAGGATAGCTTAGTGGCTTAGAGCACTTCCCCGGATTGGAAAAGACGCGGGTTCGATTCCCGCTCCTACTAAAAATCTACTTTTCCTTATTCACAAATAATTTATACTTTAAAAAGTAGCCATCCATCCATCCATCCATCAGCCCTTCGAAGTCCACTGCTGAACATGGGCCTCCCCAAGAGAACGCCACAACAAGTGTTTCGCTCATATGGGGGATAGTGCCGTAATCGCCACGCTTGGCAGGCGGGTTGGCGATCGCAGTGGATGTTGTTAATACTCAAGGGAGTGCTGCTGCCCATTCTCCCGGTATTCCCTCAGTCGGCTCATCCGACTCCCATGGGTGGAGAGGGGTGGGACAATTCTAAAGCATGTCAATTGCTAAAAAATTAAAATAAAAATATATTATAGATCTAAAATGTTTAAAAAATCTCGCCATCAAATAGTATGAATTTTAATTGCAAAATTAAACTTACTATATTGTATGCATGTAAATGCTTGCCGATAGATGGCGTTGGTCGTAAGACAAATGTGAGGAAATTGGGTTGATCGAAAGATCGGTAGGATAGCGCAGTGGCTTAGAGCACTTCCCCGGATTGCAAAAGTCGCGGGTTCCATTCCCGCTCTACTAAAAATGTCTCTCCTTATTCACAAACAATTTATACTTTAAAAAGTAGCGGAGCATATCAATTGCTAAAAAATATAGATCTAAATTGTTTAAAAAATCGCACCATCAAATACAAGTAGTATGAATTTTAATTGCAAAATTAAACTTACTATATTGGATGCATGTAGCTCAGTGGCTTAGAGCACTTTCCCGGATTGGAAAAGATGCGGGTTCGATTCCCGCTCCTACTATAAATCTCATTTTCCTTATTCAAAAATAATTTATATTATTTATTGTGCTGTATGCACCTAGTTTAATTAACTTTGATATTAAAAGCGCGTGTTCATATTTACTTTCATGTGACACGCTGATAATACAGTCAGATACGGCGCGGCACGAGCGGGATGCGTACAATCTAGATATGAGCAAACTTATGGGGATAGATAATAGGAATAAGTATAGATAGTGCCATTCACGAAGACGCGCCCCTCAAAATTTGGCGAGGGGGCCGCGGGGTGTGGGACGATTGAGCCAAGTGTCAGTCGCGAGCCATCAGCGGCTCGATGCACATAGGTAGTACAGTTCACGTTGCTTGTATCCAGACTTGGCAAAAAAGTTGCTATACTTAATAAAAAAATTTAAAATGTCTAGAAAATTAAAATGTTCCATTCAATTTCTATCAGTATTACATTTTGTGAAACTCTCAGAAAACATATATGACATTCAATTGCCGCCCTCAAAGCGACTTTACAGACGATCATATAGTTTTTTTTAATATACTATTAATATTTATAATTGCTCCCTTAACATGGTAATATTACACTGTATTAACTAATAATGACATACAATACCCACACTGAACGACTACATGAAATATTAATTATTTTTAAATAAAAAAACCGCTTTCAAAAGACACCCAGGAACTAAAACGCAAAAAATAATTGGTCGACTTCAAACACATCAGTAGGTGTCTAACGCGGATATCGTATGTAATTTATTTTTGCTTTTTAGTGTTCTATAAAATAGGTCAAAGTAGGTGGTACACGATAGGGAGGAATTCCTTGGGCGCATCTCGTATAAAAGAAAAAAAAACTGCGCTCCTGTACTCGAAAGCATCGAGTTCAGGAGCGCAGTAAAGAAAGAAATAAAGCACAGCAAAAAAAAACATACAGTCGAATTGAAAGCCTCCTCCTTTTTGAAGTCGGTTGATAATATTAAAGTAGAGCATCTTCCTAGCTGACCGTATCGCTCTGTCGTGATTTTGTTTATTCATCGATGTGTGCGTGCGTAATAGGCAATTCGGTGAAGCGATACACACTTGCATTGTAAGTAATTAGAAAAAAGAGTGGGGCGCGTCTTCGTGGATGGCACTATCTATAAATCTTGTATTCTTGATGTCGATTGAACTCGATTGCTCACCGATGAGTACCCTTGTCGATTTTTATATTGCTTGTGTACATTTATAATTACATATAGGTACCTAAGATTGAACTTTATTGCACGCCTCATAAGCGAAGCGTTGAGGTGTGTTCTACTCCCGGTTGACACGGCACAGCTGATTTTTCAAACTTAAAATGTCTCTATTTATCATATATTGCACTTGTAAAATAATATCTACACACACATAATTATAAAGAACAAACACTATTTTTAACACTCATGATATTTTTGATGCAATTTTTGTTATTTTAACTAGTTAAAAACCTGTTGCTGTGAAAAAAATCTGGCTTGGACGTCCGTGAGTTGTAGGTAATGTATGTTAACACGATAACGACCAAAATACTTAATTAATAGTCTTTTTTTTTTTTCGTTTACGAATTATTATGACTAGGAATAGAGCCCTATTACTTTTCACGTTCTGATTCGATGTGGTTTAATTGTTATTAAATAAACAAAAAAATACTGAATATTTACGGCATTTACGCTCGACGCGACACTAAAGCCAGCGCCTTTCATGAGAACTACCTACCTTTTTACGTACGCATAGCCACCGGTGGTTTTACTATCGTCAACAGAACAGAACGCCGTTCGTCCGGCCGGTACATTGTTTTTAGAGATTTCTTGTTGAACTCATTGATTTTTAAATAAGTCGTATAATATTGTCCAAAGTTGCAATTTTCTATTGATAGATGTCGCTGTTTTAAAGTAAAAGAGATATTGACAAATGCAGCCCTAGATGTCGCAAGTGGCAATTTTAGATGTATTCAGTTGCTGTTGTATATCCATATAAAACCACAATATTGCTTTTTTTGTATTGTTTTCTTAAATTGTTTTTGTTATCTACAGTTTAATAAACTATTCAATTTTACATGTTTATATATATTATATGCACTTACGCAGGTATATATGTAAACTCATGGATTGTTGTTCTTACTAATTGCCAGATGGCGCCTTGCAAAATGACAGAGGTACACCAATATAGAATTACTTCTTAAAATTAGCGCTAGATGGCGTATAAGACATGAAACCCACATTAGTACTTTTCGAAATTAGCGCTATCTATGTGATTTATTGAAAACTACTTAGTAAAACCAATACATTATTAGTTACTTATCAAATAATCAATTTTATTGTGAAAAATGAAGATTATGAGTCGTAGTTTTGGATTTTCCAAAGTATTTGTATATTAGTACCGATATAATGATAATATTTTTACATTTAACTCATCACCATGCATGTGTGTATGTGGGTCAAATAAAACATGTTTTCTTTCTTCTTTCTTTCTGTATATAAAGCAATTACTTGTATTGTTACTATAATAATCTAAATGATTTTAATAAATATATTCTTCTATTAACTTGGGTTATTCAATAATCCCCAGTCCCAGGTCCAGACATCGTACACACACCTCTGACTTTTCACAATTATATGTGTATTAGTTTACACTTTAGCACTGCTGTGTGACGGAAAATATCATGAGGTAACCTGCGTGCCTCGACGGCTTGTGAAGTGCCAATTCGCACTGGGCCAGCGTGGTGGACTACAGCCTTATCCTTCTCGCTATGAGAGGAGACCCGTGCCCATTAGTGGGATACGAAGTTAAAATAAAAATATGTGAAGCAATAGATGTCACCCTGGTTCCACTGAAGTAATAACATATTTCCAATGGCCCGCCAATACATGCGGAGAGACGGCACACGGCGGGTTTTAGTGGGTGAGGGCGCCACACTACCCTGTTCGTTGCCCTGAATAACGGGGTTAACGGTTAGGTACATTTTTTCCCGCCTTATAAGGCCTACCTATAGGTAACAAAAAAAGGTGTCGCTCTCTAATGTTAAATATCACCTGAGCACTTATTGAAAGTTTTGAAATAGGAATCTGATTCATTCATGTTCATGTCATGGGTTTAAGGTCGCCAGTTGCCCGTTGGATCGAAATTAGAAGTTGATCACAACAGCATTTTATGATAAGGATTGGTTAAATTCTTTTATTATTGTCCATTCAAAGGTTGGAAAATTAGCTAGTGTATAATTACACCGCAAAATCATACTATAGCACATTATAGGATAGATTACGACATCAAATGCATGTTTTCTCTTCATTCAAATAACTGTATTTACTGTGGATCTAAATAAAATAACGAAGACACATCAACAAAATTATTTATTGATTAATCAAGTCAGCTATTTACTGTAATAACTCCTGCTTTTATAAAATATAATACATAATTATATATCAATGCAGTGCACCCTAGTGGCTTCATATTGATCATTTTTCACTTAATCTTATAAATAATGCTTGTATGTTTGCAGCTGTTTAGTCAAGAGACTTGGGTGGTGAGTAGTTGAAGTACACTAGTCCAGAGGCTTTGGCCTGTAAATTAAATGTTCAATTTATTACAGTTATCTACTACATGCGTAGGTGCTTCCTATGTACACATGATAAAAGTAAAACTTTTTGACCTTTCACACTACAGTACAATATCTTTGTCTTTTTCATAGTATTTATCTCAATGTTTTCATAAGGTTATTTTTTCAATGTACTGTACTACTTTAAGCCATAAATTTTAAAAATAAATCCAATTTTAGCACACAAATGTAGTCTCTTCCACTGTGAAAATACGTCTTTAAGTATTATTATATTTTATATTACATTATAACTTTCTTAATGCAATGAAATGTGCCTAATAGTGAAGCATTCTTAAAAATCAAATCAAATCAGTAGCATTGCGACAAGCTCACCGTGATGATGGTGCCGACTGTGAAGGCAATGCCGAAGACGAGCGCGGCGTTGTACCGGCGCTGGTTGGCATCGTACTGCGCCTGCCACGAGCCACGCGGCACGGGCATCTCGTCCATGCTTGGGGGCTTGAAGTGCGCGTCGTGGTAGCGTCGGACTGTGCAGGATATATTAACGTTAACACTATGCTCTTGTTTGGTTTGACAGGGTACATGCTGCCGGTCTTTCTCTTGTATATTATAGTCTATTCAAGAAGGAGCTCTCTGCACATCTGCTCTAAGTACTGAACTGTGATAGCTTAATATTTCAATTACTTAAGTGCTCACTCCAATCCTTTTTGTAAAATAAAGGCCATTTTAGGAATCAAGAGTTTAAATACTAACTACTATTAGATGTACGATGCACAACAGGCAGATCTACTAATATATTATTGTTTACAATCTCACCACACTAAGCCATATATTAGATTAAATTGAAAACATCATCTGCACCTACAACTTTTAGGATTGTCTTGAAATCTTTTTGAGTTTTGAACTATAGAGCCCTTTGCATCTATAATGTAATTTAAATTCAAATATATACTTTCAAGCCATGAATTAGTGTTCATGCCACATTTACTCTTTATTAAAAATAGCATGTATCCGTAAAGAAAAAATATTGAAAAGTGGAAAAAGATTGCAGTAGCCCATGCAATGGCTTAGCGGTCTGGAGCACTTTGTGGATTGGAAGGGTGCAGGTTCGAATCCCGCTATCAGTAAAGCTCACTTTTTCCACTTTCACAATAATTTGTTCTTTAAAGTAGCTGAGCATGTCAAGTATTAAAATACAGATCATAATATACTATCCATAGTAAGGAATATTCTGAAAACGATACCATTACAATGTTATGTACTGATAATTTATAAATCTATTAGGATTATTGCATTTAATTTATAAAATGACGTCATTAGTGAACTAATAAAAATCGGGCGTGTATAAATATTTTACAATAAAGAGCGTTATCGTTAAGGAAAATAATGTAAGTACTGTATTGTCAGAAACGAGGTTATCTGAACGTTATGTAACAATTCATCTGTTAAATAAGTAATTTCACGTTAGCTTTATGGAAGAAGATATTCAATAATCTTAAACCTGACGTTTGTAAAATTTAATTAAAACAAGTGCACATCTAGTGTTCTAATTAGAGCAAAATGACATTTATAGATTTTAGTCTTATATATATATTGGTTTTGCACATACCGGTTTGCTGGAAAAGCCTTGATACAACAGGGCGTGTTACAAACATGATTAATTAAATAATTTTACTATTGATTGAAAAAATTGTTAGTAAATCTAAACCTCAATTTCGAAGTACGATTTTCAACAAAATTGATTTGCAATCGCAAATTAATCGCAATGGCTAGGGATAGGGAGGAGGGTTAATCGGTACGTCGGTAGGTTCGATAATTATTCGATTCTCATTGACTCAAAGTAGGGATATTCACTAAACATCGATATATCGTGTTTACTTGATGATTTCCATACAATACCTATATCGAATTGATCCGATGTTTTGACAATTATTTATTTCATTTGATTAATTGATATGTTGATTTATTGAAACATCGAATGTTTCTTTATATTTTTTTGTTGTAGGTATCTAAGCAAAAAAAAAACTATATAACTGACTTTGAGATTTAGGTACATAGATATTACAGATTCATAAAAACGAGCCGGTCGAGCGAAAAATCGAAAGACATGACGAACGAGAACATGTTAATTCGTTGTACGCACATAATAAGTTAGGTGTCCTCACTTATATGTGCGCACAACGGACACACACATGTACAGTGTATAGACCAAAAATGGCACCGATAATGTTACTTCAAGTGTTCAATTGTGAGTGAATTTCCTTCTTCAGAAAACAACTACACAGAAAATAGACCTGGAATAGCCTTGACTGTTCAGTTAGTTTTTAGCTAACCATTTTATCAGACAAATTACATAAAATTCAATGATGTCTCATTGATCTGTAGGATTAAAACTGACAGAAATCCCTAAATTCGCTAAAAATATATTAGTTCACATTGAATATGACTATGCACGTAGTCAAACGGTCACGCTTAATGAAGTTTCTGCTTGAATCAATCACCTTCATCCAAGATCCCAGATCCAAGCTATCTTGGAAAGACTGGGGACACTTGATCCCCATTTTGGTTTTTCATTAATATCTCTAAGGTTATTAAAGTTTTACAGAATATTTTTATATCATTGCCTAGAAAATTTATCCTTCTATCCTTTTACATCATTCGATTATGAAATGTATCTGTGTTGACCTGATTTTTTGTCGTTTTTCCAGAAGACTACAAAAGGATCAAGTGTCCCACGTTCTGGGACACTTGATCATGGTATGGGGTAGACTTGATCATAAGGGAAAACAGTGCATTTTAGTGCATAATATGCATGAATGAAGGTTTATTTAGCAGTAATATTGTAATTTGTGAAACTTAATATTTATTAACATATTTATTACCTCATAGGAACCTAAGTACTATAGTTTTCCTAATCCTTAATATTACGTTTTCTTGCAGACGCTTTATGAAAAAAATACCTTCTAATTTATTAATTAATTATTTATTATTACATTTGTTTTGGTATGAAATCAACCTTAATCTTCTAAATTCTTAATCATATTCTTGCTACTTTTGTTTCCTTGCATACCTTTTCAACGTCATTAGAGACAAATTGAAGGACTTGGATATGCTTTTTAAGCTATTATTAGATACCTTTTAGGGCAGCTTTGACTACTGGCTTTTATTTTGTCTATTGGTTGGAGTTTGTCAACCCTTCCTTTTGTATATTCTAGGCATTTTAAAATCTATAGTAAGTAACATAGCAAAAACATATAATCTTGCAAGAATGTAGGGGATACTTGATCCCATAACCAAGTCTACCCGAATTTGCCATGATCAAGTGTACCCTGGACCGTTATTTTACAAAAAAATATATTTCGAAATCAAAACAAAATGTTAATTAAAAAAAACACATCTCTACACACACTTTAATAAATCAGGTATAAGCAATTTTAATTGTAATTCGAAATTTATTTATATGAACATCTTAAAATAACAATCTTTTACTTGAAAAAAAAGGAGTTGACACGCTGTAAACAATATTGCACCACTGCTTTGAGGTTGTCGATATTAATCTTTCAAAATGATAGTTGTTCATTGACGATGGCAGTTAAGATCAGTGTGGCATGTTACGAATTTAAAAATAAATTTTACTTTTGTAGTTATGGCCTAGGGATGTGTCCCAAGGGAAGTGTTCCAAGGGATCAAGTGTCCTCAGTCTCCCCTACTGAAGATATAAGTTTAAGGTTTAAAGATCTTTATTCTCTTTAAACAGAAAGTGAAAAATGTGAAATCGAAAATAACAGTCACGAGCAGGATCCTGCTCGTGACTGTTATTTTCGACTGTTATTTTTATAAATATCTAAATAATCTTTATTCTCATTAAGAATACAATATTCACATGAGAAAAAACATTTATAAAAATATAGACATAGAAACAGTAATAATAGTCAATATAGATAGACTATCCTTTACATCTACACACTACTACTACATCAAATAGCTAGTAGGAGATCAGAATATTTCTCAAACATCTAAATAAATGCATCGGGAAATGACGGAATTACTACAGAGCTTCTGAAGGCAGGTGGAAAGCCTGTGCTCAAAGCCATCCAGAAGTTATTTAATTCCTTTGTTCTCTGGAGAGACTTTTCAGTCGTGGGCCAGGAGCATGGTGCTGCTCTTCAAGAAAGGTGATTGGACTCATCTAGTATAAATTTGTTTTCGAGGGTAATCTCTTTACAGACTCGCACGCAGGCTCGACGACTTGCAATCTCTCAAACAAGCCGATTTTTGAAAAGTACTAAAGTACCCCAGACCATACAACTTCAAGAAAGAGCAAGTGTAAGCTATGCGCACACCTTGGAATGTTCGGGAATTTTTAAAAGTATTTGTGCATTTATTTATAATGTCCTTGGGTCACTTATTTTACAGATTAAGTCTACTATATTTCAATCTTACCTGCAATACCTATCGGGCATTAATAATTGACCTCCTAAGACAACGTTGGAAGGAGTAACAAACACTAATAATTCGTACTAAATCATTTGCCCAGTCTTGTTTTTTCAATTGCGTAATTCGAGTCAGGTCGATACAACTCAATCTAACTCGAGTTTATTTATTCAAGTTGGTGCATCACTAGGTTTGACAGATACGTGAGAGAATTGATGTATAGTATGTTATTATGTATATTATTATGTATATTTAGAGCTGATTTTGAGTTTTGGCGGAAACATGAAGAAGATCATACCGTCACTCTGCATTATTTTCCTAAACTTGTGTTATTTCAAGTATTATACTTACTTGTGATCAGAGAATAATTATAAGTTTCTGTTAGGCTGATGGTTCTACCAAAGTCTTGAACAAATAAAAAACAAAATAAAACTATGACAACTACAGATTACTAAGAGATTTTTTTTTTATATTTGTTTTAAGGCATTGGCAGAACCATCAGCCTAACAGTAACTTATAAACATCATTATTCTCCAAACTAGATTAATTCATCAAACAAGTCGTAGTTGAAGTCAGTCATAAAAAGTCAGTCAAGTAAAAGTCACGCTACAGTAAAACGATGGCAACCTTACTGAAGCTTCTATGGAGTTTTGGAAACAACAGGAAGAAACACGTTATGTCGCATTACATCACTTGCCAGCACTTATGCACATACACAAATAGTTAATAAGCAAAAGGCCACCACTTTTACACATTAATACTTGAAATAACACAAGTTTAGGAAAATAATGCAGAGCGACGACATGATCTTCTTCGTGTTCCCGCCAAAACTCGATTACTAAGAGATAGTTTATACATAGACTAAGTATACTACTGGACGGAGCCATAGCGCTGTTGCCGTTCTGTATTCATTTGTCAAACAGTATTGTTATTTCTGTCTATTGTTCGAAGTCTCAATAGGAGTAAAAAAGATAGCTTATATAACTTTGGCAATGACGTACTGTATGTGAAATTCGTGCCACACGCTGACCGACTAGTAGGTCAAAACATTGCGATTTGGTGCATCATAAAAGTAGAATACTAATGTCGGAATTATAATTCGATTTCACATTCGACATTAGCTATTGTCATTTTGTAAAATAATGATACCACATATTAATAGTGTAGTGATGAACACAAATATCGATAAACAATCGCGATTTATGTTTATGTAATCATAATATTGGTGTGCCAATTAAAGACTAAATTATTGATTTTTATTTAAATAAATACATAATTATTCATAATAATTATTTATTAATTAGTAACCGCTGCTTTATTTTATAAAAAGTTAATATTTTTGTTTTTTTATATTAAAAACAAAACTTATAATAAAAGAGCCTAGATAGTTTTCTGTATTCGCAACCCGTGCGCGCTCGTGCAGCTATCACCATTTTGTTTATTTTTTCATTCAGCTTCATTCTCCCAGTCTAACTGCACGAATATCTTGTTTCATTGCGAATCGATATTTTGTTATTTTGTTGGGCTTTTGTTAAAGTTTTGTTACGTTGTGTTTGTTGTTACGTTTATAGTTTTTTGTGAACTTTGAGTGAATCTATTTGTTTTGGTTTTCCATCAAAATGGATCCTCAGTCAAGCACATCACAAAAAGACGTGGATGTTTTCTTGTCCCCAAGAAAAAAACGTCCACGAAAAGCTTTCACTATTACTGAAAAAGTAATGATCCGCAACGCCTACTAGTACGTGAAAAATGAAACTTCTGCGCAATTGGAGACCTTTGAAGTTATGGAAGAAAATGAATGTATGAGCAAAGTTGCTGACATATTGGGAATAACCTCACGCTCCGTTTGTAACGTTTTGAAGGAAGTAAATAAAGATGCGCCGCCGACTCCTCCTAAAAAAACTGGACCAAAGTGAAGTTTCAAAGATAAAATTGATGAATTTACATTCTCCGCAGTAAGAAGAATTGTTCATCAGTTCTTTTACCGAAATTAACCTCCAACCATTGCAAAGGTTAGTCAATCAGTCAGACAGTATTATTTTATACCTACATCTTTTATATATATATATTTTTTTTATTGCGTGTAGTGGCAGACGAGCCATGGTCCATCTGATGGTAAATGGTAACCGTCGCCCATGGACTCGACTATACCGAGAGTATTGTCAAGCCGCTGCTCACCAATTCATTTCACAGATATGAAATGAAATATAAACGGCTATCTCCTGCTACAGCCAAAACGCAACGATGTGCTTCATGGCCGGTCACACGGGAAATGGTGGTACCAACCCGCTCGGACCCGATACCAAGTGAGTACTCCCACTTGGTACCCAGCCCTACCACCAGTCATGCAATGGATGATAATTGCTTACTTCCCTTAGTCGCCTCATACGACACCCGCGGGGAAGAATGGGGTGGTGGTGACACTTGTATTCTTAGTCCGTCACCACACGGACTATGATTCCAAACTATTATAAAATTTACTATTTTAGATTTTACAAGTGATGAACGATGATCCAGAAATGCCCAAGGTTTCCAAAGACACCCTCAGAAAAATTTTGAAGTATCTTAATTTTAAATTTGTTGCACGGTCACGCATGAGCACACTTATTGATCGAAATGATATAATAACATGGCGCCAGCGTTACTTGTGATCTATATGTCAGTTTCGACGAGAAGAGAGACATAAAGTACAAATTACAATTTGTGAATAAGGAAAAAGAGTATTTTAGTACAAGCGGGATTCGAACCTGCGTCCCTTCCTTTCCGGGGAAGTGCTCTAATCCATTGAGCTATCGTACCATTTCTATAAATACCGAATTTCCTCATCACATTTGTCTTAACGACCAACGCCCTCTATCAGCAATGCATTTACATGCATTCATCCAATGTAGTAAGTTTAATTTTGCAATTAAAATTCATACTATTTGATGGCGTGATTTTTCAAACATTTTGATCTATATTTTAGCACTTGACATGCTCAGCTACTCTTAAAGTACAAATTACAATTTGTGAATAAGGAAAAAGTGTATTTTAGTACGAGCGGGAATCGAACCTGCGTCCCTTCCTTTCCGGGGAAGTGCTCTAATCCATTGAGCTATCGTACCATTTCTATAAATACCGAATTTCCTCATCACATTTGTCTTAACGACCAAAGCCCTCTATCGGCAATGCATTTACATGCATTAATCCAATGTAGTAAGTTTAATTTTGCAATTAAAATTCATACTATTTGATGGCGTTAATTGACAATATCACAGACACATTTATAATAAATGTTACAGAAAGTAAAAGCGATAGCGATAGCGATGACGGCGACGATTTATAAAATAAAATATTACCATAATACATCTATTTGTTTTATTTCTCATGTTCCTTCATGAATACATTTTTTTATTAATTCCACACACAATTATTAAAGAAAACTCTCAGATCCTTAATAAAATCAATCGTCATAACTAAATTATCCATTCAGAAATTTAATTTCCTGATATTCTTAGTTTCTATTAAAGTAGTAGTTTAGATATACTACTATAAACGAGAGGAATCGATCCAGAAATATTCCATTTCCGTATTGAATAATTTCACAACGTCACTATTTAGTAATTGTCATAACGTTGCAACACTGAAATTGTCAAATCTGGAATCGAATTAAAATTCCGACTATAGAAAGTCTTATTGAAGTTGCTAAATATCTTGTGCGCTAGTGAAAATATATCGTGTGTGGCTGTCTTTTGTTCATCCAGAACGACGCAAGGAGGTGTAAAGAATCCAAATTTGTAATTTCACACGTAAGTCTATATCAGCTATTTTCACCTTAAATAACTACGAAACCCAATAAAAATATTGGATCAATAGATATTGGAAGATTTAGATGTTATCAATATGATTACATTATTATACATTAATATAAAAACACGTTTATTAGTTAAAATTATTAAAATAATATCCATTGCTTTAGGTTCCCTTTGTAGTGATGTATACAATAGTCATTTACACTTTATCGATAGTTCAACCAACTGAACTGAACATTTGCTTTTTTATGGTTTTATAAAGTTTGTTCTCTTTTATAGGTTTCCAAAATATCCTGAAGTTAGAAAAGCGTGGATCAAGTTCATAAGAAGAGAAAACTGAGAGCCAAATAAATATTCCCGCCTATGCTCTGAGCATTTTGTTCAAAATGTCTCGACGAGCTACGGCCCATCTGATGGTAAATGTCAACCGTCGCTCATGGACTCAACTATACTGAGAGTATTATCAAGCCGCTGCTCACCATTTCATTTCACCGATATATAAGGAAAGAATAAACGGCTATCTCCTGCTACGACCAAAACGCAACGATGTGCTTCATGGCCGGTCCCACGGGAGAGAGATTACTATAAGTGGTGAAGTTAGCTATAGGACGAATACCACAACCTTATAAATTTGTGTTGCTGCCTACCATTTGGGATGTGAATATATCTTATTTAATTTTGTTTTACTCCTGGGTTTTATTTTGAAACCCTTAAATCCCAGGCAGGTGTCACAAGAGAGAGCAAATCAGTTTCTCTGAATTCTAGATTATGACTACAGCGGTAGTCGTAATCTAGAATTGAGATTTATTTACAAAGTTGAAGTACAAAGACTTTAAAAGCTATACTTACATGAACATATTCACTGGTAATGATTTTGTTCCCAACGTTACTATTTTCTTATTATGTATAATGAAACATCAACAAAATATCATGAAACATATTTTGGGTGTTTCGTGGGTTGCCTCGTTTTCCCGTAGCATCCACCCATTTCGATCTCGAATCTGGATTAGAGGAAAACCAAAATGGTAATTTTTTATCATCATCCAATAAATGACATATAAATTTATTAGTAAAGTGTATAATATATATATATATATATAATGTAAAACCCGATTTTTTATAAAAATGTTCGATTATGTCAGTTGAATCGTGACAGACAAAGCATTTTGACATCGTGACAATACCAAAAACTGGCCACGGCAACCAAGACAAAAATCTATGACAGTCTGTTTTTTGCACCAGTAAATTTTATCTTGTGTTCTCGCTCATACATGTCAAAGAATTTTCTTCGTTCTGTCTAGTTCTTAGTCTGAGCTCCGTCCAGTGTATTATTGGTCCGAGGGCTTATACCTCAGACTACGATAGTATCATAGATTATTATCCTTCGTCTAAGCTTGAGTATAATGTTCCTTGATCATAGCCACAGACTAATTAGTGTGTCCCAATCATAGCCTAAGCTTATATCATAGCTCAGACTAAGAACTACTAGACGGAGCCACGGCGTGGCTGCACTTGAAACAGCAATATTTTTTTAAATGTTGCCAGGTTGACAAATATTTAACCATATTTGGGCAAATTAAACGATAGTTAGAATGAGGTCTGTAACTAGGTCGTAAATAAGAAACTCTTTTTAACAAATATTTTATTAAAAATCGCAACGTTTATCAAAATGATTATTTAAAAGTAAATCTGCCACCCTATTTCTATTCATCCAACCATCAGTCTTTAAACATCCACTGTTGGACATTGGCCTCCCCAAAGAGAATACCAGAACTAGCGGGATTGTGCTGACTGCATCCAACAGCTCCCTGCCGCTTTGACCATATATTTGGTCCATCTGGTGGGAGGGCATGTTACGCTGCGCTGTCCGATACGTGGTCGCTACTCGAGAACCTTTTTCCCCAACGGTTGTCAGTTCGTCGAGCGATATGGCCTGCCCATTGCCACTTCAGCATGCACACTCGGCGGGCTATGTCGGATATTCACGTTCTACCTCCGTATCCGTAATAAGAATTCGATCACGTAGAGAAACACCAAGACTTAGAGCCTTGATGCAAGATAAGTATTGCTTCTCCATATATTGCCGTTGTGTTCGATATCTCATCTGGTAAATAATAATAAGTTATATTTAATAAAATAATAGTACACAAGAATACAATTAAATTATCTTTTCTTTCTTTTCTGGGTCAAAAAAGTAAAGAATTATCATCCTTCCAGCGCTGATTTAATTAATTGAATAAGAACTTTTTTTTTTATTGCATTTAGTGGCAGACGAGCCACGGCCAATCTGATGGTAAATGTCAACCGTCGCTCATGGACTCAACTATACTGAGAGTATTGTCAAGCCGCTGCTCACCATTTCATTTCACCGATATATAATGAAAGAATAAACGGCTATCTCCTGTTACGACCAAAACGCAACGATGTGCTTCATGGCCGGTCTCACGGGAGGGAGAGAGTACTATAAGTGGTGAAGTTAGCTATAGGACGAATACCACAACCTTATATTGGACATGTACCATTTACGGCCTGTGGTGGCCATAATGTTTTCAATATTTAAAATTAAACTAATAATTTATAAAATCCGTCAGTGGTTTTCTTTTCTTTATAGAACCACAGAAAAAGATTATAGTTTAAAAAGCTATTATTTTGAATTTGTACTTTATTGTAATGGTTATTGGTGAATTATTGTTATCTGTTGACAATCAAATAGGATATTGCCACTACGCTGAATTGACAACATTAAAAATTTTGGTACTATTATATTACAAAACAAAATTACGTAGTTATTTCTTAAATAATTTCGTGAGAACAGTAATATGACTATTTAAGAAAATATTTTTTGTAATTATTTGGTGAAAACTGATATTATTTCTAATCAAGAGTAGCAATTATGATTCAAAATATTGGCAAAATATTTTACATCTGTAATGTCATGTCATTCTACTCATCTAATGTTGTTATTGTGTACTTACTTATCGTGAATATTGTATTGTGATTTTATGAGTGTAAGTTATATATTTAGTGATTTTAACCCTCATTATTTGTTTATATATGTAGATATTATTTATTTTTAAAAAATAAATTATGTGTGTGTGTATTAGTGTACACACGTAAGAAGTGAAACTTCTTTATGACATCATTTTTCGAAAAATTATCTACTATTTACAACTTTACAGAAATTGGTTAAATAAAGCTAAATTAGATAAAGTTTAAGCAAAAGGCTTTTATTATCATAGACATGGATACAAATTATACAATTATTTCACCTTATTGCTACTAAGATTATTATAGCATTTCATTAATTATAATAGAATTATTACGGCGTTTTCCTTCCTATCCTATCTGTTTATCCCTTCTATACTCTCGTTATTATCCTTTCTATCCAATCTGTTTTATCCCTTCTATACTCTCTTTATTATCCTTCCTATCCTATCTGTTTTATCCCTTCTATACTCTCGTTATTATCCTTCCTATATCTGTTGTATCCCTTCTAAACTCTCGTTATTATCCTTCCTATCCCATCTGTTTTATCCCTTCTATACTCTTGTTATTATCCTTCCTATCCTATTTGTTTTATCCCTTCTATACTCTCGTTATTATCCTTCCTATCCTATTTGTTTTATCCCTTTTATACTCTCGTTATTATCCTTCCTATCCTATCTGTTTTATCCCTTCTATACTCTCGTTATTATCCTTTCTATCCTATCTGTTTTATCCCTTCTATACTCTCGTTATTATCCTTCCTATCCCATCTGTTTTATCCCTTCTATACTCTCGTTATTATCCTTCCTATCCCATCTGTTTTATCCCTTCTATACTCTCGTTATTATCCTTCCTATCCCATCTGTTTTATCCCTTCTATACTCTCGTTATTATCCTTCCTATCCCATCTGTTTTGTCCCTTCCATACTCTCGTTATTATCCTTCCTATCCTATCTGTTTTATCCCTTCTATATCTATTATATGTATGTATTTACAAAATAAATATGGCGCGTAACGGAAAATTGTTACGCGTAACGAAAAAATGTTACACTAAATTTTTTTCCAACCCCGATAAAGAAGTTTCACTTCAATTATGGTGTTATTTTATTTCCCTATAAAAGAAAATTGACGAAGTTGGAAAATGAATATACTTACAGTTTGAATATGACATTGGATAATATAAAAACTCAATGCAATTATGTTATAAGTGACAAAATGCATGTCATTGACATTAACAATTATGTTAATAAGCATTATTATTATTTGACAGAAGATAGATATTATCTTTGTAAATATTTTAAACAACAGGTAGCTGCTTCGCTATCATATTTTTTTTATACATTAGCCAAGAACTTGGCTAACAACTTTGCTTTTATTGAGCAATCTGATGTTGACATATGTAATTTAAATGATGACATTTATAGTAATAAAAATAATGACATTTCATGTACTAATATAAATTACAATATGAGACAATAGAGATATCCTCTTGCTTTAAAAATAGTTTATCAACCAATTATAATCTAATAAAGTCAAAAGAGACATCCTCTTGCTCTAGTAATAGTATATTGTGTAATAATAATAAATTAAAGCCTATCAACCTGGTACATCAAAATATTCAAGGTATGCTTGGTGAAAAATTGGAAATTGAATTATTTATTAATGATTGTGAGTTAGATATTCTTTGTATTACAGAACATTGGCTCAAAAACAAACAATTCATTTTCAATTTCCCAATCACCAGGTTGCTTGCTCATTCAACATTAGTATACGGGGTGGTGCCCTAATTATTATAGATAATAAAATTAAATATAAAGTACGTAATGATATTATGAGCCTCTCTGTTGAACGGGTTATTGAAATTGCTTGTATTGAGTCTGAGCAGTTCCTTGTCGCTTGTGTTTATAGACCCCCATGTTCACCATATGATGATTTTGAGAGACAGAGGATATTTTATTTAAAACCTCCTGTTCAAATAAAACAATTGTGATCTGTGGAGATTTTAATATAAATTTACTTGAAAATAGTACTATTACTCAAAAATTTATAACTATAACGAAATCTTATAACATGTACAATGTTTTTCTGGAACCTACTAGGATTACTTCTTTGAGCGCATCTTGTATAGATAATATATTTACAAATGCAAAACCAATTAATAAATCTATCATAAATACACTGGAATCTGATCACTGTGGACAACTTGTAGTATTTCCTGGAACTAGTAGGGTCCATAAAGATAAAGTTACCTTTGTTCCAATGAACTCTAGCCGCTTAGAGCTTTTTAAATGTAATATCTGAAAAAGTACCACGGTTGCCTTTTCATGACAACCCTAACGATTTATATACTGCTCTATTCCAGTTGATCAGTAATGAATTCAGCAAGAATTTTAAACCTAAAACTGTAGCTATTGGCGCTCGCGCGGGCTTTAGTGAATGGGCTACCTGTGGTGTTTATAAAAGTAGACTAAGGTTATATGAACTTTATAATGAAAAAACCTATAATCATAACCCAATATTATTGGAATATGTAAAAAACTATTCCAAAACATTCAAACGAGCCTGTTCCTGTGCTAAATCACTATATCTGAAAAATAAAATCAAAAAATCCGGCGATATTATTAAAATGACTTGGAAGGTGATAAACAATGAAACTGGTAGAGAAACAGTGCGCAAGAGGGACTTTAACTTGAAAATAGATGACAAAAATGTAAGAGCAAATCGAGAAGTGGCAACGGCATTTGAAAATTATTTTACTAATATTCCTGTACATTAAACACAAAGTGAAAAATGTGAAATCGAAAATAACAGTCAGGAGCAGGATTTGAACCTGCATCTCCTGGATACCGTCCAGATGCTTTACCAATTCAGCCATCCTGACAATTGCTCCTGACTGCTAATTTCGATAACACATTCATACTTAACGTCTTTGGGTGACGCCTGCACCATTTGTCGGAAGTATTTTCATACATTATACCGACCAGGTAAACTTAATTTTACAATTAAGATTTTACCTAATAATGACGCAAACCCTATAAATATTTAGATATTTTTTTATATATATTTTTAGCATTTGACATGCTTAGCACTATACATTAAACACAAAGTGAAAAATGTGAAATCGAAAATAACAGTCAGGAGCAGGATTTGAACCTGCATCTCCTGGATACCGTCCAGATGCTTTACCAATTCAGCCATCCTGACAATTGCTCCTGACTGCTAATTTCGATAACACATTCATACTTAACGTCTTTGGGTGACGCCTGCACCATTTGTCGGAAGTATTTTCATACATTATACCGACCAGGTAAACTTAATTTTACAATTAAGATTTTACCTAATAATGACGCAAACCCTATAAATATTTAGATATTTTTTTATATATATTTTTAGCATTTGACATGCTTAGCACTATACATTAAACACAAAGTGAAAAATGTGAAATCGAAAATAACAGTCAGGAGCAGGATTTGAACCTGCATCTCCTGGATACCGTCCAGATGCTTTACCAATTCAGCCATCCTGACAATTGCTCCTGACTGCTAATTTGGATAACACATTCATACTTAACGTCTTTGGGTGACGCCTGCACCATTTGTCGGAAGCCGTGTGGGGCCGGCTTTAGAATTGTCCCACCCCTCTCTACCCACGGGAGTCGTAAGAGCCGACTGAGGGAATACCGGGGGAGTGGGCAGCAGCACTCCCTCGAGTATTAACAACATCTACTGCGATCGCCAACCCGCCTGCCAAGCGTGGCGATTACGGCATTATCCCCCATGACGGGACCGCTCGTTGTGTCGCTCTCTTGGGGAGGCCTATGTCCAGCAGTGGACGTTAAAGGCTGATGGATGGATGGATGGATGGATTAAGTAGCACTTAAAATCGTCAATAATACACTAATAATTAAAATAATTAACACGAGCGCCTGAGGCGAGTGCAACCGCAATAACAAAGTGGCGATTGCAATCGCCACAAGCGGCCGGATTCCGTAGTAAAGCCTTTCATGAGAAGAACCCGGCAAGAAACTCATGGGACACATTTTTAAATTGCCAATTTATTACAATTTATTATAATCTTTGTAACTAAAATTACATTATATCTTATAAAACAAATTTGAAAATTAATGAATGAGGAGCAGCTCAAGCCCATTTAGTTTTATCCTCAAGATAACCCGAAACAGTGTAATAACCTTGATTACAAAGTCTAATTTTCATGGCTTTCTTAAACTTATTTAGTGGCATGTTTCGGACATTTTCAGGAATTTTATTGTAGAAGCATATACATTGCCCCATGAAAGATCTACTTATTCTGTGGAGACGAGTACTGTGAGCAACAAGATTGCCTTTGTTCCTTGTATTAATGTGATGAACGTCGCTATACTTATCAAAGCCTCTGATGTTTTTCTTGATATACAACAGATTTTCATATATAAATTGAGACACGACAGTTAGAATATTTATTTCTTTAAATTTCTGTCTAAGAGAAACTCTCGGGCCCAGATTATAGATTGCACGAACGGCCCTTTTCTGAAGTACAAATATAGAATTTAAATCGGCGGAGCATCCCCATAGCAGTATGCCATAGGACATAATACTATGAAAGTAACTGAAATAAACTATTCTAGCCGTTTCAACATCAGTCAATAATCTAATTTTTTTTTATCGCATATGCCGCTGAGCTAAGCTTACCTGACAATTTTTTAATATGGGGGCCCCATTGGAATTTGTTATCTATAGTGATACCTAGGAAAACCGTGGACTCCACAAGGTCCAGTTTGACGCCATTCAATTGTACATTGGTTTCTAAATGCCTTACATTGGGTGTAGTAAATTTTATACATTTCGTTTTATTTTCACTTAAAACTAGGTTATTAGTTGTCGCATCTAACCTACCTAGCTGGTGGTAGAAACCTAACACATCTAGGTAATGACCATGCGGTCGCTTTACGGGTGTAGATTGAGAAGAAAACTACAACAGAACAATATAAATAACAGCGTATATTACAGGAACCACTAGTAATTAACATAATATATACACTAAAATCTCAAGGTGTGGGTTCTAGGCACAAGATGAGGTGAAGTAGCCGAACGAAACTGAAAATAACAGTCACGAGCAGGATTCGAACCTGCATCTCCTGGATACCGTCCAGATGCTTTGCCAATTCAGCCATCGTGACCCTTGCTCCTGACTGCTAATCTCGATAACACATTCATACTTAACGTCTTTGGGTGACGCCTGCACCATCCGTCGGAAGCACCTTCATACGTTATACCGACCCACTTTCACTTTGTGTTTAATGTATGTTGCTAAGCATGTCAAATGCTAAAAATATATATAAATATATCTAAATAAATATCATATATTCGATTTTGAGGTATTTCAATTTCAAAATTATATCTATCTTAGATGTCTTTTATCTCATCATCCAAAAGTTTTAGTGTGAAAAGAAATACACAGGGCAATAGGGTAGTGATTTATCTTCAAAACACATATTGATTTATGTATGTCCTTTCCAGGCCGAGAATGTATGGGCATTTGGTACATCTCCTTTGTGTTGCCACCTACCATTTGGGGTGTGAATATATCTTATTTAATTTTGTTTTACTCCTGGGTTTTATTTTGAAACCCTTAAATCCCAGACAGGTGTCACAAGAGAGAGCAAATTAGTTTCTCTGAATTCTAGATTATGACTACAGCGGTAGTCATAGTAGTAGCGAAGTACAAAGACTTTAAAAGCTATACTTACATGAACATATTCACTGGCAATGATTTTGCTCCCAACGTAACGTAACGTTTATCTTATTATGTATAATGAAACATCAACAAAATATCGTGAAGCATATTTTGGGTATTTCGTGGGTTGCCTCGTTTTCCCGTAGCAGCCACCCATTTCGATCTCGCATCTGGATTAGATGAAAACCTAAAAGGGTAATTTTTTATCATCATCTCATAAATGACATATAAATTTATTAGTACGAGTAGAGTGAAAACTGGGCAAATTAAATTCGCAATAAGGTAACACCGAAACAAATTCAAAGTAATAGAAATTTAGCTAGAAAACGTGTTTTGCGAGTGTATACTAGTAGCAATTATTAATTTCGAGTATAAAAAGCTCATTTTATATCACTTTATAGCATTCAATCATTAAATTATTTCATTTTCGACTACATATGAATGAAATGTTATACCTGTATTTTTTCGCTCGCTGTAGCTTTTGTAGCATAGTACACTATTTTAAAAGCACTGTTATCATGTAGTCTTTTTCTCAAAACACTCATTAACACAAATTAACATTAAATTTTAATTAAAACCTGAATTTTTATACAAAATGTTTGATTATGTCAGTTGGATCGTGACAGACAGAGCATTTTGACATCGTGACAATACCGAAAACTGGCCACGGCGACAAAGACAAAAATCTATGACTTTGTCTGTTTTTTGCACCAGTAAATTGTATCTTGTGTTCTCGCTCATATATGTCAAAGAATTTTCTTCGCTCTGTCTAGTTCTTAGTCTGAGTATCATAGTATACAACATAAAAACGTTAAAAACAAGTTAAAAAAAAAATAGCAACACGCCTGTAATTCCCGAAGGGGTAGGTAGAGGTGTATTATACCCATGATTCGTCTGCTACGTTTAAGTCCAATGTAATAGGGGACAGGCCTATAGCTGTCTGCCGGGCACATATCCAAATCCCAGGCAGCTTCTGAGAATATTTCTTTTTACGAACCAACCAACCATGTAAACTTATTTCTCAATAACATTTCTAAGCATTATATACGTTTATTGTACTGGAATAGTGTAGCATAAGAGACAGAATTTTATAACCGCTTGAAATGACGTCCTGCCTAAAACGCTATAAAACAGGTATGGGCTCTCGGTAGAGAGTACTATATTCTTTGGGTATGGGCATGGGCTACCTTTGACATGTTGAGGGCCAAACTTTAGCGTGCAAATACTACGTTCGCGGGCCGCGTATAAAAGTAAGTGCATTTTAGAGTAGTGATAATATTTTTTGCGATAGATATTAGACATGAAATAATACGACAATGTTACGTATTATAGTGCAATTTATTAAAATAACAAAATGAAATTAAAAAAAATGGATCCTACTTTATAATTAAATCGTTAAATTTGCAATTGTTACAAATTACGAAAGTTAAATACACCAAAATCAATGAGACACTTGAGCTTGAATTTGAGAAACTAATCCATCGATATCTGGATTAATTCCACTGATACAAAGACGTAAAGAATTTCCCAAATTATCGTCCGTCAGTTTTGTACGATGTATTGATTTATTAACTTTCAATTAATGAATTATTAATGAAAAGAACTGTTCGCATTTATAAGTACTGCCAAACGCACAAATCAATCTTCTTGCGAATTTTCTAATCTGCGGAAAATTGTCTTCTAGGTATTTTTTGTAGAAATCGCTCAACTCTACGTCTTCAAATTTGGATTTTAGGTGTGAGTTTTCTTGAATCTCGATCAACTCCATTTGTAAGTGTAGTGGAGCATTTTGTACATTACCTACATTTTGTAGGAGTAGCAAATAAACTGAAACAGTCTTCCATGTTTTTGAAGTCGCTAAATCGGCTCGAAAATTGTTCCGACAGTAACTTGAGTTCTTCCTACCCTATAACTATTGAGCATAAGCAATATTTTCATACGCAGAGAGCGCGTTGAAATGCTAACTGTTACCAGACAGCATCTGTGACTCCCACAAGTGTAGTTTGATCTGAAACGCTTTCAAATGGCTGTAAAAATCATTTACTAACTGTCCTTGTTTTTGAAGTTTCTAATTTAAATCATTCAAATAGCCTGTAAGATCGACCAGAAATGCTAAGTCACATATCCATTTTGGGTCACTTAATTCAGATAGCGCTTTATATTTTATTTTCACAAAGTCTGCTATCTCATTTCTAAGCTCATAAAACCGTTTCAACATTTTTCCTTTGCTCAGACTTCTGACTTCACAATAATATGTTACGTCGTTATATTCAGCTGATATTTCATCCAAAAACGCCTTGAACTTGATAAAAATTTACTAAGGAAACATTTTGATGTTGCAAAATAAACTTGATTTAACGAAATAACAAATGTTTTATAAGTTATAGAAATCAAATTAATTATGGTATAGGTACTTAGGTACTGCTATGTTAGGAAGGCCCTAAATAAGCAAAAAACTAAATAAACAACTTAAAAAATGTTACATAGTTTCTTGCTAAGCTATTTAGAGTACATTATTAATTTTACATTAAGTGTAACATGTTAGAAAAATACGAATGTTTAATCGATGATAGAGCTTTAGTGAATACCTACTCGTATATCTGATAAGATATACCTATAAGATTTTCACCTTGGTAAATAGCGCATCCACTTGTACTTTTACGATCTATGTGGTCAGACGCCCAATCAGCATCAGAGTAAGCCTTAAGTTTTGTAGGATCACCATGTTTTGTATAAGATAAACCATATAGTATAGTTTCTTTAAGATATCTCAAAACTCTTTTAGCTGCAGTCCACAAAGTTTTTGTTGGTCTTTCTAAAAATCTACTTAGATATGCTACTGCGTAACATATATCTGGTCGACTATTTGTTGCGATGTACAACAATGAACATATTAACTCTCTGTATGGTACTTCAACTATATCTGAATCGTCCGATGTATAAAAATTTACTTCCATAGGTGTTTTGCTTCCTTTGCAGTTCTGCATATTGAACTATTTAAGTATTTTTTCGATCATTTTGGTTTGTCTTATCTCTAATTTATCTTCTACTCTTGTAACTGCTAGTCCTAGATAATGAGTCACTTCTCCTAACAATTTTACTTGAAATTATTTCTGTAATTCGTTAATAATGTCTTCATTATGATCTAAAATTAAAATATCATCTAAAATTAAAATATCATCTACGTATACTACGTGAATCATAAAGGGTAGTATATGACTTCAATGCTAGGTTATGTGAGCCATATGCAATAGTATTGTGACGTTTAAATTTTTATGTCAATAAAAAAAACACCCTACAAACTAAAAATTTTATTTTTCAATTTCTTTTCTTAGACAATCCTAAATTTTGAAGAGACCGCCATTTTTGGGCGGAGCCGTTGTTTGTAAACAAAGTAAAGTAACCTACCTATGGTCGTAAGGCCTGCCATTCTGTATATCTATTCTGTAAATCAAATCCCATATAACTAGTATGGGCACAGGTAAAGGGGCGTGTCGCAAGAAATAACAAATGTTTTAAAATGGTTGAAATTAAAGAAATATTTACTGAGGGCTAAAGTTGTTGACACTGCAATGGTAGTCTATTACAGTCATTTTTTCTATAATATCTTAGGGTGATCATAGTCCGGAGCGTGCTCGTCGCGATCCCTGCCAGCCTGTAATTCACAGGCTGCAATCCGGCTCGAATGCGTACCGCAGTGCGGGTTGGGGCGTGCCCCAGAGGCGACGCGTACCGACCCGCCCCCATCGGTACGAACAACGGCAGAAGCGGTGATGGAGGCCGCCACCCATCACGCCTTGCCCAGTTTGGCGAGTCGTGGGGAGCAGAGTGTCGAGTAGGCACGTGGAATGTCAGAGGTGGTGTGGAAGGTAAGTTACACGAGCTGGTAACCGTCATGTCGGACAGACAGCTTGATGTGCTCTGTGTAACAGAGGCCAAGCGAGAGGGTAGCGAAGCCTGTGATCTTCCTGGTGGCGGGTTAGCTCAGTGGTCTGGTGTACCGCAGAGCGATCGGGCCAGCATGGGAGTGGGAGTGTTGCTGTCCGCTCGCTTGGCCTCAGGTGTGATAGACTACGGAATGTTTGATCCCAGACTTCTATGGGTCCGAATAAAACTAGGTGTCACCAGTGTCTTCATGGTCGCAGCTTATGCTCCCATAGGCTCTTCGGTGGCATCGGATCTAGAGAAGTTCTGGGATAATGTTAGGGAAGTTCTGGATTTGGCAGATGCTAGTGAACGCGTGATCGTATGCGGAGACTTGAATGGATGGGCTGGGACCAAGCGTCCAGACTTCGAGGACGTGCTTGGTTCATTTGGTGATAAGAGAGTGAATGATGCAGGTAGGCTCATTGCGGATGTATGTATGGAGAGAAACCTTATTGTGTCAAACACATTTTTCAACATAAGGACATCCATATGTATACATGGAGAAGGAATGAACAGAGAGAAGTATGATAGATTTAATTCTGGTAGACAGTCGCCTCCGCAGTAAAATTCTGGATACAAGAGCCTACAGGGGTCCCACTGTCGCCACGGACCACTATCTCGTTATTGCGAGATTTAGTGGTCTGTTCAGAAAGTGGAGACACTGGCGAGAGCGAGTCCACTTCGGAGGGCTTGAGAGAATAAAGATTGAAAAGTTGCAAGAAGAGAGTGTAAGAGCAAAGTATGCAGAGGGTGTCCGTGAACGGCTGACAATGACAAGTCAGCCGGTATCTGACATAAAAGAATGCTGGAGAGTATTGAAAGATAGTATGGTAGATACAGCGAAAGAAGTATGTGGATGCTCAAAGAAGCATACGAAAGTGAAAGGTGATGCATGGTGGGATACGGAAGTAGCAGCTTCCGTAGACCAAAAGAAGAAAGCGTGGCTGGACTATGTATCTTCTTTGAACCTGAGTGCAAGTATGAAAGAACAGAAGAATGAAATATACCGGCAACGTAAGAATGACACCAAAGCCTTAGTGAAAGAGAAGCGTGATAGAGCAAATATGATTGCAGAAGAAAGGCTGACCAAAAACTTCGAGAGCAACACCAAACTTTTCTGGAGGGAGGTGAAGAAATCTCGGAGTGGTTGGTCAGCTTTCAGAATGAATAAAATAAGGTCTAAAGGTGGAGACATTCTAACGCAAACACAAGATGTGTTAAGCCGATGGAGTGAATATTTTGGAGATAAGTATGTGGATGTTCAGGGTGATGCTGGTGCCATATGTGATCTAACAGATCAGGATTCGGTACCGGCATCCTCTGACGACATTAGTATGGATGAAGTTGAATGGGCGATTAGAAGTTTGAAAAATGGTAAGGCAGCGGGTATTGATATGGTGTCTGCTGAGATGATCAAGCTTGGAGGCTCATGTGTCTGGGAATCCTTCCTGATGCTTCTCAATTTATGTTGGAGCTCAGGAATGGTTCCCAAGGACTGGAGAAGCGCAGCAATCGTGCCCTTGTATAAAAACAAGGGTTCACGTTATGACTGTGCGAACTACAGAGCCATAAGCTTGACTAGTTTGGCAGCCAAAGTGTATTGTAAGATTATTGAAAGGAGAATGAGGATGGTGTCTGATGAATTTTTGTGAGAGGCACAAGGAGGTTTCAGGTTCGGACATGTGGAAAGAATGCTGTACGAGCAACTGGCTAAGAAGATATACAATGCTTACCAACCTAGACCAAATTGGTCACAATATTGAAGGAAGGTGTAGTCAGGAGTCTCCGAAACCGGCGAGTGTGTATGAAGAGAGTTATGAATGTTGAGGAAGCGAGAGATGTATGCAAGAATAGAGCCTCTTGGCACTCTGTTCTCTCAGCCTACTCCGCAAGGGAAATGGCGTGATGATAAGTAAGTAAGTATCTTAAATGTACAGACAGATATGTTACAGCTTTATAATAGTATAGAAAACATATTAAAATAGGTTTTATTACTTTAATTTAGATATTGTAAATGCTACTATAATAAATTCATGCTATTAAACACAAAGTGAAAAATGTGAAATCGAAAATAACAGTCAGGAGCAGGATTTGAACCTGCATCTTCTGGATACCGTCCAGATGCTTTACCAATTCAGCCATCCTGACAATTGCTCCTGACTGCTAATTTCGATAACACATCATACTTAACGTCTTTGGGTGACGCCTGCGCCATCTGTCGGACGTATTTTCATACATTATACCGACCAGGTAAACTTAATTTTACAATTAAGATTTTTACCTAATAATGACGCAAACCCTATAAATATTTATATATATTTGTAGCATTTGACATGCTTAGCACTATCCATTAAACACAAAGTGAAAAATGTGAAATCGAAAATAACAGTCAGGAGCAGGATTTGAACCTGCATCTTCTGGATACCGTCCAGATGCTTTACCAATTCAGCAATCCTGACAATTGCTCCTGACTGCTAATTTCGATAACACATCATACTTAACGTCTTTGGGTGACGCCTGCGCCATCTGTCGGACGTATTTTCATACATTATACCGACCAGGTAAACTTAATTTTACAATTAAGATTTTTACCTAATAATGACGCAAACCCTATAAATATTTATATATATTTGTAGCATTTGACATGCTTAGCACTATCCATTAAACACAAAGTGAAAAATGTGAAATCGAAAATAATTGAATGGCTGAATTGGTAAAGCATCTGGACGGTATCCAGAAGATGCAGGTTCAAATCCTGCTCCTGACTGTTATTTTCGATTTCACATTTTTCACTTTGTGTTTAATGGATAGTGCTAAGCATGTCAAATGCTACAAATATATATAAATATTTATAGGGTTTGCGTCATTATTAGGTAAAAATCTTAATTGTAAAATTAAGTTTACCTGGTCGGTATAATGTATGAAAATACGTCCGACAGATGGCGCAGGCGTCACCCAAAGACGTTAAGTATGATGTGTTATCGAAATTAGCAGTCAGGAGCAATTGTCAGGATAGCTGAATTGGTAAAGCATCTGGACGGTATCCAGAAGATGCAGGTTCAAATCCTGCTCCTGACTGTTATTTTCGATTTCACATTTTTCACTTTGTGTTTAATGGATAGTGCTAAGCATGTCAAATGCTACAAATATATATAAATATTTATAGGGTTTGCGTCATTATTAGGTAAAAATCTTAATTGTAAAATTAAGTTTACCTGGTCGGTATAATGTATGAAAATACGTCCGACAGATGGCGCAGGCGTCACCCAAAGACGTTAAGTATGATGTGTTATCGAAATTAGCAGTCAGGAGCAATTGTCAGGATTGCTGAATTGGTAAAGCATCTGGACGGTATCCAGAAGATGCAGGTTCAAATCCTGCTCCTGACTGTTATTTTCGATTTCACATTTTTCACTTTGTGTTTAATGGATAGTGCTAAGCATGTCAAATGCTACAAATATATATAAATAAATTCATGCTACTTATACTACTGATCAACGCAAATTCAAATTAATAAACAATCAGAAAATTTATTATAATAAAAAAAATATATTATTTATGTGTTTTCGATAACTCAGACTACAATAACACTATTAATAATACGTGGCAATCAAATATCATTTTAGTCTACAAAATAAAAAATCAAAGTATAGTAACTTAACCTAAACAAATAGTACCTCATAAATATAAACTATAAAATTCCCATATTTCGGGTAATTTCCACTAACGAATACGAGCAATACTGGCATTGTGATGAATTATTTTGTTCTGGTAAATTAATTTAAATTTTAATGTATAAAATCGGGAACTAAGTGATTATATTATTCATTTACCTATGAAACGTGACTCCTGGATTTTTTTCTTTCTGTCACTACGGTTTTTCACCACACAAGATATGCTGTATTTTGATATTTTTTTGCAGCGTAGACGTACCGACTGTGATAACGTTTACTCGCGCAATGGCTGACTAAGGTGTGAATGTGTGCGTGTCGGCATGTACGTACAGCGAACTGGCCGACTCTGAGTGACACAATCTATTGTTAGCAAGGCTCAGTCCGTTTTTTTATTAAGTCCATGGTAATCATATTTGAAAAGTAGATTTTACGTTAAGTAACTGTTCTATAAAGTTTGTACGAGATGATTAGACGTATTGTATAATACATACCTACCAATAATTTGTTTCAAAGGTACATAATTGTCAAAAAACATCATACTGTTCGTACAGAGATTATTACCTATTTATTTAGTACTACACAATATTTCGTACGCACCATATAATTTTTAATGTGATAACGCCACCAGGTTAAAAAAAAAAAGAAAAAGAATTCCTAAAAGTTTTGATACTGTACATTCCCTCCAGAGTGAGCAGCAGCACTCCCTCGAGTATTGACAACATCCACTGCAATCCCTAACCCGCCTGCCAAGCGTGGCGATTACGGCACTATACCCCCAATTTGGGAAGCCCTATGTCCAGCAGTGGACATCGAAAGGCTGATGGATGGATGGATGAAATAGGTAAGTTGCTGGTATAGAGTTCCAATGAGATCTTTCTAGATGTTCTTAGTTTTATTCCGTTTGAGCTCATCACACAGACAGGAACTCCTCCTTCTCAAATCTATAGTCAGTGTGATACTGCCCATCCGAAAATTGTCGTAAATATTTTTCACGCTGTTGCATTTCTTCTATATGTAACAGCATCAACGCATTCCACAAGCACAAGCGACACATCTTTGCTCTAGTTGTAGTGTGAAATTGTGGATCACAAAATAAACACATATTTATAACTAAAAACTATTATGATAGGTACCTAACCGTAGATAATAATATATTTTTATCAACAACCACCAAAACTTAAGAAAATAAAATGATTAAACACGTATAAACTTTAATAAAAAACTATAGTAAGTACGCAGTCGTTAGCTTTCGCTCCAACTGAAAGTAAAATCGAAGCACTTTGAGTGGTCGACTTGAGATCACCTAATAGTGACCGTTGGCATCGACTCACTTTGTTAGCTTTCGAAATTCAGTCTAGCGTTTTGTATGGAAAACGTCAGCCCTTTGAATGGTCACGTGACCTTTCGACCATCGACTTCGTTCAAAATATTGTACATTCTCGGTTTTTATCATCACGTTTCGGCATGACGTCACCGGTCGGCCTCTCAGCCAATCACAGACAAGACGTTTATGGCTCGAAGGCAACGTTGTGAATTTTACTCTAAGCCCGCAGAAGCGAGCGCCGGTCTTAAATATACCGCCCCCCATAATTAGTCACTAACACCCGAATAAAAGGTAGCGTACATTTCTTTTACATTTCGAAATTAACCTCTAAAAATAGCCCATGTCTGCTGTACAATTTCGTGTGTGTTAAGATTCTTATGGAGGAATATTTTACCCTTTGGCACATATATTTTTTGTTACTACTCGTTATTTTATTACGTTAGATAATTTTATTTTACATATCTAAATTTGTACACTAATTTGGTTGACCGAAACTCCTCCAATAGAATTCTTATTATAATATCTATACTTTTAAATTCTTTGCAAAATACCTAGTAATACTCATAACATAGTTGTCATTCCATAGAATTTTTATTCCAAATTTATCAATACTAATTATTTAAGATTGCAACATACAACTGCATTTAGAATTTTATTCGCTTCTACCTGTAAAATATAATAGTTCGCATATTGTATATAATTTAAGAATATTGCTTTTTGCTACTTACTACTTAACATCACGCCGTCTCCCTTATGGGGCAGACAGGCATTTTAAAACTATTTTCTTTTAGATGTTATATATCTTCACGCCGTCGCCCTTATGGGGCAGACAGGCATTTTGATAGTACATTGTTATCCTAGGGGTGAAAGTGACCCTCGAACCATAGGCGCCCTCGCTGCGCTTGGGCGCCAAACCCCGTCTCGGGACTAAATAAGTCTTTAACCCGAGGTAAGCACTGTGCTTTTCATTACGAATACAAGGAAAGTAAAAATAAAAACATGCAAAAATGAGTGAATTTTAATTTACATCAACTGCTGAGATAATTATTTATTTAAAGTTTGTTTTTTTTTGTGGGCGGCCAGCATAACAGCCATTATTTTTCATTTTCAACATTGAAAAGATGGTAAAATATTTTACCCAAATCTATATTATTTTAAATAAATATTTGAAAGTAAGTAAATTATACCTAATAGGTGGTTGTTAAAATATATATAAAGTTTAATACTTAACTCTTTTTAATCATAAAATTAGTCTTATAAAAGCTATTATAGAAAAATTTATAGATGTTAGTTTACATAATATCGCAAAAAAAAAATTAACAGAAAAGCTGAAATCTAATTCAAAAAGACAACTCTACAATACGCTTCATTTATTTCAAGAAAATTGATTTACTTACTACTGTATTGTCAATGTTTATTAAGACGCCGTTCATCTAGACTAGAATAGATATGGGTACTACTAATAATATTAGAATTACTATATTGGGAATAAGAACTAAAATGTATATTTACGAGTTTTATTTTATTTATATATAAATAAATATTCTACATAAAAGCATATTAATACGATCAGATAAAAGTATAAATATGAGTTTGGAACACATTTATAAATTAAACAAATTTAATAAACTAATTTTTTAATAAACTGAATGGTGAGGAAGCGAGAGATCTATGCAAGAATAGAGCCTCTTGGCACTCTGTTCTCTCTGCCTACCCCGCAAGGGAAATGGCGTGATGATAAGTTAGTTAAGTTAGTTAGTAATAAACTAAGTAAATGACTCTCTCGTCTCCACTCCGTCCTTGTCCTGGCCGGAAATTTCGGTCGTAAAATTTTTACCCTTTGAGTTGTTACTATCTTGCTTCTTGTGAATTTGTTGAATATCCATGTTTGTGATGCATAAGATAGAGATGGTAGGAGACAAGAGTCTAGGGCTTGTTTCTTTAGTCTCACTGGAAGATTTGATTTAGGACTTCTACGTATAGTAATAACCACTTATTTCCTCTACCATATAAACATGAATCATGTTTTGATTGTTTGAAGCCTTTCTCAGTAATAAAATTGTGAAATCTTAAGTTCCAACACTTAGGTACTTCTTTCAACCCGTATAATGCCTTTCGAAGTTTCAATACTTTTCCTTTACTAATATATAAGCCTTTTGGACATTTGATATATACCTCACTATTCAGAGTTCCATTAAGAAAAGCTGCTAATCTTTTTGCTCCATTTGTGACTCTACCTGCTCTAGTTATAGTATTAGTTTTTATGTCTTGTCTTATGTTATCATATTCAAATTCTTCGTATTCCTCATCACTTTGTCTTTCTTCATTCTCTTTTTCTCGTTCTTTGCTACGATCCCTTTGTACCTCAGTGTTCATCTCTTCTTTTACATTAAAATCTTCTTCAAAATATTGATAGACCTGTTCGTTACCCTTTTCAAACTTCTTTTCGTAAACATAATCATTTTCATCGAATCTTACGTCTCTTGATACAAGAATTACATTCCTTTCTGGATCCCATAGTCTATAACCATTTGGAGCATAACCAACCATTCGTGTTTCAGTAGCTCTATTATCAAATTTATGTCTTCGTGGTAAGTTAACTTTCCATGATTTTGAAATAAAACTATGTTTACGGAATCTATCGCGTTTACTTGATTTTACAACTATCCCGACGTTTGGAATACTTTACAGCATTCATGATCACGGGTGGACTTAGATGATAGACGTCCAAGGCTGATATGTTATTTTTTACAACATTTTTGGTTTATTTATTTTAACCCACCTAATATTCGTTTAGAAACACATGATTTGCTTCCAAATGTTCTCAATTTTGGCAAATCTAATTTACGTTTCATTATCTCCTTTGGAATTTGAAAATCTATCGCTGATGATGGACATCTATTTATCTGGTAAGTAGCACACGCTACTGCTTCTCCCCATAAATGTTTTGGCAATTTCGTTTCTATCAACAACGTTCGTGCTGTTTTGTAAACTGTACGATTCATTCTTTCGGCAACTCCATTCGATTGTGGAGAGAATGGTTGCGTATACTGAATTGTAATACCTCTGAAACGACAAAAATGTTCTATTTTTCGGTTTTTAAATTCACCCCCTTTGTCACATCTAATATATTTTATCTTTGTATCTTTTTCTGTTTCTAACCTTCTTATATAATCTAATAAATTATCTGTAGCTTCGCTTTTATTTTAAGTAAATACGCAACACAAAAATGTGAATAATCATCTATGATTAATTGGTAATACAGCTGACCATGTATCCCAACAGTAGACATTGGTCCTGCAATGTCTTTATGTAAAAGCTCACCAATATATGTAGATCTTGGTTTTTCAGTTTTTTTAAAAGGTAATCGAGTAGCCTTACCTTCTTTACATGGTCCACAAACATCTTGACTAGTTGGAAGATTTATCAATTTAAGATTTTTAGACAAATATTTATCATGCAGATGTCCCAGACGCCTATGCTACGAAAAATTACAAAAATTTCTACATATTTTAGTTAGTAAAATAAAAAGATTGCCGCTACTGGTACCTACTAGAGCTTGCTTATTAATTTTATTTAATATTTTAACATAATCTCTACTAAAAGTGACATAATAGTTATTTTCAATAACACGTTTTACTGACATTAGATTAAATTTCAAATCATCAACAATTACTGCCTGCATTATTATATTATAGCCACTACAATTTAATTTAATTTTACCTTTCCTATTGGCTGTAATAAAATCTCCATTCGCTAAATATATTTTGATTTCATTAATAACGGTAACGTCAGTCATATATTTTTCAAATTTTCTTTGTATAAGATGCTCAGTACATCCTGAATCTATAACCCACTCTATATCTACATCGTTAAAAATATTATTACAATTTTCCTGGATACCTGTAAGGAATATAAAATTTTCTACGTCTTCCTCTTCTATAGTTGCTGTTACCTGAGCCCGATTTTGTCCTTGTCCTCTCCGTCCTCCAAATCCTGTACGACCATGACTGTTCGGTCTTCGTCCGCTTCGACTTTATGCGCTGCTAGGAACGCGTGAAGTTCTTTGGCCTCTTTGATGATGATTCCAACATTGATATGACTTGTGACCTTCTCGTCCACACTTGAAACATGAAAGAAAGCTTGTTTCTGTAATATTTGACTTATCTCCCTTTAGTTTTATTTCTGTATCTAACAATCTTGTTTTCACGAAGTCTATATCTAAGTCTCTTTCATCGGTCATTGTCTCAGGAGCAGTTATCACGTTCTCATAGTCTTTCGGCATTGCAAGTAATAGGTAGCAAACCTTGTCACTCTCTTCTAACTTTGTACTCGTACCTTCTAATTCAGTCACTAGTTCATCAAATTTAATAAAAAATCTTGTAGATAACCAGTGCCATCATATCGTAGTGCTAATAATCTTTTCTTCAAAAATAGTTTGTTAAATATGCTTTTTCTATCAAAAATTTTCTAGTTTTGCAAACATGACAGCCGCTGTCGCACATTTTTTTATAATTTTTTACATTGTACTACTATTGAGCGTGCCTTTGCAACTTTTTCTCTCCATTTTTCTTCATCGCTTCTATCCTCAGATAGTACCCATGACAGGCCCCTTTCTTCTAACAACAATCTTACTCTAAATTTCCAATTCGCGAAACCGGCTGCATCTTGTAATTTAGGTAAGCTCACCAAACTAGACCCATTTGCCGACATTTTACTTTCAGGTTTAAACTACGCTCTGCTGATAAAAAATGACTAAGGACATGAATAAAATACATCTTCATTGAGTTACCATTTTTTATTGTTAGTCTTTGACATAAGTAATGCACAATCACTTTAAATATAGGAGGTGCTTCAATCAGTTTATTCTAAATACAAATCTTCAATAGAACTGACTATGGTTAAACCCTCGGGATCGAAGAAAGGATGGTTTTTACTACCACATTCATAACATTCTGGAGTCGAATGGACTTAGAACACAAGTTCTGTTGGTGGATAATGCAATGAAGGACTATCAAATCATCTTTTTGCACATTTAATTCTGTTGCTTTTTCATTCAAAATACCGATGAAACCTATACCTGCGATGCAACCTTCGATCAACAATACAACATTGTTGATCGAAGGTTGTACCTACATTATATATAAAGCCTTTCTTAACGGTCTTCGGAAGACTCTCCAAGACGCTGTGCTCTATTTCTTTCTCTA
Organism: Leucoma salicis; assembly: GCA_948253155.1. Classification (NCBI taxonomy): domain Eukaryota; kingdom Metazoa; phylum Arthropoda; class Insecta; order Lepidoptera; family Erebidae; genus Leucoma; species Leucoma salicis. The sequence continues at coordinate 26,361,169 of OX411815.1, read as the reverse complement.
CTGCGCTTTAGGCGGTCATCTATGTCATTTTTCTTTCTCATATGAGATGCACCCAAGGAAGGCCTCCCCATCATGTACCAAATACTCTGATCTTCGCACCTATTTTATAAAAGACCACTAAAAGGCAAAAAATAAATTATTTTGAAATCACCTTCAAAAGACCCAGGAAATCGGGGCCGGCGTTAGAATTGTCCCACCCCTCTATACCCACGGGAGTCGTAAGAGCCGACTGAGGGAATACCGAGGGAGTGGGCAGCAGCACTCCCTCGAGTATTAACAACATCCACTACGATCGCCAACACGCCTGCCAAGCGTGGCGATTACGGCATTATCCCCCATGACGGGACTGCTCGTTGTTTCGTTCTCTTGGAGAGGCCTATGTCCAGCAGTCGACGTTGAAAGGCTGATGGATGAACCTATGTGAATTATCACATCATATTATGTTGAAAGCCAAAATTTGTAAGCATAAAGTACAAATTATTTGTGAATAAGGAAAAAGAGATTTTTTGTACTAGCGGGAAATGCGTTTCCGATGGATGGCGTTGGTCGTTAAGACAAATGTGATAAGGAGACTCGGATGATCGAAAGATCTGTACTATAGCTCAGTGGTTTAGAGCACTTCCCCGGATTGGAAAAGACGCGGGTTCGATTCCCGCTAGTACAAAAAATCTCTTTTTCCTTATTCACAAATAATTTGTACCTACTTTAAAAAGTGGCGGAGCATGTCATATGCTAAGAGATATAGATCAAAAATGTTTGTAAGAATAAATTAGACTGGTTTAATAGTGGTTATATTGCCTTTGATATAGGTACTTAAAGGGTTTTGTATAATTTCATTGACAACTGCTACGCCGAAACCGTAACGGTTGACGTTGGCATTACCACGAGGCTTGGTGCTCTCCCAAACGCCGTTTATCCAGCAATCTAATGACATGATAGATGTTCGCGACACAATAAAACAAAAATATGTGAGTGGTTCAGTGTAAGTAGAGGTAACAAGACCGATAGTAGGCTTAATAATAGGCCATTTTGTACAGCTTTTACCGCTAATAGCGCTGGTCTTACATCTGAGGTAGAAGGGGTGTTGAAGATCACCGCCATAATTATTATATACCCCCATATATTACCGTATTATTGGCCTTACAGTAAGGCATTTATGATAGTTTCATGGTTATAGCGAAAAATTGTCAGTTTGTTAAGTAAATATTGTTTATTTGATCGCATAGTGAGACATACCTATGTGTTGGCTCTCTTTGCCATAACGTTGGGGACCACAAGCGACGCATGAGTCCCGTAATATCACAGTTCACCACTAGCATTGTATTCTGGGGACTAGGGAGAATAGTAACAGTGATGCGGGCGCTATAACCAACACGTTACAGTAACGGGGCTGGTACACGTCTTAGTGCTTGTTGGTGTATCATTTCTCTGCCGGCGACGTCTCAGTGGCTGGTGGCGCGTCAAGATTCACATACTTATATAGGTGATATAAATCCTTAGAAAATTCAAATCCACTCGTCTTAAAGAACATATTTGTCTTTACGACCTTTTACTACGTGGAGATTGGTTATGGAAATCGGTCATTGTGATGGCTTAGCGGTTAGAGCACTTCCCTGGATTGGAAGGGACGCAGGTTCGATTCTCGCTCGCACTAAAGTTCTCTTTTTCCACATTCACAAATAATTTGTTCTTTAAAAGTAGCTGATCATGTCAAGTGCTAAAATACAAATCAAAATGTCCTCTCGTCATGTAAAATTCTTACTAATATTATAAATGCAAGTTTGTTTATTTGTTTATTACGCTTTTACGGCTTTACTACTGAACCAATCATTATGAAATATTGTATATGGCGACATGATTCACCATCCAACACGTCTCGTTACCACGAGGTCGAGAGGTGGTTAGCTGCAAAACCGCTTCATGATAAGTGGCAATCCGTTATCTCTGCCGACCTTCCTGAGAGACAGGCGTCAGTCTATAATAATAATAGGAAGAATATTGTAACATAATTATATATTATACCCAATATTGTCGTACTCTGGTGGTCTGCCAGTACAGGCGGCAAGACGGCACACGGCGGGCTTATTTAGTGGTGAAGGTCCCACACTACCTTTGTTGCCACGAACGGCATGATTACGTAAAAAAATTGTTTAAAGTTAACGATCACTATAGGCTGTTTCGTTGGACCGTCTAGTATACTATATAATCTGTCAGAGGTGTTTTTCGAGATATGTTTTCACATTTCTAAAACTATTATTTTGAGATTATACCTAATAAAAAATAAAAAATATATTTTTGATTCCACTATTGGATTGTCATAACAAAATCATTTCGTTAAACACAAAGTGAAAAATGTGAAATCGAAAATAACAGTCTGGAGCAGGATTTGAACCTGCATCTTCTGTATACCGTCCAGATGCTTTACCAATTCAGCCATCCTAACAATTGCTCCTGACTGCTAATTTCGATAACACATCATACTTAACGTCTTTGGGTGACGCCTGCGCCATCTGTCGGAAGTATTTTCATACATTATACCGACCAGGTAAACTTAATTTTACAATTAAGATTTTACCTAATAATGACGCAAACCCTTTAAATATTTAGATATTTTTTTTATTTAAAAATATTGATATCGTATAATAGTTTGTTGAACCAGTCAACATTAAGTGTAGCTGGCTCGGGCACGCCGATGTCTGTCGAGTCTGCTAGTGTACTAAAATATCCCTACTGCTGGGCACGGAGCTTTTCGCAGATTGAGAGGACTCCAAGCTGTAGTTTGCCTGGTACTTTCTGACTTGTAGAGAAAATCTTTCAAGCACCAAGTATGGTTTCTTCACGATATCTACCTAACAGAGTAGTAATAATTATCTTGGAGAAATCCTCTGGAGTCAAGATAACTAGATATCAGACATGATACCTTTGTATTGGAAACCTTGGCCTCCCGCTGGACTGACTCCCGCCGCAAGTTGCTTATTAGATTATCACAAATTGTGCAGTAGGTACAATTTACATAGGTAACATAACTATTGTATTGGGCTCAATGGAAGGAGTCGGGGTTCATAGTGAGAAGTGAATCATGTCAGAAGATAATGTGCAATTGGGCATCGTCACGCAACCTCGAGATTATGTACAAGGAAAACGATAACGATGCCAACGTACGGACGGAATGCAAGTCAGATCAGTCGAGTCGCGGCGCGCGCGGGGGCCGTGTGCTAGCACTACTTGCGCAACGCTTGCGCCCGCGCAGCTGTGTTGTGATTTCAATACGTGATTGTTTAAAAGACTTTGTAGCGAGAGGCGGCGTGATGAACCTTTGTTCTCGCGTCTTAACAAACGACGAAAACACTGTAGACAAACTAGTGCTTGTGTTGTTTGAGACAAGTAATAGTGTTTGTGAACGATATGGAGTGGCTGAGGGGTCAGGCGAAAAAAGCACACAGCGAGCCGATCGATGACGAGCCGCGTGAGGCTCCAGAGGTGTTAGACCTTGAGGAGCCTCCGCTGGAGACGGCTCAAGAGCGCCGCGAGAGGTGGCGGAGCGTCTATGTCATATACTTCACCATGTTCCAGATGTCGCTCGGGTTCAGTATAGTGCTGACGGGCGTGTGGCCCTACCTCAACAAGGTGAGCTGAACATTTCAAGATTTACAAGTGAATGTCTTCTTTCTCTCTCTGATCTTGCTTATTTTTATTAAAGATTAGATTGTTATATAGAATATAAATATGACAACACAACACATGAATTAATTATCCCAAAAATATCTATCACACAGGAGCTATTCCCGTTTTCTGGATAAAATTAAGCCTATATTGTTTTCTGGACTCTAAACTATATGTATGCCAAATTTCATGAGAATCGGTTGAGTAGTAATAGAGTGCATGCATAACAAACAAACTCACTTTCGGATTTATAATATTAGTACGTAAGGATACCTGTTTATAGTATAATATAGCGCTTCATTAATTTAGTTTCATTGTTTATATGTATAGGTTTCTATTATAATCCTGCAATACGCGGGGACACAATGTTATACCTACCTACCTAATAGAACACGACATCTGTAGCGTTTGCTTGCATTGCTTAAACTGGCTACCATTGATAACGTAAAAACCTTATCAGCGAGTACAATACGCAGAGAAACTACAGTCAATAGAATAACGTAGTTTGACGGTTCGGGTCGGACGTACTCAAATCTAATGTTGGCAATTTGCGATATATCTTAATAATGTTATGAATGCGCTAGTTTTTATGTTTGTATGTTTGTCACTCAATCACATAAAACTGTTGAATAGATTTGGATGGAATTTGGCATACAGTTTATTACTTGGATTTTAAAACAGGACAAAATTTGTGTTGAGAAAAATGTTAAGTTTCTGTGGGATAGCTACTCGTATATATGGTTGCATAAAGATAATATGACAGAACAAAAGAAAGAAATATACTGGCAATGTAAGAATTACACCAAAGCCAGTCAGTTAGTGAAAGAGAAGCGTGACAGAGCAAATATGATTGCAGAAGATAGGCTGACCAAAAACTTTGAGGGCAACACTAAACTCTTCTGGAGGGAGGTGATGAAATCTCGGAGTGGTTGGTCAGCTTTCAGAATGAATAAAATAAGGTCTAAAGGTTACATTCTTACACAAACACAAGATGTGTTAAGCCGATGGAGTGAATATTTTGGAGATATGGATGTGCGTGGTGATGCCAGTGTCACATGTGGTCTTACAGATCAGCATTCGATACCGGCATCCTCTGTTGACATCAGTATTGAAGAAGTTGAATGGGCGATTAGAAGTTTGAAAAATGGTAAATCAGCGTCAGGTGAGGTGAGCGCAGGTGGAGTCAGAAGTCTCCGAAACCAGCGAGCGTGTATGAAGAGTATTATGAATGTCGAGGAAGCGAACGACGTATGCAAGAATTAAGTCTTTTGCCACTCTGTTCTCTCTGCCTACCCCGCAAAAGAGATGGCGTGATGATAGGTTGTAAAGATAATTATAGTGCCATTGAGTGACGTATTTATATGATCTAGAATTCTAGACCTAATCCTGAGCTCCTCGCTGGCAGCAGGTAGTTTGGAATAACATAGATCCTTTAGTCCCGACACATTAGTAAAGAGACAGAGACAAATGTAGAGACAGAGAGAGAAGTACATCAACTATCTTCCATGTAAAAAAGTTATCCTATCGGAACCATCAACTTTCCATAGATTAGAAGTTACTTATGTCCGTCGCTACATCCACTCAATATGCAAGTTTCATGACGATCGGTTAAGTAATTAGATATGGCGGAAGATAGTGTAAAAACAGTATGATGATGGCAGACGAGGTAGTGGCCTAGTTTATACCAAGTAGCCAGCTATACCAGGGGTACAGATAAGTCATCGCGGATCTCTGAAGAGGTGTTTAACTTGTTGGCACATGGTGGTTATATGCAGTGATAGCCAAGCGTTAAAACCAAGGACTGCAAAGACAGTGGTAGTGAGTTCTGCGAGAGGAGGAGACCCGCGCCCTAGAGCAGGACAGGAAACGGTTGAAAAAAAAATCCTATGTATTTTCTATTCGGTTGTTATTGTTTAAAAGAGTATAGGTTATCGATACTAAAGTGTTATCTCACGAAAATAGTTATACATCTTTTTTTCGCGTATAAATTAGCTCAAGTTTTCAACTACCTTTAGTCGTGGTCACGGGACAATGTTATCCCTTTTTTTTTTTAGGCGGGATTAAATGTACCTTATGCACACCCCGCTGTCTGGGGAGACATCGGGGTAGTGTGGGGCTCTCACTCACTAAAACCCGCCGTGCGCCCTCATCCACCCGTACTCGGCGGACCACTGGTACCGCGTGTATTCTCTTCAGTGGTCCGCGCGGTGGCTAGCCCCGCCGAGCGTCCCTCTCTGAGTGACGTCCCCACGCACCTGGGACGTCACACCTTCGTGGTAGGGTCAATGCAGGCGGCGGATAATCCCCGATCCAACCACCCGCGGCCTCGGCTAGGGCGGCTTTAGGCGCAGATAGACGTGCACACGCCGCCCCGCGCGCCGACTTAGGGGGCCAGAGGAGAGATCAGCCTCCCTGGCCCTTTCCGCAGCCTCCTTCCGCGTGATGACATCCTCGCAGAAGGCAGCGACCGCGGTCCAATACCTATCGCTGCCTACCATAGCTCGCACAACAGCCGGTAGCGACAGGTCCTCTCCGATGACTGCAGCGAGATCTCGTTGCTGCCCAGCCCAGGCCGGACACGACTCGAGCGTGTGCTGCGCCGAGTCCTCGCTGCAGTCGCAATGGTGGCAGCAGGGAGTCTCCTCTCTCCTAGCGACCGTGTACAGGTACTTGCCGAAGCAGACGTGCCCCGACAGCACCTGCACTAGTCGGAAGGAGAGGACTCCGTGCCGCCGCCCTATTCATTCTTCCAAAATTGGCTGGAGCGCCCCTACGGTCCGAAGACCGGCCCGAGGCGTCTCCAGCCGAACCCTCCAACGGGCGATGATAGCGCAGCGAGCGTCGCTCCGCCATGCGCTCATTTGACGAGGCAGGATAAAGTCGGGACAAAGGTAGTTAAACTTGACCTAATTTATACGCGAAAAAAGACCCGTTTATGTTACTTTAAATATGTGTATAATTCGCGAATCTTTAAAAGAAAACAGTTCTGTTTAAAATATAAATAAATACCTATAACATGGAAACAAATTAATATATATCTGTATCGCAGCCATCGCGGGGGACTTTACGAAGCTTACGAGATTATGACTGAACGGGCATAAAGCACACCTGTTTTTTTTTGTTAAGGTGTGTTCAGGGCAACGACCAAGGTAGTGTCACCCACTAAATAAACCCGCCGTGTGCCATCTCTCCGCTTGTATTGGCAAACCACTGGAACTATGTGACATTACTTCAGTGTTCTACTTCCTAAATTCAGAATAACGAGTTGTGGATCACACAAATATTTGTGTGGGAATCAAACCCACAATAAATGGCACAGGGAGATCAGTTCGTCCACCACTCAGCCATGTGTAGCCCGTTATACAATACTACTCCCGTGCCAATGAAATACAACCTACTCTAATCTACACTTCTGCACTCCGCCGCAGCCAAAAGCTGTTTTTAGGTTATATCTCAGGTTCCCAATATAGTAGCTAGCGGGATAAAATTTAGATGTACCAGTTTTTAAGTCTAATCAAAAGCTATCAAATAAAAAAAGTTGCATCAAAATCCGTTCAGTAGATTTTGCGTGATGCGCGAACGAACAAACAGACAAAAATCTAAAAAAATCGTTTTGTGAAACACACTTACATAGCCTTTTTTTTTGTTTAGGCGGGAATAAATATACCTAACCGCACACCCCGTCGTTCGGGGCAACGAACAGGGTAGTGTGGGGCCCTCACCCACTAAAGAAGCCCGCCGTGTGCCGTCTCTTCGCCTTTATTGGCGGGCCACTGGAACTATGTTACATTCCTTCGGTGATCACGACTACATAGCCTAATACAATCATGTTTTCTCAAATATTTCAAATATACAGACATAGCTCTGTTACAGCTTTATAATAGTATCGATTATTTTTTATTTAATTTATTTGTTATTTTTTTAATTTATTTTATATTTCAATATCCGGCGCTCCTATGCGCAGATGCGTCGCTCAGTAGAGGATGAACGAAAGGGTGAACCTCCGGCGGATTACTGAAGTTATGTCACAGCTCCAGTGGCACTATTCGTTGCCCCGAACGACGGGGTGTGCGGTTAGGTACATTTTCTAACGTTTTAAAAAAAGATTCGAACATTCTCTCTGGTGGGCATTGACTTGAGTAATATATTGCTTATCTTGAGTTGGAACTTAAAAAACCCAATATATTTTGTTATCAGACAATAGCACCACATCAAACATAGTATACAGAGAAGTCGTAAACAATTGACATACTCGCCTAATAAATACTAGCCTCCATCCATCCATCCATCAGCCTTTTAACGTCCACTGCTGGACATAGGCCTCCCCAATAAATGGGGGATAATGCCGTAATCGCCACGCTTGGCAGGCGGGTTGGCGATCGCAGTGGATGTTGTTAATACTCAAGGGAGTGCTGCTGCCCACTCCACCGGTATTCCCTCAGTCGGCTCTTACGACTCCCGTGGGTAGAGACGGGATGGGACAATTCTAAAGCCGGCCCCACACGGCAAGCTAATACTAGCCTACTAGTAACTAATAAGAAATAAAATACAAATAAAATAAATCCTAACACTGAGTACTAACAACCACAAAAGATAATTTCATCAAAAGTAAAACTGTTGCCACGCGAGGTGGGCACGGCTCCGCTAGTTACCAATAATTACAAACGGAGGGGATATACTCGTAATAACGACGTAGGTAGTTAGTTTACCTCTTGTACTCACAAGTTAATAACATGTACATGTATATGTTGTCTAGCTATTTTAACGTATCTAATCATGTTCTTGCTGCTTCCCTCGTACTGACCTCAGTAGGGGTTACGAAGGTTAAACAATTTCAAATGGTATGGTGATTACATTCTTTGACAGTATGTATTGTTTTAGTTACTATAGGAAAGGAAAGCTTGTGTAATAACTTGTACGAAATCACGGGTAAGTAAATTAGATTTTTGGAATTAGAACAGCCCACTATAACCGTGAAGGGGAAATCTACAAGTAACGAATATCTATTTCTAGATTGCACAAAGTATGGTCCTGGTAGTTGAACCACAGAATAGATACTAGTCCTAGCTAAACCATGTTTGCATTAGATCTAATTTACTATTAGATGAAACTTCTGTAACAATTTCGACAATTTAACATCAAAAATCTCAGTCCTGTGACTTTATGTAGATGCTGTAAAAGTATCAGAAACAAAATGATAATGGTGTTAATTTTACTAACAATTTTTAAACATTAGTAAAAATTGTTAGTAAACATTTAATTTTGTTAATGAACATTTTATCGTCAATCAAAAGCTTATCTTATAACCATTCATCCATCAGCAAAAAATAAAAAACCTTAGACAGCTGGCGAATCGTTTTTTTTCTTTTATCCATCAGCCTTTTAACGTCCATTGCTGGAGATAGGCCTCCCCAAGAGAGCGGCACAACGAGCGGTTTTGTGCCGACTGCATTCAACGGCTCCCTGCGGCTTTGACATGATCCTTGGATCGTCGACGTCGGACCGTCCTATGCTGCGCCGTCCCATACCTGGTCGTTTTTGTAACAAACGTTATTAAATATTTTATTGTTAATAAATATTTTCTAATATTTGCTAACAAAACAATTTATAGCAAAATCTAATAATTTGCAATTTTAAGTTTTGCGCATCCAATAATGGAGCTTTTTCTTTCTTTTCAAATGAGAAATAAAAGACACTGCAATCAATAAATCTTCTTCCATTTTGTTCGCAGGAGCGACTAGTATTTTCAAAATCTAGACCCAAACTAATTCGAACTGATGGTAATGTTCAACAACATGACATAATTATGTTATCAGTGTTTTTGAAGCTTAAAATACATAAACATATTTCAAGACACTGTTTCTGATTTGTGAAAAAGACCACAGTAGGACAATTCTAAACTTTTCCTATTAAATAGTAGCTATTATAGAATATTATATTATTCGCCGTGTGGGGCCGGCTTTAGAATTGTCCCACCCCTCTCCACCCATGGGAGTCGTAGGAGCCGACTGAGGGAATACCGGGGGAGTGGGCAGCAGCACTCCCTCGAGTATTAACAACATCCACTGCGATCGCCAACCCGCCTGCCAAGCGTGGCGATTATGGCACTATCCCCCATATGAGCGAAACACATGTTGTGGCGTTCTCTTGGGGAGGCCTATGTCCAGCAGTGGACTTCGAAAGGCTGATGGATGGATGGATGGATTATAGAATAAACCAGTTAGCATGACACGGATGTTAAAAAAGTTTACGTGTTAAATTTTTTTATGTCATTTAGGTAGGTACCTATTATATTTTAAAATACCAAATTTTTGGTGAATGTGGAAAAAGAGAAGTTTAGTGCGAGCGGGATTCGAACCTGCGTACCTTCGATTGCGGGGATGTGCTCTAGACCGTTAAGCCATCGCACTGACCGATGGCCATTCCCAATCACCACATCACATTTGTCTCTACGACCCACGCTATTTTTTTCTGATAAATATTATGTTGTGGGTATTTAACATAATAAACTTTCCTGGGAGAATGATCTATAAGTAACTGAAACCCGTTTCAACTCAGCACAGTGACATGACATCATTCGGTTCTAAACAGCTTGGTGGGTATTGGTACAAGCTGTGCCTGACGCGCGCTTTTGTTGAAAATTGTTATTGTTCTTCGTGAGAGATTATGTTATGAGTGGCCTCGAACTACGCACATCAGACGAGGACGGACATTCGCGAAATTAATAGTCGTGAGAGGAACAAAATTGCAATCAGAATACTCAGATTGACAGACATCTCTATATATATGTTATTGAAATAGATCTGAGCATCTGGCATAATATATGTAGCTACGTGACTATTCAGTATAGATTTATTTATGATAGTGATTATAAGACGTTTTGGTTGTTTTGCTCTTTGAACCAAAGGAAGCATAAAGCTCGGGCCAAGACCGGCTACTGACCGTCTGACGAAATTGTACAGATAAAACAAAAAATATCCAAGACAGAATGGTTTGATGCAGACGAATTCGTGGGCATCAGCAGCGCGTGGTAGATACATATTTAGGCCCGGTTAGGAACATCTCGGCCGTTCTTCTGGTAGCTAATGGTACCTTTGTCATCTCACAGATCGTACCTAAGCAGATTCCCATATAAACATGTTGTTTTTTAGAAAAATATGAACAACGGATGTACATACCTACAATCTCATTCAATTTTAATGGCGTTCTCACATTTGAACGAGGTAAGTTAATTATGATAATATAATAACTTGTATAGCAAAGCGTATCTACTTGTTAACGTGGGGTCATTTGGAACAATATAATTAACGCGTAATCGTTATAAACTGTTATCGCGTCGTACTCACTCACCTGACAATTTGTAAAACTGTAACAGCTGTGTTCCTATAAATCATATTTGGGTGTCTAAAGAGCCCAAAACATTCTTTGTTTGTTCGCTCATCACGCAAAAACTATACATAACTTATTGTGATGAAAGATTTTAGTTTGATAATTATTAATCATATTAAAGTACAAATTATTTGTGAATAAAGAAAAAGAGATTTTTAGTAGGGGCGGGAATCGAACCACGCATCTTTTCCAATCCGAGGAAGTGCTCTAAGCCACTGAGCTACCCTACTGACCTTTCGATCATCCAAAATTCTTAATCACATTTGTCTTACGACTAACGCCATCTACCGGCAAGCATTACATGCATCAAAGGTCAGTAGGGTAGCTCAGTGGCTTAGAGCACTTCCCTGGATTGGAAAAGATGCGTGGTTCGATTCCCGCCCCTACTAAAAATCTCTTTTTCTTTATTCACAAATAATTTGTACATTAAAAAGTAGCGGAGCATGTCAATTGCTAAAAGAAATAGATCTAAAATGATTAATCATATTATTTTATTTTATTTTGATACTAATATCGAGAAGCAGAGATTTAACCAAAACATTAGCTTATGCCTACTACGGTGCAGCTTGGACAAAGGCTAGTTTGATATAACGTTATGATAATTTTTTGCTCATAGATAATATATCAATATGATATTTGTGCTGACGGAGGTGTACGAGTTACGGTATTCACGACCTACAAGATGGCAAGTGGTAACACTGATAACTGGCGCTCATAGACTCAACAATAGCACGGGTACGAGTAAGTAGGTATCGCTCATCGCGAAGACCATCATCATCATCTTATACTATTTCTTTTCTTTTTTAAAAAGGCAACACCCTGCACTAAATTGTAATCCTTGTATCGCGGGGAACTTTACAAACATATAATTTCACGCACACAAAGTACACCCAGACTCACAACAACCATTCGTGGATCACACAAAGAGTTGTCCTGTGTGGGAATTGAACCTACAAAACTCGGGCGGGAGGCCGACCCGACCCGAGGCTAGACCACTCCGCCATCTTTGCAGGTGCAGTCAGAATACTATGACCAACAGAGCAGTAGAATTAGTCTGTGTTCGTGTCGTGAATAAGTCCGTAGTGGTTACAAACCTGCATCACTGTCTGAGATCGCTGTGTGAGACACTACCTCGGGGAGAACACGACTGACGCTCAATCTATAAATAGTCGTTAAAAATAAATATTACAATAATGGTCACCGAGGGGCGCCACAAGGTCGCAAGCCATGTGTCTACGGACTGACACGTAGAGTTGTCTGCTCCACCAAGGTGTATCGATTGCTGGTACGTATGTTTTTGTATTATTGCTACCGACCAGACGAGGCACAGCTCATGGTACCTAAACTATGTAGTAAACCGCTCATGAAATAATATTATCCAGTCAGTCACAGAGAAGTTAAGATCACCAACGTTTATACACATTTCAACTCCGTTCAGCTTAAAACACAAATAACATTTTATGTGGTATATTTTAGGTGTGGCATAATGGCCTATTGCACAAATCAGGATATGGCTCACTCGCATATACTTTGAACTTTTGAAATCATATCTGTCCGATAAAATATTTCAAGTACCAGAAGGACATAGAACATTCAAGTTTTATGATATCCAGGTGGGCGTACCACAGGGATCTGTGCTCGGGCCCGTACTGTACACAATATTTACAGCGGACCTCCCAGCGAGGCCAGGAATCACCACAGCAACATACGCGGATGACACAGCAATTCTAGCAAGTCACAGCAACCTGAATACGGCCTCTAAAATCATACAATCCAGTCTAAACGAGATACAGAGTTGACTGAAAAAGTGGAGAGTAAATGTTAGTACAACTAAATACGTACAGGTCACATTCACCTTGCGACAAGGAAATTGTCCGCCTATTAAGCTGGGTGAAGAAGAACTACCCAAAGACTCTGTAAAGTATCTTGGCATGCATCTAGACCGGAAACTAAACTGGAGACACCACATACAATCTAAAAGGGGCCAAGTCAACTTAAAAATGATAAAACTACAGTGGCTTCTGGGGAGAAACTCTGTACTTAGCACTGACAACAAATTATTGATATATAAGACAATTTTAAAGCCGGTATGGACATACGGCATACAACTCTGGGGCTCTGCTGCCACCTCTAACATAAACATCCTACAGATAATGCAACACGTTATCTTAAAAAACATTGCCAATGCACCATGGTTTATCAAAAACTCGGAGGCTCATGAGCAACTTCAAATTATCACAGTCAAAGAAGAAATAGCCTCATTTGCCAAACGCTACAAACAAAGACTAGAAAGACACCCAAATCATCTGGCCACCAGTCTAGCCAAGACGGAAAGGCAAGGCGAAGGAAAGGCTCCCAATGGGGATCCACCTCAACACGCTAATTTTACTTCAACTCATCTTCTTATAGTTCAAGAACTCATTGCAAAATCTAGAATTGGACAAAAAAAATATTTTAGTAATTCAGATTCAGCCATTCGAATGGCGTTGACGTGTTTTACTACCCGTCACGTCTTTTCTCCAGGCTTACGAAAAGTGGCCAGTGGAAGTGGAAAGCCGTTTTATGATATATGGTAATTCCGTTGTCTGGCCTTGTATCCCTCGTGGGTTTGTGTGTACAATATATTGTACGCACATACATTTGTGTGTACAATAATATTTAGCTACTTTCACGTTTCGCTGAACGATTTTGGTTTCATATTATAGCCACCACTTTCATTATACTTTGATTAGGACATTTTAAACATTACATCGCATTCTCTAAAATCTGCATAATTAGTATTATAAAAGCACTTGATGTAAATTGATAAAATTATATAACTTAATAATAAAATGAAAAATAAAATTTGAATTAATTATTATCTAAGTATTAGATGATAACATAACGAATAGTTCAGTGGTAATACTACAAACTGCAAGTGCATATAGACAGAGGTATCGGGTTGAACCCTCAGTCTGAGGTCGAGACCTCGCAACACTCAAACCTCCAACTTTTTGGAATTAGATACGTGCATTTTTTTTACGATTTGTCAGTATGCAGTGAATTATCTAGGCTACTTTTAGCTTTGAAAAATAATTAGGGTTCTGTTAAAAAAAAAACTAAATGTTTTTGCGGGTTGCAGCTAGAATATAATATACCAATACTTAAACTAGCCTTTGCCCGAGGCTCCGCCGCAGCCGAAAGCTAGTTTTTAGGTAATATCTCAGGTTCCTGATACAGTAGCGGGATAAAATGTATACCAGTTGTTAAATCTAATCACGGGCTATCAAACAAAAAGAGATGCATCAAAATCCGTTCAGTATTTTTTCGTGATGTGCGAACAAACAAAAAATCTAAAAAAATGGTTGAGTTTTTAGATACGCCTATATAGCCTATTACAGTATTTTTTTCTTAAATATCTTAAATGTACAGATATAGCTCTGTTACAGCTTTGTAACAGTACATAGATAACTAAATAAATTATAGTTTAAAAAGTAAAATAACACGCTTTAATAGCTACTTGAACTAAAAAGTATTTATTTATTCATTTCCATCCATCCATCAGCCTTCCAACGTCCACTGCTGGATATAGGCCTCCCCAAGAGAACGCCACAACGAGCGGTCCCGTCATGGGGGATAATGCCGTAATCGCAGGCGGGTTGGCGATCGCAGTGGATGTTGTTAATACTCGAGGGAGTGCTGCTGCCCACTCCCCCGGTATTCCCTCAGTCGGCTCTTACGACTCCCGTGGGTAGAGAGGGGTGGGACAATTCTAAAGCCAGCCCCCTTTATTCATTTATTTCGTAGTAAATAATAGTATCTATAAATAATAATGATCAACGAGTAATACGTATGATAATGATAATGATTGTAAAAAATTTAATGTCAAGCACCCCACGCTTGACATTAAATTGATTATTTAAAGATATACTAAACTTTTTAGAAAGATGCTGAATCCTGTCCTGAAATGGAGCCATGACATGGCCAAACGACAGAAGGTAGCAGTTCAGCTTCGTTCGCTATTGTGTATGATATGAATACTAGAAAGTGTTTTGCGATATGCAATACTTTTAATGACAAAAGAGCCGGAAAATGACTTAGTGTGTTTAAGTGGAATTTTCTTCGATGCCACTGATGATTTTTACCTCGAAGCAAAAATTGGTTTTAAATTAAGATGATATGGTATTGACGACTAGCTGCAAATATTATAATTATGTTTCACGACATTCACATCAAGGTATTTTATGTACCTAGATGTGAATGTCGGAGGATCAATACTCAACAGCACTTATTCTGAAACAATATTCTGTTATCAAATCTAACGTCGCTAGGTTCAAAATTTTGAAATGTTGAGATAAGATGGACTATACTTAAGAGATGATACAATAATATGTTTCTACTTTTTGGTGTCGCAGGAGGCGACTACAGGGAAGTAGATAATGCTGACCCTCCCATAATAGTGCATTGATAATATTTGCGAGGTGCAGCGGTATTTAACGTTGTGTTTACACTGCGCAGTTGCAGCCGGGCGCGCAGAAAGAGGCGCTCGGCGTGGCGGTGGGCGCCAACCCGCTGGGGCAACTGCTGGCGTCGCCGCTGCTGGGGCTGTGGGCGGACCGCGCAGGCTCCGTGCGCGCGCCGCTGCTGGGCTCACTGGCGCTGTTCGTGCTGGCCAGCGCGCTCTACGCGCAGCTGCACCTCACGCGCCCGCACGCGCTCTACTGCATGATCCTCGCACGCCTGCTCGTCGGCGTCAGCTCGGGTGAGTCCGCCCGGGGTATCTCTCTGTGATATCCCACTATGGAGACTGATTGGTGAACTTACTATTTCCTTGTTGAGACTTTGACACCTTTAAAGAACTACACTTTCATCTCCCAACTCGTATACATAGAATGGAATTGAAGCTGAAGAGATATTTTGTTTATACACGTTAATCTCCGGAATTACTCATCATTTTTTTTTTTAATTTTAAACTCCTATTTTTGAGGAAGGCTATTAAATAAGATATTTAAATTGTGTCAGATACCACTATACCAGGTGCAATTGATTCAAAAACGACTTTTATTTGTACGTTCCAAATCTTTTACGTATAAAATTGCTACTCGAAGTCGAAAGAATAACATTGCAGACATTTATTAGTATGTGATTCATGACTGCTTTCAGCCAACGTAGCAGTGGCGCGCTCTTACCTGTCGTCAGCGACGCTCGTGACTGAGCGGACCCGGGCCGTGGCCATAGTGTCACTGGCGCAGGTATTGGGCTTCGTGGTCGGCCCGGCGCTCCAGGCCGCTGCTGCACCACTTGGACCAGGCGACCTGTACTCGCCACCCGAGGAGACGTCCTTCCACCTGCGCCTCGACATGTACACTGCAGCGGGATGGATCAACGCGCTACTTGGAGTCATTAACTTCCTACTCTTCTTACCTTGGTGTTTCAAGGAGAAGAACATCGCTGCGAGGGAAGCCATGATTGCGCAGGGAACCGACTCTGGTAAGTTTGATTTGGTTACTAAAAGTGAAAGAGTTTGATGTTCAACTTTCTATCTTTCAAATGTCGTCAAAAAAATGTCATGCTACTGAATCACCTGTCGTGAAGCCTAAACGGGTCACACTGGATATTTCATTTCCATATACAGGTGTCGTAATTTAGACAGATATCACTTCCGTTAAAGAACCAACTATAAACTTACTGGTCGTTTATCTGGTCTATCTAAAAACATTTAATATGTTGACTTTCAGAGAAGGAAGCTTTAAAGGCGATGAAGCCAGACAAGATTAGCAGTTGGACGTTGGTGCTGGCATTTTTTGTACTGGTGTTTAACTTCGTGCTCCTGGAAACGCTGGCCACGCCTCTCACGATGGACCAGTTTGCGTGGAGCAAGCGACAAGCACTCGAATACATGGGAGCCTTGATGAGCGCCGGCGCTATAATAGCTTGCGTTACTTTCGCCCTGATTGGTCCCCTTACTAAGTTGTTTGAAGAGCGGTGAGTAATAGATAAATTATGTAGCTTTTTAGCAGGAGGTAGACAGTGTCTTAGAAAGCAAAGGCTAATTAATGGGAACCTCTGTTCCTGTACTAAAAAGTTATCGATATTTTTAACCTGTGGTCTAAAGAGTCAATTAAATGGGCTCTGGTATTGATGATAAATGTTTGCTATACTTTCGTTGTCTAAATATCGAAAGTAGTCTAGAACTAATGGAATACAAGGATACCTTTTTATTATTTTTTATTATTTTTTTATTTTAGGTGGGCAAAAATGTCCTACCGCACACCCCGCTGCCTGGGGAGACAACGGGGTAGTGTGGGGCTCTCACCCACTAAAAACCCACCGTGCGCCCTTACCCGCCCTTACTACGGCGGATCACAGGTACCGCGTCGATTCACCGCGATCCGCAGGCGGCAGCCCCTTCGGGCACCCTCTCTTGAGCGACACCCCGCGCACTTGGGCGTCACACCTTCGCGATAGGCTTCCGCGGACGGCAGGGTAATCCCCGACCCCGCCGGCGGCAAATCGGGTCCGTGAAGGAGGATTCCTCCCGGGCCCTCTCCGCCACCTCCTTCCGCGAGATGACAGCCTCGCAGAAGGCGGCGACCGCGGTCCAGGCCCTGTTACTGCCAACCATCGCTCGCGCGACGGCCGGCAGCGACATGTCCACCCCTATGACTGCAATGAGTTCCCGGCGCTGCACATCCCAAGCCGGGCATGATTCAAGCGTGTGCTGCGCCGAGTCCTCGACGCAGTCGCAGTGGTGACAGCCTGGGGTCGTCTCCCTCCTAGCGATCATGTGCAGGTATTTGCCGAAGCAACCATGCCCCGACAAAACCTGCACCAACCGGAAGGTGAGGACCCCGTGCTGCCACCCTGCCCATTCTTCCAAGATCTTCCACTTTAGGAAGGTGGCGCGGCGGGCATCTTCCCGCCACGATGAAATCGCGCTCGGCGAAGGGTGGCTGCCCCCCACCCGCGCCGTCGACGCCCGCCGATAGACGTCGGCGAGTACCTCCGCCTCCAGATCCCACGGGGGGGTTCCGGCCAACGCGCAGTCTGCGTCGGTCGAGACCGTGCGGTACCCGCGTATTGACCTGATCGCTACAACCCTCTGTGGACGCCACAGAAGGGCCCTATTGCGAGTGGCCAGGGACTCCCCCCACACGGGCGCGCCGTACAGTGCCATCGACCGTACTACCCCCGCGTAGAGTCGTCGCCACGCGAGACTCGGTCCGCCCAAATTCGGCATCAGTCACCCGAGGGCGGACGCCGTGCCGACGAGCTTTGGCGCAAGACGGCGAAAGTGCTCGTCAAAGTGCTCCCGTTCATCTAATACCAGGCCCAGGGATTTGACGTGGGCCTGGATCGGAAGTCCCGCACCATTGACCGTTATCGAGGCGCTGGCGGGTGCTCCACGTCGGCGCCCATGGAAGCGTAGGGCCTCCGGCTTTTCAAGGGCCATCCTAAGGCCCAGCGCCTCGATCCGCCTGACCACCTCCGCGGTACCTGAGGTGGCCAGTGATGCCGCCTCCTCGAGGATCCTGCCCCGGGCTGTGACGAGTGTATAGTCTAAGTAGCAAATTACGCCCAGCCCGAGGGGGAAGCCGGCCACGGAGGCCCAGTCGTAGCCATGGGACATCCCCACAAGAGCGGCCCTAGAACCGAACGAACCGGCTATGTCGAGCGACACCGCCAACAGCACTTTCCTCGAGGTGACGGCCTCCGCAACCGCGGCCTTCAAGCGCAGAATGGCGTCGACCGTAGATCGACCCGCTCGAAATCCGAATTGGGCGTCGGACAGGTCGGGGCCGACCGCTCCTAGGTGCCAGACGATGCGGGCAGCTACTACCCGCTCGAGGAGTTTGCCCACTCGTCCAGCAACACGATGGGCCTGAAGGCCACGACTGTGTTCGGAGACCGTCCCGGCTTCGGCAGGAGCACGAGCTTCCCCTCCTTCCAGCAGTCAGGGAACCGTCCGCACACCAGGCAAGCGTCGAACAGTCCCCTGAGGCGGGGTTCAACGTGGTCAAAGACCAGGGCTAGCACTCGGGCGGGAACCCCGTCCAGCCCGGGGGCGGCGCCTCTCCGCATACGCGCTGCTGCCGCCCCCATTTCTGTCGTCGTCACGGGCGGTACCTCCCCGTCATCGGCCTCCCGGTCGTCATCTGGCGAATCCATGACCAGGGGCGGCCTCCTCCAGGACTCGCCAGCTCCTTACGCGTGCGGCGACACTGGGGCTAGCGAACGAAAGGTCCACTATCGACCCGCCCCAGGGCCGCACGTACGTTTGGGCGGACCCTCGATTGAGCAACACGAGGTCCGCCGCTGCCGCCCACCCAACGCTGCACCTCGTGCGTCCGTCCTGGGGGACCCCCACGCCGTTGATTTGGCGTTAAAGTCCCCCAGCACGAGCACAGGGCTCGGTGCTATACGCCGTATCGAGGTCTCCAGGCTGTGCAGGAAGACCTCGAAAGCCGCCAGACTACGACTAGGGGAGAAGTACACGCCATAAAGAGTGACTCTTCCCCATTCAGCCACCACATATCCCGTGCCCTAGTCTTTGACTGACAAGGGCGGGGAATGCGGCGCCGCCGAACCGACGACTGCCACGGAGCTATCCCCACTACCCGCCCAATTGGGACGATCGGGGACTATGTAGGGCTCCACGGCTACGGCAATACCGATCGACCGCTCCGCCATGGATTGCAGGAAGAGGTCCTGCACCCTGGCGGAACGGCCGAGATTCCCATGAAGGAGGATAGCGTCGCGATCCGTTATTAGACCACGATATCCTTCTCCATGCGCTGCGGCGGTACAGCCGCGCTGTATTGGGCAGCCGGGGCCAATTGGCTGCCCACCCCCTTCTTAGGGCCTGACTTGGTCGGAGGCTTGGACCCTACCCGCCGCATACAGTGGTTGGCGGGGCGATTGCCCGCCGCGCACGCGGGTACAAGGACACCTTCATCAGTTGGGTTACATTAAACTTCGGCTGCCAATATTACGTTTCCCACACCTAATATTCTGTGTATGTCAGTAATTTGCAACTTAATGATAGTTCTGAAAGGTGACTAAGTTAATGTACTATATAAATAGATATGTATGTGTTCCAGCGCGTTGCTGCTCTGGGGTGGCTTTTTACTGACAGGGCTGGCGTCGCTCCTGTGCATCCCGTGGGGTCCGGGTCCGCCTCCTTTGGCGCCGGCTAACGCCACAGAGGCCGGCGGTGGTTGCCCGCAGGCCACTCAGCCTTGGTGCGCTGAATCCCTTGGCCTCACCGTGCCACAGTTTCTTGCGGGCTACGCCTGTATTTCCGTGGGCTACTCGCTGGGGGTCACGCTCATTCAGACCATATTCTCCAAGGTGCTCGGACCTCGGCCGCAGGTGAGTCGGTGGCGCCTTTCGATGAGGAACATCGCCATTTTTTAAGTGATATTTTAGATCGATATCGAATTTGATCTGGGATTACCGGTATTACCTGATTGCAACTGGCTTGATATATGATTTTATTGATATAACTCTTATGCAGGCGTTCCATCGTATGTTGCTCACGTAAATAACTTTATCTTTTTTAGTCCAAAACCGATTGCCTAATACTACGTCGTTGTTTAAATATAAAAAAAACCAGCCAAGTGCGAGTTGGACTCGCGCACGAAGGGTTCCGTACCATTGACTAGGTAAACAACATTACATTAGTGTAACTCTTTGTAACCATGGTGTTTGGCTGTTACTAAATTTTGCAAGTAAAATTTGACTCATTTCGTGGTTTTCAACTTAGACTTAGATGCGCATAATGAAACAGTTTTAAATGTAAGGAATTATGTTACCATTAATTTAATTATTTATTTTATTAAGTTATATATTAACTAAATATTCTGTAAACATTTCAAGCGTCTACTTATTGCCGTTATCAATAAAGAGCAAAAAAGGGCAATAAAATCACGTTTGTTGTATGGGAGCTCTCTTAAATATTCTTTTTATTTTATTTTTAGTATTTTTTGTTGTTATAGTGGCAACAGAAATATATCATTTGTGAAAATGTCAACTGTCTAGCTATCGCCGTTCTTGAGATACAGCCTGGTGACAGACGGACGGACAGACAGACAGACAGACAGCGAAGTCTTAGTAATAGGGTCCCGTTTTGATCCTTCGGGTACGGAACTCTAAAAAGATTTTTAAAAAGAGTATTTTCTTTGCTTTATGATAATAGTACTAGAGATTTGCCAATGTGGATGATTCGTGGAGTGTTATATGCACGTGTACTCTCAGACGTATGCCCATAAGTTTAAGCGGTAAGCGGGAACCGCCTCCACGAATCGCGGCGCTATCTACGTAGATAACGTGTGCTCTGCGGTGCGGCTGAGCGAGGTTGCCCGTGTGCGCAGGGCGTGTGGATGGGCGTGCTGACGGGCGCGGGCTGCGTGTCGCGCGCGCTTGGCCCCGTGTTCGTGGCGACCGTGTACGCGCGGCGCGGGCCCGCCGCCACCTTCGGCGCCACCGCCGCGCTCACGCTGGCCGCGCTGCTGCTGCTGCGCCTGCTGCACGCGCGCCTGCGGGCCCCGCCCGCGCCCGCGCCGCGCGAGCTGCGCCCGCTGCACCCCACCTGACCACTTACTTATGTCGCACACTATACTTGACACGTCACCCTTCATGTAAAACTTACCCGTTTCCAGGACTTATCTCGGTATCCATAGCTCAAATATAAAATTCTATTCGATTTCAACATAAATGGTCTGATTGAAATAACGAAGTATTTAAAAATTACACGACGCTTTAAATTCATGAATGTTTCATTATCGGCCGGCAATTACGATAGCACATTATTGTGTTCCTCGGCTGACGGAAATTAACGAGCGCGGATGGCCCTTGAGTTAAATTGAATAATAATTTCAATTGCATACAAATGAACAAAATTATTTACTCACTTATAGTTTATAGACATTAAAGTAAACGATATAAGTACCGACATACCGTGTGATTGTTGATGTGATAAACTAGCAGTTATAAGACTGAGTTAAGATATCGACAGAGGGTTGGTTCCACTACACGGTAGTCAATAATACACAGACTACTAGATCTACTGATCGATAACTAACATAGTACGACAACTTTGAGACGCAGTAACACAAATTCATTGTTGTCTACAAATAATTGGGTCTATAAAACTACTTCTACCAGCATTTATCGATTATCCACTAAACATTAGGCGAGCGTGTATGAAGAGAATTATGAATGTTGAGGAAACGAGAGATGTATGCAAGAATAAAGCCTCTTGGCACTCTGTTCTCTATTCCTACCCCGTAAGGGAAATAGCGTGATGATAAGTAAGTAGGTAAGTGCATCCATCCATCAGCCTTTCGACGTCCACTGCTGGACATAGGCCTCCCCAAATTGGGGTTATATTGCCGTAATCGCCACGCTTGGCAGGCGGGTTGGCGATCGCAGTGGATGTTGTTAATACTCGAGGGAGTGCTGCTGCATACTCCCCCCGGTATTCCCTCAGTCGGCTCTTACGACTCCCATAGGTGACAATGTGGGACAATTCTGAAGCCGGCCCCACACGGCCAAGTAGGTAAGTATCAGATTATTATAACAAAAATATTTAAATTTTTAAAGTTCTTCTGTATACTATAATGATGTACAATATTATAGGTAACGCCATTAAATTTGCATAGACACAGTGCAATAGGAACCAACCCTGATTAGAGTATGGAATATAATATAATGTATACAGGGTGTTAAGCTTTTATTGTATTTTAAGTAATGAATTTATAAATATACTTTTTATGATTGTAATTATGTCTTTTACTATACAGATTTAAACACAAAGTGAAAAATGTGAAATCGAAAATAACAGTCACGACCACCTGCATCTCCTGGATACCGTCCAGATGCTTTGCCAATGCGACGATACGGTTCAAATCCTGCTCGTGACTGTTATTTTCGATTTCACATTTTTCACTTTGTGTTTAATTTATAGTGCTAAGCATGTAAAATGCTAAAAATAAATATAAATATTTATAGGATTTGCGTCATTATTAGGTAAAAATCTTAAATGTAAAATTAAGTTTACCTGGTCGGTATAATGTATGAAAATACTTCGGACAGATGGCGCAGGCATCACCCAAAGACGTTAAGTATGAATGTGTTATCGAAATTAGCAGTCGGGAGCAATTGTCACGATAGCTCATTTGGCAAAGCATCTGAGCGGTATTACCAAGGCGCGGGTCCGAACCCGGCTCGTAACTATCATTTTTTATTTTAGATTTACGTACATTGAGTTTTACTACCATTCTATATTAGAGAATTGTGAAGTAAGTATCAAATAAGAAGGAAACTTTTAATGTACTAAATTACAAAAAGGACACTATTACTTTAATATTATAAATGTGAATGAGGAGGTCAAAATTCAAAAAAGTAGTTGAGAAAAAAAAATTTGGCTTTATTTTTAGGAATTCTATCTGTTTGCTTGTTCGCACGGAACATAGGAAGGATAATAAGGTGAGGATGGAAGATAAATAGGGGATCTGAGCCTCCGGCGCTCTCACACACCACTCGAAACCAACTGTAACTGAAAAAAACGGCAGGTACTTCTGCCGTTTTTTTCACGTATATCTTATGTGAGAGGTTGTTACTTCCCCGTTCTAGCCGGACCCATTCTTTTGCAGCTTTTACCAGTAGGTACCTACCTAGTTGAAGTTTTGACCAATATAAATATTCAATAATTTTGTTTTATTTAGAGTTAATATATTACAAGGAACAAGATTAGAGATTAGGTGAAATAAAATAAAATATATTTTTTACAAAATAAATTGTATATATTATATTATTTGACCAGTAGATAAGTACATTATTATCACAGCTCACAATATACAAACGCTACATAAAGTACATTTTATTCAGCATCTTCGCTCCCCGGTGGGCCCTAATACGCCCAGTACACGTGAACGCACATCGTGAACGTCATTTTTAACAAAAGTAATTTACAATATAGAAGCAGAATAAATAGACTTTCTGTATTGGCTGCATAAATCTGATTTAAATATAACAGAATTACATCGTAAGTAAATCTTTAAATCAATTTGAATTGGACTCAAATTTTATTACATTCACCTTTCAACATCAGCTGTTGGACATAGGCATCTCCAAGAGAGCGCCACATCGAGCGATCTTGTGCTGACTGCATCCAACGGCTCCCTGCGGCTTTGACCAGATCGTCAGTCCGTCTAGTGGGAGGCCGTCCTACGATGTGCCGTCCGAGGAAAAAATCCTCATCGGTTGTTGGTTTGTCGTGCGATGTGACCTGCCCATTGCCACTTCAGCATTCTAAACCGGCGAGCTAAGTCGCTTACTCCCATTCTCTTACGGATCTCCGTATTACGGATTCGATCACTTAGAGAAATACCGAGCATAGTCCGCTCCACGGTACGCTGAGCGACTTGGAGCCTTATAATAAGACCAACAGTCAGGGACCACGTCTCTGCTCCATATGTCATCACACTTGTGTTATCACACTGGTTGCAGACCTTCGTTTTCTGACACTGCGAAATATTGGACAAGAAGATCTTCGTAGAAAGACCTCTTTCTCGAAGTTGTGCCTACCAAACTGGATTGTTTAACCCAAGTAGACATAGTGGTCGACAGCTTCGAGAATAGGTATGAATATAATATTTAATTTACAAGATTTACCAATCAAATAACAAGATAAAAGTAACTGGGCCTAGCCAAGTTGCATTCTATGTTCGCTGACGCTAATAGAAAACTATTTAAATGTATGGGCATTTGACATCTTTAACCATAGATAAAGAACCTATATTTGTTTATACTTTATTGTACACCATATGTTATAATATTTTAAGGTACATTGCTAAGAAAGAAAAAAAAACTGACGTCGCGGGATTGCATCTAGCAGATATGAAAACATGGAAATGATTTTGTATAAATAAAATGATTATAACTTGAAAAAGTACTCCTCAAGACGAATCAAACGAGTATAAACTCTATAGGGTTGCGTAGTTTCATTACAGAGTTACTGTGGCCACCTTCCAGCTCCATCGTCAGACCCTGGATACCATCTAGAGACAAAGTACTCGTCAAGACAAATCATACGAGCCCTAACTCGATGGAGTTTTGTCTTTTTATAACGGAGTTCCTGTCGCCACCTTCTAGCTCCATGATCAGACCCTGGATACCATCTAAAGACAAAGTACTCATCAAGACGAATCAAACGTGTCCAAACTCGACGGGGTTGTGACATTTCATTATAGAGTTGTGGCGACCTTCCAGCTTCATCAGCCCCTGGATGCCATCTAGACACAAAGTACTCGGCATGGGGTTGCGCCGTTTCATTAAAGAGTTTCTATGTCCACTTTCTAGCTCCATCATCAGGTCAGCTCTATGTTATCATAATATTGCATTGTCACGTGATATACACATGCGTGTAAAATTTCAGCTCAATCGGAAACCGGGAAGTGTCTCAAATCTAACTTGCAATATTTGAACGGGACAAGTACAATAAAAGCGTCGCCACGCTAACAGCCGATTTTACCCTCCCTCCGCATTAGATATTTCACATCAAAAAAGAAATGTTAAAACCCATAAGTGGTACAATGGGCGGCCTTATTACTAAAAGTAATTTCTTCCAGACAACCTTTGGATGGACACAACCTTTAATTGGACAATGGTAGGTGTAGGTGTTGGTACCTATATAGACAAGAAAAAAAAATATAAATAAAATATAATAAATATAATACATACACTTACATGCAAATACATAAACCTTTGTACAAATAAACTACACCTATATACATACATATAATTATTACACAAACAATACATAAATATTTATAAAAAAGAAAAAAAAAATACACATATTCAGTGAGGACTACTTAGGGAGTGAGACCATAGCTTGATGGTATATAAAAATTCATGGTTGCAAGCTCAAATAGTCATTCTTGACCATTATTTTAAATTTAGTTAGGGTCTCTGCTCGCCTTATTTCCACTGGCAGAGCATTCCACAGACTAATAGCAGTGATAGTAAAAGATTTGCCATAAAAGTTCGTAGAATGTAAAGGCATTTTTAACTTCATATTTTCCGATGACCTTAAACATCTGCTACGTGTGTCATGAAGGTATACAAAACGACCTTTTAGATAGGAAGGAGATGAAGGGTTCTGTGTGGTTAAACAGAACATTATATAGTAACGAGAGAATATGAGTATCTCGGCGAAGTCGTATTGGTAACCACTTAAGCTGAGATCGAAATTGTAAAACATGATCATACTTGCAAAGACCAAATATGAACCTTATACAGAAATTTTGGAGGCGCTCATGTTTATCTAGTTGGTTTACGGCGAGATCCGGATAGCTGGCATCAGCGTGGTCAAGGATAGGCAGAAGGAATGAAGTTGTAAGCGTATTTTTGGTGGATGTAGGGAGAAAATTGCGTAGTCTCTTAAGAGACCCTGCAGATGCAAACAATTTTCGACTAACCTCTTGTAGTTGCGGATCCCAAGTAAAATTGGAGTCAATTGTTAGACCCAAGTTCTTAAAGGGTTAATAGGGATCACTAATAGGAATCTTCACACCTTCAAAAACGACCTGGGGTATCTAAGTCTTTAACTTATTTATCTAAGTCTTTAACAATATCTATAACGCTTCACGTGACTTAACGTTAGCCGTGTGGGGCCGGCTTTAGAATTGTCCCACCCCTCTCCACCCATGGGAGTCGTAGGAGCCGACTGAGGGAATACCGGGGGAGTGGGCAGCAGCACTCTCTCGAGTATTAACAACATCCACTGCGATCGCCAACCCGCCTGCCAAGCGTGGCGATTATGGCACTATCCCCCATATGAGCGAAACACATGTTGTGGCGTTCTCTTGGGGAGGCCTATGTCCAGCAGTGGACTTCGAAAGGCTGATGGGAACGTTAGAGATGTCAAATTTCCATACATTTTAATAGTTTTCTATTAGCGTTAGCGATCATAGAATGCAACTTGGCTAGGCCCACTGTTATTTTCAAGAGTAAATAAACTAAGAGAGCCACACGATGATAATATTATTTGGAAAGATTATCATAATATTATTTCGAACAAGATCTGAGTAACTGGTTATACTGGGAGCATTACAGGGTTCTGTATTAGGTCCTTTACTTTTTGATATTTATATAAGCTAGATATTGCCTTTGTCATTTTAATTATTGTTATCTTTAACAGATCAAGGATATTAACTTACTAAGTTTTCTATATATATAGATTAGTCATAGAAAGTTTATGCTATTATATAAAATGTATTGAAAGGTGGGTTGGGCCTTTTTAATAACATTTAAATGAATTAAATTAGTCAGAAATTTGGGTAGTTTAATAAATAAAACACCTCAACTAATAAATAGGGTTATTTATTAGTTGAGGTGTTGAAAGGCTCATGCAGAAGTCTGAAATCTCCTGGGCCAACGAAACGGCCGCGGATAGGGCCGGATTTAATCCATCTCTCACAGCAATAATTGGAATTTTTCCTGCATTATCCCGAATTTCACCCGGAAACAACCGGGTTATGCTTTGGTTTTCTCCGCCCAACCGGTCCGTTATTTTTCAGCACAGGGGCGGGATCTTTCAATTCAGTATGTAGTTTATTTTTCTCGAATATTGCCTTAACTTTTTGAAATGTATAATATTGGAAATAGTAAGTTTAAGTGCACGATGTTTTGGTGTTTTGTTATACAGCGTCTATAACAATACTATAATTTAACTTTTTAAAAGAAATAATAAAAAAACAAACACGAACAAATATTATTACTATTGTGGAACCATCCATGGTTCCGAAATGTACAGTGATTCCTTTTCTTATAAAATGAGACCAATTGTTACCGCTGCTGGCATATATTCGATACGTGCAAGCGCGTGTGTGCGGTGCAACGCATTGTCACATGTCTGCGGCGCAAACCCGACGCAGTGCGGGTGCCCCGGCGTCAGTGATGCGCAGCCGCTCGGCGTCAGTGATGCGCAGCCGCTCGGCGTCAGTGTCGCGCAGCCGCTCGGCGTCAGTCACGCTCTGCGGCAATATCGCACGCCGTGTCTCTGGAACTAGCAGCACGCACAGCGCTCCGCTGCCGCTGCATACGCCGTACAGTGCCGCTTGCACGTACGGGCTCTGTCGACAACGTACACTTTACACTTACAATTGTATAAATAATCTGTTATGACATGGGATGTTTATTGACACCAAAATCATTTAAATTGTTCATGTAAAATTCTGTACAAATAACTTTTACGATTTGTTCGTGTGGTGACGAGCTAACAATAGAAATGTCTAGATATTTTTATATATATTTTTAGCATTTGACATGCTTAGCACTATACATTAAACACAAAGTGAAAGGTTTCGATTTCATATTTTTCACTTTGTGTTTAAAATACAAATGTGACCACCCCGTTTTTTACTGTGGGTGTCGTACGAGGTGACTAAGGGGACATGAGCTTATATAATATTTATATATACCTATTCATTGCATTACCGGTGGTAATGTTGGGGGCCAAGTTGGTGTATTAAATTAACATGTGATTGGGCCCGATCGGGTCAGTATCACAATCTTTCATCGACGTCTAGTCCAGTCATTATATACCTACATTTGAATTTAATAGTGAAATATGGAAGCCATTTTTTTGTATGATGTTTGGTCAGGACATCTTAATTTTAAGTCCTAACACCCATATTCTAAGACGGTTCCTCGAAAATTTCTCGACTCCACTCAAGCGCACTCAAGGAGTTTGGTATTCTTACAGCCGGTCTCAATAATGTATCTATAGTTAAAAGTCAACTGCTATCCCCAGTAAACTGTTAACTTTAATCTATCTATAACTGCCGTTTCAATATTAAAAATCACTTGTGCCTACTAAGGATCATATGATAGATAACATTTCTATCTTTTGTAAGCGCGTCCCTCTGACACGTTTAATTTTTGCATTTGTTAATAAGGGTCTCAGGTTCTAAGATAATTACTAATAACATGTTTTACGTTATTATTAACCGTGATTGGTGAGTTTTGTTATGTAATAACAAGTTTTCAAAAAATAGTGCCAAACATTTACCTACATTCATAAATTAACAATAGCAAACTAAACCTTATGAACCCAAATAACAACGAAACGCATTATTTGTCTTTCACTCGGCGACAGATGGTTGACACATGTTTATTTTATGGAACTATTGAGTTCGAGATAGAGCAGCGAAATTCTTCGTTTTTAACAGTAATTGATTTACCGCCATTATTTAACCTAAATCTATAAACAAATTCTGAATTGGAAAGTTCACTTTCATAGTTTGTTCGAACACCAACCCGGCGATCCCCCAATTCTACTAACCATAGTCTGAATCAAATAAAGCCGGTTTCAAACATCTCATTATCACTTTCATCACTAAACAGATCCATTGAAAACTTTATATTGTTATATTTATGTAAAAATACGAAAAAGCCTTGCCTATATCCGCCAAAATTGGGCGATAAAGTAAAACTGTAACCGCTAGTTATTTGACGTATCCACAGTAAGCTCAAAAGCGTTATTGAAACACCCAAACTTTTTTTTGTATGTAGTTACTTATCTATGGTAAGCAGTAGGCCCTCCGATAGATAGATCAAAGTCATGGATAAATATTTCTATCTATCTTTGGTTATTGAAACGGAAAAAATAGCAGATAGATACTAATGGTAACCATTTTAACTTTTAGTAAAGGATAGATAGGTTATAGAGACCGGCCGTTAGTTGCAAAAAATCTCCTCCACTCGACGCCTTTCCTCACTCGAGGTGAGGAAACAACTGTCAATCTCAAGGTACGTCGGGACCAACCTTAAGGAATACTCAAGGTAGTTTTTGTTCTATAAACAACTTACTAAAGTTTATTATTTCATGTGAATATTGTTTTCTAGTGTTTATAATGTATTTCCAGCGGTTTTTGAATTAGTATTATTAAGTATGATTATCTCATAAGATGTTACTTGCGAGATGCTGCAAACTCAACTTTTACGATACTGTAGAATTCCAAAGACGTAGGCAAGCAATTCTTTTTTCCAGCAGGATTACCGGCACCTAAAGTAGCCGTTGAATTTATTTTATATTTAATTATGAGTTCCTGTAGGCATAACTTTACCGACCGATATTCAGTAAGAATATCTTCCAGACATATTACAAAATAAATGATATCTAAACAATTTATACTAGCTAGAGCTATAAAAACACACCCAGCAAAAAACAATGTTGACGCGACGACGCTATGTAGGTACTTTCTGGTTATACGATATACGTAAGTATTACTTTTTGCTATGTCGGTACCTACCTGAGTTTTACTCCTTGTGGTCAAATGACAAACATCTGTTAACTTTTGAGTGACCACAGATGTAAAATCAAAGCATTTTTGCCCAAAACAATGTTCTATCTACAATAAAATTACGTAATTAATGACGTATTACCTCGACTCAACCTCATTCGAGGTTCCTCGAGTTTTCAACTAAGAATACCAATTTCGAGGATTCCTTGAGATATTCCTTGAGGTATCCTCAGTTGAGTTTGAGTCGAGGAAAGGTTGAGGAACCGTCTTAGAATATGGGTGTAAGTCTAAGTTGAAAACCACGAAAGGAGTCTAATTTTACTTGCAAAATTTGGTAACAGCCAAACACCATGGTTACAGAGAGTTACAATTAAATAGTGTAATATTGTTTACCTAGTCAATGGTATGGAACCCTTCGTGCGCGAGTCCGACTCGCACTTGGCCGGTTTTTTCTTATTTTTGCCGATATATAAGTATAATAGGTATGCAGTAAATTGTAGAGAATAAAAATCTGAACATAATACCCAAAAAACTTCCCCTTAGCCCGAAAAATTGAAATTAAGCTGTTGCGAACCCTTCCCCTCAATATATAAAAAAATTGGCTTTCTCGATTCACTTTTCAATTTAGGGCTTATTTACGGACAGAATGACTGGACTAGACTACTAGTGGTAGAACTAGTCTACGAATAGCACTTACCAATAGTGGCGTCTGCGGCGCCAGTATGGATCCCACGCGACCCACGAGGGAGCACGCGGCGAGCGCGGAGGAGCGCGCATGCGTGGGGTACAGCTCGGCCGTGAACACGTACAGCGAGTTAAATGCGAACGTGATGGCGAGCTTGCCCACGAAGTACAGCCCCAGCGACGTGCCCTCGTGAGCTGCCACAGATAGAGACACCTCATAATCTACGGTCTAAGACCATTGATCTACAAATTACACAATTTGTGTATAGAAATGTAGCAAAAGTTGTACCTTTATAATCTTACTTAAAATGTATTCATTTCGCATTCATTATATAAAATAGTAACAATTTACCTTTTTTATTTGTTATGGTTGTGGAAATGCATTTACGGATCCCTCCCGTCAGTGACAGACTGGATTGCTCGCCGGGCGCTTAAATTAGCCCGGAATACCCACTTTCCATAATATATAAATGTACTTTGTGATACCCACTAAAACTACAGCGGCCCTTTCCACGCCCTTTTTTTTTTTTTTTTTTGTTTAGGCGGGAAAAAATGTTCCTAACCGCACACCCCGTCGCTCGGGGCAACGAACAGGGTAGTGTGGGGCCTTCACCCACTAAATAAACCCGCCGTGTACCGTCTCTCCGCCTTTATTGGCGGGCCACTGGAACTATGTTACATTCCTTCGGTGGTAGCCCTTTCCACGCCTATTAGTGGGGCACCGAATGTCATCTTATTATGTCATTCGACTCCGACAACAACTTTTAAGAGCGTGCGTGTCTATATTGGCTAGCACTATTCAGACAGAACGAGCGAAAAGGAGACAGTGAATGAGTTTTTGAAAAGAGATTTTTAGTATTATTAGTAGGCATATTGACGTGACGTTGCGGCTGCTCGCCACAGATTACGTATATGTATCTAGCTACTGCAGGCGCGTTGAAACAACACTAAACGAAATGAGTGCAGGAATGGGTACACTCACTTATATCACTCATTTATAGTGGACACTTTTAGTGACTAATTGTGGGTAGGTATTCTCTTTTTTATACATCAATGTTTTAAGAGTCTAGATAAGCGTTGAGACAGTCAAGGATAAGTATTTTTCGAAATTATATAAATACAACATACACGTAATGGAAGTGAAACTTCATCATATTATTATTCACGGATATAATTAAACAATCATAGAACACAAACGTAAAAACACAACTATATTAATTAGGCACACAACGTGTGTTACCTGTATTATATGTAAGATTGTTGTGTATATTTAATGCACTCTCGTAGTCTCTGAATGTATAGCTTTGCCTTTCCTTCTTGTAGACGTTATATATTTTTTCTATCTTATGTAACGAAACGTAACCGGGACGCATCATTGGAATTTCAATCGAAATATAACCACGCCTAAAAAGTGTCACTTAGGTAAATAAAATAAAAAAAATCACAAGTGCGTGTCCTGGTAGCAATAGCTCAATACACTTTCCTATAAGATTTAAGTAATTTAGATCACCAATTTCTCATCTCGCATTTATTAAATGTTTACTGTTATGCGCGTGTCGTGTGCGCCTCTTCGAATGTGCTGTTAGATAAAAACCTGCAGTTATTAACTGTTTCTAAAGTACTAGTCAATCGATCACGTCTCTATCAGATTCAATAGCAACATTGGAAGTAATACCTATTCTCTCATTGTAACCTGTAAAGTAACGTTAGATATTCCTACTATTCATTGCACCACTTCTTTATTCCGTCAAGCATCTTTCCTGTCCACCTCCTATCCTTTTCTCTGGGATATGTAACTGTAAAGGTTTCGGGAAGTGCTACTTACATATGAAGAATGGAGACACACAAGCGACGCCACACAGAAGGAACGCGAGGAATATGCACATCCTGCGTCCGATGCGCTCGAGCGCCATCATGATGAGGAGCGAGGCCGCGATCTCCATCGCCATGTTGAGCGCGAAGTTCACGTACTTGTTCCCGGACAACAACACAGAGTTAATGGTGAGCCCGTAGTACACGAAGGCAGCGGCCACCCAGCACCACGCGCACACCGCGAAGCGCAGTACCAGGACCCGCGAGCGCACCAGGCTCCTCCATGGCTTGTCCTCCACTGACTCCGAGGTACCAGTCTTCACGTCCGCGTTCAGACGACTCATCAGATCTTCGTCTACCATTATCTGCCAATGATAGAGTACTTATTATTTTTTTAAAGAAGCTGTGTTGTGACAATATTCTACTAAAATAATCACAGGCATATCTCTATTTTTTAACAGAATTGAATTGTTGATCTATATTTTTTAGCATTTGACATGCTCAGCTTCTTTTAAAGTACAAATTTATTTGTGAATGATGAAAAAAAAAGATTTTTAGTACGAGCGGGAATCGAACCCGCGTCCGTTCCAATCCGGGGAAGTACTCTAAGCCACTGAGTTACCGTACCGACCTTTCGGTCATCCCAATCGATTCCCGCTCGTACTAAAAATCTCTTTTTCCTCATTCGCAAATACATTTTTACTTTAGAATTGAATTGGACGAGAACAATGTCCTAACCTAATTACCTAAACTAAATATATAACTTTAGTCTTAAGCATATAATGTACATGCATACTCATTGTATTTTTGTTTAATTATAAGGTTCATTTTTTTGGTGAAATAAAGAATTTGAATTTGAATTTGAATGTAACAATAACATAGCATCACGCCTGTTTTCCCCGAAGGGGTAGGCAGAGGTGTATTATACACCCACGACTCGCCAGCTATGTTTAAGTCCCACCGTAATAGGGAGCGAGCCTATTGACATCTACCGGGCACATTTCCAAACTCCGGGCAGCTACTGAGAATTTTTCTTTTTAGGAAAAAGCTCAATAACATTGCCCGACCCGGGGAATGAACCCGAGACCTCATGATTAGCAGTCGCATACAGAACAATGTAACTGGTCAATTATATCATTATCAAATGTGTCGAGTGGACGCTGAAAGTCAAATCGTTGGCTGAACACTGAAGAGAAGGCATAGAATAGAATTCAATCGAATATAATAGACAACACTAAGAATGTTACGAACAAAAATATAAAGCTAAGGCTTAACTTTAATAATAAGTCTTTCAATTTGTTGCCTTTTGTCTTGAAATGAGATATAACATTTACTGCTGCGATACAAGATGCTAGTTAGAGCTATTTTTAGACATTTGCGAATGTACACATATTTAAAGAATCATAAACAGGTATTTTTTTCGTGTATAAAATAGAGTCACCACGTGACCACGGCTGCTGCAGCGCAGTTGAAACGTCGGGATGAAGATAGATCAAATGTCCTTTACAGTTACATTTTTTATTTATTTTATATGCGAAAAAATACCCTTTATGTTGCTTTAAATATAGACCGCTAGTGTTCTGGGTTCATTCCCGCACAAGATAATAATGTTTGTATTCCACAAATGGTTGTTCTGTGCCTGGGTGTATTTTGAAAGTCCCCTTCGATAAAGGGTTAATTCTGTATTTACAGTGTAGAAAACGCAATAACTGATAAATATGTGGTTTGGAAATGTACCTTATTCCAAGCGGCTGCTTTTCTAATAACGGCGTCCGTTTTGAGGACGTTCCCTCGCGCGTGCAGCCAGCGCGGGCTCTCATCCAGGAGCAGCCAGTAGGCCGGCAGCAGCAGCGCCAGCGAGTGCACGGTCCACAGCAGGTGGCGCCAGTACGGTACACCATGCGCCACCCACGCGAACAGCACTCCACCAAGGCCGTACGCCACGCCCGTCGCGCACGCGAACACCGCGCGCAGAGACGGGTGAGCCATCTCTATCACTGAACCATGAACCTTTTTTACTACATACTCGTATATAGTTCAGTGTGGCAGGTGAGAAAATTGTAGGCTTTCAGTCAATAAATTCTCAGTAACAATAGGTCTAAATATTTTTTGCTCTTCGTTTATTGTTACATAACTGTATTATGATACAAATATACATTTGGGCATATGTATTAAGAAATCTCTTCTTAGAGTCACTCAGAGACGTTGCGAAACTATACAAACATATTATATGTATATCAAGTCTACACTCACTCAACATTGTTAAGGCTGTAAGCGCAGAGCGTGACCAATATACCTACTAAGTATAATTACTGATTTATTTTGTAATACTCAAGTATTTAAATATGTTCTAAAACATGGTAGAGTGAACAAAAGTGAATGAAATTAATTTTTAGTGTGATTTAATAATAATTAAACATTCGACAAGCGTACACCTACAGAAAAATACTCTTTGAAAACAATGTTCGCTTGCTACGTGAGGGTGGCAAAATTTTACGCCTTCCTCAACCTCCAATGAAAGGTGCAGAATAGATAATAATATATTTTGCATTATCAAAGGAACCCATAGTGCTTTAATATTTACATGCCATTCACATAAACTTTATCTAAATTATTTATATTGCGGCTTGGTTGTGTCGCTAGTATGACTAAGCTTCATGGACCGTCGAAACCACATACTGTTCGGTGCGCCACTGGCTCATCTCGGCCCATTGCTGTCTCACTGCTGGACACGTATCTCCGAGAGGTTTAGACCGTAGCCATTCATATTGGCCCAGTGCGGATCTTTAGATTTCACAAGCCATCGAGAAAATTTCTCAGGCAGACAAGTTCACGCACGACGTTTTCATTCTTTGGGCAATGCCTCGGACTGAGAGCTCTATAACACTATTTTTGTAGTCCTTGCATCACCTACCTAAGCAGCTAGTTTATTTGTCACTTATAAACATAAAAGTTACTTAAACTCCAAACAAATGCTAAACAGCAGCATCATGATTTGTCACATATTTTTTTTTCACTGTTAATTTGTTACATAAACTTCTACATTTTTTTATATACTACATGGGGCGTGGCAAACACCATAAATATAAATGGTAGCCTTTAAGTTCAAGACTATAATAGACGCTAGAAACATTAGAATAAAGATTCTAGATGAGTAATAATACGATAATGGAAAGAGAAATAAGCTGAAACTTAGTTGCCTTACTAAGTACATAACCGGCGCTGTTGAACCCGTATCCAAGTGCTGCTTCCAGGAACTCAAGTGTCAAGTACATCTGATAGTTCAGCGAGAAGGCCTTGATGATGCCCATAACGCCGGCAAATGCTGAGAATATGCAGAAAGCCGTGCGACGACCGAACCTGAAGCAGATTACACCGGATCAGCCGCAGGAGGCAACAGTTTCTACGTGATGATCACATTAGTGGTACTGACGTGTCGGAGATGTAACCGGTGAGCAGGAGCGCGAAGGGCAGCGCCGCGTTTCGCACAGTGCCCACCAGGGTACGCATCCAGTCGCGGCACGCCAGGTCGAACTGCAAGACAATAGGGCACTGGTTGATGTTGGCATTGCTCTGCACCGCTTCTCTCCACTCCGCATTGGTGGACAGGCACCGTGGGGTGACGGACTAAGAATACAAGTGTCACCACCCTATCCTTTCCCGCGGATGTCGTACAAGGCGACTAAGGGAAGTAAGCAATTATCACCCATTGCATTACTGGTGGTAGGACTGGGTATCAAATGAGAGTATGCACTTGTTATTGGGCTGGAACGGGTCGATACCACCGTCTTCTGTCTGACCGGTCATGAAGCGCGGCAATGTGTTTTGGCTGTAGCAGATGATAGCCGGTAATTCTTTCATTTCATATCTGCGAAATGAACTGGTGTGTAGCTGGAATATTCTGTTAGTATTAGTACCCCCGTTCCGTAAAACATCAAACAATTAAAATTAGATGATATGTAGTCAAACATTTGCTTTATTATGTAAATAGATGTGATACTTATTATTAAATATTAATAAACATTTTAATGAACGCCGTGACGTAACTTGTATAATATTATGACATGACGTTGAGAGTTGAGACTGTCTGCAGTGTCTAGTTGCTTAATTAACAGTGAATAGTGATACAACTTGCATGCTTTTGTTGTTCATACTTTTAGCATTTAAGTAATATGGGATTTGTGACTAGGAACAAGCGTTCTCCTGGACTAAGAAAAGACGCAGGTTCAAATCCTGCTGACATATACTCTTACTACTTCTCCTTGTGTGATGATAGTTGCTAGCTACCTATATAAAGAGAGTTTTTCATTTACTGCTTGGATGTGAATTAATGACTACACTAGGATGTTGATTGTTGATGATATCCACTCTATTGCTCAGAGAGAGAGTAGATACCACTGAAGATATTATTCATAGAGTACGCCACATGTGCAATAAAAATACTATACGTCGGTATTCTCTGAGACACTGGTAATTTCCTAGACAGTGTGAGGTTGACTTTCAGACGAATACATACAATGTGTTATAACAAAGTAAATCATGATAATGTATCAAATGGACTCGTCATGTCGCATTTGAGAGAAAGTAAAAAACTGTGTAATGTGCATGCCATTTACCAATGCGAGATAAATACGTGTATATATCAAAATATGCTCTTTTGATCGTAAGAGGTAGAAAGGCTCGAGACTAAAGCAAAACGAAGGTTAAGTAATGCTCGTATGAACATGTTTGATCTATAGTTTTTAGCATTTGACATGCTCCACTACTTTTTAAGTACAAATTTTGTTAATAAGGAAAAAGAGATTTTTAGTAGATTAGGAATCAAACCCGCACCGTAAAGGTAATAGGTCAGTACGATAGCTCAGTGGCTTAGAGCACTTTCCCGGTTTGGAAAAGACGCGGGTTCGATTCCCGCTCGTACTAAAAATATCTTTTTCCTTATTCACAAATAATTTGTAATACTCGTGTCTTATGCTTGAGTATTATTATTCTGTACTGTTTGACATTAATATTCGATAAGGAATCTGAATATTATTTTTGAGTAGGTAGTCGATTTATAAGGTTGTAAATATAACACTTTTTATCAAGAATGTTTGTTTTTCAAGAGAAGCTGGAATGTCTTCGTTAATTGTAATTTGTTTAAATCGTCAAGGACACTTCTATTATTAAAAAAACCTTTGTGCAAAAACCTGTGTAACGGGTTAGGCACTTGTTAGTAGATTCATCAATCAAGAACTCTGTGTATTTTGATTTGTATTTTAGCGCTTGACATGCTCGGTTACTATAAAGTACAAATTATAAGTGGAAAAACTTTAATGCAAGCAGGAATTCTGTGTTCTCTATATCACTTATCAATTACTTATGTGTGGTAAGAGTAGAGTCGATAATTAAGCAGACTGAGAGAATAAAAAATCTTGTTCTCCTATGGTATTCCAGATTACGCGTTCTATAATGCATAAGTGCTTGAGCCTTGTTACTAGACTATCACTTAATGATCATATCTTTCTTCCATATATCAGTGTTGGTAATACAGTAGTGGTAAGACTGCGGATTTGCCGAGCTGGATGGATAAATGTATGGACGGAACCTTTATATAATGTGGTATATATACCAATTTCCCTTCCACCGTGGAGGAAGATTGTACCCAACCGTGAGATGTAGTTAAAAAAATACTTATTACCTCAGCAAAGATCGTGTCACCATTTTCATAGACGAACTTGTCACACGCGATGGTGTCGTTGGGGTGGTAGTGTTCCCTGTCGCATGCGGCGCCATCCAATGGCACGTATCGCTGGCACTGGGACGAACTCGGTAGCAGGGAAGCTGCGGTATTGTTGTCGAAGTGAGCAACTCTACCTTCGCATTCTGGCACCACACAGCTGGAAAGTAAAGATGTTATCAATCAGTTCTCAAAACATATGATTGTTTTTTAGCAAATCTGACACAAGTGAAGTAATGACGCATCTTATCGATAACTTTAAGTGCCTCTAGAACTCATGCGCTACAAGATGATCACCGTGGCGAAGTTCCTTCACCTCAATATCACAAACAGATTAAAGAAGGCAGCTACGAGCTCTTTTGAAATGATGACATCACAAACACCACCGTTTAAAAGTATAATTATCTACGGCTTATTGTAATTTACACGCCACGTGCCGATACCTACGCGTGCGATCAATGTGACTGCTATTGCCTTTGTTGAAGTAGGTTTGTCAAACTTTTTATAGTAATATCGTATTTACGATGAAGCGAAACATAGCGCAGGAGATATTATATTTTATCGGTCTGGTGATCTAATACCATCAGCAAAAGATAATAAGTATTACTACGGTACTACCCCTTTCTTTCCCTCGGGCGTCTGACGAGGCGACTACGTGAAGGAAGCAATATTGACCTTTTGCACTACTTGTGATACGGTTGGGTACCAACTGGGAGCTCTTTGTTATTAGGCCAAGCAGGCTGGTAGTCGGCCATATAATCGACCGTGAAACACTTCGGTCCGGTGTGTTATGGTCGTAAGGTTGTAACGGACTAGCCATTAATCCATTTCCCATCCTTGACTTGAGATGCTGAGCAGTGTCAGCGGCTTAGCAATACTCTCAGTAATGTTGAGTGCTGTGAGTGAGAGTAAAGAAGCTTACTGTACTTAGGTGTTAGTAATTATCAAAGCAGAAATTTATTCATATTCTCATAAAGTAGAAATATTGCAGCAGCAGTATCAGATGTTGGCGGGCAGAGGACTTGGGGATATGGGCGAGTCCCATGTATCCTGCCTGTCACTGTTGGGATGCACCATACAATGCAAACTAAAAAGATAGCCTAACCATTATTTCTAAAAGTATCTATTTTCTATATTGAACAGTCAGGTACCTAGCAAGGTCTGCTATCTTGGAGGGGTCGGGCATGTAGACAGAGGCTACAAACAGTTGATATATCATGATGTTTTATTTCGTCAGCAGAGACGGTGTTTTGAGAGAGTTAGCGTCGCTCGACACGAGATTGTTATCAAACACTGATAAGATATAAACTATAAGTGATGTTCAGTAGTGCAGAGTTTTATATTCAAGCATTTGCCATATGATAACAATATTCGTAAATACGAGATTATGAATGGGAAAAACGTACCGGGAAATGTAAACGATAATGTGTACGTACACTTGGTAGATCCTTACTTCTCCCGGTTGGGTCGATCACCGTGAAACAACGATAAGTATTCCTACTATTGTGTTTTGTATGATAGCGGCAACGCTGGAGGCCCAAACCACCCCACTTCATCTCCTCCTTATTATCCTCCCTCTTCACCCCCAATCCCTTTCCGTGGAGCTGGTGAACCGCGAGGGATACTTCTGGTGTTACTAGCGTCCATAGGCTAATGTAACCATTTATTACCAACAGGTAGGTCGTCTGCTTGTTTGCCACACATATTTATTTATTTATGTTATGTATTTATACTGAACCTTAAACACAAAGTGAAAAATGTATAGTGCTAAGCATGTAAAATGCTAAAAATATATATAAAAAGATCTAAATTTACTGAACCTCTTGCCGTTAGGTGAGCAATATGCACTTTAAAATAAAAAAATATAGTTAGTTTAGTTCATAGAATAAAACTAACTATACATTAAACACAAAGTGAAAAAAGCATGTCAAATGCTAACAATATATATAAATATATATAAATAAAACTAACTATATTAACAGTATAAAATTTAATAGGTGTAATAAAATATATTAGTCCCTAGTTGATCTTATCTATCTATACTAATAAATGGACAGCCGGTTTTTTTGTTCGGTTATACTGCGCAAACTACTGAACCGATCGGAATAATACTTATACCTTATGATGCAGGGTATTTCTTGATATGTTGGTGATTACTTATCCGAAACCTATATTTTTGATGTGAAACATCTAATGCGGAGTAAGGGGAAAACCCGCTGTTAGCGTGGCGACGCTTATTTTACTTGTACCTATATATTAAACACAAAGTGAAAAAGTATAGTGCTAAGCATATCAAATGCTAAAAATATATATAAAAATATCAAAATATTGTTTTTATAATTATATATAAAAGAATAACTGACTGACTGACTGACATAATATTAACGCACAGCCCAAACTCCTAGGGCTAGGACCGTAAAAGTTTGAATAGGGTATCTTTGCAGAGAGAGCGAGTGACTGCTTGGGTGAGGGTCTAAAGTACCTACCTACCTACATGTTCACTTCGTTGATATTATTATTAGTTGCAAAATTTTAAATTATAATTTGAACACGATAACACCGGAAAAAGAAATGATAAGTTGCTGATTCTGAAATAAAAAATATGTGATTAATTATAATAGTGGCACCGTCCTGAATCGGACAGATAAGCACGAGAACCTGATACGCCGCGATAAATTTTCATTGGAAAATTTGGGCTCATGACATTGAACATTGTCGAGTAACTTTTGTTTAAGATATTAGTCTTTTTTATTTGTATGCTACGTGAGTGGCCAACAAGCCTTTTTTTTGTTTAGGCGAGACAAAATGTACCTAACCGCACACCCTGTCGTTCGGGGCAACGAACAGGGTAGTGTGGGGCCTTCACCCACTAAAGAAACCCGCCGTGTGCCGTCTCTCCGCCTGTGTTGACGGACCACTGGTACTGTGTTGGATTACTTCAGTGGTCCAAGTGGCCAACAAGCCTACGGCGCATCCGATAAGCGGTTACCGTAGCCTATAGAAGCTAGCAACACCAGAGGCATCACTCACGCATCGCCTTCAGCAAGGACAGGGATTGGAGGTGGATAGGGTGAATAATAAGGAAAGGATAGGTAGGATACTAAGGAGAGGATAAGGAGGGGGTTTGGGCCTTCGGCGCTCTCACTCACAATACGAAACACAACGGTAAGATTAACTACCATTGTTACGCGCTGATCTTTTGAGAGAGGGTGGTACTTACCCCCGATGGAGTCAGCTCATTCGTGCTGGGATAAGCAAGGCTCTATTACTAGAGTCTCCTAATACTTTTACTTTCTCAGATGCCCTCTACAATACCCGTAAAATCGGATGAAGTGGTGCAGTATCGAGTCATTTGTCGTTGTGATTTTTATTATAGAAAAAGGATTTTATGAGTAAACAAGAATCAACATAGCTCGCATGATTGGCACCCTGTAATGACTTATGGGTAGACCATATTGCTCGATGAACCGAGAGAGCAGAAAGGTACCACGTATTGTATGGTGCAGCGTAGAAACGGACCCTATCCAGTCGACTGAGAATCTGGTCAAAGTTTGAAAGTTGCAGGGATCTCCTTAGACATGTTTGACAGAGGGCACAGGACTGCTCATTGCGGCGCTGTCTTGCAGAGGCGTATGTTCAACAGTGAATACTGAAAGGCTGATTTATGGATGATGATTTTTTACTAATTTTATCTCTCACTGTTACACATACGCAGAATAGTAACGAATGTGATGATAACACTAATAAATAATTGAGAACGATAAAACTGTCGGTGTGGGTATTAACTAAATCTGCACGCACTTGCAGCTGTGGACTCGGCTGAAGTTAGCAGTACTACAGTCTATATATAACTGCCTCGTTGGTACGGCATAGTTACGTGACATGAGTGTCCTAGGTTTTTATTTTCACAAAAAAATATATTTCTTTTCGTGTAGTGACGGACTAAGAATATATAATTATGTCACCACCCATTTTCTTTCCCACGGGTATCGTACGAGGTGACTAAGGAAAGTAAGCAATTTTCACCCATTGCATGACTGGTGGTAGGGCTGGGTACTAAGTGAAAGTACTGACTTGCTATCGGGCCCGAGCGGGTTGGTACCGCCATCTCCCGCGTGAATGTTGCTTCAGAGAACGCGTAATGGTGTCAGTGTTGCGCCTGATCTCTCTCCGGTGTTACTGGATTATAAGAGAGATGGAATAGACAGTGCACT
This sequence comes from Leucoma salicis, assembly GCA_948253155.1. Taxonomy (NCBI): domain Eukaryota; kingdom Metazoa; phylum Arthropoda; class Insecta; order Lepidoptera; family Erebidae; genus Leucoma; species Leucoma salicis. Next base: position 26,318,399 of record OX411815.1, on the reverse strand, counting down.
ATAACATGTCCCGCGCAGACGGCTGCCATTACCTCGTAGACTCGTAGAGTAAAAATGTTCTGTGGCCGTTATTAGCTGCTGTGGTCAACGTGCTACCCTGCCAGTGTTATCACACTAACAGCGAGAATACAGCCGTTGTACAACAGTTCATTTATTATCCAACATTGGCAGGGAGTGTGATGACGAAGCCTGCTGTTCAGCCGTAATACCGAAATGCTTCATTTAAGGTAGATAAGTAGACGCTACCTACTTTTAAGTTTTCATAGTTGTTTTTCCCCTTAATTGCCTCCAATATCTATCAGTACGCCCCAGTTTAGACAGCACCAGATGATAAATTTTCAAATATCGATGCCGGCCAGCTAAACTAGGATAGCTCTTACATAGCAGTGTGAATTTTGACTTATAAAGATTCGCGAATTGTACACATATTTAAAGTAACAGAAACGGGCCTTTTCTTTTTCTTTTAGGTAATTAATCACTGGATCCCGCGCTGATGATAGATTAAAACGAAACGTAGTTAAGAATTTCAACTAATTTATACGCGAAAAAAGAGCCGTTTATGTTACTTTAAATAAGTGTGAATATTGGTTTTGTTCGCCAAGTAAAATTATTTGATTGTTTTATAATACGTGGTGGTAAACCGTAACAGCAATACCACGTCGACAGCAAGCAAAGTGGTGATAGGAGGCGGAGAGGAAGGGTAATGAGACCCTCCTTATTATCTTGTGTGTGAAGAATACTTGTAAAAACTGTTTTGTAAATTTGACATTTAATAACATACAATTTCAATTAATACGTCACGTTGTAAGTTTCATTAGCGATGATTATAATATAACAATAAACGTAACGAAAATGTTATGTACAGTGATGCAATGGAATTTATAATATCTGTTTTGCATAATCGTGGGGTCGGCAGCACGCGCAATGGCGCCGCTCTCTACCGTGCTAAACTATAACTTTTATATCACTTTGGAAGGTTTGTGGTCCATGGTGATGTCATCACTTGTATTTAAATAAATTAATTATAGGTACAAGTTATACAACGTAATGCTTCTACCACACTTACTATTGTTTGTGTAAGACAGAAAATAATCGTTTTATTACTATACCTAATATTCTACACCTAACCTGCACCCATATTATAAGAGTTACCTACGTCTTATTTCTGTCTATGTTCTGTAAAGAAAATGCATTGAATATGCCATGGTGTGGTGCCGCTGTATCTCATGTTTGACACATTATTTTGAACGTTAGCAACTAAAAAAAGCCGTGTTTAGGCTTTAAAGAATATGTCTTATGATAAGTGGAATAATTAACATTTTTGTGAAAAGAACTGCGACGATAAAGAGGAAAAATTAAAACATAAAAAAAAAATAGACTTGCCTAGAACAAACGTTACCAAGTGAGTCAACATACTCGTAATTTGACTATTATTTTTCCCTTGATAACTCTGGAACATAAGCCCATTTGAATTTCATAACTACAGTGTCAACACAGAAACTGTTGTCTATCAACATTCACCAGCACTGCGTTTGGGAAATGGAGTATACACACACAAATGGTGCTCACCGAAAAGGCACCTGGTCAGCGACGAACACGTAGTTAAGGGAATACATCACGGCCAAGAGGTTGGGTATACACAGCATGACCAGCACGTAGCCCTGGTAAAAGCCGAAAGGGCCGAGCTGCCCCAGCGCCGCCTCGAGCGGGTCAACATCGTCAGTGTCACTGCGCCCGCTGGCGGCGCTACTGCGGCCGCTCGTGGCCCGCATTGTCGCTCAACTGACGAGTGACGTGCCCACCTCTCGTACCGCGCTGATAAGGTACGACATCGCGAGTGCTCTCTTCGCGATTGTGATGGCACCGCTGAACCGGACTGGCGTTACACAATCAACTTTACTTCAGTCAAAAGTCACCTTTTTCAAATATGTAACGCCTATATGGCGCTTGTGGCATATAAGTATAATCAACAACATTTGTTGTAATACAAAGGGTGGGGTGGTAATCATCAATTACTGATAAGGGCTCAGAACATTCCTGGACCATTAGGTACTGCCTCATTACATAAAACTAAATCTAACAACTTACCGTATTTATTAAGTAATAAGTACTCCGTTATATTGGTTCAGGGCCAAAAATTGTAAGTCATCAGTCAATAGGTACTCGTCCCTGGTGGACTTGTTGGTTGCGGAGAATGAATCATTCATTGAACACCATGTTATAACACTCGTATTAAACTCTCCAGTTATGAGGTTCTTATCGGTCAGATTATTAATCACCAGTTCAGTTAATTGGCTAATTGAGATGAAAAAGAGTGATCCTAGATTTTGTTTACACAACTTGATAACAAAAATATTCAATTTGTTAAAGGATTTAGATGTTGGTTGACGAAGGTTTACGGTTATCCACATAATCTTCCGCCGAGGATTGAAAGTACGGTTGAGAAGTAGCACTTAAATATTTCCGGATGGCAATCAAGACCCACCACCGCTTCTGCCCAGTCAGCTGATAATCTCGGTCCGGGCGCCATACAATGTATTTATTACCAAATAACTGACAATCCGGTACACCTTCCGGTAGCCGCCATGTACCCGTAAGGATAATAACATCAAACGTGCTGAGACAAAGTTGATGATAAAACACTTCACCACGTACGTTCTGATAATAAATACACAACCTATTTATGTTAAATAATATCAATAATTCATTCAATCATAATAATTATAGCTATAGTAGTAACTACGGGAAAAAATATCAGGTCGCAGAAATAAATAAGCGAATTGAAATAAACTATAGGGGAGACTGGGGACACTTGATCCCCATTTTGGTTTTTCATTAATATCTCTAAGGTTATTAAAGTTTTACAGAAAATTTGTAATTTATGAAACTTAATATTTATTAACATATTTATTACCTCATGTGTACCTAAGTACTATAGTTTTCCTAATCCTTAATATTACGTTTTTTTGCACTCTTTATGAAAAAAAAATCTTCTAATGAATTAATTATTATTACAGTTGTTTTGGTATGAAATCGACCTTAATCTTCTAAATTCTTAATCATATTCTTGCTACTTTTGTTTCCTTGCATACCTTTTCAACGTCATTAGAGGCAAATTGAAGGACTTGGCTATGCTTTTTAATCTATTATTAGGTACCTTTTAGGACAGCTTTGTTAATTAATAAACAGCAAAATTTTAATTAAAGAAAACACATCTCTACACACACTTTAATAAATCAGATATAAGCAATTTTAATTGTAATTCGTAATTTATTTATATGAATATCTTAAAATAACAATCAAAATACTTGATAAAAAGGAGTTGACACGCTGTAAACAAAATTGCACCACTGCTTTGAAGTTGTCGATATTAAGCTTTCAAAATGATAGTTGTTCATTGACGATGGCAGTTAAGATCAGTGTGGCATGTTACGAATTTAAAAATAAATTTTACTTTAGTAGTTTTTTTATTTTTTTTTTAATATTCCTGGACATTTTCACACAACGCCTCTGGTCCCAAACTAAACTTAACGCTTGTGCTATGGGTACCAGATTACGGATATAATACATATACTACTTTTTTTTTGTAAATACATACATATAATAGATAGAAAACACCCAGAAGCAGTACAAATATCTGTGTTCATCACACGAATAATTGTCCTAGGTGGGAATCGAACCCACGACCTCGTGCACGGAAGTCGGTTACACTACCGACTACGCCACGAGGGTTATGGCCTAGGGATCAAGTGTCCCAAGGGATCAAGTGTCCTCAGTCTCCCCTACTGTTAATTACAAAAAGATTGCCATTTAAATATTCTATAATCTGTCATCATTAATATAACCGACGTTCTTGAACTCGCGGATGTGGCTACACATATTAATGGTGACAGCTGATGCTACTGAAGTTATGTGTGTAAGCTTCTTAACACGTTCCCTGCGCCATTATTTTCAAAGAACTTTCAGCTGGTGCATGGAGACCTAAAAGATCTCGAAACTAACCTATCCTTTGGTGCGTTTGAGACCTACTCAGTCTCCTAAAAATACAGTTTTAAAATAATTTATATCTTCCAAAAAACCAATGACATATATTTTGAAGTTTTTGTGGGGCAAAGATAGCCTATTGCTCTATATTTTGCTAGGTTCGCACGCAGTTATGACATTAGAATAAACTACAAATACCAAAAAAAAGTTAGATGTCGATTGTATCTCGTACCGCAACCGAAGATAGTTCAATATGTGTAGAAAGTAGTGATGGGAATAAAATAATATTATTGGCTAACTGAGATGAAAAAGAGTGATCCTAGATTTTGTTTACACAACTTGATAACAAAAATATTCAATTTGTTAAAGGATTTAGATGTTGGTTGACGAAGGTTTACGGTTATCCACATAATCTTCCGCCGAGGATTGAAAGTACGGTTGAGAAGTAGCACTTAAATACTTCCGGATGCCAATCAAGACCCCACCTCCGCTTCTGCCCAGTCAGCTGATAATCTCGGTCCGGGCGCCATACAATGTATTTATTACCAAATAACTGACAATCCGGTACACCTTCCGGTAGCCGCCATGTACCCGTAAGGATAATAACATCAAACGTGCTGAGACAAAGTTGATGATAAAACACTTCACCACGTACGTTCTGTCTCTATTTATTAATACGCAACCTATTTACGTTAAATAATATCAATAATTCATTCAATCATAATAATTATAGCTATAGTAGTAACTACGGGACAAAATATCAGGTCGTAGAAATAAATAAGCGAATTGAAATAAACTATAGGGGAGACTGGGGACACTTGATCCCCATTTTGGTTTTTCATTTATATCTCTAAGGTTATTAAAGTTTTACAGAATATTTTTATATCATTGCCTAGAAAATTTATCCTTCTATCCTTTTGCATCATTCGATTATGAAATTTATCTGCGTTAACCTGATTTTTGTCGTTTTTCCTGAAGACTACAAAAGGATCAAGTGTCCCACGTTCTGGGACACTTGATCATGGTATTGGGGTATATTTGATCATAAGGGAAAAAAGTGCATTGCATGAATGAAGGTTTTTTAGTAGGAAATTTGTAATTTATGAAACTTAATATTTATTAACATATTTATTCCCTCATAGGTACCTAAGTACTGTAGTTTTCCTAATCCTTAATATTACGTTTTTTTGCAGACGCTTTATGAAAAAAAAAATCTTCTAATTAATTAATTATTATTACAGTTGTTTTGGTATGAAATCAACCTTAATCTTCTAAATTTTTAATCATATTCTTGCTACTTTTGTTTCCTTGCATACCTTTTCCACGTCATTAGAGGCACATTGAAGGACTTGGCTATGCTTTTTAAGCTATTATTAGGTACCTTTTAGGATAGCTTTGACTACTGGCTTTTATTTTGTCTATTGGTTGGAGTTTGTCCTTCCATTTGTATATTCTAGGCATTTTAAAATAAGTAACAAAGCAAAAACATATAATCTTGCAAGAATGTAGGGGACACTTGATCCCATAATCAAGTCTACCCGAATTTGCCATGATCAAGTGTACCCTGGACCGTTATTTTACAAAAAAATATTTTTCGAAATCAAAACAAAATGTTAATCAAAGAAAACACATCTCTACCCACACTTTAATAAATCAGGTATAAGCAATTATAATTGTAATTCGTAATTCGTAATTTATTTATATGAATATCTTAAAATAACAACCAAAATACTTGATAAAAAGGAGTTGACACGCTGTAAACAAAATTGCACCACTGCTTTGAAGTTGTCGATATTAAGCTTTCAAAATGATAGTTGTTCATTCATTGACGATGGCAGTTAAGATCAGTGTGGCATGTTACGAATTTAAAAATAAATTTTACTTTTGTAGTTATGGCCTAGGGATCAAGTGTCCCAAGGGATCAAGTGTCCTCAGTCTCCCCTACTGTTAATTACAAAAAGATTGCTATTCAAATATTCTATAATCTGTCATCATTAATATAACCGACGTTCTTGGACTCGCGGATGCGGCTACACATATTAATGGTGACAGCTGATGCTACTGAAGTTATGTGTGTAAGCTTCTTAACACGTTCCCTGCGCCATTATTTTCAAAGAACTTTCAGCTGGTGCATGGAGACCTAAAAGATCACGAAACTAACCTATGCTTTGGTGCGTTTGAGACCCAATCAGTCTCCTAAAAATACAGTTTTAAAATAATTTATATCTTCCAAAAAACCAATGACATATATTTTGAAGTTTAAAAAAGCAAAGATAGCCTATTGCTCTATATTTTGCTAGGCTCGCAAGCAGTTATGACATTAGAATAAACTACAAATACCAAAAAAAGTTAGATATCGATTGTATCTCGTACCGCAACCGAAGATAGTTCAATGTGTGTAGTAAGTATTGATGAGAATAAAATAATATCTCAGTTGTCGATTGAAAAAGTTTTATTATAGAGGTTTATTTATAAACTATGCAGTGTTTTTCATTAAAACATGGTAAGCACATTGATTGTTTGCATTGCGGGCAAATGGTAACAATTCTTTTAGCTTTTTTAAAAGCGTCTGTGTTGTTTAATGTACGTCGTAATTTTTCATAACAACCCACACAACGTCTTTTTTTGTCGCCACGTTGGAAAACATGATCTGTACATTTTCCTTCGGAGAATTCTGTAATTAAATGCATTATATACCTCTAAATAAACGGCATGCATCACGTCAGTGAAGTAAATGCAATGGAATCTAATTTTATTAGTTTTTCTAATAGTGAAAAGTTATTCAAGTGTCTTATGTGTATTTTTGTTCTAAGGCTGTTGTTGCTTTAAAAAAATATATGGTGGTATTAAATTAACGACCTTTCTTGAAATGGGGAGTACAGAAGCAATAACTGAACACGTTCTGAATATTTAAAAGTCAAAATTGAAAGTTTTTTTACTTTTGAATGGCGGCATAGGGCAGAATAACAGACTATCAGCAACAAACAAAATTTTTTAAATTTAGTTTGTTGCTGATAGTCTGTTATTCTGCCCTATTTAAATATTCAGAATGTGTTCAGTTATCGCTTCTGTACTCCCTATTACAAAAAAGGACGTGAATTTAATTCCATCCTATATAAATACGAGTACATTGCTATGGGACACCTGTATCTCGGGTTGAGAGCCCTCTGCGCTCACCAATTGTCCGTGTAAGGTTGTCATAGCCATCTGAGGCTAACAATCTACGTCACACAAAAAAAAAAAAAGACACCTGTATAGTTCACACATTAAAGGGGGATTTCACAGGTCTCTTGTAAGTTTACTATAGCAACCTTTTTGTTATAATAATATAATAACCTCCCACGTCGATGCTAGGACAACACTAAATCGAATCACGCAGCGCCCGCGCCACCCATCCTCCCTCTCTTGCGTCTACGAGGCGTACGATTCCACGAGTATCGACATGTCTCCTTGCGTTAGCAAGGAATAAAAATGATTATACTGCTGTGCGTTAGGGACCTAATCCATCTCTAATTTTTTTTTTAAGTCCTTGAATTCACCTTTAAGTACGAAACAAATATGTATATTTGTCTTAATCATACTTAAAAAACTTTACACTTTAGAGCCTCCCGCAAGGAGTGAAACAACACGATTATAGTCAACGCACAATACAAATGTCCTGCAAGAGATCTAATAGATCTCGTAATGCAAAGAACGTATTAAGAGGTATTATGTATGGTCTTTAAGAACGACGTAAGGTGCTGACTATACAGTTTACCTAGTATGCTCATATTATATTGTATTAATATAATTAATATTAATTAAATGTAGGTTAATTCGGTTAACGAAGTGGTTGTTTTACAAACCCCAACATCTCACTAGCACTTTTGGAAGACGAAATAAGATATATGTGAATATACATATATGCATCTAAAGTGATTAATGTCGCGTGCGCACCAGACAGTGTTTCACTTTCTCCACCGAGTTATTTATTTTGGAATGATATTATTTGTTTATTTCATTAACAATTAGTAGCTTCGTACCACACTAGCGGTTTTAACTGGGATGATGAAGTATTTTAACGTCACAACACGGAGATTTTTTATACTATGCGTGTGGCATACAGGCATCCCACACACTCTGATGTCAAGCGGTTCAAATTCAAAATAAAAATATCTTTATATCATAAGTTTTACGTTTTATTATATAGCACTTATAATCGTAAAAGTTTACTAAGAACTAACATTAGTGCTCGAGGCAAGTGCTTCCGCAACTAATATTGCGATTTCAATCACCACATAGTATTAAGGTTTTTCACGAGAAAACCCGGTAAGACACTCATAAGCCACTTTATTAAATCAGCAAGTTGTTACAGTTTTTACATTTTTATAAAATTAATCATAACTAAAGTAGGCATTGCAGCTAAAAAAAGCTAGACGCCGCAGGACGTCTAGCAGATGTGAAAACATCGAAATTATTTTGTAGAAATAAAATGATCATAACTTGACAAAGTACTCCTCAAGACGAGTCAAACGAGTATAAACTTGATAGGGTTGCGTCGTTTCATTACAAAGTTAATATGGCCACCTTCCAGCTCCATCGCCAGACCCTAGATATCATCTAGAGAGAAAGTACTCGTCAAGACAAATCATACGAGCCCAAACTCGATGGAGTTATTGTCGTTTTATAACGGAGTTCCTATGGCCACCTTCTAGCTCCATCATCAGACCCTGGATACCATCTAAAGACAAAGTACTCGTCAAGACGAATCAAATGGTTCCAAACTCGATGGGGTTGCGTCGTTTCATTACAGAATTGCTATGGTCATCTTCCAGCTCCATCATCAGACCCTGGATATCATCTAGGACTGAAGTTCTAGTCACGATATTTCAAACGAGCCCTAACTTGATAGAGTTGCACCATTTAATTACAGAGTTTCGCATGGCCACCTTCCAGCTCCATCATCAGACCCTGGATACAAACTAAAGACAAAGTACTCATCAAGACGAATCAAACGTGTCCAAACTCGACGGGGTTGCGTCGTTTTATTATAGAGTTACTGTGGCCACTTTCCAGCTTCATCATCAGCCCCTGGATACCATCTAGACACAAAGCACTCGGCAAGACGAATCATACGAGCCCAAACTAGATGGGGTTGCGCCATTTCATTATAGAGTTCCTATGTCCACCTTCCAGCTCCATCATCAGATCAGCGCCATGTCATCATAATATTGCATTGTCATACACATGCGTGTAAAATTTCAGCTCAATCGGAAACCGGGAAGTCTTGTGTGTCAAATATAACTTGCAAGATTTGAACGGGACAAGTAAAATAAAAGCGTCGCCACGCTAACAGCCGATTTTACCCTCCCTCCGCATTAGATGTTTCATATGAAATATTATATAATAAAATAGAATAGATTGGGTGAAACAGTATTTTAAAAAGGAAAGCAGCTCATTTTGTTTTATTTTCGAAATAATCCAAAATTTTATAATAACTATAAGTCTGATGTTACAGCTTTTTTAAAGCTTTTTAAAACATTTTCGAATATTTTCAGAAATTTTATTGTAGAAGCGTATAATTGTCCAATAAAAGATCAACTAATTCTTTGGAAAAGAGTACTGTGTGCAGTAAGATTGCCTTTGTGCGACTAGTATTAATATGATGAGCGTTACTATAGGTACTCAATTCAATTCAATTCTTCATTCTGGCGGTCCCGATGATTTCGCCAATGTCAGGTTTTTTTTAATTTTTAATGAATTTATAAATATATTTTTTTGTTTAAACTTTGGCTTTGTGAAAGATCATGAATAAATCGAAAATACAGACGTAGAAAAGAAGACCATAATTTAATGTTACTGTTGATAATAAAATCGCTGAGTGTATGTATAATCGGAGAATCAACATAACGTAAAAGAGATTTGAAGTCAGAAGGAAGAGGAATAGATGAAGGAAGAAGATCATAAAGAGAATGAGAATTATTGGGGCAGTTAAAAAAAATATGGTCGGGTGTTCCTTCGTCCAGTCCACATTCGCACAATGATGAATCTCTAACCCGTATTTTGGCTAGATGAACAGGAGTATATGAATGTCCAAGGCGTAAGCGACAAATTACTGAAGTAGCTCGTTTAGTAATTTTATGATATTTTGAAAACCATGGTTTTGTCGGAATTACTTCTTGAATCGATTTATAACATTTTCCTTTTATGTAAGAAGACTCGATCCAAGTTCTGTTCCAACTGACTATAGGTACTCATTAAAGATACCGATACTATTTTGACACATAACAGGGTTTCATATAAAAATTGTGACACTGACAGTTATGATATTTATTCATTGAGCTCTGATAAGGAGGAGGCGCCCTAATTTTCATATACCTAGTAAAAGTGACTTACTTCGGCTGTCGTCCGCCATCTTAATAGTTACGATGACAGCGTAATTTGGGTGTGTTCCGATATACACTGCGAGCACTGTAAGGTGTGATGTCAAATTAGTATACTGTTAAGTCGTTTCTTTATAGTTAGCTATACTGGTTACTGTTTATAACGGAATGCAGTCCAGTATACTGATCTGTCATTACTTTCATTTCATACAAAGCTGTGGCCGTGGCCGCACTTGAAACAGCAATATTTTTTTTAAATGTTGCTAGGTTGACTAATATTTAATCATATTTGGGCAAAATAAACGATAGTTAAAATGAGGTCTGTAACCTCTGATCTGATCGTAAATAAGAAACTCTTCGTAACAAATATTTAATTGAAAAGCACAACGTTTATCAAAATAATTATTTAAAAGTAAATCTACCATCCCTTCTATTCATCCAACCATCAGTTTTTATACGTCCACTGCTGGACATTGGCCTCCCCAAGAGAGCACCAGAACTAGCGGGCTTGTGCTGACTGCATCCAACGGCTCCCTGCAGCTTTGACCATATATTTGGTCCATCTGGTGGGAGGCCATACGCTCCACTGTCCGATATGTGGTCGCAACTCGAAAACCTTTTTCCCCAACGGTTGTTAGTTCGTCGAGCGATATGGCCTGCCCACTTCAGCATGCAAACCTGGCAAGCTATGTCGGATATTCACGTTCTACGGATCTCCGTAATAAGAATTGGATCACGTAGGGAAATACCAAGACTTTGAGCTTTGATGCAAGGTAAGTATTGCTGCTCCATAAATTGTCGTTCTGTTCAATATCTCATCTGGTAAATAATAATAAGTTATATTTAATAAAATAATAGTAGGTACACAAGAATATAATTAAATTACCTTTTTTTTCTTTTCTGGGTCAAATAAGAAAAGGATTATCTTCCTTCCAGCGCAGATTTAATTAATTGAATGAGATTTTTTTTTTATTGCATTTAGTGGCAGGCGAGCCACGGCCCATCTGATGGTAAATGTCAACCGTCGCTCATGGACTCAACTATACTGAGAGTATTGTCAAGCCGCTGCTCACCATTTCATTTCACTGATATGAAATGAAAGAATAAACGGCTATCTCCTGCTACGACCAAAACGCAACGATCTGCTTTATGCCAGTCCCACGGGAGAGAGAGTACTACAAGTGGTGAAGTTATTTAAATATGGAGCACCCCCATATGACAATATTATGGAAGTACCTAACTGAAATAAAATAGTCTGGCCGTTTCATATCATCAATTATTTAACTTATCTTTTATACAATTGTTACAATTTGAGACTCACTTACTTGAATCTATACGAAACTGTTTTTACCGTCTTAAACTATTACATAAGATTAGACCTTAATTAATTTAGATATGCGTATCCTACTCTGCGAGTCGCTTATGCTATCGAAACTCAACTATGGCAACATAGTTTATGGTCCTTGCCTCCTCGTTAGAACTGAGAGACTCATTCAGCGCGTGCAAAATGCTTGTGTGAGGTTTTGTTTTCCTATCCCACCGCGCTCACATGTTACTCCATTTCTTAATAGGGGGCGAATGTTGAAGATGTCATCATGAAGAAGGCTCCACTTAGCCACACTTCTATTTGGTGTCATATTGTCTCAAAGATCCAAATATCTTTATGAAATCTTATCTGGTCTAGTGATCATAACATATACAGAACTAGAGCTTCATTATACCTTTTAAGTACACCTAAACACAAGACTGCTGCGTTTCGTGGTAGTTTTAAATTCGCTCCCACCCACTGCTGGAATGACTTGCCGCCACCTCTGCGAGAGTTAAAGTCAGTAGCTTTGTTTAACCAAAAATATAAAGAACATCTGCTTAGCGCTCAAATCCAACAGCTGCCATAGAGGTGACGTTCTTAAGCGTACTATAAATTTATACAATCGTCTTACTGTACTTAATTTTAATTTTTAATAAATATTAATATTGAATGCTTTCATTTACACTACAGTATAACACTACATAGCAATGAACATACAACTGAAATACGCTATTACTTAAGTAAATATTACAGTTACACATCAAGATAATTTTAAGTAAGAAATAACTATCAGTGAACTCAAGAGGTCTTAGCAGAATATCAGCGCCGCCCACGCATTAGTGTGGGAGGGCACAAGCTGAGCTAAGAGCCTTTATTGACTCTCACTAATTCGTATGATACATTAACATATATGTTGTTATTGGGGTTATCCCTGACTGTTATTACATGCATGCCCATCTACTTGTTAATATTTGTAAGAGAGCAAAATAAACATATTACTTTCTTTTTTCTTTCTTTCTTTCTTTCAATATGTCCCATTGGAGTTTGTTATCTATAGTATTGCCTAGGAAAATATAAGACTCCACAGGGTCCAGCTCTATGCCATTTAATTGAACATTGGTTTGACTCTATGTTACCGTAGCCTATAGTCGCAAGCAATCATATCACTCGCGCGTCACCAACTGAGTTGAAGGATGCCAAGGAGAGAACCCGACGCTCTCATCACACGAAACAACAAAACGAGTACCTACGGTTGTTTCACGTTGGTCTTCTACGAGAGGGTGATAATTGCAGCCTGAGACAAGGAGTAGGCTTTACCGCTAGTAGATTTCAATTACAACTCTTGAGAACTCTTTATATCCGTGTGGTGACGGACTAAAAATACAAGCGTCACCACCCCATTCTTTTCCAAGGGTGTCGTATGAGGCGACTAACGGAACTAAGCAATTATCATCCGTTGCATGACTGGTGGTAGGGCTGGGTACCAAGTGGGAGTACTCACTTGGAATCAGGCCAGAAATGGTTGGTACCACCATCTCCCGTGTGACCGGCCATGAAGCACATTGTTGCGTTTTGGCTGTAGCAGGAGATAGCCGTTTATTCTTTTATTTCATATCAATGAAATGAAATGGTGAGCAGCGGCTTGACAATACTCTCGGTATAGTCGAGTTCATGGGCGACGGTTACCATGTACCGTTAGATCAACCGTGGCTCGACTGCCACAACATGCCATAAATAAAAAAAAACAAAAAAAAGTGAAGACTAACATATTGTACGTCATGAACGCCTACGTATAATTAACAGCAACAGAATGTAATACAGATTGCTCTTTTGTCAAGGCTGTGTTGTTAGCGAGTACTGTAGCAGTTTGCATTGAAATCCCATTGATACGAACAGAAGAAACACACGTTTGGTAATATTATCTCTCTTTAATTGTTCTGTAGATATATTTCAAAAAAGAAACTAGTTCCAAATTCAGCCTATTTCTTTCTCCGCCGATGATTTTGCTTTCGCGGCTACTCTATTTATACCTATATATCTTCTATTTGATTTTATCGCTTAATAAATAGATGAGCCGTAGCAAATCCGAGTATATAATTTGATGCGACATTGAACAGCAACAAGAAATGACGCAACCCCGTCGAGTACGGGCTCGTTTGAAATGTCCTGATTAGAACTTCAGTCATAGATAATCCAGGGTCTGATGATGGAGCTGGAAAGTGATCACAGTAACTCTGTAATGAAACTACGCAACCCCATCGAGTTTGGAATCATTTGATTCGTCTTGAAGAGTACTTTGTCTTTAGATGGTATCCAGGGTCTGATTTTGGAGCTAGAAGGTGGCCATAGGGACTCCGTTATAAAACGACATAACTCCATCGAGTTTGGGCTCGTATGATTTGTGTTGACGAGTACTTTGTCTCTAGATGGTATCCAGGATCTGACGATGGAGCTGGAAGGGCCACAGTAACTCTGTAATGAAACTACGCAACCCAATCGAGTTTATACTCGTTTGATTCGTCTTGAGGAGTACTTTGTCAAGTTATGATAATTTTATTTCTACGAAATAATTTCGATGTTTTCACATCTGCTAGACATCCCGCGTTTTCTAGTTTTTTTTTATATATTTTTTTAGCATTTGACATGCTTAGTTATATTAATTAACACAAAGTGTGAAAATGTGAAATCGAAAATAACAGTCACGAGCAGGATTTTAACCTGCATCTCCTGGATACCGTCCAGATGCTTTGCCAATTCAGCCGTCTCTATCTGTGTAACGAAATCGTTGAACGTGATTTTCACCCACTTCTAAACGTTAGATTAGATTAAAACTTTACACACTCATCAAGAACCGATGACAATACAATAGCTTATCAATTCAGGGTACCCTAGTTAAAAAGGAGCCTTTTTTGTATCGCCATATCCGTTCACTGTTTGATAAAGTAACAAAAATTATGCAACAAAATGTCAATGATCAAGCATTCTCACTTTTTTTAAATAATTATTTACTTTAAAAGCAAAGTGAAAAATGTGAAATCGAAAATAACATTCACTGCATACATACTGCCGACAGATGGCACAGGCGTCACCCAAAGACGTTAAGTATGAATGTGTTATCGAAATTAGCAGTCAGCAGCAATTATCACGATGACTGAATTGGCAAAGCATCTGGACGGTATCCAGCAGATGAAGGTTCAAATTCTGCTCGTGACTGTTATTTTCGATTTCACATTTTTCACTTTGTGTTTATTGTATAGTGCTAAGCATGTCAAATGCTAAATACATATATATATAAAAATATCTAAATAATTATTTACTATCATATAATATTTTGGTTTGCAAATATTTTTAAACATACCATACATATACATAATTTCTTATTATTTGTGGATGTGAAAAAGAAAGCTTTACTGCGAGCGGGATACGACCCGGCATCCCTTCCAATCCGGGGAAGTGCTCTAGACCGTTAAGCCATCATAGTCACCGACGGTGACGGTGACACAAATTTTCCACTTCACGATTGCTTTTAGATGTCATTACGACTCCCGCTCGCAGTAAACCTCTCTGTATCCCCCTTTTGCAAATAATTTGCTGTTTAAAGTTTCAAGTGCTAACTCAAAACATAAAACTTCTTATTTATTTTCTGCTCCTCTTGGACTAAAAAATTGAGAAGCCATTCATTAAAAATTGGTAATTATCTGATTACATAATTTTACATCCGGTGCGTGTTTCTGGCGGGTGTTGCCATGTGATGTAGGTAGGTCAGGTTTGTACACAACATAACATACCTACTCTATGTATATCACGGTCGTTGTACTTTAAAGGCGAGCACCTGTTAATGTCCTTGTTAAGGAGCCGGGCACGGTGCACCAGTTGCTCCTATGTATGCCGCGACTGCCGCACTATTGCAGCCGCTCACACTACTTGTGCCCACTTTTTGAGGAATATTGCAACGTTGTGGTTCTGAGAGTCCTGCCGTATCGCATAGTTGTGTCACTTTAGTGAGATTTTTTATCATTATCGTGCTACTCTGCTATTATCACATTCTCCTCTATTTGTGAGAGTGCGGATTGGCTATCTTAGGTTATTAGGTGTGTGTCCAAAGATAACCAGGATTGACAATCCGTGGGTGGGTGGTGGTCTCTCCTCCTAAAATATCCATTCTATATTAATATCCATCCATCCATCCATCCGTCAGCCTTTTAACGTCCACTGCTGGACATAGGCCTCCCCAAGAATGGAGGATAGTGCCGTAATCGCCACGCTTGGCAGGCGGGTTGGCGATCGCAGTGGATGTTATTAATACTCGAAGGAATGCTGCTGCCCACTCCTCCGGTATTTCCTCAGCTCTTACGACTCCCATGGGTGGAGAGGGGTATTAATAATAATAACATAATATTCGTGTTTATATTATACCAGGTTTTTCCCGCGACTCTGAGTATGTGACACTACGGCACGTTAATGATTTCTCTGCAAAAATTGTCATCCCACAAGAACCGTTTATTTATCCGGGATAAAAAGATAAAAAGTACTATAAAAAGTAACCTTTTTGAGTTACAGTTTTATAAACGTTATGTTATATTCTATAATTTTCCGTTTTAACCCTTCATAACCGTGACGACATTGTAAATGCATGTTCTGTAAGTATTATAATGATTGTAAAAACGCGTGGGGTGCCTAACATAAAATGATACAAATAGTCATTGATTTAGTAAAAAGCATCCCTAATCCAATGTACTAGATCGGCAGTTCTTCAAAAATTCTAGAGATTTTTAAAGAGATAATTTCTGATTGAGTAACTTATGGTTGCGTAGTGTTTGTTTTCACAAAATAAAATCGCCTTCACTTTATAGTCTATTTGACATCTCTACGCGTCATTGGCAAAGTTTTATTATTCGACTAACATCGCCATCAATCAAAAAATTAAATTGAATAACGTGCTTATAGACGAGCCCAGTTACATTACGAACATTTAAATGATCCAATATCTACGGACAACCAATCTATATCTAGTTGTAGAGCCTTGCTTGCTTTACCTTTGCACGAATGGGCCGGCTCGATCGGGGAAGTAAGACCGTCTCACAAAAGATCAGCGTGTAACAACGATAGTTGCTCCTGTCGTTATATTTCGTATGGTAAATGAGAGCGCTGGAGGCCTCTCTATCCTCTCCTTAGCTTATCCTTTCTATCCTCTCCTTAGTATCCTACTTAAATCCTCTCACCGTTATCCTTCCTATCCACCTCCTATCCCTTTTCTTAGAGATGGCGACGCTTACCGTAAATAAAACTTGCAGTAGTGGTAGCGCTTAAGACAGCCTGCCACTCATGAACTCTACAATACTAAGAATACTGGCAAGTTACTGCTCACCATATCATTTCACGGGGAATGAATCAATGGACGGCTACATCCCGCTACAACCAAGACACGCCGAGGTGTTTCACGGAAGGTCACACAGCAGACGGTGACACCGACCCGCTCGGCCCAATATCAAGCGAGTGCTACTTGCTACCAAACCAGTAATGCGATGGAGAATAACTGTTTACTTTCCTTAGTCGCCTTGTATGACGTTTACTAATGAACACCAAGTCCGTGAGATTCTCTAAAATAAAATATTAGTTGGCATAAACACTGGTAAATATTAATGGTAACACTGACCGCCGCTCGACTCCATGCGTGTCCTCGTCACTAGAGCAAAGAGCAGAGCTCGGTGGTTGATGACGAGGCGTCGACCTACTTGGCACGCGCGCAGCTGACATGTCATGACTAACTCGTGGAAATACTCTTTTACCTTCGTAACGTGGCATACAATTATCGCATAACTATTTACACTACGTGGCGTATGTCGCGCTGTTACTACACGTTACTAATATAAAAAAAGCTTAATTTTCTTTTTGATTTTTCGATTTTGTTAAAGAGAAGAAGTAATTATCTTTGTTGCTTGTCCACTCACAGAATATCCGCGTGAAACAGCGGTAACTACCTCTACTGCTGTGTTAGGTGTGGCGAGTGTGCCTACGGCACATCAGTATTGATTGTATCCATAGATTTAACTGTAACATTATAATAAACAGATGTCTCAAGATTCAATACCTATATACGCAATAGACAACGTACATATAAGCGGCACATGAGTGAGAGTGCCGGAGGTCCCAATCCCCTTATTATAATTCCTTTCCACTCGCTAGAAGCCCCAATCCCCTTATTATCGTTCCTCTCAACCTGCTAGAAGCCCCAATACCCTTATTATCGTTCCTCTCAACCTGCTAGAAGCCCCAATCCCCTTATTATCGTTCCTCTCAACCTGCTAGAAGCCCCAATCCCCTTATTATCGTTCCTCTCAACCTGCTAGAAGCCCCAATCGCCTTATTATCATTCCTCTCAACCTACTAGAAGCCCCAATCCCCTTACTATCATTCCTCTCAACCTGCTAGGAGCCCCAATCCCCTTATTATCGTTCCTCTCAACTTGCTAAAAGCACCAATCGCCTTATTATTGTTCCTCTCGACCTGCTAGAAGCCCCAGTCCCCTTATTATCGTTCCTCTCGACCTGCTAGAAGCCCCAATCCCCTTATTATCGTTCCTCTCAACCTGCTAGAAGCCCCAATCCCCTTATTATCGTTCCTCTCAACCCGCTAGAAGCCCCAATCCCCTTATTATCGTTCCTCTCAACCCGCTAGAAGCCCTAATCCCCTTATTAACGGTCTTCCCAAGCTGCAAAAGTTTCATTGGAATTAGCATGTTGGTGTTGCGTCTATAAGCTACGGTATCTGTTTACTATCAAGTGTGCCGTATGTATGCTTGCCACCCCCGTAGTAAAAAGAAAGAATAGATTTTGTAGCATACGGTGCGTATATATCTGTTGACAACTTCGTCTGTTTGGACATCACTATCAGTAATGGTTAAAAGAACGAGATAATAAATTGCACGCGTTCTATCGTTTTCGCACTAATAAAGACAAATAGCCGCAGCATAAGGCAGCAACATCTAGTTTAGTCTTTTCTATATTGAATTGGTAGTAAGCAGTGGTGGCCTTAGCACTATTTTAAGTGGTGCGATATCTCTAAATGGAGCTTCACTTAATACAAAACTATTGTGTTTATATTGTAGTAGCTACACATCTTACTAAAATAGCTATTATAAAATTAATAAAGTACTTGGCTTGTCTACGCATCACCACGTGCTTCGAGTACGGAGGTAGAATACTGCTGTCTGAGTACTCACCTGACTGTCCACTCTACCGGCAGACTTATCTGCCCCGTGCATTATGATATATGACGTACGCGCTCGAGACGAATGTTTATTGAATACCTACATACACTACACTTATCACAGAACTCTGCTTATCTGAGTTCCGTGGTTCAACGCATTTTATATTATTGCGGATTCAATAGTGGATCCAGGCCATAATCCGCAAACGAGTGGCGTTGCTGATGCGCAGGGTGAGGGACAGTTCCAATGGCTACCTGAAAGTTATTGTAGGCCAAATTGGTAGCCTCTTATGGAGGCACTGGATACATTTACATGTCGGTATGTCGTTCCACCGATAGCGATACATTACTAACATAGTTTTTAAGGATTCTTATGTATTACTTTACAAAATATGGACTAAGTCTGAAATAAAGGAAATTATTATGCACATGGTTTCTGGCCTAGATTCTTATTCGCAATAATTGGCGAGTAAGTGTGGGAGGAAAGCGAATCGGTGCTTGATTTTTTAAATAATGAGCAGTTGAAACCGCGGGGCACAGTTAGTATATCTCAGAAAAGTACACAGCTATTTTTACCAGACGTGTGGTCAGACTATTAATACTATATGTCACCATTACACTGTGTCACGCAAGACCTCGTCTTGCGTGATCGTGGAAAGCAGTCATTGACCCATCTGTAATTCTCTTTTAGGTCAAATGAGTCCATTATGAGAAGTTGATTGTTTTTTATACCTTCTGTTTAATGAGAAGGAAGTCTGCTACACACAGCGGCCAGAAGCGTTGACATTAGCACAGGGTTATGCTACGAGGCTCCTTTATATCGCAGTTACCAGGTACATGCTTAGTTTGGCTTCCATACTTCTAAGTTGGAACATCCACAGAATAAAATAAGCAGGTCAAAAGGGCGTAGGTAGGTACTTACCACGTTATTAGCGAATGGACAACGAAGTTGGTTACATACGTAAAGGTACCTACTTTGACATAATTATAAGAACCTTTGTTCTATACCATGGTACTTTTTTTCCTTAATAAATAAATTATTAGTAACATCGGGCTCCCGAGCTACAAAGGCTTCTTTGATAAAATTAACTCTATGTATGAAATATAACAAAGAAACACGTTTTAGGGAGCGCCTCTCGATTTCTTTAAAAAAAAATACTATGTAAATAAAATATTTCTATCTCCGCAGCAACCGCAGCAGAGGCCCCTAGACTATAGTAGAGGGCCCACCTTATAAGGTAAGTTAGGCCATTGTATGGTGACATGTTGTTTACTCATGCCGTAATCTACTTAAAATTATTTATCGAAGTCCCGTAACTAAATATACGAGTTAAGGTAACTGTACGCCCGGGACCGAAGCAAATGCTATCTACAGCTAGGTACCTACTTATCTTGTCGTGTTTACTGCTACGAACACGTGGTCGACGGCCGGCGGCCGGCGTCTGTAAACATCGTCACCGCAACTTGAACTTTAAACTCGAGATATAAAATCTAATCTGTTATAACTAACGTACCCCGCGCAACGCAGTCTAGTTATAAGCAGAGGATGAGAGATGTCGATCACTATTCGATTTGATTAACATCGAATTTATATTTCTTTTGCTAGAGGCATCGATTTAGAATTTGTCGAAATATACAGTTTTAAAGATATTTTTTATTATTTTCAGAGTACTTTATTATATAAGATCAAATTATTTGTAAAATGTGGAAAAAGAGAACTTTAGTGCGAACGGGAATCGAAGCTGCCTCCCTTCGAATCCGGGGAAGTAATCTAACCTTCTTCTTTCTTCTCTTTCTCTTAGCGGTTAGAAAACTTTCCTGGATTGGAATTAAATACTTACACTAAGGAAAAGAACAAATTCATTTTCTAGGAGTTACCATAGATAAAGACTTGGAAAGGTCACAGAGAAAAAAGCACAACCTTTGTAGGTAATCTATTATTACATTTTATCTATCCTTATTGAAAGTGCCTCGATGAATGTCGCAAAATCAACTTATTTCTTTCTTTCTTATTATAGTTTTTTTAAAGGATGTGCTGGCGTATTATTTACAAAACATAGAAGACTGAATCTTTAAGATCCATTTTCAGAGGAAAAAGGGTGTATACATACTGGAGTTATTCTTATTTGTAAAAAGTAACGTTAACTAGGTACTTTAATGTTAAATTTGAATCCATACCATAATTATGTAGGAATTCATTGTCGATATAATTTCAATTTTCGTAGCATAAATAATATTATGATATTTTAAAACAGTACTTACATTTTTTTTTCATTTGGACGGGCCTCGTGGCGTATTCGGTACTGTAACCGACCTCTGTGCCGCGTGGTCGTGGGTTCGATTCCCACACTCAGGACAATTATTTGTGTGCTGAACACAGATATTTGTACTGCGTCTGGGTGTTTTCTATCTATTATCTGTACGTATTTACAAAAAAAGTAATATAATATATATTATATCCATAATCTGGTAACCATAGCACAAGCGTTAAGCTTAGTTTGGGAGCAGAGGACGTTGTGTGAAATGTCCGTGAATATTTATTTATTTATTATTTTAGCAATTAGACTCTAAAACCCTAACCTACAGATATAAAGAAATTAGATGGTAATGTATTCGTAAAAACTAGATACAACCGGTTATTTAAAAAAAAATACTGTTTAGAATAACTTGGAACATATTAATTATATTAGTGTCAACTAACACTAAGATAAGCCAAATAATGTTGTAGTTTATATTATTATACTCGTACTTACATCTATGTAACTACACACAGTTCTCTATGTAACTACACACAGTTCTCTATGTAACTACACACAGTCACACAGTTCTCTATGTAACTACACACAGTTCTTGCAATAAAAATCTTATCTAGTAAGTATAAATGCCCACCCACAAAGCTACGCTTAAGGGAATATTAAAGGTTACAATTTTATCAGAGAATTTCCTACATCATCATGTTTTTATAATTTTTAAGCATGATATGGTCGATGACACACACAGTAATAAACGTTGGCTCACTTAAGCCTGAGATTCAAGTATTGCATTAATATACGGATCAATGATCATTATCGATTTTAGACTAATCGATATTTTTTTATCTTTGGTTTTTTATCACAATCGAGTGTGTGGTATCGGAAACTTCACTGCGTATTCGATCCAGAGGGAGGGCGGCACGGCGTATACACTCCGGGTTACACATTCACTTCACTTGTCCGGTGATCATTCGGTCAGTAACACGCCGGCGTTAGTGTAGAACGCACGGTAATCATTATTAGTAGACGCTTCCGCGGGTTGTGTTCAGATATCGGGTTGTGGTGAGTGGGAAGATGACGGCAGTTCGTGAGGAGTGGTGCTCGGGCTGGGGCCGCTGGCAGGTGCGGCTGGCGCTGCTGCTGGCCTTGCCGGTGCTGCTGGCCGGCGCGTACGGCACCAACTACGTGTTCCTCGC
This sequence comes from Leucoma salicis, assembly GCA_948253155.1. Lineage (NCBI taxonomy): Eukaryota > Metazoa > Arthropoda > Insecta > Lepidoptera > Erebidae > Leucoma > Leucoma salicis. The sequence goes on along the minus strand of OX411815.1, from coordinate 26,296,087 downwards.
CGCGCCGACCCCGCACAGGTTACTAGTTTATAACATTAATTAAACACCCTGTATTAAGGTTAACTTGTGCAATAACTAGAAGACTGCCAAGTCTTTTTATTGCTAATGATAGACGAGCCACGGCCCACCTGATGGTAAGTGGTAACCGTCGCTCATGGACTCAAGTATACCGAGAGTATTGTCAAGCCGCTGCGCACCATATCATTTCTCAGATATGAAATGAAAGAATAAACGGATATCTTCTGCTATAGCCAAAACACGCTGACGTGCTTCATGACCGATCACACAGAAGACGGTGGTACCGACCCGTTCGGGCACGATATTAAGTGATTACTCTCACTGGTTACCCAGCCCTACCACCACTAATGCAATGGGCGATTATTGATTACTTACTTCCCTTAGCCGCATTGTACGACACCCGCGGGAATGGATGGGGTGGTGACACTTGTATTCTTAGTCCGTCACCACACGGACAAGTTTAATGTCCACAGCGCGCACAATTGATATCTCGTAGTTACCTATGTGCGTAATTATTTGTTAAAGCGAATTGAACCTTTGGTTAGGCGAAATCCAACCCAGCGAGACAATGATTAGAACTTGATTATTTTAATAAAATTAATTATTAACGTAAAAAATAATTGACAACTTTACATAACATTTGAGGTAGTCAGGTTTTACTTCTCTGACAAATAACTTTATGTATGCAGGTAGGTACTTAGAAAACTAAATGTTGATTTAGTAGTAACACTTGTAGATTACAACTAAATCAATTGATTTAGTAGTAACACTTGTAGATTACACTGAACCTTGTAGAGTTATTAAACAAAAAAAAAAGAAGGACAGTTATTTTTGTTTGTGACAGAAGTAAAAGATTGTTACACGTCTAGTAGGCACTTAAATGTAAACATAGCGATAAGACTTCTAAGTTATCGTAAACAAACCAAACTCTGTTCCAAATATTAAAATTAAAACAGTCAGTCGTTTAGACTCCAACACTGAACACGCGTTTTATTTCTTTGCTATAACTTTCCGATAAACTCCTCATTTATACTAACCAGCGGTCACCTACCATCACCAAGGTGGTGACTAACAAATCAACTATACACCAACACCAAATCTGGTGAAACGGCAAAAGATATTGAACTGTCTTTGCTCTAGACGAGGCGCAGTACTATTATAATATAGGTACCTACTAGCCTTTGCTGGCGGAGTTGCCGCAGCTAAAAGCAATATAGTTCCCGATATAGTAGCGGGATAAAATGTTTCTATAGTTTTTAAGTCTAATCAAAAACTATGGTATCAAACAAAAACATCTCATTCCGAAAAAATCCGTTCAGTAGTTTTTGCGTGACGCTTGAACAAACAAACAGACCAAAATAAAAAAAAGGTGTTTCTCGCTTGGCTCTGACAACAAAAAAATCCAACCCAAGACGCGTTGGAATCGCTCGGGCCATCAAAGACTTATTAGATTTTTTCGTCAAAAATTCTCAATAACAGCTCGGAGTTAGGAATTTTGCGGTGTTTCACCCGTCCCTCGAAAATCACGTAAAGCCGCTGGTAATAATTATATCTCCGGTTGTGTCGGAATGCCGTAGCATCGCACTATAAGAGCGCACTCGTATTTGTGCACACACTCGTCCACTATAATATATCCTGCGTGCATGGCTAGCGTCAGTTGACACTGGCCGCCGTGAAACGGGCTGGAGATCATTTTTATTGTAATACATGACAAAAAAAGTCAATTAAAAATTACGGGATTGTCAAATAGTTAAAGGCTTCTGCGTGTAATGTACCTAATATAACATATTTCTTAGCTACTGAACCTATTTTTAAGTACTTGACTTGTTCCTACCCTTTGAATTAAACACCATTACTAGCGGTGAAATTCGTACCGACCTTTCAAAAGCACTACTTCTTCCAAACGCTTCAATCCCTTAAACTACCAACTGCTTTCTTCTAGATCACATACTTATCGTCTATTAGGAGACGCCTATGCCGACTCAGATGATTTATGTTAAAGCTAGCAAAATGTTGGAAGTTTAAATGCTCGTTTGTCTTTCCACAGTCGTGTTACAGATACATTTCTGTACTGCTACGAGTGTGCATAAACGCGTAGGCGTATGTGGTAGGCTTAGAGCTGTTTTAAAAAAATCGTTAATCTTTTATAATAAATTTGACTATTTAAAGTACAAATTATTTGTGAATACATAGATGTACTATAGGTCAAAGGCTTAGAGCACTTCCCCGGATTGGAAAAGACGCGGGTTCGATTCCCGCTAGTACAAAAAATCTCTTTTTCCTTGTTCACAAATAATTTGTACTTTAAAAAGTGGCGGAGCATGTCAAATGCTAAAAAAATATAGATCAAAAAATTTGACTTTATCAAATACTGAAAATCTTATATTTTAAGCACTTGAAATGCGGAGTTACGTTTAGATTTATGTTACCTCATATAATAGACTAGCGTGTTACCCGCAGCTTCGCTTGCGTCATAGTGAGAAATCCATTATGGATAGGGTTTGCGTGTAATCTTTTTTAAGTGCTTACCTACAGTATCAAAGTATTTATTATATGCGCCTTAATGCGCAGTTGACATTTCGTAATCACATTATTAATGTTTGTAAAAAGGCCTACCAGAGTATGGGATTCATACTTCGAAGAGCAGAAGAGTTTACTAGTATAGCTTCCATTACAACACTATACAACGCTCTGGTAAGGAGTCAGCTAGAATACAACGCAATCATCTGGGCTCCACATGAAGCTAAATATAGTCTCATGCTGGAGCGACTACAAAATAAATTTACTAGGTTTTTGTATCTTAGGCTTTATGGGGTATATCCATTTTATCCATTGATGTACCCGACTTTGTATGTGATTGGTATGGTCGGATACAATAAATTGGAAACAAGAAGGGAAATGGCTCTTGCAACGTATATTTTAAAATATTACGTGGTATGATTTCAAATTCGGGGGTTTTAAAAGAGGTAAGTCTATATGTTCCCAACATTTATGTAGCGAGGCGGCGGAGACCTCGTCTATTGGCGGCGCCCAGCGCAAGGACAAACTTGTTAGCTAAGGCGCCATTAACACGCACCTTACATACACTAAACAAAGTTGCAGAATGTATAGATCTTTTTACGTGTTCTCTGACTGAATTCGAAAAAAATACGCTGTGTATTACATGTTACAATAATTAAGGACCACGCTATTGTATTAGGGTAACCTGTGATGATAGTGATGTTGTTGAAATAAATAAAAAAAAAAGAAATACCGGTATTCCCGAAGGGGTAGGCAGAGATGTATTTTGAACACCCACGGTTCGCCAGCTATGTTTAAGCCCCACGTAATTGGGGGCGAGCCTATTGCAAACGGCAAAACCGGGCACATTTCCAAAGTAATCCATATGTCAATTTTCGCGGTCAGTCTCAGGCTGTGCACTGATATGTCAATCACTATTATATAGAAGACAGATAAAACATAATTTGCTCTTATGAAGGTACAATATAACGTATAATAATAACGTGCTACGTACGATTATACCACTTTGGAAGCTCTTATGAAAATTGGCGAAGATGATTCTGCAGTTCTCCATATTGTCCCAGTCAGATAGTAAAACAGAGTCGTATTATCAAGTAGATGTTTTAATTTAAGTTGTTTGTATCGTGCGACATTTGTCATATATGTACGTAACGCTATCGCACCTACTCCACCGGTCTAGTTAACTTTTTAAGAACATTTCTTATCTAATTAACGAGAACTACAACACTACTACTACTACGATATCCATTTATTTACGTCAAAGTATTTTACTTTTTATCTTAATAACTAGGTATTTTTTTTATTGCTAAGTATAGCAGACGAGCCACGGCCCACCTGATGGTAAATGGTAACCGTCGCCCTTGGACTCAACTATACCGAGAGTATTGTCAAGCCGCTAAACGGCTATCTTCTGCTACAGCCAAAACACACTGACGTGCTTCATGACCGGTCACACAGGAGACGGTGGTACCGACCCGTTTGGGCCCGATAGCAAGTGAGTACCTACACTCGCTTGGTATCCAGCCCTACCCCCAGTAATGCAATGGGTGATAATTGCCTACACCCCTTAGTTGACTTGTACGACACCCGCGGGAAAGGATGGGGTGGTGACGCTTGTATTCTTAGTCCGTCACCACACGGATAAAATTATAAAGCTGTAACAGAGCTGTGTCTGTACATTTAAAATATTTGAGAAAAAAGCACTGTATTAGGCTATATAGGCACAAAACATTTTTTATTCGATTTTTGTCAGTTTATTGGACGGATTTTGATGCAACTTTTTTTATTTGATAGCTCTTGATTAGGTTTAAAAATTGGTATGTGCTTGTCCGTGCATCACGCCTAAAAATGATCTGGTTGTCAATTTTTGAAGTGAAAATTTGTACACGGTGAATTTTTAGTGGGTATAAAATATTATGAGCTTGTGTCGCTCACATTTTGTGCGCGTAAAGTTCTTAACACCCCCGTTTAGAGTAGATGTACCTACAACGCATGGATGAACATAATTTGTACTAAATAACGTCCGTCCGTAATACGAATTTACAAAAATGACATATCCAGTACATATGAGATCTATTTGCGTGTGGAACCGGGTGAAGCGACTAGTTTCCTATAGTATCGGGGACCACGAGGCCGTCACGGTGGCGCACATTATCATGTTCTAATTACAAAGTTACATAAACATTCTATAATTGAGTTACGTCTGTGGTCCAACGATTAAATACCTACATAATATAATGACTTTGAAATGTACTAACATGAGTTATAGACAGATTAACTAATCAAAGGATTAGTTAATCTGTGATGTAGGTATATAATATTATGTATCAGTGTGGGTTGACATCCTTATCCTTACTAATTGCGTATGGGTGTGTATGCTTGTTTCGCTTTCAGGCCGTAACTACATAACCGAATCATGAACTTTTATATAGGTACAAAACCTAAATATGGTTATAGGTTTATATACAGAACCAAAATAAGGTTATAGGTTTATATACAGAACCTAAATAAGGTTATAGGCTTATATTTTTTGACGGGCTTCGTGGCGTAGTCGGTAGTGTAACCGACTTCCGTGCAAGAGGTCGTGGGTTCGATTCCCACTTAGGACAACTATTTGTGTGATGAACACAGATATTTGTACTGCGTCTGGGTGTTTTCTATTTATTATATATATGTATTTACAAAAAAAAAAAAATATATATATGTATTATATCCGTAATCTGGTACCCATAGCACAAGCATTAAGTTTAGTTAGGGGCCAGAGGACGTTGTGTAAAAATGTCCATGAATATTATAGGCGGTATTTCATCAAGAAAAAATATATAGTTCCTGTGGAAGAGCTGTTTCTGGATATAAATAATTATGATGCCGCGGAGTGACATACAGTAATACTAAATTGGTCCTCGCTAATGAAGTCGCCTGTGCGTACACATGGGTAGTGGTGAGACCGAGCGAGGGTTACTTGGAGAGTGATCAAGTTCGATCCCGTCTTAGGTCGACACTACGCGAGACCTCGTAAGACCGCGAAGAGAGAAGATGACTCATTGAAGTTATGTGTGTACGTGTTCAGGAATTATTAACGCTCTGTGAAGAAAAATTTATATTTTGCATGCTTAAAAATTCTGTAAACTTGTGTTGAGCCTGCGTGCTTGATTGTAGCTTAAATACTTATCTCTGAGAGGAGATCATGTCACAGGCCCAGGTCTCGCCAAGTCTGAAACTCAGACGGAGAATCTTCGATTGTACAATTATGTGAGTTCCGCGTGGGATGTTTATATTTCCTTGTGGTTATTGTTGTAATAATGTATGCACGGTATAATTAGAGGTACACAATTATGAACTCTAGTTCTATTTGTGGTAATTAAGAATTTTAACTTATCTTTAAATACCTATAATTTAATTATGTTGTACGTATGTTTATCACTAAAGTTCTCCTAAACATCGGGGTGGATTTTTTTCTGCGACCATGCTCTAGGATGTTTATTGTAATTTGTTGATTGACTTATTATTCTTTTATGACTTAGCATTTCAGAACATAACTGCCTCGGTGGTGTAGCGGTAGTGTATGCGACTGCTAATCATGAGGTCTCGGGTTCGATCCTCAGGTCGGGCAATGTTATTGAGCTTTTTCCTAAAAAGAAAAATTCTCAGTAGCATCCCGGAGTTTGGAAATGTGCCCGGTAGACGTCAATAGGCTCGCCCCCTATTACGTGGGGCTTAAACATAGCTGGCGAGTCGTGGGTGTGTAATACACCTCTGCCTACCCCTTCTTGGAATACAGGTGTGATGCTATGTTAGTTTGTTTAATTTATATTAATACAAAATTTCACCCCAAAATATATAGCACACTAGTCTTTGCTAGTGGCGCCGCCGCAGCCAAAAGCTAGTTTTTAGGTAATGTGTCAGATTCGCGACATATTAGCATGATACAATGTAGGTACCTATACTTACCAGTTTTTAAGTCTAATCAAGTTCAAAAGTTTCATAAAAATCCGTTCAGTAGGTTTTGGTGATGCCCGAACAAACTAACAGACAAACAGATAACAAATGAAAAAAAGAGCATAATATTTTGTGTTAGACGCTTTAATAGCCTAAACACATTCATTTTTTCTCAAATATATTAAATGTATAGACGCGGCATAGCTCTATTATAGCTTTATAATAGTAGATACAAATATAATAGCATAGATAATAGTAGATTCTCGGTAACAGTAGGTATAATAAGTGAGTTCTTACATTAAATTATATCGATAATAGAGTAAAGTATCCGAATCCACAACTTCTGGAAAAAAAAATAAACTATTTATTCACTAAGCTACTTTTTTTGTTAATGCGTGAAAAAATGTACCTAAGCGCACACCCCGTCATTCGGGGTAACAAACAGGGTAGTGTGGGGCCTTCACCCTCTAAATAAACTCTCTGTGTGCCGTCTCTCCGCCTGTATTAGCCGACCACTGGTACTGCGTTACATTACTTCAGTGGTAAGCTACTGTACCCAGATAGCAGGCATTAGCAGTAATCTCTTTACATTCTTAGCGTGTGCTGTGTTCTTCTTACCGATTTTTTCATATATACTTAAGAATATAATTAGTATAAAACTTTTTAGATCTATTTCTTTTAGCAATTGACATGCTCCGCTACTTTTTAAAGTACAAATTATTTGTGAATAAAACTATTAAATTGAGGAATTTATAACTGTAGTCAAATAATCGGATTAAGACTGCGTAGTTTTTTAAATAAAAAGAAATTGGTGTCCAACATAAACAGATAATAGGTGATTATTGACAAGGAAGTCACTGAACACGCTTCATTGCGCACTTTAAAACATAATTAGTCTATGTGTTTATTTATGTAACACGCTTATTACAGAATTTATACAATCATTACGTTGTCTAGCTACCGTGAAATGAGATGTATCACACTGCAAGTAGTTAAGTGTTAATTTATTTGCAGATTACAAGCGTATAAGTTTAACAGTGCCGTGGCTGATTGATTACATGCTATAGATTTTAGATTTACAATGTATTTTTTTGTTTTATTACGATGTCATACGAGCGATCTGTAGCCCGAGCACGAAATACTTGCGAAAAAGTATTCGTATCGTCATCGAAAACAATAAAATGTGTATGAGAATTGTGCGTAAAATGAAATTATTTTTTGCTGCGAATGATTTCGTATTGCGAACTTTGATTTGACGTCCGGTATCGAGCACTGTCGAAACTGTTTTCACTTAGAATTTGTCGGTGAGAAAAGATTCGAAACATATTAAATCTTAGGTTTTTGAGTATGTAATGTATTAAAATTACTAAACTTCGAAAGCCAATTAATCCCACAGTAATATATGACAATGAAAAAGTACTTAGATATAGATAATAGATATAATAAAATAAATTTGTATAAAAATATGCCGTTCGTACCTACCTAGTAATAAAAATGTTCACATAACAAAACGGGCTATTTTGGAAGTAGCTTATTTGTGGATAATATAGATGTAAAACCTTGCATATTTCTATTAGTCTCACATATTTTACCATAGGGCATTATAAAGGGAACTTTATAATTACCTACGAATAATACACACTTTAGTGTTCATAAAGGTGTAACTAAATAATTAAAATAGATGATTTGTCAACTAATAAAAATAATGAGTCAATATAAAAAATGTTATAATGAGCCAGCATATACATTTTGTTCTCATTTTAACTATAATACAATAAAATGCATTAAAATTAAAATACGGCATAAGAATACCTAACTGTCACTGTCACTCGGAAAAAATAAACAAACAAGCTTGCCTTCGACAATGTCATGTATAGTTATTCGAAAACCATACAATATTTGTTATATTATCGTGGACTCGATACGTTTACGATACGAATTCGATAGTTTTTCGTGCTTGGGCCTCTGATCAACTCTGATGGATGATCATTTCGAGGATGTGAAATGAAAGGATCGTGAAGGGACGCCTTTCTTCCGCTACAACTAAAGCCAACCGAGGTGCTCCATGGTCGGTCACACGGTATACTGGTACCGACCCGTTCGGACCCCATACCAGGCAATTTATTTAAAGTAACATAAACGGGTCTTTTTCCGCCTATAAATTAGGTCAAACAGGTACCTTTAGCCCGTTTCAACAGTGTTGCAGCAGCCGTAGTCACGGAACCAAATTGTTTACGTTACTGTCCTAACATTAGGAGTGTTCGCAACGGCTATTTATTAAAAACGTTAAATAACGATGTGCTATTTTAAAAACGCCTATTATTTTTTACGTTTTAATATATTAAGCGATATCTTTTGATTATCGTCGTATAGCACATCGTGCGCTATTTGAGGTTACGTTATTTAATATAGCTATGTACGCGCGTTGAGCAGTTAACAATCTTAACAATAGATTACTGTCTACTAAGTGAATTGAAATTGTGATCTTTAATATATGTATTTAGATTCTGCCCGCGGCTTCGTCTGCGTGGACTTCAGAATTGGGTCAATCCTTACCAATACACTTTATATACTAAAATGTCCATAACTACTGACCCAATGACATTTTTGATTAAACTTAAGTAGACTTTTAAAGATATTATCTAACCGAAAATTATTTACACTATACTACAACAAAATTTTATTTACAGTTTTATAGTACACTAAACAAACAGACACAACAAACCAACACCACGAATAATTTAAAATCATAAACTATAAGTACATCTAAACAAACAATGCGCGGCAATCGCTCAAAAACTCAGGATAATCATACGTTATTCCAGCTTAAGCGAGTTATCCGTACTGATTGGTTATATAATCGTTGAAAAATATAACGAAATAGAAATCAAATAACCAAACAATGTTTTAGATACTTAGATTATTTTGCACGTTATTTTTTATAATTGACGGAAATATAGTTCATAAACGGTAAAGTTAGAGCATAATTTCGTATGTGACAATGATATGAATGGGTTAGGGTCATTCCGTTCTGTCCCTTTCTTTCGCGGTATGACTGACTGAAGTGACTGACTGTGATGTCGTGGCATAGAGGTTGTGTTAGCGCTTATGTAATAAAAATAATCGCTCAACAAAAATAACGCTTGCCTGGTGTAATAAATAACGGGGCTATAGATTATTTTTAAATAGCAAGTGATTTTATTAGTTATTTAATATAACGAACACTCCTACCTAACATGGATACATACATATAAACTTCAGTGTCTAACTGTAGCTTAGTGGTAACATCGGCGACTGTCTACATAGAGATATCGATTCAATATCCATTCTGTGACTACAATTTGAACCCTTTGACCTTTCGAAATGGTGCATTTATTTCATATTCAAAATTAAATAACGCACTAAAACTTATTGTACGCGCGCAGGATGAATTAAAATAATATACTATGTATTTCTATCTTGATATGTAATTCTTTCTTGAGTTTCATGCTTACTCTGTACAAAATTGCATCCAAACCGATGCACAGGCTTAGCCGTGAAAGTGTAACATATAGTTTTATATTTATAATAATTAGTATGTAATTTTTTTTATTGCCTATTGTGGCAGGCGAGCTACGGCCCACCTGATGGTGAATGGTAACCGTCGCTCATGGACTCAACTTTACCGAGAGTATTGTCAAGCCACTGCTCACCATTTCATTTCACATATACGAAATGAATTAATTAACGGGTATCTCCTGCTACAACCAAACCACACCGATGTGCTTCATGGCCGGTCACACAGGAGATGGTGGTACCAACCCGCTCGGGCTATAGAGGCTCGGGGCTCGGGATAGCAAGTGAGTATTCCCACTTGGTACTCACCAGTAATGCAATGGGTGATAATAGCTTACTTCCCTTAGTCGCCTCGTCCAACACCCGTGGGAAAGAATGGTAGGGTGACTCTTGTATTATTAATCAATCACCACACGGAATTCATGTATTCTCAAATAGATGTCACATTTGATGATTCTGGGATTTCTAGGTTGCTTCTGCTGGTCGGGCGAAAGTTGCTTAACCTTGCCGACCATTTTCTACTAAACCTAAACAATAAGTACAAAACACCTGCACAGTGGAAACTGGTCGCTAAAAAATTCCAGCGTGATCAGGTAGACCGGTGTAAACAAACAACATCATTATTGATTATATAAATAAATGCAAACTAATATTATTCTGTTTGTTTAATATTTATTTACATAATTACTATGATTTGCGTTTCCTACGCATATTTTTAAGTGTGACTCGTTTTATTTATAGTATTACCGGTACATAGAATACTAGTTGAACCTGCGGCTTTGCTCACGTGGAATTTGCGTTTACCGGTTAGAATACATAGAATACTAGTTGAACCTGCGGCTTTGCTCACGTGCAATTTGCGTTGTGACAGTAATACCTGTTCTGTTTTATGATGATTAATGGAAATAATTTTAGTCTGTCATTATAATTTCAACTACAAAATTAAAAAAAACACATCCAAGTTTTATTTAACCTTTATCTCCTTGAGGGGTGAATAAAAAAACTGTTTTTTTTTGTGCATGCCTACGCTATGTTTCAAAAACCCGTGACGGATTAAGAATACAAATGTCCCTACCCCATTCTTTCCCGAAGTAAGCAATTATCATTAATTACATTACTGGTGGTAGGGCTGGGTATCAAGTGGGAGTACTCGCTTGCTATCGGACCCCAACGGGTTGGTATTAGTACCACCATCTCCCGTGTGGCCATGACGCACATCGGTGTGTTTTGCTTGTAGCAGGAGATAGCCGTTAATTCTTTCATTATATTTCATATCTGTGAAATGAAATGTTGAGCAGCGGTTTTACAATACTCTCGGTGTGTTGAGTCCATGAGCGACGGTTACCATTTACCGTCAGGTGGGCCATGGTTCATCTGCCACCATAAGCATTAACAAAGTTTACCGATTTAGCCGCAGAAGCGTAATAAACATACAAAATTATTTTTGCATTTATAGAGTTACATTTATTATTTACTGTAGGGGTTAGTATGTTAATGTAAACATTATGGAAGTACTTTGAACATTTATATATTTTAAAGGTCCAAGATCCGACCGTGATAAATTATAGGTACCTATAGATAATAATTAATAGCAGTGATAGCCTAGCTGTAAAACCAAAGCCTGTACAGACAATGGTATCGAGTTCGATCCCGAGTCTAAGGTTCAAATCTCGCGATCTGAGAGATTTTCTCGAAGGCTTGTGAAGTTTGCCAACCCGCACTGGGCTAGCGCGGTGGACAATGGCCCATGGGTGAGAGCACCATGAGAGGAGACTCATGCCCAAAAGAAGGACAGAAAAAGGGCTTCAATATAAATAAATATGAATACTTTCTATTTTATCATCAGTGGTAGTTCCTCTATTAAATACTTAATTGTGTTATGTTTCCACAGCGGATATCAAAATAGTACCCACCTCAACGCTTTGCTTATGAGGCGTGCAAAACAGCCACGCACACGTTCCGCATATAGAAAATATTCATTCAAGTTAGATATTATGTTAAAAGATTTATAGTTAAAAGTTGAGATTATAACAGTCATGAGCAGGGCATATGCAAATACATCCGATAGATGGCGCAGGCGTTACTCAAGTCATTAAGTAGAAATGTGTTATCGAAATTCACAGTACAAAGTATCTGGGACGGTATTCCAGGAGATCCATCCATCCATCCATCAGCCTTTCAACGTCCACTGCTGGACATAGGCCTCCCCAAGAGAACGCCACAACGAGCGGTCCTGTGCTGACCGCATCCAACGGCTCCCCGCGGCTTTGACCAGATCGTCGGTCCACCTTGTGGGGGGCCGTTCTACGCTGCGCCGTCCGATACGTGGTCGCCACTCGAGAACCTTTCTTCCCCAACGGTTGTCGGTTCGTCGAGCGATGTGGCCTGCCCATTGCCACTTCAGCAGGGCAGCCCGGCGGGCTATGTCGGTCACTCTCGTTCTCCTACGGATCTCCGTATTACGGATTCGATCACGTAGGGAAATACCAAGCATAGCCCGCTCCATGGCCCGCTGAGCGACTTTGAGCCTTGAAACGAGGCCAACATTCAGAGACCATGTTTCTGTTCCGTATGTCATCACTGGCAACACACACTGGTCGTAGACCTTCGTTTTCAGACACTGCGGAATATTGGACGAGAAGATCTTCCTTAGCTTCCCGAACGCATATATTAACTTCCAGGAGATGCAGGTTTAAATCTGTTTTCACATATTCGCACTGTGTGTTAACCCCATACATTTTTATAAACACTAGCCTTTGCTCGCGACTTTGCCGAAGCCAAAAGCTAGTTTTTGACTTATATCTTAGGTTCCCTATATACTGTATAGGGATAAAATGTATACCAGTTTTTAAGTCTAATCAAGAGTTCTAAAATAAAAAAAGTTGCATCAAAATCAGTTCAGTAGTTTTTGCGTGATGCGCGAACAAACAAACAGACAAACAGACAGGCAAAAATTCTAAAAAAATTGTTTTGTGTTTAGACACGCCTATATAGCCTATTACAGTATTTTTTCTCAAATATCTTAAATGTACAGACACAGCTCTGTTACAGCTTTATAATAGTATAGATAGATACATACATTTATATATATATATATTACATTTTCACGATTCTAGCCCTGAGTTTGGGCTGTGCGTTGATATGTTAGTCAGTCAGCCCGTTATTCTTTTAAGCACATACCTACATTAAAAACCTGTACACAGATGAATGTATCCATCCATCCATTCATCAGCCTTTGGACGTCCACTGCTGGACATAGGCCTCCCCAAGAATGGGATGTTGTTAATACTCGAAAGAGTGCTGCTGCCCACTCCCCCGGTATTCCCTCAGTCGGCTCTTACGCCTCCCGTGGGTAGAGAGGGGTGGGACAATTCTAAAGCCGGCCCCACACGGCGATGAATGTATAGTGTCGTCAGTTTCAAGGTCCGTTTAAAAGTTTAGCCCTGAGTGGTTAGAGAATTAGGGTGCGTTTCCACTGACGCGGAGCTGGGCGGAGTGGAGCGGCGAAGAGCAGTGAAAAGTGGAAAGTGTTTCCATTGAATTGAAGCGGGGTGAAGTGGAGCTGGGCGGAACAGAGTTGCACTAAACTTATATGCAGCGCACGAGTTAAATGCTTAAAATACACCGTCCCGCTACCTTCCCCAGCTTTTTTTCATTTATCATTTAATTTTATTTATAATAAGGATTAAGCTACAATGTTTAACTTTATGAGAGAGCCCTGGTGCCCATAACACAAGTTAAATCTCATCATGGGCACCAGAATTCAACTTCCATTTATGTTTATGTCACAGTGTATGCTCAGTTAATTTACCGCGTTTTGTATTTTGTATTTTACTGAGCAATAAACAATTATTTTATTTTAATCTTTTTTTAATCCGCTCGACTCTGTTCTGTGCGGCTCGGGGCCGCGTGTTCATATGTCTTATTTGAAAGTCCGCTCAGCTCCGCTTACACTATTTTTACTGATGGAGTGGAGATTTCGAGCACTGTGGGCCAATTCACGGTCGGCTCCTTTCTACTCCGCCCAGCTCCGCGTCAGTGGGAACGCACCCTTATCCTGTTCCTTCACACGTATTGCTGAGGTAGCAGTTGGTTAGTAGTGTGTAACACATGTCATGTGCTTGTGTCGGTCGAGTTGAACGACATGATGCGCGCTAACCGTCAACGTTTTATGTTTTATCAGCCAATTAAAACAGAGTATAATAATTAGGCCTGTCACATTTATATTGTTTTAACCGGATAGTACAGTGATAAATGCCGCTCATCCATCATCCATCCATCAGCCTTTCAACGTCCACTGCTGGACATGGCCTCCCCAAGAAATGGGGGATAGTGCCGTAATTGCCACGATTGGCAGGCAGGTTGGCGATCGCAGTGGATGTTGTTAATACTCGAGGGAGTGCTGCTGCCCACTCCCCTGGTGTTACCTCAGTCGGCTCTTACGACTCCCGTGGGTAGAGAGGGGTGGGACAATACAAAAGCCAGCCCCACACGGCGCAAATGCCGCTCATGAAACTTTTTTATACTATGTGGGCTACTGACAAGCATACGGACCTCCCCACCTGATGGTAAGCAGTCCCCGTAGCCTATAGATGCAAGCAACACCAGAGGCATCACCTACACGTCGCCATCACCAAGGAGATGTATAGGAGGTGGATGGAACGGATTTTTTTTTAAAGACAACACGTTGCACTTAATAGTACCTAATCCTTGTATTATAGTATTATGGCCGCGAATGGGCAAACAGAATACGATGTCACTACAATCATGGTGTGATGGGCTGATAGAGGCGCTGGGAATAGACTAAATGTGAGACGCAAATCATTGCGCCCTAAATTGGGAGAGGCATGGACTGATAATGTGTGCGGTGGTGTTTTATTCACTGGAGTCAATTAACCAATTGTTGGGAATAAAAAACTAAACGAAATTTGCGCAAGTGGTAAAAAGTGGCCGTGAACTTGCCATTTTATTTTTTAGGTAGGTATTATATAATAGCATTCTAAGCCATTTTAATGATTGATTTGTTGGATTTTTTCCGTTAGCCGGCCTAGCCGTGACGGTAAATTAATTCCCTTTTATAGAATAACGAATAAAAACATATCTACACATAGCGTTGTGGTTAAGATGTAGACCGTTGTAAGTTCCACTCCTACACAGATAATTACGAGTACCTATATGTCCATCTATCCAGTTATCAGCCTTTCAACGTCCACTGCTGGACATAGGCCTCCTCAAGAGAACGTCACAACGAGCGGTCCCGTCACGGGGGATAATGCCGTAATCGCCACGCTTGGCAGGAGGGTTGGCGATCGCAGTGGATGTTGTTAATACTTGAGGGAGTGCTGCTGCGCACTCCCCCGGTATTCCCTCAGTCGGCTCTTACGCCTCCCGTGGGTAGAGAGGGGTGGGACAATTCTAAAGCCGGCCCCACACGGCCAACCTACATGTGTGATCCATAAATGCTCTGTTTATTTTTTATATTACGTGGGGGCAAACAAGCATACGGCCCACGTGATGGTACACAGTTACCGTATCCTATATAACCAGAGCCATCACTCGCACGTCACCATCTCCATGGAAAGGGATAGGAGGTAGAGAGGAAGGATACAAACACTGTACGAAATACTAATCTTCTATGCGAGGGTGATACAACTCCGATCGAGCTAGCCCATTCATGATGGAATTATCATGACTCTACCACTAAAGGTAGAGGTTTTGAGGTATAACTTGCATCCTTTAATTGAATTGTCCCTGGGTTATAGGCCTATGTCTGTAACCCGGGGGCGCCTGCGTGTCTATACACGCAAAGAGCGGTTAGCAGTAGCGCTCCACTTAATTAGTAAACTTTTAAAAGTGAACTAAGTTGAACATGGATTCAGGAATGTAATTGCAAATGCAATCGGTTTATTTCTGGTAAGACAACATGGCGGCAGCATTCGGATCAAAGGCGAACTGCATCTAAATAGATCAGTGGATGTTTGAGCTATTCATAGTAGCAACAGTATTAATAGATTCGTGCATCTGTTGAGCGCACTAACCTATGACGATACAGTTAAATTTAACCGCTTAACTTGAATTATTCGTTGAGTTGTCTGAAGTCCAAACCAAAAAAGGGATGAGTAGGGATCTTCTTTCCTGTCTGGGGTGGATAGGAAAGAAGATCCTTACTCATCCCATACCATCTCAATAATATTATCCCTTTCCCTGGGGTAGATGACGCGCGGGGGATGCTCTTGGTGCTGCTAACGTGTATAGGCTTCGAAACGTCGGGATAGTATAAAAATCAAGTAAACGCCAAAAATCCCCTCAAACGTAGTTTTATTTCAAAATGTGTAAAATTCGCTTAAATGTTAGAAAGTAGTGTATAGGCCTTAACAGTTTGCCTTCCGATAGACCGATTGTCTGCTATCCTAGTAGCATTAACAAACAGAACCAATTTTTTCAATTAAGTTCTATCACACACACACACACACTTATACTCACACACAAGATCACGTGAGCACTAGAGAGGTGGTTAATAACTGTTGTTTTGTGTCTGTGTGACACCGGTGCTGCCAATTAGAAACTAGGCATGCACCTCCTTAAAGCACCTATATGATTGAACAACATAATTTTTTTGGTAATTTCTCAAAGATTGTCAAATATTTTTCTCTTTACGCCATCATCTGACCAATTATAACCAATTATATACCTTTTTAAGTACAAATTATTTGTGAATAAGGAAAAAGAGATTTTTAGTACGAGCGGGAATCGAACCCGCGTCTTTTTCAATCCGGGGAAGTGCTTTAAGCCACTGAGCTATCGTACCATTCTTTCGATGATCCCAATCTCCTTATCACATTTGTCTTTACGACTAACGCCATCTATCGGAATGCATTTACATGCATTAAACCAATATAGTAAGTTAATTTTACAATTAAAATTCAAACTAATTGACAGCGCGATTTTTTAAAAATTTTTAATCTATATTTTTTAGCATTTGACATGCTCCGCCACTCGTGCTGCGCTCGTACTAAAAATCTCTGTTTCCTTATTCACAAATAAATTGTACTTAAAAAGTAGCGGAGCATGTCAAATGCTAAAAAATATAGATTAAAAATGCTTAAAAAAATCGCGCCTTCAAATAGTATGAATTGCCCTAAAACCCTTAAAAATAATATCGTTAACTTCATTGTCTTTTCTTTGCTTAGATTTACTTATTATATTAAAATGTCATCTTATGAACAGATGCCACGTGCCAGAGTGTGAGGGAAACTCGTCGATAGGTGTAGCGGCACCGGACCAGTGGGCTCCGGAGTGGACCAGGTGGGCCATCCCAGAAGGTGCTCAGTGCGAGCGCCGGACTCCTGCGGGCGGCGGCTGTGGACACCTGGCCCACTTCTACAACACCACGGTGCTGTGTGATGAATATGTGTACGAGCACGGCAGCAGCATCGTCGCTGAGGTGAGATGTCTGATCTCATAAACATATCACATTCTGCCATCACACTTAGTGATTGTACACATTGAACACCATGGTGCGGGTGCAACTTACCACATAACCATTATAATACCCCGTAGCATTTGATTTTTATTGAAATTTTAATAAAATAAAAATACTAAGTACTGGATTGGATTTTAATAAAGCAATTTCTTCTAATCATAATAAAATGGATTATAGCTAGTGCCGCAGAAAACCATAGATTTATTATAAATCTATGCAGAAAACTATATTATAGGGAACTATATTAGATATTAACTGGATTTAGGTACATAATTGGGGCTGCTTTTTGCACAGTGGCGCAGAGAGAAAATATGGAATAAATGGCCCAATCCGCCCTTTTTTTTTCAGGTGGTAGAAAATGTATCGAACCATAACCTGTCGCTTAGGACAACGAGCAAGGAAATATATAAAAGTGAACTTAGGCTAAGGTGGTAGGGGCAGAAAAGCCACAGAAATGCATTTAGCTCAATACACTTCTGCTAAGTGCCCATAGCGCCTTATTTGAATAAATAGCAAGTACCAAGTTCGAAAGTAGTCTGCTAAAAATAACAGTGAACATTATTAGTGTTTACTCGATCATTGGAATTAGAGGCAGTCAGTTGTAATAACAGGTTTTACTCTGCACACTACCCTGTTCGTTGCCCCTGCACATAACCCTGTTCGTTGCCCCTGCAAATTACCCTGTTCGCTACCCCAAAAAAAATGTTGTGTGCATGCCCAAGGTATGAAATTCTAGTGTCTTATAACAAACGGAGAAGGCTGTTGGTTTTTCTGGGAGGATAGAGGGTGTGAAGTTACAAATCATGCAGAAATATACTAGACGTATATTGACTGTGTTCTAGTCACGTACTGGTTTTGAGGGATTTAATTTCCAATACCATCAGACCTGAAATCGTAGACAAATGGACACAGCAGATTTTGTGTTTGCTATACATAAGCTCGGTCAATACCTACAGCATCGGGATTCTATACGTTAATCCAGTGTCTCATCTAACTACAAAAATTCTATCAGTTGGTGTTGTTAAATGTTTCAGTTTGAGTTGGCGTGCTCCGATTGGCTGCAGCAGCTGGTGGGTACGGTCCACAACGTCGGCACGCTCATCTCTCTGCCTATCATGGGCTACATCTCAGACAGGTCAGGGTTCATGCATAATAGGATTAGGAATTAGAAGTATCAAAGGGATCAAATAATTACCTCACACAACACGACACACTCATTCTTGGGTTCTGAGGATTTATAAAAATTAATTTTTAATCACTTACAATACTTCGTATGAGAGTCTTTTTTGTTGGTAGATAGAGACATGTGAATTTGAAATACAATTATAAAATAAACTAGCCTTTGCCCACGGCTTCGCCGCAGCCAAAATCTAGCTTTTGGGTTATATCTCAGGTTTCCGGTATAGTAGCGGGATAAAATGTATACCAATTGTTAAGTCTAATCGAGAGCTATTGTGAGTGGGCAGCAGCACTCCTTCGAGTATTAACAACATCCACTGCGATCGCCAACCCGCCTGCCAAACGTGGCGATTACGGCACTATCCCCCATTCTTGGGGAGGCCTATGACCAGCAGTGGACGTTAAAAGGCTGATGGATGGATGATTAAGATTTTTGGGATTTTCCCTTTAGGAGTGAAAATAAGTTGTGAATGTCATTTTTTTTTAAATAAAAACTATAGATACAATTATGTAGGTAAATATCTATGATATTTATTTTATTTTTTGTGTGAAGCTCTGGCACCAGTTTGTATCTTATAAGTACATTTACCTTCCGTTTCATGTTTCAGATGGGGAAGACGCACCGCTTTAGTGATTAGCAGCACGGGGGCTGGCGTTATGGGGATCATTAAGTCATTTGTCCCCTCCTACACAACGTATCTACTGGCTGAGCTCCTGGAAACCATCCTCGGCGCCAGCGTATACCCGTGTGCCTTCGTACTCAGTAAGTTCTTCTTTCCACTTATGAATTTCTATATCAGTTTTTACTTAGATGAGTGATGACTTTTGTTTTGATTCTACCGAGTGGAATAATGATCGTGGTACTGATGGTCCGCTGAGTAGGTATGGCTAGAGCGGCCCCCACACTACAATATTGTTTGCCCAGACGGCGGGGAGTGCGGATAGATATACATATTTTACCAGCTATTTATTGCTTTATATTTCTCTCATCATGTTTGACTGCATAGAATTTTGTCCGTTTGGTGACGGACACTTGTATTCTTAGTATTCTTAGAATACAAGTGTCACCACTCCATTCTTTCCCACGGGTGTCGTATGAGGCGACTAAGGGAAGTAAGCAATTATCATCCATTGCACGACTGGTGGTAGGGCTGGGTACCAAGTGGGACTACTCACTTGGTATCAGGCCCGAGCGGGTTGGTACCACCATCTCCCGCGTGACCGGCCACGAAGCACATCGTTGCGTTTTGGTTGTAGCAGGAGATAGCCGTTTATATTTCATTTCATATATGTGAAGTGAATTGGTGAGCAGCGGCTTGATAATACTCTCGGTATAGTGGAGTCCATGGGCGACGGTTACCATTTACTGTCAGATGGACCGTGGCTCGTCCGCCACTACATGCAAAAAATAAAAATAAAATATGGCGGAGTGGTTTAGATTCCGACATCCCGCCCGAGTGTTGTGGGTTCGATTCCCACACAAGACAACTCTGTGTGTGATCCACAAATGTTAAAAAAGAAATGCAAAGCCAAGTTGGCTAGCAATAAACTGGGCGCCTTGAAAAGAGTCAAGCGGTTCTTTATACGGATGCAACGACTAAAGTTTTGGTTCACTCTCAAGTGGACTACTCACATAGGGTGTGGTACTGTTGTCTCTATTTTCTACCGCGTACATATAAACTCTGGAATTAACTTCCTGCTGCGGTGTTTCCCCAGCGCTACGAGATATCCTTCTTCAACGAGGTTTAAAGAGAATGGCCCTACTCCCTGTAGGGGCTGGCTTGGCCGTGCCCCTGGTGTCACCAACATTCATGAGCGCCTGTTAGGACTTACTATCACTGGCCGATTGTTCGCCTGCCACCGAGGGGCCACCGATGACAATAAAAAAATAAAATTATTTGTGAGAATAAATTATTATGAATTTAGAGTACCTACCTATACTTTGTGTTTTTGTGAAATGCTTCCGAGACTCAGGTATCAAACATAGTTCAATGTCATTTTTCCAGTGATCGAATGGCTCGGGGTGGACCATCGTATATTTGCCAGTTTGGTGCTTGGTATCCCACTCTCCCTTGGAGCTGTGTCTTTATCTGGACTAGACTATGCGACAGGATACTGGCGTACTTGGGCCCGATATGCATATCCACCAGCTTTGCTGCTCCTGTTGTACCCCTGGCTACTGCCCGAAAGTGTGCGATGGCTGGTCTCAAGAGGCAAAATCGATGAAGCGGTGGAAGTGATCAAGGAAGCTGCAAAATGCAACAGGATACACCTGCCCAGTGATGAGTTTGAGAAGGTCTTGCTTGAGAAGGAGCAGCTGGAGGAAAGCCCGGAGCCTAATATAGAAGAGGGATTGTTTACGGCGTTGCTCAAGTAAGTTTGAATGATACAATTGCAATACACATTCTTTTTTGGATGAATCTTTATTATAGGCAGCAGCTTGATTACAAACTCGGTATTGTTAAGCTAAGTGAGACATTGGTATGGCACCCTAAGAGTGTTCCGAAGATGCTTAGGCTGGAGATTTCACAAGAATTTTTCAACAATTTATTCAACAGACTTATAAGATAACTTCAATCCATTTAGACATCGATCCATTTTTGATTGTGTTAGTCTACTGTTAAGCACTCATTATTCATATACCTGTCTATATATGGATCTATAAATCCATGAAGTACTTAATTTATATAGCTAATAGCTAAGTTTTTGTTCTTATAAAGAAATAATATTGGATGACCGAGCTTTGCTCGGTATTTTTGTTTTGGTAAATTGAGAGTTTTTCTCACAAAAGAAAGAATTGAAAAAAAAGGGGGGAAAACGTCGCACTGGAGACATCTAGACTCGAACCGGGGTTTTCTGGTTTTGGGACCGCCCGATTTCCCACCTGAGCTATTATAACCTTGTAGATGGTGGCGAAGTTTACCTTCGTATTCTAATAATATTGTAGCAGTTTTTCATTGCCTGAAAACCCGGATAAAACGACGTTTTCTAAAAATGAAACCTAGCTAGATCGATTTATCGCCCCCGAAACCTCCTGTATACTAAATTTCATGAAAATCACAAAGTGAAAAATGTGAAATCGAAAATTTTGTGTTTATAGTATAGTGCTAAGCATAGCATTTTTCACTTTGTGTTTATAGTATAGTGCTAAGCATGTCAAATGCTAAAAATATATATAAAAATATCTAAATATTTCATGAAAATCGTTGGAGCCGTTTCCGAGATTCAGATTATATATATATATATATATATACAAGAATTGCTCGTTTAAAGATATTAGATATAAAGGATGATGATATGTATGTACGTCAGGTACGGCGCGCTGCGGCGGCGGCTGGCGGTGTGCTGCGCGTGGTGGGTGTCGGGCGTGTTCGTGTTCTACGGGCTGGCGGTGGCGGCGGGCGCGCCGGGCCCCGCGCGGCACAGCACGTTCGCGCTGGCGGCCGCGGCCGAGCTGCCCGCGCTCGCCGCCAACACGCTGCTGCTGGACCGCGCCGGCCGCCGCGCGCTGCTCACCGCCGCGCTGCTGCTCACCGCCGCCGCGCTCTCCGCGCTGTCCTGTCTGCCGCACGGTCTGTACTGTACTGCCTTAGCAGTGTTGCCATACTGTAGGAACTAAAAATCTGTACATCCGACAGCAAAATCCGTACAAAATCCATACGTGCAATAAACTACATAGGAAATGTAACTATTATTCTTTAAATCGTTGCACATTCTACGTGCTTTCCTTGTATATCCACTCATAATTACATAAATAAAGTGGTTTCTCAACACAAATAATCCACAAAAACCCTCAACGTCAAAAGTTCAAAATGGAAATCAAAGAGAAATGCGTATAACCAGAAACATGGAAACAAACAATGCTTATTGCGCACAGAGTAAGCAAACTTATAAGAGGTGATCCATTTCGAAGTTCCCTACTTTTTTAAAGAAAAAAAAAAACAGTAAATTTAAATTTAATGGAGAATGTTTATTATCATTTGAAAGAACATTCTATGGCATTTATTTTTTGAAGATTATGTCTATCAAATGTTGGCCGTTGCTACGTCGCAGATGGTCCATCCGTTGAGTCCAATTTTCGATGACTCGTTCGAGCATTTCGACTGGTAACTGGCGAATGACACGCGTGATGTTTTCCTCCAAGACCTGAATTGAAGCGGGTTTGTCCGCATAAACTTTAGACTTTACATATCCCCACAGGAAAAAGTCTAACGGTGTGATATCACACGATCTTGGTGGTCAATCGACCGGCCCAAAACGTGAAATTATGTGCTCATCGATAAATCCATTGATTGATGCGATGTGTGGGAAGTGGCACCGTCTTGCTGAAACCAAATGTCGCCGAGATCACGAGCTTAAATTTCAGGCATCAAATAGTCGGTTATCATGGCACGATAACGGTCGCCATTGACGGTTACGTTCGCACCGGCATCATTTTTAAAGAAATATGGACCGATGATTCCACCGGCCCACAAAACACACCAAACCGTTATTTTTTCTGGATGAAGTGGCAGTTCTTGAATCTCTTCAGGCTGCTCTTCGTCCCAAATGCGGCAATTTTGTTTGTTTACATACCCATTGAGCCAGAAATGGGGTTCATTACTTTGTTGTTACCAGTCGAAATGCTCGAACGAGTCATCGAAAATTGGACTCAACGGATGGACCATCCGCAACGTAGCAACGGCCAACATTTGATAGACATAATCTTCAAAAAATAAATGCTAAAGAATGTTCTTTCAAATGTTAATAAACATTCTCCATTAAATTTGAATTTTCTGTGTTTTTTTCTTTAAAAAAGTAGGGAACCTCGGAATGGATCACCTCTTATTATGAAGGAAACAATTTCTTACTATGAGGTATTGCGCAAAGAATTAAATTGGTCACTAACATTCATCCATTATTACGAACACAATAAAGCGTTATATATTTATCTCTTTAATTTACTACTGTAATCAACGTCAACCATGTACTCGTAATATGCCATCGTTGTCAGTCAATCATAGAGGAAAGATCATACGGTAATTCCTTGTCATAGACAATCACGTACGTTCTTTATTTTTTAATACAATTCTTTATAGGGTGGTCAAGAGCGAAAAAAATAATGCTGAATCGGTTTTGGGCTATATATATTCTAATAGAAAACGTGTATGTTTTATGTATTATTGGAAATCCGTACACATATCCGTACGCAATTTTTATCCGTACGTAATACTCCAAATTCCGTACCTGTACGGACAAACCCGTACATATGGCAACAGTGTGCCTTAGTGTTGTTCTACGGCAATCATACCCACATTTTAACATTACAGACATTGATACACTTTTAACATAAAAGACCGTGGGTTCGAGTGTTCGTTTCCTTAGTAGTAAACATAGCATCACGCTTGTATTCCCCGAAGGGGTAGGCAGAGGTGTATTCTCACGATTCGCCAGCTATGTTTGAGTCTTACGTAAAAGGGGGCGGGCCTATAGCCGTCTACCGGGCACATTTCCAAACTCCGGGCTGCTACTGAGAATTTTTCTTTTTACGAAAAAGCTCAATAACACTGCCCGACCCGGGGATTGAATCCGAGACCTCGTGATCAGCAGTCGCTTAGTCCTTGGTAGTACTTAATTAACTTCAAATTTTTATGATGCTTAATCCAGGTATAGTCATAATTGATAACTTGTTATGTAAGTTGGGTTGGCAGTGGGCAGCAGCACTCCCTCGAGTATTAACAACATCAACTGCGATCGCCAACCCGCCTGCCAAGCATGGCGATTACGGCATTATCCCCCATGACGGGACCGCTCGTTGTGGCATTCTCTTGGGGAGGCCTATGTCCAGCAGTGGACGTTGAACGGCTGATGGATGGATGGATGGATGTGTAAGTTGCCTCAACAAGCTCTCTGCTTGTATTGCATTCAGACTCTATCACATCCATAGTATGAGAGCGCATAGCAGATAACAAATGTAGGTAATGTAGTTATTGTGTCGCACTGAGTGTCAACATGTCCGCAGAGAGCAGCTCGTGGCGGCTGGCGCTGTTCCTGGTGGGCAAGGTAGGCGCCACGATGACGCTGAACGCGCTGTACGTGTACACGGCCGAGCTGTTCCCCACGCGCGCCCGGCAGCGCCTGCTGGCCGCCTGCTCCACGCTCGGCCGCGTTGGCGGCGTCCTGTCGCCGCTCACGCCAGCGCTCGTGAGTACTGCTCTATACTACTGTATATACGCCGAGCTGATTAGTACATAGTGAAAAAATACTGAAATTTTATCTACTATGCACACTCGTTTAAATCTGACGTATCCATAATGCTTTTTTTTCGCTCTAAACCTATTACGGTCCGGGGATTTAGACCGTTGGGGGATTTACACTATGTGCTGATTTCCAACAGTAATAATTTATAAACAAATACGTATCATTTCGAAGATTGTATCCTATCTTTTTATGACAGGCGGTTTACAAATGGTGGCTTCCGAGTGCGTTATTCGGTTGTCTGCCGCTCTTCAGTGCGCTACTGACACGGTTCGTGCCTGACACGTTACACCAGCGGCTGCCCGACTCCTTCGCTGACCTTGACAGCAACGCCGATGTCACACAGGAGTCTGTGTGACATCGCCACATCACCACAAGTGAAGTCGACACAAGAGGACATTCTCAGTGTATTTCCGGATGCCCAATATTATTATTATCATTTTGTAGCTCGTTACTGACTTATCACATTACCGGCTCAGCCAACTTACTAATTAATAGTCGTGTTTACGCCAGTGTAATATAAATAAATCTAAAGTTGAAATGGATTTACTAGACTAAATACTGAAAATACATAACATCAATACACATGGCATTCGAATCCACAATCTCTGTAAAACTGTTATAAGTCACTAGGCTACTGTAGATTAAACTAGCAGTTAAAAATATCTACTTCACATTCTTATCTTCAATTCATGTTTTTATTATTACCATAATTTATTCTGACCAATAACAAAGTGTACATTTATATAGTATAAGTTTGAAAGAAGTACTATTTCATTAATTCAGCTTAATATATTTGTGTGTTGATAAATTACTTTAAATGGTAAGAAATAATATTTTATTGAAATTGATAGTCTCGAGCAAATATCACTATAGCTTACTTGACCGAGCTTTCGAAACGTGATCCAAGAGACGTAGGTTCAAATCCATTCTGTGGCTATCTATCATTTTATATATCACATTTACGCATTTTATGTTACGGAAAACGGCCGAGCATGTAAAGTGTTTAAAATATCATAATTTAACAAATAAAATTATTGAACACGTTGGACAAGAAAAAATAAAATGAATGAGGAAAAGTATTGAAATGAAATTTTAATATTATGTTATTGTAAGAGCTATAACAATGCTTAACAATTGGGGAGAAATAGGCTGTGAAAAAAAGTTAACTGCGTATTGTTAATTTACATGAAATAGAAGTAATTAAATAATATTATGTTAAGGATTTATGTTTTTATGTTGGGCTTATGACATTCCTATTTAGACACAAAAATAAACTCACATAAATAGTGTAGATTACTGTCGTTATATCACTCAAGTACATTTGAAGACATCTAGAATATGTGTGAAGCGGAGTTTGGGTGTCACCATTAGGGACTGCGATAGCTTAGCGGTCCAGAGCACTTCCCCGGATTGAAAGCTCTCTTTTTCCAGTTTCACAAATAATTTGTTCTTTAAACAAGTACAATTAATTCATGAAGTTTCTTATACAAACTAAGGTATTTGTAATGGTGATTTGTAGAGCTAAGTTATGTTGTAAACGACGTTATTTAGTATGTAAACTGTAATTCATAGATGGCGTTGTACTTTAGTCGCTTCTCAAGTCGAGTGCTTTGAAATAATGCGAAATCTGAGAAATACTGTCTAGAGTTTTAAGTAATAAGAGTATTATTCTTTAGTACAGGCTATTGTTGCATACTTTAACTTCAGCTTTCAAATACGAATGTTATTATATTGACAGTGATACTTTGTGCTTCTAAGCTCTGGGATCATATTATTATCACAATAAAATAGGTACGGCGTTCTTTCATTGTCGTTGTAGTAAATTTAATAATTCCTATAGCTGATAATATATAATATTAAAAATGCGAAAGTGCGTTTGTTTCTTTGTAACGCATTCACGTCGAGCTACTTAAGCGACTATTATGAAATTTTGCATAGATATATTTCTAGAGCCCAGGTAAGGACATCCTTTGATCCCGGAAAAAAATCCAGTTCGATTGGGATACTTTTTTTTTGTATTAAAATAATGAGCGGACACTTTTATATTATATTGAAGTTTACGTGGCCTTAGTCGCGGGCGGCATGTTGGTATATAAAACCCAATTACAATGCAGATGATCAAATTTCTTCTAAATCCGTACAAACTTTGACATTTAATTATTATCGGGTTTTGAGCCCACTTATGTCTGTTATTTGTATGTTTATATATTTTATAGCGATGTGTAAATACATGTATGTATTTCGTAAGATAATCTTTAGGGGACCAACCCTAAAAACTTATTGAATGATTGATCTCTCTATTCTATCGTCTATGAGACGCTGCTTCAAGTGAGCGACCAATATACGAAAGTACAAAATTTAGACAACAATAAATAATTTGAAAGTTGTCTTTAAATAAGCAAGTTTGTTAACGAACAAAATAAAGAAAATATTTTTTTCTAAGGGTATTGACCCGGAAGATCAGTACCTTGTGTCTGTTATAATTAATTATTAATACCTAGTTCTTTATGTGTAATTTATAATTAAGACTTTATAAAAGATTTTTGGGTAATTTTAAAATACTGTTGCTGGCATTTGCATGATGTAAATAATTTTATCGTCTCGAATCATCATTTTTAGAGTGCAAAAATATAAGCCATACGGTTGAAAATTATTTACATTTTCCAAAATCTGGTGACAAATTATAAATAATAATATCTAATAAAATAAGTTGAAACAGCAGTGCTCTGGTTTTATTTATCAAATTCTATTTAAAGCCTGTCTTTTTTTTAATAAAAAGTCAACGTTTTTGACAGTAATAAATATAGATTATGAACCATCAAATCATCTAGTCGACACACATCGTGTGTTCCCTTATAGTAAGCAATTACCGTGGCTTATATATGCTAGCCACACTAGAGGAATCACTCGCGCGTCGCTAACTCCAAGGAAAGGTATAGGAGGTGGAGAGGAAGCATAAAGTTTAGTATGCAGGGGGTCTCGGGGGCGATAAATCGATTTAGCTAGGTTTCATTTTAGAAAACATCGTTTTATCCGTGTTTTCAGGCAATGTTTTTTTATTATTATGTCGGTAAGATCTACAAATTTTTCATATTTCATCAGAATGTAATTCGTACCTAAATACAATTTCCAAAAACCACGACTTACCAAAAAAAGAATACTGAGCAAATGTCGGTCATCCAGGTACTTAATATTATTTAGGCAGTAGCAATTTGTAATTGGCATTTTATCTATCTCATTAGATTGTGTTATACATACAAGTAATTAAGGTTGTATAGATTGAGGTCACAAATAAATTGGAAGCCATGGAGCCTGTCACAAAAGCCTTGAGTAACACTACGTTATAATGTGACTATTGGTAATATTGATAATAGAAACGGTAATTTCAATATTACAGGTGTTTGGGTACCTAACGTGAGTGGCGGGTGGGTGCCTTTTAAGTCGCTATTATTAGCTTCACCTATAGCTACATGATGTATAGATATGTAACGGAATGTTTGAACGACATTTTCACCCACTACAAAACGTTGAATTGAATTTAAACTTTACACACTTATAAGAGACTGATGATAACAAAATAATTTAAAAAAAATCTATCCGTTTTCTTTTGTTTTATTTTTATTACAAACCGGTATTTGAGACTAAGGAGAAAATAAAATAGTGTTAGAAAAAAAAAATAGCTTGAAGTTTCAAGATTAGGAGTGTTCGTTATATTAAATAAATGCGAAATTATGCTCTAACTTTACCGCTTATGAACTATATTTCCGTCAATTATAAAAAATAACGTGCAAAATAATCTAAGTATCTAAAACATCGTTTGGTTATTTGATTTCTATTTCGTTATATTTTTGAACGATTATATAATCAATCAGTACGGATAACTCGCTTAAGCTGGAATAACGTATGATTATCCTGAGTTTTTGAGCGATTGCCGTGCATTATTTGTTTAGATGTACTTATAGTTTATGATTTTAAATTATTCATGGTGTTGGTTTGTTGTGTCTGTTTGTTTAGTGTATTATAAAACTGTAAATAAAATTTTGTTGTAGTATAGTGTAAATAATTTTCGGTTAGATAATATCTTTAAAAGTCTACTTAAATTTAATCAAAAATGTCATTGGGTCAGTAGTTATGGACATTTTAGTGTATAAAGTGTATTAGTACCTAAGGATTGACCCAATTCTGAAGTCCACGCAGACGAAACCGTAGGCAGAATCTAAATACATATATTTATCTTAGATCACAATTTCAATTCACTTAGTAGACTATTGTTAAGATTGTTAACTGCTCTACGCACGTCCATAGCTATATTAAATAACGTAACCTCAAATAGCGCACGATATGCTATACGACGATAATCAAAAGATATAGTTTAATATATTAAAGCGTAAAAAATAATAGGCGTTTTAAAAATAGCACATCGTTATTTAACTTTTTTAATAAATAGCCGTTGCAAACACTCCTATTCAAGATTCATATTTTTTTATTTTTTCTAATCTGGTTAATACGGAAAAGAAATTAAGAAAATTGGATATTTTTAGAGGCCCAAGCACGAATAACTATCGAATTCGTATTCGTATCGAAAAGGTATTGAGACCACGATAAGATAACAGAGTATGACTGTACGTAGCACGAAACACATTCTCATGACTATCGAAAGCTCGATACGACTACGTTAGTGACGTCATCATAACGTAAGTAGAGACGACCCCATGCCCCATGTGAGCTAAATTAACACTTATTTGAATGAATGGTAGGTACGTTCGAATAGTAAATCAAATGGTAAATATTTATAAACTTTTGACTAAATAGTTCATTTATTGGACAATAACGAAAACTTAGAAACAGAATGACGAAATATAAAAAAATAAGGTATGAGAGATTATAGTGTAAAATTATCTTTAAAAAAATAAAATAATTTTGTTTGTCTGTGTGGTGACGGACTAAGAATACAAGTGTCACCACCCCTTTCTTTCCCACGGGTGTCGTATGAGGCGACTAAGGGAAGTAAATGGTAACCGTCGCCCGTGGACTCAACTATACCGAGAGTATTGTCAAGCCGCTGCTCAACATTTCATTTCACCGATATGAAATGAAAAAATAAACGGCTATCTCCTGCTACAGCCAAAACGCAACGATGTGCTTCATGGCTGGTCACACGGGAGATGGTGGTACCAAACCGCTCGTGCCCGATACCAAGTGAGTACTCCCACTTGGTACCCAGCCCCCCTTTTACCAGTTACCGACCTTTATACCAGTTCTTAATATTTGCATTTACAATCCAAAGTGCCAATGACTAAGGGGGTGCCAGCAATACTATAATAGTTTACCCTAATTATAAAGTTTCGTTTATAGTGCCCTATGGTGAAATATATGAGAGTAATAGAAATATGTAAGGTTTTACATCTATATTACACACAAATAAGCTAATTACAAAATAAGCCGTTTTGTTATGTGAACATTGCTATACCTACTAGGTAGGTACGAACTACATGTTTTTATACAAACTTATATTTTGATTATATCTTTATCATCTCTATCTACTTTCACATCGTCATATATTTCTGTGGCATTAATTTTCTTTCGAGCTTAGTAGTTTTAAAACGTTACATACACAAAAACCTAAGATTTAATATGTTACGAAACTTCTCACCGACAATTTCTAAGTGAAAAAAGTTTCGACAGCGCTTGATAGCCATCTTCGAAAAGACATTGCTCTGCGTCTATACATAGTTCGCCCTGAAACCAACCGCAAAGCAAAATTATTAGTTTTCTCAAAACATATTACTGAATTCTCATACAATCATCAATTTATAGCAGACTAGCTTGAGAATCGTACTATTATAAAAAATGTCTCCGAATTTGAGGTTTATTTCTTATAATATAACTAATAATATTAGAACCAATCTTGATTTTTCATTGTGACATTTTACACATAATTTAGAAATCAATTCCAAAACAGTAATGCAGATTTAAAAATAACCTAACAATGCTTTATTAACTAAAGATCGACTATATTGACTATAGGTAAACATGGCAGGCGCATCGGATGCCCAATAGTCCCTTCGAATATTTATTTTGTTCATTATGGCATGCAGCTGTCACACTGCACAGTCCGTGTTAAACAGAAATATGCCTTAGTCCGTCATGACACGGACACGAAAAAAAAATACTAATAATTATCATGAATGTCTGTCTACAAATTGTTTTTGATAACGTTACGAATACTTTTTCGCAAGTCTTTCGTGCTTGGGCTATAAAACTTAACGACTATTTTAACTGCGCGCCTTTGACAGTTCGCAAGTAATTGAATATTCATAGCTAAATGAAATGAAATGAAATTTGTTTATTTGCTGAAGCATGGTAAATTCAAGGGTGGTACATATATATATTTGGTCATCAAATAGTATGAATTTTAATTGCAAATTTTAATTGGTTCCGATAGGTGGCGTTGGTCGTTATGACAAATGTGATGAGGACATTGGGTATGGGCGAAAGGTGCTGTGGTAGCTCCGTGGATTAAAGCACTTCTCCGGATTGGAAGGGACGCAGGTTCGATACCCGCTCGCACTAAAGTTCTCTTTTTCCTTATTTACAAATAATAATTTGTGAATGAGGAAAATTGTTTTGTGTACAATATTATCAAAGTATTGAGAGAATAGCAACATTTAAAACGACCATGCATGTAAAACTGACCATAATAAATTGATGAAAACTCAATTTTATTTGAAACGAATTTAAGTACTACGAAGTAATATAATATCAAAAAAAATGTCGGTTGTGTGCTTTGTGTGGTATATTTTGTGACGTAATGCTGATTTTGGAGTGTTTGCGGTAGTTATGGCGCAATTATATGATAAATGTATATATCAAAAAAAATATGATTTCATGATACACAAACATACACAAAGGGGCACATACATTATAAAGCCTTGCGGCTTTATATACATCAGAACAAAAATAGAAACCTACTACACTGGTGTCAAACCAGTTGTTTATTTGGTTACAATTTTGTATGGCAGTGTCTGTTTTATTATACTAGATACTATCTAGTAGATAGTTTGACGGGCTTCGCGGCGTAGTCGGTAGTATAACCAACTTGCGTGCCTGAGGTCGTGGGTTTCATTCCCACTCAGGACAATTATTTGTGTGATGAACACGGATATTTGTACTGCGTCTGGGTGTTTTCTATCTATTATAATTAGGTATATATTTACAAAATAAATATAGTTTAAAAAACACGCTTTTATTATATTATTCTATCTATTTATTCAAAACTAGCTGTTACCCGCGACTTCTTCCGCGTGGAATAAGTTATTATCTTTTTTGTACGCAACCAAACAAACTCGATGGAGTTATGTCGTTTTATAACGGAGTTCCTATGGCCACCTTGTAGCTCCATCATCAGACCCTGGATACCATTTAAAGACAAAGTACTCGTCAAGACGAATCATACGAGCTCAAACTCGATAGGGTTGCGCCGTTTTATTATAAAGTTCCTATGTCCAATGTCCACCTTCCAGTTCCATCATCAGATCAGCTCCATGTCATCATAATATTGCATTGTCACGTGATATACATATGCGTGTAAAATTTCAGCTCAATCGGAAACCGAGAAGTGTGTCAAATTTAACTTGCAAGATTTGAACGGACACAATAAAAGCGTCGCCACACTAACAGCCGATTTTATCCTCCCTCCGCATTAGATGTTTCACATCAAAAAATCAGCTATATGCCAATGAAAGTCCCATGCAAATTCGGCTAGCCGTTCCGGAGGTTAGCCTGAACAAACAAACAGGCAGACAAAATTTATAAATTGCTATTAGGCAAATTAACGGGTAAATTATATACTTTTGATTGCATTTACTAAAAAGCTGTCAGCTGATAAAACGTATGCTGTACACGCTGACAGCTGTCACATTCAGAATGTAAGCTATTTTGTTACAACAGTTCCGCATCGTTAGCGTCAGTAATTAGCCAGTGTTCAAATTCAAAAGTTTATTTCATTTCAGCAATTACATTAGAGTTTGAAGTATCCTTATAAGTTCAGCAGTAGATACTTGTGCCATGAATATTCCATTGTGGAATCTATTATTTAGGGGTTTCATTTTTTTTTATTGCATTTAGTAGCAGACGAGCCACGGCCCATCTGATGGTAAATGGCAACCGTCGCTCATGGACTCAACTATACCGAGGGTATTGTCAAGCCGCTGCTCACCATTTCATTTCACCGATAAGAAATAAACGACTATCTCCTGCTACGACCAAAACGCAACGATGTGTTTCATGGCCGGTCACACGGGAGATGGTGATACCAACCCACTCGGGCCCGATACCAAGTGAGCACTCCCACTTGGTACCCAGCCCTACCACCAAATTCAAATTCAAATTCAAAAATATCTTTATTTCATAGGCCTATTAAGTAGCACTTAAAATCGTCAATAATACACTAATAATTAAAATAATTAACACGAACGCCTGAGGCGATTGCAACCGCAATAACAAAGTGGCGATTGCAATCGCCACAAGCGGCCGGATTCCGTAGTAAAGCCTTTCATGAGAAGAACCCGGCAAGAAACTCATGGGCCACTTTTTTAAATTGCAAATTTATTACAATTTAATATAATCTTTATAACTAAAATTACATTATTTCTTATAAAACAATTTTGAAAATTAATGAATGAGGAGCAGCTCAAGCCCATTTAGTTTTATCCTAAGGATAATCCGAAACAGTGTAATAACCTTGATTACAAAGTCTAATTTTTATGGCTTTCTTAAACTTATTTAGTGGCATGTTTCGGACATTTTCAGGAATTTTATTGTAGAAGCATATACATTGCCCCATGAAAGATCTACTGATTCTGTGGAGACGAGTACTGTGAGCAACAAGATTGCCTTTGTTCCTTGTATTAATGTGATGAACGTCGCTATACTTATCAAAGCTTCTGATGTTTTTCTTGACATACAACAGATTTTCATATATAAATAGAGACACGACAGTTAGAATATTTATTTCTTTAAATTTCTGTCTAAGGGAAACTCTCGGGCCCAGATTATAGATTGCACGAAGGGCCCTTTTCTGAAGTATAAATATAGAATTTAAATCGGCGGAGCATCCCCATAGCAGTATGCCATAGGACATAATACTATGAAAGTAACTGAAATAAACTATTCTAGCCGTTTCAACATCAGTCAATAATCTAATTTTTTTTACCGCATATGCCGCTGAGCTAAGCCTACCTGACAATTTTTTAATATGGGGGCCCCATTGGAGTTTGTTATCTATAGTGATACCTAGGAAAACCGTGGACTCCACAAGGTCCAGTTCGACGCCATTCAATTGTACATTGGTTTCTACATGCTTTACATTGGGTGTAGTAAATTTTATACATTTAGTTTTATTTTCACTTAAAACTAGGTTATTAGTATTGAACCAATGAACAACTTTAGATAGTGTGTTGTTCACATCGTCATAATTAAGTTGTTGCCTTCTTATTTTAAATAATAAAGATGTATCATCTGCGAACAACACAATATTTCGATTATCTCCTACGTAGTATGGTAGGTCATTAATATAGACTAAGAACATAAATGGCCCCAACATGGACCCCTGCGGCACACCCATTGTCATGACAGACCCATGTGATAACGTGCCATTAACATCGACCCTTTGAATTCTATTGCTCAAATAAGAAGTCAAAAGCTCGAGCGCCCTGTTCCTGATTCCGTAATGGTATAACTTTTTAATGAGGGTTTCATGATGTACACAGTCAAACGCCTTAGACAAATCGCAAAATACGCCTAACGCATCGTGCGAATCTTCCCAAGCTTTAAATATGGATTTTAACAATTCTAGACCTGCATCAGTAGTAGAGCGATTCTTTGTGAAGCCGAACTGGTTTTTATGAAAAAATTTATGATTGTCAAAATGATCAATCATTTGTTTGAGAATAAGCTTCTCAAATACTTTACTTAGTGTCGGTAGTACAGAAATTGGACGAAAACTATTAAGGTCTGAGGTACTGCCAGATTTAAACAAAGGAATTACTCTACTAAACTTCATAAGGTCGGGGAATACACCATTAACAAAACAACCGTTAAACACAGATGTCAATTGGGGAGCAATAATATGAATAATTGAGTTAACTAACTTAACAGACATACCCCATAAATCCGCAGTTTTTTTAATATTAAGACTTTTAAAAGAATTTATAACACTGTTTACATTGACATCCGAGAATTTAAAGGAAGTATTACATATCGGAACACATTGTCTAAGGAGCGATTCGGCTGCAGTAGGAGACAACGTCAGATGTTTTGTTGTTAAAACAGGAATATTAGTGAAATAATTTTCAAATGCCGTTGCCACTTCTCGATTCGCTCTTACATTTTTGTCATCTATTTTCAAGTTAAAGTTCCTCTTGCGCACTGTTTCTCTACCAGTTTCACTGTTTATCACCTTCCAAGTCATTTTAATAATATCGCCGGATTTTTTGATTTTATTTTTCAGATATAGTGATTTAGCACAGGAACAGGCTCGTTTGAATGTCTTGGAATAGTTTTTTACATATTCCAAAAATATTGGGTTATGATTATAGGTTTTTTCATTATAAAGTTCATATAACCTTAGTCTACTTTTATAAACACCACAGGTAGCCCATTCACTAAAGCCCGCGCGAGCGCCAATAGTTACAGTTTTAGGTTTAAAATTCTTGCTGAATTCATTACTTATCAACTGGAATAGAGCAGTATATAAATCGTTAGGGTTGTCATGAAAAGGCAACCGTGGTACTTTTTCAGATAGATTACATTTAAAAAGCTCTAAGCGGCTAGAGTTCATTGGAACTAAGGTAACTTTATCTTTATGGACCCTACTAGTTCCAGGAAATACCACAAGTTGTCCACAGTGATCAGATTCCAGTTTATTTATGATAGATTTATTAATTGGTTTTGCATTTGTAAATATATTATCTATACAAGTTGCGCTCAAAGAAGTAATCCTAGTAGGTTCCAGAAAAACATTGTACATGTTATAAGATTTCATTATAGTTATAAATTTTTGAGTAATAGTACTATTTTCAAGTAAATTTATATTAAAATCTCCACAGATCACAATTGTTTTATTTGAAAAGGAGGTTTTAAATAAAATATCCTCTAAGTGTCTCTCAAAATTATCATATGGTGAACCCCCATGAGACCCCCATGGTCTCTAAACACAAGCGACAATGAACTGCTCAGACTCAATACAAGCAATTTCAATAACCCGTTCAACAGAGAGGCTCATAATATCATTACGTACTTTATATTTAATTTTATTATCTATAATAATTAGGGCACCACCCCGTATACTCTAATCTAATGTCTCTGTTGAATGAGCAAGCAACCTGGTGATTGGGAAAATTGAAAATGAATTGATTGTTTTTGAGCCAATGTTCTGTAATACAAAGAATATCTAATTCACAATCATTAATAAATAATTCAATTTCCAATTCTTTACCAAGCATACCTTGAATATTTTGATGTACCAGGTTGATTGGCTTTAATTTATTATTATTACACAATATACTATTACTAGAGCAAGAGGATGTCTCTTTTGTCTTTATTACATTATAATTGGTTGATAAACTATTTTTAAAGCAAGAGGATATCTCTATTGTCTCATATTGTAATTTAAATTAGTACATGAAATGTCATTATTTTTATTACTATAAATGTCATCATTTAAATTACAAATGTCAACATCAGATTGCTCAATAAAAGCAAAGTTGTTAGCCAAGTTCTTGGCTGATGTATAAAAAAAATATGATAGCGAAGCAGCTACCTGTTGTTTAAAATATTTACAAAGATAATATCTATCTTCTGTCAAATAATAATAAGCCACAGCACCAGTCATGCAATGGATGATAATTGCTTACTTCCCTCAGTTGCCTCATACGACACCCGTGGGAAAGAATGGGGTGGTGACATTTGTATTCTTAGTCCGTCACCACACGGGTTGTAAAACTTATATCTTCATATTTACAAGTTGAAGCATAACTTTCATTAAAATTTTTTTTCAAGGTGGACAAAAATGTACCTACCGCACATCCCGCTGCCCGAGGAGATAGCGGGGTAGTGTGGAGCTCTCACCCACTAAAAATGCACCGTGCGCCCTCACCCGCCCGTACTCGGCGGACCACTGGTACCGCGTATATTCACTTCAGTGGTCCGCGCGGCGGCTAGCCCTCTTGGGCTTCCTCTTTGAGCGACGTCTCCGCACACCTGGGGCGTCGCACCTTCACGGTAGGCTCTACGCG
The DNA here is from genome assembly GCA_948253155.1 of Leucoma salicis. NCBI lineage: Eukaryota > Metazoa > Arthropoda > Insecta > Lepidoptera > Erebidae > Leucoma > Leucoma salicis. The sequence continues at coordinate 26,258,857 of OX411815.1, read as the reverse complement.
AGCGGAGGACAATCCCCAGTCCAACCACCCGCGGCCTCGGCTAGGGCGGCATTAGGCGCAGATATTCGCGCCCACGCCGCCCCGCGCGCCGGCGGCGGTTCGGGCCAGAGGAGAGATCAGCCTCCCTAGCCCTCTCCGCCGCCTCCTTCCGTGAGATGACATTCTCGCAGAAGGTGGCGACCGCGGTCCAGTACCTATCGCCGCCAACCATCGATCGGATGACAGCCGGCAGCGACAGGTCCTCTCCGATAACTGCAGCCAGATCCCGGCGCTACTCAGCCCAGGCCGGGCATGACTCAAGCGTGTGCTGCGCCAAGTCCTCGCTGCAGTCGCAGTGGTGGCAGCAGGGAGTCTCCTCCCTCCTAGCAACTGTGTACAGGCACTTGCCGAAGCATCCATGCCCCGAGAGCACCTGCACCAGCCAGGAGGCGAGGACCCCATGCCGCTGAGTCACCCATTCCTCCAAAATCGGCTGGAGCGCCCCTACGGTCCTAAGACCAGCCCAAGGCGTTTCCTCCAAGGGGCGACAATGGCGCGACGGGCGTCGCCCCGCCATGTATCTATTTGACTGGGCGGACGCACTTCTGACACCCGCCGATAAACTTCGGTGAGCACTTCCGCCTCCAGATCCCACGGGACCCCCCGGTCCCGGCCAATGCGCAAGCGGCCTCGCACGACACCGTCCGGTAACCGCGTATTGCTCTGACGTCCACGACTCTCTGCGGTCTCCACAGAAGAGCAGAGTTGAAGCATAACTAAATTAAATTACAATATTGACGACTAGTGCCCACTTGCTGACAAAAACTCCCTAGTGCTAGTCATTGGTGCAATAATGGCAATACTATCGTTATAACATCAGCGTACATTGCCTTTTTAAAATTTAGGTACAAATATATAAAGAGGGGCTTATTGTTCAAAACGAATATTTTAATTTAAAGTAAGAAATTATGTTTCGTATTTAAAAATAAGCATGTTTGTAGGTGGTTCTTGTTTTGGCCGAAAATGGACGCTGATCTTTGTACAAATATCGAGACTGCGATAGTAAAAAGAGTTTTCTTTATTTTTAAAGACACAGCTTCGAACTCCCATGCAAAACATCGAAACGTATCTATTCTATCACTAAACATACGCGGAAACATCGATTTGAGATCCTGTCGCAGTGGGCGTGCACTTCACGTTCCGATGTATACTCGATTGCATCTCGCGAGGTCTGATCATGCACAACCTTGGCCTAGAATCAGCTTTCTAATTCACCAGCGGTGCCATTGTGAAGTGCTGGCGGTGATTGATGTGAAACAACAGTACAGTCCTAAGCTGCAGTTGCGAACTGTCTGTCATAATGAGTGGTGAGCCAAAGTCGAGTGAGAAGCAGTGCGATGGAGAAGTGAACCCTGATAGCATCATGAAGCAGCTGGGCCAGGCTGGGAGGTTCCACCTGCGAGTGTACGCGCTGGTGGCTCTCGCAGCTGTGCAGGTTGGGTTGCTTCACACCACGTACATCTTCTTAGCGGCGGACGTGCCCTATCGGTATGTTGTATTCTTTATTGACACTAATTGAGAATATTATCATTTTATAAAAATATATAATATATGCCGATGACCATGCTGAAGAAGTTTAAAACAGTACATCTAAAACAAATATGGGGGTCACCATTAGGTGACTGCGGTAGCTTAGCGGTCTAGAGCACTTCCCCGGATTGGAAGAGACGCAGGTTTGAATCCCGCTTGCAATAAAGCTCTCTTTTCACGAATACTTTACTTGCAAAATTAAACTTACTATATTGGAATATTATTATGTAAATACATCCGATAGATGGCGTGAGTCGTAAAGACATCTAAAAAGCATTTGTGAAGTGGATTGGGTGTTGCCGTCGGCTACTGCGATGGCTTAGCGGTAGAGAGCACTTCTCCGGAATGAAAGGGACGCAGGTTCGAATCCCGCTCACAATAAAGTTCTCTTCACAATTATTTGTTCTTTAAAGTAGCTGAGCATGTCAAGTGGTAAAATCCAGATCAAAATAATAATGTTCTTTTTAAAAAATCATACCCAAGACAAGCGTCACAAAAGAATGTATTATCGAAATTCACAGTCCCGAGCAATTGTCAGGATGGCTGAATTGGCAAAAAATCTGGGACGGTATAATTGGCAAAATATCTGAGACGGTATTCCAGGAGATGCAGGTTCAAATCCTGCTAAATCCTGCTGATATTTTTGATGTCACATTTTCGCGCTTTATGTTAATTTATATGGCTAAGCATGTCGAAGGCTTAAAAATACACAAAAATGTCAACATATTTTCAAATTAAAATACCATAAATGCTTATTTTTAATTCACGTCAACACGTGAATTAAAACTAATTAAATAGGCTAATATTAAACTGATGGTGCATATACAAGGCTGATGACGTTTGGACAGGAGCCTACTAAGCCGATGTGACGAGTGTGACGGTTCAGTTTAGTTTATTGCTTAGAAATGTAAAGTGCACCAAGCTCAGACTAACTAGACGGAGCCACGGCGTGGCCGCACTTGAAACAGCAATATTTTTTTAAATGTTGCCAGGTTGACAAATACTTAACCATATTTGGGCAAAATAAACGATAGTCAGAATGAGGTCTGTAACTTGATCGTAAATAAGAAATTCTTCGTGACAAATATTTAATTGAAAATCACAGCGTTTATCAAAATTATTAAAATAATTAAATTATTTAAAAGTAAATCTACCACCCTTTCTATTCATCCAACCATCAGTCTTTAAACATCCACTGCTGGACATTGGCCTCCCCAAGAGAGCACCAGAACTAGCGGGCTTTAAAAGCTATACTTACATGAACATATTCACTGGCAATGATTTTGCTCCCAACGTTACTATTTTCTTATTATGTATGATGAAACATCAACAAAATGTCGTGGAACATATTTTGGGTTTTTCGTGGGTTGCATCGTTTTCCCGTAGCATACACCCATTTCGATCTCGCATCTGGATTAGAGGGAAACCTAAAATAGTAAATATTTATCATCATCTCATAAATTACATATAAATTTTAGTAAAGTGAAAACTGGGCAAATTAAATTCGCAATAAGGCAACACCGAAACAATTCTCAGTTTAAAAATTAACATTAAATTTTAATTAAAACCCGATTTTTTATACAAATGTTCGATTATGTCAGTTGAATCGTGACAGACAAAGCATTTTGACATCGTGACAATACCAAAAACTGGCCACGGCGACAAAGACAAAAATCTATGACTTTGTCTGTTTTTTGCACCAGTAAATTGTATCTTGTATTCTCGCTCATACATGTCAAAGAATTTTCTTCGCTCTGTCTAGATATATTTAGTCTGAGGCACCAAGGCAGTTTTCAACTTTCAAGTTAAAAATTTATACTTTAATAAAAGACAATGCTTCAATAATAGTGCAGGATGCCATAGAGTATAAACTCTACCACTAAAGTAATGTAACACAGTTCCAGTGGTCCACCAGTATACGCGGAGGGACAGCACACGGTTTTATTTAGTGGGTGAGGGCCCCACAGTACCCTATTCTTTTCCCCGAACGACAGGGCCATAGGTTTAAAACATTTTTCCCGCTTAAAAAAACTATATGGTTGTCTGTAAAGTCGGTTTACGGACGATCATTTTACGTGATAACGTCATATATGTTTTCTGAGAGTTTCACAAACAATGCATCGGTCGCCATACATTTTTCCGAACGTGACATTTTTTCGTGCATGCGGCCGGCGTTCATCGATTTATAAGACGTTATCACGTCAAAATGGTTTCATCTTGAGTTGATATAGCTTATAGACTACGGTTATCCTTTGTGGTAGAAACGATGTAATGGTATGAATCGGTTCTACGGTCCGCTAGTTCACTTGTACTTCAGTCATATATATATTAGAGCCATATGTCAACATAGAGCGTGAAATCCATCCAGTACACGTTTTGATGCGCGTTACTCGTCACGATCCACTGAACCTATGGTACAACGGTCACGTGTTCTCGCACTTTTAAATACCTTGACTCAATAATATATCTATTTAGTAGGTACTTGAAATGATTGGGCATGGACTACAATAAAAATTGTGATTGTGTAAAAAATGTGGAGTTTAAACTTACGTCTTCTGGATCATCGTTCTAGACGCGCAGCCATCTTTGCCACAATAGACATAGGTATAGTTATATTTCTACTTTCACTATGCCATCGTAGGAGTTGCTCGGGGTTAACACATTCCATATCGCGGTACCGTCTTGAATGGCACCGGCGTTTTCCTAACTATTATAAAGTTGTAATAGAACTGTTTCTGTATATTAAAGGTATTTGAAAAAAAATATAAGAGAAGACTTAGAGTGATCTATTGACCATTGTCTGTCTAAATCTTCTTGTTCACCTTGTTGGGGGCTTCCAATCTGTTCAATTTTAGCTGATACATCAGTATTTCCACGGAACAACTGCCTATTTAACCTTCACGACTCGTAAAGCGACAACTGTCGATAAGACTGGAGTCACATAATTATTCAGGACTCTGACAACCTATAGCGGCTGCCTGGATGTTCTTTGACAGTTGGGCCCCATTGCTTAACGTACCTTCCGAAGGACTAAGGAAGTCAGGTGTCCCTTTTTGGTTACTCATCTGATTACCGGCCTAAATAAATATAATATAAGGAATATCTACACACACATAAAGAACAAACACTATTTTTAACACTCATGATAGTTTTGATGCCATTTTTGTTATTTAAACTAGTTAAAAACTGTTTGAAAAAAATCTGGCTTGGACGTCCGTGAGTTGTATGTAGGTAATGTATGTTAACACGATAACGTGTTACGATGTAACCGAACAAATTACTATATAAATTATAAAGTCGCATATTCAATTGATACCGGATACGGTATCCGCAAATTTAAAATACGCGCGGTTGCCTAGACTCCCTACCCAGTTAGATTATTGCCAATGGATCGCATGAATTCACTCCCACAAAGGCCAGAATCAAATATTATTACCATATATGGCCAGCATGCGATCCCGGATGCGAGCAGAGTATGCCAGGGTTCGAGAACGTTCTATGGCTACTCCAATCGCAAGCGTATGGATAGGAAAAATTCTAGAACAAAAAACTATCCACCAATGAGTAAGTCAGGGCAACAACGCTAGAATGAGATAGCAATAAGAGAAAGATAGAAGGGGGTATTATTAGGGAAATAATATAAAAAGGGAACTGGAGGTAGTTTTTTTTTCTCTGACTCTGAATTATCGTGTGTGTCAAGGCCGATAACGCTGCTTAAATGAATACAGTAAATTAATTTATAGTAAGCGTATTAAGTAAATTAATAACATTTAAAAAAAAAGTGCGTGACGTAGTAAACCCCAAAGTACTGAGCGGAAGGGAGCGCCGGTCTTAAATATACCGCCCCCCATAATTAGTCACTAACACCCGAATAAAAGCTCCTGGGGTTTCAAGTCAAGAATTTCAAGTTCAAGTACTGTTCCTGGCTGCGCTCGAGATCCGGGTTACGGCCTACCGGGTTGCGGCTGCCCTACGGGTCCGGTTCCAGCGCCGGTTGCGCCGGCTTCACCCGCCCTCCGGCATACATCTGCGCGCCTCCCCCCCCCGCAGTTGAGTACCCGTAGGTGACGGTCTTGGGGACAATCCCCTGGGTTGCGAACCACCCCCTGATTTCTCATTGCTCGCTTCTTTTTTTTAAATTAAAATCGGAATCTGTATTTTTAAATAATTAAATAATTTTGTATTTTTTTTTAATTAAATTGTAAATTTTGGATTTTTGTTATTTCATTGTTAGGGATTTCCCCGTAACATGCTGATCATGTGAACTACAAGTGTACAACAAGGCTACAACCTCGTTTTAAATTCTCTCAACAATGGCGCAATGCAAATTGGTATATTTTATGAGACATCTCTCTCTCTCTCTCTCTCTGAAAATCAGTGTGAAACAACGGTAGGTACTCCTACAGTTTTATTGTGGTGGTATGGTGAGTGAGAGCGCCGGAAGCCCAAATCACTCTCTAGTCTTTACCCTATTGTCCTTCTTCTCCACTTCCTATCCCTTTCCTTGCAAATGGCGATGCGCGAGTAATGCCACTGGTTTTGAAAGCGTCTATAGGCTACGGTAACCACTTTCCCTTAGGTCGGCTGCATGCTTCTTTACCACCCACGTAGTAATAAAAAATTGGAAAGAAGCTTACAACGTTTGTTAATGATCAGACAGGAACTACCAATTTCACTAATACGTACTGTGAGGAAGATGTAGGCTAAAGGAAAAGATCATTTCTCTTACGATTTGATATAGCGACGCTCTGCAAACGCAAGCTTACTTAACGCTGAGCGGCGCACGCGCAGCACGTGTGTTTGCTCATTTAACTTAACGGTGTTTCAATATATCGTTCGGAATTTAAACGTATCGCGATTCTAAATTACAAATTTACATTTTTAAAAATATTGCGTTCTTGTATTCTAAGTTAAAATTTATCCTCAATTGTCATCGAGAATAGTGTATTGACATTTCTTATATTATCATTATAATTAGAAATTGAGTAGTGAATTTTTAATTATGTCGAAGTCCGAGGAAGAGCAGACGGTGGATAACAGTGACAGTGTTGGGGTGAATGTGGACCGTTTGATGCAGGAACTTGGTCAGACCAAGCGGTTCCATATGATGAACTATTGCATGCTGGCCCTGGTCACTTATGTAGCAGCGTTGTACGGTATCAACTATGTGTTCCTGGCTGCCGATGTGCCTTACAGGTTAAATTTAATTTATTATTAAATATAGAACAAGTTTTGTTCTAACGTTGTATAATAAGTCTTTGTTCATTGTAAGTAGAAAAGTGTAAAGAAATACTATTACCGAGTTTATGATAAGAGCCGCGCTTAAATTTTTTATTAATTCAGATATTATGTGGCGAAAATAGGGCGTTCAATTTTGTTTGCGAGTATTGGTTTTATTAAAAGTAGGAACTTGAAAAACGGAATTATCTACTTTTATTTCGACTCTTTTTTTACCCCCACTATTGGGCACGGGTCTCCTCTCATCTGAGAGGGATTAAACCTTAGTCCAGAACGCTGGCCCAGTGTGGGTTGGCAGACTTACAAGCCACCGAGAAAATCTCTCAGGCATGCAGGTTTCCTCACAATGTTTCCTTCGTCGTCAGTGATAAATTGTAAGAAATTAAAGTTATATTTGCGAAAAATGTTGAAAATCAGTGTGTGCCGTAAGAGGTTATAGGTACTGGGAATCGAACTCGATACGACTGTCTTTGCAGCCCTTGGTTTTACCACTAGGCTATCACTGTGACATTATCTCTATTTATCCCCAAAAAATGAAGACATGTGTCAGGGTTTATTTTGGATTTTCACGTTTTAATGGAAGTAAATGGATTGAGAATGTTTGTGAGATAGAAACTTGACAATATGAATTTTATCTTCTTTTCAATAAATAAGGACGTGGTTCAAGGTGTTTAGATTTTACTATTTAAAGGAGAGGGAGAAATGAGTGGTGAAAGTTTGTATGACAGTGGGAGAGATTTAATAAGAACTTTGAGCGTAGCATTATTTAGTTGAATATTTATGATATTTATTGTATAAATCTGTTTTTTGAAGCACGCGTGTGGCTGCACTAGCTAGTTTTATAAACTTATTATTAAAATAATAGTAGTAGATAAGAGCCGGAGTCCATAATACATATAATTATTGTAAATGTATATAATCCGGTCGTCTTTCACTGTTCGGATTCACTAATATTCTACCCCTTGTGATGAGTGATTTCAGGGCTCAATAAAATTCAGCCCTGACATCACTCGCCTGCCGAACTAGCCGGCGTTTAGATCATGTCCACCAACACGACTTTTACTTTAGCACAATTAGTAAATTTCCAATGACGAAGACAAAAATTTATATGTTTGTACAACACATCTCAAATATTATCATAAACCTCGCGACACTCGATTCGTGTTTTTAAACAGATAAATATACAATAGGTAGATACATGCTTAGCATTTGTAATGTGTTTTCCTTTGACTATGACCTATTTCCTATGACTCCTAAAAAGCGGGTATTGGATACCGCATCAACGTCAAACAACGAAGACACAAGCGAAGCGATTTATTTTTACTACGTGGGTGGCAAACAAGCTTACGGCTCGCCTGATGGTAAGAGGTTACCATAGCCTATAGATGTGAGCAACACTAGTGGCAACACTCGTGCCTCGTTATATCTAAGGAAAGGGATAGCAGGTGGAGAGGAAGGATAAAAAGGAGAGGATAGGGAGGCAGGACCTCCTCCGCTCTCACTCATCATACGTAATGCCACGGCAGGAGTACCTATCGCTGTTTCGCGCTGATCTTCTGTGAGAGGGTGGTACTTTTTTTGCCAATGTCGTCAAGATCTGATTATAAGGTGCGCTATAAAAACGTAATACTTAAATAATAAGAATATCTCGGGGAATATTATGAAATCAAATACAAGTTTCAAGCAAATCCGAAAAAAAATACGTAATGAAAAAAAAACATTGGATGAACATGGAAAACCAACGTTGTTATCAACATACATATTAAAAGTTTATTTAATGTTTCAATTCAATGCTATCCTTATAATATATATTATAAATAATTATAAAAAAAATAATGACAATAATTAATTTATAACTATACACCAATAACATAGCTTTTATAACTATACACCAATAACAATTGAATTTATATGTATAACTAGTTTTGCAATTATTTATATAGATGTGACACAGTTGTATAATGTTGCACCTTATTATGATTTAACATTACTTGCCTATAAATATCTAGGTCGTACTATGCATATAAACTATATTATTACTATTATATTATATTTTATAAATATTACACAATTATTTACATATGCACAAGGCTTTTATAACTACACACCTATAAGAATTAAACTTATATGTAACCCGGATGGCTCTTGTTCGATGCAATGATAAAAAAAAAAAAAAAATTGGTTTACTCAATGCAGGTTCACTTGGCACCAACCACGACAACTTAATAGCTACATCTTCTATATATGACATGGATATTCTCGCTATAAATGAGACTTGGCTTAAGTCAGGCGAGGAAGGTCGGGCTCCCTCCTTGCCAGGTTACCGTTTAAGGCACATACCAAGATCTTGTAAAGTGCGGTCACGTGGAGGGGGTGTTGGATTCTATATCAAACATACTACGCATCTGCGTATCCTGGCCCATCCAAGAGATCCTAAACATTTATCTGTAGAACAAATATGGCTGACCATAACCCTTAACGGAAGGAAGCTAGTGATTGGCACGGCATATCGACCACCCTGGTTGAATATTGATTTATTTTTTGATGCAATATCAGATTCCATTAGTTCTTTCACCAATTATGATAATTTAATTTTATTAGGAGATTTCAATATTAATTTATTAAATAAAAATGATATAAATACTAATAAATTGATGACATTATTATCTTGTTTTGGCTTATCTCAATTAGTTATGGAGGTAACACATTATACTGAGAACAGCCAGTCACTCATCGACATTGTCTGCTCAGATTTTGTTGCAAAGAAAATTAATGTAAAACAAGTTGGTTCCATTTATGGGCACTGTTTAGTAGTAAGTGAATTTCAAGTTAAGTGTGACAAACATGCCCCCACGTTTAATCACATACAGACCAAAAAATAATATAAATATGGATGCGTTCAATTCAGACCTCCGTTCCATGAGGTGGGACCTGATTTCTTCACGTAGTGATATCAATGAAATTGTGGATACATTTAATTATAGTATTACTACTTTATTTAATTTGCATGCACCTTTAAAATCTATTTTTATAAAGGATCATTCCTATCCATGGATCACTGAAACTATAAAATTAATGATGAAATTACGTGACAGGGCTGCAGCAAGCTATAACAAGAACAAGTGTTATGTAAGAGTACTATAAAAGTTTAAAATCTGTTGTTAATAAATAAGGCACTTTTTAATGAAAAAGCAGCCTATTTTAAATTTAATATTAACAATAAAATAAGTAATCCAAAAATTTTATGGAAAAATTTAAAGGCCACCATACTACCTAAGAATGATATTGAGTTACCATGGTTTCTCAATAATCCAAATGAAATAAACAAACATTTCTTAAATGTAACTGGTACTACTAATGTCAATATTTCACAGCTGACATATTTTGAGTACAATAGATTCAGTGATTCTACCTTCCTTTTAAAAGAGGTTAGCATGGACTGCATAATTAAAATAATAGAGAGTTTAAGAATGATGAGATAATAAATGCTGAAGGTTGTATGATAACATTAGTCTCGATATGTTAATCATGACCTTTCCTCACACTATCAACATCATCAAACATTTAATTAATAAGTCTAATAATACGTGTGTATTCCCTGACATATGGAAAATTGGTATTGTCCGTCCTTTACCCAAAGTTACTTGTCCTGTTGAGGTCAAAGATCTGAGGCCTATTAGTATTCTGCCATGTCTATCAAAGGTTATAGAGAAGGCAGTTTGCAACCAGCTTGTTGAGTACCTCGAATCTCATAGTATTTTACCGCAGATGCAATCAGGCTTCAGAAAAAAGCATAGCGCTGTAACGGCAATGCTCGATGTTATGGATAATATACTGTGTGCGCAGGATGAGGGGCTTTGCACTTTGTTAGTGTTACTCGATTTTTCTAGGGCTTTCGACTCTATTAGCATTGATATCTTGTTATCTAAACTATCCTTTTATGGTTTTGACTCCAATGCCGTAAAATGGTTCCACAGTTACCTAAGCAACCGTTTTCAATATGTCAGACTTAATTCCAATGATGGGACATCCTTATCATCAGATAAAATGGCAGTAACAAAGGGAGTTCCTCAGGGCTCGATTTTGGGGCCAGTTCTCTTCCTTTTATATACTGCTGATATAGGTATGCACATTAAAAACTGCAAATTCCATATGTATGCAGATGATATACAAGTGTATATTTTATTTAAAGCGTCAAACATAGATGGTGCAATACTTAAAACGAATGAGGATCTCTCCAGTATTGCTAAATGGGTAACAGACAATTGTCTGCTGCTAAACCCAGACAAAACAAAATATATAATAATTGGTAGTAATCAACAGCTCGCTAGTTTAGATCCTACTGTGAGTGTTAAGGTCTTAGGACAGACTATTGAGCGTGTACAGAAAGCACGAAATTTAGGCTTGCTTATAGACAGTGGCCTGCGTTTTGAAAAACATGTGGCTCACGCTGTAAAAAATTGTTGCTATAAACTAAAAGTATTGTATAAAATTAGGCCTTATTTATGTGAAAGTCTGCGTGTACAGTTAGTGGAGTCCTTAGTATTGTCCAAATTAAACTTTATGGACACAGTAATTGGCCCACGTCTGTTAGCCAGAACACTAAAGATTGTGCAACGAGTGCAAAATGCCTGTGCTCGTTTTTGCTTTAACATTCCGTTAAGGGCTCATGTCACTCCATATTTAAACAAACATACTATTCTATATATCTGAAAATGAAGCACAGGCGAAAGTTGCACTTGGCTTGTCTTCTTTTTGGTGTCTTGAAACATAAAGTACCATGCTACCTTTTTAACAAGCTGTCCTGGCTGTCAACAAACAGATCGTATGGGCCTCGAAGGTGCGCAGAACAGCTCTCCACACGATGCCACCGGTCTGCTTCGTTTAGAGGTAGTTTCCGGTACGCTGCTACTAAGTGTTGGAATAACATCCCTCCGCGCATAAGGAATCTGCAAACCAAGAATAATTTTAAAGCAAAACTAAAAATTTTATATTTGATTATCAACATCGTGAAGAGCACCTATAACATGACACTAGTGCCAATTAAAATACTTTAGTTCCTTTTCGAGTAACAGTTTCTATAATTTATCAATCTATTTTTATTTATCGTATGCGTATCATATTTGCAAGTGTCATAGAAATATTATGTTCAATGTTTTAATACTTACCTTTAGTTTTTATTCCTGTATCCAAAAACACATAAAACATGTCATTATTTGCCTGTCCCGGCTATGTGCGTATTTATATATTACTAACCCTTTACTGATCATAATTTATATGAAAACAATACATCTTTCCGCATGTAAATAATAATATTGCGTTGCGATTTGCGAGATTCACCATTTACATTGCAACCATGGCCCAATAATACTGGGCCATGATTACAACCATTTGTATTCAGATTCAAATTTAGTTCTTGTCTTCTTTTTGTTTTTGTTTTTGTTTAATGGCTCTTGTTGTGGCAGTGTGAGCACAATTTCGCCAAATTAATCAAATATTACCAAACTTCAATTCAATTCAATTCTTGATTAATGGCGTTGTTAGACTTATAGATTACCAAACTTAGTTTGATTCAGTTATTAAATGACGTCAACAAATGACGTGTCAACACAACACGTGTATGTATTTAAATAAGTTTTTATACTATTGGCTTATTGTAGGCTTTGGCAGAAACATCAGCCTAACATAAGGTTGAATTATGGTATAGATTTAGTTGTTTTTTTTTATATTGTAATAGTATAGGAAAGTATGTTTTAAATTTGAGTATTTTGGTTTTTGTTGTTTTTGTATGTGATGGGTGTGAACGACGTCCGTGACATCACCAAGGCGCCCCAACGGAAGACCAGCGCAGGTTTATTGACCTGTTTTATGCTGAGTTGGGGTCGTTTTGAAGCGGATGTATTTTTTTTTGTATTTTTCTGTTTTATTTATGTGTATAATGTGGTTCGTTACAATAAATATTTTCTTTCTTTCTTTCTTTCTAATTAAATATTAGTATTTAGTAGTCGTTGTAAAATTTATATATTTTGCATTTTGTACCAAAACTATTGCCGTCGTCTTATCACGTAATAACAATTTTATAACGTGCTTTGGCGTAACATTAAATTGTTAAAGATGTTGGGTTTCCGATATTTCTATACATATAAATATAATATCTATACTGAATGCATAATTATTATACTTGCATGTGCAATACATGCAATGCATGTGTTTGTTCCGCCTTAGCTGCGAAACAGCTGGATCAATTTAGACGGGACTGGCAGATAGCTGATCTTATAAGGAATGAGCTGATTATTTTTATTTTGGCAAAAGTATTAGATTAAACACAAAGCGAAAACTGAATTGGCAAAGCATCTGGACGGTATCCAGATGATGCAGGTTCAAATCCTGCTTGTGACTGTTATTTTCGATTTCACATTTTTCACTTTGTGTTTAATGTATAGTGCTAAGCATGTCAAATGCTAAAAAATATCTAAATAAAAGTATTAGAATAAAAAAAACCTAGACGGCGCGGGACGTCTACCAGATGTGAAAACATCGAAATTATTTTGTAGAAATAAAATGATCATAACTTGACAAAGTACTCGACGACGAATCAAACGAGTATAAACTCGATCATTACAGAGTTACTGTGGCCACCTTCCAGCTCCATCGTCAGACACTGGACACCATCTAGAGACAAAAGTACTCGTCAAGAAAAATTATACGAGCCCAAACTCGATGGAGTTATATTGTTTTATAACGGAGTTCCTATGGCCACCTTTTAGTTCCATCATTAGACCCGAAATACCATCTAAAGAAAAAGTACTCGTCATGACGAATCAAATGATTCCAAACTCGATGGGGTAGCGTCGTTTCATTACAGAGTTACTGTAGTCACCTTCCAGCTTCATCATCAGCCCCTTGATACCATCTAGACACAAATTACTCAGGAAGACGAACCATACGAGCCCAAATTCGACGGGGTTGCGCCGTTTCATTATAGAGTTCCTATGTCCACCTTCCAGCTCTATCATCAGATCATCTCCATGTCATCATAATATTGCATTGTCACGCGATATACACATGCGTGTCAAATTTCAGCTCAATCGCAAAGCGGGAGGTGTATCAAATTTAACTTGCAATATTTGAACGGGACAAGTAAAATAAAAGCGTCGCCACGCTAAAAGCCGATTTGACCCTCCCTCTGCATTAGATGTTTCACATCAAAATAGACTAAATTCCACGCGGACGAAGTTAGTAGCTAATAAGAAGCTAGTATATGATTAGAATTTATTTAAAGCTATTTAATACTTGCGTAAATATAATTGCAATAATGATATATATATACTCCTAGCAGTTCAACCTTCCTTGAGAATGTAACCTTGTTGGCTAGCCGGCACTTAGTGGTCGTGACCCATAGAATTCTTAGGACAACTTTTACAAGATCTATGGGTAGTGTTTTGTTTGATTGTCGTCCTATCTTACAAGTATAGATATTCTTCACAGAGATACAAAGATTAATAAATTATTTTAAAGCATATTGTTTTGATTAATAATTTGTTCTATACTAGCTTCAGGCCCAAAATTCGTCCGCGTGGACTTCATATTTGAATCAAACAATTTAAACATATGCCTAAGCATATTAAATACCCAAGAAAAAATATCAAAAAAGTTAAATATGTCACTACGGCACATTAATTTTATCAATGCCAAAATTATTATCCTTTTCCTGTGTGAGAATCGAACTGACATCACACAGCACGGGTGGTCAGTATCTACTAATAAATCACCCCGATATCTGTGCAGTTAATAATTGAAATCATAGTTATGGCTTTATTTTGAAAAAAAACTTGGGTTTCAAAAAAGTAATAACCTGAAGATCAGATTTTATGTATTTTTTTTGCTGGTGCTTAATTTAGCGAACTACTATGCGCTCAGATAACTAATAACTACCGAGAGGGAACCATTTAATGTTCCACTTTTGGGCACTAGTCTCTTAGAGTGGGGAGGGCTTCAGACGGAACACTACGAAACTTTTTTTTTTGTTAAGTCAAGAATAATGTGCCTAACCGCACACCCTGTCATTCGGGGCAACGAACAGGGTAGTGTGGGGCCTCACCCACTAAATAAAACCGCCGTATGCCGTCTTTCCGCCTGATTTGGTAGACCACTGTTACTGTGTTACAATACTTCAGTGGTCCACCGGTGGCTTACTCTTTCGGGTACTCTTTACTGAGCAACTCATCCGAACACGAAGCGTTGCAACTTCGTGGGAGGCTTTGCAGGTGGCGAACGTTCCCCAGTCCATCCACCCACAGCCTTAGCTAGGACGGCATCAGGCGCAGGTACTCGAGCCTGCACCGCCCCAGTTGCTGGCGGCGGTTGGGCCCGACACCCAATGGGGAAACAAATTTGAAAATCTTCGAGATATTCTTTCAAATATGCAGGCTGTGTCACCATATTCTTTTCTGTACAGCGATTATTTGTGAACAAACAAACACATAAAATAATAATTTCTAACAGTCAGATGCACCTTATGAAGTCTCGATATCCGACTGCTCATCGCCACCACAACGCCTCTGTTAACAATGCTCGATATCACTAGTACTCTATTATAATAATACTTCTTTTTGAATTCTCTGCTTAATTAAGAAAATTACTGCTATAAACATCCGGGGCGGGATAATTGTGTCTGACCATGTTGCTCAGAATTACGGTATATTAGTTAATAAAAGACTATTAGACTTGCCACGTAAGAAAACTCGTGGAAGGTTCCGTAACGAGGGCGATGATAAAAATAAGTAATCTTCACAGTGTGGCGTTGTAAACGTTTGTTCTAGTTTAATTGGAATAAAAACTATTATTTTAAACATACTAAACCTACGTTCTAAATTTATAAATATAAAGCTTGGTATTAATAGTAGGAAATACCTATTTATATTAAATCAGTTCTACATACTGGGGTCCAAAATCAGTTCTACATACCAGGGTCCAAAATCAGTTATACATACTGGGGTCCAAAATCAGTTCTACATACTGGGGTCCAAAATCGGTTCTACATACTGGGGTCCAAAATCAGTTCTACATACTGGGGTCCAAAATCAGTTCTACATACTGGGGTCCAAAATCAGTTCTACATACTGGGGTCCAAAATCAGTTCTACATACTGGGGTCCAAAATCAGTTCTACATACTGGGGTCCAAAATCAGTTCTACATACTGGGGTCCAAAATCAGTTCTACATACTTGGGTCCAAAATCAGTTCTACATACTGGGGTCCAAAATCAGTTCTACATACTTGGGTCCAAAATCAGTTCTACATACTGGGGTCCAAAATCAGTTCTACATACTTGGGTCCAAAATCAGTTCTACATACTGGGGTCCAAAATCAGTTCTACATACTGGGGTCCAAAATCAGTTCTACATACTTGGGTCCAAAATCACTTCTACATACTGGGGTCCAAAATCAGTTCTACATACTGGGGTCCAAAATCAGTTCTACATACTGGGGTCGAAAATCAGTTCTACATACTTGGGTCCAAAATCAGTTCTACATACTGGGGTCCAAAATCAGTTCTACATACTGGGGTCCAGAATCAGTTCTACATACTGGGGTCCAAAATCAGTTCTACATACTGGGGTCCAAAATCAGTTCTACATACTGGGGTCCAAAATCAGTTCTACATACTGGGGTCCAAAATCAGTTCTACATACTGGGGTCCAAAATCAGTTCTACATACTGGGGTCCAAAATCAGTTCTACATACTGGGGTCCAAAATCAGTTCTACATACTTGGGTCCAAAATCAGTTCTACATACTGGGGTCCAAAATCAGTTCTACATACTTGGGTCCAAAATCAGTTCTACATACTGGGGTCCAAAATCAGTTCTACATACTTGGGTCCAAAATCAGTTCTACATACTTGGGTCCAAAATGAGTTCTACATACTGGGGTCCAAAATCAGTTCTACATACTGGGGTCCAAAATCAGTTCTACATAATGGGGTCCAAAATCAGTTCTACATACTGGGGTTCAAAATCAGTTCTACATACTGGGGTCCAAAATCAGTTCTACATACTTGGGTCTAAAATCAGTTCTACATACTGGGGTCCAAAATCAGTTCTACATACTTGGGTCCAAAATCAGTTCTACATACTGGGGTCCAAAATCAGTTCTACATACTTGGGTCCAAAATCAGTTCTACATACTGGGGTCCAAAATCAGTTCTACATACTGGGGTCCAAAATCAGTTCTACATACTGGGGTCCAAAATCAGTTCTACATACTTGGGTCCAAAATCAGTTCTACATACTGGGGTCCAAAATCAGTTCTACATACTGGGGTCCAAAATCAGTTCTACATACTGGGGTCGAAAATCAGTTCTACATACTTGGGTCCAAAATCAGTTCTACATACTGGGGTCCAAAATCAGTTCTACATACTGGGGTCCAAAATCAGTTCTACATACTGGGGTCCAAAATCAGTTCTACATACTGGGGTCCAAAATCAGTTCTACATACTGGGGTCCAAAATCAGTTCTACATACTGGGGTCCAAAATCAGTTCTACATACTGGGGTCCAAAATCAGTTCTACATACTGGGGTCCAAAATCAGTTCTACATACTGGGGTCCAAAATCAGTTCTACATACTTGGGTCCAAAATCAGTTCTACATACTGGGGTCCAAAATCAGTTCTACATACTTGGGTCCAAAATCAGTTCTACATACTGGGGTCCAAAATCAGTTCTACATACTTGGGTCCAAAATCAGTTCTACATACTTGGGTCCAAAATGAGTTCTACATACTGGGGTTCAAAATCAGTTCTACATACTGGGGTCCAAAATCAGTTCTACATACTTGGGTCTAAAATCAGTTCTACATACTGGGGTCCAAAATCAGTTCTACATACTTGGGTCCAAAATCAGTTCTACATACTGGGGTCCAAAATCAGTTCTACATACTTGGGTCCAAAATCAGTTCTACATACTGGGGTCCAAAATCAGTTCTACATACTGGGGTCCAAAATCAGTTCTACATACTTGGGTCCAAAATCAGTTCTACATACTGGGGTCCAAAATCAGTTCTACATACTGGGGTCCAAAATCAGTTCTACATACTGGGGTCGAAAATCAGTTCTACATACTGGGGTCCAAAATCAGTTCTACATACTGGGGTCCAAAATCAGTTCTACATACTGGGGTCCAAAATCAGTTCTACATACTTGGGTCCAAAATCAGTTCTACATACTGGGGTCCAAAATCAGTTCTACATACTGGGGTCCAAAATCAGTTCTACATACTGGGGTCCAAAATCAGTTCTACATACTTGGGTCCAAAATCAGTTCTACATACTGGGGTCCAAAATCAGTTCTACATACTGGGGTCCAAAATCAGTTCTACATACTGGGGTCGAAAATCAGTTCTACATACTTGGATCCAAAATCAGTTCTACATACTGGGGTCGAAAATCAGTTCTACATACTGGGGTCCAAAATCAGTTCTACATACTTGGGTCCAAAATCAGTTCTACATACTGGGGTCCAAAATCCAAGTTTGCTGATTTTGTCGGAGGCCCAAACCGCCTCCCCATTCTCTCCTAATTATCTTTCCTATCCTCTCCTTAGTATTCTATCTATCCTATCTTTATTATCCACCTCATCTCCCTTTCCTTGGAGATAACGACGCGCGAGTAATGCCTCTGGTGTTGCTAACGTCTATAGGCTACGGTAACTGTTTACTATGAAAATACCAAAATGTATATGGGTTTGAGTGTTGTTTATTTGTTATGTCGACAGTATAAACAATAGCGGCTGTAAGAAAAGAGATAGACCAAAGATCAAAGTAGATGTAATGTGTAAGAGATGATATGAAAAGAGATTCATGGAAGAAAAACACATGCGCCGACCCCAAATGAGGGCGATGGAAATAGTGCCGACAATGGTGTAAAGACAACACTTTCTTACTACGGGGTTTTATTTTACAAGGGGTGATGATATTATTCTATTCTAAGCCACACCGTATCAGTAATGTAGATAGCGTAACCTTGGAAATTATGAAATTTTTTCCGTTATTAATGAAGATGTATACTCGTATAACTGGTCTAGCAAGTCGTGTAAATAATCATGGTTCATTAGTGTGATTATTTATATATTCTGTCGAACTTATAAAGAACTAGTTTTTGCGTGCGTACACTAAACATCCTTATCATTACTTGATACATAATTATAATAAATGTGAACTTGAGTTGGTTTGTCTGTTACTCTTACATGTCGTAACTACTTAATCGATTATCATGAACTTTTGAAAAGGATACAAAAATGGCATTTAACGGAAATATGAAGGCTTTGATTATCCTTTATCTTAGATGCATAAGTAGTATTTATTACAGAGTGAGATATTTATACTATGTCTACTCCTATCTACTGAGTAAACAGTAGATATCCTTCTTTGTACACTGGAATTTATACTTAGATAGATACTGTTACTTTACAGTAAACATTGGAATTGTATCAGTTATTTTAATAATACATTTACTTATCATCATGTCATTTCCCTTGCGGGGTAGGCAGAGAGAACAGAGTGCCAAGAGGCTCTATTCTTGCATACATCTCTTGCTTCCTCAACATTCATAACTCTCTTCATACACGCTCACCGGTTTCGGAGACTCCTGACTCCACCTTCCTTCAATACATGACCAATTTGGTCTAGGTAGGTAAGTCTCGGTCTCCCGCTGTGCCTACATCCTTCCACTTTCGCATTGTATATCTTCTTAGCCAGTCGCTCGTCCGGCATTATTTCCACATATCCGAACCATCGGAGCATTCCCTTTCACATCTTTACACCAATACTCTCTTTCATACCTACACGCTCTCTTTCGTCATTGTTACGAATGCGGTCAGTCAGCTTCACTCCACAGATTCTCCGCAGAGATCGCATTTCGACCGCATTGATTTTACTCTCATGCTACTTTTTACATACCCACTCTCGCTTCCATATAATAACGTTGGGACAAGCACTGCGTTGTGTATTGCGACACGTGCCTTCTGGCTGAGGTGGTGGCTGCCGAGAAGTTGTCCCAATGCTCCGTTCACTCTATTTCCCGCATTCACTCTTCTTTCTACATCAGTGGTGTACCTTCCATTCCGTCTGAATCCACATCCAAGATATACAAATTCATCCACTTATTCTAGCATACCATTTCCTATTGCTACTCTAACATCTGTTCTTCTCTTTCAAAAACTTCGGTTAAATTAAAAAAAAATTAAATTAATAAATTACTTTGGTTTTGATCACATTCACACGTAGGCCCCTTTTCTTACAATCTTCTGCCATTACGTCGACTAGGGTTTGCAGGTCAGTCGCAGACTTCGCTAACAGGGCCGCATCGTCTGCATATAGCAGCGAGTTAACCACTGAGTCACCCATCTGAACTCCCACATTCATTTCATTCAACCTTTGTAGACATTTATCCAGATATATGATAAACAGTCTGGCTGATAGAACGCAGCCCTGTTTAACGCCGATATTAACATCAAACCAGGGTGACATTCCATCAGCCAGCCGGACACAAGCTCTGCAGTCCATGTAGTTGGACTGCACCGCTTGTAGCAGTCTACCGTTAATACCATACTCCGGCAAAATGTCCCAAAGTTCCTTTCGTACAACAGTGTCAAATGCTTTCTCCAAATCCACAAAACTGCAGAAAACCCTCTGGCCTACAGCCAGATGCTTCTCCACAATGTTGCGCAGAGAAAACACTTGATCCATGCATCCTCGTCCACACCTGAAACCTCCTTGTGCCTCACACAAAAATTCATCAGACACCATCCTCATTCTCCTTTCAATAATCTTACCATACACTTTGGCTGCCAAACTAGTCAACCTTATGGCTCTGTACCTTGCACAGTCATAACGTGAACCCTTGTTTTAAACAAGGGCACGATGACTGCGCTTCTCCAGTCCTTGGGCACCATTCCTAAGCTCCAACATAAATTGAGAAGCATCAGGAAGGATTCCCAGACACATGAGCCTCCAAGCTTGATCATCTCTGCAGACACCATATCAATACCCGCTGCCTTACCATTTTTCAAACTTCTAATCGCCCATTCAACTCCATACATACTAATGTCATCAGAGGATGCCGGTACCGAATGCTGATCTGTTAGATCACATATGGCACCAGCATCACTCTGAACATCCGCATACATATCTCCAAAATATTCACTCCATCGGCTTAACACATCTTCTGTTTGCGTAAGAATGTCTCCACCTTTAGACCTTATTTTATTTATTCTGAAAGCTGACCAACCACTCCGAGATTTCTTCACCTCCCTCCAGAAAAGTTTGGTGTTGCTCTCGAAGTTTTTGGTCAGCCTTTCTTCTGCAATCATATTTGCTCTATCACGCTTCTCTTTCACTAATGCTTTGGTGTCATTCTTACGTTGCCGGTATATTTCTTTCTTCTGTTCTTTCATACTTGCACTCAGGTTCAAAGAAGATACATAGTCCAGCCACGCTTTCTTCTTTTGGTCTACGGAAGCTGTTACTTCCGTATCCCACCATGCATTACCTTTCACTTTCCTATGCTTCTTTGAGCATCCACATACTTCTTTCGCTGTATTTACAGCAGCAGTGGGCCGCTGCACTCCTCCGAGTATTAACAACATCCACTGCGATCGCCAACCCGCCTGCCAAGCGTGGCGATTACGGCATTATCCCCCATGATGGGGCCGCTCGTTGTGGCGTTCTCTTGGGGAGGCCTATGTCCAGCAGTGGACGTTGAAAGGCTGATAGATGATAGATGATGATGTTGTATAAATATTAACATAGCATCACGCCTGTATCCCCGAAGGAGTAGCAAAGGTGTATTACACACCCACGGTTCGCCAGCTATGTTTGTTTCATGTAATATGAGGCGAGACTATTGCTGTCTACCGGGCACAAATTCCAAACTCCGGGCCGCTACTGACAATTTTTCTTTTTACGAAAAAATTCAATAACACTGTCGACTCAGGAATCGAACCCGAGACCTCATGATCAGTAGTCACTCACACTAACGCTGCCCCACAGAAGCAGTTAAATTAAAAGATAAATACTTCTATATATACTATTATAAAGCTGTAACAGAGCTGTGTCTGTACATTTAAGATATTTGAGAAAAAAATATTGTATTAGGCTATACGCTATATAGGCGTGTCTGAAAACAAATCAAATTTTTTTAGATTTTTTTGTCTGTCTATCTGTTTGTGCTCTAATTCACTGAGCTACCGCACTACCTTTCGGACATACTCAATCTCATCTCTCTCATCACATTTGTCTTAACGACCAGCGCCACCTATCGGAAAGCATTTACATGCATTAATCCAATATAGTAAGTTTAATTTTGCAATTAAAATTTATACTATTTGATGGCGTTATTTTTTAAACATTTTGATCTGTATTTTTTAGCACTTGACATGCTCAGCTACTTTAAAGGACAAATTATTATTTGTGAATGAGGAAAATAAATTTTTGTCTGTTGGTGTGTTCGCGCATCACGCAAAAACTACTGAACGGATTTTGATGCAACTTTTTTTGTTTGATAGCTCTTGATTAGACTTAACAATTGGTATGCATTTTATACCGCTACTATATCGGAAACCTGAGATATTACCTAAAAACTAGCTTTTGGCTGCGGCAGAGCCTCGGGCAAAGGCTAGTAATATTATAAAGCTGTAACAGAGCTGTATCTGTACATTTAAAATATTTGAGAAAAAATGTCTGTAATAGGCTATATAGGTGTGTCTAAACACAAAACGATTTTTTTAGATTTTTTGTCAGTTTGTCTGTTTATCTGTTTGTTTGTTCGCGCATCACGCAAAAACTACTGAACGGATTGTGATGCAACTTTTTTTGTTTGATAGCTCTTGATTAGACTTAACAACTGGTATTTTATCCCGCTACTATATCTGGAACCTGAGATACAACCTAAAAACTAGCTTTTGGCTGCGGTGGAGCCGCAGGTAAAGGCTAGTATGAAATAAAACTACCTTTACGGAATCTATCACGTACGTAAAGTATTCGAAACGTCGGTATAGTATAAAATTAAGTAAACGTGTTATCATTATATTGTGAGATTCTTGTAAATATCATAAAATAGTATAAACCACAGATATATGTTTAATATTGGATCTATATTGTTTGATATGAATAAACATTTTTTGCTGGCTCCAGCTAATTTATAATAAGCTAGTGACACGTCCCATCACCACGTGTGTGCAATTTCATCAGTAGATTTAGATTTTTGTGGAACTAAAAGTCTATCTCCAAAGATATTGACAAAGTGCCTAAAATAGAATTTGCCGTGACATAATTACAAAACTGAACTGAGAAATATATAATAGGTATATAGGAATAAATAATCTTAATTTACAAAATCTTGGCTGTTCATTTCTAATAATGAATATTTTATGGTGATTAATTATGCTATCTATAATTAATAATATAAGCACAACTTAATTATCGAATCGCCACCTCTAAGAAAATTTGGTAAGATAATTTAGGACCTCGTATAACCGGCCTCTACGAGTTTAATACTATGAGACGTGAAAACAAGCAAAACGCTCACTTCATTGTATGTCTATAGAAGTTGGCGACCTCAGAGGCATCACTCACGCGGGCTTTTTAGTGCATCTCGTGTACTGAACATCTCGAGTACATCCCACTGTGTGTGACAAGTGCATGACTCATCAACCATCTCTATACTTTGAATGACATGACCGGCTATAAAGTTTTACAATGTGTATATTTGCCATTTGACACGCTCAACTAATTTACTAAAACAAATTCTTTGTAAAAGTTGAAAAAGAGAGATTTAATGTGAGTAGTAGTAGTAGGAGTAGTAGCGGGAGTGGTAGTGGGAGTGGAAGTGGTAGTGGGAGTGGAAGTGGTAGTGCGAGTGGTAGTGAGAGTGGTAGTGTGGGTGGGAGTGGGAGTGGGAGTGGGAGTGGTAGTGGGAGTAGTAGTGAGAGTGTTAGTGGTGGTGGGAGCGGGGTTGGAGTGGCAGTGGGAGTGGGAGTGAGTGCTCTAGACCGCTAAACTATCGCACCCACACTTGTGGGTTAGTGCCCGATCTCCATTTCACATTAAAACTAGTTATTAAATGTTTAATACAAATCACTAAGTTATATTCTTAATTATTATAAGCTATTTAGATAATATCTAAATATTTATAGGGATTGCGTCATTATTAGGTAAAATCTTAATTGTAAAATTAAGTTTACCTGGTCGGTATAATGTATGAAAATACTTCCGACAGATGATGCAGGCGTCACCCAAAGACGTTAAGTCTGAATGTGCTATCGAGATTAGCAGTCAGGAGCAAGGGTCACTATGGCTGAATTGGCAAAGCATCTGGACGGTATCCAGGAGATGCAGGTTCGAATCCTGCTCGTGACTGTTATTTTCGATTTCACATTTTTCACTTTGTGTTTAATATTATAAGCTAGCTTAATATATCGGTATAAAGTGTACGCAAATATATCTGATAGGAAGCGTGGTTCTGAAATGACAGCTGAAAACAAATTTGAAGTGAAATTTGAGCCTCCAATAGGTATTTGCGATTCCTTAGCAGTCTGGAACACTCCCTCGAACCGGGAAGAATGTACGCTTGGATCTTGCTCGTAGTAAATCTCTCTTATTAAATTTTAACGAAGTGTACGATCAGATCATTTTTACCGTCTAAAATACTTATTGTTAAACCATGGAATGGATTAAGATTGTGACTTTCTTTGATCTAAATCTGTGACCAAATTACCATTCAGGAAGTCATAGTTAATATACACATGCATAGTACACTAGGCGTGTGCTACCGTTTCACAAGTAATTGTTTAATAGCGTCTCGAATGTAGCTAGAATGAACAATGGTTGCTACGTGCAGTCTGGCCTGGTCTTGTCTAGTGTCGTCTTGTTATACGACTAAGTGGCAATATTTATACTTTGTCGTAAAAATAGCCACTGTATGAAAAGTTAATGTTATTTATTTATCACCAAACTGACTCAAGTTGTTGAAACAAACTCTTTGTTATATAAATTTTGTCATGCTGGTTGTTACTTAGTATTTAAAGGTTCCAAACGCCCAACCGTGTACTTACCGAGTGCGTATTCATGTACGCACACACTTTACCTGTTACACTTACTCGTTATGTTTAAATCCCACGTAGTATTGCCGTCTACCCAGTGGCGTAGCGAGCGGGGGGCGGAGGGGCGGCCCGCCCCGGGCGTCACCATTAGAAGAGCGACAAAATTGGAAAACAAATGTTTTGTACAGTCAGACAATTTTTCAAGAAGTTAGCTTTTACCAACTTACACATATTAAATGTCCCTCCCGCCCAAACAATTGTTACAAATCACGAATGGCGGTCGGCCCTTTTCATCTTCTACTCATCGCTGGAAAGCTCTTACCAACGTTACAGGTTAAGGAGTCAAGCGCCTAATTGAAACACGATGGAGTTATATTATGTCTAGAAAGATATGAAGACGTAGCTGTCATGAAGATCCACTACATTGAGATCCTTGAAGTGTTGGAATCACTTTCAGGAAACATAGCGGCAAATACAGTGACAACATCAGACGCTGGTTTAATGCTTACTGCTCTCTAGTCGCTATCATTTTTAGCCTTCCTTGGACTATGGAGTCGAGTTCTCCGCGAAATAAATGATGCATAATATATATCTTTAGACAAAAGGACTGAACGTGCACCAATGTAGGTACTATGAAAATAAATAAATATAAATAAATAAATATTCACGGACATTTTCACACAACGTCCTCTGCAAACTAAGCTTAACGCTTGTGCTGTGGGTACCAGATTACGGATATAATTGTAGGTACATATACTACCTTTTTTTTTGTAAATACATACATGTTATAGATAGAAAATACCCAGATGCAGTACAAATATCCGTGTTCATCACACAAATAATTGTCCTAAGTGGGAATCGAACCCACGACCTCATGCACGGAAGTCGGTTACACTACTGACTACGCCACTAATGCTTTAGAATCGTTTCTAGTCGACAATCGAGATGTTCTGGTCAATGATGGACTTGATTATGCTAAAAATATATGTAAAGATCTTGGCATTGAAATAACTCCTTGATGAAATCAAGACCAGATTTCAGCAACTGCACGAGCTGGATGTCAAGTACTCTTTTCTCACACCAACTAACTTACTGAACCCAGAACAGAAGTATAATTTCAGAGAAGAGCACAATGATATCGATGCGGATAACATCGAAATTGAGAGAGAGAGGATACGCAATTTCATTGCTTTGGATCAAGACAACGCCAAGAAAGGATCGCCCGAGCTTTTAGAATTTATTCAGCAATGCAACTTATGGTATCTGCGTAAAAATACTTCCAATTTTTTTAACTATAGCTATCAGTGTTGCTTCATGGGAATGTAGCTTCTCAAAGCTGAAATGAATAAAAAAATACTTAAGGTCTACCATGAGCTCCATCCATCTATCCATCCATTCATCAGTTTTTCAACGTCCACTGCTGGACATAGGCCTCCCCAAGAGAACGCCACAACGAGCGGTCCCGTCATGGGGGATAATGCCGTAATCGTCACGCTTAGCAGGCGGGTTGGCGATCGCAGTGGATGTTGTTAATACTCGAGTTAGTTATAAATGAATTTGCTGCGCGTAAGTCCCTAAAAGTAGAATTTTACACTAGAAATTTTTGTATATATTTTTAGTATTTGACATGCTTAGCCATACGTTAAACACAAACTGGAAAATGAGAAATCGAAAATAACAGTCATGAGCAGGACTTGAAACTGCATCTCCTGGATACCGTCCAGATGGTTTGCCAATTCAGCCATCGTGACAACTGCTCTCGACTGTTAATTTCGATAACTCATTGACGCCTGCGCCATCTGTCGTAAGTATTTACATACATTATACCGACCATGTAAATTTAATTGTATGTACACGGTTTTAAAATAAATATTTTTCGCTCAATTCTTTCATTTCGTTGCGTTTTTTCTCTTCACCATCAACATTATTATTTTTACGACGTCAAAAGGGCGGCAAATTATGTCTCCGCCCCGGGCGACAGTGATTCACGCTACGCCACTGCGTCTACCGGGCACATTTCCAAACTCCAGGCTGCTACTGAGATTTATTCTTTTTACGAAAAAGCTCAATAATACTTCCCGACCCGGGAATCAAACCCGAGATCTCATTATCAGCAGTCACTTCCATTACCGCTGCACCACAGAGGCAGATTTTTTTATATTGCGCTAATAATGCAGATGTGTGTAGTTTATATTCTAGACACATCCCGAAGAACTTTGTTTAGGAAGTACGCTCCGATGACCTTTAACATCCTTATCACCAGACGAATATCAAACAAGTAAACGAGGACAATAATCATAAACTAATATTATATGAGGAATATTGTAAGGTCTCTTAAAGGGATACTCGTTTGTTGCTGTAGACGAGTAACCTTTGTTTATTTAAATATGTTCCGTTCCATTAAGATTATATTGTGTAAACTTTACACTGTAAAGTATCCACGGTTATACATGATGCATGATTATGATGTCCAGTCTGATTTCAGTCACGGTGCCCAGTGTCAACACACACTAGTCAACTACTTCAGGGATATAATAATGCACGAGTGTGTGACACAAGCGCACAGTCTTCGTCCGATGCGAAGGAATTCCAATACGACCGGAGAGAGATCAGATGCAGAACGAACGGCTTTACGTACTCTTCGAGGCACGAGGATAAAACAAAGCCAGCTTTGTAAGCCGAGCTGTTATTGAGAATTACTTAAAGGAAATACTCTAACTTTTTGCTGGCCAGATCCGGAATCCGAAATCATGATCCTCAGCCGCACACACTACCGCTAGACCAGATCGCAGTGGATGTTTTTAATACTCGAGGGGTGCTGCTGCCCACTCCCCCGGTATCCGGGATTCCCATGGGTGGAGAGGGGTGGGTCAATTCTAAAGCCGGCCCCACACGGCCAACCGCTAGACCACCAAGGCAATTTCATCACATCCCAATATTTTAATTTTTTATAGTATTCAAGTGTTTAATTTGATTAGAATATTATTAATTTATTTTATTTCTAAGAGGTGGTTTTTTGATCTCGAAATATCTCCCTAAAAACTGTATCAAAATCATAGATATAGTATACATATACTCCCATATCTATGATCAAAATTAATATATTGTCTTTGCCCGCGGCTCAGCCGCAGTCAAAAGCAAAGTTTTTAGGTTACATCTAAAGTTCCCAATATAGTTAGTGGGAAGAAGGGTAGTGTGGGGCCCTGACCCACTAAACAAACCTGCCATGTGCCGTCACTCCGCCTGTGTTGGCGGGCCACTGGTGCTATGTTGCATTACTTCAGTGCTCTAAACACCTGCACTTGTTTGTGTTTTATGTTCAGACACGTCTATGTAGCCTAATACATTTATTTTTTCTCAGATAATATATCTTAAATGTAAACACAGCTCTGTTACAGTTTTATAACAGTTAGCATACAGGCATACAAATAGTTTATTATCTGGATTAAAAAACTTTTTATCCCAGAAATGTCATGTTCCTGTGGGGTAAATATTTTTGAATATAGATATTTAATGTGCTACACGGCGATGATGTAGACCCGGGCCTGGGGTCCATGTTCTCGAGGTCACGCGCACCACCCAGTGACCAATATAACCACATCATCGTTCACTTACCACGATACAATTTGGGTTTGTCTGTGAAGAACTTTTGTAAATCTGCAAGACTTTACAAGAAGAATCACAGAGACAACTTCTTTCTTTGATTCTACTTCGTGAGCTGATACCTACGGGAAATACCTCTTTGACATCTATGTAGGTGTGGTACTCCACGGTGACCAGAAGGATGTACTGGGCCAATGATGGCTTAAGTACGCTTCGTTAAAGACCCAAATGTATTATTTAAGTGCCAAGTTGTGAGTTACCACAAAGGACCGTTATCTTATAATTGTTATGTACTTATATACAAATAAATAAAATAGAAGTGTCTGTTTGTAATTTCTTAATAACAACTTTATACTAAATGCATATGACAGTATATACTTTACCTATAGCATTTTTTTTTTAAAGCTTTTGTCTGTCTGTCTGTTCCAGCTAATCTCCAAAACTGCTGAACCGATTTCAATTCGAAAAATTCTTGTCATCAATTTTCCTTCGTATCTGTTGCAGGCTGTTTACCATGGATTTTTCTTTTGTTTGTGCTGAGGAAATGCATTTAAGCATCCTCCCCACTAGTGACAGCCAGGACAGCATTTTCCCCCAGCGCCCTAGTTTTATAGTCTTGTTGATGGCAGAACGGGCGAGTAAGGTCGCCTATTCCCTGAAGGCCATGTATAGGCAACAGCTTCACGTGCCTAACATTAATGAAACAGTAGGTTAGGATATCGTAGGTACTATTTTTATCATTTCAGAAATTGTAATGGAATTTTATAATTTATTTAAACGATATATAATAATTTAACTTTGAGGACAGGCACCGGTTTTTATCTCAAGGCTCTGAAAACACACATTAATATAGAAAAACAATACACAAACGTCATTACAGACTTCACCTCTTAGTGTTTTTGGTAGTTGCGATAAATTGAGTACGTTACTGCTTTTTTATTTGTTTTTCTGGTGGAAGTTGGCGCTTGTTATTTGTTATCAGGCCTGTGACCGATCGTGACCTCAGCGTGTTTTAGCTATGACTGTGTAATAAAACAGTGAACAGCGGCTTGACAGTAGTAGGTACTCATAGTAGTTGGAGGCGCCCCGGGCCGGTCTTTGGACCATAGGGGCGCTCCAGCCGGAGCGACCGCACGGAGTACCTTCTGACTGGTGCAGGTGCTGTCGGGGCACGGTTGCTTCGGCAGATATCTGCATATAGTCGCAAGGAGGGAAGCGACTCCGGGCTGTCACCACTGCGGCTGCGACGAGAACACGGCGCTGCAGACGCTCGAGTCGTGCCCGGCTTCCGGGGACCTCTCGCTGCCGAGCGTCGTCAGAGCGATGCTTGGCAGCAACAGGAATTGGGCCGCGGTCGTTGCCTTCTGCTAGGAGGTCATCTCGCGGAAGGAAGCGGCAGAGAGGGCCAGGGAGGCTGATCCTTCCGCAGACCTGAATTGCCACCAGCAAATGGGGCGGCGCAGGCGTGAATATTTGCGTCTAATGCCGCCCTAGCTGAGGCTGCGGGTGGATGGATCGGGGAACATCCGCCACCCGCAAGGCCTCCCGCGAAGGTGCGACGCTCCGTGTGCGGATGCGTCGCTTAGTAGAGGATACCCGAAAGGGTCAGCCGCCGGCGGGCCACTGAAGGAATGTAACATGGTTCCAGTGGCCCACCAATATAGGGGGAGAGATGGCACACCGCGGGTTAATTTAGTGGGTGAGTGCCCCACACTACCCTGTTCGTTGCCCCGAACGACGAAGGGGTGTGCGGTTAGGTACATTTTTTCCCGCCTAAACAAAAAAAAAACAACATATCAGCCTTGGACGTCTACCATCTAAGTCCACCCGTGATCATGAATGTTGTAAAGTAAGATAGTAGAAAATCAAGTAAACGCGATAGATTCCGTAAACGTAGTTTTATTTTAAAAAAAAGGTACTCATAGTAATAGCAAAGGCAGTTATTTTATTATTTGAATCAGGAATAAGACTGATACTGACCGAACTTAGAAACTGAGACTTCTCAGACCACCGCTGCCATCAACGGTAAGCGGTAAGAAACAGTAAGAGTTACTTGAATCTAGTAATAATATGGGTTCGCTTGATAAATGTTTTGTTAAGGCGGTTAGTTACATTTTATCCCATCTTACCAAAACACAGTACAGTTGTGTTTAATATGCGAGTGAGAGTGCCAGGGTCCCAAACTCCATCCTTTGCTTATTGTCCTTTCTCTCCACCTGATGCATCTGATGTTGCTAGTGTCTATGCTTGTTTGGCACCCGCGTATTATAAAAAAGAATATCAAAGTAAACACATGCTCACACAATTACAAATAGGTATACAAGATACGGAAGAGAACTTTAATTAATTTATTTTTTCTGGGATTAAAAGCATTTACTGATTTTGATTTAAGCTTTTATCTCATTATCATTAAGTATTAGTTATCTATTTCAAGAGAGCGAGTAGGTATGAAAAATAGAATTGGTGTAAATATGAGAATGGGAATATTCCGATGGTTTGGACACGTGGAAAGAATGCCGGACGAGCGACTGGTTAAGAAGATATACAATGCTAAAGTGGAAAGATGTACGTACAGGGGGAAACCGAGACTCACCTACCTAGACCAAATCGGTCATGTATTGAAGGAAGGTGGAGTCAGGAGTCTCCGAAATCGGCGAGCGTGTGTGAAGAGAATTATGAATGTTTAGGAAGCGAGACATGCATGCAAGAATAAAACCTTTTGCCTTTTTACCCCGCACGGGAAATGGTGTTTCCCACTTATTTTCGTTTAGGCGGGAAAAATGTTCCTAACCGCACATCCCGTCGTTCGGAGTAACAAACAGGGTAGTGGGGGGCCTTCGCCCACTAAAGAAACCCGCCGTGTGCTGTCTCTGCGCCTGTGTTGACGGACCACTGGTACTGTGTTGGATTACTTCAGTGGTGCCATAGGTTTCTCCCTGGAAAGTACCAATCCTATCAGCGTAAAGCATCGTTTGTCGGGGACCCAACGCCCTTTCTTATCCCATTTATTTTCTGTCAACCATTTATCTCTTTTCTTAGAGAAACTCGCGAGTGGCGCTGCTAGCGTCTATAGGCTTTTGCTTAGTGCCATTTTGTGTTCAAGTCATCACTTACCCACTATTGGGCACGGGCTTTCTCTCAGAATGGAAGGAATTTAGGCCGTATTTCACCACACTGGCCTAGCGTTGATTGGCAGCCTTTATAAGCCGTGGAGAATATTTTTGCAGCACAATTTCCTTACGATGATTTACCGAGCAATGATTATTTGTAAAAAAAAATCACACGATTAAACATCACGAAAAGTTAAATTAATGTACGTATACCGCTCGCTAAGTGCTTACCATAGCGTAACTCCATAATATACTTGTTTATCAAGTATAAACTTATATATATATAAACTTATATAAAGTAATAGCAAAAAGAATACGCATGCCCATTGAGCAATACAAAACCACAAACTGTTTATTTGAAGTATTGAATAAACTTTTTGTGTCATCTTTGAACTAAGCATCAATAAATTATGACAGTAAACCTTGCGAATAGAAACACTTAAATATGATTTCACAAGTGATTCAAGGTTTCTATAGACAGCACTGTGTCAATAACTTGGGTATTATTTTCTTGTTGTCCACCAAGACGTGACATCAACTACAAACAAAATAGACAGGAATTATTAATATAGTAGAGCTACGATCGTCCTAAATTGTTTGAATCCGACAACTTGTACGAAGTTGTCTTTGATATCAAACCCACCTCGTACAGCATCAAAGTATAAGATATATACAACAAATAAGTATGTTGTATTTTTTAGATCTATTTTTTTGCAATTGACATGCTCCGCTACTTTTTAAAGTATAAATTATTTGTGAATAAGGAAAAAGAGATTTTTAGTAGAAGCGGGAATCGAACCCGCGTCTTTTCCAATCCGGGGAAGTGCTCTAAGCCACCAAGCTATCGTACCGATCTTTCGATCATCCCAATCTCAAAATAAATTAATACAAAGCGTGAAAATGTGAAATCAACAGGTAGCGCAGGCGTCACCCAAGGCGTTAAGAATGAACGTGTTATCAGCTAAGTAGTCCAGAGCAATTGTCAAAATGGACGGTATCCAGGAGATGCAGGTTCAAATCCTGCTCGTGACTGTTATTTTCGATTTCACATTTTCACACTTTGTGTTAATATATCAAAATAACATAAAATATATGTATTTGCCAACAGGTGTGTCGTACCGGAGTGTGAGACAGAGACCAGCAATGTATACTCGCCTCCCTGGCTTGAAGCAGCACTTCCTCCTTCAGGGACAGAAGAGAGGCGCTGCCGACGTCGCGAGCCACTCTATAATCAGCTCCCCTGCACTCCACAAACTAAATACTCTAACCAGCTTTTAGAATGCGACCACTGGTTGTACAAAGAGAACAATACCATCGTTGCCGAGGTTGGTGAGCATATTTTGACTCGTTCAAATAATGAGTAGTATAATTGTCACACGTAAAATTTTGGCGATTTAACTAAGTATGTGTAAATTATGTCTGTACAAAATTCAGATATTTCAGGGCTTACATTGAATTGAATATGTTACAAAGGTTATATTTATCTCTGGATCCCGAAACAGTAGAGAGGTAAAACGTATACCACTTTTTCACTCTAAACTAGGACAACTTATACGAAAATTCGTTGTGTAGTTTTAGGGCGACACACAAAAAGACATACATGCAATTCTTAAAAAAATCTTCAAATATATAAATAATATTGACACGTTTTTTTCTGAAATGTCTTGTACATACACATCTCTGTGACCACTATAGGTATATAATGCCTAAGCCTTTGCTAGCCGAAATGTAAAAAAAAAACCTAGATTTTTGGTTACATGATATAACCAAAAAATAATGAGATATAACTTATAGCTCATAATTTTTTAAAATAATTTTGTCAATTTTGTAAACAGAGATAATTAAACCGTGTTGTAAAGAAATGATAAAGCACCACAAACTGGACAAAATTAAGGTTTTAATGCCAAGCAATCGTAAATAATCTCTATTTTTACATCACAAAAGCTCATTTTATTCTGCCAACTACAAACATTTTTTATGATAGGTTATACCAACTCAAGACTACGAATAACACTAATATGAAAAAATAAAGTAATAAGTGGTTCAAATCAGAATAAATTTTACTTATGTTTTTGTGGATTAGCTCATTTCTGCACAGCACGGACCAATTAATGTGCAGACGTAATTATATTCTGGAGCATACTCGTAGAGCAATGCGGGCCATCCTGGAGCCAGCGCGGACTAAGTCGCGGGCAGAATATAAGGACTACGGCCGCAGGAACCTCTTTACGAACACTACTCGTCTGTGAAAAATATTCATAAGGGGATTCAATACTAATATAGATAACGATTTACTTTTGTTTTTGAGCTCTTGTTTTTCTGTGTTGTGTCGAGTTGTAATAGAGTCATTGTGTCGGTTATATTTACACAGTTGTCATACTGTGTATAATATAATTGTAAGCCTTAATCTGAGATACGTCGGGATATGTACCCGTATGATAATAATAAGGACAATAACAGGGACTGTGGAAATGTTTAACAGCTATGAAATTATATTGTTTATATATTTTTAAGCACTTTACATGCTCGTTTACGAAATTGTGTGTGAAATAGCAAAGATAAAAGAATTCATACCCACATTCCTACAATGCCGATACACACATCTCCCACTGAGCTATGGCAGCATTACTCGCAGTGATCAGTGTCTATAACATCCTTTGTTATATTCTTAGGTGTCGCCCACGCCACCCTTTGAATATATTTGCCTTATTCCGACAAGGCAAGCCAAATTCTTAACCAACAAAATGACAATATTGCGAAAGAAGCAATACGTGTTATAGCGATGCGATGAAAGAAATATTTTAAAACTTATTTGAGAAAGGGAATTAATGAATATGATTGTGTTATTAATATAGGTATGGATGGATCAGGAACGTCAGCTGGGTATTACAAGATAACTGGTAAAATGCTGACTGAACAGGCTGTCGTAGCGAGTAAGTTGGCTCTTCAATATGACCTACAGAAACATTCAAATACCTAGCGATTACTGCAAGAATGTCATCGTACCTATTTACAAAGGGAAATGCTTAAAAACTAAAGACGCATTAGCCTATTCAGCGTTGTATGCAAGTGAAACTAGAGTTCATTGGAAGATTTGTAAAACAAACCAAGACAAGTGTTTTGACAGATTGATGAGGAATAAACTATGATCAATACTAACCTTGTACAGATGAACAGCAACATAATACGGGTTCTGAAATCACTTTATAAGTATTCCAGAGGTGTTAGACAGGGATAGCGTCACTATTGATCATGCTTAGTTGTTTATAATATTTACAATGAAGTGAGTATGGGTTGCTAATGATTGGGTTACTCGTCAATGTCTTCAGCGTTCAGCGTAGGCTGATGATCTGGTTGTACTTGTGTCATCAATTGATGAGTCACAGAAGATGGTGATAATAATAAATGCAAATTTTAAAAAGAAAGGCATTAAGGTAAATGTTGAAAGTGATGGCTCTCGAAAGGAACGAATGCATAACCCTGCGTGGCATAGTGATTGAGGGAACGAATGTGGAACACAGTAACGCAAAGATCTGGGAACATTGTTTACGGGACGTGTGATGGGACGTGTGAAGAAATGAGAGGAGTGTGAATGTAGATAATCAGGTGAATGGGGTACTACCTTTCTTGATAAGTCGTCAGCATGTCTCTAAAAAGGTTCGACTGGCCGTGCACGGTAGAATGTTTATGCCAATAACCGGAAGTGAAAGTAACAAGTGGAAATCTGTTGTCTCTGGGAAACGGGCTTGAGTCTGTGTATGATTTTTAACGCGGGTTTGATCCCCGTTTACAGCTATCTTTCCATTTCACGCAATTTTCTCTTGTAGTTGGATTGTCAAATGTAAACATAAATTCTACTGGTTATATTGTAGTTGGTGAATATCTCGTTTTTTCGTTACTCATTGTGATCTCACTATATTGACTTTTGAGCATAGGTTGTCGCTTAAAATTTGAGTGTTTTATACCATACTTAGTTTATCACGCTGGCCTACTGTAAGTAGAACCACCATGAAAATCTCTCAGGCATACAAATTTCCTCATGATGCTTTCGTTTACCGGTCAGTGATAATTTGTAAACAAATAACATAGTATAGAAAAGATCAAGATCAGAGGCGTTAGCTTTGTGAGGTCTCGGCCTTGGGCGTCGTGTCTAATCTCAATACCAATGTCCTAATATTATTATTTACAAATATGTTCTTGAAATACCACGTTTCTTACTCTCATTACTTACTCGTCTGTTCATTGTATGAAATTATGTATACAAAATCTAAGAATATATATATATAATTCTTGATTCATGTTGATGTTACACTTGCCGAAACATCTCTAGTAGATAATTTGAATAGACCATCAATGAGAGAAATTGTACTGTGACAGAATAAAAGGACTACTTAAAATAATCTGTGCCGTGTGGGACCGGCTTTAGAATTGTCCCACCCCTCTCCACCCATGGGAGTCGTAAGAGCCGACTGAGGGAATACCGGGGGAGTGGGCAGCAGCACTCCTTCGAGTATTAGGTAAGAACATCCACTGCGATCGCCAACCCGCCTACCAAGCGTGGCGATTACGGCACTATCCCCCATTCTTGGGGAGGCCTATGTCCAGCAGTGGACTTTAAAAGACTGATGGATGGATGGATGGATGGAAAATAATCTAAGCATTGACAACTTGCGGCATCAAGTTCCACCTGTGGTTATTCCTATTTCGCAACTTTATTTAATACATAGCACAGTCAATCAAAATCCTGCTCACAACGTATTTGATGATGCATATGACGATGCCACATCTCATTTGCTCTAATAAACAGGAGGTCGATTTGCATGGCTCACTGAGTAGGGCTATGACGCAAGCGACGCACTCAACCAAAACTCTGTCAAGTATTGCTCGTGGTTAACAGTTCCACTTGAACTCTCAAGTTCGCGCATAAATTATCATAAGAGTATTATTATATACCTATATTGCCTTGCAAATTGCTACAGACCAACAACAAGGCACGCTCCACCTGATAGTAATTATTAACTCACTAGTAGCAATACCAGGATTATAGCCAAGTTGCTACCCACCATGAAGATGGATCTTACTGCGACTGAAAATGTAGAGGAGGCGGGATCAGTTATCTCGTACTACAACCGAAATACATAGAGATATTTCACAGCTGTTTATTACTATCAAGACGGTGGTAACTACCCGTTCCGGTTCAACGACAAGTGGGACTTGACATAGCCTCCCCAAGAGAACGCCACAATGAGCGGTCCTGTGCTGACTACATCCAACGGCTCCCTGCGGTTTTGAACAGATCGTCGGTCCATCTAGTGGGAGGCCATCCTACGTTGCACTATCCGATACGTGGTTGCCACTCGAGATTTTTTTTTCCCAACGGTTGTCAGTTCGTCGAACGATGACACTGCCTATTGCCTTTCAGCGTGCCAATCCAGTGGGATATGTTCTTAACTCCCTTACTCATAAATAGATCTTCGTATTAGGGATTCAATCACGTAGACAAAAACCGAGTATAGCCTGCTCTATGGCAATCTGAGTGACTTTGTACCTTGGCATAAAACCAGCATTCAAAGACCTGGACCCCGATTCTAGTGCATTAGACTTTTATCTCGAACTCGACATATGTCGAAAAAAATTGCGAATGTCGAGTAAAAACCAATTTTCGTATTCTCGGAATGTCACGTTAGAGATATGTCTACTCACTCAGCGCACATGCAACGAGTAGTCTTATAAACACCTAAAACATATTTTAAAACATTTTTATCGCTTAATCGATATTTTTCCCAACACAATCGATACTTTTATAAAATAATCGAGAAAACGGAACGTCATTTTTATATGTCTATAGAAAAGTCGAAGACAAGAATCTCTATTGTGACCGAGAATACAATTTTCTGATACTGTAGACATTTTGGCGACATTTTCCGTAGAGATTTTAAAATTAGAGATTATCTCTAATTAGACATTATCTCTACAAAACGAGAGTCGGGGTCCAAGTCTCTCGTTCCATATAGGAGTGTTAGTGTAGTTCCAATGGAAAAATATTTGCTACTTCAACCTGACCTGAATCATACTGACGGGCTCTCCTTGCAATATCTCCACTATGGCTTACCACTACGTAACTCTCAATGTAGTACTGTATTTTCAGTTCAACCTGGCGTGCCAAGAGTGGAAGCGAACGCTGGTTGGCACTATTCATAACATCGGCATGTTGGTGTCACTGCCTATAATAGGCTACATCTCTGATCGGTGAGTAAGAATACTAGAAGTTTGTTTCAAAGTCTATTCGGTATCTGCTAAATTGGATTCATGTACCACACGTTGGCTCTAGTAATTAGGGTCGCATCGCACTGGTGTAGTCCAGTGAATCTGGTGATATAGTTCACAAAAATATCACATCCTACTAATATTATATTAGGGGTAAAGTATGAAATTGCCGATTTGTACTGAAAAATTTAAATTCGTTTTTTTTTCATTTAACATATTTATTTAATCAGAACCCATTATTATCTATACATTGCTGCCATTTAATAGGAAGGTCATTTATGCCTTTGCGATAGAACTCTGGTGATCTAGATTCTACAAACTGTGTGAAAGCATTTTGTACTGCCTCCTGGGAAGAAAACTTTTTATCACGTAGAAAATTGTCCAAAACACGAAAAAAATGGTAGTTCGTTGGAGCAAGGTCTGGCGAATACGGAGGGTGACGAATGGTTTCTAATTGCAGTTCCTGTAGGGCTAAAACGGTTTCTCGTGCTGTATGAGGTCTCGCGTTATCATGGAGCAATAATGGTGAAGATCGATTCATGAGTTGGGGCTGTTTCACTGCAAGTTTTGCTATCATTGTTCGGAGTTCGGCACAGTAGACGTCTGCCATTATTGCTTGACCAAATCGGAGAAAGCTATAGTGAATAACACCATGCTGAGACCACCAAACAGTTACCATTACCTTTTTATTGGTAAGCTTTGCTTTAGGAAACTGTTGCGGCGTTTGACCTGGGGTCAGCCATTGCATTTTTCACTTACGGTTATCGTAAAGAATCCACTTTTCATCACATGTCACAATTCAATCCAATATTCCTTCATTTCTGTATCGATTCAACAAGGCAACACAAGTTTCAACACGCGTTTCTTTCTCTTCATCTCTTTCAATTCATTGTTATTCCCATGTGTGGGCGGTGTTCCACTTGGTTCGTTCACGAAAGCGTTTAAACCAAAATCACACGGTGCGTTCATTAGCAGTCCCCTCTCCAAACGCAACATTGATATTGCGAGCTGTTTCTGCAGCGTTAGTTCCGCGTCGGAACTCGTATTCAAAAATCACTCGAATTTTCGAAGTATCCATCTTTCTTGTTTAAGCTGAATAAAGAAAACATCTGAAAGTCGATAATCGAATGCTGCACATTTTTTAAAAGAAGAACCTCACAGGTACCATTTGAAGAAAGTTGCACTCAAAAATCTCAAATCATGAAGGCTCTATGTCAATTCAAAGTACCTATTACAATAAAACGGCAATTTCATACTTTAACCCCTATTAATAATATGAATGTAAGTTTGTTTATTAAGCTTTCACGCGAAAACTACTTACCCGATCATCATGAAGCTTTGTACACACATTCTTGGTGCATTTAGTGGCAGACGAGCCACGGTCCATTTGATGGTAAACGGTAACCGTCGCCCATGGACTCGACTATACCGAGAGTATTGTCAAGCCACTGCTCACCAATTCATTTCACAGATATGAAATGAAATATAAACAGCTATCTCCTGCTACAGCCAAAACGCAACGATGTGGTTCATGGCCGGTCACACGGGAGATGGTGGTACCAACCCGCTCGGGCCCGATACCAAGTGAGTACTCCCACTTGGTACCCAGCCTTACCACCAGTCATGCAATGGATGATAATTGCTTACTTCCCTTAGTCACCTCATACGACACCCGTGGGAAAGAATGGAGTGGTGACACTTATATTCTTAGTCCGTCACCACATGAACACAGAAGTAAAATAGGATACTCTTCATTAAAAAACTAGCCTTTGCCCGCGGCCTCGCCGCGTCCAAAAGCTGGTTTTTCGGTTATATCTCAGGTTCCCGATATAGTAGCGGGATAAAATGTCTACAACTTTTTAAGTCAAATCAAGGCCTTTCAAATAATAAAAGTTGCATCAAAATCCATCTAAAAATAAATAAATTCTACAAAAAAATCTAGCTTGAATAATTTTCTAGTTTTTCGGTTATATCTCAGGTTTCCGATATAGTAGCGGGATAAAATGTTTTGTGCTTTAACATGTCTATATAGCCTATTACAGTAATTTTTTCTCAAATATCTTAAATGTACAGACATAGCTATGTTACAGTTTTATAATAGTATAGATAGATATATATTTTTTACGAAAGATAAAAAAATTGTTTGTCAAAAAATCTCAAAATCTAGCTACTTCAACGCCATTTATTATAATTGCAAAGTATTCATGAAAAAGAAATATGGCCGTACGAAGTTCACTGGATCAGCTAGTACCCACATAAAATAGAAAATATTTTTCTATCAGCAATTAAGGCGAGAATAATAAGCTAAGTTCAGAACAGATATCATTCTAAGTATTTGGGGTTTTTAATTCTGGACTTTATTATCGACTGGAATCACGAAGGCTTTATTACGATTCTTTCTTCTATTAAAGTAATCCATTTTAAAGTTTATTCGATGCTGTCTTATGCTGTAGCTATATTTCTATATTATATTTATAACGCAAGCAATATGGCGGGTGAAACTAATAATCACACATATTTTAAGCTCCTCTCTGGACGCAATTCTAAAGTTTATATCATAGAGTTTTATCATAGAGTAAAATAACGTTTAGGAGTTATTAAGTAATAAATTAACAACTATATGCAAAAAAAGAACATATATCAGCAATTGAAAAAGATTTAACTTGTTTTTCTATAAAATTATTTATTATGTAATTGCAGTTGGGGACGTAAACGGGCACTAATATTAAGCTGCACCGTCGGAGTTATTGGCACATTGAAAGCATTCTCTACTTCATACGAGATGTACATTATAGTGGAGTTTTTAGAGACCATCGCTGGAGCCAGCGCCTTTCCTGCCGCTTATGTCCTCAGTAAGAACATTCACTAAAGCTATTGTTTGTAAGTTCAACTAGAATACTTAAAATAGATAAGTATATATAGCTATCAGCGTACTAAATTTCAATTCCTTTTTCGTGGGTCTTGTTGTGGTTAGGAGTTCATGAAACATGTTAATACACCTCCATTTAATCCGAGAATAAAATAATTATGTAAATTCCTAGCGTTATGTACCATTCCTTACTTTTTATATTAGTATGTCACATTTTGAGTGATACTTAAGATATCGTTTTAAAAGGCTTTTGTTTTTCCAGTGCTCGAGCTGTTAGGCCAAGATAAACGAATCATCATAAGCCCTTTTCTTGGCATCATGTTGGTTCTAGGAGGGCTATCCTTTGCTATGTTAGCGAAAACTTTCCAATATTGGAGGACTTTCATATTGGTCGTTTATCCTCCTTCGATAATCTTTATTACATACATATACTTGTTACCCGAGAGTATCAGATGGCTGTTATCTAAGGGACGTAGGCAAGAAGCTGTTGAATTGATAATGAAAGCAGCAAAAATGAATAAAGTGACACTATCAGATAAGACAATGACGCAATTGACAGAAGAGAAACCGAAGCTTGAAGAGAACGATGAGAAAAAGAAGAAAGAAGATGAAGAAGGATTATGGACGCAGGTAACTTTTTACGTGATTTTCTTTCTAAAAAACCAAAGTGATTTACGTAAGCAATAATTTGGATAATGTTCGTAGAAATCGTGTTCAAAAAACATACATTTAATGGTGTCACGTCATAATTATTCACAAATATTAATATATCGGGTCTTTATCGCGTATATAATGTTGAGGTTGAATACCTTAATTTCCCGACGTTTCGACCGTATTGCATCGGCCGTGGTCACGGGTTGACTGGTGTAGTTCAGCGTTGCCTCCGTGAAGCGCGAGTGTCTGTAACTACCCTCGCCTCGTTTATATCTTGATTTCCGAAAACAACGAACTGAACTACACCAGTTAACCCGTGACCACGGCCGATGCAATACGGTCGAAACGTCGGGAAATTAAGGTATTCAACCTCAACATTATATACGCGATAAAGACCCGATATATTAATATTTGTGAATAATGTGTACAAATCGCGAAAGTTTAAAAGTCTTTATCACGTCATAATGAAGGCGCCTAGACTATTGAAATAGCAACACCACCTAGCTAGCTCAAACTTAACAAACCAGTAGACATTTATTATCTATAGATATAAATTAAATTAAAGTGTATGTTTGTAATGTCTCAATAATAGTTTATCAAATTGCATATATCTATAACAAATACCAATTTTTACTGTCTGTCTGTTTATTTGTTTCTCTAAAATATTTTTTCTGGTACCTTT
This sequence comes from Leucoma salicis, assembly GCA_948253155.1. Taxonomy (NCBI): domain Eukaryota; kingdom Metazoa; phylum Arthropoda; class Insecta; order Lepidoptera; family Erebidae; genus Leucoma; species Leucoma salicis. The sequence goes on along the minus strand of OX411815.1, from coordinate 26,216,765 downwards.
CACTGACAGATAACTAATGTTCTTAGGACAATAAAATAACTAAATTTCACGCGGAATATATATAATTATATTTATATAAGTATTGAATTTGGAGTTTGGAGATGCCTATTTATTTACGAATATTGTTTGGCCGTTGGAGCGAGTTCTATTTGATTAATTACTTGTCGTAGCAATGGAATGTTTTCCACTTGTTCCGAATGTGACAATAGCATTATATTTTAGTGCGAGCCTCTGTCCGCGGCCCTGCCGCAGGTGAAAATAAGGATTTAGGTTATATCTCAGGTTCCTAATATAACGTAAACCGTACCGTACCGTAGCAGAATAAAACGTTTACCGATTTTCCATCCATCCATCAGCCTTTTAAAGTCCACTGCTGGACATAGCCTCCCCAAGAATGGGCGCAATCGCCACGCTTGGCAGGCGGGTTGGCGATCGCAGTGGATGTTGTTAATACTCGAAGGGGTGCAGCTGCCCGCTCTCTCGGTATTCCCTCAGTCGGCTCTTACGACTCCCATGGGTGGAGAGGGGTGGGGCAATTCTAAAGCCGGCCCCACACGGCTATACCGATTTTAAAATCATTAATATAATTCTACAAAAAAATATATTTAGTTCATAGCTTGGAGTAATAAAAGCGAGCAAGCTTAGCAGGTACTCTACTTTTTACAAACTTCTTACAGCAAAGTCTTCTTTAGTCAATCTTTTATTCTTTCGTCTGGCAATTCTCAGTATGGGCTTTATAGATGGCAATCGTATTGCTCTCTGTTGCTAGGGGCTAAATATGGACGGTTGCATGTAAGCAATCTCCGATTATAGAGGTGAAACACTTTAAATGTTTTATTTGGCAGGTGTTAAGGTCTCCCATAATAATGAAGAGGCTGGTGATCTGCTCATGGTGGTGGATCACTTGTACGTTTGTGTTCTACGGGCTGGCCATCAACTCTGTGTCACTCGCCGGAGACAAGTACACCAACTATATGCTGGTTACGGCTGTAGAGGTGGTCGCGGTGGTGACTAACTACCTGGTGCTGGATCGCATTGGTAGGAAGAGGACGTTGTTGGTCGCGTACACGATATGTGGTTTAGCTTGTATCGTTATACCATTTGTTCCAACAAGTGAGTATTCTACTCCAATTTACAATTCCTTAGGTCAGTTTTTTTTATAAGACGCGGGTGACAATCTGTCATACGGTGCACCTGATGGTAATCGGTTACCATAACCTATAGACGCAAGCAACACCAGAGGCATCACTCACATGTCGTCGAGGAAAGGGATAGGATGTGGTGAGGAAGGATAATAAGAAGAGGATGGATGATAAAGTAAGGGTTTTTGCCTCTGGAACTATCACTGACCTACTATTGTTTTACGCTGGTATTTTGGTACTTCTTCCACCGAGCAGGGCTATTCATGCTGCGACAGACCAAGCTCTACCACTAAAAATGAACGTTGACCTGCTGTTAGAAAGGTTGATAAAGGTCTAGCCCAGATTACTTAAAATCTGTTACACAACACCAAACCATATACAGTGATGATTTGCGTACCTATATATTTGACTAGTTTGTGTAAACACAAAGGGTCATGAAGTAAACTAATTTTGTTTTATCAACAGCACTGCCATGGCTAACGACCACGCTGTACCTGGTGGGCAAGGTAGCCATCACGCAGGCATTCAGCGGCATCTACATGTATACGTCGGAGCTGTTCCCGACACGCGCGCGGCACTCTCTACTCGGCACCTGCTCCATGGTGGGGCGTCTCGGGTCTATTGTAGCGCCGCAGATGCCCCTATTGGTGAGATCACTCTTTCTTCGTAGCTGCTAACTTCCCTCTCTCATGGGGTAAATAATACATCTTTTTGGTAGACAACCTTAGCTCTATCATTGGTCTAAAACCATCAATAATTTTTATTTTCAGGCTATTTACGTAAAGTGGCTACCATCCGTGCTGTTCGGGTCGACAGCCCTGATAGCCGGCGCACTCATGCTCACGACGCCGGAGACGCTCAACACGCGCCTGCCCGACACCATCCAGGAGGCGGAGGAACTCGCCAAGAAACCATCACGACCGGTACCGAAGAAGGAAGACGATATATATAAGATGAATAAAGTATGATAATAAGAATTTATAAGCTCAAACGATCAGCTTGTAGGAGAGAGTACTCTACTGAGGTGTCGTCCGGTGAGGCGCTAAAATTCCCTCCTTATATACGTATCATCCAATCCATTTACATCCTATTTCCTTGCCTGAGGTGGCCAAACCGCGAGTGTTTCCTCTGGTACTACTAGGCTACAGTAGCCCGCTTGACATCAGGACGGTAAACTTTTTGCGAATCTTATCATAAAAAGTATTTTGTTCTAATCTTCTTCTATGTTTGAGCGCATGTTTTTCTACACTTAAGTAGAGACAGAAAATATTACAACAAGTCTTCGTTTCGATAAGGCACGAAATGATATTATTAACGTGATAAATAAATTATAAGTTATTTATTGAAAAAATCTTAGTAATGTTATTCTAGTTAGATTTTTATTCCTAGCCGTGAATAAAATTGTAATTTTTAATCATATATAGTCTATTATGTAAATGTACCTCATGTAAACGTATTTATAATAACTATAAATATTATTTTAAGTAAATGCTGGTTTAACTACTTACTTACTTACTTATCATCACGCCATTTCCCTTGCGGGGTAGGCAGAGAGAACAGAGTGCCAAGAGGCTCTATTCTTGCATACATCTCTCGCTTCCTCAACATTCATAACTCTCTTCATACACAGCTGGTTTAATTTATTTCAATTCTAGATTAAAGTAAGCAAAGGTGATTTTTTTACCATTAGGTACCGTTTCAAAGTTTAGTAAGTAAATTGCAACAGTATAAATACCTTCTGTTAGCTTACAAAGATCTTCTGTAACTCGGGGGTATCTATACTTACTTATCATCACATCTCCCTTGCGAGAGGCAGAGAGAACAGAGTGCGATGAGGCTCTATTCTTGCATACACCTTTCACTTCCTCATCATACACGCTCGCATCTCTTCATACACGCTCGCCTTTCAGAGACTCCTGACTCCACCTTCCTTCAATACGTGACCGATTTGGTCTAGGTACGTGAGTCTCGGTCTCCCCCTTTACCTACATGCTTCCACTTTCGCATTGTATATCTTCTTAACCAGTTGATCGTCTGGCATTCTTTCCACATGTCCTAATCATCGGAGCATTCCTTTTAGGATATACCAATACTCTCTTTAATACATACTCGCTCTCTTACGTCGTCGTTACGAATGCGGTCAGTCAGCCTCACTCCACAGATTTTCCACAGAGATCGCGTTTCGACTGCTGATTGATTTTGTTCTCATGCTTTTTTTTTTGGGTAATCAACTCTCGCTTCCATAATTATAATAATGTTGGGATAAGCGAGCACTGCATTGTGTACTGTGACACGTGCCTTCTGGCTGGGGTGGTGGCTGCCGAGAAAGTGTCCCAATGCTCCGTTCACTCTTATTTCCCGCATTTACTCTTATCTTAGATATAACTACCACTAAATTAATGGACCCGGTATTTTTTTTTGTTAAGTCGGAAAAAACACAGCACACCCCGTCGTTCGGGGCAACAAACAGGGTAGTGTGGGGTCCTCACCCAGTCAATAAACCTGCTGCGTACCGTCTCTTCACCTGTACTGGCGCACCACTGGAACTATGCGACATCAGGCACTTCAGTGGTGACTCAATTAATACCTGGAACTAATTCACTGCCGAATGTGAAGATCATCACTATGCTCGATAGCAGTTGGGAAACGATCGGCCAAAACTAAAATAATTTTAGTAAGAATTGTGTAAATATATGATTTATTTTTGAATGATATATTTCTTCTTCTGTAACTGTCATGGAGACGGGATGACAAGACATCATTAGTAATGTCGACGTTATGACACAAGCAGAGTTGATTTATATTTCCCGATGGACAGCGCAAGAGAATGGTTGCTATATTTGATATTGTGAGTTTGGTGTCACGCGTAGAAATATGAATTATCTATAACTAAACTAGTGACTTACTTATCATTATCTAAACACCCTCCCGTCCCCCTTGCTTCGCACAGGTGCAATTTACTAATAAAACCAATACCTAACTAGAATGTTTGAAGAACTGCAATTCATTAGTATATGTATTTTAACAATTCAATTGAAGAACTGCATTTCATTACAATTTAAGCCAACGTAACGTATGACATTTTTTTTTTCGCTACCTGATCAAATCGTTGAATTTCTCTAAAATCTTCTTATAAAAAAATATTATGTGGTGTTTTGTTCATATAAATATTGCTTAAAAATATTTAAATGATAATGGTGAAAAATGTATCAAAATACAATATACGAGTATAGTTTAGAAGAAGTAAGCGGACAAACATACAGTCGCGGACAGCGTTTTTATTTTATAACATTTATAGATTTTTAACTATCATGTCAAGCTCAATTATTTACTAGACTAATATATGGTAAATAGAAAAACATTAATGTGAGTGGGATTAGAATCCACGACCTCTGAAAATCCGTTGTAAACTCTACGACTAATGCCCGGTTCCTATTATAATAAAACGGATCGTTTTACTTACGATTGGTAGAATATTCTACCAGGCGTAAGTATAATCTGTTCCTATAAATACGAGTCGTACGTGAATTGACTGACATTTTGCAATTAACGGATGGGTAGCTGTTAACAATGACGATTCGTTGAATATAGGAACCGGGCATAAGCCGACAATTTCAAGGACAAGATGATATCAAACTCATTATTTACGGGAAGGTCATTATTTGAGTGACTATACAGTCACTGCGCTCACGTATAAGTCGTCATTAGTTGAGTACGCTACATTAAGGAGTTAATAAGAAAGATTTTTTAGAAATCATGTGTGTATTGTTTACATGGTGGCATCTTAGTAAAGAAAAACATCGTGAGGCAGCAATACCTTTTTTGTTATTACGGGAAAACTGCACCTAACCGCACACCCTTCGTCCACTAAATAAACCTGCTGTCTTTTTTTTATTGCTTATGGAGGCAGACTAGCCACGGTCCACCTGATGGTAAATGGCAACCGTCGCTCAAGAACTCAACTATACAGAGAGTACTGTCAAGCCGCTGCTCACCATTTCATTTCGCATATTGAAATGAACGAATATGGCTATCTCTCGCTACAACCAAAACCCACCGATGTGCTTCATGGCCGGTCGCACGGGAGGTGGTGGTGGGTATCAACCCGCCCGGACCCGATAGCAAGTGAGCACTCCCACTTGGTACCCAGCCCTACCACCAGTAATACAATGGGTGATAATTGCTTACTTTAAACACAAAGTGAAAAATGTGAAATCGAAACGCCTGCGCCATCTGTCGGAAGATAACACATCATACTTAACGTCTTTGGGCGTCACCCAAAGACGTTAAGTATGATGTGTTATCGAAATTAGCAGTCAGGAGCAAGGGTCACGATGGCTGAATTGGCAAAGCATCTGGACGGTATCCAGGAGATGCAGGTTTGAATCCTGCTCCTGACTGTTATTTTCGATTTCACATTTTTCACTTTGTGTTTAATGTATAGTGCTAAGCATGTCAAATGCTAAAAATATATATAAAAATATCTAAATAATTGCTTACTTCCCTTAGTCGCCTTGTACGACACCCGTGGGAAATAATGGGGTGGTGTTAGTCCGTCACCACACGGACAAAAAGACTGTCTCTCCGGCTATATTGGCAGACAACTAGAACTGTGTGACTTTAAAAAAAGATTACAGCAGGTTCAAACTCTGGAAATCTGTTCCAAAAGACGGTAAGGATGTGATATAGAATATGATTACTGGAAATACATTGTAAACAAGCATACAGTCCGCGTGATGGTAAGTGGATACCGTCGAGACATCACATGTACGTAGCTGATCCCGGGAAAAAGTAGGAACAGAGCAAGTATTACATAGGGTGAGAAGGGAGTATGGGCCTCCGGCACTCTCAGTCACCGAATGAAACGGTCCAACACGGGAATCGAATCCGGTATCATGTGATCAGCTTTCGCATAAACTACCGCTGGACCACCGAGGGATTTGAAATTATAACATAGGTACACATAAACAATTCTAAATCAGAGCATGATAATAATATTATAGATGTCCGTCCATCTTGAGTGGATGGTCCCGAAGCACACGTACTAATACGTCACGCACCATCTACCTACCTATAAAACATATTGTAAATGGTTTTCTGCACGACCCAAATAATCCGTCGTTTTGATCGTAAAACCACTCGATTGCGGATTTGAGCCAAAATTTCCCGATTTATCCGCAGTCGAGACGCGGCCACGCGCGCTTCGCGTTAGTTTAAACACACGTGGATTCAACAAAATATATACCTATCAACTTTTACAATCAATTAAACATTTTAAACCATCTGATATGTTACGAACTAAAGATTGTATTTCGAATACAGTGGACGCTGTCCATTTTAAACTCAGTGAAAGACGTATCTTGAATTTCGGAATTTAAAACAACAAATAATTTGATGTGCGATTTTGTATTTCATGTGGTGTAATGTGTACAACGAGGTGATGTTTTAGGTTCAATGATTGATGTGATGATCCAGTGATAGTGTGAAAAGAAGCGGTGATCATGTCTCGGAGGGAAGGTCGTGCTGAGAGGGCAGAGATGCCTTTGCCGCCACCGAGTAAGTGTGCTAAAGTAAGTTGATTATTTTTTTAACGTTGACAACTACCAGCTTGCCATAAGTGCAACTGTGAGGTTTCAGGTTCGAATCATGTGTTGGGTAATATGCGTTATTGGGGTTTATAGTGGTAAATAACAATAGGCTCGTCTCCTATATACGATAGGGTTAAGTTTCATGAACGAAATGTTGCGCTGATGCCCTCTTTTAGCTCATCGCAGATAAAAGCATGAGGTGTCACCGAGTAGTGATAATTTGTTTAATATAGTCATAAAAAATAGATAAAATCGAAAAGTAAGAACCACCTTTTTTTTATTGCATGTAGTGGCAGACGAGCTGTGGCCCATCTGATGGTAAATGGTAACCGTTGCTCACAGACTCAACTACACCGAGAGTATTGTCAAGCCACTGCGCACCATTTCATTTCACTGATATGAAATGAAAGAATTAACGGCTATCTTCTGCTACAGCCAAAACACATTGATGTGCTTCATGGCCGGTCACACGGGAGATGGTGGTACCAATACCAACCCACTCAGGCCCGATACCAAGTAAGTACTCCCACTTGGTACCCAGCCCTACCACCAGTCATGCAATGGATGATAATTGCTTACTTCCCTTAGTCGCCTCGAAAGAATCGGGTGGTGACATTTGTATTCTTAGTCTTTGGTTTCAACGCTAGAAAATGCTATGAAAATGTGAGTTAATTATAAAAAAAAAATACAAGTAATTATAAACAGGAGTTTAGGAATTCATATTGTGTCCTGTTATTAGATAATAATGACATTCATTCAATACCTTCTATCCCACAAAAGATTATAAACATTCCTTGATTCCTTTAAGTATTATTAGGAAGTTAGATAAAAAAAAACTGGAAAATTGTGTGACGTTCACCCGACTTCACCTTTCTGAAGTTGATTAATTGTCGAGAGTCACAACACCTGCATAATCCGTTTGTCTAAAAAAGAGAGCATCTCCTGTTATAGATTTTTATTTGTAGTTTAGAGCTATGTGATGTAGAACATTGTCCTAAATTGCTGTGTTTACTTAAACATTAGTTTTAATTAAATATATGTAATTATTCAGAAATTGGAAAAAGAGAGATTCAATCGAAAAGAATGCTTTAGATCGCTAAGTTGTTTTCCCAATATCTACTTTACATTTATTTCATTTCTCACAAAACGCCAAGTTTAGGTCAATTACAATGATTGAAAGAAGAAAGAGAATAAGTAAAACAAAATGAGAAACCGATCTCTTCCTCACAATTAAATAGAATTAAGTATTACCTAATATAATACTTTTTGATATTTACGCGAATACACATTATTTAAATAAAACTACGTTTACGGAATCTATCACGATTTACTACTATCGCGACGTGGGCTGAGACGTTGTAGTCCAACATCTAAGTCCACCCGTGATCATGAACGCTGTGAAGTATTCGGAAACGTCGGAATAGTAGAAAATCAAGCAAACGCGAAAGATTCCATAAACGTAGTTTAATTTTATAATTAAATATTAGCTAATATGAATTGTTTTTTCGGATACCAATTTTTGCTACAAAAACTGTGCCAGGAGTTTTAATGGAAATTATTAAAGTACGAATCGGCAACTACAGCCTCGGTGTCAGCTTTGATGGCTAAAAGCAAAACTATACCTAACTACAACTAAATTGAGGATTTTAAAAATACGGATGGGCCTAAAATCCATCCATCTATCAGCCTTTCAACGTCCACTGCTGGACATAGGCCTCCCCAAGAGTACGCCACAACGAGCGGTCCCGTGATGGTGGATAATGCCGTAATCGCCACGTTTGGCAGGCGGGTTGGCGATCGCAGTGGATTATGTAATACTCGAGGAAGTGCTGCTAACCACTCCGCCGGTATTCCCTCAGTCGGCTCTTACGAGTCCCATGGGTGGGACAATTCTAAAGCCCGCCCCACACGGCCTACATGGGCCTAAAGTCATCCATCCATCCATTAGCCTTTTAACGTCCACTGCTGGACATAGGCCTCCCCAAGAATGGGGGATAGTGCCGTAATCGCCACGCTTGGTAGGCGGGTTGGCGATCGCAGTGGATGTTGTTAATACTCGAAGGAGTGCTGCTGCCCACACCTTCGGTATTCCCTCAGTCGGCTCTTACGACTCCCATGGGTGGAGTGGGGTGGGACAATTCTAAAGCCGGCCCCACACGGCAAAGCCGGCCCCACACGGCAACGGCGGGCCTAAAGTATACAGGGAATATGTTTCAAATACTTCTTTTATGCTATCATGGGTAAAGAGGCTTTATATTCTAAGTAATTCTTTTTAGAAACATTTTACATGCAGGGACATTATATTACGTAGACCTACGACTATCTCCAAAGGGGTAGGCAGAGTACCCTCTACCTATGTGGTTACTGCCTGTTAGAATTGTGAGTGAAGAAATAAAGAGTACACTTGTGCACTGTAATACGTGTATGCGTACCTATGTATGACGTCATAGTTTGTATGTTCAGGTATTGTACTACACGTGGAAGCTGTGCTCTGTGGTGTTCTCGCATTTCGTGATGATCAGTCTGGTAGTGGCGTACTGCATCCTTGGAGCGGTTACCTTTGAGCGCCTGGAGTCGCAGCATGAGAAGGAGGTTAGTAACTCTCAGGTGTAATATTTTCTGATGTTCACGAAAATACTTGATATTATGGATTTTTTGCCTTTTAGTATTCCTACTATTTTGGACGCTTTACAATATAGGTACATGGTTATAGTTTTCATAGAAGATTCAGCATATTTTATTATTAAAGAGCAACACCGCGCCGTTGCTAATATAGCAGGCAGAACAAATGTCTCGCGCATGTAAATAGTAGAGATGAACCCTGCACCCGCAGCCATGTACGACCCAAACCAAGTTAACGTCGTAACGTCGACACGGTCAGTAGCAGTAATAATCATTGTAGAACAAAGAATACACGTTATATACTATATTTGAGACTAACTGACTATCTTTTATTAATTAAGAATTGACTTGTAATTTGAAATTGACAGGCCTCGTAGCGTAGTCGGTAGTGTAACCAACTTCCATGCACGAGAAGCGTGGGTTCGATTCCCACTCAGGACAATTATTTGTGTAATGAACACAGATATTTCTACTGCGTCTGGGTGTTTTCTATCTATTACATGTACCTATGTATTTATAAAAAAACGTAATATATGTATTATATCCGTATTCTGGAACCCATAGCACAAGCGCTAAGCTTAGTTTGGGACCAGAGGACGTTGTGTGAAAAAGTCCGTGAATATTTATTTATGAATGTCCTACAGGGAATCCCCAAAATTTTGTTTAAGAATTTAAGGTCAATCATTTCACTAAGGTTTTCTAGCGTTATTGTTTTGAAATAATTTAGTTTTTTACTATTTATAAGACATCCTTTTTACTTTATTATTTGTACAATACCTAAGATGTTTCCTAAATCTTCTTTATATTCACTCAGGGAGTGAGAGGCATAATATGATCTCCACTCAATACCAACGTAGGTAATCCAAAATACTTCGGACCGAATAAACCTAATAAAAATACTACTACTAAGTTAGTGTATGGATTTCGAAAATTTTTAGTGTCGAATGAGAAGTACCAAGATCCTCAGAATCTATTTTTATCATATTGTTAATATGATCAATTTAGATATGAGTATATATTTATATTTTCTTTTTAAATTTTATTTTCTATTTTACAGCGTTATTGAGATTTTTCGTAAAAAAAAAGGAAAAATTCTCAGTAGCAGCTCAGAGTTTGGAAATGTGCCCGGTAGACGTCAATAGGCTCGCCCCTTATTACGTGGGACTTAAACATAGCTGGCGAGTCGTGGGTGTGTAATACACCTCTGCCTACCCCTTCGGGGAATACAGACGTGATGCTATGTTAGATATGTGTGACCTAAATGAGTCCGGTTGATTAACACCAGTCCTGTGGAGTTGTCCTTGTAAATAAAACTCACAATTCACAAAAAATGTTCCTACCACTAAGTTTATTTCGCGTGGAACGATAACTGCTAATAGTGCTGCGAATATTTTCGACTAAACTATATAGGTCTCTATTATTTTTGTCACTTAAGTGTTCATAAAATTTGGAATCCTGTGGAGTTGTCCTTGTAAATAATACCTCACAATTCGGAATAAAACTTCACTTATTAACTATTGGTCTGTTATTAAGACACCGTTGGCCCGTGGCCGTTGGCCGTGTGGGGACGGCTTTAGAATTGTCCCACCCCTCTTTACCCACGGGAGTCGTAAGAGCCGACTGAGGGAATACCGGGGGAGTGGGCAGCAGCACTCCCTCGAGTATTAACAACATCTACTGTGATCGCCAACCCGCCTGCCAAGCGTGGCGATTACGACATTATCCCCCATGACGGGACCGCTCGTTGTGGGGTTCTCTTGGGGAGGCCTATGTCCAACAGTGGATGTTGAAAGGCTGATGGATGGATTAAGACAATACCTAGTGTTTATTATTGGATATAGTCATAAGTTTTTGTTTGTCACATACCAACTGTAAGGACGATACAAAAACTACAAGGTGGCGTTTTCGTTTTTTATTTGTATTTCCCTAATTAAATACTAAAATTGTCAGTTCTGCTTATCATTCGCAATAAGCAAAGTCCATTATTTAAAAGTTTAATTTTACGGCTGAATCTTATATGAAAACATCGCAATTTAATGCTACCCTATTCTGAGTACACCAATCAGAGTGTATTTATGTCTGACTGCAATAGTTTGATATCTGCTTCAGATCTATAATTCTGGCATAATTCTAGCTTCTTCATATCGTCTGCAATTATATATGCTTTAGTATGATATGTATATTCAAACATTCTGAAATGTCGTCTATGAAAATATTGAACAGTATAGGTCCCAGATTGCTCGATCCTTGTGGCGCACCCGAGGTGATTGTATATTCTGACTAGCCTTTGCCAGCGGCTTCGCCGCGGCCAAAAGCTAGTTTTTCGGTTATATCTCAGGTTCCCGATATAGTAGCGGGATAAAATGTCTACCAGTTTTAAATCAAATCAAGGCCTTTTAAATAAAAAAGTTGCATCAAAATCCATCTAGTAGTTTTTGTGTGATGCGCAAACAAACAAACAGACAAACAGATAAACAGACAAACAGACAAAAATTCTAAAAAAATTGTTTTGTGTTTAGACACGCCTATATAGTAATTTTTTCTCAAATATCTTGAATGTACAGACACAGCTCTGTTGCAGTTTTGTAATAGTATAGATGACCGATATCTGTCTACTACCACAAGAACCCATTTTTAATTTCTGAATAAAATATGTATAGTAACCACTTATCGTCAGATGTGCAAATAGGCATACGGATGTATGCTTATTAGCCACCTATGTACTATACAAAAATGCAAAAATTCTTGATGAAAGTAAATAAATAACTCATATAAATGAGAACATATTGATGTTGTGACACTAGTCTGAGTCCATCAATACACGAATGACGGCATCAATCATAAGTTTTTTTGAATGAACAAAATGACTTCAAGCTCACTTCTATTCTAAAATGTAAATGAAACTAATTTATAGTTGTACAACACAAACACGCACATTCCTCGCGTGACGTCTCATTACTGTAAATCACTTTTAACGTGTTTCATCAAAGAGCGGCAAGATTTTACGATAAAGCTTATTGATTTATTTGTTTCGTTACATCTTTCGTGCAGTATTTGAGATGCACTTAGCCAATTGCCTCATATCCTACGGAGATAGTGGCAACTGACACCTAAGATACAACCTAAAAATTGCTTTGGTCTGAACTGGAGGCATAGGCAACGGCTAGTAGGTAAATTAAATAGTTGTATAAAAAATGTACGAGAGCCTGCGCTCAAAAATAAAATTAAAAATGCACATGCAGCACTATTTTGAACACAAAAGTAGACTATCACTATTAAAATCCGTCGTTAACTTTTTTGTTAAGGCGAGAAAAAATGTTCCTAACCGCATACCCCGTTGTTCGGGGCAACGAACAGGGTAGTGTGGGGCCCTCACCCACTAAATAAACCCGCCGTGGTAGGCCACGGGTGTACTTACTTCGGGTCCGAGCGAGTCGGTACTACCGTTTCCTATGTAACAAAGTAGGAAAACCATAGGGAAGGGGATAGGAGGTTGATAGGAAATATAATAGAGGGATGCAATAGTGACGAAGAAGCATGATAGAAAGGAGATGAGCAGAAGGTTAGAGTCTCCGGTGCTCTCACTAAACGAATGAAACAGAATCATTAGCAGGAGAATTTATATTAAATATACCCTGATACCTTGATATAGGCCGTGTGGGGCCGGCTTTAGAATTGTCCCATCCCTCTCCACCCATGGGAGTCGTAAGAGCCGACTGAGGGAATACCGGCGGAGTGGGCAGCAGCACTTTCTCGAGTATTAATAACATCCACTGCGATCGCCAACCCGCCTGCCAAGCGTGGCGATTACGGCAATATCCCCCAAAAAAATGAGCACCCAACAAAAAACGGCCCCCAGTCACGGCAAGTCCGCTATTCCATGGCCTAACGGTAGCGTGCCCGGTAACGGCGGAGCAGGGTGTGCGAAGAATCTCCGGTTGCGGATAGGCTACCATAAATAACGACCTCTGGCCCTGGTAACGCACAACGTTCGGACACTTCGGACCGACGAGAGAATCACCGAGTTGGAAGAGGAATTGAGCAAGATCCACTGGGAATGGGAAAAGTCGAGAGGTCGCGTTTGATGAAGTCTACGCTCCGACCAACACCTGCCCAATATCAGAACCCCGAGAGCTTTCAGCTCGAACTACAAAATCGCTTCCAATGTCTAGATGAGTGTGAATCAGCGAGCGATATGAACAGCAGGTTCGTGCAAACTGTCCACGCGGTCGGGTCGACTTACTTCAAGGCCCGTCGCGTCAGTAGGACTCGTAAACTCTCGGACCATACTCTCAAACTCATGGAGAGGAGAAAAGAAATGATAGTCCAGTCCTCAGCCGATTGGTCCTGCCTAAGGCGGTTAAACAGACAGATCTCCAAGGCTGTGCGGCACGACATTCGCCAATTTAATACTATCTGTATTAAAGAGGCGATAGAGCGGAACCAAGGCTCGAAAGTGTTCGCAAGAGATCTGTCTGTTGGCCAAAGTCAGTTGACTAAACTGAGGACCAACAACGGCACTATCATTTCTTCTCGAGATGAGATCTTGGGAGAGGTCCAGCAGTTCTATGGACAATTGTACAGATCCCAGAGCCCTGCTGTTGGCTTGGTCCAAGACCCCAGATCCAAGCTAACTCGGCACTTTACCGAAGATATCCCGGACGTCAGCCTGCACGAGATCAGAATGGCTCTCAAACAACTAAAGAACGGAAAGGCACCGGGAGACGACGGAATCACCACAGAGCTTCTGAGAGCAGGTGGAAAGTCGGTCTTAAAAGCTCTTCAGAGGCTGTTCAATTCCGTCGTTCTCGGGGGCGACGTTTCAGAGTCGTGGACCAGAAGCGTGGTGGTGCTGTTCTTCAAGAAAGGTGACAGAACCCTCTTGAGGAACCATAGACCCATCTCGCTCTTGAGCCACGTCTATAAGTTGTTTTCGAGGGTCATTACAAATCGACACACGCGTAGGCTTGACGACTTTCAGCCTCCCGAACAAGCCAGTTTCCGAAAAGGCTATAGTACCATAGACCACATTCACACGCTACGCCAGATTATACAGAAAACTGAAGAATACAATCGGCCTCTGTGTCTGGCGTTTGTGGACTATGAGAAAGCCTTCGATTCGATCGAAACTTGGGCGGTGCTGCAGTCCCTTCAGCGGTGCCAAATTGACAATCGGTACATCGAAGTGCTGAAGTGCTTGTATGGAAACGCCACCATGTCAGTCCGTGTTCAGGACAAGAGTACAGGACCGATCCAACTGCAGAGAGGTGTTAGACAAGGAGACGTTATGTCCCGAAACTCTTCACCGCTGTATTGGAAGATGTCTTCAAGCTCTTGAACTGGACCGGATTCGGCATCAACATCAATGGCGAAAACATCACTCACCTTCGATATGCCGACGACATCGTAGTCATGGCAGGCTGGAGGACCTTGGCACCATGCTCAATGATCTCAGCAGGGTTTCCCGACTAGTGGGTCTCAAAATGAACATGGACAAGACGAAAGTCATGTCTAATGTCCATGTCATTTCAGCACTGGTCCTGGTCGGGAGTGCGCTTCTCGAAGTTGTCGACCATTATGTCTACCTGGGACAAACAGTCCAGTTAGGTAGGCACAACTTCGAGAAAGAGGTCAATCGACGAATCCAACTCGGCTGGGCAGCGTTCGGGAAGCTAAGGAAGATCTTCTCGTCCAATATTCCGCAGTGTCTGAAAACGAAGGTCTACGATCAGTGTGTGTTACCAGTGATGACATACGGAACAGAGACGTGGTCTCTGAATGTTGGCCTCATATCAAGGCTCAAAGTAGCTCAGCGGGCCATGGAGCGGGCTATGCTTGGTATTTCCCTACGTGATCGAATCCATAATACGCAGATCCGTAGGAGAACGAGAGTGACCGACATAGCCCGCCTGGTTGCCATGCTGAAGTGGCAATGGGCAGGCCACATCACTCGATGAACCGATAACCGTTGGGGACGAAAGGTTCTCGAGTGGCGACCACGTATCGGATGGCGCAGCGTAGGACGATCCCCCACCAGATGGACCGATGATCTGGTCAAAGCTGCAGGGAGCCGTTGGATGCAGTCGGCACAAGATGGCTCGTTGTGGCGTTCTCTTGGGGAGGCCTATGTCCAGCAGTGGACGTTAAAAGGCTGATGGATGGATGGATGGATGATACCCTGATACTCTGTGAGAGGGTGGTACAGCTCCAGTAATACTGGAATCTTGGCTTTGTCACCAAATAAAGGCTACTGTTAGTTTATTTAATTGTGATTCCTGAATAAAGTTGTAATACAACTTCTTATGTATGCTGGGTTCAATATAAAAAATCTTAAACCTTATAATTAGATAGTGAATTGTTGACAATCACTAAAAAATAATGTTCGCAGGTGAAGGAGAATATATCTCAGATCCGCAGCAATACGACACAGAGCATATGGACGATGACCCGTACCGTTCCGCTCCTTAACCAGACGAACTGGACCTGCGAAGTCGTCGACATGCTCAAGGTATTTCTTCTTTTGTAAAGAGCTTGTATTATATTGCGCATAAACTTTTACCGCAAATAAAGACACAATGTCCGACTATTGCGGGAAAGCCAGAAGGTTTAGCATAAGCTTTGTTTTAAGTGTTTAGTCGACCCCATTCGTATGGTCTGATGCTGGTTGGGCAATACATGTTTAATCTAGCTGATCGTTTGATAATTCTTCAAACCTTAATATGTCAGACAAACGGACGAAACCTAGTTTAGCAGCTATTATTTTAAGTTCTGGTTCATCATATACATGCACCTTCGAAAGCTTCCTCGTACCATACTCTATGGAACGGACTTAGTAAATGTATGCTATTGTACAAGAGTTGAATATATCTGGTTCAATAAATAAATATTCTATCAAACTGTTGGTTTATGTACGTCATTGAGTCGATCAGATGTACTTGGATGATATTTGCAATGAACCTTGGATTGTTAAGTATCTCTAACAGACTGTTGGTACTATCTTTGCGATAAGCCAGATTATGCTGAATATCGATTATAATAAATAATAAATAAAATTTTGATTGATTTATGAGTATATGAAAATAGTGGTAAAATCTAGGATTGTCATCCCTAGTGGAGATCAAAATCTGACACAACAGACACTTCTGATTTTTCGAAATTGTGTCACTCTGTGGTAGGTACACTAATGATCTTTAGGTAAATCGGTGATCAGTTATCTAGGTACGATATGCTAAATTAGTGAAGGGTGTAGGTATGCTAAATCCATGATGATTGGTGGAGTAGCTATGGTGCGAAGAGAAACAAACGAACAAAACGCACTTTCTAATATATATTATTAATAAGGGTTACTGCCCTATGAAGAAAAACATTGCGGAAACCTGTGAGAGAATTTCTCGATAGTGTCTTAAGTCTGCTAATCTGCAATGAGTTAATGTGGCTGACTAGCTATATAACTCATTCTGAAAAGAGGTCGGCTGTGCATAACAGTGGATCAACGATGGTTATTGAAAAAAATAATAATTTTGTCAAATAAGAAATAGACAACTTGATTACTGCAGCTTTGTATTTTTTAAACAACAACAATACAAACACGTTATAAAATTAAACAAATATGAGTTTACTTGGTTCTAATAAAATATATTTTCTAAACATTTCTGATCTATATTTCTTAGCATTTGACATGCTCTGCCACTTTTTAAAGTACAAATTATTTGTGAATAAGGATAAAAAGATTTTTTGTACTAGCGGGAATCGACCCCGCGTCTTTTCCAATCCGGGGGAGTGCTCTAAACCACTGAGCTATAGTACAGATCTTTCGTTCATCCGAATCTCCTTATCAAATTTGTCTTAACGACCAACGCCATCTATTGGAAACGCATTTACATGCAATTATCCAATATAGTAAGTTTAATTTTGCAATTAAAATTCATACTATTCGATGGCGCGATTTTTTAAACATTTTTGATCTATATTTCTTAGCATTTGACATGCTCTGCCACTTTTTAAAGTAAAAGTTATTTGTGAATAAGGAAAAAGAGATTTTTTGTACTATATTGGATAATTATATAGTGGTAATTAATTATTAATTGGTATATAGTAATATATTGGATAATTGCATGTTAATGCGTTTCCAATAGATGGCGTTGGTCGTTAAGACAAATGTGATAAGGAGATTCGGATGATCTAAAGATCTGTACTATAGCTCAGTGGTTTAGAGCACTTCCCCGGATTGAAAAAGACGCGGGTTCGATTCCTGATAGTACAAAAAATCTCTTTTTCCTTATTCACAAATAATTTATATTTTCTAAAAGTGAGATTTACCGCGGGGAGGATTCGGGCCCGTGTCCTTCCCGATCCGGGAGAGTGTTCTGGTTAAGTTAAAGGTTTTCAAACAATAAAGGAATCCATCGTGGGGGTATCCCCAGTCAAGTATTTGACTTGAAGAGGAAACCTAGACGGCGGAGTGGTTTAGATACCGCCCGAGTGTTATGGGTTCGATTCCCACAGAGGACAACTCTTTGTGTGATCCACAAATGGTTGTGCTGAGTATGGGTGTACTTTGGGTCCGTGACATTGTATATTTGTAAAGTCTCCTGCGGTACAAGGATTATTGCTTATTGCAGGATGTTACCTGCCTAACTATAACTTTACCATACTCGCGCAAATTAATGTCGAAAGAAAAGATAAAAACAAAAATGTTTGAAAAATTAAGCTACTCTAGGTAGATACAGTAGTTATGAATTCCATATGTTTATAATCATATATATATATTTATGATAGGGCTAACTTAATCATACTTGATTATAAGCCTCTAAAATTAAATAAAGACAAAAAAACATATTGAGGTCATCCACAATTGGGTTAGTGAACATATTATTTAAATATAAGCTTTCCTACGTTTTTAACTTATAGAATTGGTTCAGAATGTTGGAGGTTTTATTTTATGCTGATTTTTTGATACACCTATTTGTGGGCAATTAACCTCCTTCCCTCAGTCCTGGCTGTCAAATAACATGGCAGTAGTTAGAGGCACCAGAAACCGACCCCAGTGAGACTGGGATGAGGCTAGGGACATTGGTATAAGGCATAGGGACATGATCATTATGATGATGATTTTTGTTTTTGTGCTCAGGACTTCGAGAACGCCATTCTGTTCGAGATGAAGGTCCGCGGCTGGGACGGCAACGAGAGCACAGATACCATCCAGTGGACGTTCTTCGGAGCGCTGTTCTACTCTATTATCGTTATCACTACTATTGGTGAGTAGCACCTATAGGCGTCACGGTTCCAAAGGTATACGCGCTCATGCACTACTCTTTCTCAATGGCAGGTGTGCTAAGGGTTATCTGATGGTGACAACTTCTACTATACCAACTGCTTATTGTTTTTTTTTACAATATATTACGGTATCACTGTTAAGTACGGATCTCCAATCAGAGAGAGAGTGAGTGTTTTAGGCCACAGTATATCACGCTCATCCAGTATGGGTATTATACTTCATAAGCTACCGAAAATAGCTCTCACACATGTTTAACCCTTTTTTTGTTAAGGCAGAAAAGTTGTACCTAACCGCACACTCCTTTCGGTGCAACGAACAGAGTGGTCTGGGGCCCTCGCCCATTAAATAAACCGCCTCTCCGCCTGTACTGGTGGATCGTTGGAACTGTGTGACATTATTTCAGCGGTAGGTACATGTTATAAGACCACCGAAGGAATGTAACATAGTTCAAGTGGCCTGCCAATAAAGGCGGAGGGACGGCACACGTGGGGTTTCTTTAGTGGGTGAAGGCCCCATACTACCCTGTTCATTGCCCCAAACGACAGGGTGTACGGTTAGGAACATTTCTTCCCGCCTTAACAAAACAAAAAAAAATAGGTACATGATGTAACCCTGCAGTGTTTCCTTTCGTAGTGATAATTCAAAAAATATTTAGTGTGTGCTGTGAGAGTCTCAATCTCAGACTTTTTTGTATATTACTGACAATTACACGGCCCACCTGATGGTAAGCGCTTACTGTAGTCTATTGACGCTAGCAACATAGCCATTAATTCCAAGGAAAGGGATAGGAGGTGGAGTAGAAAGATCTTCTGTGAGAAGGCGGCACTTTCCCGATCGAGCCGGCCCATTCACGCTGGTATAAGCCAGGCTCTACCACTAGGAACTAGAGATCGAACTCCATACCCTGTGTTTGCAATCTATAGTCGTACCAGTAGGTTATACTTCAATGTAATATTATTTATTAAAAGTATATATCTATATAAATCGGCGTAATATCACGTAGTAGTGTTTTACACTGTAAGTAAGGCTATGGTCTGCGCTCGCGCCGGTGGGCAATGGCGCCTGGCCACGTGCCAGTTTCCCGCCATTCGCATCAGTTATAATACTCCCATACGAACCGGCGCGCACAATAATGTTTATTTTCGTTATAAAGCCACATCATCGCATACACAATCAGTTTTATTTCGACATTCTTTTGGCATACCAGCTGACAGCGGGCCGCAATCAAATAACAAAACACTAAATCAAGATATACTCGTATATCATATGAAATTCGGTATTATCAATTTTTGGATGAGAAATTCACAACAAGGATGGCAAATGAAAATATGGCCTATCTGATAGTTAGTCGTTACCATGACACGTAGATGGTAGCAACACGAGAGGTATTCCTCGCGCCTTGACAAGAACCTCGCGCATTGACAGTATCTACAGGTGGTGGCTAGGAAGCATGGTATAGATAGAGAGGGAAGAATAGGATTTTCATCCGCAGCGCTCCCACTGACTGAATGAAACACTAGTACGAGAACGTATCATTGCCTTAATTTGGATATTTCTAATGGGTGAGAGGGTGGTACTTTCCCAGTGGGTAGAAGCTTTGTCAAGCTTAGTGCACACATTTTCTTTCTCTCTTTCTCATTATCTTTATATATATAATTCTACGTATAATTGTACGTGTGTATATCACTGAACTCCTCCTAAGCGGCTGGATTTTTTTGTATGCGTTTGGGTGGCCCCTGGATGGTTAAGATTCACATTTGGACCCGGTAGATGGCACCCCGATAGAATTTCAGGATTTTTTTCTTAAATTTTTTCTAATGTAAAAAGACATACCTATCTAACGAATCCAAACGAAACGCTATTGTTTGGACAGGACAACGTCTGTTGGGTCCACTAGTTTGTTATATATTATTATATTTTTTTATGCTTTCAATATTAAATTTTGCTGAAAAAACATTGCATTCAATGTTGATTAAATATTACTCAAAAAGTCAACGGGCACAACTCGGGATCGACCTTAATGTTAGTGAAGTGAAGCCAGATGTTTATGCCCCAAGATCAACAAATATCATCAATACTGTATGTCAAATGTGGGGTTTAGCTCAACATGTTCGGAAACGATAAGTAAGTTGCGACGTTTTCATTATTCGTAAGTCGATTGTCACACGAGTGTTAACGCTTAGTATACCGGGAGTGGGGAGCGCCGTGCACCCCCGGATCAGCTGATCGCTAAAACTATATAAGTGCTTACATCGCTCATTAAAGCGTTCGGGCTCTTAGTATTGTATTCTAATCGTTCGTTTGCAGCAACTATCTGTAAAAGTATAAAGTTTTATACCGTATATTAAAGTTAAAGAAGTTGGTATTTTCGAGTTCTTACGTCAGCACCGCAACTTAGGAATCTAAACCACACAAGAGGTCTAAGCGTAGACACAAGTTTAAATAAAATTAACGAAATAGTTTTTTCACATAACTGTATTCACTTGTTAATAGATATAAACATTATTAATAATATATATATTTATTGTTAAGTTTTACTTCAGTCATGTGCTCTAAAGCAGACTCGTTTTTTTAACCTTTCTCCCCACCTTCCGTCCCGTTTCTCAGAGTTGGCAACGTGCGAGTAATGCCTCTAGTGTTGCTAGCGTATATGGACTACTGTAACCGCTTACCATCAAGTGAGCTGTATGCTTAGCACCCACGTAGAATGAAAAAAATGCTATACAAATCACTAAAGGTAACTACAATAAAATCAAAGAACTTATTATCATTCACAATTTTAATGTCCTTGAAGACACGAGCATCCTTTATGTTGCGGGTGCCTGGTACTCGCCAGATTTCTCTCCTTAGTTCGCGTCCGTCCTACAGGCGACCAAAAAACAACCACACATCACTTTAGAGTCCTAATGACAATTGAGAAAATTAACTAGATATTACAGTTAGTATTAGACAACACATTGCACTACACTGAGTCTAATGTTAACACAACAATCATAATTAGTCTGTATTAGCATATTAGTCGCGGGGCACATCACATCACACTAATTAGTTGAAGTATCCCTGCGGCCCTATCCGACCGGTGGGCCCACCAGGGCCTGTTAAAACCCCTCTACTAGGTCCGATAATACCCGTGGGACCTCCAGGTCCTGTAAGAATAGGTTGCCTTCCATAGCTTGGTCCAATAATACCTGTAGGCCCTCTTGGTCCTACTAAAACGCCATAACCTCGGCCACTTCGGGCGGGACCGATTATTCCTGTAGGTCCACCGGGACCGACTAAGATGGGACGGCGTCCATACCCAGGACCTATGATACCTGTAGGCCCACCGGGGCCGACCAGGACACCTCTCTGCGCGGACTCACTTCGTCGTGTGTCATCTGTAGGCGATGGTCCAATGATGCCTGTTGGGCCTCCAGGTCCTACTAGGACGTCCGGTTTTGACTGTGGTCCAGCCACCCCTCTAGGCCCATCTGGTCCAACTGACTGGTGTTGATGTTTGTCGAAAACACCGATGACGGAGTTTTCGTGGCCATGTCCAGGGCCAAATGCATCGAAGTAACCAGTGAAGATGGAGCTAGGTGGTGGTGGGAATGGTCTTGCCAAATTCTCTCGGCCCGGCAGCAGCATTGGTCGTTCATCTTCTACCTCATTGAAGAACTCTGTAAAATTGGATTTGAATAAGTCAAGGGAACTATTGTAAAAACAAAAATTATTAACAATTATTAATTATAAAAAAGCTAGACGTCGCGGGACGTCTACTAGATGTGAAAACATCGAAATAATTTTGTAGAAATAAAATGATCATAACTTGACAAAGTACCTACTTCATAAGACAAATCAAACGAGTATAAACTCGATGGGTATGGGTCGTTTTCTTACAGAGTTACTGTGGCCACCTTCCAGCTCCATCATCAGATCTTGGATACCATCTAGAGACAAAGTACTCGTCAAGATGAATCATACGATCCCAAACTCGATGGAGCTATGTCATTTTATGACGGAGTTCCTATGGCCACCTTCTAGCTCCATCATCAGACCCTGGATACCATCTACAGACAAAGTACTCGTCAAGACGAATCATACGAGCCCAAACTCGATGGGGTTGCGCCGTTTCATTATAGAGTTCCTATGTCCACCTTCCAGCTCATCATCAGATCAGCTTCGTGTCATTATAATATCGCATTGTCACGTGATATACATATGCGTGTAAAATTTCAGCTCAATCGGAAACCGGGAAGTGTGTCAAATTTAACTTGCAAGAATTGAACAGAACAAGTAAAATAAAAGCGACGCCACGCTAACAGCCGATTTTACCTTCCCTCCGCATTAGATGTTTCACATCAAAATAATTTTATTAGTCAGCTCTACCAGTGCAGTGTTCACCAATATTTTTTGCTGACTTCGATGTAAAGCCGGGACCACATATACGGTACTTGCCGAGTGCGGAGCCAATTATTCCACCGCACCATGAGTAGTGGGAATAGGTGATGTGCAACGATTGTCAGTCCGCCTCACTCAGCTTATTTTCTATAAGTTTCTCTGCTTAAAAGTATACGAATAAGAATATTTTGTGTGATCAAGAGTTGAATTCACATATTTGAGAAAATACCCGATACTAGGCGACTGATGATGCAGTCGGCAAGTCCCTCATATTTGGCCTCAGCTTAAGCTCAATGCAAGCGCAAAATACGAAAAAATATGGTATTAATTAACCGAAAACACAAGTGCATGGGATAGGGCTCGCCAGTCTGAACTCTTCTTCCACCTACCTCACAGCCCAGCGGCATTACGAGCTGGTTACAATTGGAGTGCTCAAAAAGATTGACGTGAACGTTTTTGAGAGTTATTCTGCTAGTCTAAATATGGACAATTATTTTTGGGGTAAATACCTGTCATTCTGAAAGAAAACTACAAAAAAAAAACTATATTCTTGACCCGTAATATGATGGTCTCCTATCAGAGTGAGAGCTTAGATATTCAGGCCATAGCTTGCATAGATAGCTCTTTTACCCGACTATGGTAAAGCCAAAGAGGAGGGTTTATGATTTTAACCCGTATGTATGTATGTTGTATGAGACTAGAAAAATAAGGTATCGTTAAAAGCGTCTTGATTATCCGCTCGTTATAGGGCTATGTGATGTTACACTCAATGCAGTAAAACGCTCGCCGTATGTCCTCCACATAATTAATACAGTTAGTAGCGTTTTCTGCGGGATGAAGCAGTTTTAATGTCAAATGAAATAACTTTATTAGAATTTTAAATATTTTACGTATACAAGTAATCGGGGTTTAGTTATCAAACTTGTGTTGTTTATACATTTATCATGATTTTACTATTTTCTGGTGGTCATATGTCTCCCTAAGAGAACGCCACGACAAGCGCTGCTGTGGCCTCTGCATCTAATGACAATCTAATGGGCATACTACTCTACTCTCACCCATATTTGATACTTATTTAGTCATGATTCAACTATTTCGTTAATATACCAGTAGAAAGATCAAGCAGCTGCTCTTTTTTACCTGTGTGTTGGTTTGCGTTGTTGGGTCGTGAGTAGCAACACAAGTACTTGCTAGCGCCGCAGACAGCCTGTGAAACACACACAAATAAAAGGATTAATACTTTTAAATGCGTTGTTGTTATCGTCAAAGTAATTAACACAGGAGACACGATTAAAAATAACTTCTAATGGGTTGACTCTGAATATTCCAAATTATCCTGACATTAAATTGCATACAATTTTCTTAGTGATTCTCGCGACTTTGTCTGCGGGGAGTTTAGTTATTTCCTATTTTATGCGGAAACTTAATTATTTTTCCAATATAAAAAAAGCCTATGTTACTCCATACAACATCAGCGATCTGCCAGTGTGAAAGTCCTGCCCAAATCGGTCCAGCTGTTCCGGAGATTGGCCAGAACAAACAGCCAGACTGACAAAACAAACAATTCAATTTTATTTATTTGTATATATAAAATATTAAACATAAATTTATTTATTTACTAACTATGGACTAATCCATAGTTAACCATGCAGGCCCAATGCGGGATGGCAGACTGCACAAGTTGAGTGGAGATCCGTGACTCATAGTAGGGAAATAATGGTTTATAAAAAAAATGTTAACTAATAAGAGGTATCGTGACACAATTGACCTCGATACTTCTATCTTGCTAGTCCTACGAGATCACTCATAAGCCACAAGTAAAGCAAAAATAAATATTTACATATTTTTATATATATCTTTAGCATTTGGCATGCTTAGCAACATACATTAATAATGCTGAATTGGCAAAGCATCTGGACGGTATCCAGGAGATGCAGGTTCGAATCCTGCTCGTGACTGTTATTATCGATTTCACATTTTTCACTTTGTGTTTAATAAAGCAAAAATAAATTTAAAAAACAATAATTTTGAGAACAATTATCAAATCAATCACCTCAGAATTGGCCTTTGGAGTGCAGTCTGGCTTGGAGACACACTTGCAGTACTGCAGCGAATCCAAGGTACCGTCGTGAAGCGATGAATAGTATTGGTACTTTGGACTGGAGAAAAGTTACGCACAGAAATAATTTATGCATTAAATATTTAAGATTATGTTATTAGAACAAATTAATCTATCCTAATGAGGAATCATTAGGTAATGCTTTGTTCATAAATACGAGTGGTGAAGAAATATAATCCTTAATAACGGCATGAACTCGCGGCTTATCGTGACTGTATACAGCTTTCGTGCGGCGGTGATTATTAGCAGATTTGTTCTGATGACGGCCAGATTGCGTTTGTTCTACATTAGAAGTCTAGTCTCATATCGTCAATGGATTTTAGATAAATGAAGAAGCAGCGATTGTCTCATGGAGAGACTAACTTGACTACTCAGCAGAGATTCTGGAATAGAATATGCACGGTTGGCATCACCAACTGCATGTCAGAGAGCTGTCTTATGATAAGCTGTTGCTGCAATTTTAGTCTATTAAAGAATAAAGGCAGTTCAAGAATCTATATTGAAATTATTCAGGAATTTGAGCAAACTTTTCCACTATTTTTTCTGTAGATTATTAGATATGATAAAAATAGAATAGATTAAAAATAACATACTCATTATTTAATGGGTAGTTTGCGGGTGCAACGGCTTGGTACTGTTGGTTCCTGTGTCGGTCCACCATGACGGGAAAGCGTCCGGAGCCGGGAGGGCGGTTATAGAAGCCGTCTGTCTCTACAGGCTCCCGGAATGGTAGCTCATCATTCTGTTTATTGTCTTGTTTTTTTCTAGAAATAAATAATTTAATGATGATAATATTTCCATTAAAATTAACTCATGTTCATCAGTGCGACAAAAATGAGATTACTGTGAGACCTCAATCCAAAAATTCAATAAAACCTAATTTAATTTTTCGATTGAGGGCCTGCTTATTGATCATACAATCTTCTGGAATCTATCTATCGTTACTATTACAAAGTATCGTGTCTTCACATAGAAGATATATGATAAAATGTATATATTAGGCTTTGTGGGTATCTCTGAACCGGAAACAATATTTGTACATAATAACCTAAAAACTAGCTTTTAACGTTAGCCTTTGCATCAAAGGCTAGTTATACAATATTAATGGTGTTGTTTAAATATTTCGACAAAATTATAGACTCCTATTAATGAGCCTGGGAAACGTTTGTTTAGTAGATACACTACGAATAGACACAAAAGATTCTGGAACAAGAATTATATCAGATCGATGTGTAATACTTAGTTGCGTACACGAACGTTGTGTAACTTTACATAGATGTATGCAAGGGATTACTAAGTATCCATTTAAGGACCTATCTATTGGTACAATATGTTGGGCAAGTTTTTCTATAGAACTAAAAGGATTTAAGCTATAATTTATCATAAAGGCCCTTTTTTTGTCAGGTAACCTTTTATACACGGCGGACTGGGAGATTATGTCGGACTCCGGACGCGGCGATTACCTTATGGGAAAACCTAGTGCTATGCCACGCCGTATACCGACTAAAACCTGACAGTGTTCCTTCAGATGACCTGTCGCCCAGGGAGGAGGATCACACTCATCGTATTCCTCATTCCCCCCCGGGCAGGTCTTGGCCGCCTTGTTCCATAACTAGGCGCCCTCGCCTGTTTTGGAGAGCCTAGCCCTCCCTTCTTAGAGAGGCGCGCGCGGTACACGGACGCGCCGCCGTCTCGGGCCTGCTTCTGTTAAGGCAACGGACGGCCCTACGTCCGTGGCCCTTAGGCCAGCGCTCATGGGGGCTGGAGATCGTTCAGCACCCTTCAGTGCCCGGTGCGTCTTCTGCGGGCTGAGAGGCTGGTAGTCACTTCAGTTCCCTTTCCGCCACCTCTTTGGCATACATCACTTCCTCGCAAAATGAGGCAGCGGACACCTATGTACTCTCGCTCCGAACCATGGACAGGACCAAGGTCGGTAGCGAGAGTACTCCTACGTCTGTTGCCTCGATCAGATCACGACACACAGGCATTGGCCCTGTGTTAACAGACTTCAGAATCTGTTGATTAAGCTCATAATTTACATTCATATCCTCAAATACATACATCATTTCCTAAAGGTTCGTGCAATGCGAGGCGCTTAGACTGGCGGTAAATTCAATACTTTTGGTTTATCACTAAGTCATCAAATCTACCAAATCTATTTGTTTCGTGAAATCTATAGCTTCTGACTTACTAAATATCTCTTTACTTTTGATTAGCTTGATTTATTATAACAAACACAAACTTACGAGAGCATTGAGTAGTTATTTGTAACCGCTTACACCAGATCAATTGCTTCATGTAGCTGTGTTACTTACGTCATGTTGTTACAAAAACTTACTCTAGTTCATTTGTTAACAAGTGAAATATGTTCACTGATACTTTTTCAATCAACTTTAAGCGATGACTTGATGATTTTAACAATGAATGAGTTTCAATTAGGCAAACAAATAACATTCTTTACTTAATAGATATATTGTATTGGGTAGGCCTCGTCGGGAGCTAGCACACTGCTGCACCGTCAGGAACAGCAGGTCCGAGTGTCAGGAATGTTTCAAATGCGGCCAAACGCAACAGTTATTTTTTTTCGGTTCACCTAAACGTAACTTCAATGGTAACCGATGCCCACCGACCTTAGTTTAACCAGGAATACAAACAAGCGGTAGCTTACGGTGAAAAAATTGCTCTTTATAAATCTCGTTTAAATAAGGACATGTCATAACGCTCGCAAAATACACTAGCGGCAAGTTCGTTCCAGGCGAAATTCTCTAAACGTAACTTGCTGATTATAAATCTATATCTGTTTGTACTAATATAAAGCTGTAAAAGAGCTATGTCTGTACATTTATGATATTTAAGAAAAAAATACTGTATTACTATAATTAACTCTGAATTGGCAAAACATCTGGGACGGTAGTCTAGGAGATACAGGTTGAAATCCTGCTCATTTTCACACTGTGTTTTTTTTTGGAATTATGTTGGTGTTTGCTCGCACGTCAATCAATAACTACTAAATAGATTTTAATAGAGCTTACATTGTTTGATAGATCTTGAATAGTCTTAAAACCTAGTACACACTACTAAGTACTACTACATCGGGAACCTGAGATATAAACTAAAAACTATTAACTAAAAAAAAACTATTAACTAAAAAAAAACTAGTAACTAAATCCTAGAACTTGTTATATATAAAACAGTGTATTGCGTGTTAAGTCGTGAACTATTTACTATGTTGTAACAGCGACTTTTTCAACTGCTTGTCCTGAATGTTTTTACTGGTGTTTCGGTGGATTACTTTTTGTTAGTGTTAAATATAACCTGTGTGAATCATTGTGGCATTTGGTGGCGATTACTAAAGCATTTCAATTATATAATTATTGTGCCTATGATTAGTATTTGATATGTAATTGAGGTGCGTTTAGTTAATGTTGCGTGGAAGGTCATATACTTTGATTATATTTTCCTGTTTATATAAAAAAGATGTATCGATGTTAGTAATCTATAATTTTTAAAATTTCGTTGAAGTTACAGCTATTGTATCGAAATATCAATACTAAACTTATAATTAAATTACTTGTCTGAGTGCTAGATCACATCTTCAAAATAACAAGTTATTTTTTTAACTAAACATAGTGATCTAACTATCTAACTTGCATGCCTGAAATTCCATGGGTTCTGCTCTTCTGGCCTTTGCCACCTCTGATTAGGTCGAGTACAGACACGAGAAAGAACGGAGTGATTTCCGAGACAACAAGTGACAGAGAGGAGTGGAAGAAAAAAACATTTTCTACCGACCTCACATAATGTGGGGAAAAAACAAAAAGATTCAGATTTAAGACCTAAGAAATTCTGTGAGCCTTCTACGACAACAGGATGTTCTAATGTTCAATTATAACAGATTCCTTTGTTGAGTCGTCAGAGACAACAATTACCAGCACGTGTGTTACTACAAACATTTATCTATCACACTATAATCGTCATAGTCAATATAATATAATGGCTTATTGTTCCTTTAACATGTCATTCATCATGTTCATTTATTTGTAGAGCAAATTCCTTGTGTCATAGATTCAATACCTAGGATAAATCATTTGTTCAATCCACTGTTATTTGTCATATAAAATCATTTGTTTAATCCACTGTTATTTGTCATAAGTCTTACAGTTTATCTATCTATAAATAGTTGACAAAATCCCAATCCGAATCTGTCCGTTTCTTAGCTTATGTAACGACTTCTTCTAAATATCGCCACAGACTTAAAGATTCCACTTTCGATTAGATATTTTTCAATTAAGGTTTATGTGTCGTGAATAGCCCTTTTAATTATGTAAGTATAATTATCAACACGCACTCCTCAAATATCTATACTCTCTGAGATTACCCGAACAACCAAACTAACAAAACATTACCTTTTTATAATATTTATTAGTATAGATAACTCCCAAACAAACTTTTTTTTTTAGTTGAGGCACTCAAACTATACTACAACAACAACAACACATTAGTGTTTAAGAAAAAAGTGAAATGTGAGTTATTTTCAGAAACCGCTGTATCTAATTGAAATTTTTTTCACCATTCGAAATTTACATTAAAGAATTTGTTTTGAGGTGGTACCAATATCACCTCTTCAGCCCCGAACCACTCGAGTACGCAGTACGGTTTATCTTTATCTCCTGGAAACGTTTCACCTTTAGCAGAGGTTTAAAAAGAGCTCTTCGCTCTCTTCTCACGTTTGGCTGTACCCCTGGTGTTTTGAAATTCCATAAACGGTGGTTACTAGTTACCATCAGGCGGGCCCATTGCTCGTCATCATTGGCCAATGGCAATAAAAACTAAAATTTTAAAACAATTGTGTATACTTATGAACACGCGTTAGAAGTTATACCAACTTCTTATTATTCTTTATTTAAATATCACAAAGAAAACTAAAATGTTGACTACAGCTAACTTCAGGGTGTCGGTTTTTCGTGACGGTGTGCGCGCGCATCGTAAAAATTTACTCTCATCATTTTTCCCTAACGCGCCAAAAGAAGTATAACTTCGAAAATGAACGAAAGGCCGTATCAATTAAAAATTTTGATATAAATGTCTCTTAGGGAACATCAGGTTTTGCTCGCAGTGAGCCACGGGGAAAGCTAGTAATACTAATTTTAAACATAGGCACTGACAGTATAACGAGCGGTTATTTTTTTGTTTGGAATAGATACATTTTGAAACTTTTAAACTTATTTTTAGAAAGCTACATTATTCTAAAATAACATAGTGATAGGTTAGATCAGTAATGCAATGACATCGCGCAGTGCTTAGGACTAATAAAACATAAAGGGGTATCTTGACTCATAGTTATAGACTAAGTATTATTTCAATTAGCGTGTCAGCTTTACCGGAGTGCGTGGCGTAAGCCGGTGTCGTGCGAACTATTGTGAGTAGCCGATGCAAGCCGAATGTCGGCCAAGGTGCCGAAACCCGCCTGAGTGTAACAATGCGAATATATACATCATGCTTTTACTGTAGCTTATTAAAAAATTGATGATTGAGGTGTAAGGTTTTACATACTAACCTTCCATGGATAATTATCTAGATTTTTTTATATAAGCATAATAAAACTTTACAATAATCTCCTCATTGCGGAGGACTTTATAGGCAAACTTTTAAAACAATAAATTGTACTTATACCTAAATTCAGAACAACCACTTATGGCGCACACAAAGATTTGTAATTGATCAACAGTGCAACTCAAATGTTCAAATATTTATAAGATCCAGAAACATTTGTCTGAAATATGTCAGGAATAGTAGGTTTTCAACAAAGAGTAAATTTAACACAAAGTGTGAAAATGTGAAATCGAAAATAAGTCACGAGCAGGATTTGAAACTGCATCTCCTAGAATACCATCCTAGATGCTTCACTTATAGTGTTAATATATAGATATAATATGTCTATAAGCATTTAAAATGCTAAAAATATACGTAAAAATATCAAAAAAGAGTGTATTATTTCTAACCGCGAGCTTCATGTTCAAATTCTAGGCCAGGCAAAAGTGTAATTTTATTTTCTGATAATTATCACTTTCATTAATAATTATGTTGGAATGGTGTCGTAGGTGTTCCATTACACCACTGAAGGAATGGAATATATATAGTTCCGGTGGCCCGCCTATAAAGGCGGAGAGACTGCACAAGGTAGGTTTCTTTAGTTGGCGAGGGCCCCACACTACCCTGTTGGTTACCCTGAACGACGGGGTGTGCGGTTAGGTACTTACATTTTATTTTTGTTAAGGCGGGAAAAAATGTTCCTAACCTGTCGTTCGGGGCAACGACCAGGGTAGTGTGGGGCCTTCGCCAAACCCGCCGTGTGCCATCTCTCCGCCTTTGTTGGCGGGCCACTGGAACTATGTTACATTCCTTCGGTGGTCCGGTATACCTAGCCTAGCCCTACCTATGTTTGCCCTTTAGGACAAAGCACGAGTCTATGAAAATAGTGAACATAGGCAAAAACTTGTGGTCAACGTTGGGACAGTAAGTGTTGTAAGTAATCAATTATAAATTATCCCAAAATAGAGTCTGCTTAAGTAAAGCTTATAAATATTTTGTAAGCTTTTTCCTTAAAGCCTTTTGGATGTGACCGAAGGTTGAGATGAAGGCTGCCGTTGGAAGGTGGGTGAGATCCATAAAAAGAGTAATGTGATTGTAAACATTGACCCACTTGGATATTTTGAGTTATTATACAAGTTAAAATAATAATTGCTGTGTTAAGGAATATTATTTGTTAAAACAGATAAAACAAATATTTTTCTATTTATTACGCCTTGTAAGAGAAACATGATTTTAAATAAATACAGGTTAGTTCCTTTGGTCTATCAGCGTAAATGAAAACGTGAACTTCAAATCCTGTCTGTCTGTTAAAATAAACTTCATCACTTTGTCCGTAGATATCAAACCTCGTATATTGGAAGTAAGTAAGAACCATGAAATTCTACTTCTTCATTTTCTACTCTGGGGAGAAAGTTATAAAGGAGTTAAATATTATTTTCATTGGTAAATCGTATCCAGAAATTAACATATTTCATCAGAATACATATAATTATTGTATAACTCACTTCAATCATGCACAACATTAAGTCATTTGAATAAAAAAAGACTTTTATAAACATTAAAAGCCCTACATGTCTAAAACAATAAATATTCATACCGATACTAAAGTATTTAAAGACAAAACATTTGAATATTGTTTATGAGCAACTTATGTAACGACATTATAATAAGCAGCACCTATTGACTGATAAAGTGATCGCTTGGTAGACTTAGACCCAGGACTGGAAAAACAGAATTAGGCACATCTGAGACCTCCAACATTTTTTTTCTCCTTCTATGTTCCATTATCTCGTACGAGTCTTCTCTCGGAGTGAATGGAGTTTAGCCATAGTCCACCTCAAGACCCGTCGAGGATATATGTTAGTCATGCAGGTTTCTTCATGATATTGTACTTCACCCCGTGAAATGATATATTTGTCAGTGAATACATACAAATAATTCTTGCGTTCCGTTGTCTACTTCGGTCTGGTGATTGATCTTGATACCATTATATTTGCAGTCTTTGGTGTTACGACTAAGCTAAGCTAGAATATTTTCTAACCAGCCAGCGTAGGCTGTAAACTCCATTAGAAGAGGAGAGGGATAGGAGATAAAGTATGATTGACAAGGTATGAAAAGGTGGTAAGAACGAATAACAGCATGAGAGAGATAACTCTACATTTTCAATAATTAAATATTTGACATTGACATTTTGTGAGTTCTAAATACGTAATTTATAAAACAAATGAACATTTAAATATTTATGATTGCAAAGTTTCGATAATATCGGGCTCCCCCAAGGCTGGAGTCAAGGTGTTCTGATGAGCTAAACAGCTGAATCATTAATCTAGGTCAACACAATAAGTAATTTTATATGGCGATAAAACCCACGTTTAGATTAATTTTAGAAATATAAATCCTTTTAAAACAATGACAATCTATTTTGCATACCGCCATCTATTGTTAAATAGAAACAGTTTGTATGGAACACATTCTGACCATGCATGGAATAAAAATTAAATAGCGCTTTTGATGTGAAAGGGAGTTCGCTTTATCATGACTTTGTATATATTACACAAGGACAATGCCGATTATTTTTAAAGGGATATTTATTGTTAGTGCTCAGAGAAAAATATTCTTCGGATAAAATCACCACTATTGCACATATCCTTACGTTGCTGTAGATAAACAACTTAATTGCCCTGTACGTATATCACTATAGAATAGGGATTCGATATTTTTAATTCCGTAAGGTCATCTAGGTACCATCACTTCAGCTATGAAGAAATAAAACATACCTACACGAGAATGTGGACTTACTTGGCTGAACTATCTTGATCGTAGAATCCTATTTTGGTGTCTATTCTGACAGATTCTGCACCCTTCGGCCAACTCCATTTTTCTGCGTAGCTACCAGTAGCTAGCGCCACCATACACCATACTACTCCTGAAAAGTAAAGCCAATCTATTAAACAACTTAACATCAAAATAAAGTTGGCTAATGTGTATTTTAATCCAACTAAAAGTATTTTGCATCTCTAAGAAAAAATATAAAACTCAGTAAGTAAATGCATTTCGGAATTATTTGCGGCTGTGATAACAGCCTGGTGGAGGAACATTATAGCCTGGTGGAGGAACATTATAGCCTGTAAACTTCAGAGTTTTTCTCGAAGGAAGCCGTTATGAAGTCTACCTGCACGTGCGCACATTTTTATATCGGGTTATAGCCTAAATGTCTATTGCATTATTTAGCTGCACATATACTCGTAAACAATAATATTGTCTTCATTAGATAAACATTAGACAATAGATTACACCTCTTAGCAGCGATGATTCACTCAAAATCTTTGTTAATAGATAATTATTATAAACACAGATAGTAAGTACCACGGCGTATAGGACCGGCCAGTTTACAAATACCCTTTGTTTCATAATTATGAAATACAAGCATTGTCATTAAGTAATGTAATTTTGATATAATTAGTCATTATTGAAGTGAGTCACTGTTCAGTTTGCGATGTGACTGCTTAGTGGTAAAAAGTCTGACAAGACAGAGGGGTCTCTAAATGAAGTTATAACAGATTTTTGATCTGTATTTTAGCACTTGACATGCTCAGCTACCTTAAAGCAAATTATTATTTGTGAAAATTTGGAAAAAGAGAACTTTAGTGCGAGCGGGAATCATACCTGCTCTAACCACTAAGCACTTCGAACACTTTAGCACTTCCCCGGATTAGAAGGAATGCAGGTTTCCACATTTGCACAAATAATTTGTTCTTTACCGAAGGATGGGTTCTAGAATTACTTGGGAAGAAAATTTTCTATTTCACGATTATAGCAAATCTATAGTTGACTACTGCCTATGTTTGGAATTCATTGAAGTGTTATGCAGTTTTCGTGATGTAGCGATTGTCAGACTTATATATATATATATATATATATATATATATATATATATATATATATATATATATATATCGGACGGGCATTCTGCGTTCCACTTTGGAATACTAAAGTCATACGTATACTATTGATTTCGTACTGAACTGGCGTGGCGAGAGACTCTCGAGCGTATGTAGTATCGATCTCAAAACGTGAATCGAACTTAATCCCTCTGTATTTTCAGTCGTAGGTCTGATCATGGCTAATATTTATTACTAGCAATTTGACGCATCTTCGGGCGGGTGCACGTTATTGATGAAGAAAATCATTAGGACCGTTTAAGAACTAAAATTCTTTTGTATTTTATCGTAATGTAAGTATTAGCCAGCATGTGCTGCGAATAAGGTTTTCGCAGTTTGTTCAATGCACCGCGCATTGAACAAACTGCAATTACCGGAAACCGAATTTATATTATACAATTTATTATTGGAACATATTTAAAACATTTTTTAAAACACCATGCATAAAACAATAATTTTTTTGTCACGGGGAACTTTAAAATATATGATTTAACGGACATGTACACCCAGATTCACAACAAAAATTTGTGTGCTACACAAAGAGGTTGCCCTGTGTGGGAATCGAACCCACAACACTTTGACGCGATCGGCACTCTCACACTTACCGATGTGTGCAGTGAAGACAAAATTAACTTGGTCACAGACTCAGATTGACGAAAGTGAGATGGGTCAAACTTGCCAGCTCCCGATAGTGTGTGAGCCACAGCCTACAAAACATAAATTCTCAAAGTGCCAAACTACTGCTCATTGTGTGAATTCACCATTCACGCTCGTCATCTTCAGCTTTACCCCTAAAGTATTACAAGCATTTTGCGAGGACTTCAAAACCAGACCAGTGATCAGTAAGATTGAATTTTATGCCGTTGCTTGACTTTGTCCCCTAGTTGAATGTGTGTGCTGCGCAGGTTTCTTAGTTAGTCGTCGTCGAATAAGTGGCTATACGAGGTGTATTGCTTGCCTCTTCGGGGATACAGGCGTGATGTGATGCTGCTACAATGATGGCCACAGAATATGAAGAGTAAAAATAATTAAAATAATTATACATATACCTCACTTCTTTTTCTTCTTTATAATACTAAATATGAAAGTTTGTATATTTGGATATTTGTTAATCAATTACGTAAGAACGGCTAAACAGATTTGTATAAAATTCCTGTGCGATTATCTAGAAACTAACTACTTTGTTGGCGAGATTTACTTCTCTTCTGAGATTCAGAGATGTCATTCCTCACTTTAATTTATTTTGACCACATTTTGTTTACTTACTTATCATAACGTCCATCAGCCTTGCGGGGTAGGCAGAAAGAACAGAGTGCCAAAAGGCTTCTTGCTTACATCTCTCGCTTCCACGACTTTCATAATTCTCTTCATACATGCTCGACGGTTTCAGAGACTCCTGACTCTACCTTCCTTCAATACATGACCAATTTGGTCTAGGTAGGTGAGTCTCAAGCGAATAGGTATGAAAGAGAGTATTGGTGTAAAGGTGCGAAAGGGAATGCTCCGATGGTTCGGACATGTGGAAAGAATGCCGGACGAGCGACTTGCTAAGAAGATATACAATGCGAAAGTGGAAGGAGGTAGGTACAGGGGGAGACTGAGACTTACCTACCTAGACCAAATTGGTCATGTATTGACGGAAGGTGGAGTCAGGAGTCTCCGAAACCGGCGAGCGTGTATCAAGAGAGTTATGAATGTTGAGGAAGCGAGAGATGTATGCAAGAATAGAACCTCCTGGCACTCTGTTCTCTCTGCCTACCCCGCAAGGGAAATGGCGTGATGATAAGTTAGTTAAGTTAAGTTAGTTAGGTGAGTCTCCGTCGCCCTCTGTACCTACATCCTTCCACTTTCGCATTGTTTCTTAACCAATCGCTCGTCCGGCATTCTTTCCAAATTTCCGAACCATCAGCGCATTCCTTTTCGCATCTTTACACCAATAGGTATTCTATTTCAGAGCTACTCGCTCTCTTACGTCGTCCTAACCTAACCGAATTCTTATCCATTTCAAACGCACTTTAACTGGTGGTAACCCATTACCCGCCTCCCAGAGCAAATGTCTCCTCTCGAGGTAAGCTTCCAGCAGCTTCCGGAGGCACTCCATTTAATAATTTGACAAAATAAGACAATCTTGCAATACATGGGAGGCAACCATAACTAAGCTGAAAAAATATTAGCAGATAGGGGCAAGTCCCTAGTGGACTCGATAATGTTATCTCACAATGTTTGTCCGTCAGTATACTGATGTAAGTATTTACGTATGAATTCAAATAATTTCGCTTAAAAATTTAAGATAGTTATTAATGGTGCATGCGTAAGGCGGGATACGATTCCTGGGTCACATCAAATTTTATTGTAGCATTAAATCTGAAATTGTGACCCATAGACATTGGTTTAAATAATCTCTAAAGAGGGTATTTTGACTCATATTACGTTTTTATAAACTTGTTAGACTATAAAATATATTTTTTAATTATATCTAGTTTTGTATAAAATACATTTGAACTGTATAAAACAAATAAAATAAATAAGATATTATTAAAAACATATAAAATAACATTTTGTAAATATCTACATTTGTTTACATGAATATTAAATTGATTTTTATTTATTTAATTACGTACTAAAAGAAAATATGAATCAAAAAACGTATAATACATAAAACCATTAAAGTACTTATATTTAAAAATTGTAATACATTAGAATATTAAAAATTAATTAATTAAATAGTTTTATTAGTTTTTATTTTCACTTTGTGTTTAATGTATAGTGCTAAGCATGTCAAATGCTACAAATATATATAAAAAATATCTAAATAATTAGTTTTAAATATTTTTTAGAAATATTTGCAAAAATATAAAAATTAAAATACGTACCAATATTCATGTTAATTTCACACTAAAATACTTGTAATTGTTGTTAATAGTACTTGTATTATTAATTTAAAAATAAATATAAATTCACAGTAAATAAAGCCGCGTGTATACAGCGACCACTCTGTTCGCCCTCTGTTATGTAACTGGTAGTGATTTACGAACTGATTTTCAGGTGCACTTGCGAAGCTGCGCAAGTGCTGCGCCGCTAAAATGCGCTAACACTACATTACTTCAACTTTTACTTTTGTAGATATATTTATTTTGTCGTCATTGCCTCCCTTTGTATATAAATAACATTGTAATTTCAATTTAAATCATAGCACAATCATACGCAAACTGCTATCCTGTTTTCTGCTGAATCGGAACAACAATGTTAAAGTACGTGCAAGACGGTTTCAATATTATTAACAAATGGCTTCAATACAATTGTCTAACAATAAATGCAGATAAGACGACCTAAATAAAGTTTTCAATGCGAAAACAAAATGTAATTCAGATTAACGCAAAACTCTTTGCACATCATCTGCCTCGGTGGCACTCTTTGCATATTATGCATTTTAAATGTATCTCACGTTACGCATCGGTTTCAAAATTATTATACATTGGCTGGGCATGTGGTGCACCCTAGTCTTTGATGGTATCATCTACCATAGCGGTAGTTCGCACAAAATAAAAAATAGGTACGCGTCATTTTAGCGGCGATATACCCACTAATAATGTTGAGTGTTTTAGTTGAAGGTCATACTCACTTCACTATTGTGAAGCACCAACCAGTCCACTCCTTCACGAATGGTGGGGATGAGATCTGGGAGATTAAAGAATACTCTTATCTTAATGTAAGCTAACAAATTATAAAGCGTCTACGTTGGA
This sequence comes from Leucoma salicis, assembly GCA_948253155.1. Lineage (NCBI taxonomy): Eukaryota > Metazoa > Arthropoda > Insecta > Lepidoptera > Erebidae > Leucoma > Leucoma salicis. The sequence goes on along the minus strand of OX411815.1, from coordinate 26,178,361 downwards.
TGGTTTAGTGGCTCATTTCCTACATACGACAAATATTTGTGTCATCAACTAAGTCGTTCGCAGCATGCGGAGTACTGCATATCTTTGGACAGGACTTGCTGCGGGGGGCCATTCCTAAGTTACGTTAAACTAAATTCTGCTTTTGTAGACGCTTCCATATTTTTTATTTTATTTATTTATAACTTTAGCAAAAAATTGGTACGCGGCGGACTTAATGCCGTAGGCATTCTCTACCAGTCAACCTGGGGCAGAACAGAGATTTATGTTTTACAAGATATATAAACAAATACTATAATACACTTACTTATATGACAAATAATATAAAATAACCATATATATATATATATACATGCATATATATAAATACAATATACTTACATAAATATTTTATAAGAAATCGAATAGATGTGAGTTATTAAATTAGAGAAGACTCAGCCAAAATACGGGAATATAACTCCCGCACCCTGGATTTGAATGTTACATGACTTGTAGCCATTCTGAGCTCTAATGGCAACGCATTCCAGAGCAGAATAGCCTGTACATTGAAGGAAGAATGGACAAGGCTAGAGGTGTGAGAGGGACAGTGAAGAAGAAGATTGCTAGAAGAGCGAAGGAGTCGGTCATGAGTAGTAAAGAGAAATTGGAAATGGGACTTTAATTAAATGGGAGCATTAGGAGAATTTAAGAGAGAATATAACAATGACACAGCGTGTAAACTGCGCCTTTGCCGAATGGGTAACCAGTTTAGTTCTGTGCGAAATTTTGGAACATGATCAAATTTGCGAAGATTAAAAACGAATCGAATGCAATTGTTGAGAAGTCGGTCAAGTTTATTGAGCAGATCTGCATTCAGGTCGAATTAACACACATCAGCATAATCGATGATAAGGAAAATTAAGGTCCGCATCAACGTTGCTTTGGTCGCGATTGGAAGAAAGTTCTTAAAACGATAGAGTGAGCGAAGCGATCCTGTAACATTCCGACTAATATGAGTAACTTGCGTTTTCCACTCAAGCGTACTGTCTACAAATAGGCCAAGGTCCTTAACAGAATTGCTGTATGGTATGACAATACCGTCGTAGACTATTGGTGGCAGACTGGTTATATTGGTAACACTGAGTAAGCGAGAACTACCCAGTAAGATGGACTGACATTTGTCTGTGTTTATACATAGACCAAATTTTGCAGACCAGTTTTTAATTGCTGCTAAATCATTGTTTATAGCAGCAATTGCTGACTGAAGATCACTCACCCTGGCTTGAGTATATATTTGTAGGTCATCAGCATACAAATGATACGCACATCGAAGTTCATGAGTTATAAGATTGATGAAAAGAGAGCAGAGAAGAGGAGAAAGTACACCGCCTTGAGGGACACCAGAACATAAGTCACACCACCTGGACGATGTATCGTCTATGCGAACAGCCCTGAAGATAAGATGAGAACCATTCCAAGGCACCCGATGAAGTCATTAGATGGGAAAGGATAGATAGTAGGATATTATGGCTGATGACATTAAAGGCATTTGAGAAGTCTATTAGAACCAGCACTGTTATAAGGGTGTTCTCCATACCCGCCTTAATGTCACCAGTCACTTTTGAGAGTGCAGATACAGTGCTGTGCCCAGGCCTGAAACCCGACTGTAATGTGCTCAAAAGGTTATTAGTATAGACAAACTTACACAACTGTTTATGCACGCAGAGCTCGAGAACTTTGGAAAGAAAAGGAAGGATAGAGATAGGACGATAATCATTAGGAAGACTAGGATTAGAAATTTTGGGCAAAGGGCGAACATACGCCTTGCGCTAAGCAGTGGGAAAAACACCGCACTCGAGGGAAAAGTTTAGGATGTGTGAGATAGGGTCCAACAAATGATCGAGGATAGTAATAATCATGCGGCGATGCACGAAGTAAATATTATGTCTAAATGTAGACCCTTTTCTTACCTTGTACATAGTACATTATAATTTAAAAAAAAATAAGTAAACTGCATACGCCATGTTTTCTTAGACTCCTCTCATTTCCCCGATCGAGCTGGCCCGTTCGTTCTGGGATAAACAAGCCTCTGCCACTAGACATTCTACACACTTCTCACACTCTCTTCTAAATAGGACCAATTTCACCGTCTTCCATATTTGGAAACTAGTTCGTATGCTAAATACTAGTCCCCTCAGCTCATGTTCGAGGGCCTCGAGGTCCGAGTCGAAACGACTAGCCCCTAGACTCTTCATGGCTTCCTCCTATACTTAACCTTACCAGTAAAAACATTGAGGGAGTAAAATATGCATTGCCATCAGAATGCTGAAGGCTGCGTATAACATCTATTGTTTCGATATCAGCCTATTAATTTAGAACACTCTGATTGTGAAACATGCATTGTTCTCTACATCATACGTAAACTCCGAAGTTGAGAGTTGTGATAGCGGGTATATTTTATGCGGATGGCGATTGCAGTAGAAAATCTTAATATGTATAAGCAAAATATCATTCACTCACTCATCACCAGATCACTAAAACTATAGACCTGTTTGACATGAAATTTGCTAGAGTTATTCTGTTTTGAATGTTGAGTCAAGCACATCCAGGGGAAGGAATGGAGTGGTGGCAGTTGTATTCTTAGTTAGTCACCGAGGAAATAATATAACTGATATGATGGAAAAAAAAAGAACTAGACGTCGCGGGACGTCCAGCAGATGTGAAAACATCTAAATTATTTTGTAGAAATAAAATGATCATAACTTGACAAAGAAGATGAATCAAACGAGTATAAACTCGATAGGGTTGCGTCTCTTCATTATAGAGTTACTGTGGCCACCTTCCAGCTCCATCGTCAGACTCTGGATACCATCTAGAGACAAAGTACTCGTCAAGACAAATCATACGAGCCCAAACTCGATGGAGTTATGTTGTTTTATAACGGAGTTCCTATGGCCACCTTCTAGCTCCATCATCAGACCCTGGATACCATCTAAAGACAAAGTGCTCGTCAAGACTATTCAAACGTGTCCAAACTCGATGGGGTTGCGTCGTTTAATTATAGAGTTCCTGTGCCCACCTTCCTGCTTCATCATCAGCCCCTGGATACCATCTAGACACAAAGTACTCGGCAAGACGAATCATACGAGCCCAGAGTCACGTGATATACACATGCTTGTAAAATTTCAGCTCAATCGGAAACCGGGAAGTGTGTCAAATTTAACTTGCAAGATTTGAACGGGACAAGTACAATAAAAGCGTCGCCACGCTAACAGCCAATTTTACCTTCCCTCCGCATTAGATGTTTCACATCAAAATTCTAACACTTGATAGTTCTATTAATAGATTAGCGCATTTAGAAAGAAACTCTTCAGCTGTTGTTATACTCATGGTATAGACTATAGATATCTGTTATAATAGCCATATATCTATACTATTAGCTATTTGTTCATGCGAGGGAACGTGAAGGCGGCCTCGCTGGTATCCGCTGGTTGTAGTGACGGAAACATTTTCGATTTCACAAAATAAACTTGATTCTGTCTGATAGATAATATAATGCTAACTACCTGTGTGTCCATGATACTCTAATGATACGGAAAATACGCTGGTATTACCAAAATAGTTAAACAGCGTGAGATTTTATCGGCATTTCGAAATATATTGACCAACACACTGTCTTGGGTGAAATAAAGTTTCCACGTTCTCGCGAAGTTGTATCTGCTATCCCAGAGAATAATATTATAATTATACACTTTGCTTTAATTTAAAGTAGTAAAAAATGTATCCTAGTCAGAAATTTAGGTACTAATAAAAAAATCTCTGTAAGAGCTACATTTCCCTAAAACATTGTCTTAAGCTACAACCGATAGATTTTTTTTACAAATAATTGCGCACCGAAAACTTCAAAATCCATTGCGGGCTTAGCAGAAGCAAGCTGGACATAATGTGTAAGGGTAGCGACTTTGTTTTATAACAAAAATACGCATAATACCTACTTTAAAATGTACTATTTATATATTGCGAATATATTTGAGTAAGTATTTAATTAATTGTTTATTGTTTTATCCCAACTTTGTCAGACATTTGGGTAAACTACTGGTTATTTATGCGGAAGGGAAATACTTTTAATAGCAGCTTAATACACTGTAAAAAATGAACGATAACTTTGTGTGACGCATATAATATTTTATATTGTGTTAGTCATAATTACTTATTGATTACATTTTATTGATTGAAATGTGCTTCAAGTTCTATATTCCATAGGGTAGTTTGTACTCTTCACACTGGCAGCGAAGCTTGAGTTATAAACATCCTTAACAATGAACACATATGCATCTTAAAATCATTTAATTCTGAAATAAATTATTTATTGTCAAAATAATGTAACACGGAATTTGCTCACCATTTACCATGAGGTAGGCCATGGCTCGTCTACCCCCACGTGCAATAAAAAGAGTTGCAGTTGCAGCAGCAAACCTTTTATTCTGCAAGTAACAACTAGTTACATTCATGTCGAAATCGTAATTCCCGGTGTTTACCTCACAACACTTACAAAGTATTAAAACTTGTTAAAATATGAGTATTTAATTTTAAATAGACTTTTTAATTGACAATTTTAAGTGAAATAAAAAAATATTTGTTTAAAGTACGTAATCTGGGGAAAAAAATTAAAGACATTGCAACAAGAGATGCATCGGCCGGGAATCGAACCCGGGCCGCCCGCGTGGCAGGCGAGCATTCTACCACTGAACCACCGATGCTTACATACAATTGCTAATAATAAGACTTCCCAAGCATTACAGCGTACACTATGACGCAAAAAAATTTAAAACCACTTTGATTTCAATTACAATTTTAAATTTACAACAACACGCAAATGATGCCCGAGGTGTTGCTGACGTCTTGTAGGCTACGGTAACCGCTTGCCAACAGAGGGGCCGTATACTAGTTTGTCAACCTTTTAATAGGTATACAAAATATGAAGTTGGCGTAAACTTTAGTTGCCATTCAGACATAAATTTTAACAGTCTTAAGCTTTATTGCAAGCCTCTTCGCAATAGTATGTAGTCATATATTGCATTGAAGTACCTCTAGGGCTCTTACAACATAGGTAGGTATTAATTAATAAAAAATAGTTTGTAATCGTAGTTACTAATCTGGAAACGAGGTTAAGAGTTTATGTTCCGTCACAAACACGAGTGAAAATTTATTTTATATTTAATGAATTAGAATCTATATTAGATTTTAAAGTGACATTTTTTACTCTCACTGGACCCCGGATTTCTATCTCGAGCCATGAGAAACGTGCTGAGGATAAATAATTTTGTATAGAAACGGTGTGTCAACTAAATGGTTATATCTCAGGTTTTCGATATAGTACGGAGATAAAATGTATACAAGTTTTTATAGGTATATTATCTACTGAAGAGTTATCTAACAAATAAGTTTCATCAAAATCAAAAACATACACGCAAACCAACCAAAAATCCGAAAAAGCGTTTCGTATATGCCGTGACGCCTATAATTTATAATACAGTATTTTTATCTAAAATACTTATCATTAATTTACAAGTATAACACGATGTCTAGTTTATAACAATAGATAGGTAGGTACTAGGGGGCCGGCCCGGCTTCGCACGGGGTAGACATTTATTTTTAAACATTTTGGGATAAACGTAGAGTAAATTGTATCTTTATACAAGACATAGGTAAGTGGATTTTTTTTAGAAAATTATTGTTTATAGTAATAAATATGTTATTTGTGTACAAGAAATAATGCAAATCTTTCTTCTTTATAATATTATTAATAAATATAGCCTAAGTTACTCAGGGATAAAGTAGTAGGTATTCTAATGGTGAAAGAATTTTTGAAATCGGTCCAGTAGTTTTAGAGGTTTTTCATTACAAACATACAAACATCCAAATCTTTCCTCTTTAAAATATTAGTGTAGAGAAAGAGATTGGTCTGGACTCCAAGTCCAGACCACATTGCTGGCCCCGCAATGCCATAATATATATTATGTTGTGGTTTAATCCCACACACACAAATTATTTGTGTCATTCAAAAATACTTGCTCTGCGACTGAGTAAACTTAGTGCTTGTAATCGTGCCTTTAAAGTTCATGACAAATTAAAAAGCGGAATATTTTCTTACGAAATAAATAATATAGGTACTTTGACCTCTTGATCCACAGGTTACGGTCACATAGCACCAAAGACACAAACCGGTAAGGTTGTGACAATATTCTACGCGATCCTCGGTATACCACTGATGCTGCTCTGTCTCTCGAACATCGGTGATGTGATGGCATCATCCTTCAGGTAATTATCAAACTCTTTATGTAGGTACTTGCTGCAAAAGACGGCACATACAGAAGTTGTTAGTTCGAAAGACTAAATACCAGATCTTGCAGCATACTATTTTCCTATCTATTTTCTTGACTAATATCAGCAGAATGAAAATTAATTAGCGTAACGCCTAACTCATTTGAATAGCAACACTTAAAATATGACTAACATAAAAATGGAAGTTTATCTTATATAAATAAAAAATATTGTTTTTGTACGGGAGCAATTCAACAACATTTGTTTACTTTATGATTAGACTTACTACCACGCCATCTGTTGGATGTACTTATATTTATAATACCCCAATATTATAATTTCAATTAAGATTTGTATCAAAAACCTATTTTTTTATTACTTTTGTAATAAAGTTGTAATTTTTATTATTAGAGGTCTACTCAGTTGTAATAATGTATGTAAATCTATCCGCTAGATGGCGTGAGTGTTGCCCAAAATACGGTAAGGATGTAAAGTAAAAATTGATTATAATCACTTAGGGCCTCATTCATAGAAACTAACACAGCGCTATAGCACTAATTTAGGTAAAACACTGTTTTGTCATTTTCAACAAAAGGCATTGAAAATTTTACAGAAAGTGACAAAACATCTGTCAGCTTAAACAGTGTTTTAAATCAGTTTTATTTTATTATGAATAAGGCGGTTAATGGTTACATCGTTAGGAACAGATTTTCTGAAATCGTCATACTGTTCACCAGCTAGACTGTGTTCAAAATATGATTCAAAGTAAACCCTTATGACGTCACAATAACATCGACCTCTATAACAAATTAATCTCATATATCGCTTGCAGATTCCTTTACTGGCGCGTCTGTTGTTACGTGTGCACAAGACCTCCGAAGCGAAGACACCGTCATCATCCTTCTTCCAGGTAAGTGGCTCAGCAGAAGAGGTGACATAATTATATCACAGTAAATGTTTTATAGATTCAATTAGCATGTCAACTTCCTCTGCGTGGATGATGACACATTGGGTCCAGAAAGAAACGATTTTTAGCCGTTTTATTAAGCTTGCTCTGTTTGTTGCTTGGGTCAAGTATCTACCTAATTGAAATTTTACCCCTTTCCCGTCGACATATTGATATTTGTCATTATACAAAAAACATCGAGGGGAGAGCATAACCTGAGTAAATATGTAGTATTTTAATAATATGAGCCGTGGACTGTTGATAGAAATTTCACCACACGATTTTATTTTTTTGTCTGATCAATACCCTATCTAGATTGAAGAGGAGAGTGTGTGATGATGGTACCTAGGACCTACCGAATTATTTTTGTAGCTTTTAGTAAATCATCTACATGATTATTACGTATCTTTATTTTCAATATCCTTTTTTAATATTTATGTAATAAATCGAAATCGCATATTGACACTATATAATCGATAGGTTTTGTTGAAGGCGGAGTGCTATTAACACTAAGTATCTGTAGTGGTGGAACTGTACACGGATCCAGTATCATGTAAATTACACTCAGAAAATATTAGTTCAGGCTCTTAACTTTTCCAGAAGATCGGTACGAGGAGGCAGTGTGCGTGCGTCGACAAGACGTCGTACGCGCCCTATCGAACGAGCTCACTCCGACACAGACTGCAGGTAACTAGGCTACTCCTTACCCAGCCAGATCTCACAACAGGATACTCAATACTCAATACTCAATCATTTATTGCACACCATAATGTTTAAAAGACGGAAGATGCTTACATAATAGTGACCATTATGGACCCTCTCGGGCACGACAACACTAGGACAGAGGAGGAATTGTTACTAATTTTTGAATATAATAGTACCTACCTACTAATATCGTAAATGTAAATATTTTTAAGCTAGTCGCAGGCTGAAATTAATAACTGTTCAGTTTTTCATTTTATTTTTTATAGATTTATTCTAGGTACCTATTCTAGGATTTATTGTAGGCCTTATTATGTTTTATTATTCGTTACTATTTCCTATATAAGTGTGATTACTCATTTAATTAATTGTATAGTGAATGATTATTTTAAATTATTATATTATTTATTTTATTGTAATGTGTATTTTTATTACTATTAACGTTTTACTGTTTATAATAAATTATTTTTTATTTAATTGAATGTGTTTTAATATTATTATTGATGTATTATTTCTTTATTAATAATGTGATTGTATTCTTTAATATTATTATTTAAGTATTATTATTTACTCAATGTTTTGTGTAAAATAATTATTTATGAATTATTATTTAAGCATGGAAATTATTAATTTAGGTATTCATTAAAAGTATAATAAGATTTTTTTTAATTTATTTGTAAACGTAATATACTTCACTTCATTTCGAACTGTTACTGGTAACTTATTATATAATTTTATGGACATAACTAGTGGACTTTTAGTATGCATGGTTAACCGGGAGCTTGGTAGATTTAGTCTGCTTTTATGTCGGAGAAAATAGTTAGCTTGTTTATATTCACGTTTTCTATAAAACTCTTGGTATTTTCTTACGAATTTGCACGATTCTAATATATATATGCTGGGTAATGTTAATATTTTTAGTGTTTGGTTATTTGAAGTGTGGTTTACAGGTGTCAGTGTAATTAATATTCACAAGAATACGGATTAACTTTTTCTGGACTGTAAAAAGTGTATGTACGTCGGTGCTGTTTCCCCACAAAATGACGCCATAGCTAAGCCATGCATAGGCGTATGCATAGTAAGTCACGAGTGCGGTCTGTAGATCGGTGGCTTTTTTGACTTCACTGAGGGCGGAGCAGAACTTCGATAGTTTGGCTCTAATGATCTTTACATGGCATTTCCAGTTTAAATGTGTATCTATATTTAATCCGAGAAGGTTAGAGTGTTTTATTATTTCAATATTTGTATTGTTAAAATTAAAATTTATATCTAGTGAGGATTTTTGATGCGGGTGATAAGCCATGAGTTTGGTTTTACTGTAATTTAATTCTAAGTTATGTTTACTCATCCATTCTACTGTTTTATTTAGAACAGTGTTAATTTTTTCATTTAGCATGTGAGTGTTTTCACATGAGATTAAAATGGAGATGTCATCGGCAAAAAGGATACAAATTTATTTTATATATTTTGGTAGGTCGTTGATATAAAGCAAAAATAAGAGGCATCCTAAAACACTGCCTTGTGGGATGGATGCATTTATTACTTTCCAATCCGAACGGATGTTCTCTGTGGTATGCGATTTGAAATTAAAATGTTCTATTTCTACTTGGTGTTCTCTGTTTTTTAGGTAAGATACGAACCATTCATACACCTTAACGCGAATATCAACTCCATCTAGTTTTTTTAAAAGTATTTCATACTGTACCTTATCATACGCCTTTGACATATCCAACAAAATACCTATAGCATATTGTTTGTTATTAATGATATTTAAGGCTTCCTGTATGTATTTAAAAACAGCGAGCGTAGTCGATCGGTTCTTACGGAATCCGTTTTGTGATTGATCAAATATCGCATATTTTTCACAGAACGAGTACACGCGATCACACATTGCTTTCTCGAATATTTTCGAGGCAGATGGCAAGAGAGCAATGGGCCGGTAGTTAATGGGATCTGTTTTACAATGCTTTTTTTAAATTGGTTTTATTATTGCTTTTTTCAACAGGTCGGGGAATAAGCCTTCTTTGAAAGATTGATTTATCAACATATAAAAAGGTAGCGTTAACTCATCTGCACATTGTCTCAAAACAAAAGGTGGCAGCTCGTCGACACCACAGCTTTTTTATTTTTGTGTTGCTTTATGATGTTATTAACTTCGTAGGGATCTACTGGGCGGAGAAACATAGAGTTTTCTGATGGAGAGACAACAGAGACATCACTGTGCATGTTATTGGCGCACTGGAAATAGTTCTGGCCAATAGAGGCAAAATATTCATTAATACACTAGTGATTTGCTTAGGTTCGGAGATTTTCTTATTATTAATTTCTAATTGTATATTTTGTGTTACACGTTTTTTGAATTTATTGGTCTGTTCGTTGATAATGCTCCACAGTGTTTTTACTTTATTATTAGAATATTTTATTTTATTAATGTAATGGATTTTTTTAAATTTAGTTATTATTTTTTTAGGATTTTTTCGTACTTTTTGTAATATTCTGTGAAAATAGGATCATTAATTTTTATAGTAAGTATTTTTAATAGTCTTTTATTCTTGCAAGACTTTACTAAGCCCTTAGTAAGCCAAAACTTTCTCGGATTCGTTCTCGATTTAATCTTCTGAATCGGCATGCATTTGTTCAAAGCATCGAAAAACGTGTTACTGAAAGAGTTGTCGTTTACGTTCGTAGTATCTGTTATAATTGCATGCCAATTCAGATTATTCAATCTATATTTAAAATGGTGTATACGCTTATTGTTAAATATCCTCCTATTTATGTACCAGGTTTCAGGTTGTATTATTTGGGGAAAATTTAAATACAAAATGACTCCATTATGATCCGAAAAACCGAGCTCTTCTACGGAAGTATGTAAGGATATATTTTTAAAGTTTGTGAAAATTAAATCTATACATGTGGATGAGGTTTGGGTAATTCGTGTGGAATACTTAACATGTTGGCTTAATTTATATTCTAACATTAATTCTAGGAATTGGTTAGTTTTCAAATTATCCTCTAATATGTTTATATTGAAATCTACTCCAATTACTATGTTGTAATTACAATATTTTTTAGTTATATATTGGATAGGATTGTATTTATTTTAAGCAATCCTAAAGTATCTAAGGTGGTCAACGCACCTTCAATAACCTCGCGGGACGTCTAGCAGATGTGAAGACATTGAAATTATTTTGTAGAAATAAAATCATCACTTGACAAATTACCTACTCCTCAAGACGAATCAAATATAAACTCGATAGGGTTGCGTCGTTTCATTACAGAATTACTACTGTGGCCACCTTCCAGCTCCATCGTCAGACCCTGGATACCATCCAGAAACAAAGTACTCGTCAAGACAAATCATACAAGCCCAAACTCGATGGAGTTATGTCGTTTTATAACGGAATTCCTTTGGTCAACTTCTAGCTCCATCATCAGACCCTAGATACCATCTAAAAACAAAGTACTCGTCAAGACGAATCAAATAATTCCAAACTCGATGGAGTTGCGTCGTTTCATTACAGAGTTACTGTGGCCACCTTTCAGCTTCATCATCAGCCCCTGGATATCATCTAGACACAAAGTAATCGGCAAGACGAATCATATAAGCCTAAACTCGATGGGGTTGCGCCGTTTCATTATAGAGTTCCTATGTCCACCTTCCAGCTCCATCATCAGATCAGCTCCATATTATCATAATATTGCATTGTCACGCGATACACACATGCGTGTAAAATTTCAGCTCAATCGGAAACCGGGGTGTGTGTCAAATTTTACTTGCAAAATTTGAACGGGACAAGTAAAATAAAAGCGTCGCCACGCTAACAGCCGATTTTACTCTCCCTCAGCATTAGATGTTTCACATCAAAATTGAACAACACTCCTGGTTATGCAATAATATACCTACTTTAAACCCACATGTTACATTACATGGAAGAGTCATCACTGTCAATATTGTCGTACCAACAAGGTGACCGTTTCGAGTAGGTACTGAAATCAAAATTATATTGTCCAACATTGAACTGACAACATTGATTGTGAGATTCTGCCTTGGTAATGTGTAGCAGAAAAGTCTAGGTGATGGAATGCTAGATAGGTGTAACTTTTAATGCTTAAGTACCTTGAAAAGATCATAATAATACATTAATTTAATTGGCTGATTATAGATACCGGGACAGTGGATATAGCAGTGGTCGAGTACGGAAGCCCCGCCTGCCGCTCGTTGTACCAGCGCAAAGTGCGTCCTTACCTCGTACCAGACCACAGCCTCCACCTCAAGCTAGGCCTGAAAGAATAAATGGTATGATATCACATGAGCATGCATTGTTCGTGTATACTATAAAAGAAGCGATTCTTCTGAAAGTTCTAGATACTCTAAACTCTAGAGGTTTTTTGGCAGCCGTGTATCGGATAACGCAGGGTAGGATGATCTCCACCTAGTGATGAACAAAATCGTTTTTTTGAGGAGACAATACAATTGATGGATATAATGGTATTAAAAGATACTGAATTTTCATTGTTATCAGCAAGCTTGCTAGTGCCTGCAAGAAAAGATTGGCTCAACCAGCGTAGACAACCTAGTAAAATGCAGGAGTAAAGTAATGGTAGGAACTTTATACTATTGCGTCTTGTTCCAATTGTAAGAACCTGGAGGCCTAAGCTCTCTCTTCATCCACTCTATTCTTCTCTAAATCCTTTCCTTTTTCCTAAAGCTATGCGCGGATGTCTCTAATGTTGCTGACGTCTATAGACTACAATATATGCATATTTGCCACTATGAAGACTGTATCCATATTTGCTATCCTTGTTGTAAATGATATATAAGAAAAAAAGAGGAAAATTAGTCACAAAATCTACTATCGTCATATTTCTTATATAACAGATAGCATTACTGCTGCGAAATTGCCGGCCGCTTGTGGCGATTGCAATCGCCACTTTGCTATTGCACTCACCTCAGGCGCTCGTGTTAATTATTAGTGTATTCTTGGGCGATTTTAAGTGCTATATAATCCATCCATCCATCAGCCTTTTAAAGTCCACTGCTGGACATAGGCCTCCCAAAGAATAGGGGATAGTGCCGTAATATCCACGCTTGGCAGGCGGGTTGGCGATCGCAGTGGATGCCACTAATACTCGACGGAGTGCTGATGCCCACTCCCCCGGTATCCCTCAGTTGGCTCTTACGACTCCCATGGGTGGAGAGGGGTGGGACAATTCTAAAGCCGGCCCCACACGGCTAATATATAATAGGCCTATAAAATAAAGATATTTTTGAATTTGAATTTTAAAATAAAATAATCTGTAGGCGTGTCAGAAGGAACGGGTAGAAAAATAATGATTGATTTATTTTAAGGTACCAGAGATTATGACCCCGAAGATCACTCCCCAGTTCGTCAAGATCGGTATGAGAGAGGACGAGATACATATGACGAGGAAGATGGTAAGTAAACCAAATCACTGTGAGTTAAATAAATTAATAACCTCACAATTTTGTGGTTTCAAGCTGCAAGAAGTGGCTGTTTTTTTCTTAATTTATTTTTTACCAGAGTTTAATATACTTATTTTAAGCCTTCTAGGTTTGTTTGTATCGAAATATAAACAGTACTAATATAGAGCATAAACTAAAGCAACAAACAACACTAAATTAGGTGAATTAGAAACCACGTTCACAAATAATTTGTTTTTTTTTTATTACTACTAGATCTAGCAATTCGGAGGTCATAGTTAAGCCATTGTCAACCTTGTGGAATCACAAAAATTATGCTCTAACAAGAAGTGGTGATTAGCTATATTTTAAAATGAAAGACATAGAAGCAATGTACCGATATAATGAAAAATATATAAAATTTTATTTCCCAGAGAATTTCCCCAAGATTTCCTTGCCACTGCAAGATCTAGAGGCGGCATTGAAAGATTTGGAAATCCATCAGATGAATATAAGTTCCAAATCGGAGCTACGCAGCAAATCGTTACCAAGGCCGGCAAAAACAAAACCTGAATTTGGTCCTAGAAGAGACTTTGATGAGCAGAGGCATTTTATTGAAGAACCAAAGGATATGTATGAAATGCATGATCTACATGATGTTGATTACGAGAACTATAGAGAAAAGAAGGCGTTAGAGAGGGAAAGGAGAAGGGAAAGGGAGGATATCTACGGGATGCGCGATCGCGGATATGATCCGGAGGATGAAGATTATGAATTTGACTATCCAAGGGGCAGAAGAGCTCGCCGGGATTACAGGTATTATGTTTAATTATACTAGTATGCTTAAGTTTTTAAAACGCTTATTAAAGAGCGGAGGTTGTTGAAATTGAGAGAAATGTTAGAAAGGATTGCTTTTACGTATTTTTATGATTTGATAATAATATTGGATCCGAGAGGAGTGGGTATGGAATCAGCAGCCTTCCAGACTGGGACTACAAACTAAGGATGGCAACGGACAAGCCAAATTACATATTCGGCTCTAATAGCAGTTTACAGCAATTTATTAGGATTTCTTTGATTTAATGTGGTGGTAATAGGTACCTCATAACAATAATCAAAATATCAAATTACCCGCTTCAGAGGTAACGTGGAGCTAAAATTTCCCGCATTTAATAGGAACGAGCGGGGCAGATCAGAATACTGCGAACCAGTCCGAAACCGTGAGGAGCCTTGGGAGAGGCGGCAGCGCCGAGCTCGCTCAGCCATCTATGAGTACGAGCAACGCTGGGACGATGACCGCCCTCAACCACCAACCAGACCACTACGACGACTGCACACTGTTGATGATACCAGGCCACATTACCGTCATGTTAGTATAAAAAGAAAGGAAAACAACACAATTTTATCGCTTATATATTTTTACAAGCTGTAACGACGATCTAGTTAAAGCCGATAAAAATAGCAGTTGAATGCAAGTGCTCAGAAATGCTCAATGCAGCCCTCTTGGGGAGGCCTTTCTTCAGCAGTAGATTTCAGAATGCTGATCGATGGATTATGGAATACATTTCAATTGCTTATGGCAACAGATCAGCTAAGTGATGATCGCTGCTAATGGAATCTGGGATACCAGTAACACCAAGCTCTCACTAATTGGTAATAAGATTATCTATCTTACCCTGTGAACTAATTAAATTGAGGTGATTCACGGCACTGCGTAAAATTGGGAAAACGGTGATACCTACCCGTTTGGGCCTGATAACAAGTGAGAACTTTTAGTTGATATGAAATACTCCCACCAGTACATTTTGTTTCGATTTAAATCTTTTAGTTGCCTTAAAAGACCGCTGAAACAGGGTGGTTTTAAAAGAACTTTTCAGGGTGCCCTTTCATTAATCATTTTTTTTTGTTTGAAGTCTCCATCGTTAGAGAGAGATGAGTGGAGTGACGATGGCGTAGGCCCCCCTCGTCGGAGCCGACCACCTCAAGGTACATGTCATTAGTTTGTATTATTTATTACTTACAGTGATGGCTTTTATAACTGCTTCTATGAGCTGTAAGTCTCACTTTTTATCAGGTGCTCGTCTTACTCATTACGACGTCATTTAAATGTAATGGATATAATGTCTTATTTCTAGCTTGGGGTTCCAGACAGTCAGATATCTACCATCCACCCTCCGACGTGGCTACGAAGGAACAGGTACACCTTTTATTCTGTTTACATACGAGTATATGAATTTTTTGAGAAATAAAATCTTTAACCATGATTGTGTTGGTGATATGATATAATGTATCTATCATACGTTAGTTGACTGACATAAATATCCAAGTTCTTATGCAAGCTCCAGCTTTGAATACTTGATGAGGCATAAAGTTGGTTTTTGTGGTTTTATAATTTTTATTTATTCTTAGGAGTTTTTTTTTATGTGGATGTGGAAATTGAAAGATGATGAAAGATGTGGCAGGTACTTGAAATAAGAAGCCGGCGCCTTAAATTTTTTTACTTTGAACTTAGATCTTGTTATAATAGTTTCCTTGGGGGTGCTGATACCCAAAAACAATTTGTTCTTGGCTATGTAGAAAAAATTATATTCCGCCAAATTAGATTTTTTATATCACAAGGATGGCAAATAAGCATACGACCCTCCAAGTAGATGTATTTTCAATCCTGGTAACACCGAGGGTACGTAGTACTGATAAATATTCTGTGCAAGCATTACCAACCCCAGAAAAAAATATAAGAAGAAAAGAAAGAGTGCTTGATTTTTGGGGTTGCTTAAGGCCGCAGAGCTAATGATCTCGACAAATTCAGATAAAACCAGTTCCAATATGGCTGTGCGTGTTCCTGGTCGCGTCGTACATTGTAGCGGGGACGTTCCTGTTCAAGCGCTGGGAGTCGTGGTCCTACCTGGATGCCGCGTACTTCTGCTTTATCACGCTCACTACCATCGGGTTTGGAGACTTCGTCCCAGCACAGGTAAACATTTTACGATGAGTGACACTCTCTTAAAGGAGTAGAGTAGAATAGGATCCAGTTTGTTTTATCCAAATAACTTAATTCGTTTATATTCTTAAATCTCAATGTACCTCATCTGATAGTAAATTAGACCGAGGTCTTAGATATATGCTAGCTGCGTTTGTAAAGCATATTTTCTACCTAGAAAGCTTAGTTTGATGTTATCTTCAAAAAGAGTATTTGCACTTCCCTACTGACTGCTGTCATGCTGAGCCAAATTCAGGTACAGCACATTTTACTTCGCGCCATAAGGATCGATTCTTGTGACGATAGCTTTCGGCTGGCCCACCGAAGGCTCCGGTTAATACTCTGTAGGTTATCGTGTGATTTTACACTACGAGGTACCAAATACCCATCCTGATGACGCTGGCAACACCGCGTGTTGCCAACCCCAGGTAAAGAGGTAGGAGGTGGTGATGAAGAAAACACAACAGTAGTAGTGGGTTGCTTAACGCCTTCTTCGCCTTCATCTTTTGAGACAGCGTGGTACTTCCCCAGTCAAGCTGGCTGACTGATCCTGGGAGAAGTAAGACTCTACCACTTGGGTGTTCTTAGATAAGGGGGAACTCAAATTTGATATTTTTTTGCTATTTTATCAACAAGATTGTTATATTTTTCTTTTTTTATCTCCAGGGTCGTCGTAAAGAAGAAGGTCCTCGGGAAGCTCGCGAGGATGCAGCAGCAGCAGTCCACTCCATAGCCCTTTGTTCCTTGTACTTGCTGTTCGGCATCGCCCTTCTAGCGATGTCATTCAACCTGGTGCAAGAAGAGGTCCGAGCAAACGTCGCAGCACTCGCCACAAAGTTGGGGATCATAAAGCCGAGAGACACGCACCAGGACTCCGATACTGATTATTGATGAGATTACAACCTCTCTCCATAATATTTGTTCAGTAAAATCGCTGTCTGTGTCTGTCTATCGTTATCTTATTGTAAAGCAATACATTTTGAAAATCTATCTTGATTTCCGGAATAGCATTCGAAAATAGTGAGTACTTTCTAATAGTTACCCCAATTCACACTGTGAAAAAATATCTTACGGCATCCATGATGTTTCAAACCTTCCGAAACCACGGGATAAAATAGATTAAACTCGATAGATTGTGTAAAACACAATCACATTGAGAACATCCTCCATTTATGAAGTCGGTTAAAATGTAGTTTTATGTCGTAACCAGCCTTTACCGGCAGCTCCGCCACAGCCAAAAGTTGTTTTTAGGTTACATCTCAGGTTCCCGATGCTAGAGCTGAGCTACAATAGCTGTAAGTAGCTGGATAAAATGTATACCAATTTTTAAGCCGAATCAAGAGCTATCGAACATAAAATTTTCATCAAAATCTGTTCAGTAATTTTTGCATGATACCGAACAAGCTAACAGACAAACAGAAAATAATTCTAATAAAAATATTACTATAAGCACTTCGAAACAGCAGGAAGTTTTCAAATCGTCTAATTGTAAACAACATACTTATTAGTAATAGTGGCGCATGAGTCTTTCCTCAAAATTAGGGGGATTTGTGAGTAATGGCTTAGATATCAAACGCCCTTACCGAGTGTCGCGGGTTTGATTCCACACAAAATAAATTTTAGTAAGATCCACAGACGATTCTCCAGAGTCTGGCTTTGTCTCCATTTGTTTGCAAAATTCACCCCAATACTGTGACAATTCCTTAGTGCAGCTTGTTGGGTGGTGCAAAAAATCATTAAGCTGCCCAATACAGACTGGTTAGCTTCATAAACCGTAAAGAAGCAGGAAAGTAACTGGATTCGTTGTAAACATTATTACATAATTAGTTTAATAGCGTAACTTAAGGAATTAATTAACTAAAATTATGTTTAACTATATTTATGTAAATGATATCACGAGGGAATATCAATAAATAATTATACATTTCAAATGTGAGTTTTAGTTTACCTCCTCAATATTAGATTGATTATTTATAGTACGACTGTGTATACCTTATGTGGACTTCGAAATTAGGATAGGTACCTAATTTATAAAACAATACATATTTATAATAATATATGTATTCTATACATCCAATATATAAAATTCTCGTGTCACAGTGTTTGTTGCCATTCTCCTCCGAAACGGCTTGACCGATTCTTATGAAATTTTGTGTGTATATTCAGTAGGTCTGAGAATAGGATGTAAACCATTTTTAATACCTCTAAAAGACAAGGATGGTCCATCCCAAATTTTATTTTAATTTTTTGGTATTTTTTTTTATTGTAACTTTTTTATGTGTCTGCATTAAAAAATACATACAACCCTAAATGTTCACTTCACCCTAGATTATCTCATTATTCTAATTAGAATCGTCAGGATTAATTATAACAGAATTTTTTGTGACTGCAAAGAAGAAAATAAATTTAGTTTAAAAAACTAAAATAACACACTTTAGCTAGTTGAATTAAAAAGTATTAAATAACATTATAATAAATAATTATTGTAAAAAAGCGTGGGGTGCTTTTTACTATGTCAATGAATTACTTACAATTTGTGACATTAATTTGATGTCAAGCATAATATTATAATATTTTGGTATTACAGCGTTCCAGTAGTAAGTCTCTGAGCTAAGTTGCAAACAGTGGACGGACGACGGAGGGGCATGGCTGAACTATAAGGGTTCCTTGTGAGCTACCTACAAATGGATAAACTTGTCAAATTATAATAATTATTGTGTTGTCATCGGTCCTTGATAAGTGTGCAGTTTTTATTCAATTCTACATTTCGAAGTAGGTGAAAATCACGTTCGAAGATTCCGTTACATATGTCATTGATGTATAAAAAAGAGTTTTTTACTTTTTAGTTGTTTTACTATGATACTTTACTACTTAGTTATGAATAAGCTACTTACTTTTTAGCTATGAACGCGTTTTTTTTTTAGTTTTTTATAGGTACTATAAGTTTTAGATAACACCCTGCACTAAGGAATCATCATTCTTGTATCGCGGGCGGCTTTATTAACACACAGTGTAATGGACACAAAATAGCTAATTAAGTACATCCTAGACTCAACAACCATTTGTGGATCACACAAAGATTTGTCTTGTGTGGGAATCAAACTCGCAACACTCGGCAAGGGAAGTCTGTGTCACTCGCCACTCCAGCATTTGTGCAGTAAAGTCATCATCGAAGCTATATCATCTGTTGCACCTTAAACATAATAATTACTTATATGATACTTAAATGACTAGGTATTTAAAATTATTAAAAGTAAATAGTTATTACAAACTAGTATTCAAAACTATAGTACTTAAAGGATATACCTATATAATAGTGTTTAACTGATGAATACCTATAATTATTATTTATAATTGAGAGGCCAATTTTGTTACTTAATTATCCAAAAAAATTTTATCTGTCTGCGTCTGTTTGGTCCGGCTAACCACCGAAACAGCTAGACTGATATGGGCGGGACACTGGCAGAAAGCTAGTGTTATAAGTAAGTAACAACTTTTATTTAGGGGAATTCAAGAGTTAGGAATCCACGCAGACGGTTACGAATAAAATTCTACGTTGCGACACTTCATAAAGTAGAACGCGGCGTTGCCGTTCCGCCGGCCGGATAGCGGCCGTCCGGTGCTCGTCGCCAGCCGACCCGTTTCCCCGACAGTATTGTGTAAACTGGCTGTCAGTTTATACGCATATTTGCACCACAATAATAACTATAAAGCACTAGAATACAACTGCAAAATGTGTCTCCTGTAATAACACTGTTATAATAGCAAAATTGCAGAAAAGTATTGAAGAAAACCCGCCATTTTAAAACCGGATTGGAGCTGTTTCAATAGTAATGTCGGATTCAGACACTAACACAAGGTGAGTGGCCTTTGTAAATATAACTTATAATTTTATAATTCTACAAATTTATTATTGAAATAAAACTACTATAATAGGTATTTGTTATGAATAAATGTATATTAATTATAATGATACGCCAGTTGTATTTGCGAACTTTACATAAGTCAATCTGTTGTAGTCCTTATTTCCTTGTAATACAGATAGCATTATTGTGATTTATCCCACATCTAGGTCAAGGCCGCCATTGTTTATTTTTTTATACTGGATTGGGCAATGGACTTATTTGGATAGTTTTATTGTTGAATAAAAAAGATACCTACTATTTATTTATACTACGTGGGTGGCAAACAAGCATACAGCCAAGCGTAGCCATTAGCGCGTCGACATCTCCAAGGAAAGGGATAAGGGGTGTGGAGGAAAGATACAAAAGGAGAGGATAGGAAGGATAATAAGAGGAGGATAGGGATATAGTTTGGGCCTGTGGCACTCTCACTCACCATACAAAACATAATGGCATTAGTACCTACCTATCGTTGTTTCCCGCTGATATTCTGTGGAAATGTGATACTTCCCCGATCAAGCCAGCCTATTCATATTGGGATAAGTAATGTTCTACCAATAGTAGGCCCTAGACTAGATTCTGCACACGACTTTGTCTGCGTGATCTTCAGAGTTGGGTCAATATTATATACAAGTACTTATACATAATAACACATAGGTTTTATGTTTTACCTAGGTTTTGTCCGTGTGGTGACGGACTAAGAATACAAGTGTCACCACCCCATTCTTTCCCACGGGTGTCGTATGAGGCGACTAAGGGAAGTAATCATCCATTGCATGACTGGTGGTAGGGCTGGGTACCAAGTGGAAGTACTCACTTGGTATCGGGCCCGAGCGGGTTGGTACCACCATCTCCCGTGTGACCGGCCATGAAGCACATCATTGCGTTTTAGCTGTAGCAGGAGATAGCCGTTTATATTTAATTTCATATCTGTGAAATGAATTGGTGAGCAGCGGCTTGACAATACTCTCGGTATAGTCGAGTCCATGGGGGACGGTTACCATTTACCATCAGACGGACCGTGGCTCGTCTGCCACTACATGCAATAAAAAAAAAAACAAAAACGTCACCAATAATGTGCCGTAATATTTTATCTCTATTCTATCGAGGGTTTGGGCTTCCAGCGCTCTCACTCACCATAAGAAATACAGCAGTAGGGGTAACCTACAGTACCACCGAAGGAATGTAACATAGTTCCAGTGGCCCACTAATAAAAACAGAGAGACGGCAAATGGCATTCTTTAGTGGGTGAAGGCCCCACACTACCCTGTTCGTTTCCCCGAACGACGGGGTGTGCGGTTAGGAACATTTTTTCCCGTCTTTTAACACAAAAAAGAAAGTCTGATCATCTTTGAGAGGGTGGTACTTCTCCGATTGAGCCGGCCCAATCATGCACAAGCAAGCCTCTACCATCTAGATAATTACGAGTAATTGTTTGCCATTAACAATATAACATTTGTATAGGAATTAATCTCAACTAATATTTGGGCACAGAAGGTCGTTTATCCAAACCTCTGTGCATAACGATTATGCGCTAGGTTTTTAATTATCTTCGTCTGTGTGTACTTCAGAATATAAATAAGTTCGTCACTCTAATAAAAAAAATAAAAAATACATTTTCTTTTTTTTATAAAAATAACTAACGCACAGGAACCACCCATTTTTGCGGGATAAAAAGTCCTATGTACTTTTTTCCGCACCAGAGTATATGCATGCTACTTTATCATGGTTGTCAGTAGGTAGTTATGACGTGGAAACAAACAAACTCACTTTTGCATTCATGATATTAGTATGGATATTTGACTGCCTCGGTGGTGTAGCGGTTGTGTATGCGACTGCTAATCATGAGGTCTCGGGTTCGATCCCCGGGTCGGAAAATGTTCCCGAGCATTTTCCTAAAAAGAAAAATTCTCAGTAGCAGCCCGGAATTTGGAAATGTGCCCGGTAGACGTCAATAGGCTCGCCCCCTATTACGTGGGACTTCAACATAGCTGGCGAATCGTGGGTGTGTAATACACCTCTGCCTACCCCTTCGGGGAATACAGGCATGATACTATGTTGATATTTGATTTATATACACAGCGCCAAACCCAGCCATAGGAAGATATATTATGTGTGCAAATTTTTATAGCGGGTTCTTGGTTTCGGTCCCTAGGCAGACAAGAAATACTAGTTTTACGGATAGGTTGTTCTAAAAGCTGGGATAATTCGTCAGGAAAATTTTAGTAATGTTTTACCGTTTTGCTTAGCACTTCGAGGATAGAGATGTGAAACTACAAAAATATATCATAAATATCTGTTTATTAATCATAATTAAATAGGTTCAAGTAAATATAACTAGACATGTTTGTCATAGTTATAATAAATTAATACATGTCGTACTTTTCCGTATACGCTTGTCAATTGCTTAAAAATAAAATAGATGGTAGAGCCTCGCTTATCCCAGAATGAATAGGCTGGCCCGGCCGGGGAAGTACCACCCTCTCACAAAAAATCAGCTTGAAAAAACGGTAGACTGCTATGTTTCGTATTCTCAGTGAGAGTGCCGGATCCTTAAACCCGCTCTTCATTTCTTCGCTATTAAAATTTATCTTCGCTGATTATTCCTTTCCAAGAGTAGCCGACCCGCCAGTGATGCCTCCAGTGTTTCTGAAGTCTATAGACTGCAATAACCACATACTGTCAGGAGGTGTACCTACTCGTCTGCCACCCATATAGTAAAAAAAAAACCAGCTAAATGTTGTATCAGTTTTTAAGTACGAAAAAATGATTTATGACAAGATAAAGACTGTTTGTGTTAAGAAAATTCAAAAAGTCCTCTTTTTGATTTTGGTTTGACTGCACAGATGGTGGAGTGATTTAGATACCGGCCTCCCCCATGTGTTGTGGGGTCGATTCCCAAACAAGACAACTCTTTGTAAGATCCACAAATGGTTAGTCTGAGTCTGGGTGTACTTTGTGTCCGTGAAATTGTATGTTTGTAAGTCCCCCGCGATACAAGGATTATTCCTTAGTCCAGGGTGATGTCTTAGTAGTCGTGTCGTCTTTATAAAAAAAAGGCAGCAGTGATAGTTTAGTGGTAACACCAAGCAATTCAAAGACAATTGGGTTCGATCCCCGCTCTAAGGTCTACGCCTCGTTCTACTTTCCATCCATTTTAAGTGTGTATTTGTTTACAAATACCACTGCTTGGCGAAGGAACACATCATGAGGAAACCGGCATGCTTGAGAGATTTTCTCGGCCAGCGTAGTGAGCTACAGTCTATATCTACAATTACTAGATAGGTGCCCAACAGTGGAGTTAAGGGCTAGTGTCTATAGGCTGCGGTAACCGCTTACCATCAGGTGGGCCGTATGCTTGTTTGCCACCCATGTAGTATCAGAAAAAGAAAAAAAACCTAAGTGATGGATCACTAACTTTAGTAAAGAAAGGAGCATGGAACATTTTAATATTGAATTTTTAATATATCCGCATA
Organism: Leucoma salicis; assembly: GCA_948253155.1. NCBI lineage: Eukaryota > Metazoa > Arthropoda > Insecta > Lepidoptera > Erebidae > Leucoma > Leucoma salicis. The sequence goes on along the minus strand of OX411815.1, from coordinate 26,154,633 downwards.
AAAAATGTGTATGGTTCTGAGACGCTTAAATACCCTAACAAAATATTTTATTTGCCAAATAGTACCTACTATTACAGTTCCATAATAGTATAGAATAATTAAATATGCATCTGAAGATGTTATATAATTAACTCATTATCACCAGTACCCGAGATACGAAGTTCTCAATGAAGCTGATCCCGCCGCGGGTGTTGATAGAGATGGTGAAGGAGCGTCGTTGCCTGTGGGACCGCACGTGCCCCGAGTACAGGGACAAAATAGCCAAGGACAAGGCCTGGCACGAGATCTACGTGGAATTCGAACCCAACTTCGATTCTCTCAATCCAGCTAGGAAGAACTTTGTAGGTCAGTAATATTTTTAACACGCTTACGTCTTGTGCACGTAGATTTGAATGACGGTACTATAATTTAAGTGCTATTTAAGAACATTTAATGCTGATTATTAAATATGTAAATATTCACTGACAAACTAAGCTTAACGCTTGTGCTATAGGTACCAGATTACGGATATAATACATAGTTACTTTTTTGTAAATACATACTTATAATAGATAGAAAACACCCAGACGCAGTACAAATATCTGTGTTCATTGTCCTGACTAGGAATCGAACCCACGACCTCGTGCATAGAAGTCGGTTACACTACCAACTACGCCACGAGACCCGTCTAATATACGATACCCATAAAACTATACTTATGTGATCCACGTTATGATTGTTCTTCATGAAAAAATGTGTGTAACAACACAGTCTATGAAACACAACAAACTGTCGTTCAGGGTAACAAGCAGCGTAGTGTGGGACTCTCGTCCATTAAAATTACCCACCGTGAGCAATCTCTCACTTTTTTCTATTCCAGTAAAATTATTCTTCTGAATATGATTAGAATTAGTCACTCATTCTTCTTCTTTGTCTGCAGGTAGCACAATCACAAGAAAGTGGCATAACGCACGAGATTCCTACGTCAAATCAAGAAAGCCAGGAATGAGAAATAAACCGTATCTATATTCAGAAGACCTAAAATTTTTAGAAGAAACTCTCATTTCCCGGAAGATTCGAAAAGAAAATAGCTTTGTTGAAGATACTGAACAGGATGGAAGTCAGACTTGGATGAATGAAGTGTTTGTAGATATAGATGAGTCGGGTTTAGAGAATGGTATTGCTGCCAAAAAGCCAAAAATAGAATATGATGCAGCATTTGAGAGCCCCAGAGAAATTTCAAAAGAAGATGCTGAAGATAACATAGTTTCAGTACTTGTCAATTTAATACAGAAAGAGGAAGACGAAGATCGAGCATTCTTTAAGTCAATTACGCCAGCAGTGAAAACGTTGTCCGAGAGTTCCAAGTTCGAGTTTAGGATACAAGTGATGAAAATGATTAATAATCTCAAATTGAGGGAGAGAAAAGGAGTGAAATTAAAAAGAGAAAGAACATCAGTTAATATTGAATCAGATAGTGAATAGTTTATGTGATAGAATCGCAATATTAAATAGTTTTTCTAATGCTCTATTTTTTATAGTTCAAAATGGTTTAATTAAAACTACAAATAGACGATCGAATATGGTGCGTTCGTTTTCACAGCAATTTCGCGATTTCGCATTTCTCAAGATTTTTTTTTAATCATGCGCAGGTTTGATGTCTATTAAGTAGATTTTAAATTAATTGGAAGTAACCGGAATACGTTCGTGTTAAAAAAAAACATTAGGCAATGTGTCGCCTCTTTGCTATGTTTCACGAAATTTACGAACACATTGTTATTAAAGAAGATGTACCAAATGCCCATACATTCTCGGCCTGGAAAGGACATACATAAAACAATATGTTTTTTGAAGATAAATGACTACCCTATTGCCCTGTGTATTTCTTTTCACACTAAAACTTTTGGATGATGAGATAAAAGACATCTAAGATGGATATAATTTTGAAATTGAAATACCTCAAAATTAAATATTTGATCAAAAATAACACCATAATTATAAATAAATAAAATAATATCTACATGTATAAACAAATAATGAGGCTTAATATCACTAAATATATAACTTACACTCATGAAATCACAATACAATATTCACGATACACAATACACAATAACAGCAGTAGATGAGTACAATGACATGACATGACAGATGTAAAATGTTTTGCCAATATTTTGAATCATAATTGCTACTCTTGGTTAGAAATAATATCAGTTTTCACCAAATAATTATAAAAATATTTTCTTAAATAGTCATATTACTGTTCTCACGAAATTATTTAAGAAATAACTACGTAATATTGGTTTGTAATATAATAGTACCAAAGTTTTAATGTTGTCAATTCGGCGTAGCGGCAATATCCTATTTGATTGTCAATAGATAACAATAATTCACCAATAACCATTACGATAAAGTACAAATTCAAAATAATAGCTTTTTAAACTATAATCTTTTTCTGAAGTTCTATCTAGAAAAGAAAAACACTGACGGATTTTATAAATTATAAGTTTAATTTTAAATATTGGAAACATTATGGCCGCTACAGGCCGTAAATGGTACATGTCCTTTGTCATAAAGATGAGAAGGACAGGACACAGTAATTGTACAGTTGTGTGACATTTATGTATACGGACACCAGGAAAACTTATCAAATCATTGTCGTTGGGTGCTTGACGCATTAACCAAATCTTTTTTACTGATAATGTTAAACCAATAAAATTAATCAATGATATATAGACGGAAAGATTAGTAGGTATTTATCTTTAATATGCGTACAATTTTATTTTGATCAACTGTCCCTGCAAAAGATTTAGTCTGCACTGACCTAATGATAAACATATCGCTATATCGATAGTCTACATGGGTACATTTAAGAAATTCTCCTGAAATCATGAAGTCTTAATAATTACCTGAATTTCCTCGTAATTAGTATCTGATATCTGGCTTTGGATATTCATTCTAATCATTAAACACAAAGTAGAAAATGTGAAATCGAAAATAACAGTCACGAGCAGGATTTGAACCTGCATCTCCTGGATACCGCCCAGATGCTTTGCCAATTCAGCTATCGTGACAATTGCTCCTGACTGCTAATTTCGATGACACATTCATACCTTAACGTCTTTGGGTGACTGAAACTAGCAGTCAGAAGCAATTGTCACGTTAGCTGAATTGGCAAAGCATCTGGACGGTATCCAGGAGATGCAGGTTCAAATCCTGCTCGTGACTGCTATTTTCGATTTCACATTTTCTACGTTGTGTTTAATGTATAGTGCTAAGCATGTCAAATGCTAAAAATATATATAAAAATATCTAAATATTCATTCTAATGTTAAAAATGTTATGATTTTGGATCCTATTAAAAGATATTCATGATAACTTCAGAGTTCAGCTTAGCATGTTTCCACATTCTCGAGAAAATTAATAAACTCAAAACATGATTCTATAACGATGTTTGTTTTTTTTATAACGATATATTTTAAGGAAATTCTATTAAATGGTATCTAGCATTTGACATGCTCAATACAAAGTGCAAAAATGTGTATAGAAAACGATAGCCATGAGCACCTATGAATATCTATTTCACATTATCGTATATTTTCTAAAGATGTTTCTTTATTGCTAGTAGTTATTATGTTATACGCATTTATCTTTGAATAGCTATAAGCGGCCATCGGTTCGAACCGAAAACTTTAACGTTGCATTCCATTGGTCACTACTTACGTGCTATCTCCTTATTATATTCATAAAAATATATTTATCTAAATTATTGTGATATCAATATATTAACGCGAATGGTATGAAGGTTGGCATTTCGTTGCAATGTGAGTTATTTGAAGAGGCGACACGAGCCGTCACGCCGTCTTTGAGCACAACAAAATGACTGCTGAGAAGGGAGAGTCGAAGCCCGGAGTGGACTTGGATACTATCCTCGTGGATGAAGTCGGGCAGTTCGGGAAGTACCAGATAATCACGCTGCTGCTGGCTGCTTTTCCGATCATATTCTCCGCTTTTGCTTCTGGCGAATATATTTTTACCACAGCAAGGATTAATACTAGGTAAGGTGTGATGGCGTTGTCTTCCTTGTGTAATCAATGTGATAATCATTATAATGTTATACGTTTGACAAATTTTGTGACACCCCACCCTATTTAAGGGTCTTTATGACTTCTGGAAGAGCCATCCAAAGCAGGAAAACTTAGCAGACCAAGCAATAAAAACCTACCATTTTGCGGAATTTCTTTCGTTTGGAGTCGTCTTACACGAGTAAATTGAAGAATTCCTTCTTGTACTACCACTAGGTATATCTTATTTCTTTAAAGTCTTAAGAGGTAATTTAGGAAATTGAGCAGATACCACTTAACGAAGAAAAACCATCGTGAGATTTTTTTTATATTATATACATATTATATACGAGAGTGTGTGGAAACTTAAAATATGGCGTGCTTGATGGTAGGCGGTTACTTTTGCCTATAGACGATAGTAACACCAAGGGCATCAAGTGTTCGTAGCTATCTCAAGGACAGGGGTAGGTGATGAAGAGGAAGAATGATAGAGAAGGGATGATAAGGGTGTTTGATCCTCCTTTACTTTTATTCACCGAACGAAAAAGCAGTAGGAATACCCACCGTTCATTTTAGGCTCATATTCCATCAGAGAAAGGTAATTACTCGGCCGAGCTGGTCCAAATATTTAATTCCATCCATCAGCCTTTCATCGTCCACTGCTGGACACAGGCCTCCCCAAAATGGGGGTTTTACCATAAACGCCACGCTTGGCATGCGGGTTGGCGATCGCAGTGGATGTTTTTAGTACACAGGGCAACGCTGCTGCCCGGTCCCCTGGTAATCCCTTAGTTGGCTTTTACGACTCCCATAGGAGGAGACGGGGTGGAGCTATTCTTGGTGTCGGCCCCACACGGCCCAATATAATATGTAATTAACTAAGTTGTATCCACCACTGCATCGGAACAGTTTCAGGAATTTTGTCTGTTTTATTCCTCTGCAATTTGTGCTTGTTTAGCTTGAGGTCAGACGGGTTTCATCTTTTCCCTTCAGTAACGATCCTCATGACAGAAGGGTAGCTATATGAGGTTGCTTACAGTAAAAGCATTTCAACATGCGAATGTTTCATCTTTCATCAAATTTGTATCGATTCATTTAAACCATTTGATAATAACAGATTAGGTTTTGTTAAAAAAATGAAGCCTGTAAAATTGGTTTCAATAGAGGTCATCAACATATTTATATGTTTTCTCTTTGAAACTTACTACTTTTATAAAATGTACAATTTTTGTATTATACTTTTATACTAACTCAGGCCTTCATATTGTACTTAGATGTTTGATCAACGAATGTGATGTGGAAAACCCAGAATACGCGCCATCTTGGGTATTAAACGCAATACCTGGTACCAGCAATACGTCCTTTGAACAGTGTCAGCGTTACGCAAAATACAACGAAACGTTTGACGCGACCTGTCCTGCCGACTTATTTGATCGTAGCGACACCATACCCTGCGAGGAGTACGTCTACCAGAACCAGCTCAGTGTAGTCTATGATGTTAGTATAATTCAATATGTTTATTTGTTGTAACCCTGATACATTGTCTATTTTTTTAATCGTTAAAGAGATAGAAGAGCTGTGGTCCAGTGATGGTAAGTTGTAACCTCTGCCCATGGACTCAACAATACTAAGTATATTGCCAAGCCATTGCTCACTGCAACCAAAATACATCGAGGCTCAATACAAAGTTTCATGATAAATCGGTTAAGTAGTTTTCGTGTGAAAGCGTAACAAACAAACTTACATTTATAATATTATAAGTATGATTTATTTACGCATTTATATTATTACAAAAATAGAGAGCACTACAAGAAAAATAATTTAGCACATCTTAGGAATTACTAAACAAATTTAAATTCAGTCGAGTAGGTAGAGTTTCTCTGGGAGCAAATATGTTTTATTTCATTAATATCTTGAAAAAACAGTTACCTAACCTTATTTATGTGTCCACGCAGAAGTAGTCGGGAGCGTCATCTAGTCTGTTAATAGCCTTATTTTACGTAATGTTAAAATAAATGTAAATAATAATTACTTAATCCTTTTGAAACTGGATAAGATTATGTAAATTCAACTGCTATCAATGATAAGTAGTTGCGACCTCGTGAATTGAATATGAGATATACCTGAAAGTACATGAACAGATATCGTTTATTTGCACGTGAGTTGTGCCTATTACGTCTACTATCGCCCCGTCGGCTCCTTACAGATCCTAATTACTAAGGAAGAAATATTTTGTAATATCGAAGTACAATTCTCTATTTTCTTGCATTTACATTATTTTGAAGCTTTTCTTTAGGTTAAGCCAGCTTATTTGAAAAGAACATTTTTCACATATTAATCAAATACAAAAAAATTATTTTTCTGTACCTATCTGTATTGTAGCTGTAATAGAGCTATATCTCTACATTTTAGATATCTGAGAAAATATAAAATATTTTTCTGTTTGTCTGTTCGCATATCACCAAAAACTACTGAACGGATTTTGTAGAAACTTTATCGTCGCTTCACCACTGTTATACCAACCGAAAAGCTAGCTTTTGCTTTCGGCGGAACCGCCATCTAAGGGTAGTCAACTTATAAAAATATTTAAGTGGGATGTATTATATGTACTTACATAAAAAATTCACGAGCAATATCACTAAATGACAGTGAAAAATCCATTGAGTCGTTTTTAAAGACAACATTATACACTCTCACATTACACTCCCTGTATCGCGAGTGACTTTACAAAGATATAGTGTTACGCGCACAAATTATTACTCTTAGGCACAAAACAACCATTTGTGCGACACACAAATAATTGGTCTGCGTGCTTAACATGCTTAAAATGTTTTTTTTTTCTCAAGCCATGTTTGTTGGAAACGGATCTCAGAACCACAGAGATTTGGCCCATAGCCTAAACAGGCTCAATGCTTAAATAATTTTATCAATTTTCTTCCAGTTCGGGTTGGCTTGTGACGAATGGCGGCGTTCTCAAATCGGTTCCATTCGCACTATCGGCACATTGCTGGTACTTCCCATTACCGGCTACATATCGGACAGATGGGGTAGGCGGGTGGCCCTCAGCATCAATGCTTTCAACACGGGGTGGATCGGCCTCGTCAGATCCTTTGTCAACTCCTACGAGTGGTTCCTCGCACTTGAAGTCTTAGAGTCCACCTTTGGAGCTGGTGCTTATTCTTCATGCTACATTTTAGGTAAATATATTTATTACTTCACCCCCTAACGACACTGGTTACTCTGGCTATAATATACCTAGATATCTATGAGCAGCTGAGTACGGAGTTTGGTCTTCTCCTTATATTATTGTACTCCAGAACTTCAAAAACAATTGTCTTGCTTTATGAAGTTTTCATAAATTTAAAGTACATGGCTCACCTGGTGTGAAGTAATAAGCGGTCACAAAAACGTAAAAAAGTGAAAATAAATGTATCATAATATCACTCTCCCAGGGAAAAAGAGATAAAAAAAATGTTGCATACAGAGTGAATTTCTCTGGTGCTTTTGCTTACAGAATAATCACAAGAGCATACGTAGTTACGTACAATTAGATTGCCTTGATGATCCGGGAATGCTAGAACCAGCAAAACTCTACCAACAGGAATGCTCTTTTTAGACACCTTAATCCACCCTAATTATCAAATCTAAAAACCGTGTAGACTGCCCCACGTAAACAAAACATAAACCAAAAAGAACCTTCCTACCTAAGACTAAAAGTAGGAACTTAACATTGTCACACGTGAAGCTAATATCATAATAATATTGTAATATAAGAACGATGGTTAATGCAATCCAGACGATACAGTTTGCTCTTCTTATCTTTTTGCTAATTTGGTAACTAAAAGCATCTCTCATTCGCATTCTGTTCAATTTAAGAGGAATGGACAGTTGTAAGCCACACTTCATTGCACTTGGTATCCTTACACTAGCGTCATTATATGAAATCTGCCTGTTTGTTAGAAATCCTATCCATCCTTTCCCCATGAATAAAGACAATTATACACAATCGCAGAATCTAGGAAACAAACATATACTCACACTAGCTTTCTCTAATATGGCATTGTATTCAGGTCCATACATTATGTGCATTAGATTATAAATATAATAAAATCCCCGATAAATTAATACATGCATATTTATTAAACAAATGTTACTACACATTGCGAGAGTTTTTCGAAGATGGAGGAGTATAATAATACTTATTCTAAACTTTAGTCATGTTATTTTAATTTTAGATTGACAAAACGTAATATTATAGCCGAATAAATTAAAACTATTTAAAATTGCAGCGCACTGTCAGGTTTCATGTTGAATATATTCAATTGTATTACCAACTTTGTATAAACACATGAATGCAATAAATAAATAAATAAAAAGTCTGTTTAAACCTATAATCCAAAATGACGCAATTTTTTTTCAGTAACGGAGCTGGTTGGCCCCAAATACCGCGTGATGGCTGGTGCCACAATCTCAACGCTTTTCGCACTGGGTCAAGTAATACTTGGTTTTATCGCTTGGGGAGTTCCAGCATGGCGTTCCCTTACACAGGTTCTTTATGTCCCGCAACTTTTAGTCATCTCCTATTTCTGGATCCTGTCAGAATCCGTCAGATGGCTGATGAGTAAAGGCCGTTACGAAGAATCCGAGACGATCCTCAAAAAAGTTGCGAAAGTTAATAAAAAAGAGCTTTCGGAGAAGAGTTTAGAAGCATTACGTGCAACGGCTGAAGCCGAAAAAAATACACCAAAACCCAAAGAGCCCTGGCTCGTGTTCCTGGTCTTCAAATCTCCGATAGTCTTATCTAGGTGTATAGTCTCACCTATTTGGTGGATTACCAATACCCTGGTGTACTACGGTATGAACATCAATGCTGTAAACTTGGTGGGCAATAGTTACTTAAACTATGTGGCGGTTGCAGCGATAGAGATACCTGGATATTGGACAGCGATTTTATTATTGAACAGAATCGGAAGGAAGCCTGTCCTAATCGGATCATATTGGTTGTGTGCTGCGTGTCAATTTGCATTCGCCTTTATAGACGAGGGTGAGTTTAACGTATATACTCGTATATATAATTATATCTCGGTAAATGTAGTTGTAGAATGACGATTAAGACGAGCGAGGCCTCTTATCATTTGCTATGCAAGATAAAGAGGCGCTGAAAACTGTCTCTTATAGAAGCACACACAGTTTTGTCCACGTTGAACAGAAGCCAAGGTGAGGAAATGACTCGATCGCACATCACTGTGTGTCAGTAACATCAACATTAAAGCAGATATTTTTCTATACTACGTGGGTAGCAAGTAAGCGTACGGCACTTGATAGTAAGCGGTTACCGCAGCATGAGTTGTTGATGCGTCTTCATAGACGCCAGCAAAACCAAAGGCATCATTCACGCGTCACCATCTCCAAGGAAAGCGATAGGAGGTGGAAATAAAGGACAATAATGAGATAATAGGGAGGATAATAAGAAGAGGATAGGAAGAGAATCGGATCTCCGGCGCTCTCATTCTCACACAATACGAAACACAACGGCAGGAGAACCTACCATTGTTTCGTCGATCTTCTGTGAGAGGGTGCTTCCCCGATCGAGCCGGCTCATTAATGCGATAAGCAAGGCTTTATCACTAAACACGCGGGAGAACTAATTTTTAATTATAATATTATTTGTACATGATCGGTTTAATTGTACATTACCTACATAAAGGGTGTATCAGATATTTTGGTCTGTATTGTAGCACTTGACATGCTCAGCTACTTTAAAGAACAATCCTGCTTGCAGTAAAGCTCTCTATTCCCATTTTTACGATGTATCAGATAATTACTCAATGATCTTTTTCAGAAAACAGCAGTTGGCGTTTAGCGCTGTACCTCATAGGGAAGTACGCCATAGCAATAGTAATGACATCAGTGTACGTGTACACGGCCGAGCTGTACCCCACCAAGTACCGGCACAACCTGTTCGCCTTCTCCTCCATGGTGGGGCGGCTAGGTTCTATCACTGCACCGCTCACACCCGCTCTTGTGAGTATAGCTCTCTCTGTCTTTAATATCACGAATTAAACGCAGATTTTGTAGTGGAGAGAGATTCATATTATTATTATATATTTAACTTTAATATGCTTACGAGAAATAAATTGAATGAATCACTTGTTGCATGAATGATCGACCCATGTCGATCATTCATGCACGGTAAAAACGCGATAAGCTTGACAGGCCTCGTGGCGTAGTCGGTAGTGTAACCGACTTCTGTGCACGAGGTGGTGGGTTCGATTCCCACTCAGGACAAATTATTTATCTGATGAACACAGATATTTGTACTGCGTCTGGGTGTTTTCTATCTATTGTTTGTATTTAAAAAAGTAGTATAATATGTATTATATCCGTAATCTGTGTTGGTGTATCAGACCCATAGCACAAGCGTTAAGCTTAGTTTGGAACCAGAGGACGTTGTGTGAAATGTCCGTGAATATTTATTTATATAACTTTCACTCGGCCGGCATCAGATGGTTGACCATGAAGTCACGTCAATTTGTGAACACTGACCTCCGCCGTGCTTTGGAACACGTTAAACGGTGGATCCCTGGCTACCAAATACATCCTGGCAGTTGTTTTAGGTTGCCAGAGTCCTGATTAAAAGTTGGCGGAATAGTTTAGATAACGGCCTCCCACAAGTGGTTTTTCTGATGCTGCGTCCATACAATTGTATGTTTGTAAAGTCCCCCGCGATACAAGGATTATTCCATAGTGCAGGGATTTGTCTTAAAAAACTTCGTGGGACGTCTACCAGATGTGAAAACATCGAAATTATTTTGTAGAAATAAAATAATTATAACTTGACGAAGTACTACTCCTCAAGACGAATCAAAATTATATAAACTCGATGGGGTTACGTCGTTATATTAGAGTTACTGTGGCCACCTTCCAGCTCCATCATCAGACCTTGAATACCATTTAGAGACAAAGTACTTGTTAAGACGAATCATACGAGCCCAAACTCGATGGAGTTATGTCGTTTTATAATGGAGTTCCTATGGCCACCTTCTACCTCCATCATTGGACCCTGGATACCATCTAAAGACAAAGTACTCGTCAAGACGAATCAAACGGTTCCAAACTCGATGGGGTTGCGTCGTTTCATTACAGAGTTACTGTGGCCACCTTCCAGCTCCATCATCAGACCCTGGATATCATCTAGGACTGGAGTACTAGATAAGACACTTCAAACGAGCCCTGACACGATGGAGTTGCGCCATTTAATTACAGAGTTTCGCATGGCCAGCTTCCAGCTTCATTATCAGACCCGGGATACCATCTAAAGACAAAGTACTCATCAAGACGAATCAAACGAGTTCAAACTCGATGGGGTCGCGTTGTTTCATTATAGAGTTACTATGGCCAGCTTCCAGTTTTATCATCAGATCAGCTCCATGTCATCATAATATTGCATTGTCACGCGATATACATATGCGTGTAAAATTTCAGCTCAATTGGAAACTGGGAAGTGTGTCAAATTTAACTTGCATGATTTGAACGGGGCAAGTTGATTTGATTTGAAAAGCGTCGCCACGCTAACAGCTGATTTTACCCTCCTCGCATTAGATGTTTCAGATCAAAAGAAAAAATAGTCTTGTTCTGAGGTCACTAGTTGTACCATAAGATTGGTCGTGGAGTTCAGATAGTCCATGTAAATACTGGTGGACTAGCTAAAACTAAACAAATCTGAAGCCGAGATCAACAAAGCTAGAAATTGAGTGAATCTTCTATCGAGATTTGTAGATTTTCAGGAAACACACTTTCTTATTTATAATATTGGTTAGGATAAGGATTTGAACGTCTTATATTGTACATAATATGTATAATAAAATACACACAGTTTTTTGATCCAATGTGTCTTCTACGGTTAAGCCAACTTGTGTCGCACATTGCTTTTTTTGGGATTTGGTTAAAAAACATTGGTCTTATCTAAAGTATTTTTCCTGCCTTTGAAGTAATGCCACGCTGTTCCTGTGGCCCGCCATTAGGACAGTAGACGGCACGTAGCCGGTTTATTTAATGAGTCAAGACCGCACACTACCCTGCTCGTTGCCCCAAAAGAGGGGGTGTGCGATTAGGTACATTTTTACTTCTATAACAAAAGTTGATAAATATATATTTACAGTGAAAACTGTTACAAAATTGGTTGCGTGGTTTATTATAAGTAAGCGGAAAAACAGACAAACGCAGATAGAGACTTTATAATTACTATATATAGATACATAGTAAGTTATATACTTACTTTTTTACTAATTTACAGGCTTTGGAGGTATGGGATAAGCTACCATCGGTGTTGTTCGGCAGCTTCGCCCTACTGTCTAGTCTCTTAATTTTCACCACCCCCGAAACCAAAGGCACCAAACTACCTGACACCTTCGAGGACGCTGAACAGCTAGGAAAGAAGAAAATTGACACTTGATCTCATGAATTTATAATTATTATTTTATAGAAATATTTGTGTAGTATTTAATTTGTTTGTGAACCTAGGATACATAAAATAATGTTAGTTTTAACTAAGACACTTGTTATATTCTGCTATTTTTGGTGGGTAAATTTAATAAATAAACCTTTAGGGCCACTTGCGCGGAAATTTTGAGATAATGAAATACTCTTGGGTTTACTAGCTTAGGTTACACAAATAACTATCTAATTCCAAATTTCTCTTGCACGTAAGAAAAATCACGCAGGTTTTACTAACCTCATACCGCGTACATCCAGCCAAATACAAAAGGGATGAATGATGAACGACACAAGTATTCTTCTCTCTCTCACACAACAGTTACTTGCATAAGTCTTTGTTTAATATCAGATTTGATTGATGCCATGTGTTTTTGGTAGTTTATATTGAATGGCGATATGTCATTATGTCAAATTATTGTTTGTTTACTATCTCGAGTGTATTTTGTTTCACCGTTTATTTCTCTTTCACCGCACAAATTTCCTTCGTTTGACGGTCTACCTTAAATTAATACTCGATATTGGTGAAATTATGCTCACACTACCACAACAAGAGGCATTAAACAAGAAGATAAGATAAGAGTGTATTTTGTGACAATATATCTGTATTATTTTGTGAAATGTGAAGGAAATCTTATATATGCGGCCCTATTTTAACAAGTGGGAGCAGTTTACTACTTTGTGATATACCTAATAACCAAATATAGGTAAACATGTTAGTGGTGGCAATAAATAAGAAACTGCTGGTGCTATCCTGAACTGACGGGGCCCTGTAGATAAGTGGCATCATAGATGATGTATCTACCTACTATATATAGCGAAGTGGCATAAATGCTAGTAGAACAAAATGAAATAGAAGAATTATTCTAATAATCAATGTATGGGATTGACATAAGATTACGACGAAATAATAAGCATATCCCGTTGTCTAGGGGGGCTGAACACACATGAACACATCATCAGAATCCAAGAAGTCACTCATCAGGACAATAAAAATAAATGATGCAATGTTATTCTGTTGTTGTTTTTTAAATACAAAACGCAAACTAGCATAGACTTACTATTTTGACGTAATAAACCCAGAGATAGACAATTAACCCTCCAACTTTGGCGGGTTTAATAGTTAATTATTTTACGCATGGTATAGTGTTAACTCTTAGCAGTGCAAGCAAAAATAATTATTTAGCCCTGCATTAGCAGTACGCTCAGAGTTATATACTTTAACTCTGAAACGCGCAAGTGGGCCTTAATAATTTATTATATAACTTGAGTTTTACACATTACATTTCTGACCAATTCTCAACGGGTCTGGCAGTCGGATGATATTTTTCATAGCTAGAGCTATCAATAAATTCCAAAATAAAAGGCGAGATTTTTCAATTCCTTCATTATTACATTTACGAGTACGCCTGCTTCCCAGAGGGTTTGGCAGGCGTAACACATTGCCACTTCTCATAAGATGACCTACCCTTGCGCACACTTTTTTCCTGTAAACGGGAATGAGACGACGCCGGCACCTAACAACGTCACTATCGGGAGTCGGATGATTGATACCTGCAAAATGCCACCATACATTCGTGTAAAGTGGTAGCCACCGCTCATGGACTCAGCAACAACAAAAACCATTGCTGGCTATTATATTGTATCAAGCCAACATATACTCAGATGTATAGTCGAGTCAATACTCTCGGTATAGTCGAGTCCATGGGCGACGGTTACCATTTACCATCAGATGGACCGTGGCTCGTCTGCCACTACATGCAATAAAAAAAATAAAAAAAAAGGACCACAAGAGACCGTGATAAAAGCCATATCGGCGGTCACTTATTGGCTGGTGATCTTCAACTAGTTCTTTGTATTTAGAAAGACAGAAATTTATTTTAATTAACACATAATTGTTATTTTAGATAAAAATAAGAGTCTAAGTTGCATTGTTGTTAATTATTTTCACATTATTTTAGCAAAAACAAACATTTGCATAATATTTGCATGCAAATAAAAGATGCGAATATTCGCAAATGCGATTGCGAATATTCGTTACACCCACTATAAGGTACTTGACGTGCTTGGTCATTTACCTGAACACAAAGTGTAATAATGTGAAATAGAAAATATAAGTGGAAGACGCTTTGTTTTTTCAATGGCGTGTGGGGCCGGCTTTAGAATTGTCCCACCCCTCTCCACCCATGGGAGTCGTAAGAGCCGACTGAGGGAATACCGGAGGAGTGGGCAGCAGCACCCCTCCTCCCATCTTCCTCCTCCATCCCTTGAGTATTAACAACATCCACTGCGATCGTCAGCCCGCCTGCCAAGCGTGGCGATTACGGCACTATCCCCCATATGAGCGAAACACATTTTGTAACGTTGTCTTGGGGAGGCCTATGTCCAGCAGTGGACGTCGAAAGGCTGATGGATGGATGGATGGATGGAAGACGCTTTGCTAGCCCCAGTACGAATGGCCGGCTCGATCCAGAAAGTACAACTCTCTCTTAGAAGATTAGCGTGGAACTATTGCTAAAGTTTTCGTATGGTTAGTGACAGCGCCAGAGGCTAAAATCCCTTTCTAATCCATTCCATTTTATCCTTTCTCTCCAATTCCGGTTCCTTTCCTTGGAGTTGGCGATGCATGAGTGATGCCTCTGTTGTTGCTTGCGTCTATACGCTATGGTAACCGCTTATCATTAGATGGGTATACCAGTTTGGTACTCGCATAGTATAAAAAAATAAAAATATCTCCTGCAGCTCCTGTACTGCCGTTCTTGACGATCTTCCAACTGAGTTTACGTGACCTTTTTTTGCTCGAGATTATTAATTTCCATAACACATTCTTGCTTAATGTCGTAGGTGACGCCCGCACCATATTTCGGGTGTATTTGCATACTAGATATTATAATATATATCACTGGAAACTCACGTTGTGGATCGATTTTGTCGACCCGGGTTTCGAGCATATTCGATGCTCATCATCAGGTCGAGGGCGCAGCGGTGTTAACAAGTTCCCGGCGGGCACTGCCCTGTATTTGCATACATTGTGCAATTAAGTTTAAATATTACATTTATGAATTATACTTACTTACTTATTTATCATCACGCCATTTCCCTTGCGGGGTAGGCAGAGAGAACAGAGTGCCAAGAGGTTCTATTCTTGCATACATCTCTCGCTTCCTCAACATTCATAACTCTCTTCATACACGCTCGCCGGTTTCGGAGACTCCTGGCTCCACCCTCCTTCAATACATGACCGATTTGGTCTAGGTAGGTGAGTCTCGGTCTCCCCCTGTACCTACATCCTTCCACTTTCGCATTGTATATCTTCTTAACCAGTCACTCGTCCAGCATTCTTTCCACATGTCCGAACCATCGGAGCATTCCCTTTCGCATCTTTACACCAATACTCTCTTTCATACCTACTCGATCTCTTACGTCATCGTTACGAATGCGGTCAGTCAGCCTCACTCCACAGATTCTCCGCAGAGATCGCATTTTGACCGCATTGATTTTACTCTCATGCTCCTTTTTGCATACCCAACTCTCGCTTCCATACAATAACGTTGGGACAAGCACTGCGTTGTGTATTGCAACACGTGCCTTCTGGCTGAGGTGATGACTGCCGAGAAGTTGTCACAATGCTCCGTTCACTCTTTTTCCCGCATTCACTCTTCTCTCTACATCAGTGGTGTACCTTCCATCCCGACTGAATCCACATCCAAGATATACAAATTCATCCACTTGTTCTAGCACACCATTTCCTATTGCTACTCTAACATCTGTTCTGGCTTCTTCTCTTTCAAAAACCATTATTTTGGTTTTGCTCACATTCACACGTAGGCCCCTTTTCTTACAATCTTCTGCAATTACGTCGACCTGCAAACCCTAGCAGGTCAGCCGCGAACTGCGCTAATAAAACCGCATCGTCTGCATATAGCAGAGACCTAACCACTGCGTCGCCCATCTGAACTCCCACATTCATTTCATTTAACCTTTGTAGACATTTATCCAGATATATGATAAACAGTCTGGCTGATAGAACGCAGCCCTGTTTAACGCCGATATTGACATCAAACCAGGGTGACATTCCATCATCCAGCCACACACAAGCTCTGCAGTCTATGTAGTTGGACTGCACCGCTTGTAGCAGTCTACCGTTAATACCATATTCCGGAAAAATGTCCCAAAGTTCCTTTCGTACAACCATGTCAAATGCTTTCTCCAAATCCACAAAACTGCAGAAAACCCTCTGGCCTACAGCCAGATGCTTCTCCATAATGTTGCGCAGAGAAAACACTTGATCCATGCATCCCCTTCCACACCTGAAGCCTTCTTCTTTTCTGAATAGACCACTAAATCTCGCAATGACGAGATAGTGGTCCGTGTCGACAGTGGGACCCCTGTAGGCTCTTGTATCCAGAATTTTAGGAGGCGACTTTCGGGTCGATACGCATCGCCTCTGGGGCACGCCCTAACCCACCAACCAACACCAACCTACGCATTCAAGCCGGATTGCAGCCTGTGGATTGCAGGCTGGCAGGGATCGCGACGAGCACGCTCCGGACTATGATCACCCTAAATTTATATCAAAATTATAAATAATAAATAAATAAATATTCACGGACATTTTCACACAACGTCCTCTGCTCCCAAACTAAGCTTAACGCTTGTGCTATGGATACCATATTACGGATATAATACATATATTACTTTTTTTTGTAAATACATACATACTCGTGTAATAGATAAAAACACAACCAGACGCAGTACAAATACCTGTGTTCATCACACAAATGATTGTCCTGAATGGGAATCGAACCCACGACCTCGTGCACAGAAGTCGATTACACTACCAACTAGGCCACGAAGCCCTACGAGTAATAGGGCGAGAATGAGTAAATGGTGGGGGATGATTCTTCCACGCTCTCACACTATACGAAGAACGACAGCACAACATTCATCGTTGCTTTACGCCAATATTCTGTAAGGTACCTGGTCGTAACGCCCTATTCATTCTGGATGCTGGACTACTACCGTTTACAGTTTTTGTATTAGCAGTTCTATTTGTCCATGTGGTGACGGACTAAGAATACAAGTGTCACCACCCCATTCTTTCCCGCGGGTGTCGTACAAGGCAACTAAGTGAAGTAAGCAATTATCACTCATTGCGTTACTGGTGGTAGGGTTGGCAAGTGGGAGTAATCACTTGCTGTTGGGTCCGAATGGGTCTGTACTAACCGTGGCTCGTCTGCCATTATTAGCAATAAAACAATTCGTGAAATCACTTCTAGTGTATTTCAATCCACTTCCTATTGTACATCGTGTTAGGCAGTAGTCCGTTGTTATTAATGAATCGATGTACAATATCTTATCTCTAGACTAATTAATTATTAGTTATCATTATAGGATGCTACTGTTAATCCGTTTACTATCATGTGTTTCAAGGTGAAATAGTCTAAGTCTCAGATGGTACTTAGACTCAATGTACCATCTGTCATTTTAATTATGATTTTAGGCAGAGAAATAAGAGCGCCCATGTAAAGTCAACTACATTTTGCTTGAGACTGTACAAAGTTCCAAAATACAAGACAAGTATATTATTAAAAAAATATGTTATTTTCTAGTCCATTTATTTTTCATCAGAGAAACCTATACACCACGCTAGAAAATTTCTCATGTGACTTAACACACAAAGGATACAAGTTATATTCATAATCGAAACTCTCAAAGTAGGTAGTCATAACACTCATTACATTAAGTCGGGATCTACAACACGACGCTGCAGGAGCAGTTTATTAAGATCAGCTCACTCCAGGGCTTAAGTTAGATAAATCAGAGAACTAAAGCTGTGAAGAAAGAGACAAGAAAAATAAATGGGGCTTGAGGTTTGAGCCTCTTGTGAAATTGATATAGGTACTGTCGAACCAGCCTAAACTAGAATGACTATTCAAGGAATGATGATAGATAGAATAGGGATTATTCCCACACATAAAATAGCTCTATTTGATTCTAAACCATACATATAATATGATAAACTTTAAGGTGTTAGAAGCGTGCATCCGAAAAAAGTCCGACAACAATAAGATGTCGCTGAAGATTTCAATTCAGCACTCCTATATTTTTTTGCTTAGATTCTCTGAAGCTGGAGTCAAATAAAATTCTTATCGCCTCTTTAAAATATAAGTCTATATAGCTTGTATTGACTGATAATAATAACGTACTATCAAGGTTATTTCTAAAAAAAAAAACACGACACAATCGTAAATAAATTGTACAGGAATTCAGGTGGCTATTAAAAAGTAAAATTGCACACGACTTGATAAATACTAATCTAGGTACCCTTATAATTCAATCGAAATATTCATATAGACATGCATAATAGTAGTATCAAGTTATCAGTTATAAAAGTAGATAAATGCTTATAACCAAATTATTTTACCGTTAAATGTAGTTGGACGCGCAGGTTGGGAGAAGGTTGACACAATGAGTGACCCTCTAGCTACAAACGCAAAAGACGCTGAAGCAAATGTCAAGAAGAAGGTAGACTTAGATACGATTCTGGTGAATGAGTTAGGACAATTTGGAAAATTTCAATTAAAAACTTTGCTGTTAGCCGTTGTTATAGCTGTATTTGCAGCTTGGGGTTCCACAGAATATGTGTTCACTACTGCTAGAATTAGCACGAGGTAAGTGTTTTTAATTTTATTTTGCTAATATATAACATTATACAAATAAATAAAGATTGAAATTAAGTATTGTTAAAAAGTAAAATAGCTATGTTAAATATACAATGGCATGCGAGCGATAAAATTTAGTATCTATATAGTGACCTGCCCGGTTTCCTTCAAAGCTGAAACGCATCATTGTTAATGTTAAGTTAATAATAAAGGATGCAGCTAAGTCTGTCGTGAATGCCCATCTTTAAGCCCGAAAGATAAGCGGGGATGAGATCAGTTGTTTTCTCTCAACTGAAAAAGTAAATGGCTTGTTAGAATGGTGTGCCTACTTTGCCAAGAATTGTTTTTTAAGATTAGTTTTCTTGCACTCATGTTATTTTGTTTCTTTTTAGTTACCTGTGAGAACCAATGAGTTAGGTATTAGATGTTGTGGTGCGTGACATAAAAGAAATAGTTTCAACAAATACACAATTAAGTCATTGCGATGACGAACGAAGAACACATGTGTCACTGCCCTGTCCTTTCCCATGAGTATTTTACGATGACTACTTCTATATTATTCTATATTGATCTTCACTGAAAAGTTGAAACTTCTGCAATGAAGGAGCAAGGAGCTGAAAACCTTAACCATTAAACAAATAGATAGAAGTAAACAGTCCTCTAGTCTTTAAATCCCAGTAGGTTTATAACGTACATTTCCTAAACTACGAGTATGTTTTATCTAATACTTCATAACATTCATCAATTTTAGATGCGTGATTCCTGAGTGCGATGTCGGTGAACCCGAATGGTCACCATACTGGTTGGAAAACGCCGTGCCTGCCACGAGCTCCGGTGCTATCGACAATTGCCAGAGATTTCGTAGCAGCGCTAATACAAATACATCTTTACCACGAGTGGTGGACAGTGCAACCTGTCCTAGTACATTGTTCGATAGAGAGTCTTTGGATCCTTGTGAAGAATATGTCTACGAGAATACACTTTCTTGCGCATACGATGTAAGCTTAGCAATATTTTTATACTCTTCTGGAACTATCTGTTCTCTCCATGAGTGGTCCATAAACATTTTATTTGGACCCTAACCTCTTTCCAAAATAAAAAGCAACATAATATTACTATTATTATCTATTCTACTATCCCAACGTGCCGACGATGTACCTAAAATAAACATTCTTATTATTTAATACTTCAAACTAAAAACTCTAATAGCTTACAAATGTTTTTGATGTTTTATGTATATATTAAGGACTTGACATGCTCGGCCATTTACTAGAAAACAAAGAGTGCTAATGTGAAATCGAAAATAAGAGTCACGAGCAGAGTTATACTCGCTTCTCCTGGAATATCGTTTCAGACGCTTTGCCAATTCAGCCATCGTGCGAACCGCTCTGGGCGACTTATCATTTTATTTATGTATATATTATGTCATCGTTCACAGCGCTTCATGCCTCTTTCACTCATATACCACATCCTCACACACTTACAATAAGTTAGTTATTTTTTTCTAAGCTAGAAATTACCTAAAGATACTCTAGAAATAATTTATATCGCTAAACAACGTTTGCCGAGTCAGCTACATAGTAATACATATATTATATAAAGTTGTATTATCAGCACATTTAAAATTTTATGCCATTTCTGCAATAATCATTTTTTTTTGTCTGTTTCATAGTTTAATCTGGGCTGCGATGAATGGAGACGGTCGTTAATCGGTACAGTTCGTACATTCGGTACATTCACGGCTCTTCCAATCACCGGCTATGTGTCGGACCGCTGGGGACGCCGTATGGCCCTCACTCTCAATGCCTTTAACACCGGCTGGCTGGGTATTGTCCGCTACTGGAGCAACACTTACGTAGGTTTTATGATCTCGGAGTTCGCTGAGGCCACTTTTGGGTCTGGTGGCTTCTCCAGCGTTTATATTTTAGGTAAGTTTTGATAAAAACTTCATCATTATTTAGCGTAACTTTAAACACAAAGTGGAAAATGTGAAATCGAAAATAACAGTCACGAGCAAGATTTGAACTTTCATCTCCTGGATGCCGTCTAAATGCTTTGCCAATTTAGCGATCATGACAACTGCTCTGGAATGCTAATTTCGATAACACATTCATACTTAACGTCTTAGGTGACGCCTGCGCCATCTATCGGAAGTATTTACATACATTATACCGACCAGGTAAACTTAATTTTACAATTAAGATTTTTATCTAATAATGACGCAGCCCTATAAATATTTAGATATTTTTTTATATATATTTTTAGCATTTGACATGCTTAGCCATATACATTAAACACAAAGTGGAAAATGTGAAATCGAAAATAACAGTCACGATCAGGATTTGAAGCTGCATCTCCTGGATACCGTCAAGATGCTTTGCCAATTTAGCAGCAAATTAGGAGTCGTCATGGGTTTGGGTGTTTGTAGTCCCCTGTAATGTTGGATATACTCCTGAGTACGGGATGATATCTTAATATTAATATAATAACAAGGATCCGGTAGTTCGGTTTTTGTGGATTAGTATAATATTATCTATTGATAACTATTTTGATATAAGTCGACAATTAATTAGTTCCTTGTTTGTAGGAAATGACAATTGAAGACATAATGTTCTTTTTATCTATTAAAAATGCAATACGCATCCATTCTTTAGTCTACGTGATGGGCACTAGTAAGGACAGACCATTTCTATGTATAATGCTAGCTTTTTCCCACGACTTTGTGGTGGCTTGGACTTTAAAATTTTCCCAATATAATTTAAAATCATCACTCTACATTTATTATCTATATGCAGAACTAGATACTCGTTAGGAGCAATCCATATCTCAGGGATAAAAGTAGTCTATGTACTTTTCTAGTTTCCAGACTATATGATCGGTTATATAGTTAGGCATGGAAGCGTAATAAACCAATAAACAAGTTTTCACTACAGGAAGTAAGGATTAAGCTGATGCTGATTCCACGCAGATATGCATGCTGGTAGATTTAGTCAAATATACTTTACCTGTATTAATAAATAGTGTTTTTTTTTTCAACACAGTAATGGAACTAGTGGGGCCCAAATACCGCGTAGCAACCGGCGCCGTAATCAACACCAGCTTCGCAGTAGGACAAGTGCTGATGGGTCTGATAGCGTGGGGTGTACCCAACTGGAGAAACTTGACCCTGGCATTATACACTCCCCAGCTGCTAACAATCTTTTATTTCTGGCTCATATCTGAATCAGTCCGTTGGTACATGAGTAAATGTCGTTTTAGAGAATCAGAAGCTTTATTGAAAAAAGTAGCGAGAACCAATGGAAAGTCACTTTCTGAGAAGTCATTTCGGACACTTCGTGTTACTGCGGAGGAAGAAGCAAAAGGTAGAGCTCTGGAAGCCCAAAAGAACGGCGAGCAACCTTGGTTGATTGTGCAGGTGTTCAGACATAAGAGAGTGCTGCTTCGTTGCGCCATCTCTCCAATCTGGTGGATCACAACCACGTTTATTTACTATGGACTCTCCGTCAATGCTGTAAACATGTCAGGCAACAGATACCATAACTTCATCGCTGTTGCTGCTGTAGAGATCCCTGGGTTCTGGACTGCAGTGTTGCTTATGGGGAGGATTGGACGAAAACCTGTGCTGGTGGCAGGGTTTTGGATATGCGCTGCGTGTCAAATCGGTTATATTTTCTTACCTCAGGGTAAGTGCATTTGGAATAGGTATTGTGATCTTTATTGGCTATAAAATCTATTTATGAATCTTTTGCTGGGAAAAGTAAAATCGATATTTGGTTTAATCTTGATAAACTTTTTATTTACAAACCATCATAGAGGAACTACCCCACAGGAATAATCCATTTTATATGGTATTTCAGTAGTTACAGCGTGAAAGCTTGACATAAAAACGCAATTTTGCGTTTATAATATTAGTAAGAAGCATGTTATTTACCAGATTACTACCATATTTTTTCAGATCTATACGCAGTTTCCCTGACAGTGTACTTAATAGCTAAGTATGCAATCGCGATGGTGATGACGTCAGTGTATGTGTATACCGCCGAGCTGTACCCAACCAAGCACCGCCACAGTCTATTCGCCTTCTCGTCCATGATGGGTCGCATAGGTTCCATGATCGCGCCCCTCACGCCGGCTATTGTAAGTTATTACGAATATGTCTAACTTTATTTATTCACCTACAATGGTGGCAAATAAATATTATACTGTTTGCTACCCGAAACTTCGTTCACGTAGAATTTACTTTATTTTATTATTTGCGCGGAACTCTAATTATTTTACTGAAATAAAAGTAGTTTACGTTTCTCCATAAAATCAGCTATCTGTCAGTGGAAGTCCCATCCATCGGTCCAGCTGTTTCGGAAACAAGCCGGAACAAACAGAAAAAACTTTTAAATTGATTTCTAGTTATAAGAACCGTATTTATTTTTATTTAGCAAAAAGCTGTTAAAGACATAATAATCAAACACTTCAATTTTATTTTATTATATAGTGTGTTATTCTTTTTCTCAACCCTTTATCTCTCCCACTATTGGGCACGGGTCTCATCTCATGGTGAGAGGGATTAGGCCACCACACTGACTCAATACGGGTTGGCGGACTTCACAAGCCGCCGAGAAAATCTGCAGGTTTCCTCACGATGTTTTTCTTCACCGAGAAGTGATAAATTGTACACAAATACACACATCATTTCGAAAATTTTCGAAAAGTTAGTGGTGTGTGCCGTACGAGCTCTGAACCTTGGACTCGGGATCGAACTCGATACCATTGTCTTTACAGGCCTTGGTTTTACCGCTATCACTGCTGCTATACATATATATGCTGTATAGAGTATAGATATAATAAAGTTATTCTAAGCTGTGAATAGTAAATACAATAATATATAAAATACTTCACATCTAGCAAAATATAAAATAATATTATTTGACACCAGTACGGTTTTTAGGGTTTTGGAGATAATCAACCCTTTGTCGAATTGCTAAGTCATCTGCTCAGAGACCAGCAGTAATGTATCAATTGTCTGTCTCTACCTGTTTGAAAATCTATTAACCGATGTACCGCACAAATTGCACAGATGCCGAAGTGATTTAAATACCGGCCTCCGATTCCTACATCGTAGGTTCGATTCCAATTCGAATCAGGCCAATTCTTGTGTCTCCCACAAATAGTAAACTTACTTACTAACTTACTTATCATCACGCCATTTCCCTTGCGGGGTAGGCAGAGAGAACAGAGTGCCAAGAGGCTCTATTCTTGCATACATCTCTCGCATCCTCAACATTCATAACTCTCTTCATACACGCTCGCCGGTTTCGGAGACTCCTGACTCCACCTTCCTTCAATACATGACCAATTTGGTCTAGGTAGGTAAGTCTCGGTCTCCCCAAAAAAAACAAAACAACAACAGTTTTTTACAAATAGTAAAAATGTGTTGTTTTTGTTATTTTAAATCTGGATGTACTTTGTGCCCGTGTTTTTTTGTTTCATATGTTTGTAAAAATAAAAACTTATATTTTATGATAAAAATACAAGGAGACAGGTGACGTTTAATTTAAACGTTATTTCAGGGCGCGCAGTGGTTTGAAGAGCTACCATTTGTACTGTTCTCCATATTTGCACTAGTGTCCGGGGGACTAATCTTCCTCACGCCGGAGACTCGTGGCATCAATTTACCAGACACTTTAGAGGAGGCCGAGAAGACGGGCCTAAAAACGAATAAAACCAATAAATGATACAGGGGAATTATTTAACTCGGGTATTTCGCTAAATAGATAGTGTAGTGGCTTAAATACCAATCTCCCATATCGAGGGTTCTGAGTTCAATTCTCATACATGTATATTTTGTGTAATCCACAAAAAATGTTCGTACATTTGTCACAGGAGTTCGTTAGTGTAGTGTTTTTTTTAAGCATAGGAATTGGAGAAGTTGTTGTTATAGCTAATTAAATCTCGTATTTAGTTATTAATTAATTTATGTTTGTTTTGTTTTGGGTTAATTTATTTACATTTACCTAAATAGCCCATTAGAAATAAAGTTATTAATAATTATTAGCCTTTTATTTTCAATTTTCCGAGTTGCGTAAGTCCTAAGAAAACCACCACGAGGATCGCTCATATGTACATAATATGTCTGTCGATCTGTCACAGGCTTTCTGCGAATCTACTGAACCGATTAAAGAATTTCTATGAGAAAAAAATTAAAAGAAATGGATCTTTGAAATTGGCATTTAACTCTAAAATCACTAATAGTTAAATTTTGAAACAACGCCTTTTATATTACAGGAAAAATAAAATAATACCTTTTAATATATTCACGAATACAGCACATTATTATATTCGCTCTTAATTAATTTTCAATTATTCCGTCGCTGACGTTTAAAATAATTGATTTACAGTGTTAATAGTCACGGGCTTTGGCATTCATCGTACGAAACCAACCCCAAATGAGTTCAGCTCGCACTTTTTTCCGTGTAGTGACGGACTAAGAATACAAGTGTCACCACCCCATTATTTCCCACGGGTGTCGTATGAGGCGACTAAGGGAAGGAAGCAATTATCATTGCATGACTGGTGGTAAGGCTGGGTACCAAGTGGGAGTACTCACTTGGTAGCGCGCCCGAGCGGGGTGGTACCACCATCTCCCGTGTGACCGGCCGTGAAGCACATCGTTGCGTTTTGGCTGTAGCAGGAGATAGCCGTTTATTCTTTCATTTAATATCGGTGAAATGAAATAGTGAGCAGCGGCTTGACAATACTCTCGGTATAATTGAGTACATGAGCGACTGATGATGGTAAATGGTAACCACCATTTACCATCAGATGGGCCATGGCTCGTCTGCCACTATATGCAATAAAAAAAAGTCCGGACAAGTTAAGGACATATTAAATGTACAATTTAATGTTTTATTGTTTTATTATTCCAAATTTTAATGATTGAGCATAATTCATGATTGTCAACATTGTAATTATAAAAATATCAGCAGTCCAATTTCTGGTACTAATAAATCAATAAAAGATAATATAGATAATAACCAAATTGCAACTGGTGGTTTAAGACATTTATTTCTCAATAAGAAAAATACATTTCACTTACATCGAGAAATACTTGATTAATGTTGGTAACACGAGTATACACATACACTAGGCTAGATTGTAAAACACACTATTATACTATGGTTATTATTTGTTACACTTAACACACTATATTAGTACTTTATTGACTTATATATTATAGTAATTCATTACACACAAGTTTAATTTTTAATAATGTAGGTAAATTGAAAAACATGATACATTTACAAAACTATGATTGAAATACCTTCACATTAAAAATGAATAGGGTTTCATTAAGTATGGACAGTCAATTGCTATCATAATATATTTCTATTTGTTATGTAACGGATTTTGAATTTTCATAACATGAAATTTTAATTTGTTTTTGAATGAAAATAAAGATTTGGTCTCTTTCAAATCATTAGGTAGGTTATTATACATTTTGGCACCTTCAAAAAGAATATTTTTGGTACCATAATTGGTACGCGGCGTATATAAGCTAATGTTATAAGCACTTCTCATTTTACGAGTTTGGAATTGTGATTTCTTTGTAAATGTTAATTGAGAATGTGTATCTTTAATAAGTATTTTTCTTATAAGAAGGCAAGTATGGTATGTGTATGTTTGTGATATCGTTATTTTTTTTGTTTTATTATATACCTCTGATGTTGGTGTCAAGTACGGAAGTCCAAAAAGTAATTTAGTAATTTTATTTTGGGCAATTTGTAAAGATTTTAGATTCGTTGGAGCAGCTGAACCCCAGACTTCAATTAAGTAAGTCAAGTGACTTTTAATTAGCGAATTATATATTATATGCTTAACAGAGAGAGGAAAGGACCGGACGACTCCCCGAAGATTACCCATTAAGGCTGTTAGTTTGGACCTCACATATTCTAATTGTGGTTTCCAAGTTAGATGACTGTCTAAGATTAGACCGAGATATTTTTCAGAATTTACTCTGGTTACGGGTTCATTATTAATGTGCAATAGTTTAAAATTGGGTATTTTTTTATTTTTGGCGCTAAAAATAATGTAATTAGTTTTAGTAATGTTTATAGTTAATAAGTTAAATTGAAACCAGGTATACAATATGTCAAGATCTCCCTGTGCTTCCCTTATTACTGTATGGATATCAATAGCAAAATAAAAAAGACAAGTATCGTCCACGTATAATGTCAAATCCCCAGTCAGGCCTATATTTTTGATATCATTGATATAGATAAGGAACAATAGGGGTCCCAAAATCGATCCCTGAGGAACGCCACAAGTAGTCGATTCTAAGGAAGCAGCTGATTTTCCTATTCTGACCGTTTGATAGCGTTTGGAAAGATATGACTGCAAAATGTTATGTACTGTGTTCTTAACGCCTACATCAGACAGCTTGTTGAGAAATATTTTGTGACTAATAGTGTCAAATGCTTTTTTTAGATCGATAAATACACCAAGAGCTATTTGCTTTTTATCAATTTTGCATTTCAAATTAGTAGTAAGATCTATACATGCTGATAGTGTACTTGATGGATTGCGAAAACCATACTGTTTTTCATAGAAAAAGTTAAAAGAGTTTAAATATTTCACTAGGTGGTTATAAATGATTTTTTCAAAAACTTTAGTATCACTGGTAACACTGATATGGGGTGGTAATTACTTGGGTCGGTCTTTGTACCGGATTTGAAGATTGGGCTCACTTTGGCAATTTTAAGTGTGTCAGGAAAATAGCCGCTTCGGAGGCAATCATTAATTGCGCATGTAAAGTGTTCTTTTCTCAGAGCCTTGATCGCTTTAAGAGCTTTGCAAGATATACCATCTAGACCAGTAGTTGTGTTTGAGTTTAAGTTATCAATTATTTTACTAACTTCATGCGGTGTGGTAGGAGTTAACTCTGATAATTCAACAGTGGTGAGCTTCATATTATTGTTATATAATTGCCACTATCATGGTATTTTTTAGGAATATTGTTCGCTAGGACTGCACCTATATTAGCAAAATAAGGGTTAAAGCAGTTACAAATGTCAGATTCTTCTGTAAAGCAGCCTGAAGGGCACTCTAGTTTAGATGGAGCCGTAGTAGTTTTTATTTTGTTATTGCTCAAACTGTTTATGAGTTGCTACATTTTTTGTGGTTTCTTCTCGCAGTCTCTAAAAGCTTTAAAATAATACTTAGATTTAGCTTCTTGAATTTTAGTTCTTGCGTCCTTTCTTGCTAGTTCTAATTTTTTCTTTATCATATCCTTTTTTTCTTGATCTTCGTGGCTTTCTGTCTTCAAGTATTCATTAAAAATTTCATTTCTTTTGTGTATAGCGTCTAATGCTTTTTTATTAATCCAATCGGATTTGGGTGGATTTAGAATTTTTGTTTTGCTAACTTTGCTTTGTTCAATTGCTTTTATTATTATATCTTCCAATTGTTCGTATGATAAGTTAAGTTGATTTACTAGATTTCTTTCTGAATTCCTGATTAACATGTCGTAGTATATAGTTTGATATATGATCTTCGTTTTCTTTTCTGGTTTATGTTTTTGAATTTCAAGGTGTTTGTGATCTGACATAGTGGAATTTATGACAAAATGGAATTTGTTATTCTTTATGTTAATTCTAACATGATCCAGAATTGTTTGGGTGTTAGGTGTTTCTCTCGTACAGTAAGTATGCTGTATTTATTTTGTTTAGTATAGTGAACCCATTTTCTTTTAATATTGTTTTATAATTGGTAACTGCCTGGCTTTTTTTCAGTAGATTGTAATTAAAATCCCCAAAAGTTACTGCTCGTCTTCGGTTTTGTATTTGTTGTGAATATCTTTCGAGAAAATTATTGTTGCTTGTTCTTTCAGGTTTATAAATTACACCTATATCCAAACAAAATTTTTGAAGATGTATCCATAGGAAATGATTATCGTTAGCTTGTAGATCTTCAATGAAGTTATGTTTAAGAATGTTATGTACATAGATAGATACTCCTCCTCCTCTACCCTTGTCTCTATAATTATAATGGTGAGTATAGTCAGGTAAGGTTAAGGCTGTTGCCTCAGATTCGTTTTTTATCCAGGTTTCAGTAAGTATTATTAAGTGTAATGTACATGGAGTAGATTGGATAACACATCTTAATTCATCAAGTTTACCGGGTCTCACTAAACTGCGCACGTTAGCATATAAGCATTTTAGAGATTTAAAGTTATGTACGATATCATTATGAGAATCTGAAAGTTGATATGTGATTAAGTTGGTCTCGTTTTTATTATAAGGTTCTTGCTCTTCTGTTTTAATCAGTTTTTTGATAATGTGACAATTTTGGGCGTACTGTTGATATATTTAATAGTGAGATTATTTTCACCACTTTCAGTTCTTTTCTTCAATTCCCTTCGTATATGTATCAGTAATTCTTTCTGTTTTGGAGTTTGTTCGTAATAACATTTAATGTCAGCAAAATCTCTCCGTATTATATTTTTGTTGCGTAGTATAAATTTCGCGGTACTAGCAGAATCAAAACATACTTTTACTGGACGGGATTTACCGCTGAACTTTCCTAAGCGAAACCACTTTATAGGTTCAGGACAGGTCGAGTCTACGGTCTTGATAATTTTGATTATCTCTAGTTTATCATGATCGATTCTTTCGACAGGGTTTTTAGAGTTTATTTCTGGAATGCCGCTTATAATTATATTTTTTCCCTTTGGACGCGCTCCCAAATCTCAGACATTGTATCATCACGACGACAGCTTAAAACTATAGATTCTTCAGTAGCAGAGGTGGTTTTGAGATTATTAAAATTAGCTCTTAGATCCGTAATTTGTTTTTCCAAGTCACTTTTAGAGGCTTTTATTGATGTAAGTTCATTTTTTAAGCGGTTTTGTTCCAGAGAAAGTTGGTCAGTAGTAGATTTAATTTGAGATATCTGATCTGTGATAAGGGAAACTTGCTTTGATATGGTTGCTAAATTTTCAGATTGTGTTTCGGCCATCTTACACAGGACTGACATAATTTTTCCTTCAAATTTACTAAATCTCTCTGTGAGGTCGTCATCTGGGCGTTTCCTTTTTCGTATATCAAGTGAGGTATTACCTTCTGTATCCGAATGCAACCACTTTCTAAGATCCGGCTGTGATTGCGATTCACATCGACTTGCTATAGAGTTATTGTTATCACCACATGTAATTGAGGCTTTTGTCGGAGATCGATGGACCGCCATTATACTAAAGGAGATGTACCAAATGCCCATACATTCTCGGCCTGGAAAGGACATACATAAAACAATATGTTTTTTGAAGATAAATAACTACCCTATTGCCCTGTGTATTTCTTTTCACACTAAAATTTTTGGATGATGAGATAAAAGATATCTAAGATGGATATAATTTTGAAATTGCAATACCTCAAAATCGAATATTTGATCAAAAATAACACCATAATTATAAATAAATAAAATAATATCTACATATATAAACAATTAATGAGGCTTAAAATCACTAAATATATATCTTATACTCATAAAATCACAATACAATATTCACGATACACAATACACAATAACAACAGTAGACGAGTAGAATGACATCACATGACAGATGTAAAATGTTTTGCCAATATTTTGAATCATAATTGCTACTCTTGATTAGAAATAATATCAGTTTTCACCAAATAATTATAAAAAATATTTTCTTAAATAGTCATATTACTGTTCTCACGAAATTATTTAAGAAATAACTACGTAATATTGTTTTTTAATATATAATAGTACCAAAGTTTTTTATGTTGTCAATTCAGCGTAGTGGCAATATCCTATATGATTGTCAGCAGATAACAATAATTCACCAATAACCAGTACGATAAAGTATAACTTCAAAATAATAGCTTTTTAAACTATAATCTTTTTCTGAAGTTCTATCAAGAAAAGAAAACCACTGACGGATTTTATAAATTATTAGTTTAATTTTAAATATTGAAAACATTATGGCCGCCACAGGCCGTAAATGGTACATGTCCTTTGCGAAGATAAGTAAGAAAGTTATGTGCTAGGTACTTATCTGGTATTTCGCAGTGTGCATCAATAAGCGAGACGAAATAACACTTCTTTGGAGCCTGTCCCTTTTACCCAAGGTGTAAAACCGCACCAGTTTATCCACTGTATTTTAGTGATTGGAATATTTTGATACACTAGATGTTAATCGAAAATGTGTTACTTTGGTTAACACGTAAGGTTCCCAATCATACAACTGATATTTATAAAACTTTTAATAGTGCATGCGACACGTCCGTTCTGTGTGCTCGTGAGTGGGAATTTATAAACTGATGATATAAATAAAGTAAATTAGCTGTGGTGAGGTCCTGCTGATATGTTTGAGGACTACAACACTATGGCTCAGGGCGCAAATTGTGAGGAGTATACCAAATACTAGAACAATATCAGGTTAATTAGTTAAGTGATTGAAGACAATAATAATAATCTATGGATATTTTTAGCTTGTTAACTCAAAGATATGGTACAGTGTGTTAATGTTCAGGACGAAATTAATATAAAATAGAATTTGTCCTTGTGGTGACGGACTAAGAATACAAGTGTCACCACTCCATCCTTTACCGCGGGTGTCGTATAGGGTGACTAAGGGAAGTAAGCAATTATCACCCATTGCATTACTGGTGGTAGGGCTAGGTACTAAGTGAGAGTACTCACTTGCTATCGGGCCCGAGCAGGTCGGTACCACCCTCTCCTGTGTGACCGGTCCAGGACCGGAGAAGATCACCAGCAGATCGACCTTGAAGAAAGTCGTATTGGCGATCACTGATCAGCTGGTGATCCTCAAGGTACTGCAGAAGTCGGCGGTTAATAACTCTCTCCAGTACCCTGGAGACCAGGGATGTTATTGCGATTGGCTTGTAATACGACGGTTCTGACCGACCCCTTTTGGGATTCGGGCGAATATGGGCTACCTTCCACGAAGTAGGAATTCTGCCGGTAACAGTACCAGAATAGTACAGAGATAGATGAAAGGCGGAACAGGCGCGTAAGGATGGGGTCAACTCAGGGGCGCACGTTCGACAAACCACCGCAGGGAGGCCATCCGGCCCACTCGACTCATGGAAATCCAGCAGCAGCAGCTCTCACCTGCGTAATGCGTATTTCAGGCATGGAGCTTTCACACCGAGGGATGGTGGGTGGTGTGGCCGCTCCGGCGTCCAAAGTCGAGTTTGAGGCAAGGAGTTGGCCCAAAAGATCAGCTTTCTCTTTGGCACTATGGGCCAAATTGTTGTCCAGTTTTCGCAGTGATGGGAGACTAGACTGGCAGAAGTTGCCCTGCACTACCTTGGCGAGCGACCAGAAAGCTCTCTTTGCCATCATAAGCAATAAAAAAATATATTTAGTTTTGTTCATTACGGCGTGCTGTATGATGTCTCGTTACTCTAGTAAGTTCTTATGCCGTTAGACATGCACCTATAATATTTAGCGAATGGATGAATCCATTGGTTTCTACTTTTAAATCCAGATGAACAATTTGTTTTTAAAACTAATCGTATTATTCTAAAACAAAAATGCTAAATAAGTGTTCTTCTATAATCATGTTTTTTTTTGATAAGCACACTAGGGTATTTATCGATCAAGCATTTAGACTTAGTTTTTTTTAATCGCTAAAGATGTCTGATGACAGACTAGCCACGGCCCACCTGATGGTATATGGTAACTGTCGCTCTTGGACTCTACTATACCGAAAGTATTGTCAAGCCGCTGCGCACCATTTCATTTCACAGATATGAAATGAAAGAATAAACGGCTATCTTCTGCTACAGCCAAAACACACTGACGTGCTTCATGACCCGTCACACAGAAGACGGTGGTACCGACCCGTTCGGGCCCGATAGCAAGTGAGTACTCTAACCAAGTTTCTTTTTATTGCATGTAAAGATATATCACAGATATGAAATGAAAGAATAAACGGCTCTCTCCTGCTACAGCCAAAACGCAACGTTGTGCTTCATGGCCGGTCACACGGGAGATGGTGGTACCAACCCGCTCGGGCTAAATACCAAAGTGAGTACTCCCACTTTGTACCCAGCCCTACCACCAGTAATGCAATGGGTGATAATTGCTTACTTCCCTTAGTCGCCTTGTACGACACCCGTGGGAAGGGATGGGATGGGGCAATGACTTGTATTCTTAGTCAATCACCACACGAAAAAACGTGTTCGTGTTTTAAAATAGCTGATTCTTTTCTCAACTATCTCAAATCTAGTGTTTGATTGACTCGAGCCGTGCCTCGAGTACTAATTAGTGGCGTCTATAGTAATTGCCACTCATTGGCCATCAGGTTGCCGTGTGGGGCTGGCTTTAGAATTGTCCCACCCCTCTCCACCCATGGGAGTCGTAAAAGCCGACTGAGGGAATACTGAGGGAGTGGGCAGCAGCACTCCTTCGCATATTAACAACATCCACTGCGATCGCCAACCTGCCTGCCAAGCTTGGCGATTACGGCACTATCCCCCATTCTCGGGGAGGCTTATGTCCAGCAGTGGACTTTAAAAGGCTGATGGATGGTTGGATGGATCAGGTGGGCCTAAGTCCGTCTGTACAATATAAACAATAAAAAAACTTAAGGAATGTACATGCGCGTTTTATCAGACGTGATAAAATAAGATAACTGATTATAATTTTATTTCACTGTCCATTGGAACTGCAAACGCTGAACACTTTTCCGTTATTCTATTATTACTATGCACGATGCATCTGAGCAAAAAGATAATTCTGACTACACCAAGCCAAAAATTGATCTGGACACTATTTTGGTGAATGAAATAGGGCAGTTTGGTAAATTTCAGCTGAAAACTTTAGTACTGGCAATGGTAGTGGCTGTGTTTGGATCGTGGTCATCTGAATTTCTGTTTACTGCTGCTCGGATTGAAACTAGGTAAGCTTGCATTATCCCTAATGTATTCACAATAACCACTTGAGAATGGGTTTTGATGCGTCTAAGAGCTAGTGCTCCAGGTTTTGTCAGTTGTATATTAACACCAAATTAATTTTCATTCTTTCCATTATATCAGAAACTATATCATCCAAAGGAGTTTAAGTATTTAATAACATATTTGTCCTGTTTGCAAATGACTTGATAAATAAATTATTGTCCTTATTATTTTTATTTCATGCCAGAATATAGGCCCTCAACAATCTAGCCATCGAGAAGATCCTCAAACTCTCCTTAAATTTTTAATAGGATAGAACAGCTACGTTGTGCTTAAAATCTTGTGTTAAAATACCAGCCATTGTTGGTGGTACCTATCGATTTGGGTCCACAATCGTGAATTCTCTTTGCCGAATTGCAACACTATCGTAACTTAATTTTTTTTCCTTTATCTAAATTTAACATTAATTGGGTAGTGCTGTTCACATGACAAAGGGTTTTTTTTCAACACAGTGATTTTGTGAATAGGAAATATATTATTGTGAAGCTTAATTTAAATTTTAAGTACCATTATAATTTTTTTTCATCTACTTTTGAGTTGCATTAGGTTTCCTATTTGTAAATGCTGTTTTCGCATTGCATATGAGGACCCAAAGTAAAGAGCGAGTAGCTCCTTGGAGCATTATTAGGAACTACATATTTTTTAAGTAAGAATACTAACAAAATATAATATTAATATTTCATTATATTACTATATAATAAAATACATTTATTTTTCAACATTTTTAAGGTGCGCAATACCTGAATGTGATGACACTCAAACAGAATGGTCTCCATACTGGTTGGCGAATGCCGTGCCAACCATTAGTGAGGATTCTTTCGACAATTGTCAGCGCTTTGGTAACACATCTGTGATATCGCGGCTAGAAGAAAGCGATACATGTTCAAGTTCTCTCTTCGATACAAACATACTTCAGCCTTGTGAAGAATATGTCTATAAGGAAAACCATACTATAGTTTATGATGTAAGTTGCAGAAATGTATATCTAATTCAATGGATGTAGATCATGTCGATCACTAATGCTAAAATGTTTTGATCAGTTCGCGCTTGCATGCGACGAGTGGCGTCGGTCGCTGATAGGTACCGTCCGAACGTTCGGTACTCTGTTTTCACTACCAATCACCGGGTATATTTCAGACCAATGGGGACGTCGTGTTGCAGTCACTCTTAACGCTTTTAACACAGCATGGCTGGGTCTTGTGAGATATTGGGCGAATACATATATTGGATTTATGATATCTGAAGTAGTTGAAGCTGTATTTGGTTCAGGGGGCTTCTCAAGTATCTACATTTTACGTAAGTGTGTTTACTTTATTGTGTACTTAAAATTGGGTTCGCATCTAAGATGGTTTAACCAACCCACTAATAGGTACTTGTCTACTCTGGGGGGTTAGGCAGAATCTCATATCTCACATGTCGATCGTATCGAGATCACTTTGATTGGTTGAGACATCACCGTGATTGGCCAACAGATTATTGCGACATCACGCGTCGGTTTCTCAACCAATCACAGTGATCACGATACGATCGACATGTGAGATATGAGATTCTGCCTAACCCCCCTGAGTAGTCTAGTTGTTGACAGATTTTTTACTTGTCATACATAATATATACATACGTAGATATTAACTTTCCATTTATCTAACTATATAAAAGAATAACGGACTGCTTGGTTGCCATATCAACGCACAACCCAAACTCAAAAATGATAATTTACATATGGCTTCCTTTAATACTGTAGGTGAGCACTTAGAAAAGATTTTACGCAAATCCTATCAAATATGGATTTACCATTATAACGCATATGAAGCCTCGGGTAACGCACTAGAATATAATATATTAGAACTAAAAATATTTTTTTTCTTAATTATACAGTTATGGAACTTGTTGGACCTAAGTATCGTGTGGCAGTCGGCGCTGCTATCAGTACAAGCTTCGCAGTTGGGTCAGTGATACTGGGTCTGGTGGCGTGGGCTATACCTAACTGGAGGATACTCACCGTAGTATTGTATGTCCCACAACTTCTAACGTTCTCATTCTTCTGGCTAATAGCGGAATCTGTTCGTTGGTACATGAGCAAAGGTCGTTTTGAGGAATCCGAGGCGTTATTAAAAAAGGTGTCAAAAGTTAATGGTAAGCCGTTGTCTGAGAAATCGTTGAAAGCGTTACGAGAAACTGCTGAAGTAGAAGCAGCAAGTAAAGCAGCTAAAGCAGGCACAAGTCAACGAGAACCATGGTTGATCGTACAGGTGTTCCAACACAAAAGAATACTACTCCGCTGTATGGTTTCTCCCGTCTGGTGGATTTCAATGACTTTCATATATTACGGTTTATCGATCAATGCTGTAAATATGTCTGGTAATGAATATTTGAATTACATTGCTGTGTCAGCTGTAGAAATACCTGGATACTGGACTGCCGTTTACCTCTTGGCAAGGATTGGGAGAAAGCCAGTGATGATTGGAGCATATTGGACGTGCGCTGTTTGTCAACTAGCATACGTATTTTTACCTTCAGGTAATATTCCCTATGGAATAATCTTTTCAACATTAATGCTACTGAAAGGAGATGTAATCAATATGTGTCTTGATTAAGGTTGCTAAAAATACAGTTTATTAGGGTAAATAAATGGTTAAGTTTTTAATCATCATTCAAGTCCTCGCTATTGTCATACCATCTTTGGCTTTCTTTTGTAATAACATTTGGTGCAATATAACTTTTACACGGCGTGACTGCTAACTCAAAAGGAAAACATGTATCTCACAGAGTGTAGATCGGAACCTCATATACAAACTGTTTCGGTTATATTTGGATGTTAAGAAATACAGCACAAGCCAAGCTGTGAAGTTTCAAAATTTGAAGCTGTCCACGACACTGTACTTGCTATACTAACATATTTTTCAGACTGGCTACAACTGAATCTCGTTCCAAAAGAAATCCATTTCGTCTTTCCTATTTACACGTGAGCATTTCATGTTAATTTTGCGTTAATTTCTTGTATTACAGTAATTACAGACCCACAAAGGACCAACAAAAGCCAACAATTAGCAATGTACCGTCCGTGTAATATTTAAATAGTTATATGATACATATTCTATATTCGACATAATCAGGATATGCTGTTTATAACACGTAATGGCTTAACGCGGTTTTTGAGCCATGTCTTTTGTAATACAGAGTTGTTCAGTCTTGATGTCAATTTAAAGCAAATATTACTCTTGCGTTCTAGATCAGATTGCAGCGTCACTGACAGTGTACTTGATAGCAAAGTATGCCATCTCAGTGGTGGTGACGTCGCTATACGTGTACACTGCTGAGCTGTATCCCACCAAGTACCGTCATTCGCTGTTCGCCTTCTCTTCAATGATTGGTAGAATTGGATCTATCGTTGCACCACTCACACCTGCAATTGTAAGTTATAGTTTTAAAATGGGTTATTATCAGTTAATTTAACACCAGAGTTGACAGACTTCACAATAAGTCATCAAAATCTTACAGGCAAGCAATTTTCATTGCCGGCAAGTACTAGTTTCAGATCAAATACCCACATTACTTCGAAAAGTCAGAGATTTCTAAGATGCGTTTCTTGCAAGATCTCGACTTCAAATTGGGGATCGAACTCGATAAATCTGGTCTCCTCCTTGTTTTTACCTACCACTATCAGTGCACAGGACATTTTCTAAGCTTTGGTCTTTGTCAATTTTCACAATAATTTATTACCTATATTAATTAGCTGAGTATGTCGTGAGGTATTTTTTTTCGAAGGTAGATTGCATTTGAAGGTAAAAGATAATCCTGCACATAGATTAAGCAATACTAGCTTTTTAACTGTAAAGATTTAAAACGCACAAGGAAATCACCAATATAGTATATATTTGCAACAATAGAAGATGTGGTGATTGCGTTCCAATTTGAACCAAATCCACGAATGCGATTGTCTATAAAGTCATTTTATATTATTTTGATTTTAGGGGGCCCAGTGGTTTGAAGACTTGCCGTTTGTATTGTTCGCTAGCTTCGCCTTGTTATCCGGCGCGCTGGTTTTCCTTACACCAGAAACCCTAGGCACCAATCTCCCAGATACTTTTGAGCAAGCTATACAGATTGGGCTCACAGAAAAATAGGTTAGATAGTGTTTTGATATGCTCAAATTAAAGAACCAATTATTTGTGAAAGTATTTATTTATAGTAATACAGATAAAAATATTTGAAAATTAATGTTAATTGTTTTTATGTATGTAATTTTCATAGCGTTGTATTTATTTATTTTTATTTAAAAAAATACAAATAAAATCTACCTAGAAAATGAAATCATCATGAGGGATCTTGCATGCTTGCTTGATTTTTGAAGCGAAGCTTCTATACGGACATTCGGGCCGCTCGCATATAGGCCGCCCCGCGCGGCCACTCTATCCGTGCTAAGCATCAGATTTTGCCGTTACACCAGAGCGTCAGATTTAGTATCGTTACACGACATATAGTAGGTATACAGAATATTTTCCCTCGCGTCTTTTTTTTTCATTGCTTTTTTCAACGCTTAGTTCCTACGCTATAAACTATAAAGTTTCGCTTCTTTCGGGCGTCCCTAGAGGCACTGTTTTTTTCAGTCTCTCACCTCTCTCATCAAATTGCATTACTCAGTGTTGTGGATTAATCGTTTACGCTTACATTTTCTTGTATTTTGTGAGGATTTCCATGACTAATAGAGAGAGCGTCTATCTCTATGCAGCTAGTTTATATGGGTAAATATAATTAAAAATAACATTTAAGAATTTTAAAGCAGTTTATTTAATTTCTCAATTCATCCAGCTACTGGCATATTTCTCGTAAGTTTCTAGTTCAGTCCAAAAAGTCTAAAAATATTCAATGATCCTAAGTATTAGCAGCTCTGCTACAGCTTTTTAGTATATATCATTATTAGATACACATGCAATATGCCTCTGGAGACGCCCTTACCGTGCGGCGCTAAACAAGCTACAAAGAAAAAAATAATCCTCTAGTCTGTACAGTGTTTGTAAGCCGCTAGAGATTACGTTAATACTATTATCGTTTTTATAACAATATTACGTATTGATACATATACTCGTACACTTATTATATGTTACATTGATTGTGGTTACTAAATATGCGACCTTATTTTTGTTATGTTATTTTTCCCCTTTTATGAAATATTGTACAAGTCTATCGTTGAAGTTCTTAAATTTTTCAGATAATATGTAGCCAGTGGGTTAACGGAAACAGTTGATTTTAGAGAAGCCTAACAATGGATGAGATGAGAAAGATGCTTTGCCAATTCAGCTTCATCTAGGATACCGTCCAGTCCGTTCCAGGAGATGCAGGTTCAAATCCTGCTCGTGACTGTTATTTTCGATATCACATTTTCGCACTTTGTGCCAAGCATGTCAAATGCTCGAAAAATAGGTACACAAATGTGAAGAAATAAAACCACTCCTACAGTAACGCTAATATATTTTCATCATCCCTTCAACTTACCAGTACAATTTTTTTTTATACTACGTGAGTGGCAAGTAGGCATACGGCCCATCTGATGGTAAGCAGTTGCCGTAGCCTATAGACGCTAGCAATACCAGAAGCATCACTCGTGCGTTGCTAAGTCCAAGGAAAGGTATAGAAGGTGGAGAGGAAGGCTAATAAGAAGAGAATTGAGAATAACAAAAGGGACAGACGCTATTGGCATCATGCTCATTAAAAAAATGTTAGCATATACACTCTCCATACAACCGGAGCGTGAAAAAATATTAACAGAGAGAATTTTACCATTATTAGGACGTACATACGAGTGTTTACATAGAAAAAAAAATGTAATTGAAACTGCATATTTCAGTATGTTGACAGGCACTTCAAATACTTTAATAAATTTGAAAAAAAAGGAAATTTAAATAACTCCCAGGAACTGAAAAGCAAAAAATAATTGGTATTTACATACGATTTCCGTGCTAGACCTACTGATGTGTTTGAAGTCGGTGCCAATAATGTTCCGGCGTCTTCGAGCAATAGGAGAACAAACATAAAAAAAGTTATGTGTGTGTGTATTAGTGTACACACGTAAGAAGTGAAACTTCTTTATGACATCATTTTTAGAAAAATGATCTACTATTTACAACTTTACAGAAATTGGTTAAATAAAGCTAAATTAGATAAAGATTAAGCAAAAGGCTTTTATTATCATAGACATGGATACAACTAATACAATTTCACCTTATTGCTACTACTAGATTATATATATTACTAGATTATATATATTATATACTATTACTAGATTATTATAGCATTTCATTAATTATATTAGAATTATTACGGCATTTTATAGCAGAGTGCCTATTGCCACCTTCCAGCTCCATTATCAGACCCTGGATACTATCTAGATACAAAGTGCTCGTCATGAGGAATAAAACGAGTCCCAACTCGATGGGGTTGCGTCGTTTTATAACGGAGTTCCTTTGGCTACCTCCCATCTCCATCATCAGACCCTACATACCATCTAAAGACAAAGTACTCATCAAGATAAATCAAACAAGTCTAAACTCGATGGGGTTGCGTCGTTTCATTACAGAGTTACTGTGGTCATCTTCCAACTCCATCATCAGTCCCGGATACCATCTAGATACCAAGTACTCGTCAAGACGAAATGTACGAGCCCAAACTCCATGGGGTTATGTCATTTTATATAGGAGTTCCTATGGCAACCTTCTTGCTCCATCATCAGACCCTGGATACCATCTAGATACAAATTACTCGTCAAGACGAATCATACGAGCCCAAACTCCATGGGGCTATGTCGTTTTATATTGGAGTTCATATGACCACCTTCTAGCTCCGTCTTCAGACCTTGGATACCATCTAAAGACAAAGTACTCGTCAAGACGAATCAAACGAGTCCAAACTCAATGAGGTTGCGCCATTTTATGATATAGAGTTCTTATGGCGACCTTCTAGCTCCATCATCAGATCAGCTTTATGTCATCATAATATTACATTGTCACGCAATATACATATGCGTGTAAAATTTCAGCTCAATCGGAAACCGGAAAGCGTGTCAAATTTAACTTTCAAAATTTTACCAGAACAAGTTAAATAAAAGCTTGAAAATTATCCTTATAGACATAAATGATTACGATTTTTTTCCTTAAAGACATAGGTAAATAACATTATTCGAGAGTCTTAAAACCCATATTTAAAAAATATCATATAAAATAAATATGCCGCGTAACGGAAAAATGTGACTTAGAAATAAAGATGGCGCGTAACAGAAAAACTTTACATTGCTATAAAATTTCTCCCATACAAAATATTAAGGACATTTTTTGAAGTGAAACTTCTTTATCGACATAAAAAAGTTTCACTTCAAAAAACGTCCTTTTATGAAGTCGGTTAATATTTTGTGGTAAATATAACTCATGCTTGAATACTATGCGCTCCAACTAGCCTCCAGTCGCGAAAAAATATGCAACAACTACTAGTAACTTTTATGTAGAAGAATGTGGGTCTAACCTGATGTACGCACAGACGTGATGTTATGTTGCATGATTGCGTAAACAATGCACATGCGATAGCAGTAATCGCTGTTGATTTGCTGCCATTTTTGAAGAGTTCTGTTGTCTGTCTCCGAAACAGATCTATATGAAATTCAAATGGAACCGTTTCGCCATAAACTCCTTTCGAACAAAAAATACCTTTTTTTGAAGTCTGCTAAAACATACCTATTTTATCTAGAGAGCGCTATATTGAATTGAGAGTAACGACACACATTCTATAACCGATAATCAAGATGCCTTATTTA
Organism: Leucoma salicis; assembly: GCA_948253155.1. Classification (NCBI taxonomy): domain Eukaryota; kingdom Metazoa; phylum Arthropoda; class Insecta; order Lepidoptera; family Erebidae; genus Leucoma; species Leucoma salicis. The sequence goes on along the minus strand of OX411815.1, from coordinate 26,112,632 downwards.
TTTAGATATGATAAGAAGTTTAGAAGTTATATGGGAACAGATAAACATGTTAAAATCATAACTCTCCTCATGGCTTCGCCTTAGTTTATTTTAAATCATTTCTATTATGTTTCACAGCTTCATTCTTAGCGATTTATTGTTAACATGGTGTTATGTACGCCTCTAGCCTTCACCTTGCACGGATTTGTAGAGGTAAGAATTTTTTTTTTTTTGTTGGTCACAGTATTATTCACCTACATTGGATCTGCTCTATGTATTATGTAGTCTGTGCCTTCATTATTCCATTATTATAAGTCGCTGATTTTGAATCATTCCGCGTTTCCGCGCTCAGACCTTCGCACGTCTCCTAAGCATAATAAATTTATAGCTCGTTAAAATGGGTAAGAAAAGGAAACAAAGTCCTCAAGAAGAAATTCGTCGAAAAATCAAGAAGCTCGAGGATCAGCTAGCACAAACCAACAACAGTGAGAATTCACCGCCTGACAGTTTTAACGGTTTTAACAGTAAGTTCAAAAAACCAAATGGTTTCTTTTGATTTTAGTCCGTAAATGATGCGTACTGTTGTTACTATCATAAATGTTGATCAATATTTCATGCTAAGTGATACGAGGATACCACACTGGGTTACCTCTGTCGCAATTTAAGTGATGCGTACTACCATAATCGGGCTGTTACTGTCATAATAACTGATCAATATTTGCTAAGTGATGCGAGGATACCACACCTGGGTTACTTCTGTCATAAATAAAAATAAAGTGATGTGTACTGCCATACTTGGGCTGATACTGTCACATATTAGACATGTTCTAACAAGAACTATGTTTTCACAGACGTGACTGGAGCCGCCAGGGCGTGCTCACATCGAGTCCGTATATTTCGAATCGCCAGTACCGGACACAATCGTGTATGATGAGGGTTTCATGTATCCGATATCGTCACGCCTGCCTTCTCCGCATCGGCACTTACCGTGGCTTGCATCACCACAGCCTGTAGCACCACTGCCTGTGTCACAGCGGCCAGTTTCACCGCATCCGGCTTCGCCATGCCCTACTCCTCCACAGCCTGTGCTGCCGCCACAACCAGGCACGTCGGCGGAAGGAGACATAGCTATAGAAGAGATAGAACTGGATGACGACATCTTGCAGTTACTTGGTGACGACCCAAAACCCGAAACCCCTCTTGGACCATCTATATATAAAGACATTGCGTGCCGATGGCAAGACATTCTCGCAAAAGGCTTAGCAAAGGACGTTAGAGAGAGTCTGTTAAAAGATTATTTAGTTCCTAGTAACTGTGATCTTTTGCTGCCCCCTGCTCTCGACCCGGAAGTTACGGCGGCCTTACCTGAAACCTTAGTAAAACGAGACGTATCGCTTCTACATAAACAAAGACACATACATAAGCTGCTGTTTGGAGATAATATATCAGAAAAATTGAAAGCCGCTAAGACCATTCAACAGTCTGGAGATGCCTTAAAAAACGCTCAAAAGACTAAATTTCCACGTCCAAATGTACCTTCTACAAGCGGTAATCATAACAAGGCTCATATAAACTACGTGCCTCAACATCGCAAGACCGACAACAAGCCGAACGACAGCCGTCGAACATCCAACTACGCGCATCGCCAGTCGATGAGCAACAACATTCGTCGACCCACCGACCGAACATCGTGGCAGCCGCCACAGAGACCAATGGCTCCACAACGGAGATAGTCAATTGCCAGGTACATTTTGCTGGCAGAATCCAGTATTACCTTAACAAAATTGGGTAAAAATTACTAATGACAATACTATTTTATCTTGGACACAGGGTTATACCATTCCTTTTAGATCTACTCCATATCGAACTGACAGACCTAGTGTGTATCCTAAATCAAAACAAGAACAAAATTACTATGAAACATGTATTATAAATTTGTTAAATAACAATGGAATATCTCTATGCAGTCCTGAGCCGGATGAATTCTTATCATCTGTGTTTTTAGCGGAAAAGCGGAACGGTGACAAAAGATTAATTTAAAATCTCAAATGTCTTAATAAATTCATAGATACAAAACATTTTAAAATGGAAGACTATCGCACTGCATCAAAACTCATAACTAAAAATTGTTATATGGCGTCAATAGACTTCAAAGACGCATATTTTTTGGTACCAGTACACAAATCACATACCTCCATTTTGAATATAATAGTGTTCTTTATGAATTTAACTGACTTTTTTTTTGTTTAGGAAAAAATTTACCTAACCGCACACCCCGTCGTTCGGGGCAACGAACAGGGTAGTGTGGGGCCCTCACCCACTAAAGAAACCCGCCGTGTGCCGTCTCTCCGCCTTTATTGGCGGGCCACTGGAACTATGTTACATTCCTTCGGTGGTCCGCTGGCGGCTTACCCTTTCGGGTACCCTCCGCAGAGCGACGCACCCACACACGGGGCGTCGGACCTTCGCGGGAGGCCTTGCGGGTGGCGGACGTTCCCCGGTCCATCCACCTGCAGCCTCAGCTAGGGCGGCATTAGGTGCAAATACTCACGCCTGCGCCGCCCCAGTCACTGGCAGCGGTTCGGGTCTGCGGAAGGATTGGCCTCCCTGGCCCTCTCCGCCGCTTCCTTCCGCGAGATAATCTCCTCGCAGAAGGCAGCGACTGCGGCCCAATTCCTGTCGCTGATGATTGAATTTGCCTGCCTTTCGGCTTATGCACTGCACCATTCGTTTTTACCAAATTGCTTAAACCTGTTATGGAGTTTTTGAGAAAAACATATCATTTAATATCAGTAGTTTATCTTGATGACATTTTTTGCATTGGTAGAACATATTCTGAATGTAAAGATAACCTCACTTTGACCAAAACATTATTTGAAAGTTTAAGTTTTTTAATTAATTTGAAGAAAAGCAGTTTAATTCCAAAAACTCAATGTAAGTTTTTAGGCTTTGTTTTCGACTCCAAAAACATGTAGTTTAAACTACCTGATTCAAAAAAGTTAAAGATAACGACAAGGTTACACAAAATGTTCAATACTAAAAGTTGTAAGCTTCGAGAGTTTGCCCGATTTGTAGGTTTATTGGTGTCCGCCTGTCCCGCGATTCAATATTCATGGATATACACCAAATATTTTGAACAGTTTAAGTACTCTTGTCTTACTCATAACGCCAACTATGATCAGGTTGTAAGAATACCAGAAAATTTGAAGGTAGATATATCTTGGTGGTTAAATAACATTAATCAAGGACATTGTCCTCTTGGAATTGATGAAATTAACATAGAAATATATTCTGATGCGTCAAATATTGGCTGGGGAGGCCATTGTAATAAAAAGTGTTATGGGTACTGGAAGGACAAGGAGCGAATATTACATATAAATGAGTTGGAACTAAAAGCAGCTTTTCTCGCACTAAAATGTTTCGCAAGAAATCTAACCAAAGCAAGAATCTTACTTCGTATTGATAACGTAACTGCCATTTCATGCATAAAAAGAAGGGGTAGCGTTCAGTACGAACATTTAAATAGTATTGCCAGAGAAATCTGGCAGTGGTGTGAAATGCGTAAATTAACAATTTTCGCTTCGTATATAAATACTAAAGATAACTGTGAAGCTGATGAACTATCACGTAAAAGATTTCAAGACACAGAATGGGAGTTAAACGATATGGCATACAATCAAATTACTTTAAAATTTGGTTTGCCTGAAATCGATCTTTTTGCGAGCCGATGCAATGCTAAATGTCCTATTTACGTAACCTGGAAAAATGATCCGGAAGCCTGGGTGGTTGATGCATTTACTATTTCATGGCAAGATAAATTATTTTACGCATTTCCACCATTTTTCGTTAATAGCAAAAGCTTTACAAAAAATAAAGAAAAAGCGGACGGTATAGTCGTGGTACCATATTGGCCCACACAACCGTAGTTTCCTATGTTCCATAAGTTGTTGAACTCTAACCCTATATTAAACACAAAGTGAAAATACTTCCGACAGATGGCGCAGGCGTCGCCTAAGACGTTAAGAATGAATGTGTTATCGAAATTAGCAGTCGAGAGCAGTGGTCACGATGGCTGAATTGGCAAAGCATCTGGACGGTATCCAGGAGATGCAGGTTCAAATCCTGCTCGTGACTGTTATTTTCGATTTCTCATTTTTCACTTTGTGTTTAATGTATATGCCTAAGCATGTCAAATGCTAAAAAAAGTATATAAAAATTTCTAGATAAGTCTAACCCTATAGTTTTTGAACCTGATGAAAACTTGTTATGCTCTCCTTTCAGGATGACTCACAACTTATACCGAACACTGAAGTTAGTTGCCGCGAAGCTTTCCGGCAAGCTTTACTAAAGAAATATTTGTCTCCGAGTACGGTGGACATTATGTTATCGTCATTATCTCATTCAACTTACAAGCAATACGACAGTTGCATAAAATCATGGATACATTACTGTAACGCTCACAGTTATAATTATACTTCTGCTTCAGTTCCAATAGTCTTACATTTCCTTACCGAATTGTTTAACAAAGGCGCTAAATATGGTACCATCAACTCTTGCAAGTCTGCTTTATCTTTATTATTAGGTAACTTAGATGACGATAGGGTTAAACGATTTATGAAAGGAGTTTTCAAGTTGAGACCTACTAACCCAAAGTATAGCTTAACCTGGGACCCATGCATAGTCCTTAACAACACACATACACACAAAAATGGCCTAATAGAAAACTTAATTTGGAAACGCTTTCCAAGAAGACTTTAACTCTGTTGGCATTGGTGACAGCACATCGCCTTCAAACTTTTGCTTTTGGGTTAAAACAGTTAAAAGACACAAAAATTCAATCTCCTAAAGATATAATAATAGTGATTCCAAATTTAATAAAAACCTCTAATCCTAATTCTATACAGCTCGTTTTGAGATTACCTTATTTTGATACTAGACCTGAAATTTGTCCAGCAAGATTTTTGGAAGATTACATCAATCAAACAAAATTATTACGAAATACTGATTATTTGTTTATTAGTTATAAAAAACCACACTCGAAAGTATCATAACAAACACTTGGTAAATGGATAAAGGATACCCTTCTAAAGAGTGCCGTAGATACTTCTTTATACAGTGCTCACAGCACTCGTCATGCAGCTACGTCCACAGCCAACAGACTTGGAGTCAGTATTGATCTCATAAGAAAAACTGCGGGATGGACGGATTCCTCTTCAGTCTTCGCAAGGTTTTATAACAGGCAGGTAATTAGCAATCCAAACAACTTTGCCACTACAGTCTTGTCCTCCAGTTGTAACCTGCAACAAAATAATTGATTATGAACTGTTCGAAAACTACTTCTATAATTAGGTATATTAATTATACTTAGATGTTCTTATAAATTTGTAACTGCAGGTATGTAACGACTGTAACTTATATTTTACTCCAAACGTCGATACCTTTTGATTGTACCTAATTACTGAATAAAAACATTGATTATAGTGCCTATAGGTAAATGTTATTTTTCTATTTCACATTTTATCTGCTCTGAACATCTACACCATGTTAACAATAAATCGCGTCGAATGAAGCTGTTCACATAATTGTCATCGAACTTCACTTAGTAAGTTCGTTTGATTCTCAAATATACAGTTTTTTTATGTTTTGCAAAATCCTATTTATCTAATCAGATTTAACAATTTTACTCCAAAAAAGTAATCTTTAAAATGTTACTACAAACATAATGTTATTGTGGAAGGTTATTGCTTTATCAGTATTATTTCACTCAGAGTAAATATCAGTATTATCAGAAAAACAATACCTACGCGTTTATTGCCGTGGCTCAGTACAGATGAAGATATTCGTGCATATGACACACTAGTTACAATGAATGAACTAAAAGCAAGTAAAATCGAGGAAGATGGTGAAGTGAAAGAAAAAGTTGATTTAGATACGATTCTTATCAAAGAAATTGGCCAGTTTGGTAAATTTCAGTTGAACAATTTGGTGTTGGGTTTGATAGTATGTATGTTTATGGCGATATCCTCCGAGTACGTGTTCTCCGCAGCCCGAATTGAGACCAGGTAAATAAGATGAATTTTCTTTTTATATCATAACTGGAACATCCACTAATTAACTCTTTGCAAAAATAGCTGTAGCTAGAAGTAGCATATATGTCCATTTCTGCGCTCCAGACTAATGTGTGTAAATTTTCATGATGGCTGCTTCAGTAGTTACAGCGTGAATGAGTAGCAAATAAACACACAATTAAACAACAGTAACGAATTCACATTCGATTTTATAATATTAGTAAGAATTCCTCAAGTTGCAGGTAAAAAAATGTAGCTATGAAGCTTCTTTACCTTTTAATATATGCAAAGGTTAGTTAATTGTGGACTCCTAGTTTGTAAAATACCTAATTGTTTTTGAAGTTATACTTCTTTTGGCGCGTTAGGGAAAAATGATGAGAGTAAATTTTTACGATGCGCGCGCATACCGTCACGAAAAACCGACACCCTAAAGTTAGACACCATGTTCTTAGTCTGAGGACACCATGAAGTTAGCTATAGTCAACATTTTAGTTTTTTTGTGATATTTAAATAAACTTTATTTAACTAGATAATGCGTTATAATAAAACTTTCAATATATTAAATACCTTTTTTCTATTGTTAGTGTCATTTTTTCTACAAACGTAGAGTAAGGCGAAAGATAAAATTTTTGAAAAGATTTTTATCTTGTTACGCCATAGAAGCATAACTTCTAACGCGTTCTAACACACACATTTTTTTTTAGATTTTTAAGATCTAAACGCGTAATATTATTTTATCCATTGTGTGAATCCAAGCACATCCTTGTTAAATGAAGGAATACATCTGCTAGCTGTAGTTGAGAAGCAAACACGTATTAAAATCGTTTTAATACGCTACCACTGACACCTATTAATAGAATTTCCATAATTAGGCAGCTGTTCAATTAAATTTTAATTTAATGAAATGGTTTTAGATGTGTAATACCTGAGTGTGATGAAGCTGAACCGGAATGGCAACCATACTGGTTACCAAACGCAGTGCCGATTACCAATGAGGGATCATATGACAATTGCCAGCGTTACGGCAATATATCTACATCAAAGCGCCTGGTAGAAAGTGCAATTTGTCCAAGTTTTCTCTTCAACAGCAGTGTTTTCCAGCCATGTGAGGATTATATTTATGAGAATAAACGCAGCATTGTATACGACGTAGGTTTTTAAATTATTATTGCTGAAATTATGAGTTCTTGGTCCGTTTCGCAAAACTAGCTCTGTCAAAGACTTCTCTATAGACTTCCTCTTCAAAATCTAGGGCCTTGCTGGAATCTATATGGGGGGGTACACTTGGAAGTACCACACTCTCGTAGATATCAGCGTATCAGCGTAACAATAGGTTCCTATTGTTGCGTTTCTATTAGAAATACCTTAAGCCCAAACTGCTCCTTCATACACTCTCTATCATTATTTCTATCCATCTCCTGTATCTTAACTGAGAGTAACCCGTGAACACGTGCTAGAATATTTTGTACTTTCTGTGTTTATGGGTTTTCTATTCAGCCTGTGCCTATTTGCCATCTTTTATTATCAAAAAACGTATATCATGCAATACGTTTACTGATGACAAATGGCATATTCACAACACATTCCGAGGTTAGTGCTGTCATTTGATTAAATATTTTGTCTTTTAGTTTGCGCTGGCCTGTGATGAATGGCGCCGATCGCTAATAGGTACTGGGTCAATGTTAGGCACGTTGATCGGCCTGCCGATCACTGGCTATATTTCTGATCAGTGGGGTCGCCGCATTGCAATCACACTGAATGCATTTAACACAGCCTGGCTTGGGCTCAGCAGATATTGGATCAACACCTACAATGGTGTTTTAGCATCTAAAGTTGCAGAAACAACATTTGGTTCTGGGGCATACTCCGGTGTTTGCATATTGTGTGAGTAGGTATAGTTTTTAACCAAATACGTGTACATGGCCCATCCATGTAAGAACGCGTATGGTATTTTATTATCTATACTATTATAAAGCTGTAACAGAGCTGTGTCTGTACATTTAAGATATTTGAGAAAAAAAATGTCTGTAATAGGCTACATAGGCGTGTCTAAACACAAAACATTTTTTTAGAATTTTATCTGTTTATCTGTTTGTTTGTTCGCGCATCGCGCAAAAACTACTGAACGGATTTTGATGCAACTTTTTTTTATTTGATAGATCTCTTGATTAGACTTAAAAACTGGTATATATTTTATCCCGCTACTACATAGGGAACCTGAGATATAACGCAAAAACTAGCTTTTGGCTGCGGCGGAGCCACAGGCAAAGGCTAGTTTAACTATATAAATGTTTAAGTTAATCTGTTTGAACATGCGATGTAGACTAATAAGTGCTTTACTTTTAAGTGTCACTGTAAAATTATAGACATTGTTTTAGGATAAAATATTATTTTAAAACAAAAAAAGGGTAGTGTCACTCCTGTATTCCTCGAAGGGGTAGGGCAGAGGTGTATTACATTACCACGGTTCTCCAGCTATGTTTAAGTCCCACGTAATAAGGGGCGAGCCTATTGCTGTCTATCGGGCACGTTTACATATATTGTTATTTTAACTCAAATATATTTTCACAAATGTATTTTAACTCTAAAGTAATGGAACTTGTGGGGCCAAAGCATCGAGTAGCAGTTATTGCAGCCATCAACAGCATATTTGCAGTTGGACAAGTTTTAATAGCTATTGTGGCTTGGGTCATACCGGACTGGAGGATTTTTACTGTGGTACTATATGCTCCTCAACTCCTGACCTTGTCGTACTTCTGGCTGATATCGGAATCTGTTCGTTGGTACATGAGCAAAGGTGATTTTGATAAATCCGAGGAGTTACTTATGAAAGCTGCGCGAATTAATGGCAAGACAATATCAGAGGTATCTCTGAAATCATTAAGGCAAACTTTTGAAGAAGAAACAAGAAATAAGATTTTGGAGGGACACAATAAAAAAGAACCTTGGCTGATCGTGCAGGTTTTCAAACATAAGCAAATATTGGTTCGTTGTATCATATCCCCGATTTGGTGGATAACGATGACTGTCGTCTATTATGGATTATCTATTAACGCTGTGAATATTACCGGCAATGAGTACTTAAATTATATAACAGTATCAGTAGTGGAGATACCTGGATGTTGGAGTGCTGTCTACCTGTTGAAAAAGGCTGGACGGAAACCAGTTATAATTGGATTTTACTGGATATGCGCTATTTGTCAAACTGCATACATATTTCTACCATCAGGTAAGATCTTTTTATATACTATGAAATGATTTTGAAAAGCAGGTCAAAATAGCAGTGGAATCTCATTAAACCTAAACCATATGTGACATATCTATCTCATGTCAAATGTTAAAAATGATAGTACTTATAAATAAAATTACTTATTTTCCAGATATGTATGGGGTATCTTTGACAGTGTACTTGATAGCTAAGTACTCAATAGCTTTGGTAGCGACGACGTTATACGTGTATACCGCTGAGTTGTATCCCACTAAGTACCGGCACTCACTGTTTGCCTTCTCTTCGATGATGGGCAGGATCGGATCAATATTTGCCCCGCTTACGCCTGCTATAGTAAGTCAAAATTATTTCAGTGTTGAACAGAGAATCAAGAGAAGAGTAGAAAAATAACTATCCTTGTCTGTTTCTCGGCTCACTCCATCTACGTCATTTCCTGGTTATTGATAAGTTATTGATATTTTACAATTACATTTACTATATAAACCGTGAAATACAATCATGCCTCTTTTTCTTAAGAAAGCAAATAATGCAGCAGCAAGCAACGAAAGGCTCTTTAATGACATGTGGCAATAAGATTTCTCTACCTATCTCGCCCCTTATTATCCTTCTTCTCCACCTCTTTTTCGTCTATTGAAGACGGCTCTGGTAGCAAGCATCTATAAACAGTATAGGCCTGTACTGCCCTGATAACAAAGAATGCAGTAATCGACATTTTTGGGATTTTTACTTTTTACCATAAATGGCATCTTAAGGGGTTCACCTACATGGAAAAAAAATATTTTCATAGAAATGTTCACTGGAAATATGTTTTTAAACTAACGGTTTTCGCCGTACTTGCATGAAAATTTAATCAATGCTAAGGAGAAGCGCAGCATTAAACATTTGCTAAAAAGAATGCAGTACTTGCAAGAATACGCTAGAGCTAAATGCAGTAATAGCCACCACTGTCGCATTTTGTTTTAGAATCAATAGACAAGTTGCTAAATCAAAACGCAGTTCTCCATATTATTGCATGTGAGTGTAGGGAAGGCTTGCGAGATTCATGGCCATATGTCCACACGTTGGGGCCAACGCTCACCCTAACGCTGTTCAATCAACAAGTCGACAGAATTGCGTTGGAGTGAACCTTGGCAGCCGGTGTGGATTGACAAAATTGTGTTGTGGCAAACGAGTGTTGGGGTGAGCGTCGGCCCTATCGTGTGGAGCCGCGGTTAGGTATAATTTATGCCCATTTAATCAGTGTTACCAGACGGGTGAATTGGAATGACTCTTATTTTTCAGAGAGGATATTTGAATTAATTTTTGTCCGTGTGGTGACGGACTAAGAATACAAGTGTCACCACCCCACTCTTTCCCACGGGTCTCGTATGAGGCGACTAAGGGAAGTAAGCAATTATCATCCATTGCATGACTGGTGGTAGGGCTGAGTACCAAGTGGGAGTACTCACTTGGTATTGGGCCCGAGCGGGTTGGTACCACCATCGCCCGTGTGACCGGCCATGAAGCACATCGTTGCGTTTTGGCTGTAGCAGGAGATAGCCGTTTATTCTTTCATTTCATATCACTGCAATGAAATAGTGAGCAGCGGCTTGACAATACTTTCGGTATAGTTGAGTCCATGAGCGACGGTTACCATTTACCGGATCAGATGGGCCATAAGGCCTATAATTATCACAATGCACCAAATTGATTAAATACATCAAAAGATTTTTTGAATTCATTTTTAATAACCTTAAATACTCGTACTTAAATTTGAAAGTGGTTGCTTTATTGATTTTCCTTCATTACGTCGCAACAGAAATGGGTATTGAAGTGATTCTTTGCATGGGTATAGTTAAAGGCTCGATGACTTTCAGCCTCCCAAACAAGCCGGTTTCTGAAAAGGCCATTAACCACATACATACGCTGTGTCAGAATATACAGAAGGCCGAAGAGTACAATCGGCCTCTGCGTCTAGCGTTTGTAGACTGTGAGAAAGCCTTCGATTCAATTAAAACTTGGGTGGTACTGTAGTCTCTTCAGCAGTGCCAAATTGACTATCGGTTCATCGAGGAGTCGAGTGTGTGTGTGGAAACGCCGCCACCATGTTTATCCAAATTCAGAACAAGAGCACGAAACCGATCCAACCGCAGAAAAGTGTTAGACGGGGCTCATGTCCCGAAACTCTTCACAACTGTATTGAGAGATGCTTTCAAGCACTTGGACTGGACCGGATTCGGCATCAATGGCGAATACATAACTCACTTTAATTTGCAGATAATATCGTGGTCATGGCAAAATCACTGGAATACCTTGAAATCATGCTCAACGAACTCAGCGGTGACGGCCCCACACTACCCCGTTCATTGCCCCGAACGCTGGGATGCGTAGTTAGGTAATTTTTTTCCCCCAATAACAAAAAAAGAATAGTGGGTATTAAAATGAACATGGACAAGACGAATGTCATGTAAAATAACTATGTCATTACAACATCGGTCATAGTCGTAAATACAATTCTCAAAGTTGTCAACCATTATATCTACCTGGAACAAACAGTCCAGTTAGGTAGACAACTTTGAGAAAAAGGTCAATCGACGAATCTAGTTCGGCAGCGTTCGGGAAGCCGAGGAAGATCTTCTTGTACCTTATTCCACAGTCTCTAAATACGTAGGTCTATATGATCAGTGTGTGTTACTGGGATTGCTTAAGGAGTAGAGTCTCTGAATGTCGACTTTGTATCAGGGCTCAAATTCGCTTAGTTTGCTATGGAGCGAGCTACTCGGAATCTCTACGTGTTAGAATCCGTAATATTATGAAAATCCGTAATATGAAAATCCATAGTCTGCTACAGAAGTGCAGGAATAGCCCATCCATCCATCCATTCTTCATCCATCAGCCTTTCAACGTCCACTGCTGGACATAGGCCTCCCCAAGAATGGGGGATAGTGCCGGAATCAGCAGGCGGGTTGGCGATCGCACTGGATGCTGCTAATACTCGAATGAGCGCTGCTGCCCACTCCCCCGGTATTCCCTCAGTCGGCTCCTACGACTCCTATGGGTGAAGAGGGGTGGGACAATTCTAAAGCCGGCCCCACACGGCGTGGCGAAATAGCCCACCGGCTTAGAAGTGTGTCCACTTCATCTCTTCTTCATTCGGACAAGAATCGCCATGTGCTAGACCATAATGCAGTAATAAGCGCAATTGCTGCACTTAGTTTTAGTAGCCTCTGGTTTTCCCAAGATCTGATGCTAAACCTAAATGCAGTAATACGCATTATATCTGGATATATTGATAATTAAGATTATCATTCAAAAGCTTGATTTTTTTCTTAATTTTATGATATATTTTTATGGCCGTAAAATACGAACATCTTGCTCAGTTTTCTAAAAATATGTTTACCGCGTTTTTCTCGAAACCGCCATTTTGCAAGTACTGCATTCTTAGTTATCACGGCAGTATAGCCTACGGTGCCAGTTTACAGTTACCAATACTAGTTTTGTTATTAGATTTTGTAAATGCGATCTATGTATAATCCATTTGCAATCGAAACAAATTACGATACTTCATGGCAGTCAAAGCTGCAGGCTGGTACCAAACCGTTCGGATCTGGCAACAAGTGAGAAAATGCAATTTGTACTGAAGTCTTCGCCCCTGCATTGTTTTTAGGCTGCACAGATGGCGAAGTGGTTTAGATACCGGTGTTGTGGGTTTTCCCACACAGGAGCACTCTTTGTGTGATTAACAAATTATGCATTCCGATAGATGGCGTTAGTCGTAAAGGCAAATGTGATGAGGAAATTGGGATGACCAAATGGGTCTGTACGATATCTCAGTGGCTTAGAGCACTTCCCCGGATTGGAAAAGACGCGGGTTCAATTCCCGCTCGTACAAGAAATATCTTTTTCCTTATTCACAAATAATTTGTACTTTAGAAAGTAGCGGAGCATGTCAAATGTTAAAAAATATAGATTAAAAGTGCACAGATTATTCTGGACTGATTCTGGGTGTACTTTGTGTTTGTGAAATGGTATGTTTATAAAAGTCTCCCGCAATACAAGGATTTTTGCTTAGTGCAGGGTGTTGTCTTTTATAAAAATAAAAATAAAATAGTGAAATAAAGTATTCTCAGCGTCAGTGCTTTAGTGATCTACCAGTAGCTTATACGACCGCAGGCAGTCTCAATTTTTCCATTACTAAGTCCTCAGCAATGGCTTGGAGCTTGGTAACTTAAGATTTTTCCGTTAAGGCCTTTGGTCATGTGCCTTTCATGTCGTAATGCCATCCCATCAGTCTATGAGAGTGAGTTTTGAGCACATTTGAGCATTATTTGGTAGCTCTTGATTAGACTTAGGAGCTGGTGCGCATTTTATCCCGCTACTATATCGGGAGCCTGAGATATGACCTAAAAACTAGCACATATATATATTATAATAAGCTACAATATTGTATTAGGGTATAACCTGTAATAATAGTTTGACAACTAAATAAATAAATTTAAAAAAATTCCAGTCTTCACTAATACTGGCCGCCTTGACTGAATTCGGTCAGAAGAATATAATATTATTACCAGTATATATTTTTTTTGATTCCAGGCTGCACTATGGTTCCAAGAGTTTCCATATGTGCTATTCGCTAGTTTGTCTTTCCTGTCCGGTGCACTGGTCGTCTTCACTCCGGAGACCCTCAACACCAATCTTCCTGATACCTTCGAGCAAGCTGCACAAATTGGCATCAAAAATAAGCGACAAAACTAAGTAACCTGTTTACAGTCCATTTATCATCTTTACATAGGTTTCCCAAAGGAAGGAGGTTTGGCCAGGTCTTGTGGGGGACTACAGTTTTGATACTGGATATAAATACATTTTTCATTTAAAATACTAAGTCACTTAGGCAAAGGTAGTACTTTCGAAGTATTGGAATCAGAAGTACTCAAAGGAAGATAACATGAAATTTTAAACTTTTCTTTCTACAACCCGTTACTGTCTAATTGTTTACGTTTACAAGAACAACAACATTTTTAATACATCAGAAAACAAACTTCATTTGCTATCATTAGGTATCATCAAGGCAAAATTCACAAGAATGAGCCACGAAAAACAAGGAAAATTACAAAGCTATTTGTTTATAGTATTTCATAAATACATCCGATAGATGATGTGAATGTTTTTTTTTATTCTATGTGGGTGGTAAACAAGTATGTGACCCACCTGATTGTAAGTGGACCACCGATATATGGATGCTAGCAACAACTGACAGAGGCATCACTCACGCGTCGCCAACTTCAAGGGAATGGAGATGGTGGTCAGAAACGTTAGCAAGAGGATAAGGAAAAGGTTTGGCTCTCCGAGTGTCTTCTAATAGATTCTAAGAATTACTACTGTGGTGTTTTATACAGGATTTCTGAAAGTCATTACTTGGACTTTTGAGTATGGGTTTCTTAGAGTGAGAAGAGCAGATAAAGGAAGAGAAAATGGAGCCAATAAGTACTGAAATATTTTTTTTTTCTTTTTTTTAAAGACAACACTTTACACTAAGGAACAATCCTTGTATCACAAGGGACCCTACAAACATACAATTTCACAGACAACAAAGTACACTCAGACTCAAAACCACTATTTGTAGATCACACAAAGAGTTGTTCTGTGTGGGAATCGAACGCACAACACTCGGGTGGTAGGACGTTATCTGAAACACTCCGCCATCAGTCAATATAATATAAACTAGTAATTTCATTTACAAATAATAATTTTAAATTAATAAAGTAATAGCTTTTAAAGTTAAACATTACTAAGACTAGTTAGTAGTGCACAAAGTCCCTAATTCTATGAATCTTGGGTCTTGAGATCATTCCGCCCGATATTCTCAGCTTCCTCGAATGTATCAGGTAGCTTAGTGCCACGGGTCTCTGGCGTAAAGAAAACAAGCCCTCCAGCTAGAATGGCCAGACTGGCAAACATCACGAATGGAAAATCTTCAAACCATTGCGCACCCTAAAATTAAAAACATCATAATTATCTCACAATGCTTAAACGTAATTTATTCATAAAAATTACCAAGGGGCTAGTTTTACCAATTAATATTTCTGTAAAATACAAAAACCTGATTTCCTGGCTTCATTCTTTCCTGCAGGTATCATACGAGGTGACCCAGGAAAGTAAGCAATTATCACCCATAGCATTATTAGTGGTAGGGTTGGGTACCCAATGGGATTTCTTGATATCTGGCCCAAGCGGGTGGGTACCACTGTGAAGCACTTTAGTGTGTTTGGCTGCAGCGGGAGATGGGGCTGTCGATTCATGTATTTCCCATCCTACAAATTGATGGGTGAGCAGCGCTTTAGCAGTATTGTTAGTATTGCTGAGTCCATTAATCAAATAACCCGTGACTTGTCTGTCATCTTGAGATTAAAAGACCTCTTTCAGTCGCTCGTAGATTGCATAAATGGTTTGGTGGTAGATTCTATACTGACCTCATGTTGCGGGGTTTATTTTCTTTTGGTTCTTTGATGTGATGTACAATTTTTTTCATTGAGCCTGGGTTTCATGATTTTAAAAATATATGTATGATTCACACAAAATATACATGGGTAGTATCGCGGCGGTCCGCACTCACACCTAAGGGTTCATCTGAAAACCAGCGCTGCTCACATTAGTGCTGCAGCACATGTTGAGATGAAACCTATTTTGGTTTTCTATTCTTGTTTTTTTATTTGTTTTTATTATGTGTCTAATATATTTGAGTTATGTTAATGTAGAAACCAAAATAAATTACTTTCTTTCTTTCTTTCTAATATCCATCAATTGCGAAGATATTCGACTTACACAAATAAAAAATTGAGTGAAAGATGGCATGTCTACTTACAAATGCTGGTGTGAGCGGTGCCAACATATTTCCAATCCTGCCAACCATGGAGGTAAATGAGAACAGAGTCTGTCTCTTCACAGTTGGGTACAGCTCTGCTGTGTATATGTATATAGCTACCATCTCCATTGCGATGCAGAATTGAGACATCAGATACATAGTTAAGGATAACGCGTACCAATCTATGGAAATAATGATGGAGTTAATTCATTAGGGGCAATAGATACAATATTCGATTTGAGAGATGGAAAACGACATACACATTTCGGAAAACCTATTACCAAATAAATATGTTTAGATGTGTTTGTGGTTATTGGATTGATGAGGCGTGGTCACCAGTTTCTATCAGATGGGTAGCTTGCAAAATGCTTCATTCAATTGATCTATTAGCGAAGAAAATGACTACAGTTTTGGATAAAATATAGAATAGTGTAGGTTCGTCTTTAAGTGTGCATAAAGATTTAAGGATAACCAAGATTTAACATTATATATTTTTCTATAAGATAATTTTCTTATTGAACACATAGCGCACTACATACACATACACACACACACATCTCATCCAGAAAGAATGTGCCAAAAAATGTCACCTGTCATATACCTTTTTGCACAGTGGTAGAAAAAAACGGTGCAGTATTTCAGCACCATCTAGTGATGAAGTTTAATATAATGTAATTATTTATTAAACAAACTAATAATATAATATTTTATATCACATACGCGATGTCATTTCTAGACCTGCAAAATTATGTTAATGCAGGTAATAAACTATCTGGATACGACTTTCATCTAAAGCCTTTCAGCTATTTATAGGTAGTGATCATTCAAACATGCAAATTATGCACAATGAGTAGGATAATACAAACCTTGAGGCATGAAAATATATGCAATTTGGAAAATCGCACATAACCAGAATGCCATTATCAATACGGGTTTCCTTCCAATCTTCTTTAATAGGAACACAGAAGTCCACTGGCCAGGGATTTCTGCTGCAGAAACCAGCATAAAGTTCATATATCTATTGCCTGAGATGTTCACAGCATTGAAAGAGAGCCCATAGGATATAAATGTGCTGGTGATCCACCAAAACGGTGCCACTATACAACGTAACAATATTTTCTTGTGCCGGAATACAGTCATAATCAGCCATTCTTTTTTACCCGATTCTTCTTCCTTAGCTCGTCGTTTGGATTCTTCTTCTGCACTTTGCCGAAGTGCTTCCAGCGATTTGTCTGATAACTGTCTTCCATTTATTTTGGCTGCTTTTTTGAGAAGTGCTTCTGATTCTTCAAATCTACCTTTGCTCATATACCAACGGACAGACTCAGAAGCCAACCAGAAAAATGATATTGTCAATAGTTGTGGTATGTACAGTGCAAGAATGCGATGTCTCCAGTAGGGTAACACCCAGGCAATTCCTCCTAATAGAATTCCCCCTATAGAGAAAAAGGTATTCAAGGTTGCTCCAGCGGCGACTCGGTACTTGGGTCCTATGAGCTCTATCACTGAAATATATCAACTCTATATTTATTTTTATGTAAATAACAACATGAATCATTTTTTTTATTGCATATGGTGGCAGACGAGCCACGGCCCACCTGATTGAAAATGGTGGCCGTCGTTCATGGACTCGACTATGCCAAAAGTATTGTCAAGCTGCTGCTCACTATTTCATTTCAGATATATATATATATATGAAATAAACAAATTAACGGCTATCTCCTGCTACAACCAAAACACATCGATGTGCTTTATGGCCGGTCACACGGAAGATGGTGGTACCAACCCGCTCGGGTCTGTCGCAAGTGAGTACTCCCACTTGGTACCTTACCACCAGTAATGCAATGGGTGATAATTGCTTACTTCCCTTAGTCGCCTCGTACGGCACCCATGGTAAAGAATAGGGTGGTAACGCTTGTATTCTTAGAGTGGTGACGCCACACGAACTATTTGCAATAGGTTTGATTTTTCTTATACCTACCTGCCTGATCTTAACATAGCCTATAGATATTAGCTACACCGAAGGAATGATTCGCGCATTGTCATTTCCAGTTAGAGGTATAAGAGGTGGGAATGAAGGATAGTAGATAAGAGAAGTATGTAGGAAGGATAATAAGGAATTGGATGTAGTATGGACCTCCGGCGCTTTCATTCACCTAATGCCAAATGCCATAGTATGAATTCCTACCCTTACTTTACGTAGGTAATGTAAAAGAATGGTGCTTTTCTGGTCAAATCAACCAAGAGCATCTTGGTATATTAGAATTATCTAGATTACCACGGGCCTGAAAAGAGTAGTGAATTCTACTATTAAAAAACTGTTGGACAACTTACTCAGGATGTACGCGCTGGTATAGCTCCCGGCTCCTAGAGTGGCTTCAGCTATCTCCGATAACATATAGCCGACGTAGGTATTAGCGAAATACCTCATGCAGCCAAGCCAGGCCGTGTTGAAAGCAGCAATACAGAGGGCCACGCGTCGGCCCCAGCGGTCTGAGATGTATCCAGTCACGGGCATAGCCAAGACGGCACCTAGAGTGCGGATTGTACCAATTAATGTACGACGCCATTCGTCGCATGCTAAATCAAACTGAAAAGAGAAAAAGAGGATGATTGTCACATGTGGTACATGTATTCAACGATGGATTAATGTAAGATGATTGTATGAATAATCTATCTATTCCTGATAGTACCTCTTCCTTATCATGGGCATAAAAAGTAGACATAGGTAGAGACATTCTGTGAACTGATATTTACAGGGGGGTATTCGCTCGTGACGTAATTGACTGCACAGATGATAGAGTGGCTAAGATACCGACCTCCCTCCCGTCCAAGTGTTCAATTCCCACACAGGACAACTCTTTGTGTGATCCACAATTGGTTATTCTGAGCTTTTTTGTTAAGGTGGGAAAAATGCACTTAACCGCTCACCTCGTCGTTCGGGGCAACGAACAGGGTAGTGTAGGGCCGTCTCTCCGCCTAAATTGGCGGGCCACCGGATGCCGCATGTTAAATTCCTTCACCCACAGGCCACCATAAAATAATCTAGCGTTTCTAGTATTTAAAGTAAATTGACGTGCTATGCTTATCCTTACAAGTATTATACATATTATTTGTGAATAAGGAAAAAGAGATTTTTTGTACGAGCGGGAATCGAACCTGCGTCTTTTCCAATCCGGGGAAGTGCTCTAAGCTACTGAGCTTTCGTACAGATCTTTCGACCATCCCAATCTCCTTATCCCATTTGTCTTTACGACCAACGCCATCTATCGGAATGCATTTACATGCATTAAACCAATATAGTAAGTTTAATTGTGCAATTAAAATTCATACTAATTGCTGGCGCGATTTTTTTAAAAACATTTTTGATCTATATTTTAATCTATATTTTTTAGCATTTGATATGCTCCGCTATTTTTATATATTATTATATATATATATATATATAGATCAAAAATGTTTAAAAAAATCGCGCCAGCAAATAGTATGAATTTTAATTGCAAAATTAAAATTACTATATTGGTTTAATGCATGTAAATGCATTCCGATAGATGGCGTTGGCCGTAAAGACGAATGTGATAAGGAGATTGGGATGATCGAAAGATCTGTACGATAGCTCAGTGGCTTAGAGCATTTCCCCGGATTGGAAATGACGTGGGTTCGATTCCCGCTCGTACAAAAAATCTCTTTTTCCTTATTCACAAATAATTTGTACTTTAAAAAGTGGCGGAGCATAATATCAAATGCTAAAAAATATAGATCAAAAAAGTATTATACATGCGAAGGTGAAATTGTTTGTTTGTTTATTTGATTGTTTGGTACGCCTTCACGTCCTAACTTCTGAACAATACAGTGAATGAATGTGCCATAGAGCGATGTATTTGTATTCTAAAGTCCACGCGGACAGAGAATCTAGAAAGTAGTTTTAAAACGCAAAAAAACATTTGTGTTATAATTATACTTAGACAGATAAGTGAATACATAATTATGCCTATTAAAAGATAAATGATGATTATATTAATCATCGTTTGACTAAGATAATAAATTTAATTTTGGTTTATAAATTATTTAAATGTGTTTTTAATCAAAACAGTGACATTGATTCCGTCCATATCTACACTGAAAATCGGTCAGTGTTATTATGTAGAACTAGCATATGCCCGCGGTTCCGCCGATGCTAGAAGCTAGTTTTTAGTTTATATCTCAGGTTCCCGATGTAGCAGCAGCATAAAATGTATATAGTTTTTAAGTCTAATCAAAAGCTATTAAATAAAAAATCCAATCAGAAGTAGTTGCGTGATGCGCAAACGAACAAACAGACAAACTTCCTCAAATATTTTTAATATACAGACACAGCTCTGTTACGGCTTTATAATAGTTAGGAAGAGGAGGTCGTAGGCTACGTCCTCAGTCAGTCATATTTCAACCTATTGAGGAGAGGAACCAGGGAGTGGAAAAGGAGTTTTAGGCCTCTGGCCCTCTCAGTCACACTCCGAAATACAGCAGTGAGAATACCTACCGTTACTTACTTCGTTATTCTGGGAGGGTTTGTGTGGCACGTACACTGTGAAAGGAAATGGGAATAGACTCGTAGTAGTACGCAGAAACTACGATGCTGTGGCTGCTGGGAGAGAGTTATGAGTATGTCACAGATATAGAAATGTTTCATAAAGTATTTTATGAAACATTTCTATAATTATGAATGGAAAAAGACAATGATTCAAGGTTAATATTTATTTCAAACTGGCTTACGTTCAGTCAAGAAAGTATCGGGAATAGATGATTTGTTTGTGGTTCCAAATTCAAATTTTTGGTTTTTTTTTTGTTGTTGTTAGATTGGCATAACTGTTATCCATTTTGGCGCGGAGTTTGAGTTGCATCTGTTATTTATATTAAATACAGTGCTGTTTTTAGTTATATCATATCTAGTGTGTATTGCGAATTTCATAATGAACAGAAACATCGAACAAAGAGTTTGTCTTAAATTTTGCATCGCTAATGGAATTTCGTGTTCGGAGTCACTGAAAATGTTACAGAAGGCTTGCGGTGAATCAACTTTATCAAAAACACGTGCTTATGAGTACGAGTATAAAGCGTTTAAAAGCGGTCGAGATGTGATGGAAGATTTGCCTCGCTTTGGTAGGCCATCAACGTCTGCAACTGAAATTAACATTGCAAAAGTGAAGGAAATAGTGACTGAAAATCCTCATTCAACTTTGAGAGAGATAGCCGCCGAACTTTCTGTGTCTCACGAGTCGATCCGTACCATTTTAAATAATAACTTGGGTATGAAACATGTTTCCGCTCGGCTAGTCCCAAAAGACCTGAATTTTCTCCAAAAACTCAATCGTATGAGAGTCGCTGAGGACATGCTAGAACGAGTCAATTCCGATCCAATATTCATGAAACGCATTGTTACTGGTGACGAGATGTGGGTTTACGAGTTTGACATGCAAACTAGTCAACAAGCTTCGGAGTGGCGACTTCCAATTGAATCGAAACCGCTAAAACCACGCCAAAGTCGATCAAAAGTCAAAGTCATGTTGACTGTTTTCTTTAACTAACGCGGTGTTGTGCACTCGGAATTCTTGCCAGAAGGTCAAACGATAAATAAAGAATATTATTTGAGCGTTATGCGGCGTTTAAGAGAGCAAATTCGACGAAAAAGGCCAGATTTGTGGAAAGAAAATTGTTGGATTTTGCACCACGATAATGCGCCTTCGCACAAGGCCATCATTGTGAATAAATTTGTCCAAACACTTAACAAATACCATCGAGCAACCACCATATTCACCAGATATGGCTCCAGCCGACTTTTTTCTTTTTCCTAAACTCAAATTACCACATCGTGACACTCGTTTTTAATCGGTAGAAGACATAAAGGAGAATTCGCGGCGAGAACTGAACTCAATTCCGGAAACAGCGTTTAAAAAATGTTTTGATCATTACATTATTTGTTGGCGTAAGTCTATCGTTTCTGAAGGAGCATACTTTGAAGGTGATAAAATAAATTTGGATGAATAACAAAATTGTTGTGTATTATTGATCTTTTCCCGGTACTTTCTTGACAGAGTAGTATATGACCAATTATCACAATAATCGGTCTCACTCAAGTCTCAAAATCACACTTAATACATAATTGATTACTTTTAATTAAGGACGGAAAAGTAACATTAGTAAGTACCTATTAGTAATCATTCATTTTTATAAGTTTAAACAAGCAGGTCTTTCTCTTTACTCCTTATAGTGACTATTTGAAAACATAGTATTAAAATAAGAAACTAATAACACAGCTTAAAGTACTACACGTGTCATAACAACTTAGATTATATAAATAGATAAACTTTGGTAGCTTTGGTATAAGCAAAACAAATTCTTATTTGCTAAACCGGGTCCGGTGACCGGGCCCGGTAAGAATGGCCGGGCCCGGTGGGTGCCTAAAAGGGCACCGGGCCCGGCCGTGCCCGGTTTGCAATCTCTAGTCACAGACAACTTATAGGTTGAGTTGTCTGTGGAGTACGTCAAGCGGACTGCACTTGGCTGATAAATTGCTTGATGGACAACTAGTAATGGTGTGAAAAAGCAGTGATAGTTTAGCGGTAAATCCAAAGGCTTGTAAGACGAAGAAGTATTGAGCTCGATCCGCAGTTCCAGGTCCAGACTTCGCTCGGCGATTATGGTATTTGTTTACAAATTATCACTGCTCGTTAAAAGCAAATATCGTGAGAAAACCTGTCTGAGAGACTTTTTGACAGCCTATGAAGTCTGCCCATCTACAGTGTGGTGGAATACGCCCTCATCCTTCTCACTGTGAAGAATACCCGTGCCCAAATGTGGGATAGCAAAAGGGTTGAAATAAAATTATCTGACAGATGTTGCTCGCAACTTCGTTTGCGTGGATGCTAGTACCTACGATCTTAATGTATTTAAATGGGGACCACCCCACACTGTTACAATAATTGTTACTTATTATAATATAATTTTCTACTTAGTCCAACTGGCTATCAAGGCGTGTGTATTTAGTTTTTTTAAACTATAATTTATTTTTATTAATGTAGTAGTTCCTTTGCCAGCGGCGAACAAAAGCTAGTTTTTTTGGTTATATTTCAGGTTTCCGATATAGTAGCGGGATAAAATGTCTACCAGTTTTTAAGTCAAATCAAGGCCTTTCAAATAAAAAAAGTTTCATCAAAATCCGTTCAGTAGTTTTTGTGTGATACGCGAACAAACAAACAGATAAACAGACAAAAACTAAAAAAAATGTTTTGTGTTTAGACATGCCTATATAGCCTATTACAGTAATTTTTTCTCAAATACCTTAAATGTACAGACACAGCTCTGTTCCAGCTTTATAATAGTATTAATGTATACTTAGATAAAAATATAACTTTTACTTACTGAGTAAACAATAGTATCGGTATTTTCATAAACATAACCGTCACAAGGAATCAACCTCTCTTTGTCAAAAAGCGAACTCGGACAAATCTCATTGTCTATCAGTGGCAGATTCGAAGAATTGGCAGATTCGAAGCGCTGGCAGTTGTCGAGTATACCCTGACTGGTTACTGGTATAGCGTTTGTCAACCAGTCTCCATCAGGTGACCATTGAGGCTGGTCATCATCGCATCCTGGGATTACGCATCTGTAAAGTCGCAAGTCAGGATGTGAGTTTCCAAGTGAAGAATTTTTTTAACAACCGACCAACCCATTTATCGTAAACTTCACAAATATTCAATTTAACAGACACGAACACCTACACTTAGAACAATCATATACGAGTATGTGTATTACACAAAGAATTATCTGTGTGGGAATCGAACCCACAATATTCGGCTCTGGAGGCCGGCACCTCCAACTCTCAGCTCCATGGAAAGGGATAGGTGGTGGAGAAAAGGTATAATAAGGAGAGGATAAGGAAGATGTTAGGGCCCACGGCGCTCTCACTCACCATACGTGACAAGGCCTGTTTATGGACACAGTAATTGCCATGATACATTAGTAAAGTGTGTTACAAAGAAGAATCCACAACATAGATGGTGGAGTGGCTTAGATACTGGCCTCCCACCCGAGTGTTGTGGGTTTGATTTCTACACAGGACACTATTTGTGAGATCAAAGAAAAAAAAACTGAGTCTGGGTGTACTTTGTGTCTATGAAATTGTATTTTTTAAGTTCCCCATGATACAATTATTATATTTAGTGCAGGGTTTCGTATTTTATAAAAAACAGATAATGAATTATTTTTGATCTATATTTTTTAGCATTTGACATGCTCCGCCACTTTTTAAAGTACAAATTATTTGTGAATAAGGAAAAAGAGATTTTGGTCGTAAAGACAAAATGTGATAAGTACTCGTAGATTGGGATGATCGAAAGATCTGTAGCTCAGTGGTTCAGAGCAATTCCCCGGATTGGAAAAGGCACGGGTTCATTTCCCGCTAGTACAAAAAATCTCTTTTTCCTTATTCACAAATAATTTGTACTTTAGATAACAAAGTCTTTTAAATAAAAACTTACCTTTGCCAGCGGTGGCGCCGCAGCTAAAAGCTAGTTTTTAGCGTATATCTCAGGTTCCTGATATAATAGAAATATAAAATCTATATCTGTTTTATTTCTAATCAAGATCTACCAATTACAAAAAGTTGTATCAGAATCTGTTCAGTAGTTTTTGCGTGTTGTGTGAACACACAGGCAAACAGATAAAAAATCTAAAAATAATTGTTTTGTGTTTAGAGTTTAGACACGCCTATATAGCCTTATACAGTTTTTTTTTCTCAAATATCTTAAATGTACAGACACAGCTCTGTTACAGCTTTATAATAGTACTAGCCTTTGCCCGCGGCTTCACCGCAGCCAAAAGCTAGTTTTTAGGTTATATCTCTGGTTCCCGAGATAGTAGCAAGATAAAATGCATACCAGTTTTTAAGTCTAATCAAGAGCTATCAAATAAAAAAGTTTCATCAAAATCCGTTCAGTAGTTTTTACGTGATGCACGAACAAACAAATAGACAAACAGACAAAAGTTCTAAAAAAAATCTTACTGTAAGACACGCCTATATAGCCTATTACAGTATTTTTTTCTCAAATATCTTAAATGTACAGACACAGCTCTGTTACAGCTTTATAATAGTACTAGCTGTTACCCACAACTTCGTCTACGATAAAAGACATTGCTCTGCGTCCATACATAGTTTGCCCTGAAATAACCTCAAAACTAGATCATGTGTTGTATTAAAACATATTACTGAATTCCCATAGAATTATCATTTAATAGGGGACTAGCTGGAAAATCATACTAGGTATTACAAATACTGTCTGATTTTGAGGTCATGAGCTGGGCGTTTTTAGCTTATAACAATGAAGCTGGAATGTAAATGGACCAGTTCACGTATGACAGTAGATTCGTGTTTCACTAGGTACCTCTTGTAATAGTTTTCAATTCAGTTGGATTATAATCCTAGAGTTGCGTATTTCCAACGCTAGATGGAGGTCTTTTAAATTTTTACGTGTTTCAAAAAATATTTTAGCTATTCATTTTCTATATACAATAAAGATTGACTTACTTTATTATTTTAATTCAGAATGACATTTTAAGTTTGTCTTATATTATTAATAAAAATAAGTCTATTAAAAGCAGTGACATCTATTAACAAACTCTAATATTGATAATAAAAATACCTAAGTCTTATAAAAGCAGGGACATCTATTAACAAAATCTGTTGACAAATCAAATTGTGAGATCAAAAAGCTTTATAAAACAAAACTTCTGATTTTTGTCTAGATTTATTATAATGTAACTTATAATATTAGAATTTGATTTTTCTTTGTGATATTTTACACACAATTTCTAAATCAATTCCAAAAGTGTATTTCAGATTTAAGAATAACCTAACAATGATTTAATTTAAAAAAAAATTAAAGAACGATTGTATTGACTTCAGGTAAACATGGCAGCACATCAGATGTACTGATGACCTACAAATAGTCCCTTCCATCTATTCGAATACTTTTTTCTTCATTATGACATGGAGCTAGTCCGTGTTAAATGGAAATATGCTATTTTTATTATAACAAATACTAATAATTATCATAGCCCCGATGCTACTATCGTACAGGGCGAAAAATGGCATTGTCCTTTCGTAAAAATAAGTAAACCAACCCTTGAAATTGAAGTCTTGAATTTAAAGGGAAAATTTGACGGTATTATGGGATTGAACGCAAAGTGTGAAAATGTGAAATCGAAAATAACAGTCACGAGCAGGATTTGAACCTGAATCTCCTGGATACCGTCCAGATGCTTTGCCAATTCAGCCACCGTGACAATTGCTCCTGACTGCTAATTTCGATAACACATTCAACGTCTACCGTCATTTAAGAAAATAAATTACAATTCCGCGAAAAATCTAAATGACACTGGAAAGAGTCACGGGTAACAGCTAGTCAATTACGTCATCAGCGTCTCCTGGTGTGTGTGGTCTACTACTTGATTTATCGAGTCACGACATGCATGTCGTCGGATATTATCTACCCATCTCTTAGGTGGGCAACCACGTTGTCTGGTGTTCGTCAACGGCTTCCACTCGAGGTCTTTCCATGCCCATTTATCTGAGCTCATCCAAGCAATATGTCAACTTTTGCCACGCGATGTGTTACACAACATCTCTCACGTGTCCGCTATCCACACATTTCTTTTTCGGTCTCGCAAGGAGACCCCGAGCATGGCTCTCTCTATGACCCTCTGCGCAACTATGAATTGTTTTTTTTTTTCACAAACAAACATTATGTTATATTATGTTAGTTATACATAGGTATTACAGCTACACCTACGAATTTAAATGAATTATTGATCAGTATAGGTATATTTACATTGTTTATAATGAATTCTTATCTGTATTCATAAAATTTACCTTACTCGAATGATATATCAACACATAACCTAAACCACTGTGTGTGTGTCCTTTGCTTACCACTGAATGTAACACAGTTCAGGCAGAGGGTAGGCGGCTAGGTACATTTTTTCCCGCCTCAACAAAAAAAGGGTGTGTTGAAATTCCTCCTCGAAGACGGTGAAATGGAGGGAGTTGAGTCTCCTTTTTTTTTAGCTCTTCAATGAAGGCAAGCATTAAGTGCACAGCGAGGGATCATTAGTACCTATTAGTAAGTAGGTGTATTGGTAATACCTATGTATAACTAACATATAATGTTTGTTAATCAGAAAAATTACATTTATTGCTCGCAGGCCACGTGGTTGAAACCGCAGGCAGAAGTTAGTTGTAATATATTATTATGTATATTCGTTGTATATAGTTATCTATTTGAATCGGTTTTGATTCACAATTTCACATCTTATGGGTTTTATTTTAGTTGCGCGGAACCCTCATTATTTTTCTAAATTAAAGTAACCTAAGTTACTCCTTATAACAACAACTATCTGCTAGTGAAAGTCCCATCCAAATCGGTCCAGCAAGATTCCAGAGATCTTATTCATTCACTGGCTTTTATGTTTTTTTTCCAAGGAATCTTAATTTTATTGTTTTTCAAAAACGAAAGTAGCCTAAGTTACGCGCTAAAATCACAGCTATCTGCATGAGAAAGTCCCATCCAAATCGGTCCAGCCATTCTGAACATTAGCCGGAACAAACAGACAGACAGACAAAAACTTAAAAAATTGGTATTTTGTTATAGATAGCGTATATACTCTCGTATACATTTAATAAAACCTGTTATTTAGACATTACAAACAGACACTTAAATTTTATTATATGTATAGATATAGATATCTGTAACAGAGCTGTGTATATAAGTACATTTTAGATAGAAGTTTTTCGGAGGCTACATTTTGAATCTGTGTGGTGACGGACCACTTCACCCATTCTTTTCCGCGGGTGTCGTGCGAGACGTATGAGGGAAGTTAGCAATTATCACACATTTCATTACTGGTGGTAGGTTTGGATACCAAGTGGGAGTCTCACTTGTTGGTACCACCTTCTCCCTTTTGAACGGCCATGAAGCAGCTCTAAGTTATATATTTTATTATTTTGTCATTTCATATCCTTAAAACGAAATGGTAGCAGTGGCTTGACAGTACTCTTATTTCATAGTATTATGTCCTATGACATACTGCTATGGGGATGCTCCGCCGATTTAAATTCTATATTTGTACTTCAGAAAAGGGCTGTTCATGCAATCTATAATCTGGGCCCAAGAGTTTCCCTTAGACAGAAATTCAAAGAAATAAATATTCTAACTGTTGTGTCTCAATTTATATATGAAAATCTGTTGTACTTATGTCAAGAAAAACATCAGAAGCTTTGATAAGTATAGCGACGTTCATCACATTAATACAAAGAACAAAGGCAATCTTATTGCTCACAGTACTCGTCTCCACAGAATTAGTAGACAGACAGATTTTGTAATCAAGGTTATTACACTGTTTCGGATTATCTTGAGGATAAAACTAAATGGGCTTGAGCTGCTCCTCATTCATTAATTTTCAAAATTGTTTTATAAGATATAATGTAATTTTAGTTATAAAGATTATGTTAAATTGTAATAAATCGGCAATTTAAAAAAGTGGCCCATGAGTTTCTTGCCGGGTTGTTCTCATGAAAGGCTTTACTACGGAATCCGGCCGCTTGTGGCGATTGCAATCGCCACTTTGTTATTGCGGATGCACTCGCCTCAGGCGCTCGTGTTAATTATTAGTATATTATTGACGATTTTAAGTGCTACTTATAGGCCTATGAAATAAAGATATTTTTGAATTTGAATTTGAATTTGTTGCGTCCATGAGTGGCGGTTACCACTTACCATTATTTGTCTGACACCATAAGCAATAAAAAAATAGAAAAAAATACTACTTATATTAAGACTATATTAAGACTATTTAGCCGTGTCAGACTCGCTGAACCAGTTTTGAAACAACACATCTTTCTTGATAGCTTTAGACTTAAAAACTGGTATTCGTTTTATCCGGTTTCTATAATCAGGATCTTGATAATGTTAAAGAAAATAGTCTAAGTAGATACGTTATTTATGTAAATCTGATCTAATTGAAATACAATGTTACTACTTGGGTGAACTAATGTGATTTTAATGTAGTTTGTTCTTTTTTATTGCACCGGTATTTTAAAGTACATATTTGTATGATAACCTAGGTAAGTAAGACTTCCATATTGCTTATAAGAAAAGGTTGTTCCATTAAAAGTACCAATACTTAGGTAGATACAGCAAAACATCTTGCAATTGTAACTTGAAAAATATTTTTTTGTAATATCTCTGGTACGTAGCGAGATAAATAGTATACCAGTTTTAAGTCTAATCAAAAGGTATCAAGTAAAAAAGTTGCATAGAAATCCGTTTAGTAGTTTTTGCGTGATGCACGAACAAACAAACAGAAAAATGTAAAAAAAAATCGTTTTGTGTTTAGACACGCCTACTAGCCTTTGCCCGCAGCTTCGCCGCAGCCAAAAGCTAGTTTTTGGGTTATATCTCAGGTTCTCGATATGGTAGCGGCATAAAATGTATACTAGTTATTAAGTCTAATCAAGAGCTATCAAATAAAAAAAGTTTCATCAAAATCCGTTCAGTAGTTTTTGCGTGATGCGCGAACAAACAAACAGATAAACAGAAAGACAAAAAATCTAAAAAAAATCGTTTTGTGTTTAGACACGCCTATATAGTCTAATAAAGTATTTTTTTCTCAAATATCTTAAATATACAGACATAGCTCTGTTACAGCTTTATAATAGTATCATAGATAGATATATTACAGCATTTTTTTCTCAAATATCTTAAATGTATAGACACAGCTCTGTTACAGCTTTATAATAGTACTAGCAGTGCCCGCGGACTCCGTTCCGCGTTAGAAATATTTTTGTCCCGGCACGTTTGTCCTGCGTAATACTTCAAGTTAAAAGTTCGGGATAAATAAAAAATATGATGATGAAGATTTTTTGTTATTTTGGTTTTTTGTTTTTTTTTTATTATTTTTTGTTTTTTTTTTGTTGCTTTTTGTATATTTTGTGTTTTTTATGTTACTGTTTTTTGTTGTTATTGTTATTACTTAATGTTAATATACACTATTTACATCATGTCTACTTATTTAACTGTAATTGCCATGTGGGACCGGCTTTAAAATTGTCCCACCCCTCTCTACCCACGGGAGTCGTAAGAGCCGACTGAGGGAATACCGGGGGGAGGCCTATGTCCAGCAGTGGACTTTGAAAGGCTTACTATATTAGTAGTAATGTTGTCATTTGGTACTAAAATATATTGTCTTTCAGGAGTTCCAACCCGAGATAAGCCAACATATAACTGAAAGCTAAAAGTATATGGCAGAAAAACAGTGCTTTCTCAGGCCCACCAGAGAAAATGTTTGACCCTGGGACTTATTAATAGTGAAGGCAAAAGATACCTTGACTTGAAAAGGTTACCCTTTTAAACGGCATAAGTAAATCAGTCGGAATCATGGGTATCCGCGGAATATAAGCAAGTTGTCCCACTGCTGGCCCTGTGAGAATGGTCGCCACGATTATATTCTCCCGCAACTCTTTTATGAGCAGTCTTGTGCCATTACACATGTTGGGGGGTCTCAAGTTCCTTAAAAGCATGATAGGAATGCCAACTTTTAGCATAAGGTAACATGGGGAGGTAAGCCAGAAGGACTCAAAGAATTTAAACATTCTTGAGGATAGTGCACTGTATCCTCAATATTACACATCGTGTCAATGGACTTATAATGATTGACTTGACTGGGAATTTTTCCTAAAATTATTTTATTTATCTCATTCACTGAATCATTTCTGGGTGAGACTATTGCCCTAGAACAAAGCCAATGATAATCTTTTTCCATTAAACTTGGATATATTGCGTCTATCAAATCATCTAACCTGTGTAATATGTGACCTAACCGATTGTCAAGTTTAATGTCATCCCTACTGTTGGTGTTAGGACAGCAAATTTTTCCTTCTCCAAGATTCAGTAGTTGATGCGGAAAGTCGTTATCGTAGTTGTCGCTCAAGTGGGCTCTCATGTTTGTTCGTAAATTGAGAGTTTCAATGGAACTCCATAAGCATGATGATTTTAAGCATGCCCTGATGACATCGGCGCGTGTTCCTTTTGTTATTACTGGCAGCGTTTGCCGAAAATTGCCCGCAAAAACAAAAGTAACACCACCCATATCAGCGTCTGAGTTTCTGATGTCTTTTAGCGTACGGTTCATGGCTTCAATATGAGCTCATGGTACATTCGTCCCATATAATTAAGGATGTATCTTGTAAACGGCCGGGGCGGCGCGCACTGCACGTTTTTATTTTGCTAATATCTTTGAAGATATTTGTTTAAACTGTATAGAGTAAAGGGCACAGATATTCTACATTGAATTTCCGTTTTAAAAACATATTTATAAAGATATATGTATATTAATACCATATGGGCTAAATAAGCTTCATAAAAATTATTTTTAATTCACAATTTTAACAGTAAAAGCAGTTATTGTTAATTTTCCGTAGGAGATAGGCATATGCTATCGCGGACTTTTTTACAGATTTTGTTACGTTTTTAATATTGTAGTACATTGTTTTGTTCTATCCTCAATAGTTTCCGCAGCGCTTGCGATGAAAGCAATTTTTTTTACAACTTGGATTACATTAGTCAAGTTTAAGTAAAGATGCGTAATTAATTTTGGAAATTATTATAGCCTATGACACTCCACAATAACGTAGCTTTCTATTGGTGAAATAATTTTGGAAATCGGTTCAGTAGATCCAGAGATTACCCCTTACAACGTCACAAACTCACAAACGTTACCTCTTTATAATACAAGTATAGATAGATATAGAAGTGTAGTGGTGTCGGGCTATGAAATAAAGTGTCATCACCTCTGTCTATCCCGCGGGACAACATCGTACAAGCCGATTCAAGACTCAAGGAAGTAAGCAGTTAACACCCATTGCATTACAGGTGGTAGGGTTGGGTGTCAACTGGCAGTACTCACTTGTTATGTAATCCAAGCGGGTTTGCACCACCCCGTCTGCCGAGTTAATGATCGTGAAACACTTCTACTGTGTTTTGGTTGTAGCGGCAGAATCCATTAGTAATAGATTTCTCATCAGCAAAATGAAATGATGAGCAGCGGATACCACTTACCACATAACATGTGGGTCATGGCTCGTCTTTCACCACAAGCAGTAAAAGAAGACTATTGAGTTTGGAAATGTGCCCGGTAGAAGGCAATAGGCTCGCCCCCTATTACGTGGGACTCAAATATAGCTGGCGAATCGTGGGTGTGTAATACACCTCTGCCTACCCCTTCAGGAAACACGAGCGTGATGCTATATTTATGAGCAGCTAATAAGGAGGGACTAATAAAAATTAAATGGACCATTACGTACCTGGTATTTATTCTTCCAGTAGTGAACACGAATCCCATAGAAGTCAACGCTACAAACATCGCGACAATAACCGCTAGTGCCCATGTCCTTAGTTGATACTTGCCGAACTGACCGATTTCTTCTATTAGAATAGTATCAAGATCTATTTTATGTTTGGATTCGTTTTGAGAGCTCATTCTTCGAACATTTATTTCTTTAAATAGTTTTGAAACATTTAGATATTTTTATATTATATACATTTAGTTTTGAAACACACTGTTGAAATGACCCGGTGTCACAGACATATTAAATAACAGGTACTTTTTTTAATCGTATACGCGATAGATAGGTAGCTGATACGATAATCGAATATTTTTCAATAATTTTATCTTTTTAAGTACGTCACATGTGGCATTTTATAAACTACATTATAAACACTGGAATACTTACAGTAGACTTAAATAATATTTTTTCCTAAAACCAGTACCAGAACTTCTTTTGTTGTGGCGGGAAAAAATATACGTAACACGGTCCAGAGTAAAGGTTCCAACGCTCTAGCGGCTGGCAGTGATCCGGCGCAGCGCGTTGTTGCGGCAGGCCGCTCTTCGAACTTCGGTTCTGGTTGTCATCCATTTTTCCTTAGTAAAACATATTATATGTTTTTTGGGCTCCGGGCTACATGTATGCGAAATTTTATGATGAACGGTTAAGTAGATACTAATAGAGAGGAAGCGTAACAAACAGACGCACTTTCGCATTTGTATTTGTCTCTAAGGATTATATTTATCTTTATGTTGTGCCGCAACTTGCACAACTTGCGCATAACTGCTTTGTTTAGGAAACGATGTAGATAGTTATTTTTCATTGAAGATGAAGACCTAAATAGTTATATTTATTATAAAATATTTAATGGATATTGTTTTATACACGTACTTTTTTTTGGTTTCTTTTGGTTATTTATTTGAAGTTTTTTTTTTATTACATTAAAAGTGATGACACGCTAGCGTACAGCCTGCCCGCTAGTAAGGCTACCGTAGCTTGTTGACGCTAGCAATACCCGATGTTACCAAACCCAGGGTTGGAAGGAGGAGCAGTAAGATGAGGAGAAGATACTTCCTCAGGCGGTTCTGTTGAACGAAACGTAATAATAGAACGCCTAATCTTACTATAAGCTCATATTCTGTGAGGGGATGGTACTTGGTTGACGCGAGCCATATTAGTAAATGTACACCTCGTCCGAGCCGGCATATGGCCTTAGGAAGATTATTCATTTATTTATATATCTAACTGTAGCGGTAGTGTATGTGACTGCTAATCATGAGGTCTCGGGTTCGATCCCCGGGTAGGGCAATGTTATTGAGCTTCCCAGAAAGAAAAATTCTCAGTAATAGCCCGGAGTTTGGAAATGTGCCCGGTAGACGTTAATAGGCTCGCCCCCTGTTACGTGCGACTTAAACATAACTGGCGAGTCGTGGGTGTGTAATACACCTCTGCCTACCCCTTCAGGGAATACAGGTGTGATGCTATGTATATCTATATTTACAGGCTACCGGTTTGAACCCAATGCGATAGTGTAAAAAACCAATATTATAAGGCTTAATAATCTAATACATACACAATACAAAGTAATGTTGCCTTTGTAAACTCGTTCAGTGAGCACGAAAATAAATCGGTACTATTCGATACTGCATTGAGCACTCGCAGCGCTCGAGTCAACGGCGCATTATGGATTTATAGGATATTTTTTTCATGTATCACCACACCATTTCTGTTGAGACTTATATAATCCACTGAGAAAATTCCATTACAATCAAATATGCAGGAACAATAATAATTTAACTAAACATAGCGTGTGCACATGGTAATAACAGACTCCATGTCCGCCGACACGCAGCGAGTTGTCGGCAGTAGAGCGAGCTGCCCGCGCTCTTCGCCTCACGCGCGGGACATTCAAACAAATAGATTTGTAATAGTTTAAAGATAATTGAGTGTACATATATAGTGACGCTTATATATTTATGATATATGTGGTGAAACTTTAAGTGAGCGCAATCTAAAATAATTAAAAAGCTGAAAGAATTTATTTGTTTAAACGCACGTATCTCTAAAAATATGAAAAGAAAGGAATTATTATTTTTGGAGTAAATATTCTATTCATTTTTGAACATTACCAATTATCTAGTATTGCTCGGCCCTCAGGGTTCAAGCGTTATCGAGTGTTAAATGCAGCCTGAAAAGAGCTCAACTGTACATGCAATAAAACAAAAGTTTTGAATAAACACTTGATTCAGATTTGCCAACTTTTAATTAATAGTACCGAATCTAGTTATTTTGTATTAGTCAAACTAATGCCTGAAGAAACGTAAATTAGTAGTTAAATTTGTTCTTCTTCGTGCTAGGTACCTATATCTGTTAGGTTCAACAAAAAATCGGGTTAAAACGTAATTCGTGATCCAGATTTGCATAACTAAGCTTCAGAAGATTGAATACAGGAGTAAATAGGCCAGCGTCTTGGTATTCCGTGAGTGGAGATCTGGTGCGTGTACGCCGGAGCGGATGCCAATCCTTCAATCTCCATTCCTCCTTCAGATGACCAGGTGAATAAGCGTTTTTCTTCATTTATTGTAGACATTCCATTAATCCTGGATAATTTTCGCAATACATATAGGAATGAAATGGTATAAGTTGATACAAACGAGTGTTGACCAGAAAGTTAACCCTAGTACTATTGAATATAGGGCTGCTAGTCTGATAATTATATTTCTCTCAAAGACTCACGCTGGCTTCGGAGAGGGGTGAGTAGAGATAACAGACAATTCATCCCTATGGGAACAAGAATTAACGGCATTAAACGTGTAACCAGAATCGGTGATACATGATAAACGGGCCCAAGCTTTTTCTACTTCACATCATGTGTCTTAATTTTATACGCATTTATTTTGTATTAATCACATGTTTATGTGTAATAATGTAAGATCTTGCCCATAAAACATATGTCAATGGTAATATAAAATATGAAGGCGAAGGCTTTTACTTCTTATAATATAGCTAAATCCATGAGCAACAGTCAATTAATAAGTACTGTTAGGAGACTACAAGTTCAAATGCTTAATCATCAGATTATTGAAGCCATAACGGGCAAAGGTTCATAGGACTGAAGGCATTTTATTTTAAGATTGCCATCCCGCATTACCTACTAAAAACTGCTTTTAGCTCAAGGCTTTTTTTATTTTTTTTTTTAATTGTCTCTACTAGGTGCACGACCACACCACCAGTAATGCAATGGTCTTCCGCTTTCTTATTCTAGTTGCATTTGAAGGAAGTAGTAATACTTGTATTCTTAGTCCGTTGTCCGTAGAATTTGAATTCATCAAACAAATAAATTGTTCCGCTATTGTGCTGTAGGGATTATACAACTGTTAGGCTAAGGGCAGTGTCATAATATCCGATGTTACGCATGCCAATCGAATCTGTTTTAATTAAACATACGCTTCTGGAAAAAGTCGGCATACCGGATTTGCACTAGTCAACATAAAACAAATGGTTTCATTGATGGATGAATGAATGAAGATAAATTATGTAATATTTTTGCTGTCGAATTTACAATTAAGTATTCTCTTACCCTGCTCTATGCTTCGCGTTTCTATAAAGGACAAACTCCGGAACAAATACATCTGGCAAAGAACTGGAGCCATCAACACAATATAATAAATTAGCACAATCAATTAGCAATGCACTTGTTATTTTAGTTAGATGATTGATATTTTATGTCCGTGTGGTGGCGGACTAAGAATATAATTGTCACCACCCCATTCTTTCCCACGGGTGTCGTATGAGGCGACTAAGGGAAGTAAGCAATTATCACCCATTGCATGACTGGTGGTAGGGCTGGGAACCAAGTGGGAGTAATCACTGCCCTTAGCATAACAGTTGTATAATCCCTACAGAACAATAGCGGAACAATTTATTTGTTTGATGAATTCAAATTCTACGCCCTTCAAATGCAACTAGAATAAGAAAGCAGAATACCATTGCATTACTGGTGGTGTGGTTGTGCACCTAGTAGAGGTACTTATTATTAAGACAGTGACGGTTATAGGTCATGAAACCACTGTCATGGCCGACCGTAGGGCACCTCAGTGAGCTGTGCAGAAACAAGTTCAATAATATAAGAAGATTAAAAATCCATAATAAATATACCTATAGAGTAGTTAATATAATCTCCACAATAGTCATAATTGTGTTATCAGTTCTTGGCACTAGTGGGCCGCGACCCTTCCAGATAAATTCGAATCATTAGTTATATCGGGGTTGGCAAAGATTTTGAGTTAAATATATTGTAATATTTACTGCAACTATACAGTTATGACCTAAAGGTAGTGCGGTAGCTCAGTGGATTTAGTGAGCACTTCCCGGATCGGAAGGAACGCAGGTTCGATGCCCGCTCGCACTAAAGTTCTATTTTTCCTCATTCACAAATAATAGTTTGTACTTTAAAGTAGTTGAGCATGTCAAGCGCTAAAAATACAGATCAAAAACTATACAGTTATCATCAAATAGCTAATTTTATTTGGCTTATGGTGGCAAACGAGCCATGGCTTACCTGATGAAACCGTCGCTTGTTGGTGCTCAAATTTTATTTTGCGGATGGAACTTGTATGACTGTAAGTCTGGTTCGGCTTCAACCTGTACACACCGAGCTGACAATCGGTCACACAGCAGATGGAAGCTTTCATAAAACATCTGAAGGTATTAGTCAGCAGGTTAGGAAGGGTCGCGAACAATATCTATACTATTATAAAGCTGTAACAGAGCTGTGTCTGTACATTTAAGATATTTGAGAAAAAAATAATGTATTAGGCTATATTTATAGGCGTGTCTAAACACAACAATATTTTTTTTAGATTTTTTGTCTATTTATTAAGTTGTTGAGTTAACACTATAGTCTGAGCTTTAGAAACTAACCATACCTTGTAGATAATCATAATGTGAGCGTATCGGAGCGAGTCTTACCGTAGCCTTGTAGAGTGATAGAGCCTTGCTTATCCTATCATGAATGAGCCGGCTCGATCGGGGAAGTGCCGCCCTCTAACGAAAGATTAGCGTGAAACAATGGTAGGTACTACTAGCGTTGTGTTTCGCATGGTGAGTGAGAGTGCCGGAGGCTAAAAACTCCCTCCCCATCCTCTCCTTTTTATCCTTTCCGTCCTCTCTTTAGACCCCTACCTATGCTCTCCTTATTATCCTTCGTATCCACCTCCTATCCCTTTCCTTGGAGATAGCGACGCGCGAGTGATGCTTCTGGAGTTGCTAGCATCTATAGGCTATGGTGACCGGTGGGTTGTATGCTTGTTTGCCACCCAAGTAGTATAAGAAAAGCATAAATGAGCAGGCTCAGGCGGAGAAGTACCAACTTCTCTAGAATATTTACGTCTACGAACGGAATAAGATTTATTTGGTGTGCGAGAGCGTTAGAAGTAAGAACCTCCTTCTAATCCCATTTTCATCATCTTTGCTCTCCACCCAATACCTTTTCCAGGAATTCGTGACACGCGAATTATACCTCTGGCATGGCTAGTGTTTAAAATTCACGGTAACGGCTTGTAATCAGGCGGCAGGTATACAGGCTTTTCATCTTTTTAGTTAAAAAAAAATGAGGTGCCTCACCTATTTAGACTATGAAGACTGCCAGACCTTTGCGTGCAAAAATAATCAGTTGGACCGTTGACTGCTCTATATAATTATCTTAATCTCGTAATTATGACGCGGCGCCTCGTAATCTTGTGTTTATAGAATTTTATCGTTATTTTACTCTTTGAAAGATTGCTTTATTACTGCACTGATTGTTGCGTGGTAGTTTTCAACAGAGTACTGCGGACTGCCTTAGTAAAAGCCTGCATAAATGGACTAGGGATTTATATAAGGCCCTTCCATGCCCATTGTTATGGGTTGAATTCTTGCTTAGGACAACTCTTTGTATGACTCATAAAGATTCTGAGTCTGGCATACTTTGTGTGCGTTAATAGAACATGTGTATAATGATTATTACGAGATCAGAAATTTTAATAAAAATAGAATAGTATTTTAAATCAAGAACAATTAACCATAACCCATATACCTGTACCACATACCCTGCACCGTAGATAACAGGGCAGTATGCACTAACACCGAGACAATGGGTGACTGCATAAGACGGAGAACTGTTGTTCGAACAAGATTGCATTAAGCTTAGTTTTTCAAAACAACTTACGTTTTTAAAAGCAATTTTGACTTAAAAGAGTTTTAAATGCAAATATTCTTGAATAAATTCAATAGAAGTATCTATCCTGTTGTAAAATGGACTCCTTAGTACTCCAATTGCGTTGGCTGCATTGTAGGGCCCCTTAGTATTTTTTTATTAAACAATGGTCTGAAGCCATTGCACTTAAGTACTTTGTTTGTGAATGATTCACTCGCTCATTGTGAATCGATATTTTTTACACACACTGTAAATAGTAAAAGTGCTTCTAAATTAATACAAAAGATGGCGCTATTGCAAGATTTTACTAAAAGAACAAAAGCGACAAGGCAATATTATGTTTTTTTCACAATCACTTACTGACTCACTATTAGTGACGGATCTCCTCTAAGAGCGCAAGGGGTTCAGAATGTTAGTCCACCATATTAATCTCATGTGGCTTGGCAGACTTCTTAAGCGATTGGGAAAATGTTTCATGCATGCATGCATGGTTTCCTTTCGCCAAGCAGTTTAAAAAAAAAAGAGTTAAAGATACCTTTCAAAATTTCAATCAGACTCGGGATCGACCTCGATACCCATATTTATGATCTTGGTCTAACCTCTGGGCTTTCAATTATTTATCATCATTGAAGTTTTCTATCAGAAAATATATACTATATGTCAGGGCTGTTCATCAGGTAAGCCATGGCTCGTTTGCCACCATAAGCCAAATAAAATTAGCTATTTGATGATAACTGTATAGTTTTTGATCTGTATTTTTAGCGCTTGACATGCTCAGCTTCTTTAAAGTACAAATTATTATTTGTGAATGAGGAAAAAGAGAATTTTAGTGCGAGCGGGAATCAAACCTGCGTCCCTTCCAATCCGGGGAAGTGCTCTACTCCACTGAGCTACTGCACTACCTTTCGGTCATACCCAATTTCCTCATTACATTTGTCTTAACGACCAACGCCATCTATTGGAACGCATTTCTCGCACTAAAGTTATCTTTTTCCTCATTCACAAATAATAATTTGTACTTTATATATATGTACCTATATGGATATTAATTTATTGTAAAAAGAAAAAATGTGGTTCTCCTTATGTTCATTAAATTCTATTATTATCTCTATCTATATTTATGAATTGTGGTATATATGAATATTATTTTCTGAGCTCCAGACTATGTATTAATAATTTAAGTTACAGCGTGCAAGCGTAACATATGACAAAACAGTAACACGGACGGCTTGTGAAGTCTGCCAACCCATATTGGTATAGTGTGGTAGACTACAACCTAAATCCCTCTCACTATAAGAGGAGACCCGATCCCCAATAGCGGGACAGTTAAAGGACTAAAAAAATCAACAACTTTTACATCGATAATGTGCTCGTTGGGACTGGGTTGCCAATACGCCTCCATGGACAACATTTTGAAATCCACGCAGATGTAGTCATTGGAGCTAGTTGCTCATGCAAAGTACATGCACACACGCTTTTTTTTTTGTTAAGGTGGAAAAAATGTTCCTAACCGCACACCCTGTCGTTCGGGGCAACGAACAGGGTAGTGTAGGGCCTTCACCCACTAAAGAAACCCGCCGTGTCCCGTCTCTCCGCCTTTATTGGCGGGCCACTTGAACTATGTTATATTCCTTCGGTGGTACAGGCACACACCCTTCCGTAATGTTTATCTATCCATCCATCCATCCATCAGCCTTTCAACGTCCACTGCTGGACATAGAGAACGCCACAACGAGCGGTCCTGTGCCGACCGCATCCAACAGCTCCCCGCAGCTTTGACCAGATCGTCGGTCCATCTGGTGGGGGGCCATCCTACGCTGCGCCGTCCGATACGTGATCGCCACTCGAGAACCTTTCTTTCCCAACGGTTGTCGGTTTGTCGAGCGATGTGGCCTGCCCATTGCCACTTCAGCATGGCAACCCGGCGGGCTATGTCGGTCACTCTCGTTCTCCTACGGATCTCCGTATTATGGATACGATCACGTAGGGAAATACCAATCATAGCCTGCTCCATGGCCCGCTGAGTGAATTTGTGCCTCGATATGAGGCCAACATTCAGAGCCCACGTCTCTGTTCCATATGTCATCACTGGTAACATACACTGGTCGTAGACCTTCGTTTTCAGACACTGCGGAATATTGGACGACAAGATCTTCCTTAGCTTCCCGAACGCTGCCCAGCCGGGTTGGATTCGTCGATTGACCTCTTTTTCGAAGTTGTGCCTACCTAACTGGACTGTTTGTCCCAGGTAGACATAGTGGTCGTGTTTATCATCCATGACTAATTACTCTACTTTAGTATTGTGTGAGGAGACTTTTGGACCTTTCGTGAGTGAGTCTTGTGGTAATTGGGGTTATTAAACGTCATAATATGACGACAATATTATTTTTAATAATAATAATAAATATTCCCAGACATATTACACAACATCCTCTTGTCGCAAACTAAGCTTAACGCTTGTGCTATGGGTACCAGATTACGGATATAATACATATATTACTTTTTTTTGAAAATACATACATAAAAAACACCCAGACGCGGTACAAATATCTGTTTTCATCACACAAATATTTGTCCTGAGTGGGAATCAAACCCATGACCTCGTGCACGGAAGTCGGTTACACTACCGATTACGCCACGAGGCCTGTCAAAAATACATTAAAAGTTTAAAGACCTACATACTCCCTAATTCTTTAATTTATTCTACTCGAGTGGTAAACAGGCATTTGGCCCACCTGATGGTAAGCGTTTACCGTAGCACATACTCGTAGACGCTAGCGTCGCTAGCATATCGCAGACATCACGTGTTAAATTAAAATGGGATGGGTGATAATTGCTTATAAACTATAGTTCTTTAGTCGCCTCGTACGACACCTTCAATATTATTTATTTAGTCTATCACCACAAGAATTAAAACTATTTGGTAGTTGCTATCACTGGAGTTTTCACACGGAGTGACTGCTTATCTGACGACAACAATATGAAAAGGATTTCATTCATGATTCTGAAAACCTATAAATGACTACCAGGATGTTATTTGAAAGACGGAATCCAATACTCAACAGATTCTTCTTCGTCTGAAGCACAGATGCCGACTATCGGATTTGTTTGTGCATTATGTTTCACAAAGTTATAAGGCATCCTAACTTATCGAAGTGATAATTTTTTAGCCTCCATTTATATAATCATAGCATAGATTTGAAAGTATTTGTAACGAAAAAGTGGTACTGAAAAGAGATAAAACATATACATTTGTAAAATTTAGACTAATTTGGACAAGAGAATATAATAGAATGCGCATATTGCATTTACCGTTATCTTCATCTTCTCTATTTGAAGGTTTTACTTTATCTTCTAATTGCATATATTTTTTCATTTTTACATTTTTTCTAATAAACGGCTATTTGGCGTGCGATGTGCTTATATAAAAATAATTTAACCATATTTAAATACTTTATATGTCATTTGGACTGAAGCGCCAATCAATATGTTTATTAATTGTATATTGTGTTCGATGATAACAAAACAGATAAATTATACGTGATTTATATACCCATACAATACATGATGTGTAAGCGTCTTTATATTTTAAACAAACGTTCATTTAAATTAGACAATAATTATTTTTCTCTCTATCTCTATCTACCATCTTACATTCCTATTCATCAACCTTTATATACCCATTCCTGGATAGTCACACCCTCGAATCTTTTCAAGCTAGTTTATACACCGTACCACTGAAGTAATCCTAAACAGTCCCAAGGTTCCGCTAACACAGAAAGAGAAAAAAAGGGACACTTTGCCCTAACTTAAGAGGGCGCCTTAATCGTATCCTGGCTAATGTGTTATTTTAACACTGATTAAATACAGATATAGGGTACTTACTTATCATCATCAATAGAGTGCCAAAAGGCTCTATTCTTGCATACATCTCTAGCTTCCTCAACATTCATAATTCTCTTCATACATTCTTGCCGGTTTCGGAGACTCCTGACTCGATCTTTCTTCAGTAGATGACCAATTTAGCCTAGGTAGGACAGTTTCGGTCTGGAACTTCAAGTAGCACTTTGAACGTCTGGCTTCCAGGGTTCGTCGGGCAGTGGGAGCACTGTAGAGATTGCACCCGAACCTGGAGAGCTCGTGGGAGTGTAGTGATATGGTAGTATATCGTACAGTATCCTTCGACCTTCAAAATGGCCATAATTTTGGTTCAATTCAAATACTTGGAGAATTTAGGAGGAGTGCGCGCCGGCGGAAAATTCTGGAGCCGCGGTGTGCACACCAGCGCATCGTCAGTGCCATCCCGCCACACTTCGTGGCTTGGTTAGAGAAGAGAAAAATGTTCCTAACTGCACATTCCGTCGTTCGGAGCCTATACGCGAATTAAATTATATTTTTTGTTAGAAAGTGAGGGTAGTTGAAGTTATACTCTAATGCATTTCCCCACAACCTTTGCATTGATCATATTTTAGTATATCTTTATATGTGGAGTTAGGCTGACTAACCGCATTTGTAACGACCACGTAACAGAGAGAGTTTTGGTGTAAAGATGCGAAAGAGAATGCTTCTATGGTTAGACCATGTGGAAAGAATACCAGACGAGTGATTGGTTAAGAAGATATACAATGTGAAAATGGAAGGATGGATGTACAGAGGAAGACTGAGACTGACCTACCTATAACAAATTGGTAATTTACCGTAGGAAGGTGGAGTCAGGAGTCTCCGAAACCGGCGAGCGTGTTTGAAGATAATTATGAATGTTGAGGAAGTCAGAGATGTATACAAGAACTGTGTCTCTCTGCCTACGCCACAAGGGAGATGGCGTAATGATAAGTAAATAAGTTGACAGAAAACTCAATAACCATATATTTGTTGGCTCGATTCGAGATTCGAACCCGATACTTCACGATCCGCAGTCGGATGCACTAGTGTAAGTTCGTTAATATATCGTTTTATGTGTTGGTGGCTATATTACCTGTATATAATAAATAATATACATATATAATATGCAATGTATATTGTATTAAGAAATGTTACGTTTGACGGACTACCTATTGTATATTGTTTATAAAATTGACAGCATAGAAGGTATGGTGGCTTGCATAACGATCTCTTCTGCAAAGTATTATGGATTCGATTCCTTAATGACCTGCACTAGACCTGCCTCCAACGGCCTATATACGGTAGTAATATATCCTTAGAATGTAAAACACAACCTCGTATCGATAGTTTCATTGTGTAATGCGTTATGGCACAATAATTCATTAGCCAATCATCATCATCACCCATCAGAGAATCCGGAAAGGGGATAGGAAGGACGACAAAGGCGGTATGAGGAGGAGGATTGGGACTCCCCTATATTAAAGCTCAAACCAAGAAAGAAATAAAGACGGAGCATTACGAACAATCCAGTGTCATAAACCACTAGTGTTACCACAGTATGATTTAAAATTACCCCAAATGACTCAATGATTTCGTACGTACGTTACGTACATAAATACGTCGTCAGCGCCGCATAATATTCTATATATGATTTGCTGTAAAATTACTTTATACTTTTACTCCGTTTATGTTTTAAACATAAAGCTAGTATTTATATATTTGTAACGTCCTCCGTGA
Organism: Leucoma salicis; assembly: GCA_948253155.1. NCBI lineage: Eukaryota > Metazoa > Arthropoda > Insecta > Lepidoptera > Erebidae > Leucoma > Leucoma salicis. The sequence goes on along the minus strand of OX411815.1, from coordinate 26,068,286 downwards.
CACTGAGATTTAGCAATTTCTTATAAGACAAACGTTGTTGTGCGTGTATTCCCGGCCACAGTTGTAACTTAGAATACGTTTGTTGTCGCTATCTATTGGATTATTTGCGTGTTACATTTAGTCCTAAGACTAAGACAGATTTGATGAATTTGCATATTATGTTCGATAGTTTAGATTCACAATTGGTACTTGTAGGTGGCGCAGCAATCGCTTTCCATTTTTTTTTTGATTTAGGAAATATAGCTTTATTATTTTTGCATATCAAATCATATTACCACAAAATATAAACCCAAAAAGTTTACTGAGACTGCTACATTTTAGGTAGTCTCTCGCACCACTAGTACGTTTAGTTAAAACCCTTAATTTGGTTGTGTATGTACTGTCATACACAAACTTTGAAAAAATATTTTGTTTAAATAGTTTCAACTTAACTCATACTTATGAACTTAATTACCCTCCTACTTAAATTATAATATTATTGAAAGAAGAAATTAGATTATTCTACTCTTTGGAATAAATAAAGCATACACCTGGCAAGATTAATTTTGACATTATTACGAAAAAATGGCTTCCCAGCGAATGTCAATGGGCTTGACTCTCCCAGGTATTTATTATATGTTTTTTCATTATTACGCGCTTTATGCCAAGTATCATGACTGTATTTTATGCTTAATAGTGTAATGGTCCGTGTGGTGACGGACTAAGTATACAAATGTCACCACCCCATTCTTTTCCACGGGTGTCGTATGAGGCGACTAAGGGAAGTAAGCAATTATCATCCATTGCATGACTGGTGGTAGGGCTGCGTACCAAGTGGGAGTATTCACTTGGTATCGGGCCCGAGCGGGCTTGTACCACCATCTCCCGTGTGACCGGCTATGAAGCACATCATTGCGTTTTGGCTGTAGCAAGAGATAGCCGTTTATATTTCATTTCATATCTTGACAATACTCTCGGTATAGTGGCATCCATGGGCGACGGTTACCATTTACCATCAGATGGACCGTGGCTCGTCTGCCACTACAAGCAATAAAACAAATGGAATATCTGTAATAATAATAATATGGTAAAGATTTTACTAAATAATGTTTTTATTCAGGTGCCAATTTGGTGTATGCCGTTGCATACACTGCCAATTTTGTAATAAAATACTATCAAATTTATTTATTGCTCATTTGGAGCGACAGGGACACAACTGCACAAAAATACGAAACTAATTTTTTTACACCAAAATTATCTGCATGATATTCTAAGTTTTGTGGTGGCAAAAAGGGTCGATAATAAATTAATAATAACATAGGAATGTTAAGAAAAATATAAATTAAATTAATAAAAAATAATATTTATTATAAGTACTTAACTAACGCCCGTATTCAAGAACGATACTTAGGTCTTAAATAAGGTAGCAAGCAACACTATGCTAAGTAAGGTATTTCTCACTGCGTTCGTCAAGGCAAGCCATTATATTCACAAACAATACTCAAGCGATACTTTACTAAGCAAACGCACGGCGTCAATTATAGAACTGTGATTGGTTTCGATCAACATTGATCGACGGTGATTGGTCCCTTTCTGTTGCTAAGTTCTGTATAGTATTTGGCAGATTTGCGGATAACATAAATAATTAAAAAAAATTGTATATATAAAAGGGGATTTATGTCTATCTTTAAAACTTGTTATTGTACTATTGATATTATTGTTCTCTTTATTAATTTTGTTACATTTTTCATAACTTTTTAAAATACACAATCTCACACAAAATCAGTAGGTACTATTAAAACACAAACAAAAATAAATGCAACAGAATATAATAATTTCGAAATGTATAAGATAATGGCCCACCGACATCGGGTGCAGGGACCCAGCTGCCAGTGATTAGGGCTCCAAAAAAGGAACCCCCTTATAATAGGTACCTACGTGCCATGTCGAGGAGTACTGCCTTTTTCATTAAGCCTTTAATCCAGCACTCTAACGACAGTCTCTTTAGGTGTTGTTTGAGACTCTTGGCGATTCGTCCCTTAACCGATATGACTATCGGAACAATATGGATGTGTATACGACTTCGGTAAAAAAACAAGTATACCTAAGATCGTAGGGCCTTGCTCATCCCAGCACGAATGGAATGGGAAGTTCCACCCTCTAACATAAGATCAGCGTGTAATAACGGTGGTTAGTCCTACCGTTGTGTTTCGTATGGTGAGTGAGGTCGCCGGAGGCCCAAACTCCCTCCCTATGCTCTCCTTATTATCCCTCCCATACACCTCCTATCCCTTTCCTTGGAGATGGCAACGCGCGAGTGATGCCTCTGGTGTTGCTAGCGTCTATAGGCTTCGATAACCGCTTACGATCAAGTGAGGCATATGGTTGTTCATCACCCCATCTAGTATATAAAACAGCTGTGGCCTTCAATGCACAACCGGACGTGTCTCAAAGGAAAACTGTGCAGTTAAAGAGATGCTGGGAGAATATTAAATTCCAAGAAAAGAAGGCGCTTTCCTAGGCATCCAATTATATGAGACGCACAGGTGGAGGCGGTGGTCCTGCAGCCTCGTCTGGTCTGATTTATATGAATAATAACATAAAATATAGCAAACTATGATATAAATAAAAACAAAATTTCAAAGACCAAATTTACCACTGAATATAACCTCATTTGGGACTAAAGCTACACTATGCGTTGGTTATATAAAACAGCTGCCTAGCTACTTTACGTAAGTGACGTTCCAAATGAACTTAAGCGGTGTGCATGCTATATGCACACCGCTTAAGTATTGTTTATGAATCCGAATTACAGGCCCTATGCGTTCGTGCGCACTGTGAGACTTCATAGTATTGTTCTTGAATACGGGTGTAAGCCTAATGGGTTGTTTTTATCGTATTCTTACGATTCAAGATCCAGTCAACTTAAGAGCGCTGTAAAATCCAGATAAATTAATGAAATTAAACAAATTTGTAATGGAAATTATTCATTCAAAAAGCCTTTAAAAGGTTGATCTGATGTCATTTTATTGTAAAATGACCAAGAAAAGTTATAACACTTACACACTTAGTTATAACGCCCAAAAGAAAATTTGTTCAAAATTGTTTAGTTATTTTTGTTTATAACTATTTTGCTTTTTAGTTTACGATAAAAAAATATAGGAAAAGGTTGTAGACAATTTAATTTGATACAAATAATGTCTTATAAGATTTTCTGTAGGGTTTATTAGTATTTATTTATTTATAGATGAGCAGCATCTGCTGATGTATCTATATCATAGAGTTAAAAGTTATTTCGTATCATATTTCACTAATCAATCAACAACACTTTTTTTTTTTTAATCCAATTGTCTGGGTTGTTTTTAAAGGAGTTGATTGAGGACGCAGAGACAACTTCTTGGGGCAGACGGTTCCAGTTGTAAACTACTCGATTAGTAAGGAAGTGATGTGCAGTGTTGGTTTTTGATAGTGACCATTTTAGATTGATGTCCTCGAGATGACTTATGGTTTTCTTTCATTACAAATGCATTTGTAGGTTTGGAAAGTTATAGTTTCCAGTGAGGTTATATTATGATTATGGCTGCTAGTTTACGAGATACAGCGCGCAAATTTTTTGCACCTCTTTTTCCAAGGTGGTGGCTGGGGGACAAGGGTGGCGACCACACAAACTTGAACTTAAAGCTTATACTAATCCCCTACACATAAAAAAAATAAAATTGCGTCGTCTGAGAAATGCACGCTAAGGCCTAAAAAATGTAACATTTCAATGTAAATTTTTCATTGGTCGTAAGACAAATGTGATGAGGAGATTGGGATGCTCGAAAGATCGGAAGGATAGCTCAGTGGCTTAGAGCACTTCCCCGGATTGGAAAAGACGCGGGTTCGATTCCCGCTCCTACTAAAAATCTCTTTTTCCTTATTCACAAATAATTTATACTTTAAAAAGTAGCGCCGAATGTCAAATGCTAAAAAACATAGATCTAAAATTTGGTAATTTTATTAGTTGTTAATGTAATTACGCCAATATTGTTCTGAAATGCTTTTTTAACAATAACAATGAGTTTGCTAATAATTACTTGCCCGAACTAAGCAAGTTTTTTTTTTCACTGGTTGGTGGAGTGACAGAGACACGTACTTTGGCGTATTGGTGAAATAATTAACTTAATCTGTTATTATTTGTTGTTGATTTACAATATTTGTTTACTTTTTTGTTGGTGGAGGTTAAATATCGATAAACTGTAAGTATTTACTTGATTTATACCACCTGAGTAGGTACTTAATACGATGGACGGTGACTCGCCTGACCCGGGTGGAGATGATCCTGATCCAGTCCAACAATAAACTAACATTTTTCCTCGCTCTCGACAATCTATTAGAGATAATATGGACGTAGATGAACTGCTAAATGCCAGGCTAGCAAGTAGAAAATGAGGCAAAACTTCAAAGGACTCCTCAATCTACCCCCCATTAAAAAAAAATAACCAATCCTTCCCAGGCTACTCCCTATACACAATCTACGTTCTTCCATCCCGATTATGAACCGAATAAGCGATCCTATATATCCTCCCCACCCATGGGAGTCGTAAGAGCTGACTGAGGGTATACCGGGGGAGTGGGCAGCAGCACTCCTTTGAGTATTAACAACATCCACTGCGGTCGCCAACCCGCCTGCCAAGCGTGGCGATTACGGCACTATCCTCCATTCTTAGGGGGCCTATGTCCAGCAGTGGACTTTAAAAGGCCGATGGATGGATGGATGAAAGCGATCCTATTCCGATAATGATTTAGCTCCGTTTATAGTCCATATAAGTAGACACTCTGATGACCCTTCTGCTAACGTAGCACTTCACCCTATGAAATTCGGACATTTCTTATTTAAAAATAATATTAAAAACATTGCACGTGGTGGAGTAAAACGTATAGGCAGGAATAGAGTATCGGTCGAGTTTATTTCTGTTGACAACGCCAACACATTCCTTGTACACCCGTCCCTTACCGCCACTAAATACGTAGCATCTATTTCATCCTACAATATCACCCGCATGGGTATAGTAAAAGAGGTGCCTACTGAATGGTCCCTTGAGAAATTTGTTACAGCGATAGATTTCATTATTTCCCAAGGTTATGGCTCCGTCATTAGAGCTCTAAGATTGAACAGAAGAACAACAAGCGAAGGAAATACAATTTGGATTCCTACCCAAACGGTAGTTTGACCTTTCTGGGCCAACAATTATCCTCCCACATCTATAGCTTTTTTACATCCATGCCAGTGGAGACTTATGTCCTACCGACCATGCAGTGTTTTAAATGCTACCGATTTGGACATGTTGCGAGCCTATGTAGGTCAAGCTCTCGCTGCTTCGTGTGTGCTCAAAGCCATGACGGAACATCTTGCTCTAAACAAGATCCTACCTGTATATTTTGCTCTGGAAACTATCAAGGCAGGGATCCCTCCTGTCCTGAATACTCACGTCAAAGATCTATTAAACTGGTTATGTCGCAAGAAAATCTTTCATACCTGGAAGCATCTGCCAGATTTCCTCAGGTTAGAAAGTCTATCGCGGACACTGCTAAAACGCCCGCCACAACGAACCCCTCATGTATATCACCCCCAAGTTGTAATATTAACTCCAGCCCCTGTAGAAACTACCTAATATAGGAAGACAATACTCATCCCTCACCGCCCTCATTCCCAAGCAGCCAGCCCCGGTTATAAAACAAATCTATCAGGCAATAACAAGCACACCGGCCCCAGCTCTCCCTAATGGTTGTGCTGAAGATAACCTGTTTGCATTACTCTTATCTAGATTAATAAACATTCTATCTAAATTCAGCGATATTGAACTACCGTCCAAACAAAAACTTACTAAGCTTGTTTCAATGATCAATAAAATTCCCAGTAATACTTCAGTGGAACTGCCGGAGCATCACAAATAAAAAAAGCTGACCTAAATATAAATCCACATTATAAACAGACACCGGCTTACCATACTGGCAGTTCAGGAGACGTGGCTCAGGCTGGGTTCCTGTTTTAGTTTGCCTGGCTTCTCTTGTCTCCGGGATGATAGGGTGGATGGTCGGGCTGGTTGCTGCATCCTAGTTTCTAGATCTACTATATTCTCCTAAATCCCTCTACCTGTACATCCTGATTCTTTACACATTGTTGCCATCCGTGCTCTCAATATTTTCTTTGTCTCTATATACATCCCTGAACCATCCCAGCACGAATGGGGTATTAAACGCTATGTTCAACATTATTACAGGCCTCCCCACACCCATTATGATCTTAGGAGACCTTAATGTACACCATTGCTCCTGGGGCACCCATTATTCCGATTCACTCTCCCACTATTTTTTGGAAAGTACTGGCAGTTTAAACATGTGTATATTAAATAACGGTTCTCCGACTAGGAGGGTCTCCCCTATACCAAATTTTAATAGTGCAGTAGACCTAACCATCTGCTCCCCCCACATCCCTCTCTATATCCTGTAAAAATTTGAACAATACCTATAAGAGTTACCACTACCCAATTCTTATTTCTTTCCCAAAACCCAACTCCAATAGTACTTCAACTTTCAACCCCCGTCTTATGTTTATAGTATCTAGGGCTGACTGGAACCAATATGCTTTCCACACAGATGAGAAAATTAATTTGCTACCACCAATGAACCAAGACAACTTTTACTATATTTATATATCGTCCATCATCCATCATCCATCCATCAGCCTTCCAACGTCCACTGCTGGACATAGGCCTCTCCAAGAATGGGGGATAGTGCCGTAATCGTCACGCTTGGCAGGTGGGTTGGCGATCGCAGTGGTTGTTATTAATACTCGAAGGAGCGCTGCTGCCCACTCCCCCGGTATTCCCTCAGTCGGCTCTTACGACTCCCATGGGTGGAGAGGTAATATTTAAATATCGAGATCGTATTAATAATTATAGACCAATATCTATTTTACCAGCAATATCAAAGATACTGGTAAAAAATATTAATGTAAGAATATTAAAATATTTAGAAAAAAACTGTTTCCTATCACCAAACCAATTAGGTTTTCGTAAAGGTACGTATACTGAACAGGCCGTTGATTAGTTAATAAAATATACTAGTACAAGTATGTCAAATGGTGAAAAATGTCTCTAAGTTTTCTTAGACCTCGCTAAGGCATTTAATACGATCTCGGTTCCCATCTTATTAAACAAACTCGAAAAAATCCGACCGATACCGATTTTTTCAGAGGCATTCAACTGGATCTTTTAAAAAGCTACCTTTCTGAAAGATAGCAATGTGTACGTGTGGGTCAGTACAAAAGCACATACCTTCCCGTATCCCATGGAGTTCCACAGGGAAGTGTCTTAGGCCCCACCCTGTTCCTCATATATATTAACGAACTCGCTAACTTGAAACTCTTCTATGGTAATATAATCTGTTTTGCTGATGATACAGCTCTAGTCTTTGCTGGCAAAACATGGGATGAAACTTTCAATATTGCTCAATTGGGATTAAACACAGTTATGTCATGGCTACGAGAAAATAGTCAGTCATTGAACGTGGATAAGAGTAAATGTATCTGCTTCAGCATAAGGCAAATCAAAAATCAAATTAGCAAAGACCTAAAAATTATACCACATGAATTCCACCAAGAAGATGTTTGTGATTGCTCTCCACTTGAACGCGTGGATACAATTAAATAACTAGGCATTATAATTGACAGCTGTCTTAATTTTAAAGTACATATAAAACTTTTGTCCAGTAGAGTACGCAAGCTCATTTACATATTTAAAAGATTGAGGTCTGTTGCTGAATTTGATATAATAAAGAGTATTTATTTTGCACTATGTCAGTCACTACTAACTTACTACATCACGTCTTGGGGAGGTACGACGAAAACAACTATGAACTTCATTGAGTTGCCCAGCGTGCTATTCCTAAGGTTTCGATTAACAAGCCGATTTACTACCCTACTGCAGCACTATATAAGTCCTGTGAAGTATTAACTGTAAGACAGTTGTATATCCTCAATACCATACTACATCAGCATGGTAGTTTGACTTATGATCCACTGACCTTAAATAAACGACGGAATTATATGATATGTAAAATCCCTGGAGACTGTAAGACTGAATTTATTAGAAAATTCTGTGACTTCACTGGTCCTTATCTATATAACAAAATAAACTTTTTAATATATACCCACTAACAAAACATTATTGCAAAAAAAAAGTAATCCTTTACCTACAATCACTAAATTACGAAGAAACCGAATCGCTTCTCCAAATAACTAAATAAACAAAACTTGATAGATAGACGCATATTCACATAAATACACCCACACACACACACATACACACATCCTTACTCATGCGATAAATAAATATACATCGCAATCACAACCACTAAAATTGCATGTTAGATTATAAGGATAGTATTGATGTTAATTAAATAACATTGCCTAAACCTAAAACTTATGAAATAAGAGCTCTTTATTTCTAATTTGGGGATGAGCCACTGATAGTCGAAATACAGGCGCTGCCTAGTTCGGCTACAGAAGCTAAATTCATTTTATTATATCTTAGTTCTTAGAATATCTCACATTTATAAACTGTAATATGTATTAAGCTTTTTGAACAATAAAGAATTTATTATTAATATTATACCGAAATGAAGAAGGCCTTACTTTCAGCTGCCAACATCACTATCCCCATCAAATCACCCCCAAAAAAGAATATTCCCTCTCCTGCATGGTGGAATCAAGAATGCACTTAAGCGGTAAAAAAAAGAAAAGGAGCAGAACGGACATACTCCTCTTCTATAACCCTAGATAATTTTCTAAATTACAAAACAATTGCTGTAGAGACAACTAAAATATAAACAAACAAACAAAGGTTAGGGTGGAGAGCATTCTGCGAATCTCTTTCACCAAGCTCCTACACATCTTTGGTATATGATAAAGTCTGGAGGTTCCGGTATGCCACTGCTTTTGAAAACACTACCTCTAATGATATTTTGGGACATATTGAAAAATTGACCCAAAGGCTACCCTACCTCTATATGTGGCATCCTATAAGGAATCTATTGTATATACAAATACTCCTACACATCCCGCTGAAGAATTAGAGGCTCCATTCTCGCCAGATGAATTCCTTATGGTCTTGGAAAATTTGAAAGAATCTTCTCCAGGGGGAGACGGCATCCCTTATTCTTTTATAATAAATAGTGGCCCCAAAACAAAAGACATAATACTCCGAATTCTAAACCATGTTTTCACCTGCGGTATTCCCCTTGAGGATTGGAAATCATATATTGTACTAACCTATCCTTAAACCTGGAAAACTAAGCTCTGATCCTACAGCCTATGGACCCATTACGCTATCGTGCACCATAGCAAAAATCTTTGAGCATCTGATAAAAACCGTCTAGAAGGGTTCCTGGAGAACAAGGATTTTCTCCCGAAAAGCCAGTTTGGGTTTAGAAAGGGTTTAGGTACTATAGGTAGCCTCAGTGCTTTCAAAACACTATTGAAGCAGCTCCAATCCTAAATTCTGCAATTGAACTCAACTGGATAGACTGATTGATCATCTACACGGATGCCTCAAAACCTTCCATGGATGGTTCTGTAGGTGCAGCCGTGTGGATGGATATGGAGGCATAAAATAATTCTTAGCTTTCAATGTCCCCCTGAGTGCTCAGTGTTCACAGGAGAATCTATTGCTATACTTCAGGCACTCCTCTACATTGAATTTCACAATATTAAAAAATCAATAATCGCCACAGACTCACTGAGTTGTCTATTGGACATCAAATCAAATCCATTTAAATCTAAACCTAAAAACGTGATTATTCTAAGAATCAAAAATTTACTTTATCAGTGCATGTCAAAAGGGATCCTTGTTCTCTTTATATGGGTACCGAGCTACAGTGGCATTGCAGAAAATGAGATGGCTGACCAGCGTGCCAAAGAAGCCTCGCTCAATGGTTGCCATTCAGATTACACTGCATGATCTCAAGATCTAATTCCCCTAGCCAGGAGAACTCTATACTCTAATTAGGATGGCCTATGGAAGGAATCTAGTAGGACCAAAGGAAAATACTACAGGTCTGTTCAAGACAATATCCCTCAAAAACCCTGTTTTTTAAACATGGTGATATAAATAAGCTAACAATTTTGGTTATCTGACGTTTACGCCTTGGCCTGCAAACCACGAAAACAATCGTAAAGACGAAGCTAAAGACTTTGCTGCAGATGATAGTGGTAACGAATACCTATAAGCCAGAGAAATCTGCACAAAGTGGCTGTATGAAGTCATATCATTTAGCTCATCAACGAGCTCTTCATCCTCTGCTTCATCGTCTAGTTTCTCCGATACTGCTTCGAGCTCATCATCAACATTGACTGCTCATAATTATGTTACAAATTCCAATATAACAGATACTAGCCAAGTGTTCGCTATCTTCTGAAACTAATGATGTTGCCAAGAGAGGTAAGAAGAGAGTTCGTAATGAATCTGCATGGACGATAAATTTACGAAAACGTCAACGAGATTCTAGAAAACGATACGTATCTAGAACTGGAAAAACTGTTGCAGAAAAAAGCTATTGTTAAATCACCGTGCACAGAAAAAATTAAATATCAAATTTTAATTTTATTAAATTCAAATGTCGCGATAAAATAACGGAAGAATAAAGACAAACGGAAGAGAAAAAACTCGATTAGATGATAAATTAAATATTATTTAAATACGTTTGAGAGCAGCTTATAATTCAAAACTTATGATTTCCAATGAAAAAAAGCAGGATTTACGTACTTTGTTAAAAAAGGCATTGTTACTAGATGCAGTTCTGGATTTTACGAAAGCTTGTTTTAAGTAACTTGAGTTTTTATATTGCTGTCACATTTTTTTTCTATTTTATTTATTTTTTATAATAAAATTGTAAGACACATCACTGAAGTAGGTACTTAAAAACGATTATTAGACTGAAATGTTTAAAATTTGTTCTGACATTCCGTTGGTTACTTAAGTATAAAATTTATACTAAATTAATATTTAGTTAGTCTAACTTTTAAGAACAGCTTTTTGGATGTGCGTGGTTGCAGATTTTAAGAATATTGTAGTAAACATCTGCGATTTATCATCGCCATATAAGATAACAATTATTAAGAGAAATAAAAAAACTATTTTATTTAGTTTAGTATTGAATAGTTCCTATTAAAGTGTAATTAAGATGAATCTCATCTACCTTGTTACAAAGGGTTTATAATCCATTATTAAATTGATAATATCGACCATAACTATGTCACCACTGACTGTCATTGTAATTTTTTATTAAAATAAAACAAATTGTGTTGATTGACCGGCTTTAGAATTGTCCCACCCCTCTCTACCCACGGGAGTCGTAAGATCCGACTAAGGAAATACCGGGGGAGTGGGCACTCCCTCGAGTATTAACAACATCCACTGCGATTGCCAACCCGCCTGCCAAGCGTGGCGATTACGGCATTATCCCCCATGACGGGACCGCTCGTTGTGGCATTCTCTTGGGGAGGCCTATGTCCAGCAGTGGACGTTGAAGGGCTGATGGATGGATGGATGGTGTTGATTGATCAAAATTGGTTTCATTTTATAAGAGACAAGAAAGGTCATAACTACTTGAACTTTCTTTTCTTATGGTAACAACGACGCGTAAGTCATAAAATGAATATTAATTTTTTTCACATTAATATGGATTGGGTAATAAAAAATAGACGTATCTATTTTCAAGCTAAGGGTTCAAGCTTCAATAGTAAAATATAGAGATAGTCACTAGCTATAATAAAAGTTAAGAATCAGCAGTAGTATTGTGAAAAAATCTTAAAACTGGCGTAGTGTTATTTTTTTATAAATTTGCAAATGAGATAATCATGAAATACATTGTTATAGTGAAAAACCGTCAATTTGGTTTGTATGTTATTATGTACATTGCCAATTTTGAGATGCTTTCGGGACTGCTTTACATTTTACGTTTGCATGTTATCCATGGCTTTTTTTTCTTTTGCCGGCAGCAAAAGCTTGTCTCGGGATGATAGAATAATCTTATCCCTTTAATTAATCTTGTGCCCCTTGAGAATGCACCTTCTGAAGATAGTGAACATTCAGATCTTGAAAAAGAATTGGTGCGCACAGCCTGCTTTCTATGTCAACTTCTTCTGTACCCTCTGTTGGTAGTTCTTTGGAAAGACTTATCATCTTAGATGATGATGAAGACTCCTACAGCGAGAAGATTCCGCTTGCGCCAATTTTTCAAACCATCTACTCAAGCCCTTCTTTGGAACCAAATTGTAATAAAGCACCGGTATTTAGTGATATACGTACACTACTAGCCACTCCCGCTACTCCAGGTACCCTAGCAACCCCTGCATATTCTAAATTAACAGCAAGTAGCCTTGCACCTCCTAGCTTTACTACACCTCACACTAAGGTAACCACTTCCTTTACATCATGAAATATAAGAACAAGACGTGCCACTATTTCTGTAGCCAAACAACCTCGACGAATCACAAAATTCACTTTGAGCTATCAATGAAAAAAAAGCTACTTTTTGTCACAGAGCTAATAGTAGAATGAAAAAATCAGATTACACCACGGAGTACGTAAAAAGATTCCGTGGACTACACCAACAATAATATAATCCATGTTCATTGGACTATTCCTATACGTTGTTTTCTACAGATATCATAGGTGATATAGTAGAGTAAACAAACGCTTATGCAGTATTCAAAACCGGATGTTTACTTGGGTTAACGGAAGATGAACGATGGACTTCTTAGCAGTACAGGAATCGTGGAGGTGTATCAGGCGTGATTTATGATTTCATTTTATATGGTGGAGAGGACACTTTTAAATTTAATACTTTTATAGAGAAGGAATCTTCTATCGGATTTGAAGCTAAGGTTGTTATAGCCTTGTGTAAAAGTATAAAATGTAAACCAGCTTTTGTTTATTGCGACAATTTTTTTACCTGTTGGGAGCTCTTATATATACTTCGTGGAGACTATGGCGTTTTCGGATTAAGATCGATCCGGAGCAATAGATTTCGAGGCTGAAACGGTTCTGCCTTTAGAAAAAGATATGAAAAAGAAACCCTCGGGTAGTCATGCACAAGTAGTATGCGATAAAAGCCGCCTAGCAATAGTACGATGGAATGATAATAAAACAGTAACATTGATTAGTTCTTTCGTAGGAGAAGTAGAGTTGATAAAATTAGAAGGACTCTAAAAGTAAAGTGGACGTAGATTGTCCTCAAATTGTAAGATAATAAGCATATGGGGGGAGTTGAATTAGCCGACATGCTTATCTCGCTATATAAAACCCCATTTAAGAGTCGGTGATGGTATATCGGGATATTTTCGCAACTCCTGGATCTTTGCATCAATAATGCTTGGCTTGTATACAGGTGAGATTGTTCAAGATCACGCAAACAATGTATGTAGCTAAAGGATTGCCGATATGAAGTATACGAGGGATTGACAAAATGTGGAGGTGCTAAAAAGGGTTATACCTAAACATTAAAGACGGATACCACAAGCCAACCCAGTGGAATCATCACGATACTATAATGTTGGTCATCTTATGACAATGACCACTCAGTCGACATAGGCTAAGCTAATCACTATGTTGTGTATATTTTTTTTTATAGCATGTATTGCCAGACGAGCCTCTGCCCATCTGATGGTACATGGTAACCGTCGCTCATGGACTCAACTATACCGAGAGTATTGTCAAGCCGCTGCGCACCATCTCATTTCACAGATATGAAATGAAAGAATAGACGGTTATCTCCTGCTACAGCCAAAAAAGCAACGATGTGCTTCATGGCCGGTCATACTGAAGATGGTGGTACCAACCCGCTCGGGCCCAATACCAAGTGAGTGCTCCTTTTGGTACCCAACCCTACCATCAGTCATGCAACGGATGATAATTGCTTCCTTCCCATAGTCGCCTCATATGACACCCGTGGTAAAGAATGGGTGGTGACACTTGTATTCTTAGTCCGTCACCACCCAGATAAAAATGTCAAGTCCGTTTGTGTTTTTTTACTGGGAATTGTCATCTAAACTATTATGTGCGTGTTTAGTAGATCTATGTAATCATGCCTAGATATCATTATTAATATTTTTTTCTATAGTGCTGTAATTGGTAACGTATGTCCCAACATATAACACGTTTCTCCTATATTATTTTGTTCAATTGGCAATGTATCCTGTGGCATACATGATTTTCCAGGAAAACTGGTGCAACAATTTTTTTTCTTCATTTTTTTAATAATAATGATAGCGCCGTGCACTAATTGTTGATGTCACTATTCCACATGACGAGAATCTCATGAAAGCTGAAAAAGAAAAACAAATGAAATATTTGGATTTGGCTCACGAGGTTGCCGACATGTGGGATGTTGACTCGACAATTATTGTCCCGATAGTCTTATCAGTCAATGGGCTAATCGCCAAGAGTCTCGACCACATCTAAATAGACTCTCGTTAGATAGCTGGATCAAGGGCTTGATGCAAAAGGCAGTGCTCCTCGACACGGCACGCATTGTGAGGAGGTTCCTGTCTCTGGAGCCCTAACCACCGGCAGCTTGGTCCCTGCACCCGATGTCGGTGGCCTACTATTTTATAATTATATTTAGCTGATTGTATTTTTGTTTGTATTTTTTGTTTGTGTAAGCGTTTGTGTGTTTTTATAATACCTTTAAAATGTGTAAAATATGTCGTAAAATAAATATAGAGAATAAAAATAAATCATAATTTTTCCTTAGTAGTCACTAATGCTTAAACCCATTTATAATACAAATTTCCAATATGTATAAATATTTTTTCTTTGCCAAATTAAGGGTTAGATCAGGAAAATTTTAAACAGAAGTAATGCACCGGTCTTTCCTTATAGTGAGTAATTGTACCTACAGTGCTTGCCAAATGATGCACAATCACCTACAGCATAGGTTCATGTATGATGCACAATTTTTGATGAATGATGCACAATAACCTACAGCACATAGATGTTTTGTTAAAATGTTAGTATAAATAGCGAAAGAAATGACCGTCATTCTCAGTATTATTTCTAGTCAGTTAACTAACAGATGTGGTGCACTGAACAGTTTTGAGTCTGTTCGTTGCTGTCCTTCGTAAGTGTTTTACTGTTTCGTCTTACTATAAGGGTAGCAAACGACAATACCTCCCATGGCGGTAAGTGGTTACCAGAGATTTCACATCCACGTAGTCAACTTCAAGAAAAGGAATAGGAGATGCAGAGGATGGATTTTTGAGATGGGATGAGGATGAGGTTTGTGCCTCCGGCGCTCTCACTCACCGAGCTAAACAATACACATACCTACAGAAAGTTTAATGCCGATGTTTTGTTTTACCGCTTCTGTGGCAGTGTATGTGACAACCGGTCACCCTAACAAAAATCTATTATATTTTTCCATTAAGATATTCTCAATATAGCAGCTCGGAGTTATGAAGTTGGTGGTATTTCTTCCCCGTGTCTCCGAAAGCATGTAAAGCCGTTGGTCCCGCGGAATCTAAAATTCAATATCCCCTGGGTATATTTATATGTGACGTGTGGGGCCGGCTTTAGAATTGTCCCACGCCCACGGGAGTCGTAAGAGCCGACTGAGGGAATACCGGGAGAGTGGGCAGCAGCACTATCTCGAGTATTAACAACATTCACTGCGATAGCCAACCCGCCTACCATGCGTGGCGATTACGGCATTATCCCCCATTTTTTGGAGAGGCCTATGTCCAGCAGTGGACGTTGAAAGGCTGATGGATGGATGGATGGATATTTTTAAGCCGATATTCTGTGAGAGAGTGGTCTTGTAGACTCTTTCAAGTCTCTGGTTTTGCTAGCGTCTATAGGCTACGGTAATCACTTACCACTTACCATCAGGCGGATCGTATTCTTGTTTACCAATTTCCTAGTATAAGAAAAATCTACTGTTAATAAGACGCAATTGCATTTGTTTTTTTTTTTATCGTATTAGAATTTTTTGCATATTTTGATACGTTATAAAAATGATAGGGACGCGATAGTGATTATTTAATTACCTATTTTTATTCAAATACTTATTTAATACTCAAACTGTGATAGTCTCTAGGGAAAGTAGAAGGGATTATGCAAAGACGTAGTCAGGGCCGAAACGACACAGGGCCGCGTGTCATGAAGCTATCATGGTGAACACACAGAATGATGGAGCGGATCTGCATTTTAGCACTTGATATGCTCAGCTACTTTAAAGTACAAACCATTTATGAATGAGGAAAAAGAGAACCCGGTAGCTCAGCGGCTTAGAGTACTTTCCCGGATTGGAACGGACGCAGGTTCGATTCCCGCTCGCGCTAAGGTTCTCTTTTTCTCATTCACAAATTGTTTGTACTTTAGTAGTTCTAAGTTGGGTGTATTTTGTGATCATAAATTATATGTTTGTAAAGTCCCCCACGATTCAAGGATTATTCCTTACTGCAAGGCGTTGTCTTTTAAAAAACGATGAAACGACACGAAGGTTTCTATATCCAATAGTGGCAATAATCTCCTCTAACATATGACGGATTAAGATCACACATTTCAGACTTTAAGAATGCACAGATAGCGCAATTATTTACACACATACCGGAGCTGTAGGTTCGATTCCCATAATGTGGAATAAATATTATCTGAACACAAATAATTTCTGAATATCGGTATACTTTGAATTTTAATGTAGCTTGCAAAGCCCTCTAGGGCCAGGCCAATGGGCCCATGAATCATGCTGTGATTAACAACTTTACTGCATTGTTGAATCTAAAGCGATTACCACTAGCCTGCAAAGACTGTGGTATGCACAAGAATAGGCCGACGTATAAAACACCTTGCCCGATATTTCGTTATGAATGAAAGAGTACAATTCACTTGGTTTGTTATTCGTCCAATGAGTCATGAATGATAAAGTCCTGCTAGCCTCTTTGTTGCTAATGTACAATGATGTTTTAGATTTGCTGCTTTCAATAAGTCAGGTTCAGTGTCCGGCAATGGTCGACGGTAAGTGATTATAAGTAACAATGTTTTGATGTGAAATTTCAGTGTATTATACGAACGTTTATGTAGTGCTGTATATTTTAACATATAAGTTTGTATAAAAAGTAACGTACGAGTATAGGTTATAGATGTGGTGCATGCTCCGTTGCAAGATTATCTTTTCAACCGACTTCGAAAAGGAGGAGGTTCTCAATTCGTCTGTATGTGTTTTTTTTTCCAAATATTATTAACTAATGCTAGCTTCTTTTTTTTTTCTTTTTTTAGTTACCTTCGCTATGCACGGGTGTCATTTAACAACGAGAAAAAAACTGAAAATTTTAAAAACTTTTTAGTAGGTACATTAATATGATTTATCTTTTGGCCAGCGTAAGCTTTGAAAATTGATTTTCTGCGATTCAATTAGAAATTATTAATTGTGTAGGTACTTAAAAAACATATTACAAGAATATTTAAAAAAATATATCGCAATTAGGTATAGTGAAACCGTATCGAAGACTATTGTGTGGTTTACAAGAGTAACAGATAAATACAGACAGCGGCTTTAAGTTGATCATCGAGAAATGAAAATGTTTGAAGTTTACTTCTATTACCTCTACATCCATGGTCGGCCTGGTAAAGAACCTTGGACCTTATTATGCCATCGGTGGTAGACAAAGTCTTTTTTTTGTTAAAGCGGGAAAAAATGTTTCTAACCTGTACGGTTAACGTTAACCCGTCGTTCGGGGCAACGAACAGGGTAGTGTGGGGCCTTCACCCACTAAAGATACCCGCCGTGTGCCATCTCTCCGCCTTTATTGGCGGGACAACGGAACCATATTACATTCCTTCTGTGGTAGCCGAATAAACAGCCTACCTGATGGTTAGTGGTAATCGCCGTTTATGGACTTTGCCATCACTAAGAGCACAGCCAAATCGCTACCTACTGTGAGTAAAGTGCTCTTCTAAAACCCTGTTATCTATATTGGTCCCACAGCTGGCCATGGTCTCATCTTAAAAGTGAGAGGTATTTAGCCACATTCCACCACATTGGCACAAAACATGTTGGAAGACTTGACAAGCTTTCTTAAGAAAATATCTCAAGCACACACAGCCCCACGACGTTTTTCTTCACCAACCAGTGATAGCTTATGAATAAAACCACACATAATTTTGAAGAGTCTTGACCTTGGACTGGGAATCGATAAATACTCTGTCCTAGTACCCAGTCCATCCATCCATCCATCAGCCTTTTAACGTCCACTGCTGGACATAGGCCTCCCCAAGAATGAGGGATAGTGCCGTAATCGCCACGCTTGGCAGGCGGGTTGGCGATCGCAGTAGATATTGTTAATACTCGAAGGAGTGCTGCTGCCCACTCCCCCGGTATTCCCTTAGTAGGCTCTTACGACTCCCATGGGTGGAGAAGGGTGGGACAATTCTAAAGCCGGCCAAACACGGCTAGCCTAGTACCCAGTGCTTGTTTTATATTTAAAAAAACATGCACTATATTTTATTTTCAAGTACACGCACACCGCCTATTAGATTTAATAGGTACTCAACGCGATTGGACGTTTAAACGTTTGCAATTTTAGTATCATTGCTCGGTAATATTTACTTAATTTCGGTCACGTTTCTCTGTGCCATGTGTGGTGTTTCTAGTACTGAACAAGCCAAGGCCTGCAGATGGAGTATTCTTAGCTAATTACCTGTAAGTCACAGAACACTGTCAGACTTTGTGACGAGAATGTTCAACCCAAACTTTCAAATGAAATATGATGTGTCTCTGCTTGGTCAGGTATAATGCTTGCTTTGAAACTAAAAATTTCGTGCGGATTCCGGTATTCATGCTACATACTACTAGATGGTTATATTCTATTAAACAATGCGCAAATTCTACTAACCCGCTTTGAGTTTAGGATATACTAGAACTTTTTGCAGACATTGCCGAAAGTGGTTCGTTTCACAGAATCACAGAATATAATATAATATATGTTAGTTATGTCTTATGTAATCAGAAAACATTATAATAATACTTAAAATAGTGTTTGTCATAAAGTACAAATATGTGCACATAAGTTCTTATATCTCAGTGAAGATTACATCGCGAGGAAACCTGAGAAATCTTCTCAGCTGCTTTTGAATGCGATTCACAAAATCGTATCGACATCGTGTCGTTATTTGTGATTGGTAGAGACATTGACGCGTGATGTAACAATAATCGTTCACTCAATCACGGTGATCTCTTAACCAATGACAATGACACGATGCGATGTCGATACGATTTAGTGAGTTGCATTCCACGGCCCCAGGACAGTAATTAAATGTATTGTAAAAAATACGTTTTCATTAGACTAAGTAATTTTTCAAGTTTATTTATTGTTCAAGCTTCGAAAACTATTTATCGTGTGCTACAATATATGTTACATCTTGTAGTAAATATACAATTTTATCGTTTGATGATATAAGGGTTATCAAACTATTAATTAACTAATTTTATAGCCGTATGGTCGGTTAAATTATTATTGGTATTTCTAAATCACGTGAAATATTCAAGAGTGCGGATAAATTTTGTCGTTTGATGCTGTTTTGTTTAATACTGAAAAAGTGTTAATCGTATGTAAGTAAAGTTGTGTGTTAAATGATTAATTGGCCGAGAGTAGGATTCGTTTTTAAAGTACAAATGATCGGTGTTATGCCTAATATAGGCATAATAGTAATCGTTAGAATGTAATAGGTAGTAAAATTTATTATAATTATTATCGGGACGACCAAAATGAATTTATATTATACAAAAATTGAATGTTTTTAATTAAAATACATACCTATATACAAATAAGTCTATTATTTTCTTTCTACATCCATACAGAGCGAGAAAACGATAATAGCCGTCTTTAATTTCAAAAAATCTTAAAATTTCTAATTATTTACAAAAAAATGGTGGTTAAATAGAATAAAAATATGAAAAAAGAACTAAATGAACAGGCATCGATCGAAAGAGAGCGGAGATTGCACCCGCGCCTTCTGGAATACCAGCCCGCGTGGGTTCGAACCTCTTTTAACAAATAAAACGTACTTAGAATAAATTATAAAAAGTGATTGATGATTAAATTAAATTTATGGTAATTTTACAGGTATGATGGTCATCGGTGGCGATTATATTATTAAGTGAACGGTACCTGCCACTATGGGTTCCAAAGACGCTAATGTTAAGGTAAAATAGTTCTTTCTTATCTTGAAACTTGGTATTTTTAACATAAATTATAGCGAAAATAGATTTATTTTTGACTTGTTCTTGCAGATATCTGAAGATAACCCTAAAAGTGGCTCGGAGGTCTTCAACCTGGAGGGTATACTTAGTGAACTGGGCAGTTTTGGCAAGTACCAACTATTGCTGTTGCTTCTGCTCGCCTTCAGAGATTCCTTCCTCAACATGTGCAATTTTAATTACGTGTTCACCGCAGCTGAGGTGAAGTTCAGGTATGTAGTTTTGAAATAACAATAACAACGAGTTGTAACAGACTGCCAAAGAGTCGTATGTTGTTCCATAGAGTCATTGCGTGACGACAAACCCTGTCTGAGGGACGAGATTTTGCTAGGGTTGTCTGAATTTTTGGATATGCATGATTTTTTATTGCCAACAGTAGTAGATGAGCCGGTACCCCAACTGATGGTAAGTGGTAAAGCTTATTGACTTTTACAACACCAGAGGCACATGCTGATAGCTAAGTTCCCACCAGACTCTTTAGGATTAAAAAAATGAATTTAGTATTTTTATTTATAAATACTTTATACTTTGACCTATTATTTGTACAACTTTAGACTGTGGCAAAAGTAGGGGCATCATCCGAATGCTACCAACCCCAGAAAAAATAAATAATATGAGGAAGTATGATAGAAATCTGCTGCGTGGCCGTGTGGGGCCGGCTTTAGAATTGTCCCACCCCTCTCCACCCATGGGAGTCGTAAGAGCCGACTGAGGGAATGCCGGAGGGAGTGGGCAGCAGCACACCCTCAAGTATTAACAACATCCACTGCGATCGCCAACCCGCCTGCCAAGCGTGGCGATTACGGCACTATACCCCCAATTTGGGGAGGCCTATGTCCAGCAGTGGACGTCGAAAGCTGATGGATGGATGGATGGATGGATGATAGAAATGGGGTAAGGAGGCCGATAGAAAGGATAATAGGCTATGTGGGCCTAGCCAAGTTAACGCTATAGAAAAATATTGAAATATATGGGAATATGTCAATATTTAACGTTAAGTCACGTGACTTAGCGTTATAGATATCGTTAAAGATGTTAAATGCCCATAGGTACATTTTAATAGTTTTCTATAGCGTCAGCGATTACATAATGAAACTAGGCTAGGCCCACTGGTGGGGACGCTCACTGGATTATAAGTTATTTACTGTACCTACTGTAATAAAACTGTAACAGAGCTATGTACAGATCGTACAGACATAAATCCTAATTGTGAAAAAGAAACCGTATTAGGCTATTTATGTAGATATCGCTAAACACATTTCTATTAAGTAATTTTTGATTGCTTATTGTTTTTAATGTCACGCAAAAACTACTGAAAAGTTTTTGATTAACTTTTTTGTTCGATAGCTCTTGATGACACTTAAAAACTGGTAAACGTTTTATCTCTATTATATTGGGAAACTGAGATATAGCTTAAAAATGAGCTATGTAATGATGATGAAATAAGCCTAAATATAACTTGTGTGTTCGGTAGTACCACGGGCATAGGCTAGTTATTCAATATATAAAAATCGATGTATGTATGTTCCCTGTCTACTCCGAAACGGCTGGAGAGGTTTTGATGAAATTTCAGGCACCCTTTTAGCCGTGCAAGTGACGTTTAGTAGCATTTTTTTATTGTGTGTGTAATATTTTCCATGTAAATTAAACTAGGTACCCGTGCCAAATATAGACACAGTTTTCAATATAATGTATTGAACTAAAACTAAGTTGAGTTCCGCCACACGTGAGCGCTTCATACTAACGATACAGTTTTGTCAACTATAATACGGCGCTTCACCTAAACATAGCGAGCAGCCGGTAGCACGGCTCATAATAAATACTTAGTGTGTTTTTTGTTCGGCTTAATATGTTTGTGTTTGTTTTTAAAACCACCGTTACAAAAAGAGCAATGTTATATTCTAAGTTTAAAAAAATGTCACGATTTTTATTTTAATACTACGTGAGTGGTGAGCAAGCGTCGTAAGCAGTTACCATAGCCTATAGACGCTAGCAACACCAGAGCCATCACTCGCGCGTCCCCGTCTCCAAGGAAAGGCATAGGAGGTGGATAGGGTGGATTATAAGGAGAGGATAGGTAGGATACTAAGGAGAGGATAGGAAGGATACTAAGGAGAGGATAGGGAGGGAGTTTGGCCCTCCGGCGCTGAGAGCGCCTCACTATACGAAACACAACGGTAAGATAATGGTAGTCATTATTACGCGCTGGTCTTTCATGAGAAGGCGGCACTTCCCCAATCGAGCCGGCCCATTCATGCTGGGATAAGCAAAATTCTTCCACTAGAAATTGTGTATCTGCCTATACCATCATATCTGCCAACCAGCTAAACGGATTTTGATTTAATTTATTTTGTTAGAAAGGTGACTTGATCCAAAGTGTTTTAGCTATGATTTTAGGTTACCATCATCAGCTATTTAAAGAATCATAACGTCTAGTGGATGAATGGATCGCATCCATTCATCCTTGCCCTTCTATAATTTAGTCGATATTCCGCATCTTGCTTGGAAACATCTTGTATAAGCCTTGCGTGATTCAGAGATCTTCTCGGCGGTTTGTGAAGGTTGCCAACCCTTATTGAGCCATCGTGGTGGACTTTGGCCATCGTCTTCCTCTGTATAAGTAAAGAGAATGAGAGAAGTAGGGATTTAAGTCATATTCCATACTAAACTATTTAAAAACTATAATGTCAGTATGGTGTTTCTTTTCAGATGCAGTGTGCCCGAATGTGAAGTACTAGACCATAGTTTTAACGCCTCCTGGACGCCATACGCGTTGACGAATACTACGAGTAATTGCTTTAGATTGACACCTTTCCATGAAGCCACGATCAACGATACAGTAGCCAGTCAGCGAGCTACATGTACACTAGAGAACTTTTCTTGGAATAAAACGATGGGGTGTGATAAAGTAGTTTACGAAGACTACAATAGTATTGTTGCTGAAGTACGTATAATTCAATTGTATTTATAAACGCTCATAATTTTCTCTAAATCTCCGGGGTATATACCTACATCCCACTGTAACACGTGTAAAATTAAGAATAATACTTATATGAAAGTATTAAAAAGTGATTTTGTGGTGCAGCGGTAGTGTGAGTGGATCACGAGGTCTCAGATTCGATCCCCGGGTCGGGCAGTGTTATTGAGCTTTTTTGTAAAAAGAGTATTTTTGTGTAGTATTTAGGAGTTTGAAAATGTGCCCGGTAGACGGCAAGAGGCTCATCCCCTATTACGTGGGACTTCAACATAGCTGGCTAACCGTGGGTGTGTAGGTAATACGCCTCTGCCTACCCCTTCGGGGAATACAGGCGTGATGCTGTTTTTTTTATAAAGTATTAATACATAACATATCATATCATATTATGAGCAAAATAATTCTTACTAACATTATCGTTTGTTTGTATGTTTCTTGCGCTTTCAAGCCATAACTTCTCGAGAAGAATCCTTGAAATAAGTAGAGATCAGTAATCTTACTAATATTATAAACGCGAAAGTTTGTATGTATGGATGTTTGTTATTCTTTCACGCAAAAGCTACGGAATTAATTTTAATGATACTTTACATTAATATAGCTTATAGCTTATACATCAGAATAATACATAAGCTATAATGTATAAAGATACTGTGCGAATTGTCCAAAATATAAAGATAAGTGTCAAGAAAGTAGGAAAAAATTCTGCCATCTGCGAGCAGTGCAGTGCACAAACATTTAGAGTTACACGTATATAATGTATAATGGAAATGTTTATCCTAAATAGTCCTACAAAAAAGCTCGTGACAGCATATATATATTTTTATGTGTAAGCCATTATCGCCAAAATAGTGAACTATTAATAATAAAGTGACGGGCCTCGTGGCGTATTATTTGTGTGATGAACATAGATATTTGCACAGCGTCAGGGTGTCTTTTAACTATTATATATATGTATTTACAAAAAAAAGGTATTATATCCATAATCTGGTACCCATAGCACAAGCGTTAAGCTTAGTTTGGGACCAGAGGACGTTGTGTGAAAAATGTCCTTGAATATACAAATATTGAATCAAAGTCTATGCGGACGAAGTCACGGACTGAAGTCCACGCGGACGATACGGAACAATCTAGTAAACCATAATTAAAAATAAATTATTATCTGCTTTTCTATAAAATGATAGCTCATTTACAACATTTCTAATTACTCGTATTGATGCATGTACACGAGGATATTTACACATGCATAGAAACAGTGGTCAAGTTCACGGCACGTCACACATGAAGAAGTACAATTTATCACACATCATCGTCAATTTACTAAATTATTGCGTTTAGTTGTCAGGTACGTTTGTAAACACATGTGTAATTTACATGTCTCGGGCTGTTGACGATCGATGCACTGGCTTGTACCTGAAATAAAATTAATCTTAAGGCTATTATGTATTATAAGCGACAAACATTTTCTCCGTGTGGTGACGGACTAAGAATACAAGTGTCACCACTCCATTCTTTCCCATTACTGGTGGTAGGGTTGGGTACCAACTGGGAGTACTCACTTGCTATCAGGCTCGAGCGGGTTGGTACCACCATTTCCTGCGTGACCGGCCATGAAGCACATTGGTGTGTTTTAGTTGTAGCAGGAGATAGCCGTTAATTTGTTCATTTCATATATGTGAAATGAAATGGTGAGCAGCGGCTTGACAGTACTCTGTATAGTTGAGTCCATGAGCAACAGTTACCATTCACCATCAGGTGGGCCGAGGTAGTGCCACCATAAACAATAAAAAAAACATCATAGCATCTCCAAAACTGTAAGCCCCATTGAATTTAAATTTGGAATAGTTATTATTTTGTCAACACTGTCTGCGTATGGATGGATTGGAATTTAGAACTCTCCTCTGTGATACACCATTCAACATACTACGAAAAAGTCTTCATTGAGGTTTTTTTATTGTTTCGGTAGCAAATAACCAAAGAGTCACCTGATGGTAAGTGATATTTGCCGCTCATGGACCCAGCCGCACTAGAACACAGCCAAGTATCTGCCAAACCAACAGCTACGCTTGAGAGGACTAAAATACATTAAAAATTAAATTTATCTGTAATTGACGGACTGAGAATACAAGCGTCGACTAAGTCTTTCTCAAGGGTGTCGTACAAGGCGACTAAGGGAAGTAAGCAAATATTACCCGTTGCGTTACTGGTGGTAGGGCTGGATATCAAGTAGGAGTACTCTCTTGCTATCGGGCTAGTGATATCTTTCATTTGATAGAAGGCCCTACCACATCTTACCAGTCATGATTATTCACAATAATATACAGTTCATGATATTCACGTGATCTGCGGCATTTTTTAATAGAGAGACGTGATTTGCAATTCTAAATTAGCCATTCATTTATTTCCTATACGTGAAATTAAATGGTGAACGGCGGCTAGGTAGTATTCTTACAAATGTCCATAAACATTTTGACTGCCACCATAAGGAAATAAAAATGCCTTTTTTTCAACGTATTGGGCATGTCCGTCCATCCATCCGTCCATCAGCCTTTCGACGTCCACTGCTGGACATAGGCCTCCCCAAGAGAACACCACAACGAGCGGTCCTGTGCACTCATATGGGGGGATAGTGCCGTAATCGCCACGTTTGGCAGGCGGGTTGGCGATCGCAGTGGATGTTGTTAATACTCGAAAGAGTGCTGCTTATTGGGCACGTATTTCCCTCAAATTGAGAGGAATTTAGATCGTGATTCAAGGTAGCGTACCTTAATACAGGTTGGCAGATTTTATAAGCAGTCGAGTAAGCCTCTAAATCATGTAGGTTTCGTCACGATCTTTTCATTCACCGAGTAGTGATAAAATGTAAACAGACACACACATCATTTCGAAAAATCTTGAAAATCATAGTCATGTGCCTGGTGAGGACCTAGCATTGGTATCGAACTCGATACCATTGTATTTGCAGTTCTTGGTTTGACCACTAGATTATTTTATACGTAGGTACAAATGCATGCAAGACGCATTTGTACCTACGTATAAAAATATTTAAATTTCAAAATTCCGGTTATTTAGTATTTTTTCACATTCGTTAATTATATTATTTCTGCAATAGCAGTTCTGTAAACAAAAGTTACCACGATCATGGCCATACGAATGCGAACAGTAATGGCCATATATTCAGCATAATTCCTACCCATAAAGTTTAATAGCTGCCGACTTCGTTAACTACGATGACGCGTTCTGATACTTAAAACGTGGTCGTCATTTGTTTGTAGTATTATTTTTTATTTATAGTGAATAACCCTTACATGTAGTGATAGGTAAATATTTTATTTAAACAAAACTATCTTGTTTGATTTGGTTTTCATCCATTATTGGGGATATTCCAAGAGTTCGAACTCGATTTACCTCAATTTTTATAATACACACATCAATAGTTTGGTATAGGTTTATAGCCGCGGTATTCCCGGCAATGTGGGAATCTCCAAAGCTAGAGTACTTACTTACATAGTTTCTTACAAAGCTATATTGCCATTTAACATCTGCAAAGATGTAATCAAGTGCTTGCTTATAAAACATAAAAACCATCCTATTTCTTGCTAAAAATATCTTAATCAGATTAACTACTACTTCAACTCTATGGTTTGGTAACCTGGTTCTTACATAGTCTATCGGTAGCAGTTACCACAGAATTCCAGCTTCCAAAAAAAAAAATTAGCCTATTTTTAAAAGAAAAATTTAGCCTATATAACATTTTCTGAACTCCATAAACAATTTAATAATAATTCAGTAGTTACAGCGTGAAAGCATAACAAACAAAACAATCACTATTATTATTATGGAATGGATATTTTAGGAGGAGAGCCCACCACTCACCCACGGATTGTCAATCCCGGTTATCTTTGGACACACACAAAATAACCTAAGATTGCCAATCCGCTTTATCACAGATAGAGGAAAATGTGATAATAGCAAATTAGCATGCACGATAATGATAAAAAAGCGCACCAACGCGACACAACCATGCGATACGGCAGGACTCTCAGAACCACAAAGTTGCAATATTCCGCAAAAATCCGAACATAAATTCGACACGTATTTCGCTTCTAAACGAGGCATCCTCAGGAACACTCTTCAACAAATAAAATGGACTTTCACCGTGTCGCCTCATTCAATCAATTATCAAAACAATCACTTATAAATTATCCTTTCCTAAGCCGGTTCAGTACATACCTTACATGTAACAAACCGGATTTTTTGTTAAAAAAGCAAAATGTCACGAAAATAATTATTTATGATTCTTAAGCTTTTTTTTATTGCTCATGATGGCAGACGAGCCACAGCCCACCTAATGGTAAGGGGCAACCGTCGTTCATGGACTCAACTATACCGAGAGTAGTCAAGCCGCTGCATACCATTTCATTTCTCAGATGTGAAATGAAAGAATAAACGGCTGTCTTCTGCTATAGCCAAAACACACTAATGTGTTTCATGACCGGTCATGTGACCAGTCACACAGAAGATGGTGGTATCGACCCATTCGGGCCCGATAGAAAATGAGTACTCTGACTTAGTACCCAGCCCTACCACCAGTAATGCAATGGGTGATAATTGCTTACTTTCCTTAATCGCCTTAAACGACACCCACGGGAAAGGATGGGGTGGTGACACTTGTATTCTTAGTCCGTCACCACACGGACACAAAGTAAGTTGGTTAGTAGTTAGTATTTAAAAAATAAATAGTAAAAATAATGATCATAATTTAGTTAGACAGCAATATTAAAGCGACCATCAATAAACTGCCTCTGTGGTGCAGCGGTAGTGTAAGCGACTGCTGATCATGAGATCTCGGGTTTGATCCCCGGGTCAGGCAGTGTTATTGAGATTTTTCGTAAAAAAAAAAAGAAAAATTCTCAGTAGCAGCCCGGAGTTTGGTAATGTGCCCGGTAGACGTATATTACGTGGGACTTAAACATAGATGGCGAATCGTGGGTGTGTAATACACCTCTGCCTACCCCTTCGGGGAATACAGGCGTGGTGCTATGCTATGTCAAATAAGTATAATTTTGTCTTTTCAGTTCGACCTGGGCTGCCGACCGTGGATGAGAACGCTAATCGGCACAGTGCACAACTTAGGGCTGATTTTCTCCAATATTATGTCTGGATTTATTTCTGACAGGTGATTATCTATTTTATTATTTTTACCAAACACAACCGAATGCATACAATTCAAATAATTTTAAGGATTAATAGCATTAATTTATTGCCCTATCAATCTCTATAATTAGATCTGATTCTAACGGCGGCAGTCGAATAACTTCGTCAGCTAGTGGTAAGTGGCTTCATAAATAAACGGTCGCTACAACTAAAACACACTGATAGTCGCTCACACAGCAGACAGTGGTACTGACTATTGACTAAGAGCACTACCACTTAATATCCAAACTTCATAACAAAAATAATGTTGAAAAAATGCTGAAAACGTACTGTTATAATAAAGATCTTAACTATCATGCCATCTATCGGATGCATTTACATACATTATTCCAATATAGGATGTTTCATTTTGCAAATAAAATTTATACTATTTGATGGCGCGATTTTTTTGTTTGTTAAATGTAATATAATAATTGTAAAATGGCTTAGCAGTCCAGAGCACTGGAAGGGAAGCAGGTTCTAATTCTGCTGCCAGTAAAGCTCTATTTTTCCACTCTCACAAATAATAATATGTTGTTAAAAGTAACTGAGCATGTTAAATACTAAAATACAGATAAAAATAAGTAATATAAACCTACTTGTTGCGCTTGATTTTTATTACAAAGGGTGTAATTCGAGAACAATGAAATCCATGAGAAAATTATAGAAGTCTTACGTGTACATCCCAACAACATCAGCCATTTGTCATCCACTACTGGATATAGACCTCCCCAAGTCCAGTACCACAACGAGCAATCTTGTGCCGACTGGATCCAAATGTTCTTTTTAATAACACACAACAGTACCAATGCCAGATACTAAAGTGTTCTCTCTACACAAATATTTGTATTTCAGATATGGACGCAAAGTGATCATAGTATGCACGCCCTTGGTGGTCGGAGTTGTAGGTCTCATCAAATCCTTTTCTGTCAACTACTACATGTTGCTGGTGCTGGAGTTTCTGGAGACAGCGCTCGGTTATGGGAACGCTTCTATGGTTCTTTGTAAGTATCTTTGTACCTTTATTATATAATCTGAATCTCGGAAACGGCTCCAACGGTTTTCATGAAATTTAGTATGCAGGCGGTTTCGGGAGCAATAAATCGATCTAGTTAGGTTTCATTTGTTCATGTTTTATCCGGGTTTACAGGCAATGAAATACTGCTACATATTAATAGTTATACAAGGTTATAATAGCCCAGATGGGAAATCGGGCGGTCCCAAAACCAGAAGACCCCGGTTCGAGTCCAGATGTCTCCAGTTCGATAATTGTTTTTTTCCCTTTTTTTTTCAATTCTTTCTTTTAAGAGACAATCTCACGATTTACCAAAAAAAAAATACCGAGCTATGCTCGGTCATCCAGGTACTAGTTCGTATTATACAGCAGATGGGTCATTCGTCGAAACCGAGGGTTTTTGCCTCATTGGTATGGCTCATTTTTTTTTTAAACTCAGATTGGTACTGCTTTATCTAGTACGTCTGGGTCAACACATACTACAACATATATCAAAGGCCTCTACCTAGTCTACTCTATAAAGATCTCTACCTAGTAGTTCAGGATTAAAACTATGCTGATTAATTGATGAACCAGATTAATGATGATCAAGGTAGAAGAATGAGATTATGCAACATATTAATTAGAATCAGGCAAATAAATGAGAAAAATCTTATATTTAATCAACTTTATTGGGAAATACTTGGCAAATGTAAAAATATTTACTATTACATGTACTTTTTAGTTCAAATAAGGTAATCTTATATTAGATTTTAATTACTCACAACATTGACACACCTCTATAAATTGCATAACAAAGTAACTTTTTTGCTATACAATAAATATTTGTATAAGCAAACATAATTAAAATTACAATATTTTATAGAATAGCTAAGATCACGTATTGACGCAGATAGATATCTTTTAAAATTAAATTAAATTCTTAAAAAAATATAACAGGAATCAAAAAAATATAAAAATCTGAAACAATTTAAACTTAATACAAGACTCTAGCTAGCTCTAAAGTAAAACAAGACAATCAGACTTAATTTGGCAACAGGGACTTTGAAATTGAAATCGTAGAGCAATAAGTACTTAATGTCATAAAAGATTAAAAATTCAAAGATGTTCAAATGTTCATCACTAGAATCTAATAAATACGGATCAACATTTTCTAAATTGACTCATAAATGGAGAATAGCCTGCTCAGGTCTTTGCCTACCCAAGGACCCGTCCTCACAAAAGCAGTGGGACAAGCCACTTTCTCAACTGGTACAGAATAATCTTTTACAAACGTGCAGTGGCCTTACAGAGCGTGCTCGTCCCTTAGCTGTTTCGCGTTGGCAGTCTGGTCTTTGGTTAAAAGCTCTACCACCAAATGCATTAGGCACGGCTTTAGACAACAACACATTCCGTATTATCGGTGCTCCGTGCGTCGTTCCACGCCGATGTACATGCAGCGATAATGTAGATAGCCTGGATAACCACAGGCTATCATGTATCAGGAAAGCTGGCCGTTTAGCTCGTCACGGCACTTTGAACGATTTCATCCGTGGAGACAAGGGACGGTTTGGGATGCTACCTGTGTGGATATTTTGTCTTCGTCTCATATTTCAGTTTTCCCGGAGTGCTGGTGGTACTATAATTACTGAATCACACAAATAGCGCATATATTCTAACCTCGGCAGAGGTTACTTATTTGTGCCGTTATGGTTAGAGGCAATGAGCCCTGGGGACCTGGCGCTTTGTGTATTTATAAAGACTTAACGGAAAAGCTCGTAGAATCTACACGTGACAAAAATGCTGGCTTAAACCTTGGCAAAAGGATTAGCTTCGCTATCCAGTGAGGTAATGCTGCCAGTATTTTGGGCGCGTTGCCGGTAGCCGGTATATGATTATTTGTTTAGATTATTTATCTCTTTTTGTGATTTATAGCGCATACTCCTTATGGTAGATCAAACAGATAAAGAACAGAAAGGAGATTTTATGGGTATATCCAGTATCTTCTTCTAAATTAGTGGAGGCTTTGTTGCTTTGTATGAGAATAGCTGCTTGTATATGTCCTGGCATATGAGAATCCTGTTCTCTATCTAGAGACTCTAGAGGTTGGAATGTTGACTCAATAATATTGTCTTGGAAAGCTTTTGTTTCAGCCTGCGATAATATGCTGGGACTCTCAGGTAGAATGTTTTGAATAACCAAGGCCTGTGTTATTTTTTTCTTGTTTTTTTCTATAGTAATATGACATAAAATTTTTCTCCATCTTTTTCTTTCATTTAGCATATTGATAGTTGCTACATGTGTATGTTACACTGAAAAACGGAAAAAAGACAGACAGAGAGTGTTCTCTGTCTATCTGTCGATATCTTTCTTGTTTGTATTTCCATAATTTCTCATTATTTTTTATTTTTTTATGTCTCCTTTTCTCCGTGAGTCATGTCTTTACTAGCCTTTCTTCTTTTGTTTGTTCCTTTGGATTTGCCCTTTTTAAAATGGTAGAGCCGAAAGAAGAATTTAACAACAACCTAACTAGTATGTTATATTCAAATTTATCTGGTCTTAAGAGCCAGACAAATCCAGATTAATGCGACCCAGATAAATTAGAAATTTGAAGTCCAGTAAGCCTTGCTTCGTTATTTATTAAAATTTGAAATAAAATATATAATTGCTATGAATACATACCAATATCAGAGACCC
This sequence comes from Leucoma salicis, assembly GCA_948253155.1. NCBI lineage: Eukaryota > Metazoa > Arthropoda > Insecta > Lepidoptera > Erebidae > Leucoma > Leucoma salicis. Next base: position 26,036,151 of record OX411815.1, on the reverse strand, counting down.
TGCTTAGTTAATAAAAATAAAAAAAAAACATGTATGATTATCTAAATGAAGTCAGATTAATTATGCAACTTACGTGACAAACACCAGATGACAACTTTTGATCGTAAAATTTCACCAATTGAACCATGGTTTGGAGTACCTACTTCGTATAACAGGACGATACTGACTGAATTATTATTTTAGTTGGGGACATTTTTTTAAATAGTGTAATTACAAAACTGTACAGTTATTTATCATTTAAATAATATAATATCAAGTAAAGAGTATCTGAATATCGATGGAACTAACTTATACCAGTATATTGCCTCAATTATATTACCAAAACTTAATAATGCTACAAAAATTGGGGATGGGAACATACCAGATTAAGTAGTTTTGACTGTTGTCTGCTAACTTAATTCATTACTGTTTTAATTACTGATAATTCGGTATAGAGGCCTCGATGGACATCATAATTTACTATAAAACCTGAAATTTATGTCTAAATGGGAGATTATTTTCATATGTTCTTCAGTGAAAAACACTCTAAAACTACGTTCTGAAGAATCACCCAGATGGCATACATTCCACTTGTTTAAAATAATATTAACATTTTACAAATTCTGCCAGATATAAGCACCTTACGCCGTGTAGGGCCGGTTCCTAGAATAGCTCCACCCCGTCTCTTCCTATGGGAGTCGTAAAAGCTGACTAAGGGATCACCGGACGACCGGGCAGCAGCGTTCCCCTGTATACTAAAAACATCCTCTGCGATCGCCAACCCGCCTGCCAAGCGTGGCGATTATGGTAAAACCCCCATTTTGGGGAAGCCTATGTCCAGCAGTGGACGATGCAAGGCTGATGGATGGATGGATGGATGGAAGCACCTTACTACAGTAGATCTAGATTTCTCCTGACTGATAAGGAGACAATTGGTTGCCCTTCCCCTTGTATTTTATACAACGCAGCTGGCAAACTAGCATACGGCCCAAGTGATGATAAGCTGTCATCATAGCCTATAGACGCTAGCAATACCAGTGGCATCACATGCACGTCGCACACTCCAATGAAAGGGTAATGAGTTGGAGAGGATAGATAATAAAGAGAAGATAAGGAACGGGTATGGGCCTCCGCCGCTCTCACTCACCATACGAAACACAACAGTAGGAGTATCTACCGATGTTTAATGCTGATCTTTTATGAGTGGGTGGTACTTCCCCAATCGAGCCAGCCTATTCATTCTGGGATAAGCAAGGCTCTACAAGCAATTACTATGTAAATTGGTCACACTACGGCACATATTTTTTATGCAAAAGCAGCTGCCCTAAAAACCTTTTATTTTATAGAATAAAAAGTCAAACTACTCTGGCCTTTTCTGTACTCCGAATTTATGTAAGTATGCCAAATTTCATGAAATTAATTAATTTCATGATGATCGTTTAAGTAGCTACTGCATGAAAGCAAAATAAACAAATCCACTTTTATTTTTCTATTGATCTATGTATCTACATCTACACTATTATAAGAGCTGTCTGTACATTTAAGATATTTGACAAAATTGAATGGCTATTTAGGCGTCTCTGAACATATTATTTTTTTAGAACTTTTATCTGTTTGATTGTTAGGCCATTAGGCAAAAACTACTGAACGGCTTTTGATAAAACTTTTTTGTTTCTAAGCTCTAGATTAGACTTATGTTAAAAGTGATTTAATTTTATTCCACTACTAAATTGGGAACTTGAAATATAAACGAAAAGTTTTCATTTGGCTGTGGCGGAGGCTCAACGAAGGATTGCTAAATATAAAAACAGAAAAGACCGTGTCATAATTTGTTATAAATCATACAAGAGACTGCGAGTACATGAGTACTTAAACACAAAGTGAAAATCCTAAAAATATATATAAAAATATCTAAATAGTTTATATTCTGTTAGGTAACCGAGCATATCCAGAGCTTAAAATAGTGATAACAGTGAAATATTACTGAGCTAAATATTTATTGTTTCAGCATTGGAACTTGTGAGCCAGAAACAGCGAGTGATGTTCTCCTGCATATCAGATATCCTGTCAAGTCTAGGCGGCGCATTCTTCGGCCTGATTGCGTGGAAGGTTCCTTATTGGAGACACATGATGCGGGCTATATATGCACCATTACTAGTCGTTGTGTTCTATATATTCCTTGTCGACGAAGGAGTCAGGTGGCTTTTGGCCCACCACAAGAACGATGAGGCTGTTAGAGTGTTAAAAAAAGTGGCTAAAATCAATAATATTGAACTATCTAATAAAGCAAAGTCAATGCTTTCTGATATTATTGCCGTTAATGAAAATGATGAGGTAATTATTGATACGATGGACAAGCTAACTGTAAATTTCGATGTATTTGGAATAAAGGATAAGAATTCTCACATATGCATATCAAAATATTAGTTTTGAGTGTAATACTCCCTACAGAAGCAGGAGTTAATGTCTAAAGTGGTTGTTCAATGCTAGTTTGTGATCTTAATAAAATAAATCTCAAGTTGTTTCTCACGGCACATTGAAACAGTGATTACTTGAAATTAATCTAAGTTCGTATACATTTTAGATTTATTATAATACCGACAGTAACTCACGTTTAGGATCGATTACGTCGACCCGGGTTTTGAGCATATCCGAGCGATCGTATACATTGTCAAAAACGAGTCAAATTGCGATACTTTTTGAACAGAATTAAATTAGTTAAATACGGACTTTTTCACATTACATAGTACAGCTACGAAATAAAAATATATAGTGTCAAGACCCATATCATCTATCGGTACATTCAGGCATTTCCTTTATAGAAGATAAAATAACGATAGAATAAAAGAAGAATAGTAGACAAAATATTGTGCAAACACATAAATTTTATTTCTTTGCCGTAAAGAAAATTTGCGTCTAAAAATACAAATAAAACTAACCAGTTCAAATTTTCCAGGAAGATAAACGTCCAATCAAACGTTTACACCTACGGTCAGTGCTGAAGTCACGCACTATCCTCCTCAGAGTTGCGTTAATTGCTTGTTGCTTCATCTGCTGCATGTTCGTCTTTGTTGGGACCGTCATTAACTCGACAAGTATTTCTGGGAACAAGTACATCAACTACTCTGCTCTGCTTATTGTCTCAATACCCACGAGGATCGTCACTGCTTACGCTCTCACTAAGTTTGGCAGGAAAACTCCCATCTGTATTGCCTATTCGTTGTGTTGTGCGTTTTTGATTGCGTCAGCTTTTGTATCTAGAGGTTAGTCTGATTCATTTGATTATATTGGATTACGTGCTAAGTCCTTGTAAAGTGATTTGTAGATCTACTCATCAACCATTGTGTTATTAGTATTTTAGGATTATTCGTTTTTGTATTTTGTATAATCACATATTATTTTAATGACGAGTTTTTACGAAGTTTTACTTCTTTACTTTAAGTTTGTGGTAGAGTGGGCTAAAACTAAGTGACAATTTGCACTTGTTAACTTATACGTGTACAAAGTTGTAGTAACAGTTACACTAAAATACTATTTTTTTATAATTAATTGCGAAAGTGAGTTCGTTTATTACAGTACAAATTATAATTTGTGAATAAGGAAAAAGAGTATTTTAGTACGAGCGGGAATCGAACCTGCGTCCCTTCCTTTCCGGGGAAGTGCTCTAATCCACTGAGCTATCGTACCATTTCTAGAAATACCGAATTTCTTCATCACATTTGTCTTAACGACTATGTATTCTTCGACTATTTATTTGTGTGTATTTCTAGAAATGGTACGATAGCTCAGTGGATTAGAGCACTTCCCCGGAAAGGAAGAGACGCAGGTTTGATCCCCACTCGTACTAAAATACTCTTTTACCTTATTCACAAATTATAATTTGTACTTTAAGAGTAGCTGAGCATGTCAAGTGCTAAAATATATATCAAATTGTTTATCACACTTACACGCAACTCATTCACGCATTCATCATGATATTGTAGTCTGGATCTTAAAAAATACATAAGCTACTATTTATCCCAAAAATGCATAGTTTCTGAAGGAGCCTATTTTTTTCATAGAGATAATTTAATGTCCCGTAAAGTGACGTATATACATATAGTTGATGTCCACGCGGTCGAAATCATGCATCCGGTATTTTTATATAAAACTCTATAAAAAATTTAAATGCCTACATTTGCTTGATTTTCTATTATATCAATAGTTAGGACACTTTAAAGTATCCATGAAATGAGATTAATTTTGATTAAATAAATACAATCATTTATTTTTCATGTTTCCATGAATGTTTTCTCAGCGATCTGGTGGGCTTCAATCATTTTCTACCTCGCTGGGAAGATGTGCAGCAGCTTTGGTATGTTCAGCATGTACGTGGTGGCCATGGAAGTATTTCCTACCACTTCGCGCAACTCCCTCACCAATATTGCGAATACTGTTGGAAGACTTGGTGCTGTGCTGGCCCCTCAAGTACCATTACTGGTAATTACTTTTCTACAATATTATGTAGCTGTGAGTAAGTATTGCTAATCAGTGACATCTTTAAGATGGTCAAGCTTTTATAAAGCGCGTGTAGCTCTATTTCAAAATATATGCTACAAATTATTTATCACAGGTCGATGAAATAAAATATTATGAAGATGCATGTTTGAGACATTTTCTTGTCAAGTCTGCTTACTCACATGTGATTGATTTGATTTTACTACACAAATATACTTAGCGTAGGTAAAGAGACGGTTGTAAAATAATGTGGTATCTACCTTTTTCTCTTTGTTAAGGCGGGAAAAAATATTCCTAACTGCACACCCCGTCGTTGGAGGCAACGAACAGGGTAGTGTGGGGCCCTCACCCGCCGTGTGCCATCTCTCCGCCTTTAATGGCGGGCCACCGGAACTATATCACATTCCTTCAGCGGTCAAATAATGTGGTACCTAGCAATAGTTTGTTGTAATCTAGTAAAGAGATGGTTTTTGCGTTTATCAAGTGTTTCTAAAATCATCCGACTGAATTAATTATTATTTAAATAAGTAAACAACAAATAGAGAATATTTGCTCAAGATTCATCTTGAAAGTTCTTTAGTGTAAACACGTTTGAGAAACAATATACCGATATTATTTGTTTTCCAGATATACTTAAATGGGGAAGTAAAATAAATTGCTAAATATAAAAGAGTGACTACAGTAGTTTACCGTTCTGTAGCCCATTTAAAGTCATTTAAACTTGATGAAATTGCTCACCATCGCGTGACCCCTACTGGAGCCCCGGAGTGACCGGGAGACTCCTATCCGGATAGTCCAACATTCCTTAATCTTATCTTAACGAAAATTTATCTATTTATTACCACCATGAAGAACTTAATGAAAGCTCGTAATTAACTCATTTCTTTTCTAATGTTTATTTTTCCAGGATAAATATTTCAAAGGTCTACCGAGCATTGTATTCGGCATAGTGGCAATAGGAGCGGCATTGTTATCGTTACTTCTACCGGACACCAGTAAGGCTCCCTTGCCGGATAATGTCGTAGCTGCTGAGAAAATTGATAAACAGAATACCGAGGAGCCAATGGATGATATTGGTCACAACGTTACCATCACACAGGGAAAAGAATAAAAATAGTACTATCACAGAATAACGTTAAGGATACCGTACCGTATATACCGAAGACTGATAAATTAGGTAGTGATAAAAAGTACTGCATTAGTGAAAAGTGGTTTTTAAGGAAAGCGTGTAAATAAGAATAGTTCAAATGATCATAAAAAGGGTCACGTCTACATTTGGTAAGATTCGTAATTGCATAATAAATCGTGCTTAATACGATCAGTGAGTGTTGATCATCCGATAGATGGTGTAAGTTTCCAAATAATAATAATTATGTAACATAGACATTGATTACTGCGATAGCTTGGATCGACGTTGAAAAGATCGCAGGTTCACATCCCGCTCTCAATAATTTTTTTCCATTTGAAAATAGAAGGTAGTTAGTGTGACTTAGTGACTCATTTACATTGATAATATAATATTGATAACATAGTATTTTATTGATAGCATACGAATATTTCTGCAAAGATCAATTTGGTAACTTTCACGGTGGTTAATCAAAGTACGAGTATGTGGTGAATCATCGGTCTCTTACATACCAACACATACACATATTTTAGTATATGTTTTTTGTAAATGTTATAATTACATAGTTCTTATGATGTTAGAGTGTGTCTTTAAATATTTGATATTATAATATACATTTAATAAAACAGTAAAGTAGTGTTTGTATAATAAAAATACGATTATGTATCAAAAATGGAGAACTAACTTTATAGAACAGGTAAAATAAATAAATATTCGCGGACATTTCACACAACGTCCTCTGGTCTCAAACTAAGCTTGACGCTTGTGCTATGGGTACGGATATAATACATAATATTTTTTTTTTTTGCAAATACACACATATAACAGATAGAAAACACTCAGACACAGTACAAATATCTGTGTTAATTACACAAATAATTGTCCTGAGTGGGAATCGAACCCACGACCTCGTGCACGGAAGTCGGTTACATTACCGACTACGCCACGAGGCTAATAACACTAAACAACGGTTTATTTTTTGTCTATCTGTTTGTTTCTAAGCTCACATCTTTGAAATTACAAAATGAATTAGAATGCAGTCTTCACGCGTAGATAGAGCACCATATTTTATAGGCATTTTTAATTTAATTGGATATCCGATAAAATGTTATTCTTGGATAAAAGATAAAAGTAGTTTTCACGCAGACAAAGTTAATAATAAATAACCCTTCAACTTACCTCACGTCGAGTTTGAACTCATAGCCTGGTTTTAGTATTTAGCTTATAATTTCAACAGATGGGATAGTGTGTGCAATGTTCGTTATAGTTTTACAAATTGTGATACTTGTGCTAAGAGAAACGTTTGGTAAGATTAAATGTACAAATAGGAGTATCTGTAAATAGATAATTTATAATGATGACATAAGAATTGTAAGATAGAAAAACATCTAATATAAATCATTCTAACTGCTCTTCCTTCTGAGCTACCGTGTCATAAACAATCAACAATTCCTATTTTACTATTATAAAATGGATATTTTGGGAGGAGAGCCCACCACTCACCCACGGATTGTGAATTCCGGTTATCTTTGGACAGAATAACTTAAGATTGCCAATCCGCACTCTCACAGATAGAGGAGAATGTGATAATAGCAGAGTAGCATGCACGATAATGACAAAAAAACTCACCAACGCGACACAACCATGCGATACGATAGAACTCTCAGAACCACAATATTGCAATATTCCGCAAAAATCCGAACATAAATTCAATTTTACTAATCCAAGACATTTTCTATTATATTTCATCATGTAGGTTCATCTTGAATAATTATGAAAAGTATGGATAAATCACAACCATCTTGAATTTGAATAAAAACATAATACGTATTTGGAAGTGATCTTTTTACAAAATAATCTCAATGTTGTTCATAGTTCATAAAGCTGGTCAAATCAAGGGAGGTGATCGCACCCAGGGCCGCGAATACCGTTCTACAAAACAAAATACTGTTAATTAAGTAATAATTTATTAGTGGTAAAGACTTGTTTATCGCAGCATGAATGGGTCGGCTTGATCCGGGAAGTATCATCCTCTTAAAGGAGATAGGAGAGAAGCAACGGTAGATACTCCTATTATTGTGTTTTGTATGGTGAGTGAGAGCGCCGGAGTCCCAAGCCTCCTCCTTATCCTCTCCTTATAGCGACGCGCGAGTGATGCCTCTGATAGTGATAGCGTCTATAGGCTGCCGTAACCGCTTACCACCAGGTGGGCGGTACGAAATAAAAGAACATGTTATTATAAAATTAAGATTTATTCTACGTGTTATTTATTTTTTTGTATTACTAATTATTACTAAAAAGTTTCTATCAATCTTATAACAGTATAGTTATTGTGTTAACATAGACAGTGAGTGTGATGTATAATTATTTTTATAAGTGTTCCTAATAATTTTTATATCAATGTTGTTGTTTTATTTCATTCATCCTGTGTTATTTTGATATAATATTAATCTTAAGCCAAATAGAACTGAATCATCTGAAAAATGTACTACGTATGTAATAACCACACACCCTGTCATTCGGGGCAACGAACAGCGTAGTGTGGGGTCTTCATCTTCCGTGTGCCGTCTCTCCGCCTGTACTGCCGGACGACTGGAACTCTGTGACAATACTTCAATGATTAAGGTATATAATCTATTACTATTAAAAAGCAGTAACAGAGCTGTGTCTGTACATTTAAGATATTTGAGAAAAAAATGACTGTAATAGGCTATATAGGCGTGTCTAAACACAAAACAATTTTTTTTAGAATTTTTGTCTGTTTGTCTGTTTATCTGTTTGTTTGTTCGCGCATAACACAAAAATTACTCAACGAATTTTGACGCAATTTATTAGAAAGGCTTTGATTAGACTGAAAAGCTGGTATACATTTATTTATATATATTTTTAGCATTTAACATGCTTAGCACTATACATTAAACACAAAGTGAAATCGAAAATAACATCAAATAACATCCTGTTCGCGACTGTTATTTTCGATTTCAAATTTTTCACTTGGTATACATTTTACCCCGCTACTATATCGGGAACCTATAATTTGTGAATAAGGAAAAAGAGTATTTTAGTACAGGCGGGAATCGAACCTGCGTCCCTTCCTATCCGGGGAAGTGCTCTAATCCACTGAGCTACAGTACTATCTTTTAGACATACCCAAACTCCTTATCACATTTGTCTTAACCAGCAACGCCCTCTATCGGAACGCATTTACATGCATTAATCCAAATTATAATTTGTACTTTAAGAGTAGCTGAGCATGTCAAGTGCTAAAATATAGATCAAAATGAGTAACATAAAAAATAAATGTTTAATATTACTTTTTGACAAACGTACACAATTATCATGTTTTGAATTGTGTTTATAATAAATCAATGTACCTACATATTATTGCCGTGTGGGGCCGGCTTTAGAATTGTCCCACCCCTCTCTACCCACGGGAGTCGTAAGAGCCGACTGAGGGTATACCGGGGGAGTGGGCAGCAGCACTTCCTCGAGTATTAACAACATCCACTGCGATCTATTTAGATATTTTTACATATATTTTTAGCATTTGACATGCTTAGCCATATAAATAAACACAAAGTGTGAAAGTGTAAAATCGAAAATAACTGTCGAAAATTCTGCTTGTGACTGTTATTTTCAACATGTAGGTTGAATATATTGATATATGAAAAAAATATATATTAGGTTATTTAGGCGTCTTTGAACACAAAACATTTTTATTTAGAATTTTTGTAAATTTGTTTTTTGAAAAAGGTAGGTACGTGGTTTTGCGCTAGATTTTAATTCCAGAGATCGTTAAGGAATTTGCGTTAAAAACTATAAGTTCCTGGTTTCAGCCTGACACTAGCAATAACCCGGTATCATTTATTTATGCCTATTGTGCGTGTTAGGACAGAGATACGATTTATAAATTTAATATAAAACGACGTCTTGTACCACCACCGGAATACATTAATAGACTATTTTTTAGAGTTATTTTTGGAGTTTACTTCTTAAGAATTGATTTAAAAAAAATGTTTATTGTCAATGGAAATACTGGAATCCACTATTTTATTCTATTATTCATTTTGTATATTTTATAATCGTCTTTCTATCCTAACACGCACGTGGAGAGACCGGAATGAAGGAATACGGAGAGAGTTTGAGCTACCAATGCTCTCACACTGAGCGAAATACAACACAAATAATATCTATCGTTGCTTTCGTCCTTATTCTGTAAGAGAGTAGTTCCCTCCATATAAGAGCATGACTCTGACTATTACTGATGGTATGGCACCAAGTGGGAGTACTCACTTAATATCAGGCTCGAGCGGGTTAGTACCACTATCTCCCGTGTGACTGGCCATGAAGCACATCGGTGTGTTTTGGTTGTAGCAGGAGATAAGCGTTAATTCGTTCATTTCTTATATGTGAAATGAAATGGTGAGCAGCGGCTTGACAGTACTCTCGGTATAGTTGAGTCCATGAGTGACGGTTACCATTTACCATCAGGTGAACCGTGGCTCGTCTGCCACCATAAGCAAGAAAAAAAAGACTATTCGTGATAGTAAGACGCTTTCACTGAAAAAAATAATATATTCATCTGAATACAACGGCATTGGTGTTTCTGTTCCGGTAACGATATTACGTGCCTAGTATCTATTGGTGGTTTGTATCTCAATTTGAAAGAGAATTGTTCAGGCAGTATACGCAATATTTTTGCACGCCTCATAAGCGAAGCGTTGAAGTGTGTACTATTGCCGTTTCACGCAGAAAAACTGATTTTTCAAACTTAAAATGTCTCTATTTATCATATATTGCACTTGTAAAATAATATATACACACACATAATATAAAGAACAAACACTATTTTAACACTCATGATATTTTTGATGCCATTTTTGTTATTTAAACTAGTTAAAAAACTGTTTGAAAAAGTTCTGTCTTGGACGTTCGTTTGTTGTAGATAATGTTTGTTAACACGATAACGACCAAAATACTTTACTAATCGAGTCTTTTTTTTTCATTTACGAATTATTATGATTACGAATAGAGCCCTATCACTTTTCACGGTCTGATTCGATGTGATTAAATGTTATTAAATAAACAAAAAAATAGTAAATATTTACGCTCGACGCGACACTAAAATCAGTGCTATCCTTATATTGTGAGAACTATTTCTATAGACCAATGTAGAAGTATTTCTTAAAATTAGCACTAGATAGCGTATAAGACATGAGAAAGTACTTTTTAAAATTAGCGCTATCTATGTGATTTATTTAAAAATACTTAGTAAGACCAATACATTATTAGTTACTTATCAAATAATCAAGTTTATTGTGAAAAATGAAGATTATGAGGCGTGCACTTTTGGATTTTCCAAAGTAATTTTTTATTGTATTTGGTGGCAGACGAGTCACGGCCTACCTGATGGTAAATGGTAACCATCACTCATGGACTCAACTATACCGAGAGTATTATCAAGCCGCTGCTCACCATTTCATTCCACATCTATGAAACAAAAGAATTAACGGCTATCTACTGCTACAACCAAAACACACCGATGTGCTTCATGGCCATGTCTTGAAGTACACTCTCTGTCTATTAGTTATATCTGTTTGTTTGTAAATTGTTATATGTCTTAACATGAGGAGTTGTGGATTAAAAAAAGAAATCTAAGCATTAAATTCTAAATCTTTTATTATATTTATTCCTAAATTGTTTATAAAACTTGTCATATTCGTCTCATGGACTCTGGCTTTCCAAGTGCTTCAGCTTCCTCTATGGTGTCGGGCATCTTCGTGCCCAAGGTTTCCGGCTGCGTGAGCACCAAGATGCCAGAGAGGGCACCCATTATTGCAAATAACATTGAAGGGATGCCAGCCCAGTATACCATCTGAGAATAATAATGTTTATGACAATATCTAAAATTATACAGGAGGAATTGTGCACTTGCAGTTCGAACAATCGGCATTGATAATTGTTTGTTTGAATTTTTTATGGTGACAGAAGTCTACTATCGTCTACCTGACGTTAAGTGGCAGTCTGGTGTTAACTCTGAAGTACTAAGAATACTCCTAAAGCGTAGCGGCTTGCCAGTATTTTTAGCACCATATCCATCCGGGCCATCTTCCACTACAACCGAAAGATACTAAGGTGCGTCACAGGCCTTCATACGACAAATGGTGGTTCCGACCCCTTGGAGCTCGATAGCAAGTGAATGCTCCCACTTGGTGAAACCAGTAAACGGGTGATTACTGCTTATTTGCCTTAACCACCTCGTAGGACACTTGCGGGAATGATTAAAGTTGTCGTTTGTTTTTGTAAATAGTGGCTAACATAATATTATATGTTTTTCGGCTTACAAGCACTGGCGTGAGAGGAGCGGTGATGGAGCCAATACGTCCGATCATGGAGGAGAACGCAAGCAGACTGTGGCGGTACTGCGTCGGGTACAGCTCTGAAGTATAGAGGTACACAGACGGAAACACCACAGCAATACCCAGCTTGCCGAGCAAGTAGATTATTAAACGGAGTGTCGTAAATTCTGCAATAAAAAATAACAAGTATTATATCTTAGACAAAAATACTGATAATCGGATTGAATCTAACAATATCAGGGACACAGCCAAACCCATGGCGCACCGTGAAAATCTACCACTGATAATAATCATTGGGGAACAAAAGTTCTATTCGACTAGGTATTGGACGATGCAACGTAGGAATGTCTCTCACCGTGTGGACCCAGGATCTTATCAGTCGCAGGAAGCCAAGTTAATTGCATGCAGTACAAGTCGCTCATTGTAGCATTCTCTTAGGATCTCTTGAAGGATAAGCTCACAAGTTGATGGATTACACGCCCGTAATCATTAACGTGAAAATTTTATTAGGTTACTTTACATGACTAAGGTAATATTACACGATGCAGAGTAGGACAAGTAGATTGACGACCTGATGAGTCGCTAGGAGCCTACAGAGTGATTGAATTGCATACAGCGTAGGACCAATTGTTATGCATCATAATATACATTTCTGCACTAGACAATAAAAGGTTAATCGAAAAATTGGTAATAGTGAAAACAATAAATAAACAGAAACAATAAAACTTACCATTTGGTATAAAAGCGAATGCGATATTGCATGCAGCGGTGAAGAAGAATCCAGCGGAGAGCGTAAACTTCCTGCCAATTCTTTCCAAGACGTATACAGAAATAGCGAAGCCAGGGATTTCAATGGCACAAGTTAGGATGTAGTTCATGTACATGGTATTAGAGAGACCGGTGGCGTTGATGGACAGGCCGTAGTAGATAAAGGTGAGGGTGATCCACCAAATGGGAGTGCTGAACACGCGGCGGAACATAATACGAGAACGGAGAACAGCAGATATCACGCTGAGATTTTGTGGCACATCTTCCTACAATAAGAAAATATAGCGGTAGTTTTTATGGCCTCATTTGTTTTATATACTACCTATTTTTAATGAAAGCGTAATAGTGTATGCAAATATTATGAACAGGAAAGATTTGTTTTGTTTATATTTTAAGAACTCTGAATCTACTGAACCGATTATGATAATTCTTTCGCCTAAAGTAGTATAGGCATTTATTACATCGCTCTGTGAATAATGAATGAATATGTCTAATCTTATAGTATTTTCATCGGAATAGCTCATCGCAATAAAAAATAACTCTCAAGTGTACCTATCACTATGCTTAAATTTGTTAAAACTAAAAGTATTTTTTTTCGCCTTGGTGGATTTGCTACCAATCCATCAATAATCCATCCATCAATAAATACCAGTACCTATATACAATGTATGTCTACAAAAAATGATTATCGTATTTACGAATGCTAAGTAAGTTCCTACACAATGATGAAGACAACATCTTTTTATGTACCTAATCGCACACTCCGTCGAACAGGGTAGTATGGGGCCCTCACCCACTGAATAAACTCGCCGTGTGACGTCTCCCCGCCTGTATTGACAGACCACTGAAACTGTGTGTCATTACTTCAGTAGTGTCAAGACAATACTCTGCAATATGGAATAATTCATGTATCGCAGAGGACTTTACAACACAATTCATGGACACAAAGTACACCCAGACTTAGAACAATCATCTGTGGATCTCACAAAGAAATTGTCCTGTGTAGGAATCTGACCCATAACACGGCACGAGAGGTCAACGTCATCAACGGTATGTAAAAGGTACTTTATAAGTTTAAGAAGTACATAGATTTTATCAAAATCACACACGAGTGAATCCCAGGTGCAGGAGGAGGTACTATATCGGGAACCTGAGATACAACCTAAAAACTAGAAACTAGCTAAAGTGGAGTCTTGATCTTGTATTGACTTGTGGCGATCCTGATAATTCCGCCAATGACAATGTTCTCTTGATTATTTTGCTAAATTTATGTGATGGTCAGAACTCATTAGGTATTTTCTAATATAACGATTGGAAAGCTTTGTGAAGGGAAATAAAATAATAAATTTAGAGATAAGGCTGAAATCTGTTCAGTTACCTAAAGTAAGAAGAAAAAAAAAATATTTCATATAAGTATATGTTGATTAGATAAGTAATTATTATTATCATAGTTTAATATTGTTATTTATAATAAAATTACAAAGTATGTAAGATGTAAAATTACAAAGGAAGTGATTTTAAGTCTGAAGGAAAGAAAGATCGTATAAGGAAGATGGCGTGTTGGGGCAGCTAAAAAATATATGTTCTGGACTACCTTCATCCAAACCACATTCGCACAGCGAGGAATCTCTATAAAGTGGAGTCATTTTAATAGGTAACATTTGACAATTCATAAAAATTCAACAACGTAACCTTGTAATGGCGGGCATAAAATAATATATTTTTTCGTTTTGTTAGAACTGCAAAATTGCTTAACTTTTTTCAATTACGATTACATATTTATTGTAATAATGACCGATACAAGTAATTATAGATTTGCTTTCGCTTATAAACCATTCTAAACATAACAAAAAATTTCTGATCTAAAGAACTGAACGTCGTTACGATGTTGCGTCAGTTAACCCTTTTTCTTTTTAAACACTAGTGATGTTACTCTAAAAATCGAAAGCTGATAAGTAAAACCGAATGCAATGATTACTTAATATCACCATAAATTAATAACCACGTTGTGATTATAATAAAACATATTTATTATTCTTTTAACTAACTATAAAACAAGAAAAAATAACTAAATAGAAAATTATTGATGTTAGGTACAATTTATTTATTTATTTATTAAGGTACATCAACAATATACATATATAATTTTCACAGGATATCTAGGCAACAAATTTTTATAGTATGCATATCTGTTAAATACGTACACGACATTCATTGTTTGACTACACAAATGGTTTTACAATTAAAGATTAGTAGTTAAAAAAGATGAGATGTTTAATTTAGGTGCGATGTTGCTGGCAACACCAGTGCCTGTCGATGACGCCATGTCATGTCGCCATTACATGACGCAATCTTTTGTCGTTGTGCGAAGTGACTGTGCGTTTTTGGTGTGCTCTCTGTTATTTTCTTCTGAAATCTTTGTTTGGTAGTTTGGTCGGTATAATGTATGAAAATACTTCCGACAGATGGCGCAGGCGTCACCCAAAGACGTTGTGGGATGTGTTATCGAAATTAGCAGTCAGGAGCAATTGTCAGGATGGCTGAATTGGTAAAGCATCTGGACGGTATCCAGGAGATGCAGGTTCAAATCCTGCTCCTGACTGTTATTTTCGATTTCACATTTTTCACTTTGTATTTAATTGTACAATTATTTTGAACGTGAATCAGTTAACCACGGGCCCCTTTTACCATTGACACAACATAGGAAAAGGAATAGGAAAGAGGACAGTAACTCAAATTCTGAAAGAGATATACGGACTATCAGGCTCAGAAGATAATACTTTACGTACACCGAAAAAAAGAAAGAGGTATAAGAAAATTGTTGGCGTTGATAATTTTGATGCTGCTGCAATTCGCAACCACATTTATGGATATTACTCGAGAAAAGAATATCCTACACAGGAAAAGCTAATGAGTTCGTTAAAAGACGCAGGCTTATTTTTTGGCGGTAAATCGCCTCTATCAAAGGTTTTGAAATCGATTGGCTTTAGATTTAAAAAATCTGAGAAGCAGAAAATCCTGCTAGAACGCTACGATATTATTATGAAGAGAGTAACATTCTTACGTCAAGTAAATAAAATTACAGATTGGGACAATGTCGTGTTTATTGACGAAACATGGTTGAATGCAAACCATACGGTTTCGCGGACATGGACCGATGATACAGCGGCTTCCACCTTAAAAGTTCCATCGGGAAAAGGAGCCCGACTTATTATATGTCACGCGGGATCAGCTCCCCAAGGTTTTGTTCTAGACTGGCTCCTCGCATTCGCCTCTAAAACTACAAGTGATTATCATGAGGAAATAAACTTTGAGGTTTTTAAAGAGTGGTTTGAGAAGCATTCAGAAAATGTCTCAGGCGTGTAAGTCCCCTTAACATACAAACACAATTTCAAAAGATCTGTGCGTACTTTGCAAGGCCATGACCCTAGATTGAGGATCGAACTTAGGCGGGGGTCTTGGCTGGCAGTCTTTGATCTTACTTACCACTAGACAAATTATTTTTTATAAATGGTAAACTTACTGATTTTGTTGGGGTCACCGGTGGATTCACCAACGCATTTAAGGACATATCACTTATTTTCTTCTTGTTAACCTTAGCGACCTTCTCCAGAACTAATTTGGCTTCAACGTACTTCCCTTTAGAGAGTAACCATCTTACACTTTCTTGTAAGAACCAGTAGTATAGAATTATGATGAAGCAGGGAACATGCAGGGCTATAGTCATGTGCCGCCAGGGTTGGACAGCCCAGGCCACTGCTCCTAGGACTATCTGACCAATAGCAAATAGACCAGAGCAGGTAGCACTGGCTAGGACTCGGTATCGTGGCCCAACAAACTCAGTAGCTGAAATGAAACAAAAATCTTTTGGCGAAATGGTCACTAGCAATGATTTCTGAAATAATTATATAGCGTACACCCCTACTCGTCCTCTCATTTTTATCCAGGATCGCACGAGTGATGCCTCTGGTTGAGCGTCTATAGCCTACGGTAACCGCTCACAATAAAGTTGGCTGTATGCCTGTTTTCCATCCTCGTAGTATAAAAAGATATAGTATTTTTTTCTTAAATATCTTTAAAGCATAGTCATAGCTCTTGCACAGTTGTTTAATAAATTAGATTTTGTATCGTTAGTTTTAAGCATTATAATATATACTTAATCTAGAGGTTCTATAAGGGTGTTTTATCTGCGAGGAAGCAATAAACTTCATTTCTATCTTTCTTCTGGTACAGTTGGTCGATGGTGGAAACCTTCACACGATGCCAACCACCAGTGCCTTTGTTTTAAAATGGGATAGTACTTAGCTAAGCAAGTAACGGCTGGTGACAACTTACCAAATATATAAGATGAACTAAAGGTTCCAGCACCAAGAGTAGTTTGGATCAACTGTAGCGCCACATACATAGCATAATTAACAGAAAATGCCCTGATTAACCCAAAAACACCTAAATTGAATACACTGATGATGAGTGCAACTTTTCGGCCAAATCTGTCCGAAACATAACCGGTGATAGGCAGTACAAGTAAGGTTCCCAGGCTGCTGAGAGTGCCAGCTAAGGCGCGAAGCCAATCTTGACATCCAAGGTTGAACTGGAAATTAAAAAGAGTGATTATGTATTAGATCTACTGATATTCTTTTTGACAATCAAAAGCCTACAATGAAAACGACACCAAGACTAGACAGTAGATTGTGCTTTATAAAGCGAAAGTGCATCCTCACGTGGAGTACTGCTCACTGCTCTGAACAAGTGTATCCAAGTACTATATGTTGTAACAGAATCTATGATCACTTTTCAGTGTCAATGGGCATAGTCCAACGAGTTGGCTAGCTAAAAAGCTGACTACATGGCTCGGCGTGCCAACAACCGTTGGGGAAAAAGAATCTCGAGTAGTGATTAAATAGTGCAGTATGGGATGGCCTCTTGGTGAGGCCTATATCTAGCAGTGGATGCCAGAAAGCTGATGGATGGATGATGCATAATATGTACATGAATAACGTATAATGTAAATGATCATTGTAACCAGGCTCATAATTATAGTTTGATAAAATAATAATATTTATAAAGAGATAATCCATAAGAAAAAGAGACTTAAAGATTGACCACTAACATCATATACGACTGAATTATTTCTCTCATACACGAAGTCTCCATCACAGTCTACAGGCACATCAGTAAATAGATATGCAGGACAAACATCAAGGGTGCCATTGTCCCGGGACACAAATCGACGGCAGCTTTCAAATCCGTTGCCGTTGTTAGACCCTGGTATTGCATTGAGAATCCATTCGGGCTCAAAGAAATTATCTTTGCTGTCTTCACCGCACTCGGGGATGCGACATCTGTAGGACAAAAATTATATTGAAACCAATCCGCAAAAATGCTTGGCATCGTACGCTGTACGTGGCCGTTAATGATGACAAAAATCTCTAGGACTTTTGAAGAACTCTGTACATTATTTTGAAGAATCTTCTAAAGTTTAGCCAGCAATTCAGCAAGCTACAGGAAGTATAAAAGGCTCTCCCGATACAACTAAATCACTGGCGGTCTCACAATGACTTCATGGCCAGTCACACGGAACACGATGGTATCAATCCGGACCCGATAAAAAGTGAGTACTCCCACTTGACAGCCCTGTGTTTGGATGTAAAGAAATAAGAAAAAGAAAGAAAGAAATAAATAAAAATATTTATTTGGTAACAGCAATTAACAAATTAGAAGTACAATAAAATAATCTTACACTTAGACAAAGCTGCACCAAAAAGGTCCTGGTTCAGCACATGTCACACGTTGCTGCAATTCAGCCATATACTCTTTACTCTAACGTATCCAAAAATGCTGGCGAATTTGTTCAATTCGTTGAAACCGAGTGAGATGGGTGATGGGATGCTGTTGGTAGTCCCTCTGTGCCAGAGACGTGAGTGGTCGTCCAATTAAAAAATGTCCCGGCGTCATTGCAGTCAATTGGGTCCGAAGAAAGCGGCGTCAATGGACGAGAATTTAAGATGGCCGCAATTTGTGTTAATGTGGCCGTGTGGGGCCGGCTTTAGAATTGTCCCACCCCTCTCTACCCACGGGAGTCGTAAGAGCCGACTGAGGGAATACCGGGGGAGTGGTCAGCAGTACTTCCTCGAGTATTAACAACATCCACTACGATCGCCAACCCGCCTGCCAAGCGTGGCGATTACGGCATTATCCCCCATGACGGGACCGCTGGTTGTGGCGTTTTCTTGGGGAGGCCTATGTCCAGCAGTGGACGTTGAAAGGCTGATGGATGGATGGATGTGTTAATGTGGTACTGAAATCTTCAAATGTTAAATTACAATGACCATCGAAATGAGGCGTGTACGCCGGTATAAAATGGAAATTAATGCCGTCACTGGCTACATTTTCTCCAAGAAAGTCACATTATATAATTGTCCTTTTTAAAATTTACAGAGTTCATTATCGCTCCAACATATGAAGTACCATTGTCCGAATAATATATGAATAGGTTCCCCCTACGCGAAATAAATCTACATAAAGCTAGTAAATAATGCTTGCTCGTTAAATCACCTACGAGTTCTAAATGTATGACTTTGGTGGCGAAACAAATATAAACTGCAATAATAAGCCTTGATCAATTTACAACCGCGACCTTGCCGATTAGCGCATGTAACAGGATTAGCATAGTCAACGCCTACGCTTTCAAAGGGATAACAGCCAGATAGAAGGTGCGGCTGCGGCAAGTTCCCCATTAATTGAGTCACTATTTTGGGTGATCATAGTCCGGAGCGTGCTCGTCGCGATCCCTGCCAGCCTGTAATCCACAGGCTGCAATCCGGCTCGAATGTTACGACCGCAGTGCGGGTTAGGGCGTGCCCCATAGGCGACGCGTACCGACCCGCCCCCGTCGGTATGAACAATGGCAGATGCGGCGATGGGGGCGGCTACCCATCACGCCTTGCCCAGTTTGGCGATTCGAGGGGAGCGGAGTGTCAAGTAGGCACGTGGAATGTAAGAGGTGGTGTGGAAGGTAAGTTATACGAGCTGGTAACCGTCATGTCGAACAGACAGCTTGATGTGCTCTGTGTAAGAGAAACCAAGCAAAAGGGTAGCGACGCCTATGATCTTCCTGGTGGTGGAATAGCTCTGTAGTCTGGTGTACCGCAGAGCGATCAGGCTAGCATGGGAGTAGGGGTGTTGCTGTCCACTCGCTTGGCCTCAGGTGTGAAAGACTACGGAATGTTCAATACCAAACTTCTATGGGTCCGAATAAAACTAGGTGTCACCAGGGTCATCATGGTCGCAGCTTCTGCTCCCGTAGGCTCTTCGGTGGCATCGGATCTAGAGAAGTTCTGGGATAATGTTAGGGAAGTTCTGGATTTGGCAGATGCTAGTGAACGCGTGATTGTATGCGGCGACCAAGCGTCCAGACTTCGAGGACGTGCTTGGTTCATTTGGTGATAAGAGAGTGAACGATGCAGGTGGGCTTATTGCGGATGTATGTATGGAGAGAAACCTTATTGTGTCAAACACATTTTTTCAACATAAGGACTGCCATATGTATACATGGAGAAGGAATGAACAGAGAATTATGATAGATTTAATTCTAGTAGACAGTCGCCTCCGAAGTCTAATTTTGGATACAAGAGCCTACATGTGTCCCACTATCGACACTGACCACTATCTCATTATTGCGAGATTTAGTGGTCTGTTCAGAAAGTGGAGACACTGGCGAGAGCGTGTCCACTTCGGAGGTCTTGAAAGAATAAAGATTGAAAAGTTGCAAGAAGAGAGTGTAAGAGTAAAGTATGCAGAGGGTGTCCGTGAACGGCTGATAATGGCAAGTCAGCCGGGATCTGACATAGAAGAATGCTGGAGAGTATTAAAAGATAGTATGATAGATACAGCGAAAGAAGTATGTGGATGCTCAAAGAAGCATAGGAAAGTGAAAGGTGATGCATGGTAGGATACGAAAGTAGCAGCTTCCATAGACTAAAAGAAGAAAGCGTGGCTGGACTATGTATCTTCTTTGAACCTGAGTGCAAGTATGAAAGAACAGAAGAAAGAAATATACCGGCAACGTAAGAATGACACCAAAGCCTTAGTGAAAGAGAAGCGTGATAGAGCAAATATGATTGCAGAAGAAAAGCTGACCAAAAACTTCGAGAACAACACCAAACTTTTCTGGAGGGAGGTGAAAAAATCTCGGAGTAGTCGGTCAGCTTTCAGAATGAATAAAATAAGGTCTAAAGGTGGAAACATTCTTACGCAAACACAAGATGTGTTAAGCCGATGGAGTGAATATTTATATTTGGAATATGTATGCTGATCTTCAGGGTAATGCTGGTGCCACATGTGGTCTAACATTCGGTAACGGCATCCTCTGATGACATTAGTATGGATGAAGTTGAATGGGCGATTAGAAGTTTGAAAATCCTTCCTGATGCTTCTCAATTTATGTTGGAGCTCAGGAATGGTTCCCAAGGACTGGAGAGGCGCAGTCATCATGCCCTTGTTTAAAAACAAGGGTTCACGTTATGACTGTGCAAACTACAGAGCCAAAATCTTGACCAGTTTGGCAGCCAAAGTGTATGGTAAGATTATTGAAAGGTTAATGAGGATGGTGTCTGATGAATTTTTGTGTGAGGCACAAGGAGGTTTCAGGTGTGGAAGAGGATGCATGGATCAAGTGTTTTCTCTTCGCAACATTGTGGAGAAGCATCTGGCTGTAGGCCAGAGGGCTTTCTGCTGTTTTGTAAGATTTGGAGAAAGCATTTGACACTGTTGTACGAAAGGAACTTTGGGACATTTTGCCAGAGTATGGTATTAACGGTAGACTGCTACAAGCGATGCAGTCCAACTACATGGACTGCAGAGCTTGTGTGCGGCTGGATGATGGAATGTCACCCTGGTTTGATGTTTATATCGGCGTTAAACAGGGCTGCATTCTATCAGCCAGACTGTTTATCATATCTCTAGATAAATGTTTACAAATGTTGAATGAAATGAATGTGGGAGTTCAGATGGGCGACTCAGTGGTTAACTCAATGCTATATGCAGACGATGCGGTCATATTAGCGCAGTCTGCGACTGACCTGCAAACCCTAGTTGACGTAATTGCAGAAGATTGTAAGAAAAGGAGCCTACGTGTGAATGTGAGCAAAACCAAAATAATGGTTATTGAAAGAGAAGAAGCTAGAACAGATGTTAGAGTAGCAACAGGAAATGGTGTGCTTGAACAAGTGGATGAATTTGTTTATCTTGGATGTGGATTCAGTTGGGATGGAAGGTACACCACTGATGTAGAGAGAAGAGTGAATGCGGCAAATAGAGTGAACGGAGCATTGGGATAATTTCTCGGCAGCCACCACCTCAGCTAGAAGGCACGTGTTGCAATACACAACGCAGTGCTTGTCCCAACGTTATTATATGGAAGCGACAGTTGGGTATGCAAAAAAGAGCGTGAGAGTAATATGAGGTAAATGCGGTCAAAATGCGATCTTTGCGGAGAATCTGTGGAGGCTGACTGACCACATTCGTAACGACGACGTAAGAGAGCGAGTAGGTATGAAAGAGAGTATTGGTGTAAAGATGCGAAAGGGAATGCTCCGATGGTTCGGACATGTGGAAAGAATGGCAGACGAGCGACTGGTTAAGAAGATATACAATGCGAAAGTGGAAGGTCGTAAGTACAGGGGGAGACCGAGACTCACCTACCTAGACCAAATCGGTCATGTATTGAAGAAGTGTGGAGTCAAGAGTCTCTGAAACCGGCGAGCGTGTATGAAGAGAGTTATAAATGTTGAGGAAGCGAGAGATGTATGCAAGAATAGAGCCTCTTGGCACTCTGTTCTCTCTGCCTACCCCGCAAGGGAAATGGCGTGATCATAAGTTAGTTACTATTTTGGCTCTCATACACGCGCATTGCACACAGCTATGATAACAGACCTTTGCTAAATTGCGACCACCTATAGGCCAAAACCTTTCTCTAATGGATGCCAGTTATAATTGTGAACCGGCATGCATTAATTTTATGTGCTCAGATCTAAATAATAACTTTGTGTAATAATAAATTGTCTGTAATAAAATTAGATGTTATTTATCGAAAAAAAAGTGTAAATTTTCAAGGCGGACGCCAACACGCATTATATTAAACATCGAGAAAATATTGAACTTACTTAACGCACTTTTCTTTGGTATATTCTGTATGTTTAATAGAAGTTTGTATTCAACAAAGGACTCATTCTGACATTTTCTAATGACAACTAAATTCATTTTCAATCGATTCTTTGTCTAAAAATTAACTAACAGATTACTTCCTACAACACTGGACAAATCGTAAGACGTAAGCTATGGCACCTATGAGACGTGAATGATTATAAAAACGGGTAAAATCAATAAAAGTGTCCTTACAATTGTTGTCATTTACTATGTTTAATATTATATCAGGTCGAGTTTCGGGTAACGCGTCGTAATTGTTGGGTTGAGCAGGCCAATGTGGTGAATCTTAATTCAAAAAATCAGGGTCAGACCATTACATGTTTAAATTTTGCAGGGTTTTAATATCCACTCCTCGAGATATTAAATCTGCTGAATTTTTATCAGATAGCACGTGTCTTTTTGTTTTTTGTATTGCCAATGGTGGCCGACGAGCAAACGGCCCACCCGATGGTAAGTGGTAACCGCCGCTCATGGGCTTTGGTAACACCAGGGGCACAGCCAAGCCACCGCCTATCGTCTCCGCCTCCTTCTCCATGTACAGTTACCAGCTTTATCCAAAATTAGCAACGCGGTTACGTACGAAAGGCTGAAGTTTGGAAGGAAGTATTCGTAACCATCCTAACACTATAGTGGAATCTGTCCAAAAATATGCATGATTAATATTTATCCGCAGTGAGCTAATGCCCCTTTCATAAAGACGAGTTCCTAACAAAGCGCCGTACAATTCCAATCTTGGTATTGTGGTTGGTTTGACAGAACAGAACAGAAACATCTCTTTTATTATTAACACTGCGAACGTATCAGCAGGCGCCATAGGCACGCTCACTCGCATCTGTGAAAAAATGTAGGGTTTTGTATGAATCACACACAACAATTCGTGGAATGCGAATATCATTTAAAATTGATTATTGATTGACAATGACGTTCCAAGAGATGTTTTGCCGTGTGGGGCTGGCACCAAGAATAGCTCCATCCTGTCTCTTCCTATGGGAGTCGTAAAAACCGACTAAGGGATTACCTACCGGGCAGCAGCGTTCCCCTGTGTACTAAAAACATCCACTGCGATCGCCAACCCGCCTGCCAAGCGTGGCGATTATGGTAAAACCCCCATTTTGGGGAGGCCTATGTCCAGCAGTGGATGATGAAGGGCTGATGGATGGATGGATGGACGTTTCAAGACTTAGTAATCTCTGATATTATAGGTTCATCCCATGATAATTTGTAAATCCATAGTTTCTGCAGTAACATTTTCATGGTAATTACATAATGGAGATAGCAAACCTAATGGATCAAAAGTTCGTGCTATTACAAAAAGTATATCACGTTTATTTGCATTGTCTGTGCCAATAGGAATCGAAGAAGATACAGAAAAACAGAGTTCGTCAGAATCTGCACTCCAACCAAGTCCTAATAACTTGTTAGGCTCTTTATTGCCAATATCTAAGTGAAAGGGCTAGTTATCAGCCTCAGGGACTAATCGAGGTTCATTCGATTTCCATTTATGAAGTATCATGCAAGCTGATGCGTTGGTAATACCCTTACAAATGAGATGTACTTCGTTCAGATCATCACCACCTGTGAGCAGATCATCAACGTAAAAATCATGTAGAAGAATGTCTCCAATTTTATCATTCTTAGAATCAAGACCAATTTGCTTTATAAACCGTGTCGTAAGGAATGGGGCGCTACCTGTACCATAAGTGACCATATTTAATTGATAGGTCGTAATAGGTTCACACACCGTATCACGCCAAAAGATCTACTGCAAATGCCTATCAGATGGATGGACAACAATTTGCCGATACATTTGATATCGGCTGATAAGATGTATTTATGTTGCCTAAAACGAAGTAATATGAGTAAGAGTTCCTCTTGTACTGTAGGATCAACCATTTGGATATCGTTTAGAGATACACCTGATGAAGTAGAGCAACTCGCATACTACAGTAACGCGAGTTTACGCGAGAGTAGCATTACTAATTACTACTCTCTCGAGACATGCGTTTTCCTGCTGGCATTCTGACATATGATTTAAATCGCGACATTCGGTCATAAAATCGTGATACAGTTTACTAAAATCAGGCTTACTAATTAATTTACGTTCTAAAGATAACAAACAGTGAGAGGCTCGCTGAAGTGAATTTCCCAAAACGTTGGGATTTTGCTTCAGCGGTTAGCGGTATAAGAACGCAAAAACGACCATCGTCTAGACAAGAAGTCGTATTGACAAAATAGTCTTCACACAATTTCTCTCCTTGCAAATAATTATTTGAATTTTGATAGACTTCCAGTTTTCTGATGCATTATACTTGCTAGTAATTGGACCAGATACTATCCATCCTAGCCTCGTCTCACACAGAATAGGCATACCGTTACCTAACTTAATTTTTTGAAACCCTGACGAATCCCAAAACAGGTCTGCGCCTATTAAAATATCAATATCAGATGGTTTATAAAATGTAAGGTCAGCCAAACAGATATTAGAAGGAATTAGAATTTGAGATATATTATTTAGATATCCTTATTTATATTTTTTAGCATTTGACATGCTTTAGCCATATAAATAAACACAAAGTGTGAAAATGTGAAATCACAAAAAAACTGTCACGAGCAGGATTTTTTTATTTTTTTTTTTTTTTATTTATTTCTCTCAATAACGTAATACATAATTGCAAGCTTCAATGTACTCGCCAAACTTTAACGTTTAATGGCGAGACGCGCCCATAAACTTAATAATTAATTTTAGCTTACATACTAACATGTTTAATAATTGCTTAGATTATTCTATTGTTTATACAACAAAACAGTAAATTTTAATGTATAATAATATAGTATTATAAATTCTAAGGTTATAAAAATATAATAATAATAATATGTTGACAGTTAACTTACATATAAATTTACATACCTAAATGAACTGCCAACAGGCAGGCTAACATGGGTTGAGAAGCAAGTTCTTTAGTTTATATTTTAACACTCTTTTACTACACTTAAAGGTTTTTCTCAGTATCTCTATTTTATTAAATATATTAGGTACTAAAAATCTTGTCACTCTCTCTCCATAGTAATTGGTCATTTTCGCTTGGACGAATCTTTTCTCTCTCACATTCTTAGTATTATATTTATTATTTACGTTTTCCTTATATTCATCGCTATAGTAGTGTTCTATACCAATTAAATATTTAAGTTTTTTATCTGCTGGTATAATTCTACAAATTGAAAATAACTTATCGTACTCTTGATTACATTTATTCTTAACATTTTTACTAACTAGGAACTTAATCAGTCTTATTTGTAAATTTTTAATATCTTGAATGTATGTTTTAAATGTCCGGCCATATACAATAAATCCGTAGCTGATTATTGAATCAGCGAGCGCGTAGTATATAGCACGAAGTGTATGCTTACTTACTACCTTGTTAAGCTGATATACAATACCTAAAATGGACCTTAATCTGCTACATATAAAATTTATATGCATTTTCCAATTAAAGTGTTTGTCAATAGTTAGACCTAAATATTTAAACGAGCTTACATACTCTAAGTTATTACAACTACAGTTAGTTTTATTATCGTGTAGACATTCATATGAATGCCCTATTATACCTATTTGTTCTTTTTTCACATTTTTTGCTCGTTGGTTATGTGGCGAGTATATATGCATACATTTGGTTTTTAATAGATTCAATATGATGCCATTGTCATGCGCCCACCTCGTTACACATTCGAAATCTTCTTGTATATTATTTTGTACCTCCACTATATCCTTCGAGGCATATACCAGACACATGTCATCTGCATACATGTACACCCGACACTTGCTCACAACATTAGATACACTGTTCACATGCATCACATAACCCACTGGACCAAAAACTGACCCAGTCGGCACCCCAATATCCACAACCATTTCATCGCTAAACACACCTGCTATATTTGTACATATTTTTCTATTAGCTAAGTAATTTTTAAACCATTCATGCGTTGGCCCTCGAATTCCACACTCATTCATCGCACGTAATAAGATATTATGATCCAAAGTATCAAACGCTTTTTTATAATCAATATAAAGTGCTATTATCTGTTTACCTGAGTTCAATGATTCATTAATGTAATCAGAAAAATTATTCAAGGCTGAAACTGTACCTCGTCCCGGGCGGAACCC
The DNA here is from genome assembly GCA_948253155.1 of Leucoma salicis. Taxonomy (NCBI): domain Eukaryota; kingdom Metazoa; phylum Arthropoda; class Insecta; order Lepidoptera; family Erebidae; genus Leucoma; species Leucoma salicis. The sequence goes on along the minus strand of OX411815.1, from coordinate 26,009,051 downwards.
GTGCTGAGTGTCTGAGAGTATACTATGGCATTCTAGGAATTTACTTATTAGGCCAATAACAATTTTTTCCACAATTTTATCAATAACAGATAATATAGCTATGGGCCGGTAGTTGTTATAATCTAAATAATTGCCTGATTTAAATATAGGACGTATAATTGCAGTCTTCAACCGGTCAGGATAAATAGCTTTAGCTAGACACAAATTAATAAATTTCGCTAAGATCGGACTCAACTGTTTACACATATACACTATGTCTTTGACCCTAATCCCATCTAGACCTGGTGCCTTTTGAATGGACAACTCATTAATCACTTTTTCTACAGCTACCGAATCCACTGTTCTATATCTAAAACTCACCTTACTCGGTCTCACATACTGACTTCTATCTAAAAAATTTATATTGCATTGATGTTTTATTATTTTGATTTCATCAGTAAATATTTTTGTAAAATTGGAACATATTTGACTAATATTTTGCTTCTTACCTAAATGTTTTAATATCACGTCGTCTAAGCTAGCTTTTTTCCTACCCAGCCACGTATTAATTTTCGCCCATATCTTCCTAAAATCTCCGTTACATTGTTTTACTTCTAACTGTTTGTATTTATTTTTTGCCTGGTTAACTAACTTATTTACTTTGTTTCTAAATTTTGTATATTCTAATCGCTTATTCATATTTTTTGGCTCATGCTTCCACACTCGAAATAAATAATCTCGTCGCAGTAACATTTCAGACAATTGTTTATCTATCCATGGTTGCCTCATTCTTTTATTACAATTCATGACTGTAACTACTGTGCATTCCTTATAAATATTACCGAATACCGTACACAATGTCTGATACAACGCTACAGGACACGTTATGTCAAGCAGCTGCGCCCAGTTATATGCACAAAGTTTTTGTTTAACGAGTTTTTCGTTAATCACTTCTCGCGTAGTGTTCTTTATTTGCACTAATGAGCTATTACTAGCAAATGTGTCCAGCGCTATTCCTACCGCGTAATGATCAGAAATGTATGTCTCGACAACGTACGACAACGCCGCGCACTCACTCCGTCCCGCTCGCACTCACACGTGGTCTAAGCATGCCTCCTCTCGCCTCCCATTCACTATCGCCTCGCGTGTTATTTGCGTGCCAGGTATTGCAAGCTGCAGGCCGTAACCACACATGGTGTTTTTGTACTTTGTCGTAGTCGGATTAGTTTTTTCATATAGCGTGTCTATGTTTGTGTCGCCTATTATTATAACGTCGTCAGTGGCCGGGATATATTTTAAGGTGGTCTCCAACTGCTCCAAGAATGTTATTTTATTACATTTAGGTGGTCTGTATATAGCAATTATATGTGATATATGTTTTCCTGATTTTAGCTGTCCGTGCAACATTTCTAGAGCTTCTGAATTTACTTCTTTAATATTGAAGTCAAGTCTATCCTTTACATATATTATTAAGCCTCCTCCCCTTCTCGTTTCTCTTGTAGTTAAGTATGCATTATAACCAGATATTTGATAGAATGAAACTTCTTCTTTTCTTATATTTATTTCACTTAATACTATTATATCTAATTCAAAATAAGTTTCTTCCAGCAAAACTAGTAATTCATTAAAATGCTTCCGCAATGACCTGATATTTAGATGAAATATTTTAGTATAGCTTTTATTTTGAGTGAGGTCCTTATACAATAAGTTTATGTTGTAGTATCTTTTAAATGCAACATCAGTAAAAACGTCATCCGGTTGATCGAATGTTAATGCTAAAATCACCTAGTGTGTGTTCACTGCGCAAAGCGCATATTTATTTATAATCCTCCAGCCTATTCAAATCATCTTCCGATTTTACGTTATATATCTTTTTTTCTTCGCTATTTTTCTTCACCAGAATGTTGCCATTTTGAACCCAAATATACTGAAATCCTTTTGGCTTTAGTTTATTTCTTACGAGCCAAAGTAATTGCCGTTTGTACTTCGGCAGATCCTCATTGATGAATATTTGTTTGTCACTACTATTACCATAAACTTTGTTGTTAGTTAGCTTAATTTCCTTTTTGGCTGACATCCATTTATTACGGATATCTTTTGATTGAAGGGTAACCAGTACTATTCTAGGTTTTATTTGGTCGGGTTTTTCTTTTCCTACCCTCTGTGCATCTACAATTCCATCTGGGCTTAGGTTAAGCTTTCGGGCAAGATTTTGTATTACAGATTTAGTGTCTTCGTTTTTAATCATCTCTAGCCCATGGATTTCAATACCTTTTTCCTTTTCTTTCAGCTCCAGTTCCTGCACTCTCTCTTCTAACGCTTTGTTACACTTCTCCAAGTAAACATTTCTTTGTTCTATTGCCTTGATTTTTTTCTGTGATTCTTCCTTATATGTTATCAGTGTTTGATACATATCAGCATAAAATTCCACGCTATTGGTGAGCTCTTCGATTTTTTTCTCCATATTATAAAGTACCTCTAATTTTCTATTTACTTCTGCTAGCACCTTCTCACCTGATGCTTCAGTGGGGTTTAGTGTAATTATTGGATCCTGTGCTGGGTGCATGGGACTACCTTTGGGTTTCTGGCAGTCCTCACAGACTAACGCTTGCATGAATTGCTTATTGTTTTGAACGCATTTCCTGTGAAACACCGCATCACACACACCTTTACACTTATACACATCATCTTTCGTGAGAGACACAAACAGTTTACACTTTTTACATTGAACCATTTTACGTATACAAATGTTTAAGCTAATCTCAATAAGCAACACGCGACCGTACGCTGAGCGCGCGCGTAGGCTAGTCTAGTATTTGAGTTTTTAGTTCTAGTATTTGAACATGCATCTCCTGGATACCGTCTAGCTGATGGTGAATTGGCAAAAACATCTGGTAACTTAACAAGCTTATGGTTACTGAGACGGGTACTTCCATCATTATCGGTCGCCCCGTCCTTCTTTTTATTATAATCACTTAGTAATCCCTGTGCCCTTGAAAGGCATTTATAATAAAGCGACTCAAATTCTGAACGCTCAGAAAACTGATTATCAACGTTATCCACCAAACACTCCAAGCGTACCTGCACCTCATCATATTGTTCGTACAATAACTCCATCATACTCACGCGCATTTGTAATTCTCTTGCATCGAGTGAGTTAGCAATTTTATCACCAAACAAATATAAGTAATTAATAAAATTAGTTAATCGAGCCTTGTAACTTCCTCGTTTTTTAATTAATTCCTTTTCTTCGGTCATTTTGGGAACCGTGTAATGTCCACCTAGAATTTACATAATAACAATTGATTAATACATTAAACCGACTAATTAATGCAATTTAAAACTAAGTTATTACCTACAATGTAACATTGATATTATTTATTATCATAAATTACGAACTAACGATTTACACTTTCAATAGAAAAAGATTATTACAATTAAAGCTTCCTTAACTTAAGCTTATAACTTGTACGTGTTAATTTATAATATAATGATTGAAAGTCTAGATTTATAGATCCATCAATACCTACCTACCTACCTGCAATGTAACAATTGAATTATAAATCAAAGCATTTTATACGCGTAATTAAGCCAAAATAACGTAGCCTAAATGCTAACTACACTATATTCAGTGTGGTTGTAACTTCATCCATCATCCGTCCATCAGCCTTTTAAAGTCCACTGCTGGACATAGGCCTCCCAAGAATGGGGGATAGTGCCGTAATCGCCACGCTTGGCAGGCGGATTGTAATTTAATTACGGTAAAATATTACAAAGTTGCTTGTTAAATTATGCAATTGGTTGGTTAATTTGACCCCAACTAGGACCGCAATTAGGTATTACCAACAGGCACTTACCTTAATTAAGCCTATACCTATACCACCTGAGTGTTGGGTGATAAATTACCTCGAAAATCTAGACCGCTAATAGAAGCAAACCGCACATCCCATTTCACCGGCTGCTACGATGACCTTTAATGTCCTTTCTGTCCCACTTTTCTTGAATTTTATATCATGTAAGACAACTGATTCCTCTTTGGTTTACTATCCGGCTCATATCCAGTACCATTTGTTTGGACGTAAAGGTAATATTTAAAGAAAAATCAACATGAGGTTGGGAAAAAACTGGTGTGTAATCAAGTGCAATACAAGTAATAATCATAGAACAATGACAAAAATAATTACTGATCCTACCAGACATTAAATAAGTGTTTGTGTTCGATACACTTTTGCTTATACTAATTGCGCAGGCGCTTGGACACCCTGTCACCATTAATGCAATGGTGTAATAACTGCTTACTTCCCTTTTTCAACTCGTACGGGAAGCTTATTTTATAAGGTGACCCGTGACCATCTATCAGCCTTTTAACGTTCACTGCTGGACATAGGCCTCCCCAAGAGAACGCCATAACGAACGGTTCTGCGCCGAACACATCCAGCGGCTCCCCGCGGCTTTGACCAGGTTATCTGCCCATCTGGTAGCGGCCTACGCTGCGTCGTCCCATACGTGGTCGCCACTCGAGAACCTTTTTTCTCCAACGGTTGTCGATTCGTCGAGCGATGTGGCCTGCCCATTGCTACTTCAGCATGCTTACCCAACGGGCTATGTCGGTCACTCTTGTTCTCCTACGGATCTCCGTATTACAAATTCGATCACGTAGGGAAATACCAAGCATAGCCCACTCCATGGCCCGCTGAGTGACTTTGAGCCTTGATAAGAGGCCAACATTCAGAGACCACGTCTCTGTTCCATATGTCATCACTAGTAACACACACTGGTCGTACCTTCGTCTCAGACACTCTGGAATATTGGACAAGAAAATGAGAAGCGCACTCCCGACTAGGACCGGTGCTGAAAGGACATGGACATTAGAGATGATTTTCATCTTGTCCATGTTCATGTTGAGAACCACTAGTTGGGAAACCCTGCTAAGATCATTGAGCATGGTGCCAAGGTCCTCCAGCGATTCTGCCATGACTACGATGTCGTCAGAATATTGAAGGTGAGTGATATATTCGCCATTGATGTTGATGCCGAATCTGGTCCAGTTTAAGAGCTTAAAGACATCTTCCAGTGCAGTGGTGAAGAGTTTCGGGGACATAACATCTCCCTGTCTGACCATCCATCCATCCATCCATCAGCCTTTCATCGTCCACTGCTAGACATAGGCCTCCCAAAAATGGGGGTTTTACTATAATCGCCACGCTTGGCAGGTTGGCGATCGCAGTGGATGTTTTTAGTACACAGGGGAACGCTGCTGCCCGGTCCCCTGCTAATCCCTTAGTCGGCTTTTACGACCCCCATAGGAAGAGACGGGGTGGAGGTATTCTTGATGCCGGCCCCACACGGCAAGTCCCTGTCTAACACCTCTTTGCAATTGGATCGGTTTCGTACTCCTGTCCTGAACACGGACTGATATGGTGGAGTTTCTATACAAGCACAGATAAATAATCAATTTGGCACCATTGAAGGGACTGCAGCATCGCCCAAGTTTCGATCAAATGAAAGGCTTTCCCATAGTCCACAAACGCCAGACACAGAGACCGATTATATTCCTCGGTTTTCTGTATAATCTGGCGTAGTATATGGATGTGGTCTATAGTACTATAGCCTTTTCGGAAACCGGCTTGTTTCGGGAGGCTGGAAGTCGTCACGCTTGCGTGATTTGTCTCTCGAAAAACAACTTAGACGTGGCTCAAGAGCGAGATGGGTCTATAGTTGTCTACGAAGCTGACAACAGGACTCTGGGATCTATACAACTGTCCATAGAACTGGTGGATCTTTCTCAAGGTTTCATCTCGGGATGAAACGACGTGACCACGGCTGGCAAACCCAGTCGAAAGTTCGGGAATAAAAATGTATTTTACCACTTAACAGATACGCGTTAAGTCCCGTTATAACATTTTTAATACATAGTAATGAAACACGATAGTTTAAAATCTTATAAAATAATTTATTTATTTATTTATTTCTGATATGATTACTAGGTTCTTAGGAAAATAAATAGGTAACTACAGCGTACTAACAATCTCTATGCAAATTTTTCTATACCACACGTGAACTATCCATCTATCTGGGATAAAAAGTAGTCTATGCCATTCTCTGATCTCTATGCTACTACTCTGGAAAAAAGTCATGTCGATCCCTTGCTCTGAAAAAACAAAAATAAATCTATCCCACGGGAACCGTACATTTTTCCGGGATAAAAATTGTGCTACTCCAGGCTATATATTACTATATACTCCAGTTTATGTCTGTGCCAAATTTCCTCCAGATTCTTTTAGCCGTTCTGTTGTAATTAGTAACAAATATCTATCCAAACTTTCGCATTTACAATATTTATCTATACTATTATAAAGCTGTAACAGAGTTGTGTCTGTATATTCAAGATATTTAAGAAAAAAATACTGTAATAGGCTTTATAGGCGCGTCTAATCACAACACAATTATTTTTAGAATTTTTGTCTGTTTATCTGTTTGCCTGTTTCTCTTTTTGTTTGTTCGCACATCACGCAAAAACTACTGAACGGATTTTGATGCAACTTTTTTATTTGAAAGGCCTTAATTAGACTTAAAAACTCGTAGGTATACATTTTATCCCGCTACTTTATCGGGAACCTGAGATATAACCGAAAAATTAGCTTTTCGCTGCGGCGAAGCCGCGAGCAAAGGCTAGTATTACATAAAGTAAGAATTAGTAAGATTAATATAATTGTTAGACCCATACACGCAGAACTCTTATGTCTTAATATTCAGATTTCTGTGCCCATATGTTACCAACAGATACTAGGTAAGTACTATTGCGATACTACCATGGCAAGGTCAATATATTATTATGTATATCTCATTCCCAATTTCTTCAATTAACAAAACAATACATTATTTTAAAGTACAAATTATTTGTGAGTAAGGAAAAAGAGATTTTTTGTACGAGCGGGAAGTGCTCTAAGGCACTGAGCTATCGTACAGATCTTTCGATCATCCCAATCTCCGTATCACATTTGACTTTACGACCAACGCCATCTATCGGAATGCATTTACATGCATTAAACCAATATAGTAAGTTTAATTTTGCAATTAAAATTCATACTATTTGAAGGCGCGATTTTTTTTTCGAAAAACACATGACGTTCTCTGCTACTTTAAAAAACAAATTATTTGTGGATGTGCTTCCCGTGCATCGTGGATTGGATGGAACGCAGGTTCGAATGAAGGATTCGGAGTCGAGTTCGGAGTTCGATTTGGAGTAAAGTTCCCTTTTTCCACTCACAAATAATTTGTTCTTGAAAATAAAACAAGTTTTGAATTATCTTCATTTAAGTTTGTGAAAGTGTTAGCCGTGTGGGGCCGGCATTAGAATTGTCCCACCCCTCTCCACCCATGGGAGTCGTAAGAGCCGACTCAGGGAATGCCGGGGGAGTGGGCAGCAGCACTCCTTCGAGTATTAACAACATTCACTGCGATCGCCAACCCGCCTGCCAAGCGTGGCGATTACGGCACTATCCCTCATTCTTGGGGAGGCCTATGTCCAGCAGTGGACGTTAAAAGACTGATGGATGGATGGAAGTTTGTGAAGCCTTTTTTTTTGTTTATGCGGGAAAAAATGTTCCTAACCGCACACCGCGTCGTTCGGGGCAACGAACAAGGTAGTGTGGGGCCTTCACCCACTTAAGAAACCCGCCGTGTGCCGTCTCTCCGCCTTTATTGGCGGGCCACTGGAACTATGTTACATTCCTTTGGTGGTCCACTGGCAAGTTTGTGAAGCCTAACAACCTGCACTGGGCCAGTAGTAGTGGATTTACGCTGTTGTCCAAACTAAATTCCTCTCTCACTTTGAGGCCTCTGCCCGTGACTGGGCTGCCCCACTAAATTTTTGTTTTATTTTACTTTATTTGGGAAAATAAACTTTATTACATTATATAATATATGCTTAAACAATGATACGCTTTTATATAATAATGTTGCTAAATGCAAAAACCATGACATTTGCCACAGATTACTAATGGGTTAAAAAAAATCAATTTTTTAAATTGTATTAAAGACTCACCTATGTCGGACAGCTGCGGCAGAGAAGATATACTCGGTCACAAAAGCGGAGAAGATAATAGGAAGTGCCACCAGAAGTAGGTTGGTTATTTGGAACCAACCAAATTGGCCGAGCTCCTTCACTAAAATATCGTCGAGGTCTAAAGGTTTTTGACAGTCACTGAGTCTGTGTGTTCTTGTGCTTGTGTGAGAGAGCTTTCTATTACTCGCACTTGGCCGTTCGCCGTCACTTTTAGGGGCCTGTGTTGCCATTATAGTTATTATTTATTCCATATGAGCTCCGCTATGGTGTCAACCGTTTATGAGTTAGTCTAATGCGATTGGTAAATAAAATGTTAAACGTTCACTTATATATTCCCGATCAGAATGCAAATATATTTTAATTTGTTAACCAAATTGTTTAACTACTCGTACGTCCGCCTGTGACTGCCTCGTGAAATTTAAATGATTCTGTCTTAATTAACTAGTTGTTATTATATAATTAGATAAAGTTAATACCTAGTTGGACCCGTGACTCTGTTTATAAAAGCGATTTTTTATGCCAGAAAATTATAATTAAACACAAAGTGAAAAATGTCAAATCGAAAATAACAGTCAGGAGCAGGATTTGAACCTGTATCTTCTGGATACCGTCCAGATGCTTTACTAATTCAGCAATCCTGACAATTGCTCCTGACTGCTAATCTCGATAACACATCATACTTAACGTCTTTGGGTGACGCCTGCGCCATCTGTCGGAAGTATTTTCATACATTATACCGACCAGGTAAACTTAATTTTACAATTAAGATTTTACCTAATAATGACGCAAACCCTTTAAATATTTAGATATTTCCATATATATTTTTAGCATTTGACATGCTTAGCACCATACATTAAACACAAAGTGAAAAATGTGAAATCGAAAATCGCTGAATTGGTAAAGCATCTGGACGGTATCCAGAAGAAGCAGGTTCAAATCCTGCTCCTGACTGTTATTTTCGATTTCACATTTTTCACTTTGTGTTTAATGTATGGTGCTAAGCATGTCAAATGCTAAAAATATATATGGAAATATCTAAATAGAAAATTTTAATTTTATAACAACATAATACATTTTCTAAATTTTTAAATGCGTTACACAAAGTTAAATGGTTTATAATATTACTCAATAAATCGAACCTTAAATCTGATTATTCGTATAGTAAATATAAAAGTTATTATGTTTCGATGTTTATTGTTCAATCACTCAAAAACGGCGTAAACAGATTTGGTTGAAGTTTAATAATAATATATATTATTATTATCTAGTATATTATATATATCCTGAATCTACATATTTTTCTCTCCAAAAATGTTAGATTCCTCTGGGATTATGTTATTTCGTAAATTGATGCATTCAAACAAACATACTTTTAAGATTTATAATATTATGTAGGTAAGCCTGTGAGAATATTATTATAATATATGTATAGTATTCATTATATTACAATAAACAAGATAAGATAAAAGAGATACCTAATATAATATGATATATATGGTATGATTTAATTTTAACGGAATTTTACTGCCTTTTAAGTTTCTTATAATTAAAATAGCATACAATATGCTGCGACTAATGTGATATAAATATATCACATAAGATCACTACTAATTATTTTTTAAGTATGCTACAGAATTAAGTTCAGTACCTAAATAATAAAATAAAATAATGTAGGTACTTACCTACTACCACTGAAGGAATGTAATATAGTGTAGGCGGGTTTCTTTAGTGGGTGAGGGCCCCACACTACCCTGTTCGTTGCCCCGAACGACGGGCTGTGTGGTTAGGAACATTTTTTCCCGCCTTAACAAAAAAAAAAGGTACTTACCTACTAAAAAATAAATGAAAATACGTACCTACGGTGGATAGGCAGAGGATAATTAGGAGAAGATATAGGAAGGATACCGATCGTATATGGCTAAGGATATTTTGCATAGAGTAAGAGTATGTAGGTACGCCTTGAAAATGCCAATATGACCATGGAGTTTACAGAAGGCATTAACAACGAAACATTGATAAATATTGCAGACAAATGCTTAACTATTGCGAATAAAGTTCTTAGTCAATTGGGAATGCCAGCACCCACTCAACTGCTGCTATTGCTGTAAAGAGAGTTACAACACCGGTTATCGCATAATGCCAATGATAAATGACGGAGCCCAACTCCGACCTTTTTCTTGGATGCGCCAGGAGGAACTGGGAAAACATTCCTTATCAAATTGATTCTGGCAACGGTTCGATCAAATAATCTTTCTCTCTCTCGGTTCGTCTGGAATAGCTGCAACATTGTTACCAGGTGGAAGGACCGAGCATTCAGCTCTGAAGTTACCATTGAATGTACAAACCATAGAGACTCTCACGTGCAATATTTCCAAAGCATCCGGTATGGGAAAAGTATTACAAAAATGTTAATTCATTATTTGGGATAAATGTACGACAACGAATATGCGTGTTCAGCTACATAATGATCAATCAGCCGACGTATTCTCACGACAGTTACTGGACATTTGGAACAGGCAGCTGCCAAACGATGAGACAACATGACGAATACATCAGTCACTCAGTCAGTGCTTTTCTCAACCATGCAACCATAATGTGCCACATCGAAGCGTGGAAGGGCACTAGTTTCCCAAGAATGCATAACCTCATTTATCCATCCATCCATCCATCCATCAACCTTTCATCTTCCACTGCTGGACATAGGCCTCCCCAAGAGAACGCCATAACGAGCGGTCCTGTCATGAGGGATAATGCCGTAATCGCCACGCTTGGCAGGCGGGTTGGCGATCGCAGTGGATGTTGTTAATACTCGAGGGAGTGCTGCTGCCCACTCCCCCGGTATTCCCTCAGTCGGCTCTTACGACTCCCGTGGGTAGAGAGGGGTGGGACAATTCTAAAGCTGGCCTCACATGACCTCATTTATAAAACAAATTAAATATTTTTATTTTTTTATATATTTTTCTAGCATTTGATATGCTTAGCCGTATAAACCAACAAAAAGTGTGATAATGTGAAATCGTAAGTAACAGTTACACTGTGGCTGTTATTTTCGATTTCACATTTTCACACTCTGTGTTGACAAGTTAAATAATCTTAATCCGTTTAGGTTATATCTGATATTGTATAACCTTGAGCTGGTCTACCGTGCCATGTCCTAGACAGAATCCTGATTGATAGGGATTTAAAAGATAATCTTTAAGGTGTCAACATGTAAACAGATTGAATATAATGACCGAATTACCGAATTACCGATGTTTATTGTTTTCAGTGCAGATATAACAAAAGTTATAATATATTGCAAGTACCATATCTATGCTGATGACATTCAGATATATTATTCTGTTAGGCCTGGCGAAACTCAATATGCTGTGGATAGGGTCAACGAGGATTTAAATAACATATGTAATTGGGCTAGGAATAACTCTTTAATAGTTAATTCTAATAAAACTAAATATAATATGATCCTCGGTTCTAAAGATCAGGTTTCAAAGATATATAATGAAAATCCAATTATAAGTATCGATGGCTGTAGCATAGAAAGAGTTACTGAAGCACACAATTTTGGGATAGTATTAGATGAAGATTTAAGATTTGAGAGATATCTCTGAATTAGTTAAAAATTGCTTCTATAGGCTTAAAATTTTATATAGCATGCGTAGCTATTTGAGTACTAAACTTCGCGTTCAACTTGCTGACTCACTTGTTTTGTCTAAATTTAATTACCTGGACGTGGCAAAGACCTCAGGCCTTATACAACGAGTTCAAAATGCGTGCGCTCGCTTTTGTTATAACATCCCAAGGCGTAGTCATGTTACTCCGTTCTTGAACTCGGGAAAGATATTGAAAATGAAATGGATAAGGGATTTTCATTTGGCTACTCTTTTATTTGAAGTGATTTCTAAAAGGATCCCTCTTTATTTGTATAGCAAGTTAGACTGGTCATTTTATAGTAGGCAGTATACCGCTAGAACTACGTCCCAGCCACTTAAATTTCCGAGGCATAGGACCACGGCATTCAGAGGAGGTTTCAAATATAACGCAACAAAATGTTGGGACACCTCCACCAATACGTACGCTGAAAAGCATAGCCACTTTTAGGATTAAATTGAAAGATATATATTAATGTTCACAAATATCCAGCACATAGTAACCTATTTTATTTTTATTTTAACTTATTTTATATTTATTATTTTTCCCTATATGGAATGCAGTCACAATGTTTTTTATATAATAATTTTATGCGTCGTTATGTACTTGTTTTAAAATTTATTTTACTTGAAATATTTATTTAGTATTTTACACAACATTTTTCAACTGTTAAGTTGTTTTTATTATTATTAGTTTCTTTTATATACTTTTCTTTTATTTCTTTTTAATAAAATTTAATAATTCGTAACTTGAAACTCGAGGCTTCAACTGAAAATCAGCGCTGCGGTCACCCGCAGCTCATGCTGAGTTGTAGCCTTTTAAACACATAAATAATTGTAAGCTTTGTTCTATATGTTCATATTGTTTGTATATGTGTGTTTAATAAACTGATTTTCTTTCTTTCAATTACTGAAGTGAAAACTATGTGAACAAAAATCATGGTCACTTTTTATGTGAGCTCGTGTCATCGTCACCGAACGCTTTGGTCACGTGACGTTTTAACGATAACATTATTTCCTTTTTGAAATAAAACTTCGTTTACGGAATCTATCACGTTTACTTGATTTTACTACTATCCTGACGTTTCAAATACTTTACAGCATTCATGATCACGGGTGGACTTAGATGATAGACGTCAACACTCGCGTAAATATCAGAAAGTATTATATTATATCCTATTCCTATTAGTATAACTTACTGCACTAGGCCAGCGGTGAATGAAGAAATGAATAATTAAATTTTTTTTTTTTTTTTATGAATGTATGAATAATTTAATTTAAGATCAAACAATTAACTTGGATATCCAAAAATAACAACTGTCTGCTTATAGTTTTAAGTTTTCACTTCCGTCGGCAGTCCTCATGACTGCTTTGATTTTTTTTTATACTTTACTGGCGTGCTACTCATAGCTATAGGTACTGTTAATGAATTTAGCTGTAACAAAAGCACGCATCTTGATGTACAACCATCAGGTAAGGTATGTTGGGGTAAGAGCGGATCGGGGGAAGAGCGGATAGTTGTAATAACTCCAAAACTAGTTACTATTTTTAAATACCGACAATATAGGCAATAACGCCATTTTATAGTGCCTCAAAATGTTATCTGCAGTATTTGTTTTACACACAAACACGTGTACTAAAGAGCAAAATGTGGAAGTGCGCAATTTTTGTCTGATTTTATAAAATACGCTCTTTCCCCTGGTAGTGTATCTCAGCACCCAAAAGGAGTATTCATAATCTGTTAAGTTTTTTGTGGTTATTTCTCTCGTTTGAATTATTTTTTCTAGGTTAGAATAATGAATAACGTGTAATTTAGGTAATACTTTCTGATATTTACGCGAACGTTACACATTTTGAAATAAAACTACGCTTACGGAATTTATCGCGTTTACTTGATTTTTCTACTATCCCGACGTTTCGAATACTTTACAGCATTCACGATCACGGGTGGACTTAGATCATAGACGTCCAAGGCTGATATGTTATTTCAACGGTCTCATCTACCCACAGTATATAATTTTACAAAAATTTTTGTTTATTTATTTTAACCCACCTAATATTCGTTTAGAAACACAATTAAAATATTTACTTCAAATGTTTATGCTTACAATGTATGAGACTTTAAGTTAGTATATTAAAATGAGTATAATACTCCTCTTTAAACTATAAAATTTAGCTTTTATTTAGTGTTCAAAAATTTTACCACAAACTACCAATTACTACCAGTAAGAAGACAATCTTGGTTATTAGTTTATATTATTAAATATATTGATTTTTCCCAAAAGCTAAGACCAAAAAGCTACCACTGGATCGGAACGCGGCCTGACTGAGAAAGATCCGGCCAGAAAACTCAGTAGGCAACAACTGTTATGGATTATTAAATTTTGTACGGCATTACTGAGAGCTAATTAAGTTTCAAATTTTTAAAAGACAAAAAACTAATCTCTACTGTGGGTTTTATCTACACAATAAGCGCTAACTATGTCTTGCAATCTTGTGGTGTGCCTTCTTGTATTCTGTTTGGTAAGGCCTATCACAGGATTCACAAATTGCAGACTTTGTATAGCGACGGTGCTTCACATCAGCTATGTGTTCTTTGATCCGAGTTGTTATGGATCTCTTTGTTTGCCCAATGTAGGAGAGACCACAATCACAATTCAGCTTGTATACTCCTGCATCCTGTACGGGTATATGGCACTTGACTGGTGGTAAAAATTGACTAATTCTTTTGCTTGGCTTATAGTAGGTTTTAATTGAAGCTTTTTTGAGAATGTAGCCAATCTTGTCAGTGACTCCTTTAACATAAGGCAGGACTGCAGGGAGGTGCTCAACTGTGGGTGGCTCACTCGGTTTCTGTGACGGCGGCGTGGAACCTGCAGCTTATTTGCATGTAAAACTTTCTTTACACGCTGCAACTCCCCAGCCAGGTGTTCTTCATCACAGATTCCTTGTGCTCTCTGAAACAAAGATTTAGACACGGTAGCCAACTGTGAAGGATGGTGGTGAGACTTTCCATTCATTTACTTATCAGTATGGGTTTTCTCTCGATACACTGTATGACTCAAGGTGTTGTTGGGGTTACGGATTACCATAACATCTAAGAAAGCTAAAGAGTTATTTGACTCCAGTTCCATAGTGAATTGAATTTTAGGATTGATGGAGTTCAGATGGTTTAGAAATATGGTTACTTTATCAGATGGTAATATAGTGAGTGTCATCTACAAACCGCTTGTAGAAACGGGGGACCACATGTGAGGTTTTTAGGGCAGTCTCCTCGAAGTCTTCCATGAATATTTCAGCAACAACGGGAGAGACTGGCGAACCCATAGCCACTCCGTCCACTTGCTTGTAGAAGTCATCATTCTACATAATGTAGAGCCATCATTCTACATAATGTAGCCAGATGTGAGGCAGTACTTTAACAGTTCAGCGTATTCCATAGGTATGTTGTTCTCTGATAGTTTCTTAGATACAATTCTGACCCACACAGGTAAGCAGGTAAAAAGTGACTGAACATCAAAACTCACCATAGTTTCATTGTTAGCGAAATGAAGGTGTTTAATCTCACTTACAAAATGGTATGAGTCTTTCATGAACGCATCTGTGTGTCCTCGGAGTTGTGAGAGAACTTTGGCCAATAACTGAGCGACTTTATAAGTAGGTGAGTCGATCTGACTTACAATAGGTCGTAGTGGTGCGTTTGGTTTGTGTATCTTAGGCAACCCATACAATTTAGGTGGCTTTGCACAAGGTGGTATCAGGGTTTTTACATCTAGATTCAATGCTTCGGAGTGCTGGTTGAGTTACTTTTTCATGTTATTTAGTGTACAGTTGGTCGGGTCGGTTCTGACCTTTTCATAAGTAGACTCATCCGATAAAAGGTGTTCAATTTTGGCATTATAATCTGACGTGTCCATCACCACAGTAGCGTTATCTTTATCTGCACGCAGGATGACGATGTCCGGTCTATTGCGTACGTTCTTCAACGCCAAATATTGTGATTTGGACAAATTTGGTATCGGCCGTTTGCTTCTACGTAACAGTGACGAAACGTCTTGGCGAATAGCCTCCATGTCATCCGGTTTCATGATATTTTTGGCCAGCACGTCTTCAACTGCACAGATAATTTCCTCATAGGGAATTCGGTTTGGCGCTACAGCAAAATTTAAACCTTTATTTAGTACCTCAAATGTAGGTTCATCTAACGATTGTTTTGACAAATTTATGACAGTTAGATCTGCGCGAGAGTCTATGGTTGACGGGCGCGTTCAGTTTACACAGTTGCCATGTTGCGTTCCAGTAAACTCATTTGCGTTTTGGAGCAGTTTGTCAAATTTGATGAGGTGTTTATTGTTGCACTCGTTGTACTTATGTGTTTCGCACTTGTTTAAGTTGTAGACGCAATTTCTGAAATTAGCTGTCGTCAAAACAATCTTAATTTTATTAGACATTGTCCCAATCTGTTGGTTAATATTGTGTAGATCGAATCTAGTTTGACGAATAACTGTTACTAACAACTTTTTGCTGGCTTGGTTTAATATCTTAGCCCCGTATGTTCTTCTTGGTAGTAATTTTGACACACGTAGAACGTAGATGAAACCGTTGAAATAACATATCAGCCTTGGACGTCTATCATCTAAGTCCACCCGTGATCATGAATGCTGTAAAGTATTCGAAACGTCGAGATAGTAGAAAAATCACGTGTAACGTACACGTACTAAATAACTTTCGACAGTACAAGCTGCAGGGAAGGTAAAGTTAAGAACTTACTGATACTTTTTCGGCTGGTCAGCTTGGATACTGGACACTGCACTAGGGTTTACACAGATTTCAGTTTAAATTTTACAAGCGCGCGTTATGGCGGCCGCCTCAAAGTTGTATTCAATTCCTTGTTCATTTTAGTTTTTGCATCGTCCGTTTTTAGGGTGCGGCGCAGGAGTCGCACTTTCGCACTCAATTGATTAGCCGCGTCAAATTTGAATTATGTAGTTACTTGGGACGGGAGAGGAATAAGGAAAGCAAGCTTGAACATACCCCCCCACTTGAAATCCTTCTAGGGATTTCACAACAACAAAATTACTATACAAAGCAATCTTACGTGTGCTGGGTCCAAATATCATTTCTAACTAATAAGGTATAAAGAATAGGTAATTACGTTTAATATATAGAAGTTAAAATTTACGTAAAATTAATTAATTTTGCAAGCTGTGTTAAAAAGTTTTTTTTTTGTTTTAAAGTAACGTTAAAGACATGGCCGTGTGGGGCCGGCTTTAGAATTGTCCCACCCCTCTCCACCCATGGGAGTCATAAGAGCTGACTGAGGGAATACCAGGGAGTGGGCAGCAGCACTCCCTCGAGTATTAACAACATCCACTGCGATCGCCAACCCGCCTGCCAAGCGTGGCGATTACGGCACTATAGCCCCAATTCGGGGAGGCTTATGTCCAGCAGTGGACGTCGAAAGGCTGATGGATGGATGGATGGATAAAGACATAAAGGTAAGGGACAAAGATTAACTATTGGTCTACGAAGTAGGCCGTTAGCCGTGCGTAAAGTAACTACACGCACTACGCCGTCCGAACCGGGATGAAGCTCCGTCACTCTATCGAAACGCCACTCTAAAGGCGGTAGGTTTTGGTCAACGATGGTTACTACGTCGTCTATCTGAACATTTGCTTGCCCTCCGAACCATTTCGATCTCTGCTGCAGAGTATGGAGGTATTCGGTATGCCAAACCTTCCAAAAGCTCTGGGTAAGTTTTTGCAACATTTGCCAGTGCTCTTGGGGTGGTAAGTACGTTTCTGTTAGTGGGGCTTCCAGTAACGACACTAAGGGGCCTCCAGTAATAAAATGCCCCGGATTTAACACATTCACTTCGGTAGGATCACTAGACAATGCGCATAATGGACACGAGTTGAGAACCGTTACGAGCTCTTCGAAAATTAAAACTTGCAAACCAACTACCCACCTCAGATGGTACTTCGTGGATTTAACGCCACCTTCAAAGATGCCACC
The DNA here is from genome assembly GCA_948253155.1 of Leucoma salicis. Taxonomy (NCBI): domain Eukaryota; kingdom Metazoa; phylum Arthropoda; class Insecta; order Lepidoptera; family Erebidae; genus Leucoma; species Leucoma salicis. The sequence goes on along the minus strand of OX411815.1, from coordinate 25,991,342 downwards.
AAAATGACTACCGGTTAGTGGATTATGCTGCGAAATGATAATTCGTTTTGCGAGTTCCTTAGTCATGTCTAATCGTTTGGTTATGAGGCATTGTTGTACCTCGTTCAGGTATCGCTTAGCATCAATGAAGTTCGTGCCGCAATCAGAAATTATTAATTTGCAGAGTCCTCTACGAGACACAAATCGTTCTAAAGCCGCTATGAAAGCGGGTGTGGATAATCACGTGACAAGTTCCAGGTGTATTGCCTTCACTGCTAAACACACCATTACGCACACATAGACCTTATAGGTATGAGCATTCCGGCGTCTGCTTTCTTTGGCGATAAACGGTTCTGCGAAATCTACACCGATATTTTGAAAACAACGTGCAGCCTGAACTCTAGGTGTCGAGAGATTTCTCATAAGCGGAGAAACTGGTTTTGGGTTCGCTTTAAAACAGGTGACACTTTTAGCCAGACGTGATCTGATAAGGTTACAAATTTCTAAAATCCAATACTTACGTTGGATTATAGATTGAAGTGTACGTGGTTCACAATGAAGGTGAAGTCGATGGTAAAATTCTATAATAAGTAATGAAAGACGCGAGGTTTTCGGTAATATTATAGGATAAATTGCCGAGAGCTGAAGTTGTGCGTTTTTTAAGCACAACTCGTACGAGTCCTAGATGGCCAATAAACGGATTAAGCTTTTGGATAGCTCGAGAACACGGTTCTTGATATATAATCGATCGTTTATCATCGGCAAAGAACTTGTCCTGTTCATGTCGGATCAATAATGATAACAATGTTTCCAGTTCTTGCGTCGTTAGACCTCCAGACACTTCGGTACGCCAAATCGTAAGCACCAAGTCAAAATGTGCTGTACTTTAGAAAAGGATGAATAATTTTTTAATAATTTTGTTACAGGGTCATCGACATCAGCAGACATCGACACCGCTGTATGGGCTACGTGAGGTAAGTTTTTAATTTCAGGTATGCTGTCTGCTGGAAGTCTTTCTTGGGATCTGGGCCAGTCGGATATTTCGGAGGAAAGCCACGGTGGACCGGACCACCAAATCGGGGTAGATACCAGCTGCGAGCATGCAAGACCTCGACTGCTATAATCTGCCGGATTATCGTGAGTAAACACATGATGCCAGTTGTCGGATGCTATTTTTTCCGATATCTTCACAACGCGATGAGACACAAAAGTCTTCAGCTTGTAAGGTTCGGTGTTTAACCAAGCTAATACTGTGTTGCTATCAGTAAACGCGATAACTTCTTTCAGGTGAACATGCGGGCGAAGCAGATCTGCCACGTGTTTGAGCACGCAAGCTAGGAGTACAGCTCCAAGAAGTTCAAGTCGATTTATAGAGAGATTTATCAGAGGTTTTATTGAGGCTACTTTCGATTTAGCCATTATTAAATTAACAGTTGCTTGTCCGTTACTAATACATCTTAAATAAACGCAGCACCCATAAGCCTTTAAGGAGCCGTCACAAAATCCAATCAGTGCACAAGTAGAGTCTGGTGCTAAAACACGTCGAGGGATTCTTACATCTTTCAGGTCACGCAGTTCATCGACAAAGGTTGCCCACTGATGAGCGACGTCTGGTGGAACCGGTTCGTCCCAACCTAGTTGAAGCTGCTATAGATTCTGAATAAGCAACTTGGCCATAAGTACTATGGGTGTTAGCTAGCCTAAGGGGTCGTAGATACGGGCCACATTTGATAGAATTGAGCGTTTTGTACATTTGATACTAAATTCAGATTGGGAATAAGTAAAAACGTCTTCGCTGGGGTCCCATTGAACACCCAGTATCTTCAGCGTCTGCTGGTTGAGGTCATCGCAGAATGATTTTGGTACTTGGCAATATTCCGATGGAAGCTGTGTTAGGAATTCAGGTGAGTTACTACTCCATTTTCTCAATTCAAATTTACCGCAATTAAGTTATTGTATTAATTGATTTTTCAGATCAAAGGCTACTTCAAGAGATGGTGCTCCAACTGTGATATCGTCCATGAAAGTATCTGTCCGTAGAATGGAAGCAGCTTCAGGCCATCCGTCACCAAGATCGTCTGCCAGCTGATGCAGCGTTCGGATCGCCAAATACGGTGAGCTACTTACGCCATAAGTGTTCGGAGCTTGAATTCTCGCACTTCTTCGGTTGGTGAGCTATGCCATAATATATGTTGATATTTGCGATCTTCAAGCCGTAGATCTATGTTGCGATACATCTTAGATATGTCTGCTGTAAAGACAACTTCATGCAATCGGAATTTCGTAATGATATCCACGATGTCGGTTTGTAACTTCGGCCCAATGTGCACAATGTCATTTAACGTAAGTCTATTTGTAGTCTTCGCGCTCGCATCAAACACCACTCGAAGCTTAGTAGTAGCGCTATCCGGTCTCAGCACGCAGTGGTGCGGGATAATGTTGTTTAAGTCTTTGTCGGATGACTCGACTTCTTGCATGTGTTTCAGGTCCATATATTCTTGCTTAAACGCAGCATAATCACATTTTAACTGTTGGTGATGAAGAAACCATTTCTCAAGGTTGTATAGCCTAGATAAGGACGTATGAAAAGAACCACCTAGGTTGTCACAATGTTCTTTTAATCGTAGCGGTACTATGTATCTGCCATCCTCGTTGCGTTGTACCAGTGTATAGGTAGGTATAGTGTATAGGTGTGCACATTTTTCATTTACTGGATTATAATTTTTGATTTCGGTGGCTCTTCTACGTCCCAAAATTGCTTGACCACATTATCTAGGGTAAGTGTGGAAGCCAAGAGAGAAGTGGTACGCGCTGGGGGTCGACACTCCGGGTCGAGCTTCCCCGTTATTACCCAACCAAACACACTGTGCAGAGCGACTGGTAGTCCTGGGCCCACTTTTAGGCGTTGACCATTGTAAATGTTATGAAAGAGCTCTGCACCGATTAAAAGATCGATATCCGCTGGTTTATCAAAGTTTGTATCTGCCATAACTAAATGCTTATAATTTGCTTTTACCGATTCAGATTTTTTTTCCAAATGTTGAGGTTGTATATTTAATGAGGTCACTCCTTTTATTTTATGCACCGCACTTTTACCTAAACCGGCTACGGTTATGTTACAACGACGCAGCGGTAAGCCCAAGCGCTTAGCGCAAAATAAAGTTAGGAAACAATCCTGAGCCCCACTGTCGATAAGCGCACGAATTTTTAGAATGCCGCTGGGGCCACGAACTTTTACCATACACGTACCTAGTAGGATAAGTGAGCGTCCGTTTTCTAAGTAGACATTAGTATTGACCGAATTAGTAGTCACAACTGGATCAGCAGAGGCCACTGGAATCGCAGGCGCGAAGGAGACCACAGGACATGAGGCGATGACGCATTGTTCGCGATGCAAAAGTGTATGATGACGCCCGTTACACTTTGTGCAACATCATTTTGAAAAACATTTATCAGCTGTGTGATTTTGCCTTAAGCAGTTTAAGCATAACTTTTTAATTTTTTACCATGCTTTCTTTATCGTTAAGATTCTTAGCATGGAACACTGGACACTTGTAGATCGTGTGGTGTGAATATCCACAGCACGCAAAATCAGAGTACTTATTATTAAAACCCGAAGTCACGAAAGCATGAGCGTCTGTAGTTTAATAATAATCGTTGTTTACATAATTATTGTTTGAGGTATATTCGTTTAAATACGGTGCCACATTAGAGTACGTCCCTGCATCGCAGTACAGAACTGGGTCCGAGTACGTCCCTGGCTCTGAGTACGGTCCTGTGCTTGCCGAATCGACGCAATGAGCGGTAAATGACTGACGAGCTGGCCGCGGTTGATACGTATTATTATTTCTACGATAGCTCGGTTGTGTGTTAACAATATTTTTTATAAAACATGCGCTCGGTTCACTAGCTTCTAGTACTTTTATGTAGCTTTGTAGAAAGGATAACAAATCCGTGAAGGTAGGTATGCTATGAACGTTCTGTAATTCGAATTGCTTACGTGTATCCGAATCTAACTTACGGGAAGATAGGTAAAACAAAATATATTCGCCGAGATTATCAATTTTGATAGACTTCAGTGCGTTGACAGATTCTTGTAATAAACTTGTAAGTTTACGTAAATCATGTAAACTGCCAGACTTGAGTGTTGAATGATTACATATTTTTTCTAAGTAGTTAACTGCTAAGATTCTTTTATTTTAATAACGATCGATTAGCGCGTCTAAAACTATTATGTAGTTGTCCGCGGTCACAGGGATGCCCTTGGCGATAGACACCGCGGGACCCATTAGACACGACAACAAATGATTACATTTTTCGATGTTTGTAATGTTTTTATTTTTATGCACCAGAGATTCAAACGTGTCATAGAAAGTTTGCCAATGTTCGATGTTTCCGTCAAATTTAATCAGCTTGATTTGAGGTAAACGAGTTTATGAAATAGGTTTGCTGTATCCCGCGCTAGACGCAGGATCCCCACGCGGAGTGGCGGAGTACTCATCATGCGGCGGTAGAACGAAAGCCTCCGCGACCTCCATGGCGGCGTAGCACATGGTGTCAAAAGCATCGACTGTTTGCATATCTATCGAATCCTTAGGATTTATCAAAAGTTTTATAGCATTAATGTCGCTAGTGATCACCAAGCACTCGTGGCGTAAGCTAACTAGGTGTTTGTTCCTACACTTGAACTGACCGAACTTAGATTTGTCGGTCGAAATATGACGAGATAAATCGTTAAGTATTTGTATTTCACGGAAAACGTATTCTCGCTTAGTAGTATGAAGCTTTAGTTTAGTTTCGTTCTCTCCAACCTTACGAGTTTCACTATCCATAGTGAGATGCTAGGTAAATAAGCAACTAGGTACTTACGTAAAAAAAAAAAAAACAAATTCAAATTGTAAAGCAAGCAAGTACCTATAACGGAATGGTACCTATGTGAAATGTGAAACGATGTATGTGGATACTATAGGGACCTACTACTTATGCAATACTTTTAGAATGTAGATAAACAGGTGATACGTGTAATTGCAACGAGTATCGACAAGTTTTGCACACAAATAATTAAACAAGGCAAACAAGTAGGCACCTACCTACGCCATACGAAAATGAATGATTTTAATCTTCTATGAAGTATTTACTTGACAATAACTTAAGAATAAGTATTGTAGGTTATCGTTTGTTGATATTTAGGACTGTAATGCTAACCGGAGTATCTTTTTAGTAAGATTTGAACCCAGCACACCATAGGAACTTTATGGAAAATTTGGCTCGATATGACCACTAAAAATGTACGTTACTAAATAACTTTCGATAATATATTTTTTATTTATTAATATAATCATTCCATAGACGACGTTGACAGATTTCAATTTAATATATTTTCTTCTTTTAAAATTTTGTATTTTTAACAATATTTATTGTGGTATTTATTCACGAATAATTAAATTTAATTGTGAAACCCGTCTACTAACTGTATACAAACCAAGTTCTGTGAAATCTACTATAATAAAATCTTAATACATTCCATCGACATGTCAGTTAAACGCACCCCTCCAAAGTCAAAGTATTCGCTGTACTCTCCGTGCCTTCCCTATAGCCAAGAATATCTCATCAGGAAATTTCAGGTAGAGGTGAAGTGGAGTGGCACTCTGGACAAGAAAAGACATATGGATTAGATATCTGTAAATACTGACTTCACCTGTGGGAACGATGAAGATCACCAAGAAGAATCATCAGAATGGCGGCGACGTAGTTCGCAACTCGTCACGTCTCGTTTCCGAAAAGTGGACAGCGGAAAGCCGCTTTGCTATGTTGTATGTAGGTGGAGGTATGGAAGGTAAGTTGAATGAACACGGCCTATTGGTCTGGAGTACTGGATACCGCCAGAGCTTGCAAGGGAGTGGGTCTTATACTTTCTGCACGCATAACTGAATTTGTGAAAGAGTTTGAATGTGTGAGTGCAAGATTGATGTGGTTTAGAATGAAAGTAGGCCTAACTCGCATTTTTGTTGTGGGAGTATACGCTCCTGTCAATTTGGGTGCTAGTATGACACGGCAAGAGCAGGAAGAAAGAAAGGAGTTTTGGAAGAGTTTAAGGGATGTGTTGAATAAGAAAAAATATAATGAACGTGTAATCATGCTTGGTGATTTTAATGGCTGGGTAGGCGTAAAGCATTACGGTTTTGAAAGAGTATTAGGTAAGTTTGGTGATAAAAGGGTTAATTTAAATGGAGATAATGTATTACAGATATGTCTGGAATGGGAACTTTGTATTACAAACATTATGTTTAAACAAAAATGTATCATATATATGTAAAGAATGTTAGAAGCAGTATGATTAACTTTGTGATAGTAGACGAAAGATTGAGAAAGAATGTATTGGACACAACTGGCTGGCGGCCAGAGCTAACGCAAAAATGTAAAAAGCGTCCAATGATGACGTAGATGAAGGGTGGAAGAAGCATAAAAAGGTGAAAGGAAATGTGAAAGATTTAGTGAATAAGAAAAAGAATGAGCAGAAAGATGATTTTGATAGGAGCTTGTCTGAGGATTTTCGGACTAACATTAAGTTTTTCTGGAAATCCGTCCATTCAGTTAGAGGAAAAACACAAATCTCAGAACTGAACGTGATCAGGGACGAGAATGGAAATGTAGTGAAAGAGACACAATGCATATTAAAGAAATGGAAGGAATATTTTGAAAGTTTGTTTGGGAGAGGTAATGAATCAACTTCCATAGGAGATAGGAATGAGAATGAATTTGATAATAATATAGGTATGGATGAAATCATGAAAGCTATGAAAAGTATGAAATTAGGAAAGTCAGCGGGCTATGACAAGATAACTGCTAAAATGCTGAAGGCTGGACATTGCATCATAGCGAGACAGTTGTACCGCCTTTTTAACATAAGTTTTAAAGCCGGTAAAGTGCCAAATGATTGGTGCAAGGCCGTCATTGTACCCATCTACAAAGGGAAAGGCTCACGACAAAACTATAATAGCTATAGAGGCATTAGCCTACTCAGTGTTGTTGGCAAGTTATATGCGAAAGTGTTGATTGAAAGAGTTGTGAAAGAAACCGATAAGAAAATATGGGATGTTCAAGCAGGTTTTTGAAAAGGAATGGGATGTACGGATCAGGTCTTCTCTGTTCGAGGAATAGCTGAAAAGAACTTAGCAAAAAACCAGAAAGTCTATTGTGCCTTTCTAGACTTAGAGAAGGCCTATGATACAGTGGTGAGGAATGAATTATATTTGGTACTATCCATGTATGGGTTAGACGGTAACCTGATTCAGGGTCTAAAATCCCTTTACAGAGATTCCAGAGCTTGTGTAAGGATAAACGGGACATACACTGAATGGTTTAACATTGGAAAGGGTGTTAGACAGGGATATGTAGCGTATCCGTGGCTGTTTAATCTATTTATGGATAGTTGTTTGCACTAGTTGAAATAAAGTGGGTATGGGTTAGAGATGAATGGGTTACTCATCAAATGTCTTCTCTACGCTGATGACCAAGTTATACTTGCGTCATCGGCTGCTGAGTTACAGGAGATTGTAACATTAATGAATGAATCCTTGAAAAAGAAAGGAATGAAAGTGAATGCTGAGAAAACGAAAGTAATGGTTAGAAAGAGATGAATGCATGACCCCATGTGACATAGTGATTGAAGGAGTGAAGGTTCAACACTTGTTGTCCAGATACACAAACTCTTTTACTTAAAAGAGTTTGTGTATCTGGGAAGATTGTTTACGAGAGATGGGAAGTATTAAAATGACATTGAAAGGAGAGTGAATGCAGGTAATCAGGTGAATGGGGCACTACACTCCTTTACAAGTAGTCGGAAAGTATCTGAAAAGGCACGACTCGCCATGCATAATGGAGTGTTAGTACCAACTCTAATGTACGGAAGCGAAAGTTGGGTATGGCAGAAGAAGAACGAGAGTAGAATAAATGCAGTGGAGATGAGAGCTCTAAGAAGTATGTGTGGTATAACTTTGAAAGATAAAGTAAGAAACAGTGTAGTGAGAGAATGATGTGGTGTAAAAGAATATATAGTGACAAAGATTGAGAAAGGAATGTTAAGATGGTTTGGACACGTAGAGAGGATGGAAAAAAGCAGGATAACAAAAAAGATATATATGGCGAATGTGAATGGTGCAGTTGGAAGGGGTAGACCTCGTCGAACGTTCTCTGACCAAATCAGAGAAGTTCTCGAGAAAGGTCAGGTCAGAAGTACCCTTATCCGACGTGCATGTATTTGGCCGTGTGGGCCCGGCTTCAGAATTGTCCCACCTCTCTCTACCCACGGGAGTCGTAAGAGCCGACTGAGGGAATACCGGGGGAGTGGGCAACAGCACTCCCTCGAGTATTAACAACATCCACTGCGATCGCCAACCCGCCTGCCAAGCGTTGCGATTACGGCATTATCCTCCATGACGGGACCGCTCGTTGTGGCGTTCTCTTGGGGAGGCCTATTTCCAGCAGCGGACGTTGAAAGGCTGATGGATGGATGGGTGGATTTATGCGGAATATAATAACAGTGAATGAGGCAAAAAAGTTGAGCAAGGATCGTGGCAAGTGTAAATCCGTTGTCTCTGCCTACTCCTCTGGGAAAAAGACGTGAGTCTATAAATAAATCATTATATTTTGAAATAAAACTACGTTTACGGAATCTATCGCGTTTACTTGATTTTTATGCTATCCCGAAGTTTCGAATACTTTACAGCATTCATGATCACGGGTGGACTTAGATGGTAGATGTCCAAAGCTGAAAGTCAGCTTATATGATAGATTCCGTAAACGTAGTTTTATTTCAAAATGTGTGAAATTCGCGTAAATGTTAGAAAGTATTAAATCATTATATATAATAAAACTAAGTTGATAAAATGTGCGTGCCGATAAAACTTAAAAAGGAGTCCCAGCACGATAAAGGTATTATATAGTGTGATAGCCCTTTATCCCCCCTCGAACAAGAAATTTCCCGTTTTAACCTAAAGTGCGTGTTTTTAAAGATATAAGGGCTTTTCCTACCCTTCAACTTAGAAATTAAGTGTGCTAAAGAAATCTCCTGGGCCTGGTATTGGATGGACGGTGGCACTTCGACGAGCACTTTCGGCGTTTTGCGCCAAGACTCGTCGGCACGGCGTCCGCCCTCGGGCGTTTGATGCCGAACCTGGGTGGACTGAGTCTCGCGTGTCGACGACTCTACGCGGGGGTTGTGCGGTCAATGACACTGTACGGCGCGCCCATGTGGGCGGAGTCCCTGGCCGCTCGTAATAGGGCCCTGCTGTGGCGTCCACAGAGGGTCGTAGCAGTCAGGGCAATACGCGGGTACGGCACGGGCTCGACCGCTGCAGCCTGCGCATTGGCCGGTACCCCCCGTGGGATCTGGAGGCGGAAGTGCTCGCCGACGTTTATCGGCGGGGTTCGACGGTACGGGCGGGGGGCAGTCGCCCCTCACCGAGCGCGATCTCTTCGTGGTGGGAAGATGCCCGCCGCGCCACCATCCTAAAGTGGAGGGCTCGGCTGGAGACGCCACGAGCTGGTCTCTGGGCCGTAGGGACACTCCGGCCGATCTTAGATGAATGGGCAGGGTGGCAGCACGGGTTCCTTACCTTCCGGTTGGTGCAGGTTTTGTCGGGGCATGGTTGCTTCGGCAAATACCTGTACACGATCGTTAGGACGGAGACGACCCCAGGCTGTGACTGTAGCGAAGACTCGGCGCAGCACACGCTCGAGTCGTGCCTGGCTTGGGATGAGCAGCGCCGGGAACTTGCAGCAGTCATAGGCGTGGTCCTGTCGCTGCCGGCCATTGCGCGAGCCATGGTTGGCAGTGACAGGGCCTGGACCGCGGTCGCTGCCTTCTGCGAGGCTGTCATCTCGCGGAAGGATGTGGCGGAGAGGGCCCGGGAGGAATCCTCCTTCGCGGACCCAATTCGCCGCCGGCGCGTGGGGCGGCGTGGGCACGCTTATCTGCGCCTGATGCTGCCCTAGCCGAGGCTGCGGACGGTGGGGTCGGGGATTGCCCTGCTGTCCGCGGAAGCGTACCGCGAAGGTGTGACGCCTAAGCGCGTGGGGCTTCGCAGAAGAGAAGGTGCCTGAAGGGGCTGCCGCGGATCGCGGTCGATACGACGCAGTACCCGTGATCCGCCGTAGTAAGGGCGGGCGAGGGCGCACGGTGGGTCTTTAGTGGGTGAGAGCCCCACACTACCTCGTTGCCTCCCCGGGCGGCGGGGTGTGTGGTAGGAAATTATTGCCCACCTAAAATAAAAAAAAATAAAAAAGATCCCGCTTCCTTAGGGTTAAGATGGGAAAAGTGGAAGAGATCTCTTATAATCTATTTAGAAGCAACTAAGACTGCAACATATGCTAAAAGGAGAGCATTATTGCTACTACTAGGTGGTACAGGGCTTCAAGAAATTTTCTATAACATACCAGGAGCAAGTGTTGAGGAGGCCGAGGGAGTTGATGTTTTCGAAGACGATCGATAGCGATCGTCTTGATCACTATATTCTACACAAAAACAACAAGACATATGACAGACATATTTTTCGATTGATTAAACAAAAGCTGCAAAATGTAAATTTGAAAAACCTGATGACCATATAATATACCAAATTATAGAAGGGTGTTCTTCTTTTGAATTACGGTTTTAACTATGGGTGATGGCGTTACTTTAGATAGAGTGGTGTTTGAAGCCAATACTTTGGAAGTTGTTAACCATCAACTGAAAGATTATGCACAAGGAGAAAAGGACAAAACAAATGAAATTAATGCCGTTATGGTAAACAGAAATATAGGCTATAGACGAGAACAATCATATAATAAATTGAATGTCGACATAAAGATGGTCAAGTGTACTAGATGCGGAAATGGTACAAATAAACCGCAAGATTATAATTGTCCAGCGAAAACGAAAAAAAGTCACAGTTGTGGGAAGATAGGGCACTACCAACGGTGTTATAAATCAAAACCTATTCAGAACAAACGCAAGTTCGAGAAAAAATAAACCGTTTCCCAAATTCAAAGGTGTCATGGTGGAGATACCGATTAATGAATCTGTTAAACCAGTAACACAGCCTTATAGGAGAATACCAATCCCCATCGAAGACAAAATTAATGAAAAATAAAAGAGTTATTACATGCAGATATTATCGAAGAGATACATGAACCATCCTCGTGGATTTCTCCAGTAGTACCTATACTAAAAGATAACGGGGATGTAAGGTTATGCGTTGACACGAGGCGAGCCAACGCTGCAATACTCAGAGAGAACCATCCGTTACCATGTGTGGATCAACTGCTACCGAAAATTAGAAAGGCCAACTTGTTTTCAAAGTTAGACATAAAAAAACGCTTTTCATCAAGTCGAGCTACATCCCAACTCGAGGCATATTACAACTTTCATCGCATCAACTGGTTTGTACAGATACAAGAGATTAATTTTCGGAGTAACATGTGCACCTGAGCTGTTTCAAAAAATCTTGGAGAAAATGCTAGTTAAATGTGATTTACGACATTTTAATTTATTGAAACGATAGCGAACATGATTTACGACTTTCAAAAGTCCTGCAAGTTCTACAGGAAAATAACGTATTGCTTAATAAAGACAAATGTATTTACAAAGTGGAAAGAATAAACTTTTTAGGCCATGAATTATCGCCGAATAGAGTGAGACCGTTACCTAAATACATTGAAAGTATTTCACAGTTTAGGGTTCTGAAGACAACTGAGGAATTGCAGAGTTTTCTCGGACTCATTAATTATGTGATAAATGGGTGCCAAATTTAGCTACAACCAGTGAACCTTTAAAAGAGTTGTTACGAAAATACTAGGAAAATAGGGAAACATAGAAAACTATTGGACGGATAAACAAAATAAGGCATTTAGGAACCTAAAAGGAGCACTGACTAACATAAAAACTCTGGGATATTACGATGTGATGGACAATACACAAGTAGTTGCAGATGCTAGCCCAGTTGGCCTTGAAACAGTTCTAGTGCAAACTGATAAAGATGGACCTAGGATTATAGCATACGGAAACAAAACGTTAACAAACAGTGAACGCCGATATAGCCAGACGAAAAAAGAAGCTCTCGCGCTTGTTTGGGCTATCGAACACTTTAATATCTTTCTCTTTGGAAAACAATTTGATTAAGTGACCGACCACAAACCTCTAGAGTTCTTATTTAGTCCTAAATCTAAACCTTGCGCCCAAGTTGAGAGGTGGGTTCTAAGGTTGCAAGCGTACCGTTATAACATAAAGTATAAACATGGGAAAAGCAATATTACGGATCCTTTATCGCGTTTGTGTAAAGGCTCTATTGTTGATACAGTAGTTGATGACTATGTAAATCAAATTGTACATTTAGCGAGACCACAAGCAATACCTATGCAAGATATAATAAAATATTCAAAGGCCGACTAGGCCGACACGGAAATATTCGCTGTTAAGAAGGGAATTTATACCAATCAATGGGATGAATCTGCCAAGAATTACCAGATATTTGGAAATGAATTGTGTTTTTTTAATGAAAACGTTCTTTTGAGAGGACATAAAATCGTGATCCCTGTTAAATTGGGAAAAGCTGTATTCGATTTTTTTTTCATAAGCTGCCCATGATGGTCACCCAGGCATTGTAGCCATGAAAGCGCGTTTAAGATCTAAAGTTTGGTGGCCACAGATAGATAAAGATGTTGAGACACTAATCAAAAGTTGCAAGGGTTTTTAGTGGGGCTACCAAATCAGCCTGCGTCTATGAAACGACGAGAACTTCCAGCAGAACCGTGGATTGACACTGCTATCGATTTACTAGGGCCTCTTCCGAATAATGATTACTTGTTAGTGATTATTGATTATTATAGCCGTTTCAAGGAAATCAAAATAACCAAGACTATAACGAGTGCTCAAATAATAAAGTTATTAAAATAAATTTATAGTCGTTTAGGTTACCCAGATTCCGTCACTGGTGATAATGGACGACAGTTTGTGAGCGAAAAATTCAGAAAATTTTGCAAAGAATGTAACATAAGACTTTTTAATACAGTTCCCTATTCGCCACAGATGAACGGAGAAGTAGAACGACAGAACAGGGACATAATAAAGCGCCTAAAAATAAGTCAATTAGAAAACAAAGAAATCAGAGAAACCCTATATGAGTATCTTATGATGTACAATTCAACCCCACATTCAGTCACAGGAAAATCACCATCAGAACTATTTTTAAAAGACTGAACAGAGACCAAATTCCAATGATAAGAGATATAGGCGACAAAGAAGATGACTCAGAAGTAAGGGACAGAGACAGATTGCAAAAAGAAAAAGGAAAGGAATATGGAGAAAGAAAGAGGGGAGCTACAGATACAGGAATAACAGCTGGCGATAAAGTGTACATAAAAGATATGGACAGATCAAATAAACTCTCTAGCAATTTTAATCCCACTCCACACACAGTGAAGAAGTCAAATGAGGGGGATGTGACTGTCAGGAATGAACAAACAGGCCAAACACTTAGGCGCAACATAGTTCACCTTAAAAAGGTAGAAGGCCAGTGGCATTCGGTAAAAGACGCAGATGATCAGAATTCGATTTAATTATATTTTATGATTTGTTGCTCTGATAAAAAATAAATACTGCATTTGTGTTTTTAATTTGTTTTTATTTCGTATCATTTGATTAATAACATTTAATAACATTTTAATAAGAAAGGGATGTAGTGTATCTATTTAATAGATATGTAAACACTATCTCACGTACACAAGTGGCATAGAGGTAGGTGTCACACAGTCACCGCAAAGTAGGCGGAGGATAGTCTGTATACATGTAACTTGCGCTTGGTGTGATGGTGAGTCGGAGTGAAGAAATTAAGTAAAACAGGATTCTACACTTTCAAACATATTATTTAACTCATCACAGTCATCTCACCACTCTCTTAGTAGTACAATTCTATTCAAGCAACACGCATATAAAACCTCTATCATTAAGTACACTACTCGTGTAGCTATGAAATTCTGATCTCTGATTCTACATTCACACATACGAAATCAAATACAGTAGCTAGTTTTTTGCGTTTGACTGGAGAAAGGTATTTAACGTTAAACTTTTATGGATAGTATTCGATATTGCAAAAAATACCGATGTTCTTCATAAATACCGAGAATAATATACTGGGATTCGATTTTTAAATCATATATAAATATCGATATATTTTTTAAGTGGACAGCCTTCACGCTGGATGCTCGCACCCCCACGATGGTGCGTATGCTACGTCCAGCACCGCGGCCTTGAGCGGACGTACAGCGGGAATGGAAGGTGCGTAAGGCGCTTTATCCACAAAGGAGGTTTTAATCCGTTTACCCAACTTACTACTAGAAATAAAAAAAAATAAAGAAAATTTTTTTTTTTAAAACAAGCTTTAAATGTAAATCGCCGAAACAAAAATAATAAAAGCGCGTCACACTTTTTAACTTCTTTTACTGTCAAAATGTAACAAGTTTTTATTTTTTTTATTTAAGCGAAATTAAATTAATTATCACATTTAAAGTTTATAAAAAAATCTTTATTTTTATTTTTAACTTTTTAGTATTTAACTAACTAACTTATCATCACGCCATTTCCCTTGCGGGGTAGGCAGAGAGAACAGAGTGCCAAAAGGCTCTGTTCTTGCATACATCTCTCGCTTCCTCAACATTCATAACTCTCTTCATACACGCTCGCCGGTTTCGGAGACTCCTGACTCCACCTTCCTTCAAAACATGACCGATTTGGTCTAGGTAGGGAGTCTCGGTTTCCCCTGTACCTACATTCTTCCACTTTCGAATTGTATATCTTCTTAACCAGTCGCTCGTCTGACATTCTTTCCACATGTCCGAACCATCGGAGCATTCCCTTTCGCATCTTTACACCAATACTCTCTTTCATACCTACTCGCTCACTTACGTCGTTGTTACGATTGCGGTCAGTCAGCCTCACTTCACAGATTCTCCGCAGAGATCACATTTCAACCGCATTGATTTTACTCTCATGCTCCTTTTTGCATACCCAACTCTCGCTTCCATATGATAACGTTGGGAAAAGCACTGCGTTGTGTGTTGCGGCACGTGCCCTCTGGCTGAGGTGATGACTGCCGAGAAGTTGTCTCAATGCTCCGTTCACTCTATTTCCCGCATTCACTCTTCTCTCTACATCAGTGGTGTACCTTCCACCCCGACTGAATCCACATCCAAGATATACAAATTCATCCACTTGTTTTAGCACACCATTTCCTATTGCTACTCTAACATCTGTTCTGGCTTTTTCTCTTTCAAAAACCATTATTCTGGTTTTGCTCACATTCACACGTAGGCCCCTTTTCTTACAATATTATGCCATTACGTCGACTAGGGTTTGCAGGTCAGTCGCAGACTGCACTAATAGGACCGCATCGTCTGCATATAGCAGCGAGTTAACCACTGAGTCGCCCATCTGAACTCCCACATTCATTTCATTCAACCTTTGTAGACATTTATCCGGATATATACAGTCTGGCTGATAGAACGCAGCCCTGTTTAACGCCGATGTTGACATCAAACCAGGGTGACATTCAATCATCCAGCCGCACACAAGCTCTGCAGTCCATGTAGTTGGACTGCACCGCTTTTAGCAGTCTACCGTTAATACCATACTCCGGCAAAATGTCCCAAAGTTCCTTTTTATACAACCGTGTCAAATGCTTTCTCTAAATCCACAAAACTGCAGACAACCCTCTGGCCTACAGCCAGATGCTTCTCCACAATGTTGCGCAGAGAAAACACTTGATCCTGAATCCCCTTCTACACCTGAAACCTCCTTGTGCCTCACACAAAAATTCATCAGACACCATCTTCATTCTCCTTTCAATAATCTAACCATACACTTTGGCTGCCAAACTGGTCAAGCTTATGGCTCTGTAGTTTGCAAAGTCATAACGTAAATCCTTGTTTTTAAACAAGGGCAGGATGACTGATCTTCTCCAGACCTTGGGAACCATTCCTGAGCTCCAACATAAATTGAGAAGCATCAGGAAGGATTCCCAGACATATGAGCCTCCAAGCTTGATCATCTTAGCAGACACCATATCAATCCCCATTGCCTTACCATTTTTCAAACTTCTTATCGCTCATTCAACTTCATCCATACTAATGTCATCAGAGGATGCCGGTACCGAATGCTGATCTGTTATACCACATGTGGCACCGGCATCACCCTGAACATCCGCATACATATCTCCAAAATATTCACTCCATCGGCTTAACACATCTTGTGTTTGCGTAAGAATATCTCCACCTTTAGACCTTACTTTATTCATTCTGAAAGCGGACCAACCTCCGAGATTTCTTCACCTCCCTCCAGAAAAGTTTGGTTGCTCTCGAAGTTTTTGGTCAGGCTTTCTTCTGCGCGCTTCTCTTTCACTAAGGTTTTGGTGTCATTCTTACGTTGCCGGTATATTTCTTTCTTCTGTTCTTTCATACTTGTACTAAGGTTCAAAGAAGATACATAGTCCAGCCACGTTTTCTTCTTTTGGTCTACGGAAGCTGCTACTTCCGTATCCCACCATGCATCACCTTTCACTTTCCTATGCTTTTTTGAGCATCCACATACTTCTTTCGCTGTATCTACCATACTATCTTTCAATGCTCTTCAGCATTCTTCTATGTCAGATTTCGGCTGACTTGCTATTGTCAGCCGTTCACGAACACCTTCTGCATACTTTGCTCTTACACTCTCTTCTTGCAACTTTTTAATCTTTATTCTTTCAAGCCCTCCGAAGTGGACACGCTCTCGCCAATGTCTCCACTTTCTGAACAGACCACTAAATCTTGCGATAACGAGATAGTGGTCCGTGTCAACAGTGGGACCCCTGTAGGCTCTTGTACCCAGCATTTTACTTCGGAGTCTACCAGAATTAAATCTATCATACTTCTTTGTTCATTCCTTCTCCATGTACTTATACATATGGATGTCCTTATGTTGAAAAAATGTGTTTGATACAATAAGGTTTCTCTCCATACATACATCCGCAATGAGCCTACCTGCATCGTTCACTCTCTTATCACCAAATGAACCAAGTACGTCCTCGAAGTCTGGACGCTTGGTCCCAACCCATCCATTCAAGTCTCCGCATACGATCACGCGTTCACTAGCTTCCCTAACATTATCCCAGAACATCGACATCAGACCCTGGTGACACCTAGTTTTATTCGGACCCATAGAAGTCTGGGATTAAATATTCCGTAGTCTTTCACACCTGAGGTAAAGCGAGCGGATAGCAACACCCTTAGTCCCATGCTGGCCTGATCCCTCTGCGGTACACCAGACCACAGAGCTATCCCACCTCCAGGAAGATCACAGGCGTCGCCACCCTTTCTCTTGGTCTCTGTTACACAGAGCACGTCAAGCTGTCTGTCCGACACGACGGTTACCAGCTCGTGTAACTTACCTTCCACATCACGTCTTACATTCCAGGTGCCTACTCGATACTCTGCTCCCCTCGACTCGCCAAACTGGGCAAGGCGTGATGGGTGGCGGCCCCCATCGCCGCAACTGCCATTGTTTGTACCAACGGGGGCGAGTTGGTACGCGTCGCCTCTGAGGCACGCCCTAACACGCACTGCGGTACGCACTCGAGCCGGATTGCAGCCTGTGCATTACAGGCTGGCAGGGATCGCGACGAGCACGCTCTCGACTATGATCAGTATTTGTGATTCAATATATGTACCCAAACTCGATGGAGTTTTGTCGTTTTATAACGGAATTCATATGGCCCCCTTCCAGCTCCTTCTTCAGATCAGCTCCACGTCATCATAATATTGCATTGTCACGCGATATACATAGGCGTTCAAAATTTCAGCTAAATCAGAAACCGGGAAATGTGTCAAATTTTACTTGCAAGATTTCATTACAGACAGACAACGGGACAAGTGAAACTAAATAAAAGCTTGTAAAAAGTTAGCGGAGCATTTTTCTATAATTTGTAATATATTTTTTACATACAATAAATAGTCTTATTAATAAGTTCTTATTCGAAATAATAAATAATGCTTAAAATAATTCAGTTCTTCAATGATCATTTGTTTATCTTTGATTCTGGTGTCCCAACCGCCTCGGCTTCCTCCAGAGTGTCAGGCATCTTAGTGCCGAGAGTCTCCGGCTGCGTGAGCACCAACACTCCAGAGAGGCAGCCCATTGCTCCGAACATCATAGATGGAATGCCCGCCCAGTAATCCATCTAAAAAAGTTGAATATAAAAAGTTTAAATAAATTCAATCTTTTTTTATATAACAATGATGGCAAATACGCATATGGTCCGCAAGATGGTAAGTGGTTACGAAGTTAGCAACACCACTAGTCTTTATTGCATTGAAGCTAATTGCAGCCGAAGGGAAAGTAATAATAGATAGTGAAAGCGTAGAGAATATAATCACTTTGGTATATCGTTAATATGCAATGCATTGTTTGTATTAAGCTTCAAATTAATCAATGTAGAGCATGACATTTAAACAAGGAAATATTACCCACTTTTACAACAACGGCAGAAAGTACGAAACCTATTTCTACGGTTGTAATCGACCAGTAAGTGACTGCACCAGAGACCTAACCCTACGTTTAAACTCCTCTCCATCTCTTATCTCATTGGCAAAGCGTATTTTAGTTCTGGTATTTTTAAATGCATATAGTGGCAGAAAAGCCACAGCCCACCTAATGGTATGTGGCAACCGCCGCTTATCAACTCAACATTATTAAGAATACTTTCAAGCCGCCACAATTTTTTTCATTTTACGACTGGGAACTGAATGAATAGACAGGTGTCTACACTGCTACAATCAAAACGCTGAAGTGCTTCACGGTTGTTTAAACAGGAAGTAAGTATATATTACCGATATACCAACCCGCTGGGGCCAGATAATAAGTGAATACTCCCACTTGGTAGCAAACACTACCACCAGTAAAGCAATGCTGATAATGGCTCACTTTCCTTAGTTGCCTTGTACGACATCCGCGGGAAAGAGTGGTGGCGAATCATTTGCTTGATGATATCCTATATCAAAAGCTATTTATTTTCCACTTACCAGCACTGGAGTGAGAGGAGCGACGATAGAACCAATACGTCCGATCATAGAGGAGAATCCGAGCAGACTGTGTCGGTACTGCGTCGGGTACAGCTCCGACGTGTACAGGTATAACGACGTAAATACAATAGATATACCTAACTTTCCGAGCAAGTATATTACCAAACGAAGCGTAGCCAGATCTGGAAAGAAATAATTAAATGGTTAAATATCTTCCTGATGGGGCACAATTGAAGGTGGGTTCTCATACAGCTAGATATTACGTATGAACGCGGATAAGTCCTCGCCAGAAAAGATCTCTCCAGCACCAAGTACCATAGGTGCCTTCACAGGACATTTTTTTACACGTCAAAAATATATTGTTCTGTCTGTATATAATTTACGTCCGTTATTTATTTGAAAAGTGAATAATTCATACGATCCACCTGATGCGAAGCGGTTACCGTAGCCTAGATAGATACGGTAGCAACACTAGAGGCGTTACTCTCGTGTCGCCATCTCCAAGGAAAGGGATAGGAGGTGGAGTAGAAGGATAATAAGGGGAGGATAGGGGGGGGTATCAGGTCTTCTACTTACGTCTTTTTTAAAGTATGACACTATGTGTGATAAACGTTTAAATCTTAATGACACTATGCATATTCATTTTTTATTCAAAATGGTCAGTGTCTTAAAACGGCGACTTTATATTTAAGCTCCTATTATTTGTATAAACTTCTTGTTTTGCTATCAGATAATTCTTAACAATAGATCTTACTTACTGTGTCTGATAAACTGTAATAGGAGCGTACCTTATTACGTTTAAACTTAGGAAATTCTGTCTAGGATAAATAATCATATTGAAGTAACATGGGCAAACATAATGAAATAAGGAATAAATAACTCACTATTTGGTATGAAAGCGAACGCGATGTTGCAGGCAGCGCTGAAGAAGAATCCACCAGAGAGAGTCGCCTTCCTGCCGATTCTATCTAATACAAACACAGCGGTGAAGAAGCCAGGGATCTCGATAGCACAAGTCAGGATGTAGTTGAGATACATGGTGTCAGAGAGACCGGTGGCGTTAATAGATAGCCCGTAGTAGACGAAAGTGGTGGTAATCCACCAGATGGGAGTGGTGAGCACTCGACGGAACAGGATAGAAGAACGGAAGATAGCGACAATTACACTAGGCTTTTCTTCTTCGCCCTCCTGGAAATAATAAAAATGTTTCATAAAATTTTATTATGCAAACAACAAAACTCAACTATTTGGCATTAGATCTGAAGATACAAAATAAATATAAAAACTGAATGTCCAGGCCAAAATCTGGTTTTCCAATTTTTATTGCACTTCTCGCGTACATTATAAAGGTTTAAAAAAATAATTTTTAACAAGCTCTACCTTAGCAGTTTTTCAGAAATAAATGGAGCTATTAAGAAAAGAATTTTGCTAGTGGTAGAGCCTTGCTTATCTTAATACGAATCCCTAAGCGCCCTCCTTATTTTTCCTATACACCTCTTCCTTGGAATTGGCAACGTGAGTGATACGCCTATAAGCTACGGTAAACGCTTACCATTTGATTGACCGTATGCTTGTTTGCTACCCACGTAGTATTAAAAAAATAGTGGTAAGACTAAGAATTGGTAAAATTTGGTTGGCAGTAAAGTCTTAATATATCAGTCTCTCAGAGAATATATTTTATTGATTATGGTAGCAGATGAGCCAGAGCACACCTGATGGTATGTGCTGACCGCCGCTAATGGACTCAAGAATATTACTAAGGTCACAGTCGAAAAACCATATCTAACGACACTCAAACAGTAGTTACTTGTATTCATGCCTAGCGTCTCTGGCTACTAGTGTTCATATATTGAGAATCAAACTTACAAGTAACGGTGGTGGTGCTGGTGGATTCAACAATGCATTCATAGACTTTTCACTGATCTCTTTTTTGTTCACTTTAGCAACCTTTTCTAGCACTAACTTGGCCTCTTCGAACTTTTCTTTCGAGAGTAGCCATCTAACACTCTCTTGCAACAACCAGTAGTAGATGATGATGATGAAGCAAGGGATATGCAAAGTCATGATCATGTAACGCCAAGGTTGGACGAGCCAGGCTACTCCTCCCATGACTACTTGACCCACGGCAAACATCGAAGAGCAAACAGCGCTGGTAAATACGCGATATCGAGGTCCAACAAATTCAGTTGCTGAAAGCAAATTGCATGTATTTGAAAATTAAAGTTCACTACAAAACTGATGATAACATAAGGGTTTTACACTACAACTCATCCAAGCATAAAGTTAATTCTTGATGCTTTTTTATTTCTGGTAACTGCTATTAAAATTTGTTTACTATGCTATTTTAGCTATGTAAATAAACAATAGTCAGAGGAAATTTTATTGTTATGACTTATCTTTTTTTATTTTGAAACATTATGTTGCCAATCCTGTAGAAACAAAAGTATAATTCTATGAGTCATAAAGTGTCTGAAAATGTTTGAGGACAACTGCAAAGTTAACGTATTAGACAAAAATCTCAGCTATAATTTGAGCCAATGGGCTGGTTGATTTTAAATAGAAATTAGGAATCAAGAACAATGTTTTTAAAATATTTTTAACATGGAATAATTATAAGGTAACTAGTACTCACCAAAAATATATGACGAACTAAAGGTACCAGCTCCTAAGGTAGTCTGAAGCAATTGTAAAGCCAAGTACATGGGGTAGTTTACAGAGAAAGCCCTGATCAAGCCAAAGAGGGCCAAGTTGAAGACGCTGATGATAAGAGCAACCCTCCTACCAAACCTATCCGATACGTAGCCAGTAACCGGCAACACAAGTAGGGTGCCCACGCTGTTGAGGGTACCAGCTAAAGCTCTGAGCCAGTCTTGGCATCCGAGGTTGAACTGTAAAGGACAATTTTAACATTTATGCTGAGGTACTTATAAATAAATTAGTTTGTTTGTAAATAAATAAATAAATATTCACAGACATTTTCATACAACGTCATCTGGCCCCAAACTAAGCTTAACGCTTACGCTATGGGTACCAGATTACGCATATAATACATATATTACTTTTGTTTTGTAAATACATACATGTAATACATAGAAAACACCCAGACGCAGTGCAAATTTCTGTGTTCATCACACAAATACTTGTCCTGAGTGGGAATCGATCCCACAACCTCGTGCACAGAAGTCGATTACATGACCGACTGCGCCACGAGGACCGTCGTTACGTTAATATCTTTAATACCTCTTTTCCTCTCAATATATAAAAGTTACAACATACTTAGATTAACAAGACATACATTTTATGTCCCTGTCAATTTCATGATAAAATGGTCCCAATTTTTTAAAATTGAAATAACTATTACCGTCTGAATTTCCTGATATTATATTATGAACTCAAAGCAGTTTGGATATAGCTAAGAAATAATAAAAAAACCTTTTGATGAACTAGAATAAGGACTACTCAAATACATATTCTATGCTACTATGAAAAAAATACTCACGTCGTAAACAACAGAATTATCTCTGCTATAAACGAAATCACCTTCGCAGCTAATGATGTTTGTTGAGAATAGGGTAGAAGGGCAATATTCTAGGGTACCATTAGCGAGGGATTCATAGCGGCTGCAGCTGACAAAGTCGTTCCCAGACATAGGAATGGCGTAGTCCAGCCAATCCGGTTGAATACAATCTGTTCCAAAACAATCGTTCGAATTGGTTTCTCCGCATTGAGGTATACGACATCTGTGAAGAAATTTTAATTAGATTAAGATATCCTTTATTGTACCTTAAATTCACAATCACAATAGGCCGTGTGGGGCCGGCTTTAGAATTGTCCCACCCCTCTCCACCCATGGGAGTCGTAAGAGCCGACTGAGAGAATTCTGGGGGAGTGGGCAGCAGCACTCCTTCGAGTATTAACAACATCCACTGCGATCGCCAACCCGCCTGCCAAGCGTGGCGATTACGGCACTATCCCCCATTCTTGGGGAGGCCTATGTCCAGCAGTGGACGTTTTAAGGCTGATGGATGGATGATGGATGGAAATTCACAATATATTCGAATAAAATCCCGAGTGACCGGTCATGAAGCACATCACTGTGTTTTGGTTGTAGCAGGAGACAGCCGTTTAGTCTTTCATGTCATATCTGTGAAATAAAATGGTGAGCAACGGCTTGACAATACTCCCGGTACACTTGGGTCCATGACTGATGGTTACCATTTACCATCAGGTGGGCTGTGGCCCGTCTGACTCCATACTTAATAAAAAAAAATATTTAAACTGGAAGTAATATGTATAATGGCTATTCTGCTTAAGTACTCTTTTTTATTTTTATTTTTGTGGTAGCCAAGAAGTAGATCTGAATACTGCCAAGATACAGATACCACGCACCTTTATTAAAAAAAAGAAATAACTCAAAATTTTAATTTTGTGGGAAAACGCATTTAAAGTTTTACGTGATTACACGGACCACTTCAATTTGTCGTTACATAAAAGTAAATAGTTTAGGTCAAATCTAAAAGAAGCTAATTACAGGCTAATTACAGGCCAATTACTCTAATTCCTATTTTTTCGAAAGTTATTGAAAAAATTATTAGTGACGCGATTAACAACTTCTTAACTAAACATAATATTTTAATTAGAGAACAAAAGGGATTCAGAAAAACTATGAGTA
This sequence comes from Leucoma salicis, assembly GCA_948253155.1. NCBI lineage: Eukaryota > Metazoa > Arthropoda > Insecta > Lepidoptera > Erebidae > Leucoma > Leucoma salicis. The sequence goes on along the minus strand of OX411815.1, from coordinate 25,967,602 downwards.
TAAATACTGCTGTTTACGATTTAATGAATGTCATATTGAGAAATGTTGATAATAAAGTACCAATTTGCGCAATATTTACAGATATGACGAGGGCTTTTGACTGTGTTGACCATAACACTCTTATAAACAAGCTTAATGTTATAGGTATTAGAGGAAATGTACTTAATCTTTTAAAATCATATCTTAGCAACCGTAAGCAGTACACTGAAATATCCAGAATATGATTAAAATCTAAGACTGAAAAGAAATATATATCAGAAAAAAGAATTATCAGGTATGGTGTACCACAGGGTAGTGTACTGGGCCCTTTATTATTTCTGATATATATTAATGATTTATCACGCCACATTGGTCACCCTATGGTATTATTTGCTGACGATAGCACTGCCTTGATTAAATGTACAGACGCAAAAACATATGAACGGGATATAAATAATACATTGACGGACATTATACACTGGCTTGACAAAAATAATTTAATTATTAACATACCAAAAACCAAAGTTATGCATTTTTATCAGCGGATTCCAGCTAAAACTTTAAATTTACACTACAATGGACAAAAAGTAGACCAAGTATCGGTTGCATAATTCTTAGACATAGTTATAGATAGTCAGCTAACTTGGAAGCCACAAGCAGACGAAGTATGTAAAAAACTAAGTGCAGCCGCGTATGTACTCTTTAATTTATCTAGAAAAGTAAATATGGCCACAAAATTAATTGCATACCATGGCTTAGTTGGGTCTATTCTGAGATTTGGAATAATTTTTTGGGGAAACTGTGCCCTGAGGGAGCAGGTATTCAAGGCTCAAAAACGTTGTATAAGAGCAATGTGTAACATGAAAGTAACAGATAGCTGCGTACCTATGTTTAAGTCCCTAAAAGTTCTAACATTTCCATCGCTATACATTTTCGAAATGGCTGTTTTTGTAAAGTCAAATATACGTCTTTTTACTACATTGTCCGAAAGTAGAAGAGGACCTGTAAGGAGACAGTATAAAAACATGCTACTTGTTGGTGGCTATAATGCTGCCTTATTAAGAAAAAGTATTGTATGTATGCAATCATATTTAATAAAATACCCGATGGCATAAAAATTCAGACCTTACCAGTTTTCAAAAAGAAATTGTCAGTCTTATTAATTGATAAGTGTTATTATTCCATTTGTGATTTTTTAAATAAAATTAAGCAAGGGTTTTATGCCCTTGCTTAATTTTGACATCTCCATTTTATAATATTACGAGTAAATAGTAATTTCATCCATCCATCCATCCATCCATCAGCCTTTCATCGTCCACTGCTGGACATAGGCCTCCCCAAGGGAACGCCACAGCGAACGGTCCTGTGCCGCCTGCATCCAACGAATGCCTGCGACTTTGACCAAGTCATCGGTCCACCTGGTGGGAGGCCGTCCTACACTGCGCCGTCCAATACGCGGTCGCCACTCGAGAACCTTTATAATTAATTAAGATTTTGTGCAATATAACTGAATTATTACGGTTATAAAAGAAACGTCAATGCGGCAGCATATATAACGGATCATAAATTGAGAACGGCTACACCGATTTCGCTGATTTTTGTTTTGATTTATACCTGATTATCAATGAGAGAACGTTTTAGACAAGTTTTTCTAGTTATCGTCCGGAAAACTGGAAAATATGAATGGTATTTTAGTTTGATAATTTCAATACAAATTGTTACTTTCAGGTTGACTGCTTTGATTTATTTATATATAGCAACAACAAATTTCGCATTAAAATACATATACATAGGCCTCCCCAAGGGAACGCCACAGCGAACGTTCCTGTGCCGCCTGCATCCAACGAATGCCTGTAACTTTAACCAGGTCATAGGTGCACCTGTGGGAGGCCGTCCTACACTGCGCCAGCCGTTACGCGGTTGCCACTCGAGAACCTTTCTTCCCCAACGGTTGTCGGTTCGTCGAGCGATGTGGCCTGCCCATTGTCACTTCAGCATGCTGGTCCGGCGGTCTATGTCGGTTACTCCCGTTCTTCTACGGATTTCCGTATTACGGACCTTATCACATAGAGAGATCCCAAGCATAGCCCGCTCCATGGTATGCTGAGCGACTTTGAACCTTGATATAAGGCCAACATTTAGAGACCACAACTCTGTTCCGTAAGTCATCATCAGTAACACACACTGGTCGTAAACCTTCATCTTCAGACACTGTAGAATATTGGACAAGAAGATCTTCCTCAGCTTCCCGAACGATGCCCATCAGTTTTACACGTATATCTAAAATTCAACCGCGCAGCTGTACTAGCCTGTCAACCGTCTATCAGAAATTTTTGACTAGACATCCCGATGATCAGTTGAAATTCTGGCACAAATTCAACAAATTTAGAAATCTGCAAAATATAATGAACAACGACTGACGAAAATAGTTTTTATACTAAAGAAGTGATCTCTATCTTAAGAAATCATTTCTAACGATTACCATAACATCGTGATGTGAGTACCTAATCCAGCAGGGACTTAAAGTGCTCATGGAATTCATTTCATGCATCTTATTTATAGAGAAGTGCGCTGGTAGATGCTCGCTCGAATAACAGAAGTGGTCAACCTCATGTCAATATTCTACTGTGGATGAAAAAACTTTGTATAAATTGACGCCATTGTATGCACAGAATTTCCTAACCGATGGTGTGGCGATTACAACCGGGAATTGCCATGCAAGATCGATACCATTATTTGCGCAGAATATCCTAATCCCATAACATCCAGATTTGTATGTAGTATAGATGACGAACGAAGTGATGAAGAATATTGCTTACAGACGGTGTGGCGATTGTAACAGGTAATCAACGTCCAGGATGCGTACGTTATCTGTGTGCTTTATAAAACATCACGATTACAAGTAAACATTTATCCCTCTATCATGTATAGATGCAAAATAACTTCTGCAGAGTATCACGGAAGAATATAAGGTATTACTGTTGAACACTGATACTGAAAAATAAAATAAAGTGTTACTGTTTTCTGTTTTTGTATAGGATTACAAATACATTTAGAGCGCATGTTCTCCACTGCAATTTTGCCAAGTTCCACAAATAATTTGTACCTAAGTAGGTACCTATATCAGGAAAGGCAGCCATATAAATGATTTTTTAAATAAAGGCTCTCTATCAGCGATGAAGTTTGGCAATCTTATATGGCACAATTATTATGTCAAGAGCAAAGAGAAGGAAACCCATTGTGGTTAAATTAGCTGCATATTAAAAATGGACAATGAGTTTATTTTAGTGCAGCAAACAAAGATAAAACGACCACAAGCGTCAGCGCTGACGAGGTTTTTTGTAACATGCACAAGTAATCTATTTGTTAGAATACTGCTTTACTCGGAGATGCCAAGATATCCCAAAAAATATTCAGCGTCAGAAACACGGAAGTCCTTTTTTTCAATATGAATGTGAAATTAAACACAAAGTGAAAAATGTGAAATCGAAAATAACAGTCACGAACAGGACTGTTATTTTCGATTTCACATTTTTCACTTTGTATTTAATGTATAGTGATAAGCATGTTAAATGCTAAAAATATATAGGTATAAATATGTTATAGTTATATTTAACGAATGCATTGACATTCTTGATCTGATCAATGGTAAATATTTACTATTATTAAACCCATGTTTCGCCAGCTATGTTAGGTCCCATGATATAGGGGAGACTATTATTTGCGCCCTCAAAGCTATTCTAAAACCAAGACACAGGTTATTATTTATAATTGCTCGCGAACATTACACATTTTGAAATACGTTATTTCAAAATATATTATGGTGATTATAATGTTTTGTTCAATTACTGAACCTAATATTTCTGTGCCCTAGAAGATGACGCCCTATTAAAAATGATAAAATCTCGAATGAAAGTAATTATTAATAAACCAGTAATTTAAACAATATTGTAAATAACTCGACAGTAAGATTTTATTCAGTAGTAAATTAAAATTAAATAAATAAAAATGGTAGACATGCAATGAATTAAAAAGTTAATAGAATCAACTCCAAAGTCTAAAACATTAATAATAAAAATATAGGACAAAAGCGACACAATTCTTATTAAACTTCAATAATTTGTTGAACATTTAAAAGTAAACTGCAATATGATGAAATGATAAGTAACAACATACAAAATTACTTCCAGTAAACCAAACTAAGTCGTAAATGTTACGAAACATTTTTTTTTCTATTAGAGTGGAATAAGTCTAAATGATAGCACTTTTTGATTAAATAACAAAAAATAATAATACTTCGCTGTTAGTGGTACACCGAATTATTTTGATTTATTTCACTTTTGTTTAAATTTTTCAAGTATCCACGATCTTACATTAAACAGTGCCAGTGCATTACTGAATCGATTACTCTACCAGTATCGACTTGCCAGGCTGCGTTTATAATAAAGAGATGGGTATGCTTTTATTTAGCTCACCCTTTTAGTATTGCAATGGCTGTTGTACTGAACGTATTCTCCTTGCTACGTTATTTCACTTTATGATAAAATCTCGTTAAACATGAATTTTGAGTTATTTCTTTTTTTATTAAAGGTGCGACCAGTTTCTCTTAGCTGGTCTCATATCGCGACAATATTTTCCAGTTAAATTTCGGTGGCGAATCAATAAGCGAGCACTGAATCAAACGGCGAGCGGCGAATCATTAGGCGATAATATAATTGAACGAGAGTTCATGCATCACGCTTAGGCACATTACGTTACATGAAAAGAAATATATACAGAGAGGGAAAAATAAAGTTATTTATTCAAAAGAGACCGTGTATTATACAACGATATAAAGCGGTGGAATTAAATAGCGTTGTACATGATCTACGCATCAGGCGCTGTGTAATTAGGATTTTACGTTTATGTCCTATGATTATTTTATTTGAAGGATTTAATAAATTTTAAATCTTTATCCCCATCACGTGTACCGTGGTGCATACTCAGTGTGGATATTATTTTATTCACCAATTTATTGGCGAAAAAGAGCTCATTGGAGAAAAAATTGGTTATGTAAAGGAGGCTATATGTCTAAGAGATTATCGCAATAGCTTTTGAACTTTACCAAAGCACATTGAGTCAACGTGGTTGTCCATAGGTCTTACCCCAGGATAAGAGAAACCTCTTCCATGGGCCCCGACGTGGCCCATCCGCCAGCGCCTCGATAACGGTCAACGGTGTAGGCTTTCCAATCCAGGCCCACATCAAATATCTGGGCCTGGTATTGGATGGACGGTGGCACTTTGACGAGCACTTCCGCCATCTTGCGCCAAAGCTCGTCGGCACGGCGTCCGCCCTCGGGCGACTGATGCCGAATTTAGGCGGACCGAGTCTCGCGTGTCGACGACTCTAGGCGGGGGTAGTACGGTCAATGGCACTGTACGGCGCGCCCGTGTGGGCGGAGTCCCTGGCCACTCGCAATAGGGCCCTTCTGTGGCGTCCACAGAGGGTCGTAGCGGTCAGGGCAATACGCGCGTTGGCCGGAACCCCCCCGTGGGATCTGGAGGCGGAGGTGCGCGCCGACATTTATCGGCGGGAGACGACGGCGCGGGCGGGGGGCAGCCGCCCCTCGATGCCCGCCGCGCCACCGTCCTAAAGTGGAGGTCTCGTCTGGAGACGCCCCGGGCTGGTCTCTGGACCGTGGGGGCGCTCCAGCCGATCTTGGGAGAATGGGCAGGGCGGCAGCACGGGGTCCTTACCTTCCGGTTGGTGCAGGTTTTGTCGGGGCACGGTTGCTTCGGCAAATACCTGCACACGATCGCTAGGAGGGAGACGACCCCAGGCTGTCACCAGTGCGACTGCGGCGAGGACTCGGCACAGCACACGCTCGAGTCGTGCCCGGTCTGGGATGTGCAGCGCCGGGAACTCGCTGCAGTCATAGGCGTGGACCTGTCGCTGCCGGCCGTTGCGCGAGCGATGGTTGGCTGTGACAGGGCCTGGACAGCGGTCGCCGCCTTCTGCGAGGCTGTCATCTCGCGGAAGGAGGTGGCGGAGAGGGCCCGTGAGAAATCCTCCTTCGCGGAGCCGATTCACCGCCGGTGCGCGGGGAGGCAAGCGCGCACTTACCTGCGCCTGATCCCGTCCTAGCCGAGGCTGCGGAAGGTGGGGTCGGGGAGCACCCTGCCGTCCACGGAAGCCTACCGCGAAGGTGTGACACCCACGTGCGCGGGGCGTCGCACAAGAGAGGGTGCCCGAAGGGGCTGCCGCCTGCGGATCGCGGTGAAACGACCGACGGTAGCCGTGATTCGCCGTAGCAAGGCCGGGAGAGGGCGCACGGTGGGTTTTTAGTGGGTGAGAGCCCCACACTACCCCGTTGTCTCCCCGGGCAGCGGGGTGTGCGGTAGGACATTTTTGCCCACCAAAAATAAAAATATAAAAGGATAAGAGAAACTTAAAGGAATTATTATTAGGAATTTAGGCCTGCACTATGGGCAGGCCTAAATTCCTATATTTCTGAGGAGAAACTTGTGTTCAATAGTTAGACAGAAATAAGTCACCGATTGCGAAAATTAACCGCTTAACCGCTTAGAGTCGATGACCTTCTGTGAAAATTAACCGCTTAATATTGGATTCGGGAAGAATCTGCTATCTTCTTTCCGGCCAAACTCAGCGAGCTACTTTACAACTGTGTAAAAGAGCCCGATGGTGGTACTTTTCGTTTGGATCCCATTATAAGTGAGAAATCTTATCTGGTGTCAATCCTTACCAGTGATTCTATTTGCGTGCACCTCACAATATATTTTCTCAGGATCTCTATGTAAAAATAACTATCCTTGATTAATTTTGCAAGTATGAAAATATAAGTGTTATTCTGGGCTCCACACTATAATTATATTTTTGATGTGAAACATCTAATGCGGAGGGAGGGTAAAATCGGCTGTTAGCATGGCGACGCTTTTATTTTACTTGTCTCGTTCAAATATTGCAAGAGTTAAATTTGACACACTTCCCGGTTTCTGATTGAGCTGAAATTTTACACGCATGTGTATATATCGTATGCAATATTATGATGACATGGATCTGATCTGATGATGGAGCTAGAAGGTGGACATAGGAACTCTATAATGAAACGACGCAACCCCGTCGAGTTTGGAATCATTTGATTCGTCTTAACGAGTACTCGATGGGGTTGCGCCCCCATCGAGTTTGGGTTCGTATAATTCGTCTTGCCGAGTACTTTGTATCTAGATGGTGTCCAGGGGCTGATTATGAAGCTGGAAGGTGGCCACAGTAACTCTATATTGAAACGACGCAACCTCGTCGAGTTTGGACACGTTTGATTCGTCTCGATGAGTACTTTGTCTTTAGATGGAATTCATGGTCTGATGATTAAGCTGGAAGTGGCCATGCGAAACTCTGTAATTAAATGGCACAACTCCATCGAGTTAGGGCTCGTTTGAAATATCCTGACTAGAACTTCAGTCCTAGATGATATCCAGGGTCTGATGATGGAGCTGGAAGATGACCATAGTAACTCTGTAATAAAACGACGCAACCCCGTCGAGTTTGGAATCATTTGATCCGTCTTAACGAGTACTTTGTCTTTAGATGGTATCCAGGGTCTGATGATCGAGCTAGAAGATGGCCATAGGAACTCTATTATAAAACGACATAACTCCATCGAGTTTGTGCTCGTACGATTTGTCTTGACGAGTACTTTGTCTCTAGATGGTATTCAAGGACTTACGATGGAGCTGGAAGGTGACCACTGTAACTCTATAATAAAACGACGTAACCTTATCGAGTTTATACTAGTTTGATTCGTCTTGAGGAATACTTTGTCAAGTTATGATCATTTTATTTCTACAAAATAATTTCGATGTTTTCACATATGCTAGACGTCACGCGACGTCTAGTTTTTATGCATAATTTAAAGATGATAGATTCAGTAGTTACAGAGTTTGTTGTTGTAAGCAAATTTTGACATATCCCTTGATTTCCCTGTAAGAAGGTGGTATTTTCCCGGTCAAGCCGACTTGTACATGTTGGGACAAGCAAGACTTAACACTTTGTAACTTTTCTACGCTAAATATAATACAACTAGTCGACTCGTACGGAATTCCGCATTCATTAAATAACCTCTTCTTAGATGAATTTAAGTACATTTTGAAAGAAGTGTGTCTATTTTTCTTCATTAGGCGGTACGATAAGCTTTTAAATGCGGGGATCATAAAATTTGATAAAGGAATAAGGAAGACCTCGCGGACCGACAAAAAAGCAAGCTTGAGAAATAATATATATATATAAGATAAAAAGATAAGTTATACTTTCAATTACCTGTGCGGAATAGCAGCAGCAGAAAAGATGTACTCGCTCATGAAGGCAGACATCATGAGGGGAACTGCCACCAGAAGGAGATTGGTCATCTGGTAGCGACCAAATTGGCCTAATTCGTTGACGAGGACATCATCCAAATCTAAAGGCTTTTGGAATATACTGCCTTTCCTTGAATCAGGACGAGAGGCCTTCCTGCTGCTAGCGCTGGGCCGTGGAGGCTCACTTTTACTAGATCTGCCCTCCATGTTAATTTTATTTTTTTAATTCGAGGGAAACACGGTACTGTTTATACCCTGTGCCCTCGAGTGAATGTTTCACGGTATAGGTCCGATGTGAAACGTTATCTTAAGTAATGCTCTGGATAATTACTTTAATTTAATGATAAGCTGTATACTCCGTAGCAATTGTTATCAGATAGATTTGTCAATAATAGGTATAAAATTGATAAACGTTATCAATGTTATATTTATAGTTGGAGATGGAATGTGGAAATTTGGAAAAAAAGCGAAAACAAGCGAATGTTGCAATGAACTTTTAAAAGGTTAAGGTATAAATTCTGACTAACGATACTAACTGGTAATCTTTCTTGTTTGCCGCATATGTGGAGCATCCTTTGTGTTCGGCGGAAGTTCGTTAACCGCTCCCGTGATGACGAGAATCGAATATTTAGATATTTTTATATATATTTTTAGCATTTGACTTGCTTAGCACTATACATTAAACACAAAGTGAAAAATGTGAAATCGAAAATAACAGTCACGAGCAGGATTTGAACTTGCTTCTCCTGGATACCGTCCAGATGCTTGTGCCAATTCAGCCATCGTGACAATTGCTCCTCACTGCTAATTTCGATAACACATTCATACTTAATGTCTTTGGGTGACGCCTGCGCCATCTGTCGGAAGTATTTTCATACATTATACCGACCAGGTAAACTTAATTTTACAATTAACTTTGTGTTTAACGTATAGCATAAGCATGTCAAATGCTAAAAATATATTTAGATATTTTTTATATATATTTTTAGCATTTGACATGCTTAGCACTATACATTAAACACAAAGTGAAAAATGTGAAATCGAAAATAACAGTCAGGAGCAGGATTTGAACCTGCATCTTCTGGATACCGTCCAGATGCTTTACCAATTCAGCTAAAAATATATATAAAAATATCTAAATAATTATAGGGTTTGCGTCATTATTAGGTATAAATCTTAATTGTAAAATTAAGTTTACCTGGTCGGTATAATGTATGAAAATACTTCCGACAGATGGCGCAGGCGTCACCCAAAGACGTTAAGTATGAATGTGTTATCGAAATTAGCAGTCAGGAGCAATTGTCACGATGGCTGAATTGGCAAAAGCATCTGGACGGTATCCAGGAGATGCAGGTTCAAATCCTGCTCGTGACTGTTATTATCGATTTCACATTTTTCACTTTGTGTTTAAAGAATCGAATATGCTCAGAAATCTAGATTGGAGACTCGCTATGGCCTAACGTGATAAATCCTAAAAGAGAGTTAGGTCGGTTATCATATATCCTATAAGTTTATTTTACCATCGACAAAGATGACAAACCAAATGTTACGCATAAAATGTTACTTATTCTGATTCTCATGAAAGCTGTCCCTTGTGGAGACAAAATCTTCTAAAACGAGTATGTAGGAAAACTTGCGAGGCGCACAGGATTCCTGCAAAGGATTTCCGTCCAAGTCAATTCACTCAGAATGCAGATATTCTGAACCTAGTACCTAGTAGTACCAGACTGACATACCTCGGAATTTTAAAATTATGTAACAATGCTATTTTCTATCACTAACTGGTGAAAGAAATCATAGGCAGGAAACTTGCATGACCAGCCATGGTGCGATAGGTTAGCGATATACGATAGTAATGGGTTGGTAAAAAAACATTCATCAACTTTTTGACGTCCCCTGCTGGACACAGATCCTCGCTAAGAGAGCGTCACAACGAGAGATTCCTTGCCAACTGCTTTCAATGTAATTGGGTATGTTTTATGTTATATGTATAACTAGCTGGTATCCGCAACTTGTCTGCGTGAAATCAAGTCTTTTTTTGTGTGGAACATTAGTTATTTTCCTAAATAAAATTATCACCACCAGCCATCAGATAACTGTCAATGAAAGTTACGTGCAATTTGGTCCAGCCATTTCGAAGATTAGCCGAAACAAACAGAAAGGCAAAATCTTTAAAAATCGTATTTTATTAACAATTAAATTATTATGTCTCGTATTCGTATTGCTCTCATATACATGTAGTAAAAAGCTGTTATTTAAATATTACAATCAGACACTTATATTTTGTTTATTTATATAGATCACGTTTAATCAAAAAACGCAATTTATCAAAGTACTCTGCACGTGAACACAAAATATTAAAAAGCTTAAACGACGGTTCGCCAGAAACGTTATCAATATTACTTATCCATATCTTTTTAATATCATTTTGCGAATATAATTTAGATAACTTTCGTCTCATTATTATCATGTGTTCATTTCATGAATACTGTAAGAGTCGAAAAATAATTAAATAAACAGACATAATAATATAGAGAGATAATGAGCCATTTTTCTCCAACTTTGGACGGACTCATGCCCAGCATTGGAATAAATATGAGCTTAAAAAGCACATTATCTAGCAATTGAAAAGTCTCATTAAGGGGATGTGGATGTTGGGTCCACAGCGCTCTGACTCCCCTTAAGAGTACAATAAGAACATCTGCCGTTGCTTTACCCCGATGTTCTGTTAACGGGTGGTAATTTACTGATCTAACAAGCTCATTCAAGGAATCGTAATATGCAAGTTTGTACTAGCAAAAAAAAATTCTAAAATAACATTGAAATATTCATGACATTGACAGATACCGCTCATTTCATGGAGGCGTGCTGACTAATGCTATTATTTATGTGTTAGTAATTATGTGTGTGTGTATAATGCTTGTCTGACTACGCAGCGTAGGACGGCCCCCCACCAGATGGACCGATGATCTGGTGAAAGCCGTGGGGAGCCGTTGGATGCGGTCGGCGCAGAACCGCTCTTTGTTACGTTTTCTTGGGGAGGCCTATGTCTAGCAGTGGACGTTAAAAGGCTGATGGATGGGATGGATGGATAATGCGTGTTCGAGCGTCTTCAGAAGTTTACGACATTGTTAATTAAATATACCTACATGTTATGTTTTTAATAACGTCAACACCCTCTACTCGGGAAAACTCCCTGTATAGTATAGGACTTTAGAAACGTACGATTTCACGGATACAAGTAAAAGTACTTACCTATATTAGAACAACTATTCACACCACACTAAGAATAATCCTGCGTGGGAATCGAACTCACAATACAGGTATTGGAGGTCGGTATCTAAACCATTTCCTCTGTGCGATACGTAAACAAACAAACAAACGCGCGTATCACAAAGACGACCAAAGGTATAAAACAAGGCGACTGATCTCCCGCGGAGAAGTTCGCGGCGTTGATCAACTTTCTGATATTTACGCAAACGTTACACATTATTAAACAAAACTATGTTTGCAAAAACTATCATCTTTACTTGATTTTGACTATCCCGACGCTGATATCTCGTGTTATACTACATACATAAGTTTTATAATTTATTCCAAACTTAGGTATAGTAGAAAATCAAGTAAACGTGATTGATACCGTAGGTAGACATTTTTTTATTTCATAATCTCTTATAACAATTAGTACGGTCTCCACAGCAGCGTTTTAAAAATGATACCTATATACTATGTCACGAGTGAACATTAGTGTAAAAACAATAACATTGTTTTTTATCGACAACGCGGTAATACGATAAATATTTTAGTAATTACCTTATTACGTACTATAGAGCTTACTGAATGCGTTATCAATACAAGGACAGCTTTTACAATCAAATATGCATGTGTATAAGATATTTATTTATTGCAAGATTTGCTCATGGCTCTGCCTTCATGATCCTTATCATATTCCTAATTAAAATGTGAGTGTGTTTGTTTGTTACGCTTTGACACCGTAATTATAAACTGAACCGATCATTATGTTATTTTGTTGCTGGCTCAAACAAGGCTCTATACCACTACAAAAATAGATTTAGGTAACGTTTCAAATCGTCAGTCATCCCACGATACCTCATTACTTACTTATTATCACGCCATCTCCCTTGCAAGGTAGGCAGAGAGAACAGAGTGTCAAATGGCTCTATTCTGGCATACATCTCTCGCTTCCTCAACATTCATAGTTCTCTTCGTACACGCTCGCCGGTTTCGGAGACTCCTAACTGCACCTTCCTTCAATACATGACCGATTTGGTATAGGAAGGTGAGTCTCAGTCTTCCAGTGCCTACATCCTTCCACTTTCGCATTGTATATGTTCTTAACCAGTCGCTCGTCCGGCATTTTCCACATGTCTGAACCATCGGATTTCCTTTCATAACTTTATACCAATACTCCCTTTTCCTACTCGCTCTCTTACGTCGTCGTTGCGAATGCGGTCAGTCAGCCTACTCCACAGATACTCCGCAGAGATCGCACTTCGACCGCATTATTTTTATTCTCATGCTCCTTTTTGCATAGGTACCCAATTCTCGCTTCCATATAATAACGCTGGGACAAGCACTTCGTTGTGTATCTCATTACGTTTTCTTAATGTCTAGTCACGTGCAATAAACGACAGAAGCATCGTTTCCAAACACACTTGACAAAAACAATAGACAGGTATTTAATCGAGACATAATAATTTAATCGTTAAACGGTTTGTTTGATATATAAGGTACATTATGTATTAATATTGGATAATGTTATCGTTTTATCAATCCTAATAAATTTAATTATATCTGGTGGTAGGGTTTTACCTGCAGTAGAAACCGAGTAATCTTTTTGGAATACACTTTTATTTTATACGTGATTGTTTGCTACCCAACAAGCATACCTCGCTTAATGGTAAGCTGTTACATACGGATGCTAGCATCACCAGATGAACCACTTGCAAGTTGATCATCCCTGGGAAAGGAATAGGCAGAGAGAAAAGGTGATAAATACAGTGAAGTGGACAGTAATGATAATGGACGGAATGATAGAGGCAGAACGCTTGTGAGTATAGAATAAGAGGACTTCGTGATTGAGAACAAGATCTTCCACATTCATCTTTACACGTCCTGTCGTTCGAGTGATCGACAAGGTTAAGCAACGTTCACCCGGCATCAGATATTTAACCAAATACAACCCTTATTTTTTAACACCTGGCCTTCTCCATGCTTCGGAGGGCACGTTACCGATCTTGTTCTAAGGTCACCAGTTCTCCATCTAGTTGGATCGTGGGATAAGATTAGGGAGAAGATACATCTAGTAAACAATTTCTATTTCGCATCCTTACCGTCTATTGTGAAAGGCCCACATCAGTATATAGCGGAACATTTCCGATACTTATAAAAAACTTGGGAGGTGTCGAGGAACACCTGGATGGAACGAAGTTCCTTTCGATTAATTAGTGAAGGAATTGTAATAAAATTTTATTTTTTTAAGCTATAACAATATTTTTTCTATTACTAACAAATATAATGTAATATAAACTTATATAAAAAATATAACAAAAAAAACGAACAAAAAGCAAAAGTGTCGTTACAACTTTTGGTCTGAATTTTTTCCGTCTAGCCCCCTTTCGCAACGTGCGATAAGGAACTTCGTTCCAATAATAAAATTCTAAATGTCTTTAAAAAAATTGGTTAGGTATCATTTTTTTGGACGCATGGCGCAGTCGTTACAGTACCTTTGAAAGTGAATTGTGTTCAATCCACTTGCAGGAAAGATATTTACATGGCCAACAAAAATGGTTGTCAAAGTCTGGGTGTAGTTTGTGTTCATTAAAGATGTATGTTTATGAATTATCCGTGATACAGACACTTAGAAAAATAATTCTGAGGTAATTAAAACTTAGTCACGGGTTCGAATTTTGCTCGCAATAATTTGTTTCTATCGTTACGATCATTTATAACAACACGAGTGTGTTGTGATTCTATATTCTCCTTTTATATGAGTAGGTATGTATGTATTTTAATTTTGCCTTCTTTTAGGTATCATATTAGCTCAGGTTCTCGATGTAGTAACGGGATAAAACTTATACCTACTTACTACTTTTTAAATTTAATCAAGAACTCTTAAACCAAAAAATGTTCATTAAAATTCATTCAAAATCTAATCATACATGATGTGCAAATTGACGGGTCTCGTGGCGTAGTCCGTAGTGTAACCGACTTCCGTGCCCGAGGTCGTGGGTTCGATTCTCACTCAGGACAAATATTTGTGTGATGAACACAGATATTTGTACTGCGTCCGGGTGTTTTCTATCTATTATATGTATGTATTTAAAAAAAAGTAATATATGTATTATATCCGTAATCTGGTACCCATAGCACAAGCATAAGCTTAGTTTGAGACCAGAGGACGTTGTGTGAAATGTCTGTGAATATTTATTTATTATTATTAGAACTAACAAACAGATAAACAAACGAACAGACAATAATTCTAAAAGAAATAGTGTTGTGTTCAGAGACGCCCTAAATAGCCTTTTTGATATGAAACATCTAATGCCGATGGAGGGTAAAATCGGCTGTTAGCGTGGCGACGCTTTTATTCTTATCTTGCAAGTTAACGGACGATGCCCATTTTTGGGCCCAAGAAAATCAACAGTGAGCCTAAATAAATTACTTACCTAAATTCATACCATTTTTTTATTATCAGGCAATTAATATTAAAACTGTTCGTACCGGACAAAACAAAAATATAATTAATGGACACGAATTTGCTTATGTATGATATCCTATCTAAATTTCATATAAAATGTTGCTAGGAATTATTAATTTGTTATTGTTAGAAAATATCAAATCGATTTCCATTCGATTCTAATTAAAAGGAATTAATTAACAAGCAGCAAAGCTTAAAACATATAACTGTGTGATAACGTATGTGTTGAATGTATGATATCGTATATTTCGGTTACGATACAACACGCAAAGATACGTATTTATTTTTAGGAGAGTTCTAGTGCATAATAATCATCCATCCATCCATCAGCCTTTCAACGTCCACTGCTGGACATAGGCCTCCCCAAGAGAACGCCACAACGAGCGGTCCCATCATGGGGGATAATGCCGTAATCGCCACGCTTGGCAGGCGGGTTGGCGATCGCAGTAGATGTTGTCAATACTCGAGGGAGTGCTGCTGCCTACTCCTTCGGTGTTCCCTCAGTCGGCTCTTACGATTCCCGTGGGTAGAGAGGGGTGGGACAATTCTAAGGCCTGCATAATAATATAACTAACAAATAACTATCATAACTATCATATAGTTGTAATAAGTGATTTAGTTATAATACACGTACCTATGTAATATTTTTAATTAGTTGTTTTAATAATTACGCTTTTTATTTATTTTTATTATTCGATATCGATAATCGATTCCATAGTCATTAATGTGGCAACAATAATTTAATACTTCACAGGGCTGTCATGTTATCTCACACATGTCATCTGATCCATCTTTCTGGTTATACGTATTACTCTTTGGATCCATCACAACAATTGAGTTGAATTTATATTCCTCCTTAGATACTTCCCAGTATAGTAATTTATCTATGTTAGATACTTTTCTTACGATATTATACGCTAGTTTTGTTTGTACCTTGAACCAGTAGCGGCTACTTTGTGAAATATCCTACTATTTTTACTTTGGCACCATTCGCTTTGAGACAATATGTCATTATATCATTCACCATGCCAACATCGGTGGCTTTCATTACATAAAATCCGTCCACCTATTTGAAGACAGGCCTGATGCGATAGTGTATCTGAATATTACTCTAGCTAGGTTAAGTACTCTCAAATATTTGACAGACTACATTCGACGGAAAAATATTAATAGGCAACGTATTATTTTTCAAAATAGCAATGCTCCTCATCTGGATACTTTATCCAGATTAAATATAAGTGATTCACAAAGTTACCACAAAGTGAAAATGTGAGAATGTTTATCCGTGTGGTGACGGACCAAGAATACAAGTGTCACCAGCCCATTCTTCCCCACGGGTGTCGTACGAGACAACTAAGGGAAATAAGCAATTATCACCGATTGCATTGCTGGTTGTAGGGCTGGGTACCAAATGGGAATACTCACTCGCTGTCGGGCCCAAGCGGGTTGGTACCACCATCTCCTGTGAGACCGTCCATGAAGCACATCGGTGTGTTTTGGTTGTAGCAGGAGATAGCCATTAATTATTTAATTTCATATGTACCAATGTGAAATGAAATGGTGAGCAGGGGCTTGACTATATAATACTCTCGATATAGTTGAGCCCATGAGCGACGGATACCATTCACCATCAGGTGGGCCGTGGCTCGTCTGTCACCATAAGCTATAAAAAAATGTGAAATCGAAAATAACAGTCACGAGCAAGATTTGAACCTGCATCTCCTGAAATACCGTCCCAGGTGCTTTGCCAATTCAGCTATCGTGATAATGCTCGGGACTGCGAATTTCGATAAAACATTCCTTCTTATTGTAATGTAATAAAACTTATCAAAATAAGTTTTTGTTCATTATTTATTATCATATCCTAAACTTGAGATATTATTTTCTTCTTGTCTGTTCATTAGTGTGTTCATAACATGGTTGTTTTTTTTATTTATGGATAACTGTTGTGTTCTATATTTTGCTGACTAACTCACGCGGTTTAATCCGCGTTAACTTGGTTTACCTATCAATATAGCCTATGTAATTTTCTTCAATAAATAGGCTCATATTATCAACAGGATCTTTTTTTTTTCAACCCTTTTTATGTCCTACTATGAGGCACGGGTCTCCTCTCACGACGAGAGAGATTAGGCCATAGTCCACCAAGCTGGTCCAGTGCGGGTTGGCAGACTTAACAAGATATTGAAAAAACTATCAGGCATCCAGGTTTCCTCACGATATTTTCCTTTACTGAGCAGTAATAAGTGGTAAAAAAATACACATATAATTTCGAATAATATCAAAATGCCAAGAGGTGTATGTCTGTGAATCATACTTAATATTATAAATGTGAATGTAAGTTTGTTTGTTACGCTTTCACGTGAAAACTACTTAACCGATCATCATGAAACTTTGTACACATATTCTCAGAGGTATTAGAAGTAACATAGGATATCTTTTATTAAAAAAAATACGAAAAATAAAAAAAATTGTTTGTCACAAAATCTCAAAATCTAGGAACTTCAACGCCATCTAGCATTTCAGTAATGAAGTTCCAACCCTGAGTACTGTAATACCGTTGCACTGTATTACCGACAATTTCAAGGGTTGCTTTATTTATTTTTATGAAATTACTCACGGACGAAGTCGCGGGTAACAGCTGGATATAAAAAAGACCCGTTTATGCTACTTTAAATAAGTAGTATAAATAATGAGAAAATTTTTTCAATATTTTTTTTTACTTTTTACGTCATAGTTTATTTTTTTATTTCAACTACCACGTAATCTCATATCAAGTCCCGAGCGAAGCCGGGTATCATAGCTAGTAAATAGATAAAAAGGCTATCTAACGCACAAGGGTTTGTTGAAATCGGACGGGTAGTTTTTGAGACAACTGCTTCTAAACATACAAACCCTTCAGCCTTAAATAGTACTATAAGATAGGGCACAAACTGCAAACATACACGCGGTTATTGGCGCGCGTATTCTGCTTAAAATGCAGCGAACGGCCTGGGATGACTAGGTACAGGTATCTAACATTATTCAGCACAAGGCTACTACAGGATTACCCCCATTTTATTAAGGCGCGAAAAAATATTCCTAACCGCACATCCTGTTGTTTGGGGTAAAGAACAAGGAGGTAGAGTGGGGAAACCACCCACTAAATAAACTTGTCATTTGACAGCCTGTATTGGCGGACCACTGGAACTGTATGCCATTACTTCAGTAGCCTACCCGCGGCTTACTCTCAGAAACCCTCTCTTAGTAACGGATCTGCCTACCTAAGTAGGTATGGCATCACTCTAACGACGCTAGGCAGCGAGAGGTCCCCACCTACTACCGCGACGATCAATCGTGTGCTGCGCCGTTTCCTCGCCGCAGCGGCAATGGTGTCGGCACGAAGTCGCTTCCCTACTTGCGACTATGTGCAGATATCTGCCTTAGCATCCGTGACTCGACTGCACCTGCACCAGTTGGAAAGTAAGGACTCCGTGCTGTCACCTTTCCCACTCCTTCAGCATCGGCTGAAGCTCCCTATGGTCCATACTACAGGACTACCCCTACCCACATTGATAAATAAATATTCTAGCCATTCTAACTAAGTATAGACTAGTTTTCAGGATAACAACTCCCTATAAAACATAGGTAAGTAGGGAAACAACTTAGGTACAAATACGCGTCGTGGTTTCAGTCAGATTCCGAGCTATTACTGATGACTGAGATTTTCCTGATTGAAATTATTGTTCTGAACAAATAAATCATCAATGTTAAATTTTTAAATAAATTCAATTTAAGGCATATTATAACCTCACTTTTATAAAATGAAAAACACGAGTTTCTCTTAAACTCGGGTACTGAAATGAAAACTGTTTATAGATTATGAAACTAGACTATTTTTCCTATTAGATAGATGAGAAATCAAGAAGGCTCGTGGATTTTTGTATTGGGACTAATGGCCTAACAAAATTGGCTTTCTCCTTTGACACACTTCCCGGTTTCCGATTGAGCTCAAATTTTACATGCATATGTATATCGCGTGACAATGCAATAATATGATGACATGAAGCTGATCTGATGATGGAGCTGGAAGGTGGACATAAGAATTCTATAATAGAACGGCAGAACCCTATCGAGTTCGGATTGTTTGATTCATCTTGACGAGTACTTTGTCTTTAGATGGTATCCAGGGTCTGATGATGGAGCTAGAAGGTGGACACAGGAACTCCAAGATAAAACGACATAATCCAATCGAGTTTGGACTCGTTTTATTCATCTTGATGAGTACTTTGTCTTCAGATGGAATCCATGGTCTGATGATGGAGCTGGAAAGTGCCCATGGGTACACGGTACCTAATTAAATATGACAACCCATCGATTTAAGGCTAGTTTGAGTTATCTTGAATAGTGCCATAATCCGAGATGATATCCAGGGCCTGATGATAATGATTTATGTCCATTTCCCTTATATTACACATGTCATCATATAATACAAGCACAAATTGAAAAAGTTATGATTACTATTATTTCTATAAAATAATTTCAATGTTTTCACATCTGGCAGACGTCCCGTGACGTCTGTTTTTTTTTTGTTAAGACAGGAAAAAAAATTCCTAACCGCATACTGCGTGGTAGTGTGGGGCCCTCACCTACTAAAGAAAGCCGCCGTGTGCCGTCTCTCCGCCTTTATTGGCGGGCCACTGGAACTATGTTACATTCCTTCGGTGGCATCTATTGACAATCCTAGATGTATTTTCTCTTCACCCAAAATCTATAATTGTAGTGGTTTATATTTCATAACCAACAATAAATAAAAGCTATCGGCTCACTCCAGATCAGTGACAAAATCCTTTTTTTACTACAAACTTGGCAAACAAACGCACGCATGCAACGCAGGCGGACGTTGTTCAGGCGTTAGAAAAGGTTTGGAGTTGGAAGTAGATACGAAGAGGGAATTAGGAGCTCCAGCCTCCTTCAGTGATTTACACTGTAATATTATAAATAATTTTATGTAATAAAATAAAACGAAACTTAAAATATAACTGACTCATAAAGACTTAAAACTAAATATTATCATCATTCTATTCAACAACGCCGCTGTTCTGTTTTATTTTCATGCTGTTGATATTTTCAGCTTGTTCGATGGTGTCGGGCAGCTTCGTGGCTAGGGTTTCGGGAGTCAAGAGCATAAGCATTCCGGCGATGCCTGACATCGTACCAAACACCAAGTACGGTAGGGCTTCCATATATGCCATCTGAAATTTCAATATTTTTCTTAGCACGAAATGCAAAAATGTGAAATCGAAGAAAGGACGAAGAGAAGGATTTAAACCTGCATCTCCTGGAATACCGTCCCAGGGGCTTTGCCAATTCCAGGCATCGTGACAATTGCTCGGTACTGTGCATTTCGATAACACATTCCTTCTTAATGTTTTGGGTGGTATCTTGGTTCCTGCTTGTGACTGTTATTTTTGATTTCACATTTTTGCACTATGTATTTATCCAATACGTGTGTTTTCTTGAGGAATTGGTATGGATTTGAGATAATTAAAATGTTAAGTTATGCAATCATGACCACCTCCATAGAACTGATTATAAGAGGTTTGATGCACTTTGCATCAATGCTTGATCAATCCCTCTTAGTCTAGTTTAACGGTTCTTGTTGAGAGACTGTCTTACGCCTAAGCTTTGGATGATTATTTTTGGATTAAACCTCTAAGTTGCTTCTATAATCACTAGGCCAGGCCTGGAATATGGCCTAAAATATTGTTTCGGTACTTAGTGAGGTATATTTCATTTTCTCTTTTGCGTATAGTAAGGTGAACCTTGAAAGTGGGTTATATTTATGTATGGATTATGTCTCCAACATTGCTATATCTCTCGGGGGTCTCATCTATTAAGACAGCTAAATGAACCAACAATCGAAAAAATACAGTACTGACCAACAAAGGCGTCTGAGGGGCGATGATAGCTCCGATCCTGCCAGCCATTGAGCAGATCCCGAGTAGAGAGTGCCTTGCTTGCGTCGGGAACAGTTCTCCGGTGTAGATGTATATACTACTAAACGCCATGCTAATGAACAGCTTCCCTAGTAAGTTCAGCGTCGTCTGCAGCCAGGACAATGCTGGAAAATGAACAAGTAAAAAATCAATTATAGCTTTTAAAATCTTATTGGCTGAAACCATCTCTAAATATCGCCATAGTATATGAATTTTTGTTTATATATTCTATATTATATTAAGTAAGTAGGTACTACTTAATATAGGGTTAGGTGCAAGCGGCAATCGAAGAGTATATTATACGCGGCAGCAGCTATCAGCTGAGTAACGGCGGGTGGTAAAAGTGCTCGACGGGTTGTTAAGTGCGTGAGAATTTTTTAATCTACATTATGTACGAAAGAGACCCGTTATGACAACTAAATACATCGCTCCTATCTCATCTATACCTACTATTATAAAACTGTAACAGAGCTGTGTCTGTACATTCAAGATAATTGAGAAAAAAATGACTGAAATGCTCGAACGAGTCATCGAAAATTTGACTCAACGGATGGACCATCTGCGACGTAGCAAAGGCCAACATTTGATAGACATAATCTTCAAAAATTAAATGACATAGAATGTGCTTTAAAATGATAATAAACATTCTCCATTAAATTTGAATTTTCTGTTTTTTTTCTCTAAAAAAGTAGAGAACCTCGAAATGGATCACCTCTTATAAATATTAATTAAATAGACAACTTACATCCAGGCACGAACGGCAGAGATATCAGAGCTACAGCACAGATCAAGAACGCCGACATGATGGAATATTTCCTTCCAAAACGATCTAGTACAATAGTACTTAGGCAATATCCAGGAATTTCCACGAGACACGTAAGAATATAGTTCACATACTTATTGCCCGCTAAAGACACGGAATTAATGGAGATACCGTAGTAGACGAAAGTTAAAGTGACCCACCAAAATGCACAAACGCACAATCTAAACATTATAGTCTTTGATCTAACGATTTGCAAGAACAGAGAAGTCTTTTCTACTTCTTCCGCTTGTAAAGACTTCTTTTCTTCTATTTCAATGCTATCTTCTGTCAATATTTTCATCGATTCGGGAGATAACTTCTTGTTATTTATTTCTGCGACTCTGAAAATTATTTTTGTAGCTTCTTTCTTTCTTCCTTTGCTCAGCAACCACCGGACACTTTCGGCGATAAGCCAGTAGTAAGAGATGAAGAGGATGGAAGGTGCGTATATAATGACAGTATACAGCCTCCAATAAGGAGCGGCCCAGGCCACCAACGCGGAGATCACTTGGCCCAGCGCGAATGCACATGATATCAGATTGCCGCCGAGAACTCGCTTTGAAACACCGACCATCTCGAGCGCTGTGAAAAGCAAATTATCTATGTTATTATATTACTACATCACACTTCACAGTTGGAGATGATAATGTGAACTAGTTAGCTTCTGACTATCACTTGTTTCACAGTTTGAGTTAACAACTCCATATATTATGCTATAGACTCAAAACGACGATTACTTCATGTAAGGTGTCAGTATGGTGTGATTTGTAACAACCTGAAGCACTGACGCAATGGATACCTATATTATTTTCTGAGAGTTGGTAGACCAATTTCGATCAAGACGTATATTTTAGCACAGACTAGCCAATATTAATATAGAACAAATTATTTGTTAAAGTGGAAAAAGAAAGGTTTACTGCGAGCGGAATTCGAACCTGCGTCTTTTGATGGCGCAATTTTTAAATATTTTCATTAAGCGGTGGCTTAGCGGTCTAGAGCACTTCCCTGGATTAAAAAAAATCCGACAGATGGCGCAGGCGTCACCCAAAGACGTTAAGTATGAATGTGTTATCGAAATTAGCAGTCAGGAGCAATTGCCACGATGGCTGAATTGGCAAAGCATCTGGACGGTATCCAGGAGATGCAAGTTCAAATCCTGCTCGTGATTGTTATTTTAGATTTCACATTTTTCACTTTGTGTTTAATGTATAGTGCTAAGCATGTCAAATGCTAAAATATCTAAATATTTATAGGGTCTGCGTCATTATTAGGTAAAATCTTAATTGTAAAATTAAGTTTACCTGGTCGGTATAATGTATGAAAATACTTCCGACAGATGGCGCAGGCATCACCCAAAGACGTTAAGTATGAATGTGTTATCGAAATTAGCAGTCAGGAGCAATTGTCACGATGGCTGAATTGGCAAAGCATCTGGACGGTATCCAGGAGATGCAGGTTCAAATCCTGCTCGTGATCGTTATTTTCGATTTCACATTGTGTTTAATGTATAGTGCCAAGCATGTCAAATGCTAAAAATATATATAAAAATATCTAAATATTATAAACATTTTACTGGTTTGACACGGAACTCAAACCTTAGACCTTACGATCCTTCGTCGCATACACGACAGCTACATCGCCTAGGCATGTACGTATCCCAGGAAAGAACATACTCGTACTAACTTTTTAATTCACACTTTACGGAGATAAAATATATGAATGACGGTTTGTCAAGTCCAAGTTCTCCAATTTTGTTGACAATCGTCATAAAATAAAGCAGAAATAATATTTTTGAAATATCCTACATTGGCAAACCTGCGTGTTCATGAAGTTAAACCAAACTTTTCAATGCAGCAACACCTGATCACTCGTGCATTGCCAACGGCAGAGAAAGATTCAGAATATAGATGATTAAGAGGAAATGAAGAAAGAGAGAGAGTGAATGAGGATATGGAGAATAAAGATGATAGAGCAGCAATCAACAAGGGGCTCTGGCCTCCGCTATTTCCACTCGCCTATAAAAATGGAACAATTGGGATATTTGTGAATACAGTGGCATTTCTCCAATCTAGTTGGCTTACGGCGTACCGGTGGTAACAGCGGAGCAGGGGGTGCGAAGAATCTCCGGTCGCGGATAGGCTACCATAAACAACGACCTCTGGCCCTGGTAACGCACAACGTTCGGACACTTCGGACCGACGAGAGAATCACCGAGCTGGAAAAGGAATTGAGCAAGATCCACTGGGACATTATAGGGTTGTCAGAAGTCCGAAGAGAGGGTGAGGGCACGACAATCCTCCAGTCCGGGAACTTGCACTTCCACCGGGAGGGCGACCACCAGTCCCAAGGGGGTGTCGGGTTTATCGTTCGCAGGTCTCTCGTAGGCAACGTGGAGAGGATTGAAAGTGTGTCGAGTAGGGTAGCGTAACCAAACGGTATTCGTTGAAGGTCATACAGGTTTACGCACCGACCTCGACACACTCCGATGACGAGGTGGTGGCCCTATATGAGGACATCTCGAAGGCCATCCACTTGTCTAAAACCTATTTCACGGTGGTTATGGGAGACTTTAACGCGAAACTAGGCAAAAGGACGGACGATGAGCTGAAGGTGGGGCACAATGGATTTGGGCAGAGGAACCACAGGGGCCTGATGCTGGCTGATTTTCTGGAGAAGGAAGGCCTCTTCATGATAAATTCCTTCTTCAGGAAGCAGCCCCAGCGAAAATGGACCTGGATTAGCCCTGATGGTTCAGTGAAAAACGAGATTGACTTCATCCTGTCGGACAAACGATATTCAATGATGTCTCAGTGATCAGCAGGATTAAAACTGGGAGTGATCACCGACTAGTCAGGGGCATCTTGAATATTAGAACAAAAGTCGAGAGGTCGCGTTTGATGAAGTCTACGCTCCGACCAACACCTGCCCAATACCAGAACCCCGAGAGCTTTCAGCTCGAACTACAAAATCGCCATCAAGGTCTAGATGAGTGTGAATCAGCGAGCGATATGAACAGCAGGTTCGTGCAAACTGTCGACGCGGTCGGGTCGACTTACTTCAAGGCCCGTCGCGTCAGTAGGAATCGTAAACTCTCGGACCATACTCTCAAACTCATGGAGAGGAGAAAAGAAATGATAGTCAAGTCCTCAGCCGATTGGTCCTGCCTAAGGCGGTTAAACAGACAGATCTCCAAGGCTGTGCGGCAGGATATTCGCCAATTTAATACTACCCGTATTAAAGAGGCGATAGAGCGGAACCAAGGCTCGAAAGTGTTCGCAAGAGATCTGTCTGTTGGCCAAAGTCAGTTGACTAAACTGAGGACCTACAACGGCACTATCATTTCTTCTCGAGATGAGATCTTGGGAGAGGTCCAGCAGTTCTATGGACAGTTGTACAGATCCCAGAGCCCTGCTGTTGGCTTGGTCCAAGACTCCAGATCCAAGCTAACTCGGCACTTTACCGAAGATATCCCGGACTTCAGCCTGTACGAGATCAGAATGGCTCTCAAACAACTAAAGAACGGAAAGGCACCGGGAGACGACGGAATCACCACAGAGCTTCTGAGAGCAGGCGGAAAGCTGGTCTTAAAAGCTTTTCAGAGGCTGTTCAATTCCGTCGTTCTCGGGGGCGACGTTCCAGAGTCGTGGACCAGAAGCGTGGTGGTGCTGTTCTTCAAGAAAGGTAACAGAACCCTCTTGAAGAACTATAGACCCATCTCGCTCTTGAGCCACGTCTATAAGTTGTTTTCGAGGGTCATTACAAATCGACTCACGTGCAGGCTTGACGACTTCCAGCCTCCCGAACAAGCCGGTTTCCGAAAAGGCTATAGTACCATAGACCACATATTTATGTGTATATGTGTATGTGCCAAATTGACAATCGGTACATCGAAGTGCTGAAGTGCTTGTATAGAAACGCCACCATGTCAGTCCGTGTTCAGGACAGGAGTACGGGACCGATCCAACTGCAGAGAGGTGTTAGACAGGGAGACGTTATGTCCCCGAAACTCTTCACCGCTGCATTGGAAGATGTCTTCAAGCTCTTGGACTGGACCGGATTCAGCATCAACATCAATGGCGAATACATCACTCACCTTCGATATGCCGACGACATCGTGGTCATGGCAGAATCTCTGGAGGACCTTGGCACCATGCTCAATGATCTCAGCAGGGTTTCCCGACTAGTGGGTCTCAAAATGAACATGGACAAGACGAAAGTCATGTCTAATGTCCATGTCATTTCAGCACCGGTCCTAGTCGGGAGTGCGCTTCTCGAAGTTGTCGACCATTATGTCTACTTGGGACAAACAGTCCAGTTAGGTAGGCACAACTTCGAGAAAGAGGTCAATCGACGAATCCAACTCGGCTGGGCAGCGTTCGGGAAGCTAAGGAAGATCTTCTCGTCCAATATTCCGCAGTGTCTGAAAACGAAGGTCTACGACCAGTGTGTGTTACCAGTGATGACATACGGAACAGAGACGTGGTCTCTGAATGTTGGCCTCATATCAAGGCTCAAAGTCGCTCAGCGGGCCATGGAGTGGGCTATGCTTGGTATTACTTGGCCCTACGTGATCGAATCCGTAATACGGAGATCCGTAGGAGAACGAGAGTGACCGACATAGCCCGCCGGGTTGCCATGCTGAAGTGGCAATGGGCAGGCCACATCGCTCGACGAACCGATAACCGTTGGCGACGAAAGGTTCTCGAGTGGCGACCACGTATCAGACGACGCAGCGTAGGACGGCCCCCCACCAGATGGACCGATGATCTGGTCAAAGCTGCGGGGAGCCGTTGGATGCGGTCGGCACAGGACCGCTCGTTGTGGCGTTCTCTTGGGGAGGCCTATGTCCAGCAGTGGACGTTAAAAGGCTGATGGATGGATGGATGGATAGTTGGCTTTCTGCTGAAGCAAAGTTCTACCATTTCAAAAATGTACATTTTTTACTCACCCAAAATAAAGCTAGTGGTATATATACCACCTCCAACGAGCGCTTCAAGTAGCTCCAAAGTCAGGTAGATGATGTAAGAGTTGGAGAACGCTCGCAGAGTGCCCACTATGGCAGGTGCTGTTGCTGTAAGGACCAGAGCTATGCGCCGGCCGTAA
The DNA here is from genome assembly GCA_948253155.1 of Leucoma salicis. Classification (NCBI taxonomy): domain Eukaryota; kingdom Metazoa; phylum Arthropoda; class Insecta; order Lepidoptera; family Erebidae; genus Leucoma; species Leucoma salicis. The sequence continues at coordinate 25,940,665 of OX411815.1, read as the reverse complement.
CTGGAATTTATAATCAAATCATTAGCTTTATTAAATTATATTTTAAATATTTCATAGCCTATGGTAGCGCAGTTGAATTAGCTATCTGCTGCTTCGTACCTAATAAGTAATCTCTTCTTCTTAAAGAGTTACTATTGGCCTTGACTAGTCCTGACTTGCCTACCCGCGTGGTTAGGCACATTTTGTAAGCCAGCAGTGTGGTTAGATGCATTTGTTAAGTTATAACAGAAATTTAAGTAAAAATGGGACTTTCATAAACTAATACTGGTGGTCGAGCTGGGTACTAATTGGTAATCCAACTTGTTCTCGGGCCCCAGCGGATCGCTATTACCGTCATCTGTGTATCCGAGCATGAAAAACCTCGGTTTGTTTTGTAGCGCTAGATAGTCGTTCATTTATTCATTCCTCATTAGTGAAATGATGAGCAGCGGCTCGGTGGCAATCTTAGTATCGTTGAATCAATGAGCAGTGGGTACGACTTACCATCGTGTGGGTGGTTTTTCTGCCAACGAAAGTAATGAAAAGCCTATTATGGAAGACGTAAAAGTACTCACTTATCTGACACAAACGCTGTGACCGCTAACGAGGCGAATACACCAGCGCTGTGCACTGTGCCCACCAGAGTACGCTTCCACTCTTCACACGCCAGGTCGAACTGAAACCAATATATTGAAAATTTTTGAGTCCATCGTCTACAGAGCACTCGAGCAAAAAGAAAGGTACCTAAATCGAAGTACTGAACAGAAATATTTGCATGAAAAAAAGACAACAAATCTAAAAAAAACATTTTGGTCATAATTTAGCATTTGACATGCTCAGCTACTTTGAAGAATAAATTAATTATGAAATTGGAAAAAGAGAGCTTTATTGCGAGCAAGATTCGAACCTGCGTCCCATCCAATCAGGGGAAGTGCTCTAGACCGCTAAGCCATCGCAGTCACCCGGCAACTCCAAATCTCCACTTCACTGTTTCTGTCCTGCGTCTTTTTAAATACGTAGACGAACCAAACGCCCTCTTTATTCTCCGCTTATTATCCTTCTTCTTCACCTTATACCCCTTTCCTTAAAGATGGCTATGCACGAGTGATGTGTATGTTGTTGCTAACGTCTATAGGCTACGGTAACCGCTTGCCATGTGGGCCTTATGCTTATTTTCCATCAACGTACTATATAAAAAGAAACAAAAACAAAAAATATCCACCAAGCCATGGACTACAAATATAGACAAAAACTGGTAATTACACTCGTAGTTGATATCGTGATTAATAAAGGTCGTAACATATTTTGTGTTCAACAAGCACTGACGATCATAATGACTCGCATATGTAATCCCTATTCGATATTATAGATGTGTTATGATATGATAAATAACCAAAATATTGTCGCATTTGTTCTTTGATGGTAAAAAAGTGATTACATGGTACACTAGCCATCAGTCTCCATCATTTGTAGTCATTAAAGAATCTTGCTGCATAGCTTAATATCAATAGTTCGTGCTGAGAGTTATGAGCTCAATGTTCAGTCTTATAATCAGGTATAGTATTAATTATCTAGTCTGTTAGTCTGTCGGTCTACTAGATCTTCCTTATTCCTTTATCAAATTGCAATGATCTACAACGTACTTTTAAAGCTTACCGTGCCGGCTAATGACGAAAAATAGACCTAATAAGTGGTATTCTTAATACCACAAGCACGTCAGGATTGTCAGAATAATTAATCATTAGTGTTAATACGTTATATAAAGAGAAAATAAATTATATAATAAATGCAATAAGATTATATTTGTAGCGACAGACAATATACGCCATCAAACAATCTTAATCAAGGCGTTTCGTATATAATGCAAGTCGTAAAATATACAGAGTTTCTTAAACTCCATCCTCCTCTCCAAGAAACTAAGACTCTCCAAGAACTCCAGGAATTTATGAAACCTGTTACGAATTTCAATCCGTCCGGCCGGTTTGCTTAGTTTTAGGTTAAATAAAAATTAGGCATTGATTAATGCACAGATTTGTTATCAAACGCTTGAAACCATCTAACTTTCACCCGTCTCAAGTTAAGTACTTTTACTCAAACGGGATTTCTACGTTACTTATTTTCATAGCTTTTCCTATATCAGCGGTTCTAATTGATAGTTAGCACGTAGGAAGAACACTCGCTGGAACGAGCTCTCATTTGAGATTAAATTTATTGTATTTAAAGGAAGCTAGATGTGAACATTCTACTTGACTTCAATATGCTATTGAAATTAGAAGAATTTCACACGTAACTTCAGCTTAGATTCCGTTAGTAAAACATGGGGATGTCGTGCTGCATGTCACGTGACAATTATTTAAGGGTCTAGGGGGTCACTAGTCAATCAATCATAATTACAAAAAGGTACAAAATCATATTTTGCAATCTCTAACAAGCCTTCGAAACTAGACATCAAGAGATAGGGTAATCTTATTGATTATATTGTAATCAAGACCACATAAGTTCTTAGCATAAGGAGGAATCTTACACCAGGCAAATAAATGGTGGTTGTATACTATTCTTCTCTGATACGTTTTATTATGCGCAAATTGTATTACTCGCAACACTTAGATACTTCTTGAAGAAATTTAAACAAATTTATATATTTGAAAAAGTCAACAGGGTGTTAATTTGAGTTTGGTTAGCACAATTGAGTTTATGAATACACAATGTTATTTCATATTCAGCAGATAAATCAGTTCTACTGGGAGTTCGGCATAAGGTCTCCGCCCACGAGGCAGAAGAATATCCGTAAAAGAGAAAAAAAAAGTGAGAAAAAAGGTATACGTAATATGACATACAATCGATATACGCATATGAAATGTGTTTAGATTGACCATTACGAGTAACACTCAAGGTTGCAGAAGATTCCGCTAAAGGTGATTATTTTTTCTGTTTTCACAAGACTACCTAATTGACAACTGTCAAGACAATGTGTCAAGAAATCTTTACTTTGGAACATCGGCAATGAATCTGCAACAAACTTTTTGCTTAGTGTGTACGTGTGTGTTGGGTATACTGGACTTTAATACTTACGTAGTAATGAAACGATTAAAATAAAACGCCACCGTCGCATCTAGATGATAAGATATTGTTTGTCCTTTGTCGAAATACATTCGCTCAATAGATATATATTTGAAAATAGCAAAACGTTTCGGTACTTTATGGCTATTTTTCAAAGACAACATCCTGTAGGTACTAAGGAATAATCTTTGTATAGCGGAGGACTTTACAAACACACACTTTATGGATAAAAAGTACATCCAGACTCAGAACAATCATTTGTGCATCGCACAGAGAGTCCTGTGTGGGAATTAAACCCACAGCACTCGGGCAGGAGGCTGGTATCTAAACTACTCCGCCATCTGCTTAAAACTATCATAATGGTTTTCTATCACCTCAGGTCCAACAGAAAGGAAACAATGGTTACTCACAGCAGCTACGATCGTATCATTATTCTCATACACCCAGGCATTGCAGGCCTTGGTCTCGTTGGCCAAGAAGCTGTCAGCCGCGCATTTATCCCCATCGGGCTGTAGCCGCTCGCAACGGCTCCCGGAGTCCGGCAGTGCCCAAACGCCCCAAGCACCTGGGTTGAATTGAAAAGGTTCGGATTCGCATTCTGGTACTTGACACCTGAAAACAAGCCGAAATTCTTGGTTAAGATATCTTAATAGTAAAATCAAGTGCTGAAAAGGCAATGGTGTGGAGTTCGATCCATCCGAGGTCCAGAGCTCGCAAGGCTACAACTCAGACTTTTCTAAACATTTTGATATGATGTGTATGTATGTGAATGTATCCATCCATCCATCCATCAGCCTTTCGAAGTCCACTGCTGGACATAGGCCTCCCCAAGAGAACGCCACAACATGTGTTTCGCTCATATGGGGGATAGTGCCGTAATCGCCACGCTTGGCAGGCGGGTTGGCGATCGCAGTTGATGTTGTTAATACTCGAGGGAGTGCTGCTGCCCACTCCCCTCGGTATTCCCTCAGTTGGCTCTTACGACTCCCATGGGTGGAGAGGGGTGGGACAATTCTAAAGCCGGCCCCACACGGCCAGTATTTTATGTTATTAAACAATAAAAAGTAATATTATAAAATATGTAAATATGAGTTTGTTTGTTATGCTTGTATGCTGTAACTACAGAACTGATCATCGTGAATGTATATATTTACAAATTGTCACAACTCATTGAAAAAAAATACATTGCCGCGTAATCTGCATGCCTGAAAGATTTTCTCGATGGCTTGTAAAGTCTGCACTGGTCCAGCAACTCCTGAATCTCTTTTCATATGTCCAATTGTGTGACAGTAATGGGTTAAGAAAAATATATATCTAATACGAGTAGTATTGTTGATATTTATATGACATTCTATCGTAACAGAAAATCTGTAATAAAAGAGTCGCTAAAAAAAAACTTGAGCCGTCACTGGACGTCTCGTAGATGTGAAAATATCGATTTTCATTCTTTCTTCAAATATTGTTTGAGTCTTATATAATTCTTGGCTTACTCGTTATTCATGGAAGTGCTCTAAGCCACTGAGCTATCGTACAGATCTTTCGATCATCCAAATCTCCTTATCACATTTGTCTTTACTTCCCCGGATTGGAAAAGACACGGGTTCGTTCCCCGCTCGTACAAAAAGTCTCTTTTTTCATATTCACAAATAATTTGTACCTACTTTAACAAGTGGCGGAGCATGTCAAATGCTAAAAAATATTGATCAAAAACGAATTAAAACTGTTATCGGTTTATTGATTATACTTACTAGTTAGATGCTTTTGTCAACAGATGGGTTTAACTATTATTAAATAAATTGGCGTGGCAATGTCACTACGCTAACAGCCGGTTTTACCCTCCCTCCGCATTAGATGTTTTCACATAAATAAAGTAAAAATATAATGTGGTTAATTGCAGACGTCACAAACATGGACGCCTTGTCATGTTTGTAACACCAAACGATACAATGCATGCGAACGTATATTATAAATGGTCCCTTAGTAGCACACAGCACACAAGTGCAAATATTTATGACACTATTATATGTAATATCTTGTAGATACTAACGAGCTATATCAATTTTAATGGCTCTATTGTACGCTAATTTGTTTTTTCCGACTTGCGCGAATGGGACGACTTTTATATGCGTCTTATATTGTACTTGAATAACCAAGTTTTCGGTTGTTCAGAATGTTTGATACCACATTGATATGTGGTTGAACTGCATGACGGTGAATCGTAAACAGTAAAAATATAAAGTGTTTGATATCTCAGCAGAGGTTTCTGCTATGATATTTACTTGGATTTGACGTGGAAAGTATATTACTGATGTCTTGGAGTTGCATTGAGAGTTCAATCAAAGATAAACTGAGCATGTATAACTGTTCTCTAGTGACGAAGATTTGGTAAATGATAAGTTCTGTAGCAGAATAATATAATGTAAGAGGAAATATCACCAAATTATAATCCATCCATCCATCCATCAGCCTTTTAAAGTCCACTGCTGGATATGTCCAGGCCTCCACAGGAATGGGGGATAGTGCCGTAATTGCCATGCTTGGCAGGCGGGTTGGCGATCGCAGTGGATGTTGTTAATACTCGAAGGAGTGCTGCTGCCCACTCCCCCACACTACCCTGTTCGTAGTCCAGATCGACGAAATGTGCCGTTACATTTTTTCCCACCTTAACGACAAAAAAATAATAAAAAAGGCATACGAGGTACCTGGGGTTAAATAGGTGCATTTAGATTTGTCTGAAATAAAATAAAATATTGCATATTATCGATGAACTACATGGAGACCACGGAGACTAATCTTAGTACATCAACTCAATCTATTTTACATAAGGAATTGTGGAGTTCTTTACCCATTTAAATAATTACATAATCCTTTAAAGGAGCTACGTAGGTCAGTGATGTGAATCTCTTTAACGTACGCAACAGAATCGCATCAAGCGCCACTTCAGGATGTGCTTGTTACCGATACAATAAGTGCCTATTTGTTCTCAAACTATCACTTCACTCGATCCTGTCCGCAACTCATACCACGTGTACTTCAGAATATAACTGTGTCACACTACACGAGGGCACACCAATGATCTCTTAGGTATTTTAAGGATAATTAATGATACTCCGTTTATATAAAGATAAATTTTAGTCACTTATGAAGGGCCTCGTGGCGTAGTCGGTAGTGTAACCGACTTCCGTGCACGAGGTCGTGGGTTCGATTCCCACTCAGGACAATTATTTGTGTGATGAACACAGATATTTGTACTGCGTCTGGGTGTTTTCTATCTATTATATGTATGTATTTACAAAAAAAAAAGTAGTATATGTATTATATCCGAAATCTGGTACCCATAGCACAAGCGTTAAGCTTAGTTTGGGACCAGAGGACGTTGTGTGAAAAAATGTCCGCGAATATTTATATTATTTATATTTTATACTATCACTACACAATCGATTAATATAAAACCTCTACAATATCCCCCTTTTAAAAAACAAAAAAAACATATTTAAACAAAAAACAAAGCATCACGCCTGCCCCGCAGGGGTAGGCAGAGATGTATTACACACCCACGACTCACCAGCTATGATTAAGTCTTACGTAATAGGGGGCGAGCCTATTGACGTCTACCGGGCGCATTTCCAAACTCGCATCGTCGCATACAATACCGCTACACCACCGAGGCAGTTAAATATTTAAATATAGAAATATATGTATCTAATAAATTCATTTTTAAAACTTAGTTATAAAAATATAAAGATGATAATGCAATACAATTCTCAAGGTCTAAGTATCAAAGGTATAATAAACAGAGTAGGTATATGATGACATTTATTAGTAACTAGCCTTTGCTCGCGGCTTCGCCGCAGCCAAAAGCTAGTTTTTAGGTAATATCTCAGGTTCCCAATATAGTAGTGGGATAAAATATATACTTATTGTTAAGTCTAATCAAGAGCTATCAAATAAAAAAATTTGCACCAAAATCCGTTTAGTAGTTTTTGCGTGATGCGCGAACAAACAAACAGACAAAAACAGACGCATATATAGCCTATTACAGTATTTTTTTCTCAAATATCTTAAATGTACAGACATAGCTGTGTTACAGTTTTATAATAGTATACTTACTTACTTACTTACTTATCATCACGCCATTCCCTTGCAGGGTAGGCAGAGAGAACAGAGTGCCAAGAGGCTCTATTCTTGCATACATCTCTCGCTTCCTTAACATTCATAACTCTCTTCATACACGCTCGCCGGTTTTGGAGACTCCTGACTCCACCTTCCTTCAATACATGACCAATTTGGTCTAGGTAGCTAAGTTTCGGTCTCCCCCTGTACCTACATCCTTCCACTTTCGCATTGTAAATCTTCTTAGCCAGTTGCTCGTCCGCCATTCTTTCCACATGTCCGAACCATCGGAGCATTCCCTTTCGCATCTTTACACCAATATTCTCTTTCATACCTACTCGCTCTCTTACGTCATTGTTACGAATGCGGTCAGTCAGCCTCACTCCACAGATTCTCCGCAGAGATCGCATTTCGACCGCATTTATTTTACTCTCATGCTCCTTTTTACATACCCAACTCTCACTTCCATATAATAACGTTGGGACAAGCACTGCGTTGTGTATTGCGACACGTGCCTTCTGGCTGAGGTGGTGGCTGCCGAGAAGTTGTCCCAATGCTCCGTTCACTCTATTGCCCGCATTCACTCTTCTTTCTACATCAGTGGTGTACCTTCCATCCCGATTGAATCCACATCCAAGATATACAAATTCATCCACTTGTTCTAGCACACCATTTCCTATTGCTACTCTAACATCTGTTCTGGCTTCTTCTCTTTCAAAAACCATTACTTTGGTTTTGCTCACATTCACACGTAGGCCCCTTTTCTTATAATCTTCTGCCATTACGTCGACTAGGGTTTGCAGGTCAGTCGCAGACTGCGCTATTAGGACCGCATCGTCTGCATATAGCATTGAGTTAACCACTGAGTCGCCCATCTGAACTCCCACATTCATTTCATTCAACCTTTGTAGACATTTATCCAGATATATGATAAACAGTCTGGCTGATAGAACGCAGCCCTGTTAAACGCCGATATTGACATCAAACCAGGGTGACATACCATCATCCAGCCACACACAACCTCTGCAGCCCATGTAGTTGGACTGCACCGCTTGCAGCAGCCTACCGTTAATACCATACTCCGGCAAAATGTCCCAAAGTTTCTTTCGTAGAACAGTGTCAAATGCTTTCTCCAAATCCACAAAACTGCAGAAAACCCTCTGGCCTACAGCCAGATGCTTCTCCACAATGTTGCGCAGAGAAAACACTTGATCCATGCGTCCTCGTCCACACCTGAAACCTCCTTGTGCCTCACACAAAAATTCATCAGACACCATCCTCATTCTCCTTTCAATAATCTTACCATACACTTTTGCTGCCAAACTGGTCAAGCTTATGGCCCTTTAGTTTGCACAATCATAACTTGAACCCTTGTTATTAAACAAGGGCACGATGACTGCGCTTCTCCAGTCCTTGGGAACCATTCCTGAGCTCCAACATAAATTGAGAAGCATCAATGGATTCCCAGATACATGAGCCTCCAAGCTTGATCATCTCAGCAGACACCATATCAATACCTGCTGCCTTACCATTTTTCAAACTTCTAATCGCCCATTCAACTTCATCCATACTAATGTCATCAGAGGATGCCGGTACCGAATGCTGATCTGTTAGACCACATGTGGCACCAGCATCACCCTGAACATCCGCATACATATCTCCAAATTATTCACTCCATCGGCTTAACACATCTTGTGTTTGCGTAAGAATGTCTCCACCTTTAGACATTATTTTATTCATTCTGAAAGCTGACCAACCACTCCGAGATTTCTTCACTTCCCTCCAGAAAAGTTTGGTGTTGCTCTCAAAGTTTTTGGTCAGCCTTTCTTCTGCAATCATATTTGCTTTATCACGCTTCTCTTTCACTAAGGCTTTGGTGTCATTCTTACGTTGCCGGTATATTTCTTTCTTCTGTTCTTTCATACTTGCACTCAGGTTCAAAGAAGATACATAGTCCAGCCACGCTTTCTTCTTCTGGTCGGAAGCTGCTACTTCCGTATCCCACCATGCATCACCTTTCACTTTCCTATGCTTCTTTGGGCATCACGCGTTCACTAGCTTCTGCCAAATCCAGAACTTCCCTAACATTATCCCAGAACTTCTCTAGATCCGATGCCACTGAAGAGCCTACGGGAGCATAAGCTGCGACCATGAAGACCCTGGTGACACCTAGTTTTATTCGGACCCATAGAAATCTGGGATCAAACATTCCGTAGTCTTTCACACCTGAAGCCAAGCGAGCGGCCAGCAACACCCCCACTCCCATGCTGGCCCGATCGCTCTGCGGTACACCAGACCACAGAGCTAACCCGCCACCAGGAAGATCACAGGCGTCACTACCCTTTCGCTTGGTCTCTGTAACACAGAGCACATCAAGCTTTCTGTCCGACATGACAGTTACCAGCTCGTGTAACTTACCTTCCCCACCACCTCTTACATTCCACTTGCCTACTCGACACTCTGCTCCCCTCGACTCGCCAAACTGGGCAAGGCGTGATGGGTGGCGGCCCCCGTCGCTGCATATGCCATTGTTTGTACCGATGGGGGCGGGTCGGTACGCGTTGCCTCTGAGGCACGCTCTAACACGCACTGCGGTACGCATTCGAGCTGGATTGCAGCCTGTGGATTACAGGCTGGCAGGGATCGCGACGAGCACGCTCCGGACTATGATCACCCGCTCCGGACTATGATTATTAATAATATAGTAGTATATATAGACAATAATCGAGTTGAATATTATTTTTGTAACAGGTGCATGGTTGAGAACTGTATAAGAAGGCCAACTTCTTTCTATACTGCGAAAAGAACCGTGTAAGGAGGCTTCAAAGACTTGCGTCCACTGTCATCTTTGATGAAAACACTCTACTTTATCTAAATCAGGATGTACAAAAAATTATTTGGAATTTCCATGTGATTAAGGTACTACTGGTTTCATTGCTCGAATCTTTTCTCTAATTTGTTCTACTGGGCTATGGAGATTGCGAACGATCTACTGTAAGAGCGTCGTAGAAATCGCGACCCAATGTAAGCTCTGCTGCTGTAATACCAGTGTCACTCCTACCAGCCGCGCGCAGCCCTAACAGAACAGTAGGTAGCTCCTCTATCCATGACTGTATATTATATACATTAGCCTCATAGAAAATATTTTAAACGAGGACACAGAAATAATGTAAACAGGTAAGTATGTATTTTTTGCGTTTATATAATTACAGACATGGCGTTTCTGATATGTTTTTCCTCAAGCATTAGTGCACCGAGATCGTCCATAATAAGTTCTTTATATATTATTATCAAATGATAGATACCTACCTATTCACCTGGGCAACACGTCGTACGTAACGCCGTGATGTTATACAGCCAGTTTTACTTATACGTTTGTAAAATACATCCGTGTGAATGCAATGACTATTTTTAGTAACAAACATCAGAATTACGGCGAAGTGTTTCGCCACCCATCACGTGTTATTCCCACGGGGGTGAAATATGGGCAATGGTGTCTACCACATCATGATAATATGTTGTCTATGCCTACCTTTCTGGGGAACAGGCGTGAGTCTATGTATGCATAATATGTATTAAACAAATATTTCTCAGGGGTCTGTTCTTCCTGCAACTTTATTCTTGCCGCATACCAATTATCGGCTCCTACCTGGTATCTATGGGTGCGCAGATGACAGAGCAGTTGTGAAGAGTTGTCGGTTGAGTGCTCAGGCTGGTAGGGATCAGGTACAGGCCTAAAGAGAGGTTAAGATTGATCGTGTAAATCTTACACTTCAGGCAGTCTCTGAATGGGGAGATTCCAATTCTCTGAGATTCAGTCCATCCAAAACCACAGGCGTGTCTTAGCTCCACATAAAGGAGCACATGCACCTTAGCTTCTACTTTCCAAAATGCACCTTTGGAATATACCGACCCTTTCAGCTGCTGAGTATTAAGATATCCTAACGTTAGGTAGTGGAGCCCAGATACGCAATAACATCCATAAAGCTGTTATAAGTTGCGAAAGGCCCAAATAAAAAATAACCTAATATTTTAAGGTCGCCACTATCCCCCTAATTAGATCACCGATACCAGATATACAATAGCTCCGTGTAAATACTACTGGATGAGCTCAAAACCAACTGATCGGAAGCCGACCCCAACATAGGAAGATGACCACCACCACGCAACATAGCAGGATGATGATAGGTAATATTTTATGAAGATTTAGCGAATCACGACATCGGATTAAGAATGGCTGGTCTATAGGCTACGGTAACAGCTTACGGTACAGCTTAGCTTATAAAAAAATATATGGTTGTCTGTAAAGTCGGTTTACGGACGTCGACGGATAACGTCATATATGTTCTCTGAGAGTTTTACAAACAATGTATCGGTCGCCATAAATTTTTTTGGATCGTGACACTTTCTCGTGCGTGCAGCCAGCGTTCATCGATTTATAAGACGTTATCACGTCAAAAGAAATTCGCTTCGTAGTTCCAGAGATCAGTGCCTTTAAATAACCAAACTTTCAGCTTATTTTAAAGCCATAATTAATAGAATAATAGATAGATGATATAATAGTGTAAGTAGTCTTATTATGTATATAAAAAAGAATCACAATTTCCCTTAGCTGAGCTATACTTTGAGAACGACTTTACTGATTTGTTTCATATATTATATTTTTTTAAGTTTTTTAAGTTTGGATGGAAAAAAAATGCCCACATTTCAGAAAACTTAAGTACTATTTTAACTTAGGGCATTTGACAGTTCGCAAGTTATTAAACATTCATAACTAAGACAAGAGAACGTCTGTCGGGGCAGCTAGTCCTAACTATTATAAAGCTGTAACAGAGCTGTGTCTGTACATTTAAGATATTTGAGAAAATACGACTGTAAAACTAAAAACTAGCGTTTGGCTCCGACGGAGCCGCGGGCAAAGGCTAGTATAATATAAATATGAAAGTGACTTTGTTTATTTGTTTGTCACTCTCAATGCCATACCTACGCCTAGTTAACCGAACAACAAGAAATTCGTAACATATTTAGTCCGGATACAGAAGACATAGGCCTATTTCTCTATAGAAGATCGACTACCGACTACCGAGCGACTCATAGTAACAAATCTGTACCAAATGTATTTACACTTGGTATTCATTTTTGGGTGTGTAATACACCTCTGCCTACCCCTTCGGGGAAAACAGGCGTGATGCTATGTTTTTTTTTCATTTTTGGTAAACATCTTAGACTGCTTAACATAACATTAATATTTTTAACGCCATGAAATCAGTTTATCTATATAATAATTAACACTTCCAAATAGCTGGCAATATTTTAATAGAACACAATGTGTCAAAAAGTTAATGTCAGAGCATGTCATTTCATGTGGTGATGGACTAAGAATACAAGTGTCACCACCCCATTTTTCCCGCGGGTGTCGTACGAGGCGACTAAGGGAAGTAAGCAATTATCACTCATTGCATTACTGGTGGTAGGGCTGGGTACCAAGTGGAAGTACTCACTTGCTACCGGGCCAGAGCGGGTTGGTACCACCATCTCCCGTGTGACCGGCCACATCAGTGTGTTTTGTTTGTAGCAGGAAATAGCCGTTTATTCTTTCATTTCATATCTGTGAAATGAAATGGTGAGCAGTGGGATGACAATACTCCCGGTATGTAGTTCATGAGCGACGGTTACCATTTTCCATCAGATAGACCATGGCTCGTCTGCCACCATATGCAATAAAAAAAGTATGAATGAATGGATCGACTTGATCGGGGAAGTACCACCCTCTCATAGAAGATCATTGTGACGGTCACAAAGAGACGAAGAAGTGAACGGATCAAAATCTGATGGAAATTAATGGAAGGAAAACATGTATTAATCTACTTTTAAACCGTACAGCACCCTTGAGAGATTTTCTGAGTTTTAGATATATGATTTCAATTAATATTAATACATAACATTCATTTAGAAACACAAGTGTGTATTGAATGAAATAATGCGATAATTACTGAGATAAATACGAATATCGATAGTACAATAAAATAACTACGCCATAATTGAAATAAATTATTCGTACCTTTTAATGTTCTATACTTATTATTGATATTTAATATATATTTTTTAGCATTTGAAATTCTTAGCTGTATAAATTAATACAAATTACGAAAATGTGAAATCGAAAATAACATTATACACAAATATTAATATATCGGGTCTTTATCGCGTATATAATGTTGAGGTTGAATACCTTAATTTCCCGACGTTTCGACCGTATTGCATCGGCCGTGGTCACGGGTTAACTGGTGTAGTTCAGCGTTGCCTCCGTGAAGCGCGAGTGTCTGTAACTACCCTCGCCTCGTTTATATCTTGATTTCCGAAAATAACAGTCAGAGGTTGGATTTGAACCTGCAACTCCTAGATTATCGTTCCAGATGCTTTGCCAATTCTATACTTATACAATATTTTATAGTGTTTTTTTTTAATTCGTGGTAAAAATATGTGATATTTATTTATTGTGTCATTGAATTGCCATTTAAGCAAAAATATTTGTAATAGAACAAAAAAGAGATATTTTTTGAGAGAGCGCCAGAGACCCAACCTCCCGACTCTATCTTATCCTTACTTTCCTCGCCTTATTATCCTTCCTTTTTTTAAACGACATGGGTGGCAAAGAAGCCAATGTACCCTTATCATTATAAAGAGTACATTTTTTTATTATACTATATGGCATGTGGCAAATAAATATAAGGCCTACCAGATGATAAGCGGTTACCATAGCCTAGAGACACTAGCAATAGCTGAGGTATCACTTGCGCGTGGCCAACTCCAAGAAAAGGGATAGAAGGAGGGATACGATTCAAATATTTACATAATTGTCACTATAAAGAGATATTTGGGAGATATTTAGTTTAGGTAGTTTGGGGAATGGGGCCCATACTCCCTAAATAAACCCAACGTGAGTCGTCTCTCTGCCTATACTAGCGAATCACTGGAACTGTGTGATATTACTTGACAACTCTACCTCTTCAGTGTTACCCACGATCCACCTGACTGGTAACCATCGTTGTTACTAAGCGATGAGAGGAACATGCATTTAATCTTAAAATATCAGGCTTTGGAACAACAGTATGACAGCATTCTAAGTCCTTATCCTATAGTATTTTTTTATTGGTATCGATGTTTGAGACAATAAACAACGAGGGCATTGTGCCTATGCGTTTACATGCACCAATTAAAAAATAACAAATGACGTTAAAAAATCGTTCCATAACGTTCCATTCAATTAACTTCTTCAGCAATCTTTTATTTAGTTTTATAAAGGAATTGACGATTTGTGACGCGCAAAAACCACAGTTGCTGTTCTTTATTTGAATTATAATAGAGTGATTGAACTCCGACCTTCTGTGTTAACAACGCACTAAATGTCTTCCTTCCCTTGAGGAAGACAGCCCCTTTTACCCTGTTCCGTATTACTTTCCTGTTTCCGACTACTTTTAAGGACAAGGATTTTAAGGAATGATGATGAACGTTTTATAGTAATAGAAGCTCATGAAGTCAGTTATAGCTTAGGCACCGTCAAACCGCTCACTACTGACACTACTTATGTCCATCACTACCTGCCCTTAGAACATGCGTTAGAACAAGATCAGCTAGTTGTACTCTCTATAATCTTAAACATTTGAAGAAGCTTCACGTCTATTTAATGATATGGAAAAGGAAAATGAAATGAAAACCCTATATGTTCGGCAACAATCTAGCACTCGTACCTACCGGCCTTCCTGTTGTACTGTAATAATATGAATACTTCCTTTGCCTCCAATCCATTTTAAAAATAGATGCACTCTAAATTTGAATTGAGAAAAAAAAATCAAATAAGTGGGTACAAGTCTATTATTTTTAATTTATTCATTCAATCATTCATTCTATCAACAATATAAGTATTATCTTCGCCTGTATTGTGACTATCGTAATTTTTATCAGCGATAGTAACAATAATTTCCATTTGTCAGCATTTAATTCAGTCGTATAAGTATATTGACAGGTATTATAATAGACTAGCCTTTTCCCGCGCTCCGCCGCAGACAAAACCTAGTTTTTAGCTTATATCTCGGGTTCCCGATAAAGTAGCGGGATAAAATGTATACTTACGTGATGCACGAACAAACAAATAGACAAACATTCTAAAAAAAATTGTTTTGTGTTTAGACACGCCTATATAGCCTATTACAGTATTTTTTTCTCAAATATTTTCAATGTACAGACACAGCTCTGTTACAGCTTTATAATAGTATAGATTACTAACCTTTTCCCGCGGCTCCGCCGCAGCCAAAAGCTAGTTTTTTGGTTATATCTCAGGTTCCCGATATAATAGCGGGATAAAATGTATACTAGTTGTTAAGTCTTATCAAGAGCTATCAAACAAAAAAGTTGCATCATAATCCGTTCAGTAGTTTTTGAGTGATGCGCGAACACACCAACAGACAAAAATTTTTTTTCCTCATTCACAAATAATAATTTGTCCTTTAAAGTAGCTGAGCATGTCAAGTGCTAAAAAATACAGATCAAAATGTTTAAAAAATAACGCCATCAAATACTATAAATTTTAATTGCAAAATTAAACTTACTATATTGGATTAATGCATGTAAATGCTTTCCGATAGGTGGCGTTGGTCGTTAAGACAAATGTGATGAGAGAGATGAGATTGGGTATGGCCGAAAGGTAGTGCGGTAGCTCAGTGAATTAGAGCACTTCCCCGGATTGGCAAGGACGCAGGTTCGATTCCCGCTCGCACTAAAGTTCTCTTTTTCCTCATTCACAAATAATAATTTGTACTACGAAGAAATAATAAATCATAATAACTATAAATGTAAGATTGTGTCTTCTCGGATTTTTTTATTTTGTGTCTTTTATTAGTAAGAGTGATCTTAATAAGGGTTAAGGGGTACATACATTTGGTCAAGCATTGGTAATGGGATAAAATATGCTGGTGGTAAACAAGCACACGGCCCACTTGATGGTAAGTGGTTACCGTAGCCTATAAACGCCAGCAACACCAAAGACCTCACTCGCGCGTTGCCATCTGCAAGGATAGCGATCGGAGTTGAATAGGAAGGATAATAAGGAGAGGATAAGAAGGGATTTGGGCCACCGGCGCTCTCATTCACCATAGGAAACACAACAGTAAGAGAACTTTCCGTTGTTTGCAATCTGGTGTTGCTAGCGCCTACAGACTATGGTAACCGCTTACCATCAGGTGGGCCGTATGCTTGTATGCTACACACGTTATATAAAAAATATAATTAATGATAAAAATAATATAAACGCTGAAATGAAATAGATTAACGAATCAATTCATATCTTATGGATTACTCCATTGATATGACTTTCTGTACGCCTGAGGTGTTGCGGCAATTACTGTTTTATCTAAATGTAAATTTTAAATTACTACTTTATGAAATAAAACTACGATTACGGAATTTATCGCGTTAACTTGATTTTTCAAGGCCAGTCTTACATGCTTAACATCTAATTTCACCCGTAATCATGAATGCTGTAGAGTATTCGAAACGTCGGGATAGTAGAAAATCAAGTAAATACGATAAATTCGGTAAACATAGTTTTATTTCATAAAGTAGTAATTTAAAATTTACATTTAGTTATAACATAACGAAAATAACAGCCACTAACAGGATTTGAACCTGCATCTCCTGGAAATAGAGTCGTCGATTTGGCAATTCGGCATGTATACAATTACATCCAACAGATGGCACAGAAGTCACCAAAGAACCAAAATTGTCACGATTGCTGAATTGGCAAAGCATCTGGATAGGGCTATCTCTATGCTAGGTATAATAACTATCCCTCTATGCTGTAATTCTAGAATGAAAAGTAGCCTATGTTATTTTCTGAGCTACAAACTATACGTATGCAAAAGTTCATGATGATGATGATCTTCAGTAATAACGGCATGAGAGCGTAACAAAAATACGTACTTTCATATTTTAAATATTATAGTAGGGATTTATTTGTTTTACCCGTAATACAAAGGTTATTGCCCTGTGCCAACTGTTTTATAAAACAGCTACCAAGATTTGTTTATAAATATACCCAATTATGACAAATATGAGTGTGTATATAATAATGAAAGAGAGTATTGGTGTAAAGACGCGAAAGGGAATGCTCCGATGTTTCGGACATGTGGAAAGAATGCCGGACGTGCGTCTGATTAAGAAGATATACAATGCGAAAGTGGAAGGATGTAGGTACAGGGGGAGACCGAGACTCACCTACCTAAACCAAATCGGTCATGTATTGAAGGAAGGTGGAGTCAGGAGTCTCCGAAACCGGCGAGCGTGTACGAAGAGAGTTATGAATGTTGAGGAAGCGATAGATGTATGCAAGAATAGAGCCTCTTGGCACTGTGTTCTCTCTGCCTACCCCGCAAGAGAAATGGCGTGATGATAAGTTAGGTTAAGTATATATGTTAATGTATTCGGATTATAGAAGTAGATATAGATGTTTAATCAACTAGGCATAAAACGGCTGGACAGATTTGAATTAAAATAGGCACAAATGCATAATTAAGTTAGTTTGTGATTAATCAACTCACATCTATTTTTTATTTATCTTTCTATAGTTACGAACATCAAACGTGTTTTAGATACGAATCGCAAGTTATAAGTTATTGTCATTCCAATTTAAAAAAGTTCGTGACATTTTAAGTCTAAAAGAATTAGCGGGAAAAAAAAAACCTAATAAATATTCGCAAATGTATAGCGGAACATGCTTACCTAATGTTGGAGGACAACTTTTTGTTATGCCAGCAACACTACAATATTTGCCACTTTCACTTTAGGTGTATGGCCTTATAATGTTTGTTATTGCAACATTTAACAGCTTATTAGATATTCAAAATTATTAACTGAATCGGTGGTGTAGCGGTAGTATATGCGACGGGGAATACAGGCGTGATGCTATGTTATTGGGTATTCAAACTTAGAATATAGATTACGTTTTTGTGACTGATTAAGAACATAAGTGACACCGCCCTATTCTTTCCCGCTGGCGTGGTACGAGCGAGTTTTTTGTCGTAGTGGAAGATAGCCATCTTTTTATTGTTTTACCGTCCGCAAAATGAAACAGAGAACGACAGCTTAGCAATACTTTTAGTATTCTTGAGTCCATGAGCGGCCGTTACCACTTACCATTAAGTAGGCCGTGGCCCGTGCCTCATCTTCTACCACAAGCAAAATAAAAATGTAATGCATAATTATGAATTTGACGGAACTATTCCAGCAATTTTAGCGTCTTATCAAAATAATAAATTCATATTGTGTCCGCGAATCCACCCGCCTTGAGTCGTAGTTCTCCTTACTTTCGTGATCCCGGTTCAAGATTAGATTCTTTAATATGGAGCACCATCTTGACTTATAAGCCGCTACACTACCAATGCAATCCGATGACGCCCGACAAGAAAACCTCTCAAGGTGCTCGATGTTAGAGGTCACTCATATTGTTTTCCTTAAGATGAAGTATTGTGATAATATGTGATTAAATACGCAGATTCTATTAAGTAAATTAGAAGGCTGAATGTGCACTTATCGTTTTTCTTTTTTTATTGCATATGGTGGCAGACGAGCCACAGCTCACCTGCTGGTAAATGGTACTTAACTGTCGCTAATGGACTATACCGAGAGTATTGTTAAGCCGCTTCTCACCATTTAATTTCACAGATATGAAATGAAAGAATAAACGGCTATCTCCTACTACAACCAAAACATACCGATGTCCTTCATGGCCAGTCACGCGGGAGATGGCGATAGCAAGTGAGAATTCCTAGCCCTACCACCAGTAATGCAATGGGTGATAATTTCTTATTTCCTCGTACGAAACCCATGGGAAGGGATAGGGTGGTGACACTTGTATTCTTAGTCAGTCACTACACGGACAAGTATCTTTTAGAAAAAGGTCAACACCCTGCACTAAGGATGCTCCTTGTATCGTGGGGGACTTTGCGAACATAATTTAAGCAACGCAAAGTACACCCGGACACAGAACAACCATTTATGCATTACACAAAAAATTGTCCTGAATGGAAATCGAACCCACAACATCGGGAGGCAGAAATTTAAACCACTTACCAGTCTAAAAATAGTTCTCTGTGTAGTATCTAAGTAACTTTTATTTACTGTATTTTTAGGAGCACCTTGGTACTATTCTTAATATTGCAGAGACCATGAGTGGCGGTTACCACTTACCATCAGGTGGTTCATGGCTCTTCTACTTCTAATACCTAGTAATAAAAAAGGCTCAATTGATTTTGTTTTGTAAATAATGGCAGACGACCGATGGCGCACTTATGGTAACCGCCACGATTGGAAGACTATTTATTTTCTCACCACTACTTCAAAGATACTGTTCAACTTAGTTTGTTTTTTATCATCCATCCATCAGCCTTTTAAAATCCACTGCTGGACATAGGCCTCCCCAAGAATGGGGGATAGTGGCGTAATTGCCACGCTTGGCAGGCGGGTTGGCGATCGCAGTGGATGTTGTTAATACTCGAAGGAGTGCTGCTGCCCACTCCCGCGGTATTATATGTATTTGTTTTTTATACAAGTATTAAAATCTGATGCAGTAAGCTACAAAATTCAAACCCACGTAATGATAATTTGAATACACATAATTTCGAAAATTTTCTAAGTAAGACTGACTGGGAATGTAATTTGATACCACTGATTTGGAGCCGCTACTGAGTTTTTTAACGACCAAATTATCAGTAGATATGTATTCTATACTCATCATTATTCATATATAACAAATAACTAAAATTTAGGATCCATTACGCAGACCCTGGTTTCTACCATATTTGATTGTCATAATTCATTTGTTAATTGCAAAATTGAAAAGGAAATTAACGGGATAAAAATTATCCTATTTTATAAGTTGGAACAAATCACACATTTAAAAAAGATTATTAGGATCGGGTTAGTAGTTCCTGAGTTGATCGCGGACGAACAACGTGACACGAAATTTTAATATAAAAATAAGCGAAATAACACCACCACTCATCACGATATCTCCAAAACTGTACACTCGATTGTCTAAAAAATTGCAATACTCATAATTTTCTGAACGTAAACGCCCACTAAGATCGGACAATGCTGCCCAAAACCTCTTTTATTCTTTGAGATAACTAAACCTAATTCAACATGGATGAAGTCAAAAAACAGCTCAGTAATTTAATTAACTTTATTTTCAATAAAAAATTGCATTATAAATAGAAAGAAGAAAGAATGAAGAACTAAGATTTTTAGCATTTGATATTCTCGGCAACTTTATTTTTGTGAAAGTAGAAAAAGAGATATTTTCTACGAGCAGGATTCGAACTTGCGTCTTTCCCTATCCGGACTGCTTTGGCTGCTAAGCTATCGTAAAAACCTACTCGCGACTTCCAATATCCACTTCACATTTAGTCTTATTAGACCCGCACCGTCTTATGAGGCCGTGTGGGGCCGGCTTTAGAATTGTCCCACCCCTCTCCACCCATGGGAGTCGTGAGAGCCGATTGAGAGCGGACAGCAGCATTCCCTCGAGTATTGACAACATCCACTGCGATCGCCAACCCGCCTGCCAAGCGTGGCGATTACGGCACTATACCCCCATTCTTGGGGAGGCCCATGTTCAGCAGTGGACTTTAAAAGGCTGATGGATGGATGAATGGATGGAGACCCGCACCGTCTACTGGATGTATTAACATACATTTTGTTCTGATATAGTAAGCTTAATTATTATTATTAAAATTGAGAATCAATCATACTAAACGATGGCGGAATTCACGTAATAATTTTATTGTTATTTTTAGCATTAGACATACTTAGCTGTGTAACCAGAAGTTTTTTTTTGCGAAATTAAAAATGTTTGGAAGTAAAGAGAAATTTTCTACAAGCAGGATTCAAATTAGCAAATATAAAAAAAAATGATAAAACGTTCTTTATAGTATCTACTTTTCCTTATATCAAAATAAATACAATTACCAATCTCAAAAAACATACCTGTAGTCTGCAGCCCCAGCAGCGAAGATATACTGGCTATTATAAATCGCAGAGAAAATAATAGTCAATACAATTAAACAATAATTTCGTATCTGATATTTTCCGAAGTGTCCCAACTCACTGAGTATCGCGTCTAAGTCGATTCCACTCATTATGACATCACAGCACACGCGTCTGGCACTAACTACCGACACGGTACATCTGACTGTTGATTACTACGTCCTGTCAAACACTTATCATGATCTTTTTGCAACAGCTGATGTTCGTGAATGGCTAACTGATTTTTCAATCGCTTGGAGCTTTAAGTTTGTTTTGGATCTCGGACTGAAAATCCGCAGAATCACAAACTCATATCATTCTATCTCTTACTGACTAACACTGCTTATATTGTGATTTAGAATCATTACTTCCTTTTTGCTAGTAATCCACGGTTTACCTATTCGAGATCACCACGTAAGGACTCGGCAATAACAGACCGCACACCCCGTCGTTCGGGGCAACGAACAGGGTAGTGCGGGGCCCGCACCCACTAAAGAAACCCGCCGTGTGCCGTCTCTCCGCCTTTATTGATGGGCCACTGGAACTGTGTTGGATTACTTCAGTAGCCGAGTGGTATAGCACTACCTTTCTAGATTCGGTATAATACGTATACTTACTTTTGTAAGAGAGTGTTGCACGATGATCAGTTCCGTAGTTACAGCATACAAGCGTAACAAACAAACTCATATTTACATATTTTATAATATTACTTTTTATTGTTTAATAACATAAAATACTGGCCGTGTGGGGCCGGCTTTAGAATTGTCCCACCCCTCTCTACCCACGGGAGTCGTAAGAGCCGACTGAGGGAATATCGGGGGAGTGGGCAGCAGCACCCCCTCGAGTATTAACAACACCCACTGCGATCGCCAAGCCGCCTGCCAAGCGTGGCGATTACGGCATTATCCCCCATGACGGGACCGCTCGTTGTGGCATACTCTTGGGGAGGCCTATGTCCAGCAGTGGACGTTGAAAGGCTGATGGATGGATGGATGGAACATAAAATACAGGAATTTAATATATTGATCGTAAATTTTAGAGGTTTTGAACTAAATAAGGATATTTATTAAAAAATTTGGAATAGTTGTTCCCGCTATATCGATGTTGTTCTCGTAATTAGTCTTTGTTTTGCAAGTAAAATAACTTGTCCTACATTCGATTTTTGTTGATAAATATTTCAAGAAGTCTTACATATACTAAAAGATTCTTAGTTTTATTTAATTCATTTATATTCAGGTAAACTAATAAGATATTTTTAAGAATCATCACAGATATGGATCTAAAGAATTACGCATACATTAGAATACATTAATCATAGTTTAAAGTTCCAGTATTCTACATACATAGTCCATACATATGGATTGATTCATAAATAATTATATATGTTTTTTATGTCAAATGTGAATAGATCTTATACTGTTCAATATTTTACTTATTGGATTGAAATCTCGAACGCAGTATTTGATTATTTTTTCTGATTTCACATGATGAGTGAAGAGTTAGCTCACCAGCCACAGAAGGGTAACTTCTAATTATCTTCTCGTTGGTCTAATTAACATTCTAATTATAAATGCATAAATATTAGCAATGCGAGACTGGAACACTGAGTAATATCAACCCGTTCGTAGGAAAAAAACTTCTTGATAGAGGGCAAGCAACTAAAAAACACAAGTAAAATTTTAAAGAACCCTTGAGTCACAAGACACGTTAATAATATGCATGTATGTATATTCGATACACATTCAGATTTAGAAACTAATACTAGGTAATTTCTGTTTATAACACATTTGTCTCCTCGCCCTGGGCAAGGTGATCAGGGTTTATCAAGGTGACTTAAGCCATCTTTGCAAAAACCAGTGTAAAAATTACGCAACTGAATAACTTTAAAAGGTTTAAAATCTTGTTGGTACAAGTACTATTATGAATGTTCGACCGATTACGGTCGGTTTCCTCCAGTATTAGCGACGTATAGCAATAATGGTAGGTAGGTATTCCTCCCCACACTACCCTGTTCGTTGCCCCGAGCGACGGGGTGTGCGGTTAGGAATATTTATTCCCGCCTTAACAAAAAAAAAGTGGGTATTCTTAATGTGAGAGCATTTAGAAGCACAATAGACTTCGTAGAGGATGAATGATCTATGAAGGTTCATCTATATCTTGATGCCTTTACTAGTTAGTAGGCTACGGTAACCGCTTACCATCAGGTGGGCCGTATGCTTGAATAAAAAATACTCTCTAAAATTAACCATTTATCCTGATGTATGACTGAAGTAGTCATGTTAATGGGTTGCATTCAAATGGTAAAGTTATGTTTTGATATTTTTTCTTGATTGTTTGGCTTATGCCCATCACTAAAATTCTAAATGCGAAAATGAAGATTCATGCCACAAACAAAACAACTGTTTTACATTCAAACAATTTTGTCCTCTTTAGAAATGTATAAGTATAATAATATATAGCTTTATACAACACAATCAACAAACACATATCGATTTGTAATATTCCATATAGGTAGATAGAGTGTAATTATTGCTAATGTGATTTTTTAACATTCTTGATCTTTTGTAGGTTTGTGTTTTTGTAAACATAGCAGAATCTGTGTGGCTACAACCTGAAGAACGAGTTTTGAGTAATATATCTACCTACTTAGTTACTTACAAATAACACGCTCTTTTTATATTTGGTTGTGGATAATGTCACGAAATCATTTTATTTGACTTTCTCAGATTTTCGTACATCTCATGTTTGGAAATTGTGCACACGTAAGTACAATAATTTTAGAAGTCAGGAAAAAATAGTACCTACAGTTTTGTATACTTGCTACTATAACATCTTATTAAAATATCTAATCCTCCAATGTATTCGTGTTACATATAGTAATAGGCGCCGTGCGCCGTGTGGGGCCGACACCAAGAATAGCTCCACCCCGTCTCTTCCTATGGGAGTCGTAAAAGCCGACTAAGGGATTACCGGGAGACCGAGCAGCAGCGTTCCCCTGTGTACTAAAAACATCTACTGCGATCGCCAACCCGCCTGCTAAGCGTGGCGATTATGGTAAAAACCCCATTTTGGGGAGGCCTATGTCCAGCAATGGACGATGAAAGGCTGATGGATGGATAGTAATAGGTTCATTTGTTGCCGGAGCGGTCCTGAGGATGCCTCGTTAGAAGCGAAACACGTGTTGAATTTGTGATAGTATTTTTGCTGAATATTGCAACGTTGTGTAGTTCTGAGAGTCCTGACGTATCGCATGGTTGAGCCGCGTTGGCGAGATTTTTTGTCATTATCGCATAGCATGCATATGCTACTCTGCTATTATCACATTCTCCTCTATCTGTGAGAGTGCGGATTGGCAACCTTAGGTTATCCTGTGCAAAGATAACCGGGATTGACAATCCGTGGGTGAGTGGTGGGCTCTCCTCCTAAAATATCTATTCTATAATAATATCATAAACCAGTTTAAAATATTTTTCTTATTATTAAGAAACATGACGAATTAGATACTATATTATTTGAAATTAAAAAATATAACAAAACCATATCTATTATCTCCAGACAATGCAAATATTTAAATTGTAATTACAAACACTATTTTATGCCTAATTATCTATCGCATCTAAGATGCTGTAGACTGTCAAAATGTTTACTATGAGTATAATTGTATCAGTTTGTAAATATTTAATATCTATCTACTAGATCGTCAAAAATGTTGCTATGATAATCCTAGTTTAGTTTACAATTGCCTGGTAAAATCATGTTTGGTCAGGCTCCCGCAATCTTTATTGCATTCAATTAATCAATCAATTTTTTTATAAATACCTATTCATAAATATTCACCGACATTTTCACACAACGTCCTCTGGTCCCAAACTAAGCTTAACGCTTGTGCTATGGGTACTAGATTATGGATATAATACATATATTATTATTATTTTTTGTAAATACATACATATAATAGATAGAAAACACCCAGACGCAGTACAAATATTTGTGTTCATCGCACAAATATTTGTCCTCAGTGGGAATCGAACCCACGACCTCGTGCACGGAAGTCGGTTACACTACCGACTACGCCACGAGGCCCATCAAGGGTAAGTATATGGTGACAGATTAAGAATACAAGTATCGCTACACCATTCTTTCTTATGGGTGTTGTAAGAGGCAGCTAGCGGAAGTAAGTAGATCACTATCTGTTTTATTGATCGTACGGCTCGAGTTGGACTAAACTTGTTATTTGGGCCGAGCGGGTTAAAACCGGCCGTCTACCGTATAAGCACCGTAAAGCACCTCGGTTTCCCACTACGTGCGTGCGTGCGTGCGTGCGTGCGTGCGTGCGTGCGTGCGTGTGTGTGGTGCGTGCGCGCGTGCGTGTGTGTGTGTGTGTGAGGCCGTATGTAAACCTCTCATAACTTTTGAACGGCTTTACCGATTTCATTGAAGGTGGCGTCATTCTAAAGGACTTGACTAAACTCAGATTTTGAATACAAATAGGACCGACTTGAATCGGTAGATCCTGAGAAATCTCAAAAAAACTACATAAAATTTTCAAATGTGGTTTTTTTGAAATAACTTTTAAACAGTTTTACCGATAGATTTCAAAAACAAATCAGCTCTTAACATCAAGAAACCACGTCGATCGCTATCAGTCCGGTCAAAATCAGTGGATTCGTTCGTGAGATATCGTTGTCAAAAATTTTTTTATTTCAGAATTTCTATGAAATTTTCAGTCTGACCAGTTCGAACTTTAAGAGAGAAAGAGAGAGCTCAAAAAGCTGCTTTGAATGCCGTACACTACGAGAATATCGGTGCATTCATTAAAATAATATTTCAATTTAAATATTCAAAAAATGCTCTTTTATGGCGATGCGTACTGAACGCACGCGCCGTACGGCGTTCACTGATCAGCATTATGCCGATGTCAAAGTTTTGCTGATGAGGTTGCCATTAATTAAAAATTGGTTGCCGTGTTTTGTGGCAAAACCTGAAAAATTGCCGTGTCTCATACAAATTTAATCAAAATGTAGACCTAAACACACAATTGGATATTGTTCTTATAGTTATAGTGATTAAAGGATATAAAATACAAATATATAATATCCATACAAAATTCATCAAAATATTTCAGATTAACAGACACATTTTAGGGATTATTAGGTGTCACTGTTTTTCCTCTGCATATTATATTACAATTTTCTTTCGCTATTTTCGTTCATGCTTGTAAGTCTCGTAACAGTAGAATGAATATCGTAAGTACGTATGAAAGAACGAAGTACAATCGATTGAAGAACATCTAATCTTCTGGGGAATTCTCTACTAGTGCCATGTCCATTATTAACTTATCATACTAGCGATGTGAATTCAATAATCAACTAAAGTGTGAAGTCCAATGGTGCTATAGATTGTACTAAATTACATTATTGAGTAGCTGTATCCCGCGACTTAATGCGCTTTGTGAGGGTCCCCTGATTGACGGTTATAATACCTTGTACCGTGTTTTTCCAAATGGCACCAAATACCGTATAATACGGCAATTGTCATGTCAATGGCAACACTGGATGGCATATGTCGAGTTTATCTGGTTTAGGGTTGGCGATTCTTCTGGCGAAAGATTGATTTTTGTATAAATTATTAAATAAGGTTGGATACCCAAAAAAATCGAGTTTAAAAAGGCGATCTTCCAAAATCGATCCTTCTTTTGACTTGTTTTATTTTATAGCATTTTTTTTTAAATTATAATATGAACAACACGAATTAATCTTGCGATACTTACTCGGCATCGAGACGTAAGTACTTGGTATCAAATCAGACTGCGTGACTATTACTTTTTAATTTCTCTCTCGCTCGGTTCCTGTACTTGTTATAGAAACGCACCAGCTGAACTCACTCAAGGTCATTAATCTACATAAATTTAAATTCAAATTAAAATAGCACTTAAAATCATCAAAGTTACTAATAACTTACAAACGCCACCAGCGGACGGATTCCGTAGTAACGTCCGTATTCAAGAACGATACTTAGGTAAGGTAGCAAGCAACACTATGCTAAGTAAGGTATTTCTCACTGCGTTCGTCAGGGCAAACCATTATATTCACAAACAATACTCAAGCGATACTTTACTAAGCAAACGCACGGCGTCAAATATAGAACTGTGATTGGCTTCGATCAACATTGATCGACGGTGATTGGTCCCTTTCTGTTGCTAAGTTCAATACTCAATACTTTATTGCACACCATAACGATACAAAGATTCTTCAATAGGAACTTATTACTCTGTACAAATTTAATCATTATGGGCCCTGTCGGGCATGACAATGTTAGGAGGGTGAACAATTTTTTTTTGGATACTGTTACATTTTTTTAGTAAAAATTAACTATATACTAGTTTGGGATATTCGTATTCGGTAATTAGTAGTTATGTTTTAGTTTGGCAGGTATTTAAACATTCACACACAACACTCATACATATATATATATATATATATATAAATATATGAGTGTATATATATATATATATATATATATATATATATATATATATATATATATATATATATATATATATATATATATATATATATATATATATATATATATATATATATATGTATATATATATATATATACATACATACACATACACGCACACATTTATAAACCCACACATTTGTTGTTGTGTTTTTTATTGCGCCTTTTATGCTAGTACCCTAATATTTATGTAAGTATTAACATTTTTCGTTAAAATATTCATTAATTGTGTAATAAGATTTTTGTAGTAATAGTTGCTTTAATTTATTTATAAATGTGTTGTATTTTTGTTCATTTTTTATGTTTATGGGTAGCTTATTATATATTTTTACCGACATGGCTAGTGGATTAGAATGCATGGTTAGCCGGGAACCAGGTAAATTAAGTCTATTTTTATGTCTTAAAGAATAATTGGTTCTTCACGTTTGCTATAGAGTTCTGGGTGTTGTCTGACAAATTTGCATGTTTCCAATATGTATATGCTCGAGAGTATTAATATTTTTAATGTTTGGAAGTGAGGCCTGCTAGGTGTCCGTATTATCTATGTTTACAAGTATGCGAATGAGCTTTTTTTGTAGAGTAAAAAGTGTATGTGCATCAGTGCTGTTTCCCCACAGAGCAATACCGTAACCAATCCATGCATGAGCGTATGCGTAGTATGTAACTAGTGCAGTCTGAAGATCGGAACTTTTCTTCACTATACTGAGGGCATAGGAAAACATGGATAATTTTCTTTATGTGTGATTTCCAATTCAGATGTGTATCTATATTTAGACCGAGAAGTGAAAATTCTTTTATTGTTTCAATGTGGATGTTATTATAAGTAAAATTTATGTTAAGCGAGGATTTTTGATGTGGATGATATGTCACGAGTTTAATTTTATTATAATTTATCTATAAATTATTTTGGTTCATCCAGTCTGTGGTTTTATTAAGAATGTCACCAATTTTTTCATTTATATTGTCATTGTTCTGACATGGGATTAAGATGGATATATCATCAGCAAATGAGACACATTTTTGCTGAATATTTTTGGGCAGATTGTTGATGTAGATGAGAAACAAAAGACAACCTATTATACTTCCTTGTGGGATGGATGCGTTTATCACTTTTCGATTTGAACGAATACTCTCTATCATTTTTGATGCGAAATTAAAATATTCTATCTCTACCTGACGTTCCCTGTTATTTAAATATGGCACAAACCACTCATACGCTTTTCCACGGATACCTATGTGTTTGCGATCGATATTACTTATTGATCTTTACGTCTAATGTTGTCTAGATGCTCGATAGATGGCGTTAGTGTCGGAATTAAATGTCGCTATGGTTTCGTTACACCATAGCGCAATATAATCAAAATATTATTTATGTTTTGAGGAGTAGAAAGCGAAGTAGAGCATAAATGTAAAATTAGATCAGTAGTTCAATACAATAATAAATCGTCAATCTCTGAATCAGTCAAATGACACAGTATTTGTTTCCAGCCCCTACTTGTGTTGTTGCCCGTTCGAGATGACATCACCCCAAATAACCCCGAGACCTTCGCCAGCTCGGGTGTTATGTGTTATCCACTATGTTGTATAATTTTCTCAAAAGTAACTGGTATTGAACCTTATTATATGCTTTTACATATCTAACAATATGACTACGGCGTATTGTTTTTTGTTAATAATATTCAGAGCTTCCTGTATGTATTTGAAGACTGCGAGTGTAGTTGAACGATATTTACGAAATCCGTTTTGTGATTCATCGAATATTGTGTATTTTTAACAAAAGGAATACACGCGTTCATCATTGCCTTTTCAAATATTTTGGAGGCTGATGGCAAAAGAGCTATAGGGCGGTAATTGTTAAGGTTAGTTTTGCTATTTTTCTTATGAATAGGTTTTATTATTGCCTTTTATAATTGATCGGGAAATAATCCTTCATTAAAGGATTGGTTAATTAGCTTAAAAAAAGATGGAGTTAATTTATCCGCACTGCTTCATAGTTCTGTATAGTGTTTGGAAGATGAGCGGATGACATCAATAATTAAAAAAATTGTATTGGATATAAAAAAGAGGATTTATGTCTATCTTTAAAACGTGTTATTTTATTATTAATATTAATATTCTCTTTTTTAATTTTGTTACATATTTCATACCTTTTTAAAATACACAAGCTCAGACAAAATCACTAGGTACCTACTATAAAAACACCAACAAAAATAAAAAAAAACAGAATATAAATGTATAAAAATGAACGTATACGAAATGTATAAAATAATGGCCCACCGACATCGGGTGCAGGGACCTAGCTGCCGGTGATTAGGGCTCCAAAAAAGGAACCCCCTTATAATAGGTACCTACGTGCCGTGTCGAGGAGTACTGCCTTTTGCATTAAGCCCTTAATCCAGCAGTCTAACGACAGTCTCTTTAAGTGTTGTTTGAGACTCATGGCGATTCGTCCCTTAACCGATATGACTATCGGAACAATATGGATATGCATACGATTTCGGATTCTCTAAAAACAAGTATACCTAAGTTCGTAGAGCCTTGCTCATCCCAGCACGAATGGGCCGGTTCGATCGAGGAAGTGCGACCCTTTCACATGAGATCAGCGTGTAATAACGGTAGTTACTCCTACCGTTGTGTTTCGTATGGTGAGTGAGGTCGCCGGAGGCCCAAACTCCCTCCCTATCCTCTCCTTATTATCCTTCCCATACACCTCCTATCCCTTTCGTTGGAGATGGCGACGCGCGAGTGATGCCTCTGGTGTTGCTAGCGTCTATAGGCTTCGATAACCGCTTACAATCAGGTGAGCCATACGTATGTTGTTCACCACCTCCATCCGTCTAGTATAAAAAACAGCTGTGGCTTTCAATGCACAACCGTACGTGTCTCAAAGGAAAACTGTGCAGTTAAAGAGATGCTGGGAGAATATTAAATTCCAAGAAAAGAAGGAGCTTTCCTAAGTATCCAATTATATGAGACGCACAGGTGGAGGCGGTTGTCCTGCAGCCTCATCTGGTCTGATTTATATGAATACTAACATAAAATATCGCAAACTATGATATACAAACAAAATTTCAAAGACCAAAGGAGATGTACCAAATGCCCATACATTCTCGGCCTGGAAAGGACATACATAAAACAATATGTGTTTTGAACATAAATGACTACCCTATTGCCCTGTGTATTTCTTAAAACACTATAACTTTTGGATGATGAGATAAAAGACATCTAAGATGGATATAATTTTGAAATTGAAATACCTCAAAATCGAATATATGATCAAAAATAACATTATAATAATAAATAAACAAAATAATATCTACATAGGTATATAAACAAATAATGAGGCTTAAAATCACTAAATACATAACT
The DNA here is from genome assembly GCA_948253155.1 of Leucoma salicis. Lineage (NCBI taxonomy): Eukaryota > Metazoa > Arthropoda > Insecta > Lepidoptera > Erebidae > Leucoma > Leucoma salicis. Next base: position 25,909,540 of record OX411815.1, on the reverse strand, counting down.
TACACCATGGACTTAATAAAAAGAACGGACAGCGCCTCGCTAAGACAAAATTGAAGATACGTAATGGCGGCGGCTATCTATGTGTGAATGAATTTAGGGTTGCCATGTTAGCCAAATTTACCCTTTTTATTAAACATATTAAAAAAAAAACAGATTGGCAGATAAATTTATTGGAAATGTATATGAAATATACCGTACTATTTGAAAAGGTTAGTGGTTCAAAAAACACAATTTTACTGTATTTATTTGAAACTTAAAATAAATCATTGACAGTTAATGGGTAATAAAGGATAACATAATTATGTCAATAAAACTGGCATGTTTGTCGGGACTACAGTGGTCAAGGTGTCTTTACTGCTTTGACAATTAATGTGTTTCCGAGCAATCCAATGCAGTTGTAATCGGTAGAGTTATTGTTCTAGAGCAGATGGGGTTCACAGAATTCTAGGAAACTATTGCTCTTTTTTGAGGTGAGCGGAATACACAAAGCTTTTTATTGTTTTAAACAGTTTTAAGTTATCTATATGGGCCGCTACAGTTTCTAATTGTAAGCAGATATATTATTATTAAAATAGAATATTTTGAAGAGTGGCTAAAGGTAATTTTGATGATTTCGTTTTGGTATTAGATAACGCTTCTTACCACTCCCATAAGGTAGAATAAAACTGCCACTACAGGGTGGCCGTAAGGCCCAGTTCAAAAGTAGCTAAACTCAAAGAATGTAAACAATTAATAAATGAATACACTGATTAAAGAAGAATTACTGTAAATCATAACAAAAGAAAAGACTTATTATCAAAAAATGTAGTTGAGGAGTTCACTGTTGAGTATGGTGTCAACATCTCAAAAGACTTCCTTAGCACTGTAAATCAAATCCCATATAACTAGTATGGGCACAGGTAAAGGGGCGTGTCGCAAGAAATAACAAATGTTTTAAAATGGCTGAAATTAAAGAATTATTTACTGAGGGCTAAAGTTGTTGACACTGCAATGGTAGTTGAGATATGTCGAGTATGTTATTATACTTAAAGTAACGAAATAAAATGATGCTACTCGTTCACCTTATTGATAATGTAACAGAAAGATTCTTAGTAAATGTAGATTCTGAAAGTAATATTTCAGAAATAAATTGTGATTAAGAAAGTTCGGCTTTTATTTTTTCCATTTTGACTAAAATGATAATAAGCAGACAAATAGGCATTTACGGTGGGCATCTATCACCTTATTTTAAGTCGCTTTCGTTAAATGAGATTTTCTTATGAACATAAATAACACTCGCAAATGCAATTTTATTACATTACTAGCCTTTCCTCGCAGCTCCGCCGCAGCCAAAAGTTAGTTTTTGGGTTATATCTCAGCTTCCCGATAAAGTAGCGTATAAAATGTATACTAGTTGTTAAGTGTAATCAAGAGCTATCAAATAAAAAGTTGCATCAAAATCCGTTCTGCAGTTTTTGCGTGATGCGCGAACAAACAAACAGATAAACAGACAAAAAATTAAAAAAAATCGTTTTGTGTTTAGATACGCTTATATAGTCTATTACAGTAATTTTTTTCTAAAATATCTTAAATGTACAGACACAGCTATGTTACAGCTTTATAATAGTATAGAAAATATATTAAAATAGGTATGCTTACTTTAATTTAGATTTTGTAAATGCTACAATAATAAATTCATGCTACTTATACTGCTGATTAACGCAAATTCAAATTAATAAACCATCAGAAAATTTATTATAATAAAAAAAAATATATTAATTATGTGTTTTCGATATACTAACACTACAACAACACTATTAATGATACGTGGCAATCAAATATAATTTTAGTCTACAAAATAAAAAATTAAACCTAGACAAATAGTACCTCATAAATATAAACTATAAAATTCCCATATTTCGGGTAATTTCCACTAGCGAATATGAGCAATACTGGCATTGTGATGAATTATTTTGTTCTAGTGAATTAATATAAATTTTAATGTATAAAATCGGGAACTAAGTGATTAAATTATTCATTTACCTATGAAACGTGACTCCTGGATTTTTTTCTTTCTGTCACTACGGTTTTTCACCATTTTACTACACAAGATATGCTGTATTTTGATATTTTTTTGCAGCGTAGACGTACCGACTGTGATAACGTTTACTCGCGCAATGGCCGACTAAGGTGTGAATGTGTGCGTGTCGGCATGTACGTACAGCGAACTGGCCGACTCTGAGAGACACAATCTTTTGTTAGCAAGGCTCAGTCCATTCTTTTTATATACGTCCATGACTTACACTGATAAAATCACAATACAATATTCACGATACACAATAAGTACACAATAACAACATTAGATGAGTAGAACTACATGACATTACAGATGTAAAATGTTTTGCCTATATTTTGAATCATAATTGCTACTCTTGATTAGAAATAATATCAGTTTTTACCAAATCATTATAAAAAATATTTTCTTAAATAGTCATATTACTGTTCTCACGAAATTATTTAAGAAATAACTACGTAATATTGTTTTGTAATATAATAGTACCAAAGTTTTTAATGTTGTCAATTCAGCGTAGCGGCAATATCCTATTTGATTGTCAACAGATAACAATAATTCACCAATAACCATTACGATAAAGTACAAATTCAAAATAATAGCTTTAACGCTTACCAGATGGGCCGCTTATCAGCTGCGCCATATGCTTGTTTGCTACCCACGTAGTATGAAAAAGGGCCTTTCTTAAGTACATTTAGCAAAAAATTAAGTAAGCATTTAAGGTAAGTAGTGTTATCTACTCAAATAATACTAAGAGTCTTATGTAATAAATTATCCCACTGCTGGGCACAAGCTTCTTTGAATTTCAAGTAAAAGAACCGTCGTTAAGCAGATAGATTATTCGAAAATAACAAGGCCAGGACCATTGTGTAGGCAAGTTCTCAGTGTCCAGTAACGAAGCAAGGGTCAATAAAATAAGCAAAACAGTGTAATAAATAACGTTAGTAAAGCTGGAAACGAAAAAATTAAACTGCCAAATGTAGTGTTGCCGTGGTAGCGTTCAAAATAGAGGATACATATCATTCGGTCGGAGGCCCTACTTTTTCATGGGCCCCAACGTAGGCCACCTGCTGGCGCCAGAGATCATGGTGCACGCGGTCCAAATTGAGGTTACGGCCCAGATCAAGTATCTGGGCCTGGTGCTGGACGGGCGGTGGCGCTTTCGCGAGCACTTCCGTGAACTGTCCCCGAGGCTTGCACGGCTCATGCCGAATATAGGCGGACCAAACAATGCATGCCGAAGGCTTTACGCAGGGGTCGATGGCGCTGTACACGCACCTGTGTGGGCGGAGAACAACGAATATTTTTGAATGAACTCAATCCGACTAACTTCATTCAATCTACTTGTCAAAATGAACGGTTTAAACATAGGTGACTGACAGTGACACTAGATGTGAAACCTGTATGATATTTTGCGCGCACTTATTTGAAAATCAACATTCGCATTCGCATTCGCGAATGTTGGAGGGAAACATTTGCATCCGCATTCGCATTCGCGAATGCTTATAAACTAACATTCGTTACATCGCTAGTCTATAGACGGTAACCGCTTACCACGTGTGCTTGTTCACCATGTAGTATGAAAAAAATAAAAAAAAGTGATCGCCAGTCGCCAACCTTTCTTCCCTAACGGTTCATCGAGCAGTATAGTCATATAATTCCGTAGAATATATTTTAATAAAATGGAGCTAGCCATTGGATGAAGCTCGGGACGGCTCTCCTGAGCTCAGACGGCTTGGGACTGCTCGCTGTGGAATTCAATATCTCTATCTCCGGTGAGAATTAAATGTAAGCTGGAAATAAATATTGTCTTATCTTCCCCAGGTTACAAATCCACAAATGGTCAAACCGTGTGGTCAGGAACTTCACGAGAAAAAACTGGATGATTCGAGGTGGCTATATGGAGAAGACTTTTAACATGGTTGTCACTCCCAGAGTTGTTAAAGAAGTAAGTTTTTTATATTACGTATGATGAGCCTCGGCCCACCTGATGGTAAATGGTAACCGTCCCTCAAGGACTCAACTATACCGGGAGTATTGTCAAGCCGCTGCTCACCATTTCATTTCACAGATATGAAATTAAAGAATAAACGGCTATCTTCTGCTACAACCAAAACACACTGATGTGCTTCATGGCCGGTCACACGGGAGTTGGTGGTAACAACCCGTTCGGGCCTGATACCAAGTGAGTACTCTCACTTGGTACCCAGCCCTACCACCAGTAATGCAATGGGTGATAATTGCTTACTTCCCTTAGTCGCCTCGTACGACACCCGTGGGAAAGAATCGGGTGGTGTCACTTGTATTCTTAGTCCACCACACGGAAAACTTGTTACCCATCCTTATCACCAGTAATGCAGTGACTGGTCATTGCTTGCTTCTTTTAGTGGATTCGTACGATACCTGGGGGCTATTCACCTATCGGACGCAAGTCTGCTATCTTGCTTTGCTACCTTCGCTTCGTGAGGAATTTGGATTTTTGTGTTTGCTTGACTGGGATTGACTAATCTGTGGTTATGTGGGTGGTTCTCCTCATATATGTATAGGGTTTTTCAACAAGAACTTTGTTTTTTAAATCAAAATAAAACAATAAATTTAGATGATTAATGATTAAAATATTTATTGTATTACAATAAGTACGGCTTGGCAATTATGAGTGACATATAATATCTGATAAATGTCCACCACGACCACGGTTACAAATGTCAATTCTTTCATCAGACTGAGACTGAGCCACCGTGGATGAAATGAAATTGAAATAATAATTTAAAATATATTGAGATTTTTATATATTTCTAATGAGATACATAATATAGGATGTGTATCAATTTAGTATATAGTTTTAGTTTATAGTTTTAATTTTAGTTACGATTTGTGTACGTTGTTTCTGTGTTCTCAACGGCCATTTATAAATTTCCCTATAATAATAATAATAATAATAAATTTATTCATTTACATGATCCACAGCTCGTATTTGATTACATTAATGATACTTAATTTAGCCATATATCGGTACATACAATTTAGTATATCAATCGATATACTGATATAAAAATGTACTATATTATTTTTTCTCGAAATTTTTATTTTTTTAATTCATTCTTTTGAATAAATGATTAATAATGAAACTAAACATTTAGTTTTAATTTTATTTATCAATCCAAATGAGCATTAATTCTATTATGAATCGACTAAAGTAATCGATTTCCTTCATCATTTCTTTTTTAATATTTTATCGATTTCTATATTGCAAAATGAGCTAGTTTTTTTAATGTTATATTAGAAAGATATTGCTAATTTTTTAAAGAATATTTCAACTTGTTAACTTCAGGCCCAAAAATACCACCACTGAAGGAATGTAATATAGTTCCAGTGGCCTGCTAATAAGGCATAGAGATGGCATATGGCGGTGTACCTGAGATATAAACTAAAAACTAGCTTTTGGCTGCGACGAAGCCGCGGGCATAGGCTAGTAGACAATATAAAATAAAACAACATCTTATCAGTTCACAGAATACATTAAAACATTATTCCTACAGATTAACTGAGTACATCAGCCCGCGTACGGCTGTGAGGTCTCAAGCCCATCTTCTCCGCCTGCTGAATGGTATCTGGTAGCTTTATACCCAGGGTTTCTGGAGAAAACATCATCAGGATTCCTGCTGTAGCCGCCATACCTCCAAACAGGATGTACGGCAGAGATGGCATATACCTCATCTATACACATAAAATTCCCGTTTCTGAAAAAGCTGAAGCATAATTTTACTAGTCCTTACTAATATTAATAAAAACAAATACAATAACTAATATTAATTTACAGTTTTGTTTACCGAACCTTAGCTTTATTTACTAAAAAATCTGTCAGTGGAAACTATAAGTACTGTAAGTATCCCAAATACACTGTCATCTATACGATTATAAAGCTGTAACAAAACTATGTCTATACATTTAAGATATTTGAGAAAAAATGACTGAATTAGGCTATATAGTCGTGTCTAAACACAAAACCTTTTATTTTAGATGTTTGTATTAATTAATTTATCTGTTTGTCTGTTTTGTTTGTTCGCACATCACGCAAAAACTAGTGAACGGATTTTGATGCAACTTTTTTTGTTTGATAGCTATTGATTAGTCTTAACAACTGGTACACATTTTATCCCGCTACTATATCGGGAACCTAAGATATAACCGAAAAACTAGCTTTTGGCTGCGGCGAAGCAGCGGGCAAAAGCTAATGTAAAAAAAAATTACTTAACTATATGTAAATGTAGCTGCCCCATGGGAACCGTTTATTGTTATAGGAAAAATTAGCCTATCACCATTTCTGAGCTTCAAACTATACATAATTATGCAAAACTTCATTTTATAGTTGATTCAGTAGTTACGGCGTAATAGCGTATTAAACAAAGAAACTCACTGTCACATTTATAATAAGACTAGCCTATGCCCGCGGCTCCGACGCAGCCAATAGCTAGTTTTTATATTATATCTCAGGTTCCCGATATAGTAGAGGGATAAAATGTATACCAGATTTTAAGTCTAATCAAGTGTTATCAAATCTTAGATAAATAATCTACAGATGTAGCCATGATACATTAGGAAGTGTAAAAGTAAGACGGGCATTATACGAAATACGCTAAGAAAATTGAGACAAAGTACCTATTGTATCTTCCCGCCTCATATGATGTGCAGGTTTTTCAACTGGCGAACTTTAAAATAGTTCGCCATACAACTTAATCACCATGACTACCAAGGATGCCATTAAAAGGAAAATTAGGTGCCGTGTTTTGGGTTTAAAAAAATGCCGTGTCTCAAACAAATTTAATAATAAGCAGACTTTCGCGCCTGATTATAATAATAAATAATAATAATAATAATGTTCTCATAAATTAGACAATGTAGTTATATTTACAGATAGTAAAAGCTCTCTACAAGATATGGCTCGTTGCACCTCTGAAGACAGAGGCGTACCGATAGCCTATGAAGTATTGTAAAAGATCTACGACTTGCAATCGATGCATTGGAACCCAGGATATATAGCGGACTTGGGGTGCGGGTCGGGATACCTCCGCGTTGGTGCACCCCGGGCAACGTCGGCACTCTAGTGCCGGCGGCAGAATCCCGGCAGGGGACGGGTCTCCGCGTGTCCCTCTGATTAGCAGAGGGCACAGCGGATAGGCCGGACGCCCGCCGTGAAGGGTCAGCGGGGCCGTAGTGCCCCCCCCCCCCCCCGACTCTGGAAGGGGGACGGCGGGGTCACAGTGACCCCCCCGATCCCGGAAACGGGGCTTTCAGCCCGAGTGGCGACGGGATCACTGCCTGCAGTGGGCTGAAGGTCTGCCGTGGAGGGCCAGCGGGACCATAGTGGCCCCCTCCGGCCCTGGGAGACGGAGACGTGGCTTTAGGGCCTGAGGGGCGACGGGCTCATCGCTTGCTCTGTGAGCGGTGGGTACGTTCTGATGCATACCACCGTTCGGCCCGACCCGTAATCCTGGAGGACAGGGCCGGGGGTCTTCGGACCGCGGGAAAGAAAACCCCTATAAAAAATCACCCCAATCCAAGCTCTGCTGCCCAGCGAGGGATGAATGGCTGGAGGGTATCCAGTCACGAGGGCGACACCACCATAGTCGAAGGACTTTAAACTCAATATGGCGGAAGTTAAAACGAAATGTATACCTCCGGAGGGTACCGGGCGCAACGCGTCCGGAGAATTCCTCACAGGTCTGAGTACCAAGACCGGCCCTGTCAGCCCCACGTATCGGAGGGGGGCTAACAACGCCGATAGCAATAAAGAAACGGAGGGGAAAAGGATGAAGAAGAAGGGGAAGACCCGTGGAAAGAAATCCACACCCGCGGGGAGTTCCGTCATGGGCAGCTCTACCGCAGACATGGATACCTCCGACGGCGGCAGCAGTTCTGCCAAAATGACGGGGTCCAAGCAGAGCGCGGCCATGTCGACGGAGCAGTCAGCTGCATCAAAGAAGAAGCCTGCCGCTTCGGTGGAGCAGCCAGCGCGCCCTCTGAAACGCCCGAACTCCAAAACTCTCAACAATGCTACTAAGGTAGCATACGGGGCAGTGAAGTCTCTCCGGCGTTACTCGGTGCCGGGGGAGACTGAGGCGCCCTGCCGCTGCAGGCGCCTCAAGGCGGAGGCGGCAGAGCCCCGTAAAGAGCTCGCTGGCCGACGAGCCAAGCCAAGTCTTGCCAAGGCCGGGCCGGAAACCTCTGCCTCAACGGCGGGCGTGGGGCCTCCGGCTCCTGATCTCCTAACAGAGGAGCAGATATGCCAAGTCATCGATCGCATTAGTGCGATCTATGACCCGCGCATCGATTCCTTGAGCGCTAGGGTGACGCCGGAGCCAAGACTCCGTCCAGCTCTGGCCGCGGAGAAGAAGGTCGCGCCACCTTCGGCCACAACGCCGCTACCCTGCCAGGGTGGCCGCGTGGGCACATATTCCGCGGCTGCGGCTGCTATACCGCCCAAGGGGCAGGGAAAAGTTGCCCCTAAGGCTAGCAAGCAAAAGACGGCGCAGAAGGCTGGGAAGAGCCCTAAGGGCCAGCGCAAGGAGCAATTCCCTCCCCTTCCGAGTGCTGGCCAGCCCTCGCGGGCCCCAGCAAACGTACCCCGGGATTCCCAAATCCCACCACCCGCCACGTCAGACCCTGCACCGTGCGACGGGGGCTGGCATACTGTGGATGGCGGGAGGAAGAAGTCCCGGGGTAAAAAGAAGAAAGGATCTGCGGCTGAGGCTGTTGCCCAAGCCGCGGAGCCTATAGCACCGGGGGATAAACCCGGCTCCAAAAAGAAGCCGCGCAAGCTTCAGACGCCAAAAACGGCAGCGGTGGTGATCACCATGCTGCTGGAGGCAGAAGCGGGCCTGACCTATCAGGCCATTTTGAGGAAGGCCCGGGCGGAGATCGACGTCTCCGACCTCGGAGGCGTCGCTGCCCAGACTCGCCAAGCCCGGACAGGGGCTCGAATCCTCGAGTTCCCTGGGGCGGAAGGTCTCAAAATGGCCGATACGATAGCCACGAGGCTGTGAGGTCTGTTTGGTGAAAAAATGCGCTGAACTGCGCGTTTCCGGTCTGGACGACTCGGTGACGGCTGACGACGTCCGGGAGGCCATTGCCTCGAAAACCGGATGCTTGGATGCCATCAGAGTGGGCTCCATTAGGTCCGGACCCGGCGGTGTGGGTACCGTCGGGGTGAGCTGCCCTGTCACGTCGGCTAAAATCTTGGCTGACGTAGGCAGGCTTCTCGTGGGCTGGAGTTCCGCGTGGGTTACCGTGCTGGAGCCCCGACCTGCGAGGTGCTACAAGTGCATGGCGGTGGGACACACCCGACCAACGTGCACTAACTGGTTTGATTGCGGCGGTCTTTGTTTCCGCTGTGGTCAGGCAGGGCATAAGGCGGCAACCTGTACCGCCCCCCCTCACTGCCCCGCGTGTGCTGCCGGCAGTAGACCTGCAAAGCACTACATGGGGCGGGAGGGGTGTAGACCTCCAGCCACCACAGGCCCAAAAAAGGGGGGGACCAGCCAATCGGCCCAGGCTGCCCCCTCTAGCGCGGCTTCGCCGCCGTCCCGGGTGGAGGAGGATATGGTTACGACCTAACGTTCAACCGTAACGCTGTCCTCCTCCAGGCGAATCTCAACCACTCCGCCAGGGCGCAGGATCTTTTCCTGCAAACCATGGTGGAGTGGCTGATTGGTGTAGCCGTAGCTGCGGAGCCTTATTGCGTTCCTGACCGCCCTAATTGGGCGGGCAGCCGCGATGGCTCCGTGGCAATCGTCAGCTCCACGGCGCTTCGTTCCCCACCCTTGTCGATCAGAGACAAGGGCACGGGATACGTTGCGGCCGACTGAGGGAGAGTTACGCTGTACGGCGTGTACTTCTCCCCCAACCGGAGTCTGGCTGATTTCGGGGTCTGGCTTAACAGCCTAGAGACCTCGTTGCGGCGCCTGGCACCTAGCCACGTCCTAGTTGTGGGGGACTTCAACGCCAAATCCATGGCGTGGGGGTCCCTTGCGACGGATGCTCGCGGAGTGGCGGTTGTTGAGTGGGCGGCGTCGATGGGCCTCTGTTTATTAAACAGAGGCTCCGTCTACACATGTGTGCGGCGATGGGGCGGATCGATAGTGGACCTCTCGTTCGCTAGCCCCGACGTCGCGGCACGAGTGGTGAACTGGTGTGTCCTGGAGGAGGTTGAGACCTTGTCCGATCACCGGTATATCCGAATTGAGGTCTCCCGGCCCCTTTAGGGCCCAGTAGGGCTCACGCGGTGCGCAGAACTTCCGCGATCCCGCAGTGGGCTGTGGGTAAGCTGGATAGGGACCTACTGGCGGAGGCAGCCATCTTTAGGTATTTGGGTGACTGAGTGAAACGACCTCGGATAAGTGACGGATTTATTAGTACTCGAGACTACATTAATTTGAAAGCGCACAAACGTCAAGACAATGCGCGGTGCGTTCTATAGTCGGAATTTTAATTCGATTCCAGATTTGACAATTTCAGTGTTGCAACGTTATGACAAATACTAAATAGTGACGTTGCGTAATTATTCGATACGGAAATCGAATATTTCCGGATCGATTCCTCTCGTTTATAGTAGTATATCTAAACAACTTCTACTTTAATAGAAACTAAGTATATCAGGAAATTAAATATTTCTGAACGGATAATTTAGACGAGATGATGATTAATTTTATTAAGGATCTGAGAGTTTTCTTTAATAATTGTGTGTGAAATAAATAAAAAATGTGATCATGAAGGAACATGAGAAATAAAACAAATAGGTGTATTATGGTAATATTTTATTTTATAAATCGTCGCCGTCATCGCAATCGCTATTGCTGTCACTTTCTGTAACATTTATTATAAATGTGTCTGTGATATTGTCAATTAACATATCTAGCCTACTCATTTTTTCCTCTTCTTTGACAACATGGGATACGCATTTAGACCATTCGGTAGCCGTAATTTTTTGAATGCCTTCCTCAAATAAATTTCTCACGTCCGTCAATTTGAAGGTTTTATTATTTTGAGCTACATGCCCCTTTACCTGCGCCCATATCAATTCGATAGGGTTCAGCTCGCAATGGTAAGGGGGCAGTCTTAAAACCGTGATCCCATGTTGTGCTGCCATTTCGTCTACAGCGTACTTATTAAAAGACTCGTTATGTGGAATCAGTTCTAAAAGCGTAGCTTTAACCGTATCTGGTTCGTAATGAATATTTTTATTTAAAAGCCAGTCTTGAATTGCCGCTTTTTTCCAGCTCATTTTTGGTGCCGTTTCCAATAATGTGCATTATCAATCACCACAATTAAGTTTGGTCTTAATTTTGGTAAGACTCCAGCGAACCACTCCTCAAAACAAACTGCATTCATCTCATCATGGTAATCTTCACAATTTTTCTTTGCTTCAAAAATCATGAGCCCCTCTTCCAGGAAGCCTTCTTCACTACCTATATGGCTAATTATGAGACGATTGCCTTTTCCAGATGGATTTTTTAATCCAGTGGTCAGTCCCTCCAAAAACGCTTACCGAGATGATGTGACTTTCTTGTCCACCCAAGTTTTTTTTATAGTATGACCTAAAAATAAATATAGAACATGAACATTCAATATTACTATTAAATTTAATGTAAACTGTATATAAATTCAAAATGTTAGCCTTACCTGCGTTAACCTAAGTTTCATCTTGATAATATATATGTCTCCCTTCTCGTCGAAACTGACATATAGATCGCAAGTAACGCTGGCGCCATGTTATTATATCATTTCGATCAATGAGTGTGTTCTTGCGTGACCGTGCAACAAATTTAAAATTAAAATGCTTCAAATTTTTTCTGAGGGTGTCTTTGGAAACCTTGGGCATTTCTGGATCATCGTTCATCACTTGTAAAATCTAAAATAGTAAATTTTATAATAGTTTGGAATCATTAGTTATATATAAAAGATGTAGGTATAAAATAATACTGTCTGACTGATTGACTAACCTTTGCAATGGTTGGAGGTTCATTTCGGTAAAAGAACTGATGAACAATTCTTCGTATTGCGGAGAATGTAAATTCATCAACTTTGTCTTTAAAACTTCGCTATGGTCCAGTTTTTTTAGGAGGAGTTGGCCACCTTTATTTACTTCCTTCTAAACGTTACAAACAGAGCGTGAGGTTATTCCCAATATGTCAGCAACTTTGCTCATACATTCATTTTCTTCCACAACTTCAAAGGCCTCCAATTGCGCAGAAGTTTCATTTTTCACGTACTTGTAGGCGTTGCGGGTCATTACTTTTTCAGTAACAGTGAAAGCTTTTCGTGGACGTTTTTTTCTTGGGGACAAGAAAACATCCACGTCTTTTTGTGATGTACTTGGCTGAGGATCCATTTTGATGGAAAACCAAAACAAATAGATTCACTCAAAGTTCACAAAAAACTATAAACGTAACAACAAACACAACGTAACAAAACTTTAACAAAAACCCAACAAAATAACAAAATATCGATTCGCAATGAAACAAGATATTCGTGCAGTTGGACTGGGAGAATGAATGATAAACAAAATGGCGATAGCTGCACGAGCGCGCACGGGTTGCCAATACAGAAAACTATCTAGGCTCTTTTATTATAAGTTTTGTTTTTAATATAAAAAACAAAAACATTAACTTTTTATAAAATAAAATTATTATGAATAATTATGTATTTATTTAAATAAAAATCAATAATTTAGTCTTTAATTGGCACACCAATATTATGATTACATAAACATTAATCGCGATTGTTTATCGATTTTTGTGTTCATCACTACACTATTAATATGTGGTATCATTATTTTACAAAAAGATAGTACCTAATGTCAAATGTGGAATCGAATTATAATTCCGACTATAGTAGCAGACTGCCGTTACATTACAATGCAATTATTATTTATGCAGTCGCGTTCGTTACTTAACCCCTACAACATACCTCCCCTTTAAAAAAAATTATACACAAACAAACTTAGTTAAAATAAAATTATTAATTTACACTTAAAGACAAATATGTAACTACGTGACACATCATTTAGCAAGCTGCACGAAGCGTGAGTCCTCACCGTGCAGGTATCGCTTACATGGCTACGTAAGTAAAAATTGCAGGTGGCTTATGAACGCTTTTACCGTGGGAAAGTACATTAGTATACATATACATTCATTTATTTATTACAGATATATGATATATATGAGAGAATTTATATAAAAAAATTGTTAGACAAATATAATTAAGTATAGGTACACCAATTTTAATGTTAAGTAAAAATAAAATTGTGCCGTGTGGAGCCGGCATCAAGAATAGCTCCACCCCGTCTCTTCCTATGGGAGTCGTAAAAGCCGACTAAGGGATTACCGGGGGACCGGGCAGCAACGTTCCCCTGTGTACTAAAAACATCCACTGCGATCGCCAACCCGCCTGCCAAGCGTGGCGATTATTACAATACCCCCCCTAGGGGAGGCCTATGTTCAGCAGTGGACGATCAAAGGCTGATGGATGGATGGATGAAAAATAAAATTAGGTTACACGTAAGGAACGGTTGCTGGTTGCTGCCCGGCTTTGTCAACCTGGCTCAACGACACTGCTGAGTGGAGTTCATTTCGGACCCATGTCTTAGTATTTTTGCGACACCTTTTGATCAGGAAGCAGGTTACGATTAAGAATATAACACAAACAAGACTTGCCGTAATAATTCCATATGTTCCTACTGTCTGTTCCAGTGAACTATGATTTGCGTTGTTCGCACCATTTTGGGCGATAACGATATCTTCGCGTTTTCTATATGATTTACCCATTTTAGGACAATTCAACAATTATATTACTGTAAAATACTGAATGATTATAAAATATACTATATATGATAAAGTGTAAATGGTATATGAATAAATTGTAAAATATTTAGATATTTTTATATATATTTTTAGCATTTGACATGCTTAGCACTATACATTAAACACAAAGTGAAAAATGTGAAATCGGAAATAACAGTCACGAGCAGGATTCGAACCTGCATCTCCTAGATACCATCCAGATGCTTTGCCAATTCAGCCATCGTGACCCTTGCTCCTGACTGCTAATCTCGATAACACATTCATACTTAACGTCTTTGGGTGACGCCTGCACCATCTGTCGGAAGTATTTTCATACATAATACCGACCAGGTAAACTTAATTTTACAATTTATACACAAATATTAATATATCGGGTCTTAATCGCGTATATAATGTTGAGGTTGAATACCTTAATTTCCCGACGTTTCGACCGTATTGCATCGGCCGTGGTCACGGGTTGACTGGTGTAGTTCAGCGTTGCCTCCGTGAAGCGCGAGTGTCTGTAACTACCCTCGCCTCGTTTATATTTTGATTTCCGAAACTGTCGGTACTTCGACACACCACACTAACGACATCCTCACACTGGCGCGTAATGTTTGTTCGGCGATATGTACACTTACTGATGACAGGATTCCATGATTTTGACAAACGGTATCCATCTTCTCGGTTGAAATTAGCATGTTTTTTGATTTCAACCGCTTCCCGCGCCATCCTGGAGTAATAGTGACGGTCTCATACGTCGGAGAAGTTGTGATGGTTTTTGATCTCCAAGCTCCATCTCACTAATTAATTTCTGCAGCTGTCGATTTTTAGATTCTTCATAAATCTGTAGTAAACGCGTCTTAAGTGAGTCAAATTTTTTAACAGCAGGTGGCTATATCGGTGACCTGTTGGATAGCCTCTTTACTTAATTTTGACACCACGATATCGTACTTGGCCTCGTCTGAAAGCTTCTGCGGACTCAACATTGCTTCGGTTCGAATGAACCAAACCCTGGGCTGATCGGTCCAAAAATCGGGAATTTTGGAGGTCAAGGTGATTGCTGCCAACTCCGATGAAGGTATAGAAGGTGCGGTCGTCATCTTGTAGAGATATTTATTCCAGGTTGTACACGTTCTTTTTCGCGAGGTCACCAGTTTAGGTATTTGGGTGACTGAGTGAAACGACCTCGGATAAGTGACGGATTTATACTCGAGACTACATTAATTTGAAAGCGCACAAACGTCAAGACAATGCGCGGTGCATTCTAGTAGCAGACTGCCGTTACATTACAATACAATTATTATTTATGCAGTCGCGTTCGTTACTTAACCCCTACACATCGTTCAATCGTGGCTGTCCTCACCAACCCTGACTGAGGGGGTGGACGTTGAGGCTGGCCGATTTCGCGCTGCGATCACGCATGTGTGCGACTCGGCCATGCCCCATGTGCGACGTCCTCCCCCGAGGAAAGGGCTCTACTGGTGGTCCCAGGAGCTGGCGGACCTCCGTGCGGCGTGCATTCGTGCCCGGAGGTCCTACACCCGCAGTCGGTGGCGCAACTGCGATGGGGAGTGGGAGGGCCAGTTGTACGAGGCGTACCGCACTTCGCGGGCCGCGTTCAAGTTGGCCATCTGCTGCGCCAAAACGGAGAAAGGGCAGGCGATGCTGGACGGTCTCAACCGTGACCCCTGGGGTCGCCCGTACCGTGCGGCGCTGAATAAGCTCCGAACCCAGGGCCCCCCCTCACAGAGACACTTCAGCCCGGCTTCCTCACTGAGGTGGTCGAGGGCTTATTTCCGCGACGGGTGGAGCACACGCCCCCGGTCATGGTACCGCCAGGTAGTGACCGGGAGGCCAACTTCAGTGTACCACCCGTCACTATGTCGGAAATGGAGGTGGCTGTTTCGCGGATTAGTCCCAAGAACACCGCCCCTGGCCCGGACGGTATACCCGCCTGGATTCTGGCCCTGGCTCTGGAACACCTGGAGCCCCGCCTCAGGGGACTGTTCGACGCGTGCCTGGCATCCGAACGCTTCCCTGACTGCTGGAAGGAGGGGAGGCTGGTACTCCTGCCGAAGCCGGGACGAACGCCGGATTCGGTCCGGGCTTTCAGGCCCATCGTGCTGCTGGATGAGGTGGGTAAGCTGCTGGAGAGAATCCTAGCTGCCCACATTGTCCAGCACCTGCGCGACGTCGGGCCCGACTTGTCGGATGCCCAGTTTGGTTTTCGAGCTAGTCGTTCGTTCGACAGTCGGCGCGATCATGCTTCTGAGGGCCGTGGCCGCCGCGGTCGTCACCGGCGGGGAAATGCAGTTGGCGGTGTCGCTTGACATCGCCAACACATTTAATAGTCTGCCATTCAGCTGCATCAGGGAGGCGCTCCGGTATCACGGGGTGCCTGGATACCTGAGGCGGCTGGTGGTGAACTATCTAGAGGGCCGCAGCGTCATCTATGAGAGCCGCATAGGGGACGTTGTGAGGAGACTCATGTCGTGCGGTGTCCCACAAGGTTCGGTCCTGGGGCCGCTCCTGTGGGAGATCGGTTACGACTGGGTGTTGCGCTGTCGGCTCTCCCCCGGGCTGGCCATCATCTGCTATGCGGATGATACGCTGGTCGTGGCCCGGGGTGGAAACTTCGAGGAAGCGGCGTTCCTGGCCACCTTAGAGACCTCGGAGGTGGTTAGCAGGATTGGGGCGCTGGGGCTTAGGGTGGCCCTGGGCAAGTCGGAAACCCTACTTTTTCATAGGACCCGATGTCGGCCACCTGCTGGCGCCTCGGTCACAGTGGACGAGGTTCAGATTGGGGTGCAGGCCCAGATCTGGGCCTGGTGCTGGACGGGCGGTGGCGCTTCCGCCAGAACTTCCGCCAACTGTCCCCGAGGCTCGTCGGCGCAGCATCCGCCCTTGCACGGCTCATGCCGAATATGGGTGGACCCAACAATGCGTGCCGACGGCTTTACGCGGGGGTAACCACCCCAGTCGATGGCGCTGTTCGGCGCACCCGTGTGGGCGGGGTCCCTGGACGCACCGAATAGGGTTCTTCTGTAGAGACCACAGAGAGTCGTTGCGTCCAGGGTCATACGTGGATACCGCACGGTGCCGACGGAGGCGGCCTGTGCGTTGGCTGGAATCCCCCCGTGGGACTTGGAAGTGGATGTGCTCGCCAAAGTATATCGGCGGACGTCACAAGAGCGGGAGGGGGGCGGTCGCCCCTTACCCAGGGAGGTGGCCAGGTGGCAGGGCGACAGCCGCCGAGCTGCCATGGCCAGATGGAGAGCGCGGTTGGAGGCGCCCCGGGCCGGTCATTGGACCGTAGGGGCGCTCCAACCGGTTCTGGAGGAGTGGGTGGAGCGACGGCACGGAGTCCTTACCTTCCGACTGGTGCAGGTGCTGTCGGGGCACGGTTGCTTCGGCAGATATCTGCACATAGTCGCAAGGAGGGAAGCGACTCCGAGCTGTCACCACTGCGGCTGTGACGAGGACACGGCGTGGCACACGCTCGTGTCGTACCCGGCTTGGGCCGAGCAGCGCCGTGAACTCATCGCGGAAATAGGCCGGGACCTCTCGCTGCCGAGCATCGTTAGAACGATGATTGGCAGCGACAGGAATTGGGCCACGGTCGCTGCCTTCTGCGAGAAGGTTACCTCGCGAAAGGAAGCGGCGGAGAGGGCCAGGGAGGAGGATTCTTCCGCTGACCTAAACCGCCGCCAGCGACCGGGGTACTTGCGCCTCATGCCGCCCTAGCTGAGGCTGCGGGTGGATGGACCGGGGAGTATCCGCCACCCGCAAGGCTTCCCACGAAGATGCGACGCTCCTCTGTATATGCGTCACTCTGTAGAGGGTACCCGAAAGGGTAAGCCGCCAGCGGACCACCGAAGGAATGTAACACAGTTCCAGTGGCCCGCCAATAAAGGCGGAAAGACGGCACACGGCGGGTTTCTTTAGTGGGTGCAGGCTACCCTGTTCGTTGCCCCGAACGACAGGGTGTGTGGTTTGGAACATTTTTTCCCGCCTAAACAAAAAAAAAGTATATATAGCGGACTTGGGTTTAACGCAGACCAACTTGCTAAATCAGCATCTTCGAGTGGAACATACTATGAAATATTTCCTCATTACAGCGAAGTAATCCCTAGATACAAAAGGAAATTCTGGGATATATATGGCAGGAATATTTTGATTTAAGATCAAGAGAAAAGGGTATTTGGTATAAAACCATACAGTGCTCAATCTTTCATAGCCCCTGGTCCGGAGATGACATAATTAACAAGCAATATTTAAAAATTGTTTTCAGACTCCGTTCCGGTCACTATCCATCGGCAAAGTATGCATTTCTGTTAAAAAATGCACCTCACCCAAATGTGAGATATTTGACATGGTGGAGCACGTGCATCATTTGTTAGTGGAGTGTGATAGGAACCGGAGTCATAGGGAAGCATTGCTGAGAGAGTGTGGGCTGATTAGAAGCAATGTGGGTATTTTCCAATCCATTCTGGCAGAACCCGCTTCAGTTGCTCCAAGAAGTACTTAGGTATATGAGATGGTGATTGCTTCTCAACAGCTCCTCCCTGCTACTTATAAAGAAAGAATAAAATCAAAAATTATACATTTTATTTATCACACTATCCGATGACAAATCGCTACAATACATTTACTAATAACTACGTGATGTTGCAGAATTAGTATTGAACATATAAAATAAAACCTTTTTTAAATAGTTACGTTAAAATTTTGTAAGAGTTTATTATATTTAAACTCTCACCTAATTTTGCATTCATAATATTAATCAGAACAATAAGTGATCGATATTAATGTATTAATCAATGAGTGATTTATTTAGATAGCGATAAAAATTAAATCGTGATCTTCATTTAATTTTTGCCACATTTAGGGCGAATAGCCGTAGCCGTAGCGTAATAGCCACACTGAAGTGTAATATTGCTGTCTCATGAGTGGCCACGCGATGGCTCCATCTATAGGTTCTTTATCTAAGTATCAAATAAAAAAAGTTGCATCAAAATCCGGTCAGTATTTTTTGCGTGATGTGCGAACGAAAAAACAGACAAAAATATAAAAAAATATTTTTGTGTTTGCACACGTTGACACGCCTATTTAGCCTAATAATGTTTTTTTTTTGTCAAATATGTATTTTAAATGTAGAGGCATAGCTCTGTTACAGCTTTGTAATAGTATAGATATATTACATAACATATTTAGTGCTAGCTTGTAATAGTGATACCTAATTGTTCATGTATCCTGCGGATATACCCACCAGCAATGGTGTTTGTGGCGCGATCATTGACCCGAAACGGCCGATCGTGGAGCACGCTCCCATCAGGGAGTGACGCGCCTTCGTCGGGAACAGCTCTATGGTGTACACGTAGATAGAGTTGAAAATCATGCTGATGCATAGTTTGCCCAGCATTGTTAGCAATATCACCGTCACTGCTGCTTGTGGTATTAAACAAATTAACAAATTAATGATTGATGATTTTTTTACACTAGAATGGCAAACGGCACATGACGATGGTAAGCTTTTACGTAGCCTATAGGTGCTAAACAATATCAGAGGCATCAGTCAAACATTTGCCAACCTTGAGAAACAAAATTACAGATACGTAGGTGGCAAAAAAGCATACGGCCCGCCTGATGGCAAGCGGCTAGAAACATCAACACCATAGGCATTACTTGTGCCATTTCCAAGGAAAGGGTTTGGATTTTTTGGCCTTCGACACTTTCACAATCACCATACTGCACAGATGGCAGAGTGATTTAGACACCAGCCTCCCGTCCGAGTGTTATGGGTTCGATTCCCACACGGGACAACTCTTGTGTGATCCACGAATGTTTGTTCTAAGTCTGGGTGTATATTGGGACCGTGAAATTGTATGTTTGTAAAGTCCCCCGCGATAGAAGAATTATTCCTTCAGTGTTATTTTTAAAAATAAAAAATAAAAGAAAGAAACACAATGGTCCGTTGTTTCATGGTGATCTTCTGTGAGAGGGTGGTACTTCCCCGATCGAGCCGGGCCCTTCATGCTGCGAAAAGCAAGGCCCTACCATTAGAAAACGGTTTCGGCTAATATACCTATAACAATAATAGAAGTATCACACTTACGCGTCACTATAAACATTATAGAAATCAAGGAAACTCCACAGGTAACAAAAGCCACCATTATTGAGCTTTTGCGTCCAAAACGATTAAGAGTCAGCACACTCAAGATATATCCAGGAATCTCGACCAGTGACGTCAGAGAGAAATTGACATAAGGATTACCAGCCAATGATACGGAGTTGACGTTCAGTCCGTAGTACACCATCGTCGTGGTGATCCACCAGAAGGAGCACATAACAATACGAAGCATCATTATTTTGGACCTAAGCACTTGTTGATAAATGGGTAGTTCTTTACTAGAAACATTTTCCACTGTCTTGTCCTTACTGACAGTTTGTTTGGCCGTCTCTTCCTCTGTATCTTCAGTGGTCAGCATCGCTTTCGTGTTAACAGATAGTACAGTTTTATTTGTTTCAGCCACTTTTAGTAATATCTCTTTTGCTTTCTTGTATCTTCCTTTGGCGATCAACCAGCGGACACTTTCTTCAACTAACCAGCAGTAAGCGATGAAGAGGAGAGAAGGTGGATAAATGACGTAAGTTAAGGTTCGCCAATAAGGCACTGCCCAACTTATGAAGCCGAGCAACGCCTGGCCACAAGCGCTTGTACAGCTCAATATACAGCCACCCAAAACACGCTTTTTAAGATTGACCATTTCTAAGCCTGTAAAAATATTAGGTTTCTATATGTCAGAGATATTTTGTAATTAATTAACGGCGACAAAATACATCAGAAAAATTATTTGTGGGTCACACAAAGAATTGCCCTCTTTGGGGTGTTAGTAATATATTTGTAAAGGATTATTTCTTAGTACAGGGAGTTTATCAAGCGAATACTTGAGATCTTTGTTATCCAGAGTGTATTAATCAAAAAAGAAAACTAGACAAGTACAAAAAAACCTACCTAGTTATTTTTCTGTACTTTTTTTTATTTTTTTTATTGCCAACGGTGGCAGACAAGCAAACAGCCTACCTGATGGAAAGTAGTAACCGCCGCCCATGGAGTATGGCAACACCAGGGGCACAGCCAAGTCGCCGCCTACCGTGAGTAAAGTACTCTTCTCAATCCTCGTTTAAAGAGGGACAAGTCGTAACGCTGGGGAAACACCGCAGCAGGAAGTTCATTACAGATCTTACACGTACGTGGTAGAAAAGAACGCTGAAAACGAACCGTCTTGGACAAGATCGTTTCCAGGTGGTATGGATGAACCCTAGTACGGCGTCTCGTGGTCCGGTGGTAAAACGGCGATGTTGATATCACCTCAAACAGTTCCTCAGAGCACTCCCCGTTGAAGAGTCGATAGAGCACACAGAGAGCCCCAAAGTCTCTCCGCCGCCCCAACGACTCCAGCTCATCCGTGAGATTGGGATCATCGACAATTCGAACAGCGCGTCTTTGCAGGGAGTCAAGTGGGTCGAGCTGGTATTTTGGTGCGCCTGCCCAGAGATGTGAATAGTACTCCACGTGAGGCTGGACTTGTGCTTTATACAGCACAAGTCGCTGCCTCGGTGTGAAGTACCGCTTGGCTCTGTTCAGGACGCCCAGTTTCTTGCTCGCCAATTTGACTTTTTCGTTTAATATTAAAAAACAGTACCTAAGTCGACAAACCTAATATATACGCAGTGCTGACGATGGCACATCCAACGAAAGACTCGACAAAGTCCACCATCAGGTAGAGGTAATAGTCGTTGCAAAATCCTCGCACTATTCCTATAACAGCTGGTGCTACCGCTGCAAATATCAAGGTCGGTTTCCGACCGTATCTGTCAATCAATCAGAAAATAACGATTAAAACAGGGACATTAGCCACTTATAAGACGCGATAATGATACAGGCCTACAGGAGCTATACGTGTGAAAAAAAAACCCGGTTTATGGGCCCCATTAGGTCTTATATAAACCACACTTTATCGGCTATAAAGAAAAAATATTATTAAAAAATTAGCACCTAGAAACTAAATTTACTTTCACTGAAGACTTTAAAGACAATATATTATAATATAGATATAAATTATATTCTACATTTTACCCTTCGGGGGGTAGGTCCCGTTTGTTACAACCTGGTGTCAGTAGGTATTAATAGCTTTAAGTTCAATACTAGCTTAGCTTAAAACTTTTAATTCTTTTAACTTCTCCGTGTGGTTAAGGACTAAATATAGGTACCTACCTAGTCAATAGACTAATTTGTACTTATCCACGAGTGCTGCAGGAGCCGACTGAAGAAGAAAAACTAAGCAGAGAATAGGTACCAGTACAAGAATTTCAGAACGAAGTTTAGTAGACGAGACGACGAGTAAGCGGGCCACCTCCCACTGACGCTTACTATACCTACTGCTGCACTGCTACTGCTTACTACCGTGAAAACGATACTCATTCATATAAGTATATATAACCCTATAAAAAGAGTTGATTAAAAAAATTAAAGTCTCTGTTTGTAAATTCTAAATAACAAGCTAAATGCATATGAAAATATATACGATACCTACAAAAAATACTAATTTTTAAAGTTTTTAGACAGTCTGTTTGTTCCGGCAGATAACTAATATTAGGTATACCTAAGTGTTGCTAAGACTAAGTACTTTTATTTTGGAAATATAATTAGGTTTCCGCCCAAAAAGAAAAGAACTAGAATTCTACGTGGATATTGTAGCAGGTATCAGCTAGTTGTTTTCATATAAGTAATTCTACCAGTATTCGCGAATCACGTCAATAAAGCTTTGTTTCGTGTAGTGACGGACTAAGAATATCAGTGTCACCACCCCATCCTTTCCTACGGGTGTAGTACGGGGCGACTAAGGGAAGTAAGCAATTATCACCCATTGCAATACTGGTGGAAGGGCTGGGTGCCAAGTGCGAGTAGTCGCTTGGTAACAGGCCCGAGCGGGTTGGTACCACCATCTCCTGTGTGACCGGCCACGAAGCTCATGGTTGTAGCAGAAGATAGCCGTTAATTCTTTAATTTCATATTTGTGAAATGAAATGGTGAGCAGCGGCTTGACAAAACTCTGGGTATAATTGAGTCCATGAGCGACGGTTACCATTTACCATCAGGTGGGCGGCGGATCGTCTGCTACCATAGGCAATCTCCAGTCTCCAGCTAATTTACATAAAACCTGGAAATCGGGAGATATCTAATTACTGGTTCTGATTTATCAGAATCAATCTTTGGAACAAGTACAAGGGCAGTGTGACCAGCATATTAAGGGAGTGTCCATATTCATAAATATAAACAAAACATAGCGTCACGCCTGTATTCCCCGAAGGGGTAGGCAGAGGTGTATTACACACCCACGATTCGCCAGCTATGTTTAAGTCCCACGTAATAGGGGGCAAGCCTATTGACGTCTACCGGCCATATTTCTAAACTAAATATAACTAACTATATATTTATTAATAAATATTTTATAGAAATAATTCTTCATACCTATCTGATAAGAAAGCAACCAAAGGTAGGGCCAAGAAGTAAGCAAAATTTCGCACTGTCCCCACCATGGTGCGCTTCCACTCCTGACACGCCAGATTGAACTGCAATATTGCAAATTAGCCAAATTGTAAATCATTTGATGTAAGAGGAGGCGCGTTATTTTTTCTATAATAAGTGGAAAATACAGTAAAACCCGCTTAAGTCGATTTTGAAGGGACCTAGCCAGAAACACGTTTAAGGCGGGAAAGCGTATTATGCGGGAACGGGAAAATAAAAGATAGTACCCGCGTCATCATGGTGTCAGTTGTTCCAAATGCCTCATCTATTCCCCTTGACAAATTAATTCAATCTTGTAATGAGGAGGCAATTAGCTGTAAAAAGAGTAAAGTTCATAGATTTAAAAGATTCATAAAAATTAATAACTATATAAAAAAACCCAAAAACTTGTGAAAAAGCATAGATTCTTTATTAAAAATGTTAAATTGAACAGAGAAAGATTGCATTTAATTGACAAGCTTGATTTTTATGTGTCCAAACTAAAAAATAAAACTTTAAAGTACAATGAAGACGAAGAGATTCATGAATTCCAGACAAAAATAAATTGTCTTCAAGAAAAGTTAGAAGTTATGACAAATAAATATTCTAGCTCAGAAAAACTTATAAAGGAGTATATATTGGCAATGAATGAACTAGTAATGGATAAAGATAGTCAATATGACAAAGATTGTTTAATTAGTTTAAGTAATCGGCTGTCTCTGGGTTGTTCAGGGCCAGTGTGTACTTCTAGGGAGTCTCAGCAACCACATTTAAATATAGTAAGCACAACTAGTTCCACTAACAGTTCCCTGGTGCCTCCTGTCGATTTCCCTAGCTCTCTATGTAAAACTCAAGACAATAATATTGTGATATTTAGTGATGACAGTGGCAAACATTTGGGTGCTCTTCTATCAGATAAGGGACACTCAGTTATCAATCACTGTATGCCGGGACAATCATATCACAATATTATGCTAAAAATATTTGATTATAATTTTGTCCCGGATAATATACTTTTAATATTTATAGGAAATAGGGAGAATGTGAGCAAGAGACAGTTATTGCAATATAGTAAGAAACTTTCTAATCTAAATGTAAAGAAAATAGTTATGTTCACATTTCCCTATAAAAGAAAATTTACGAAGTTGGAAAATGAATATACTTACACTTTGAATATGACATTGGATAATATAAAAACTCAATGCAATTATGTTATTAGTGACAAAATGCATGTCATTGACATTAACAATTATGTTAATAAGCGTTATCATTATTTGACAGAAGATAGATATTATCTTTGTAAATATTTTAAACAACAGGTAGCTGCTTCGCTATCATATTTTTTTTATACATCAGCCAAGAACTTGGCTAACAACTTTGCTTCTATTGAGCAATCTAATGTTGACATTTGTAATTTAAATGATGACATTTATAGTAACAAAAATAATGACATTTCATATACTAATTTAAATTACAATACGAGACAATAAAGATATCCTCTTGCTTAAAAAATAGTTTCTCAAGTAATTATAATTTAATAAAGACAAAAGAGACACCCTCTTGCTTTAGTAATAATAAGAAATTAAAGCCAATCAACCTGGTACATCAGAATATTCAAGGTATCCTTGGTAAAGAATTGGAAATAGAATTATTTATTAATGATTGTGTTGTAGATATTCTTTGTATTACAGAACATTGGCTGAAAAATAATCAATACATGTTCAATTTTCCCAATCACCAGGTTGCTAGCTCATTCAACAGAGGCATTAGTATACGGGGTGGTGCCCTAATTATTATAGATAATAAAATGAAATATAAAGTACGTAATGATATAGTCGGCCTCTCTGTTGAACGGGTTATTGAAATTGCTTATATTGAGTCTGAGCAGTTCATTGTCGCATGTATTTATAGACCCCCATGTTCACCATATGATGATTTTGAAAGACACTTAGAGGACATTTTATTTAAAACCTCTAGTTCAAATAAAACAATTGTGATCTGTGGAGATTTTAATATAAATTTACTTGAAAATAGTACTATCACTCAAAAATTTACAATGTTTTTTTGGAACCTACTAGGATTACTTCTTTGACCGCAACTTGTATAGATAATATATTTACTAATGCAAAACCAATCAATAAATCTATCATAAATAAACTAGAATCTGATCATTGTGGACAACTGGTGGTATTTCCTGGAACTAGTAGGGTCCATAAAGAAAAAGTTGTCTTTGTTCCAATGAATTCTAGCCGCTTAGAGCTTTTTAAATGTAATCTATCTGAGAAAGTACCGCGGTTGCCTTTTCATGACAACCCTAACGATTTGTATACTGCTTTATTCCAGTTGATCAATAATGAATTCAACAAGAAGTTTAAACCTAAAACTGTAACTATTGGCGCTCGCGCGGGCTTTAGTCAATGGGCAACCTGTGGTATTTATAAAAGCAGACTGAGGTTGTTTGAACTTTATAACGAAAAATCATATAATCATAACCCACTATTTTTAGAATATGTAAAAAAATATTCCAAAACGTTCAAACGAGCCTGTTACTGTGCTAAATCACTATATTTGAAAAATGAAATCAAAGAATCCGGCGATATTATTAAAATGACTTGGAAGGTGATAAACAGTGAAACCGGTCGAGAAACAGTGCGCAAGAGGGACTTTAACTTGAAAATAGATGACAAAAATGTAAGAGCGAATCGAGAAGTGGCAACGGCATTTGAAAATTATTTTACAAATATTCCTGTTTTAACAACAAAACATCTGACGTTGTCTCCTACTGCAGCCGAATCGCTCCTTAGGCAATGTGTTCCGATATGTAATACTTCCTTTAAATTTTCGGATGTCAATGTAAACAGTGTTATAAATAACTTTAAAAGTCTCAATATTAAAAAAACGGCGGATTTATGGGGTATGTCTGTTAAGTTAGTTAACTCAATCATTCATGTTATTGCTCCCCAATTGACATCTGTATTTAACGGTTGTTTTGTTAATGGTGTATTTCCCGACCTTCTGAAGTTTAGTAGAGTAATTCCTTTGTTTAAATCTGGTAGTACCTCAGAACTTAATAATTTTCGTCCAATTTCTGTACTACCGACACTAAGTAAAGTATTTGAGAAGCTTATTCTCAAACAAATGATTAATCATTTTGACAATCATAAAATTTTCCATAAAACCAGTTCGGCTTCACAAAGAATCGCTCTACTACTGATGCAGGTATAGAATTGTTAAAAACCATATTTAGAGCCTGGGAAGATTCGCATGATGCGTTAGGCGTATTTTGCGATTTGTCTAAGGCATTTGACTGTGTACATCATGAAACCCTGATTAAAAAGTTATACCATTACGGAATCAGGAACAGGGCTCTCGAGCTTTTGACTTCTTATTTGAGCAATAGAATTCAAAGGGTCGATGTTAATGGTACGTTATCGCTTGGGTCTGTCATGACAATGGGTGTGCCACAGGGGTCTATTTTAGGGCCATTTCTGTTTCTAGTCTATATTAATGACCTACCATACTACGTAGGAGATAATCGAAGTATTGTGTTGTTCGCAGATGATACATCTTTATTATTTAAACTAAGAAGGCAACTGCTTAATTATGACGATGTGAACAACGCACTATCTAAAGTTGTTCATTGGTTCAATACTAATAACCTAGTTTTAAGTGAAAATAAAACTAAATGTATAAAATTTACTACACCCAATGTAAGGCATGTAGAAACCAATGTACAATTGAATGGCGTTAAACTGGACCTTGTGGAGTCCACGGTTTTCCTAGGTATCACTATAGATAACAAACTCCAATGGGGTCCCCATATTAAAAAATTGTCAGGTAGGTTAAGCTCAGCGGCATATGCGGTAAAAAATATTAGATTATTGACTGATGTTGAAACGGCTAGAATAGTTTATTTCAGTTATTTTCATAGTATTATGTCCTATGGCATACTGCTATGGGGATGTTCCGCCGATTTAAATTCCATATTTGTACTTCAGAAAAGGGCTGTTCGTGCAATCTATAATCTGGGCCCGAGAGTTTCCCTTAGACAGAAATTCAAAGAAATGAATATTCTAACTGTTGTGTCTCAATTTATATACGAAAATCTGTTGTATGTCAAGAAAAACATCGGATGTTTTGATAAGTATAGCGATGTTCATCACATTAATACTAAGAACAAAGGCAATCTTATTTATTGCACACAGTACTCGTCTCCACAGAATTAGTAGATCTTTTATGGGGCAATGTATATGCGTTTACAATAAGATTCCTGAAAATGTCCGAAACATGCCACTAAATAAGTTTAAGAAAGCCATAAAAATTAGACTTTGTAATCAAGGTTATTATACTGTTTCGGATTATCTTGAGGACAAAACTCCTCACTCATTAATTTTCAAAATTGTTTTGTATGATATAATGTCATTTTAGTTATAAACATTATATTAAATTGTAATAAATTGGCAATTTAAAAAAGTGGCCCATGAGTTTCTTGCCGGGTTCTTCTCATGAAAGGCTTTACTTCGGAATCCGGCCGCTTGTGGCGATTGCAATCGCCACTTTGTTATTGCGGACGCACTCGCCTCAGGCGCTCGTGTTGATTATTAGTGTATTCTTGACGATTTTAAGTGCTATTTAATAGGCCTATGAAATAAAGATATTTTTTAATTTGAATTTGAATTTGAATTCATCACTTTCCCCTAAAAAGATATTAAATCGTTTACTGCTGATAATGACTGGGCATTTGAAAAAATCGGAGTGACTCTACTTCATCTTCATCGTCACCACTTAGGACCTCTTTATGATTCTATTCACATCTTCAATAAGATATTCGACTGAACCGATTTCATAGGATGCAATGGAAGAATAATTAGGAAAACCCTGCAATATCGCGGGTACTGAACCCGCGATAATGCCAGGGTTTTCCTTCACCGATAGCGTATTAAACGGGATGACGAATCGTATTAAGCGTGATAAAAATATATGAAAACATGCCTCAAGTTGCAGGGACTGACATAAAATGGCGTTTTAGGCGAGAAATCGTATTTAACGTGATCGTATTAAGCGGGTTCTACTGTATATTGACACGTGCGATATTTTTTTTGGTGCCATTTTATAAACTTTTGCGTGATATTAATATGATCTTCATCAAATCAAGGCTCTGCAAGCCAGAGTACTATGATCACCGGGGGGTAAATATTACTATTCGAATCAATCAGTTATAATAAATCGGACACATCACCTGCTAGCGTCCATGTAGAATAGGCACAACTAAACTAACATAAAATACAAGACTTATCTAGATGTCTGCCGCGACTTGGAGCGATGTCACCTAGGAACGAGTACCTATTTTTAAAGATGCTTTATAGTATTTATAAGTACTTACTTCAGTTACAATACTGTAGTTGTTTTCATACACCCATGATTGGCAGATTTGCGTTTTGTTGGAAAAGCTTGAGGGGTGGCAGTTGGTGCCGATGGGAACGTATCGATAGCAATCTCTGTTTGGTGGTAGCGCAAACACACCCCACGGCCCCGTCTTAAATTTGACTGGATCTGATTCACATTCTGGCACCTTGCATCTAAATAAGAAGTTGTTCCGATGAAAAATTCCGAGTGATTATTTTAGCAGATATGTATCAGAAACAAAGGTACCTACATAATTATTACCAGATTCTGACGTAATTCCTTCTCAATTTGCATCAATATACCAACTATGTAATGTACTTACCTTAGGAACTGTACTCCCCATCAACTGGTTGTTTCACGATTTAGGTATATCTACTCGTGAATAAATATTTTTAATTTGAGGTGCTTCTTGGTGCGGTTTAAAAAAACAACACCAACGCAGTTTTTCTACTTTTTATAAATCAATAAATATTCACGGACATTTTTCACACAGCGTCCTCTGGTCTCAAACTAAGCTTAACGCTTGTGCTATGGGCACCAGATAACGGATATGATAGGTACATATATTATTTATTTTTATGTAAATACACACATAGATAGAAAACACCCAGACGCAGTACAAATATCTGTGTTCACCACACAAATAATTGTCCTGAACAGGAATCGAACCCTCGACCTCGTGCACGGAAGTCGGTTACACTAACGACTACGCCACGAGGCCCGTTTTAATTTTGGAAGATTCTATGGACGTTTAATAGTAGTCCTTCAAATCCCCAAAACCAGCCTGAATGATGAAGTTTACCACTTACCTGTACTCAACTGGACCGGCCACAAGCACATACTGATTGCTGTACATGCTCCTAAACCCAACAGTTAACATTATGTATATGTAAATCTGGATCTGGTATTTC
The DNA here is from genome assembly GCA_948253155.1 of Leucoma salicis. Classification (NCBI taxonomy): domain Eukaryota; kingdom Metazoa; phylum Arthropoda; class Insecta; order Lepidoptera; family Erebidae; genus Leucoma; species Leucoma salicis. The sequence continues at coordinate 25,879,762 of OX411815.1, read as the reverse complement.
CCAAAGTACCCCAGTTCCTCCAGAATGCTATCTAGATTCATTACTTCAGACATTTCGTCTTATTTAGCCATAGTTTCATGCAACGTCTTCGAAAATAAACATTGTGGTTTGATACACCAGTATTATTTTACTCTTTGTGATACACGTTGATACACGTCTAGAATGTCCAACGCTGTCATTTATAATTTAGTATAACTTTACTCTATGGGGCCATGACTCTATGGGGCCATGACTGGCTATGGGTGTTATGTTTTAAGAGCCTGCTACACGGTTTTTAAACCAAACCTAACAGAGGTGACCTTGGTTAGCGACCGATCGTCTGTTTTCAAATTTGGTTGCAAACCACTGTCTACACGGTTGTAATAAAACTGCCCACCATTAAATTACCCAAATTTAGTGGCTGTTATGAACAATGGTTGGAGTTTCATGACACGTTTTCTAGCCTAATCAACTCTTACAGTGAGATAGATGATATAAATAAATTCCATTATTTGAGAACCTCACTTGAGAATACGGTGGCATTAGTTATAAAATCAATCGAATTTTCTGCAAGAAATTATGAAGTTGCATGGAAACTTCTTTGCGATAGGTTCGACAACAAACGGTTGTTAATACAAAATCATGTTTCGGCTTTGTTAAATATGGAACCAATCACGAAAGAATCATCAATCAATATAAAGAGTTAATTGATTCGTTAAATAAGAATTTACGAGCACTGGAATCTCATGGAGAACCAGTTATGCATTGGGATACTCTTCTTATCCACATTTTCGCAAATAAATTAGATTTAAAAACTTTCCGTGAGTGGGAAGAGTTCAAAGGTCGTGTGAATAAAAATGACGAGTGTTTAACACTTTTTTGCGTATCTGAGCTGATTTATGTGAAACACTGGATCTAGCACGGAATTCTAATCAATAGCACAGTCATTTTCCTACTAAACACCAAATTAAACATAAATCTATGGTTACAATGCAGAATAGTAGCAATAATTATAGTACTAGTTCTATTCAATCAACTAAAACTTGTCCTATGTGTAAAAGTCACGATCATAACCTAAACACTTGTTCGCAATTCGTAGCACTAGATAACAAGGCACGGTTGCAATTATTAAGACATTTAAAGTTTGTTTTAATTGTTTTAGCAGTAGACACTTCGCAAATCGTTGTAAACGACAGGGCTGTAAGGTTTGCAAACGTAAACATCATACTATGATACACGTAACTGATTTTACGACTGTACAGAAATCCACTACAGATAGTCTACCGTTACAAACAGCTGATCACGTTAGTAATAATATGCCAGCAACTGCATCAGGGCTTAACACAGTTGCATCGCTATCTAATCTGACGTTAGCAGCAAACGTCACTCACTCCAGTCGCGGCAGCGGCGCACGAGATGTGTTGTTATCGAGTGCATTAATTAAGATAATCGACACAAATAAGCGAGAACATATAGCGCGCGCTGTACTGGACAGTGGCAGTACATCATGCTTAATTACAGAGAAGATGTTTACTAAGTTGAATGTGCCTGCTATGAATATAAATAAATCTATGTTAGGTGTCAGTAATGTAGTTATACATATCCAAAGGATGTGTGATTTGTATATTAAGTCATTAGATAATCATTATTCAAATAATATTAAGTGTTTTGTTCTGCCGTCAATAACCGACAGAGTTCCAAGTGGTAATATAATTTTATCGCAGTTAAATATACCGTCGGACATCATGTTAGCGGATCCTAGCTTTCATTCGCCCGCTGACGTAGACTTAATTATTGGCGCAGATGTTTTCTGAGACATTTTAGTCCCTCAAAAATATATTTAGGTAAAGGTAAGCCTATTTTGTATGAAAGCCAATTAGGGTGGTTAGTTTCAGGTCCGATAAATAGTGAGTTTATCACACACTCTTTTAACCAAATTAAATGTAACTTCGCAAAGAATGATTTTAGCGATTCTTCTGTCAATGATGATTTACAAAACCAATTAGAGCGTTTTTGGCAGTTAGAAGAAGTTTGCCCTAAGTATAATTATTCTGAAGAAGAACGCTTATGTGAGGAACATTTTATTAAAAATACTTTTCGGTTAGAAGACGGTCGCTTTTGCGTAAGAATACCGATTAAGAAAGACCCTAAATTGTTAGGTAACTCATTTATAAGAGCTAACATTACATACCACACCATGGCGTCTTGCGGGAAACCAGTACTACTACTAAGTTAAGGGCTGTGTTTAACGCCAGTAGTCCGACCACCTCAGGAGTTTCCCTGAACAATATTCAGATGGTAGGACCACAGGTTCAAGATGACCTTTTATCTATACTTATACGTTTTAGACAGCATAGGTATGTTTTAGCGGCAGATGTAGAAAAGATGTACCGACAGGTGGTGGTACATCCCGATGATCGTCATTTACAAAATATATTATGGCGTTTCAATTCAGTGTAGACATTACAAACTTATACATTGAATACCGTTACATATGGTATGGCGACTAGATGCATTAAGCAGTTGGGTCTAGAATGCAAGGATCCTAAAATCGCCGAAATTATTATTAGAGATTTTTTTGTTGATGATTTAATCTCAGGTGGTTCTGAAATACAAGAGGTCTTAGACATTCGCGATAGGGTCACTAGTATTCTAGCCTCTTTTTTTTTTTTTTTTTTTGTTATGGCGGGAAAAAATGTTCCTAACCGCACACGCTATCGTTCGGGGCAACGACCAGGGTAGTGTGGGGCCTGCACCCACTAAAGAAACCCGCCGTGTGCCGTCTCTCCGCCTTTATTGGCGGGCCACTGGAACCATGTTACATTCCTTCGGTGGTCCGCCGGCGGCTTACCCTTTCGGGTACCCTCTACTGAGCGACGCATCCGCACGCGGAGCGTCGCACCTTCGCGAGAGGCCTTGCGGGTGGCGGACGTTCCCCGGTCCATCCACCCGCAGCCGCAGCAGCAGGCGCAGATATGCCGCCCTGCATGAGGCGCAAGTATCTGCGCCTGCGCCGCCCCGGTCGCTGGCGGCGGTTTGGGTCAGCGGAAGAATCCTCCTCCCTGGCCCTCTCCGCCGCTTCCTTCCGCGAGATGACATCCTCGCAGAAGGCAGCGACCGCGGCCCAATTCCTGTCGCTGCCAAGCATCGCTCTGACGACGCTCGGCAGCGAGAGGTCCCCCCCTATTGCCGCGACGAGTTCACGGCGCTGCTCGGCCCAAGCCGGGCACGACTCGAGCGTGTGCTGCGCCGTGTCTTCGCCGCAGCCGCAATGGTGACAGCCCGGAGTCGCTTCCCTCCTTGCCACAATGTGCAGATATCTGCCGAAGCAACCGTGCCCCGACAGCACCTGCACCAGTCGGAAGGTAAGGACTCCGTGCCGTCACCCTGCCCACTCTTCCAGCACTGGCTGGAGCGCTCCTATGGTCCGAAGAACGGCCCGGGGCGCCTCCAGCCGCGCCCTCCATCTGGCCATGGCAGCTCGGCGGGCGTCGCCCTGCCATCTGGCCACCACGCTGGGTGGGGGCCGACCACCCCCCTCCCGCTCTTGCGACGCCCGCCGATACACCTCAACGAGCACTTCCGTCTCCAAGTCCCACGGAGGGGTTCCGGCCAACGCGCAGGCCACCTCCGTCGACACCGTGCGGTATCCGCGTATGACTCTGGACGCGGCGACTCTCTGTGGCCTCCACAGAAGAGCCCTGTTTAGTGCGTCCAGGGCCCCCGCCCACACAGGGGCGCCGTACAACGCCATCGACCGGACCACCCCCGCGTAAAGCCGTCGGCACGCATTGTTGGGTCCGCCCATATTCGGCATGAGCCGTGCAAGGGCGGACGCCGCACCGACGAGCCTTGGGGACAGTTGACGGAAGTGCTCGCGAAAGCGCCACCGCCCGTCCAGCACTAGACCCAGATACTTTATCTGGGCCTGCACCCCAATTTGGACCCCGTCCACAGTGATCGAGGCGCCAGCAGGTGGCCGACGTCGGGGCCCATGGAAAAGCAGGGCCTCCGACTTGTCCAGGGCCACCCTAAGCCCCAGCGCCCCGATCCTCCTAACCACCTCCGAGGTTCCTAAGGTGGCCAGGAACGCCGCTTCCTCAAAGTTTCCACCCCGGGCCACGACCAGCGTGTCATCCGCATAGCAGATGACCGCCAGCCCGGGGGGGAGCCGACAGCGTAGCACCCAGTCGTAACCGATGCGGCTCTCATAGAGAACGCTGCGGCCCTCAAGATAGTCTGCCACTAGCCGCCTGAGGTATACAGGCACCCCGTGATACCGGAGCGCCTCCCCGATGCAGCTGAATGGCAGACTGTTGAATGCGTTGGCGATGTCAAGCGACACCGCCAACAGCACTCCACCGCCGGCGACGACCGCCGCGGCTGCGGCCCTCAGGCGCATAATCGCGCCGACCGTTGAACGACCAGCTCGAAAACCAAACTGGGCATCCGACAAGTCGGGTCCGACGTCGCGCAGGTGCTGGACAATGCGGGCAGCGAGGATTCTCTCCAACAGCTTACCCGCCTCGTTCAGCAGCACGATGGGCCTGAAGGCCCCGACCGAATCCGGCGTTCGCCCCGGCTTCGGCAGGAGTACCAGCCTCCCCTCCTTCCAGCAGTCAGGGAACCGTCCGGACGCCAGGCACGCGTCAAACAGTCCCCTGAGGCGGGGTTCCAGGTGGTCCAGAGCCAGGGCCAGCACCCGGGCGGTTATCCCGTCCCGGCCGGGGGCGGTGTTCTTGGAACGAATCCGCGAAACAGCCGCCCCCATTTCCGACGCGGTGACGGGTGGCACACTGAGGTCGGCCTCCCGGTCGCTAACTGGCTGTGCCATGACCGGGGGCGTGTGCTCCGCCCGTCGTGGGAATAGGCCTTCGACCACCTCGGTGAAGAGGCTGGGCTGAAGGGTCTCTGTGAGGGGGGGGCCCTGAGTGCGGAGCTTGTTCAGAGCCGCACAATACGGGCGACCCCAGGGGTCACGGTTGAGACCGTCCAGCATCTCCTGCCTTTTCTCCGTTTTGGCGCGGCAGATGGCCAACTTGAACGCGGCTCGCGAAGTGCGGTACGCCTCGTACAGCCGGCCCTCCCGCTCCTCATCGCGGTTGCGCCGCCGACTGCGGGTGTAGGACCTCCGGGCACGAATGCACGCCGCACGGAGGTCCGCCAGCTCCTGGGACCACCAGTAGAGCCCCTTCCTTGGAGGAGGACGTCGCACACGGGGCATGGCCGAGTCGCACACCTGCGTAATCGCAGCGCGAAATCGGCCAGCCTCAACGTCCACCTCCTCGGTCAGGGCCGGTGAGGACAGCCACGATTGAACGATGGCTGCCTCCGCCAGTAGGTCCCTATCTAGCCTGCCCACAGCCCACCGTGGGAACGCGGGAGTTCTGCGCACCGCGTGACCCCTACTGGGGCCCTGAAGGGACCGGGAGACCTCAATCCGGATGTACCGATGATCGGACAAGGTCTCAACCTCCTCCAGGACACACCAGTTCCTCACTCGCGCTGCGACGTCGGGGCTAGCGAACGAAAGGTCCACTATCGACCCACCCCGTCGCCGCACGCACGTGTTGACGGAGCCTCTGTTAAGCAGACAGAGGCCCGTCGACGCCGCCCACTCTACCACCGCCGCTCCACGGGCGTTCGTCGCAGGGGACCCCCACGCTGTGGATTTGGCGTTGAAGTCCCCCACGACCAGAACGTGGCTAGGTGCCAGTCGCCGTATCGAGGTCTCTAGGCTGTTAAGCCAGACCCCGAAATCTGCCAGCCTCCGGTTAGGGGAGAAGTATACGCCATACAGCGTAACTCCCCCCCAGTCGGCCGCAACGTATCCCGTGCCCCTGTCTCTGATCAACAAGGGCGGGGAACGAAGCGCCGTAGAGCTGACGATTGCCACGGAGCCATCACAGCTGCCCGCCCAGTGAGGGCGGTCAGGAACGCAATAAGGCTCCGCGGCTACGGCTACACCAATCAACCGCTCCACCATGGTTTGCAGGAGTAAATCCTGCGCCCCGGCGGCGTGGTTGAGATTCGCCTGAAGGAGGATAGTGTCACGGTTGAATTTTAAGCCGTAACCATATCCTCCTCCACCCGCGACGGTGGCGAAGCCACGCTAGGGGGGGCAGCCTGGGCCGATTGGCTGGTCCCCCCCTTTTTTGGGCCTGTCGTCGGGGGTCTGCATCCCTCCCGCCCCATGCAGTGCTTGGCAGGCCTGTTGCCTGCAGCGCACGCGGGGCAGTAAGGGGCAGCGGTGCAGGTTGCCGCCCGGTGCCTGACCGCAGCGGAAGCAAAGACCGCTGCAATCAAAGCAGTTAGTGCACGTTGGCTGGGTGTGTCCGACCGCCATGCACTTAAAGCACCTCGCGGGCCGAGGCACCAGCACGGTGACCCGCGCGGAACTCCAGCCCACGAGGAGCCTGCCTGCGTCAGCCAAAGTTTTGGCCGCCGCGACAGGGCAACTCGCCCAGACGGCACCTACACCGCCGGGACCGGTCCGAATGGAGCCCACTCTGACGGCATTCGAGCATCCGATTTTCGAGGCAATAGCCTCCCGGACGTCGTCCGCCGTCACTGAGTCATCCAGACCGGAAATGCGCAGTTCAGCGCACTTTACCGGTCTGATGACACGGACTCCACTCCCCTCGCCAAACAGACCCGTCAGCCTTTCGGCCACCGTGTCGGCCATCCTAGGGCCCTCCGCCCCAGGGAACTCGAGAATTCGAGCCCCTGTGCGGGCTAGGCGGGTCCGGGCGGCGACGATTCCGATGTCGGAGACGTCGATTTCCTCCCGGGCCTTCCTCACGATGGCCTGATATGTCAGGCCCGCTTCCGCCTCCGGCAGCATGGTGATTACCACCGCTGCCGTTTTCGGCGCTTGAAGCTTGCGCGGCTTCTTAAGGCCGGGCTTGCTCCCTGGCGCAGCGGGATTCGCAGCTTGGGCAGCTGCCCCAGTCGCGGCTCCTTTTTCCCTTTTTCCCCGGGATTTCTTCCTCCCCCTGCTCACTACATGCCAGCCCTCATCAGAGGGTGCAGGGCCGGTTGGCGCGGGAGGTGGGACACGTGGATCCCGGGGATTGGCCACTGGGGCCCGCGAGGGCTCGCCAGCACACGGAAGAGGAGGAAACTCCTCTCTGGGCTGGCCCTTGAGGCGCTGCCCAGCCTTCTGCGCCGCCTTCTGCGCCGCCTTCGCTTTGGGGGCTTTGCCCTGCCCCTTGGGCGACGCGGCCGCGGTCGCGAACGCGGCCACCCTGACAGGGTAGCGGCGTTAGGCCTGAAGACGGCGCGGCCTTCTTCTTATCCGCGGCCAGCGGCGGCCGGAGTCGCGGCTCCGGCGGCACCCTGGCGCTTAGGGAGTCAAGGCGTGGGTCATAGATCGCACCAATGCGATCGATGACCTGGCGCATCTGCTCCTCGCTGAGGAGTTCAGGGGCCGGAGACCCCGCGCCCACCACTGAAGATGAGGCTTTCGGCGCGGCCTTGGCGAGCCCTGGTTTGGCTCGCGGGCCACTGCGCTGATTGCGGAGTTCTGCCACCTCATCTTCGAGGCGCCTGCAGCGCGCCTCCAGCCTCCTATTCTCCTCAGACGCCGAGTGGTGCCAGAGGGACTCCAAACCTTCGAAGGCCACCTTGGTGGCCTTCTTGAGGGCCTCGGAGAAGGTGCCCCGAAGGTCCCCTGACCCATCCGCCACCGTAAACACGATGGCCAGGGCATCAGAGACCTTCTGCGCAATCTGGTCTACTGACTGCAGATCGTCCCTCTCCAGAGGCTCCTCTTGGAGCCTCGATGTGAGGAACGTTAGCCGCTCCTCCACCGAGAGCCCCGCTCCCAAATTTTTGATTGCCGCCTCGTCCGTCTTGGACAAGGCGCGTGGCACTGTGCGCCTGTTAGCGCCTCGGCCTCTCTTTGCCGACCTTCCGGGCTTCTCCGGCGGAGGCATCTCAGTGGAGCTGTCCTCTGACTCCGACGCATCCCCTTCTAGCGCAATGGAGCGCTTCAGGAGTTGTGAGGACCGCTCCAACGAGCCAGCCATCCCCGGCTGAGACCCTGGTGGGTTCGGGGCAAGCGCGCTTGCGGCCGTTACACCGCCGCCATCGCCGTCCGTCTCCATCTCCGACGTGGCAGCTGATCCGCTTCCTACAGTAGGACTGCCCGCGGGTGTGGATTTTCTCCCACGGGTTGCCCTCCTCTTCTTATTCCTCCCAGTCTTCCTCGCCTCTCCTTTCTCTTTGGCGTTCGTTGCTCCCCCCAAATACGTGGAGCTGACAGGGCCGGTATTGTTACTCGGCCCTGTGAGGGATTCTCCGGGAGCGTCGCTCCCGGTACCCTCTTGGGGAATCTTAGTATTTTTACCTTTCGCCATTGTTGATGAAGTTTTACGTCCTCCGACGTGCCAACCCTCGCGACTGAGCTCCCCTCAGCCATGCATCCCCTGGCCGGGCGGCAGAGCACGAGATTGGGGTAATTTTTTATAGGGGTTTTCTTCCCCGCGGTCCGAAGACCCCCGGTCCTGTCCATTCAGGATTACGGGTCGGGCCGAACGGTGGTCTGTATCAGACCATGCCCACCGCTCGCAAAGCAAACGGTGAGCCCGTCGCCCCTCGGGCTAAAAGCTCCGTCTCAGTCTCCCAGGGCCGGGGGGGCCACTATGGCCCCACTGGCCCTCCACGGCAGACGTTCGGCCCACTGCAAGCAGTGAGCCCGTCGCCACTCGGGCTGAAAGCCCCGCCTCCAGGAACGGGGGGGTCACTGTGACCCCGCTGTCCCCACCCCAGGGTCGGGGGGGCCACTATGGTCCCGCCGACCCTCCACGGCGGACGTACGGCCTATCCACTGTGCCCTCTGCTAACCAGAGGGACACGCGGAGACCCGTCCCCTGCCGGGATTCAGCCGCCGGCACCGGAGTGCCGACGTTGCCCGGGGTGCACCAACGCGGAGGTATCCCGACCCGCACCCCAGTATTCTAGCCTCTGCGTGTATGAGATTAAGGAAGTGGAAGTCGAATGATGCGCGATTATCAACTACTATGGGTAAGTCCTCAGTTGATCTTAATATCGGCACTACCGAGCCTAGTAAAACGTTAGGCCTTGGTTGGTTGACTGAGCCTGATCAAATATATTTTCCCATTGGTACCTACAATTTCTAAATGTGAGTCTAAACGCAGCATACTTTTTGTAATTGCACAGATTTTTGGACCGTTAGGTATGTTAGCGCCGTGTATAATAAGTATGAAGTTAATTTTACAAAAACTATGGCTCGAAAAAATGTATGATAAGTTAGCGCCGGAAATCAGTGCACTTTGGGCTGACATTGTTAGTAGTTTATCATTATTAAATCAAATTCGTGTGCCATGGCATGTAATTTGCCAAGACTTTAAATATATTGAAATGCATATTTTCTCCGATGCATCAGAGCGAGCGTGCTTGTCTGTACCTACGTAGTGTTAGTGAGTCAGGGGATTGTGAAGTTAAACTTTTATTGGCAAAAAGCCGTGTAGCTCCAGTAAAACCTACTACCCTGCCGAGGTTGGAATTATGCGGGGCGTTAGTAGGCGTGCGACTGTACGAAAAGGTTATTAGTTCGCTAAAGATTAGGATTAAAAGTGTAACCTTCTGGACAGACTCAACCATTGTGTTAGGTTGGTTAAAGATGCTACCCAGCAAGTTACAACCATTTGTTCGTAATAGAGTTGCAGATATTTTAGAAAAAACAAGTGCTCACACTTGGCGACATATTACGACAGATATGTATCCAGCTGATTACATAACGCGCGGGGTTGACTTCAATCCCTTGATGTTTAGTGGTCAGAGCCCAAGTTTTTAAAATTAAATTCAGCTCATTGGCCAAAATTTGAGTAATAAATTGAGCGTATTTTTAGATTAAAATAACATTATGCGTGTAGGAGGGCGTCTAGAAAATTCAGATTATTGTTACGATAAGAAACATCCTATAGTTTTACAGTCCACACATCGTTTTACTAATTTATTATTCAAACATGAACATAAACTTTTAAAGCATGCAGGTCCTCAACCTAATAGCGTCTATGCAGAGGTATTGGCCTATAGGTGGTCGTAATTTATCAAAAAAATGTTGCCACCAATGCGTACGCTGTAGTCGCTTAAAGGCTCAAGTAATCGCACCTCTGATAGGAAATTTACCTCAGAAACGTGTTTCTTCGGGAGGTTATCCCTTTGACTGCGTAGACGTCGACTATGCTGGTCGTCTGGCAGCTATTAGTAGGCAGGGACGTGGTTCTCGCGTTGTTAAGGTTTATGTGGCTATTTTTATATGTTTCGTCACTAAAGCTGTTCATTTAGAATTGGTGGGTGATTTGACGAGCCATAATTATATTTTAGCGTTACGACGTTTTATTTCCCGTCGTGGTAAGCCGCAGGATATTTATTCAGATAATGGGACTTCTTTTGTAGGAGCATACAATGAGTTATCTAAATTTTTAAAGTGTAAGCACAACTCATTAGGTGAATGTTTGGCCGACGAAGGAATAAGGTTCCATTTCATCCCGGCATATTCACCTCATTTTGGAGGACTCTGGGAGGCAGGTGTTAAGTCCACATAATACCATTTAGTCAGAGTGTTGGGAAATTGTTATCTTACGTATGAAGAGTTAAATTCCACTTTGATACAGATCAAGGCTATCTTAAATTCCCGACCACTTACGCCAATTTCAACTGACAACCAAGTGGCGATTGAACAATAATTCGCTGAAATTAAATTGGAGGACATCCTTTACAACAACTAGGGAATTTATTATCTTCCACCATTGAAGTGGCGTCTAGGACGAGTCATCGCAGTGCACCCTGGTTCTGATGGGATCAACCTTGTTGCTGATATTAAGACCAGCAATGGGATATTACGAAGAGCTTTGAGCGAGATCTGCCCACTACCTGAAGTTTCGCCGTGATTTTTTTTTGTTTTGGATTGAAAGGCAAACTTCCAAAGCCCGGGGGCATGTTCACGAAGCGCCTGATAAACTACTCATCGCAAGACGCTTCCGCATTTAAGTGTGCATGCTATACGTTATACTATATCTATGATGCTAGTAATAAGTTATCTCTGTTAAGCTAAGAAATATTCATTGCACTCACATCATTGTAACAGAGCACATTACAAATTTTGCTTTAACGGATACCGCAGCTTTTCATTTTAAACATTACCTGAGCTAACCTTCCGTATCACATGCAATGGATGATAATTGCTTACTTCCCTTAGTCATAGACACGGACAAAGATAGCACATTCTCTCTTCTTATCGGATCATATGTCCCATATTTAGACACTAGCTTTCTCAATATATTGAGGATATTTGGCTCACCATACCGCGCTATGACATATGTTATTTACCTAACTCACGGTTACATTTTATGGTTAACCTTTCGTCAGACAGCAGACGGATTGAGACGAGACGTGACGATATATACTCGTATTTCTGCTAAGTTTTATGCGGTGAGTGAGAGCTCCAGAGATTAAAACCTTTTCACTCCTGTGTGTACTCGAAGTGGTACTCGAAACCTTTATTTCTTTTCTTCCCGACCCATTCACTGGGGTTGGCTGCGCGCAATTGATACCTACTTCTAGTATTTTAGTATTTATCTATACTATTATAAAACTGAAACAGAGCTGTGTCTGTACATTTAAGATATTTGAGAAAGAATGACTTTATTAGGTTATGAAGGCGTGTCTAAACACAAAACAAATTTTATAGATTTTTTGTCTGTTTATCTGTTTGTTCATTCACGCATCACGCACAAACTGTACGGATTTTGATGCAATTTGTTTTATTTGGTTGATTAGACTTAAAAACTAGTATTAGGTACATTTTATCACGCTACAATTATGGGGTACCTGAGATATAAACTAAAAACTAGCCGCTGCGACGAAGCCGCCGGCTTAGGCTAGAAGACTTTATAAAAATAAAACAACATCTTATCAGTTCACAGAATACATTAAAAACGTTATTCCTACAGATTAACTGAGTACATCAGTCCGCGTACGGCTATGAGGTCTCAAGCCCATGTTCTCCGCCTGCTGAATGGTATCTGGCAGCTTTATACCCAGGGTTTCTGGAGAAAACATCATCAGGATCCCTGCTGTAGCCGCCATACCTCCAAACAGGATGTACGGCAGAGATGGCATATACCTCATCTATACACATAAAATACCCGTTTCTGAAAAAGCTTAAGTATAATTTTACTAGTCCTTACTAATATTAATAAAAAGTAAAGTTGCAAACTGTAACACGATTACGGAAGTAAAAAGTGATCGAAAAAGTAGGAAACTAGAAAATAATTTAGACAGAAATTGAGTAATGCATATAAGGTACAAAAATGGTTAAGGTACCACAGGTAGATGGCTGCATGTTTGGTGGGTGTTTCAGACACACGTGGTGTACAGGCTTGGATCTTTAGTGAAGGGTTTCTTTTAATAACTTCCTTATTTACAGTTTTGTTTACCAAACTTTATTTACTAAAAAATCTGTCGGTGGAATAAGTACTGTAAGTATCCCAAATACACTGTCATGCAAAATAAAAATAAAATAAAATGACTTATCTATATGTAAATGTAGCTGTCCCACGGGAACCGTTTATTGTTACAAAAAAAATTAACCTAGCTCCTTTTCTGAGCTTCAAACTACACATATTATTATGTAAAACTTCATTTCATGATAATTGATGCAGTAGTTACGGCGTAATAGCGTATTAAATAAAGAAACTCACTGTCACATTTATAATAAGACTAGCCTATGCCCGCGGCTCCGCCGCAGCCAATAGCTAGTTCTTATATTATATCTCAGGTTCCCGATATAGTAGAGGGATAAAATGTTTACTAGTTTTTAAGTCTAATCAAGTGCTATCAAATAAAAAAAAAGTTGCATCAAAATCCGATCAGTAGTTTTTGCGTGATGCGCGAACGAACAAACAGACAAAAATCTAAAAAAATATTTTTGTGTTTAGACACGTCGACGCGCCGTTGCCGCGGTATTTAGCCTAATAGTATTTTTTTGTCAAATAAGAATCTTAAATGTACAGACATAGCTCTGTTACAGCTTTATAATAGTATATATATATAGGTATTACATAACATTTTAAAGTACAAAATTATTTGTGAATAAGTAAAAAGAGATTTTTTGTACGAGCGGGAATTGAACCCGCGTCTTTTCCAATCCGGGGAAGTGCTCTAAGCCACTGAGCAATCGTACAGATCTTTCGATCATCTAATCTCCTTATCACATTTGTCTTTACGACCAACGCCATCGTTCGGAATGCATTTACACGCATTAAACCAATATAGTAATTTTAATTTGTGAATAAGGAAAAAGAGTATTTTAGTACAGGTGGGAATCGAACCTGCGTCCCTTCCTATCCGGGAAAGTGCTCTAATACACTGAGCTACAGTACTATCTTTTAGACATACCCAATCTCCTTATCACATTTGCCTTTACGACCAACGCCATCATTCGGAATGCATTTACATGCATTAAACCAATATAGTAAGTTCAATTTTGCAATTAAAATTCATACTATTTGATGGCGCGATTTTTTAAAGATTTTTGATCTATATTTTTTAGCATTTGACATGCTCCGTCACTTTTTAAAGTACAAAATTATTTGTGAATAAGGATAAAGAGATTTTTTGTACGAGCGGAAATCGAACCCGCGTCTTTTTCAAAAAGATTTTTAAGCGAAAATTATTTATAATATAGCCCAATCAAACGGATATAATAGGCACTTGATCGACAAATTGATTAAAAGAAAACAGTCCAGCATAGTAAAACAACTTTTTTATCCTGTTGCAGTAGAACAAACTAATTTTACGTGTACTTTGTCTTATTTTGGTGGCATATCAGACAGGTTAGCAAAGACACTGAGGGTTCACGGTTTTCGCTTAAAAATCTTTGTAACGGTAAAGATAGTATTGATAAATGTAAAAAGTCTGGTGTATATAAATTGGAATGTCAAATATGTAATAATGTTTATATAGGACAAACGGGCCGTAATTTTGAAACTGGTTATAAAGAAAATATAGCTGCGTATAGGCATAATTACCCTGAAAAGTCACATTTTGCGAAACATTTATTAGATTGTAATCATTCATTAGATAATAGTCATACATTCGAGCCCTTGCATATTTGTGACAAAAATATTAGACTGTCCGTTTTAGAAAAATTAGAAATAATTAAAATCAATAGTAACGTGCTGTTGAATGAACAAACCAGCTGTAGTTCCCCACTACTAAACTTGTTTTCATATCGTTCAAGCGATACGTCATAACTGTTGTGTAGTGGAAGGGGTATAAAAGCAAGGTACACCAGTAAGCTTCGCTCAGGGTTGCTTAAATGTCGGGTTGAGAGCCCTCTGCGCTCACCAATTGTCCGGGTAAGGTTGTCATAGCCGTCTGAGGCTAACAACCAACGTCACACACAAAAAACAAAAACTAAGCTTCGCTCATTTGCAGCCGAGTGTTCTTGAGAATGCCTCGTTTAGAGGGAAACACGTGTCGAATTTATGTTGGGATTTTTGCGGAATATTGCAATATTGTGGTTCTGAGAGTTCTACCGTATCGCATGGTTGTGTCGCGTTGGTGAGTTTTTTGTCATTATCGTGCATGCTGCTTTGTTATTATCACATTCTCCTCTATCTGTGAGAGTGCGGATTGGCAATCTTAGATTATTTTGTCCAAAGATAACCGGGATTGACAATCCGTGGATGAGTGGTGGGCTCTCCTCCTAAAATATCCATTCTATAATACTTACTATATTGGTTTAATGCATGTAAATGCATTCCGAATGATGGCGTTAGTCGTAAAGACAAATATGATAAGGAGATTGGGATGATCAAAAGATCTGTACGATAGCTCAGTGGCCTAGAGCACTTCCCCCGATTAGAAAAGACGCGCAATCGATTCCCGCTCGTACAAAAAATCTCTTTTTTTATTCACAAATAATTTTGTACTTTAAAAAGTGGCGGAGCATGTCATATGCTAAAAAATATAGATCAAAAATATTACATAACATGTTTAGTGCTGACTTGTAAAAGTGATACCTAACTAATATCTAATTAACTACTACTATAACCTTATTAAAATGTATCCTGCAGATATACTCACCAACAATGGTGTTTGTGGTGCGATCATTGACCCGAGACGGCCGATCGTGGAGCACGCTCCCATCAGGGAGTGACGCGCCTTCGTCGGGAACAGTTCTATGGTGTACACGTAGATAGAGTTGAAGATCATGCTGATGCATAGTTTGCCCAGCATTGTTAGCAATATCACCGTCGATGCTGTTTGTGGTATTAAACAAATTAACAAATCAATGTTTGATGATTTTTTTTGAAGTGAAAATTCTAATGCTACTTTCAACAAGGCTGCGTTAAACGTTTAACGCTACCATGGAGGAGGTATGAAAGCACGTTTGCGGTTAACGTTCTACGGCTCCTTGGGGGGGAATAGAAAGAGAAAGAGCGAGAGTAAATGCGTGGCACTCGAACGCATGCGCGTAGTATACCTGTTACAGGCCAGCGCGAGCGTTAGCAACGAGTAGCGTCCAATATTCCAACGCAAGAGGGAGAGAGAAAGAAAGATAGGAGGGAATTTTACGTCTGCTATTGCATGATTATTATCATATATGTCACTTTTCAGAAGTTTCACTTCTGCCGTGTGTGAATTGCACACATCTGGGTTCTACGAGTATTATACCAGGATGGCAAACGGCACATGATCCGCCTGGATGGTAAGCTTTTACGTAGCCTATAGGCGCTAAACAACATGAGAGGCATCAGTCAAACATTTGCCAACCTTGAGGAATAAAATGACAGATACGTAGGTGCCAAACAAGCATACGGCCCGCCAGATGGCAAGCAGCTAGAAAAATCAACACCATAGGTATTACTTGTGCCATTTCCAAGGAAAGGGATATGAGGATTTGGTTTTTTTGGCCTTCGACACTTTCACAATCACCATACTGCACAGATGGCAGAGTGGTTTAGACACCAGCCGCCCGTCTGAGTGTTATGGGTTCTATTCCCACACGGGACAACGACAACACAAAACAACGACAAAACGGGTTGTTCTAAGTCTGGGTGAATTTGGGTCCGTGAAATTGTATGTTTGTAAAGTCCCGCGTGATACAAGAATTATTCATTAGTGATCTTTTTATAAATAAAAAAGAAAAGGTCCGTTGTTACACGCTGGTCTTCTGTGAGAGGGTGGTACTTCCCCGATCGAGCCGGGCCCTTTATGCTGAGATAAGCAAGGCCGTACCATTAGAAAACGGTTTTGGCTAATATACCTATAACAATAATAGAAGTATCACACTTACGCGTCACTATAAACATTATAGAAATCAAGGAAACTCCACAGGTAACAAAAGCCACCATTATTGAGCTTTTACGTCCAAAACGATTAAGAGTCAGCACACTCAAGATATATCCAGGAATCTCGACCAGTGACGTCAGAGAGAAATTGACATAAGGATTACCAGCCAATGATACGGAGTTGACGTTCAGTCCGTAGAACACCATCGTCGTGGTGATCCACCAGAAGGAGCACATACTAATACGAAACATCATTATTTTGGACCTAAGCACTTGTTGATAAATGGGCAGTTCTTTACTAGAAACCTTTTCCACTATCTTGTCCTTACTGACAGTTTGTTTGGCCGTCTCTTCCTCTGTATCTTCAGTAGTCAGCATCGCTTTTGTGTTAACAGATAGTACAGTTTTATTTGTTTCAGCTGCTCTTAGTAGTATATCTTTGGCTTCCTTGTATCTTCCTTTGGCGATCAACCAGCGGACGCTTTCTTCAACTAACCAGCAGTAAGCGATGAAGAGGAGAGAAGGTGGATAAATGACGTAAGTTAAGGTTCGCCAATAAGGCACTGCCCAACTTATGAAGCCGAGCAACGCCTGGCCACAAGCGCTTGTACAGCTCAATATACAGCCACCCAAAACACGCTTTTTAAGATTGACCATTTCTAAACCTGTAACAATAGTAGGTACGATATGTTGGAGATATTTTGTAATTAATTAACGGCGACAAAATACATCAGAATAATTATTTGTGGGTCACACAAGAATTGCCCTGTTTGGGATGTTAGTAATATATTTGTAAAGGATTATTTCTTAGTACAGGGAGTTTATCAAGCGAATTTTTGAGATCTTTGTTATCCAGAGTGTATTAATCAAAAAAGAAAACTAGACAAGTACAAAAATACCTACCTAGTTATTTTTCTGTACTTTTTCGTTTAATATTAAAAAACAGTCCCTAAGCCAACAAACCTAATATATACGCAGTGCTGACGATGGCACATCCAACGAAAGACTCGACAAAGTCCACCATCAGGTAGAGGTAATAGTCGTTGCAAAATCCTCGCACTATTCCTATAACAGCTGGTGCTACCGCTGCAAATATCAAGGTCGGTTTCCGACCGTATCTGTCAATCAATCAGAAAATAACGATTAAAACAGGGGCATTAGCCCCTTATAAGCCGTGATAATGATACAGGCCTACAGGAGCTATACGTGTGAAAAAAATCCCGGTTTTTGTGCCCCATTAGGTCTTATATAAACAACACTTTATCGGCTAGGAAGAAAAAATATTAATAAAAAATTAGCACCTAAAAACTAAGTTTACTTTCACTGAAGAATTTAAAGACGGATATATTATAATATAGATATAATTTATATTATTATATAGATATAATTTATATTCTACATTTTTAATTCCTTCCGGCAGTCCGCGCGAGTAGTGGTGTGCACTTTCTGTTACTATGTTACGTCAATAATTACATTTTGAAGTGCTGCCATTGGCTATTGTGCAAAAACTCAATTCCTGCTTACACTTGTGAACGTTAAAGGACATTGACCCGCCCAGTGGGAGTTGTGCGAAAAGGATAGTTCTATTATAACAGGCCCTCATACTAAGAATAAGTGGTGATATTGATAGGCTGTTGTGATTTGAACCCCATCTTTCCCGAGCGCGGGCGGTGTGACACGATCGTAACTACTCTAATTGTCTCCGATACGAAGCGGACGCGTGCCGACGCGGTGGTAATACTATTCGGTGCAAGCGCATCTTTATTTCATAGCGGTTAGTGAGTTATCTCTGTTTTGATTTACGCGCGGCATCAAAGTGCTGAAGAATTGAAGTCTGCGTAATTATTTAGTTAATTATAGCTGTAACTAAATTATATATTAAAATTGGATAGGTTTGTACCTGCTAAAATAAACATAAAAATGCCTTTGAAACGTACACCACCTAAAGAAAAAGCAGAGGAAAACCCTGTATCACATTACTCTTCTGAACCTAACCTATCTACCCCGTCTGGAACTCACACTGAGACTGAAAAAGTTACTTTTCGTAATAAGCACAAATACGAGTCTGAATACAGAAATGAAATTTAATCACTTCGTGAAGATATAATGTCGGTCTTTGCGGACTTCAGAAAGGATCAAAATGATACGTTTCTCCAACTTCAAAACTACCTGGATGAGATAAAAAATCAGAACTCGGAACTACGTGCTGGCGTTCAATTTATAAGTGAAACATGCTGGAGAAAATCAAACTATTAGAATCTAAGCGAAAGGAAAACTGGGTATACGTAAAACTACTGGAAGATAAAATAGAGAATTTGGAAAAAAACGTAAGATCTACGAGTATTGAAGTCAGAAACTTGCCGAAACAAAATGGTGAAACGAGGGAAGACTTGGTAGGCATTGTTAAGAAGATTGGAGTGGCTTTGAAAATGCAAATCGATACTACAGATTTAAGAGATGTTTTTCGCCTTACCAGTAAAAAACCCGAGCTTAGAGGCCCAGTAATTGTGGAGTTCAACAGAATGTTTTTAAAGGACCAACTTATTACCAAAATAAAAAATCATAACAAGAACAACAAGGGCAATAAGTTCAACACGTCCCATATTCATGTAGAAGGAAACTCACCCATTTACATTGCTGAAAGTCTTACAAACAAAGTAATAAAACTATTTTTCCAAGCGCGTGAATTATCTAAAGCGAACAACTACACCTATTGCTGGACATCACATGGGAAAGTATTTATGCGACGGAAAGAGGGTGAAAAAGCTATTAGAATAGATGAAGAGGCCGACTTAGAGAAACTAATACAAAAGATTTGACTTAAATCTAAAGTATTCACAATACCAGCTTGTTCATATAAATATGTTATACTTTTTCTATGCCTTTGTCTTTTATGTAACTTGGCCAAAATTCACTTTATGTTTAAATTATTATACCTAATTATTACTTTAATGAAAACATCTTGCGTTTATTTAACAAAAAACACAAATTAACAAACCTAAAATGTAAACCCACACATTATTACATATTATCTTCTCAACGCTACACACAGTATTACATATTAACACAACAGCCCACACATTACCATTACTTATATAATTATACTCCAATACAGAATACATATTACATACTATACAGTTTACATCTCCAGGATCCATAATTCCATATACACCTATATCAAACGGAAATTAAACTTACTTACTTACTTGCATACCATCACGCCATCTAGTTTGCGGGGTAGGCAGAGAGAACAATTAAGCTTACAAATAATAAAATACATCCAATTGTGTAACTGTACAGCCGTATGCACTCGAGTCCTATTGCGACAAGTCAAGTATATTACATGTATACCTGTGTTACATATATATATATATATATATATATATATATATATATATATATATATATATATAATGTAATTTTATGGGAATCACGAACAAATAATAACCACGTGTTGCTCTGTAAAACAAAGTTGGAGTTTATTATTTAACATAAATCGTTACAATGTCTACACATCTATTACAAATATCCTTAATCTTACCTGTAAAACAAAGAAACGACGAATTAAAGTATATTATTTTAATTCTAAATTCCCTTTTTTATATTTTGTAGTTTTAATTCCAATTTTGTTAGTCACTATTTTTTTAACGCGTCCTCTGTTTTCTCACAATATTGCCAGTCCAATAAAATTATTCATCCAATCACATTTACAATATTCATCGTATTGCTTACAGCGCCATCTATGACAAATTATGTTCAAAGCAATTGTCAGTAGATTATGTTGTAAACAATAAGTTAAAGAAAATATATTTTCTTTACATATATTTAAACTACTTTTTATACTATTGCTCCTGTACTACAAAACCACAAACTCAGTTTTTTAATGCATTTCTGATTACTATAAATTATATGTTTTTTATAAGACCTCTAAGCTGTGTCCGCCTATTATATCTAAAACTGGATAAAATAAATGAATTTACTATAAATGAAATTAAAAGTATTGAACAAGTCGAGTGCATATCGTTAAAGGAAACCAAACACTGCTTACAGGCCCTTAACCCTATTGGTAATCACAGTCAATCTTTATGCGTAATAACAGTCAATATAAGAAGTATAAACTGTAACTTTGACCAATTCTTAGTCTTTCTAGTCGCCTTAAATGTACCCATTGGCATAATCATTTTAACAGAGTGCTGGACAAACTTAAACAACCCTCCTACTAACATTTGCGGTTACAATACGTTTTGGACCATAAACACTCTGAACCAAAATGATGGTGTAGTAGTTTATGCTCGAAAGGAACTCAGAGTAGCTTCATGTGAACCAGAATTTTTGGAAGGTAATTGCCTTATTGTCACTGTCAACATAGAATACACTATTATTTGTTCATGTCGTCCACCCAGCTTTAGAAACATTGGCACTTATCTTGACTCACTTGAACGTGTTCTAGAGAGTATATCAACTCAAAATATAATACTGACTGGGGATATGAACATAGATACCCTATCTGATAACTTAAAAGGGACAGCACAAGATTATCTGAACTTATTGGCTATGTATGGGCTCAGGCAAGGAGTAACCAGACCTACAAGAATTAACACATGCATAGATCATTTTATGGTCAAATATAGTAAAGCCTGGAAAACAATGGTGTTTGAACAACAGCTTACAGATCACTCGCCCATATTACTTTATATACAAAATATTAGAGCCGTTAAAAATAATGTAATATACCATAAACCTGTCATAAATCACGAAGTAATAAAAGACATTTTATCCACTGAGAACTGGAAATATCTCTACAACATTGCTGACCCAAATATTGCTTCTGAAATACTAACATTGAGACTTCTATCTATCATAGAAAACAATACGCAAGTTAGTAAAGCCTCCAAACGCTATCAATCTTTAAAACCATGGAAAACATATGGTGTAGTTAGGTATATTAAAAAACGAGACAGGCTACACAGGATGGTTAAAAAAGCTCCGAATGATTCGCGAATAAAACAAACTTATACTAAGTATAGAAACTCGTGTAATAAGCTAATTAAAAACCTTAAAATTAAATATTATCAGGACAAACTATTACCTTCGTGTTTAAACACGAAGGTAATATAAAAGAAACATGGAAGATTGTCAAAGAGGTTTGTAATCTTAACCAAATAAAACATCCGCAGAAGAACTTCTTGATATTAATGTATTCCCGAAAGAGTCGCTTAATATAGTAAACTATTACTTTACCTCCATTGGCAGTACTCTAGCTAATTATATTCTAAAACAAACAGATACTCATGAAAACGCCTTGGCACGCCAGGCCGTAACATCCAGCTCACCCTTAAAATCAATGTCGTTTATTTCAACGGACCCCCAAGAAGTAAAAAGCACAGTGATGAGGCTCAGGATACATAGTGCTGGGACAAGATATCTACGAACATCCTAAAACAAAATATCACATCTCTTGCCACTCCTATAGCTCACTTATGTAACCTCAGTCTAGCAACAGGCATTTTTCCAGAAGTGTTTAAGAGAGCTATTGTGTGTCCAATTTTTAAAACTGGTGACAAAGAAAAGCCTTCCAACTACATACCCATTTCTCTACTGCCAACACTGTCAAAGGTACTAGAAAAACTAGTTAATAAGAGATTAACCAGCTATCTCGAAAGAAAGGGTTTCATTAATAACAATCAGTATGGTTTTAGGCTGGCCAAATCAACCGAAGACGCTGTTCTGGCACTCACAACAACAGTGACAACATACTTGGACACAGACATACGGTATGTCTAAGAGATAGTACTGTAGCTCAGTGGATTAGAGCACTTCCCCGGATAGGAAGGGACGCAGGTTCGATTCCCGCCTGTAGTAAAATACTCTTTTTCCTTATTCACAAATTATAATTTGTACTTTAAGAGTAGCTGAGCATGTCAAGTGCTAAAATATAGATCAAAATATATACGATACCTACAAAAAGTACTAATTTTTAAAGTTTTTGTTTGTTTGTTCCGGCAGACAACTAATTATTATAAGTATTACTAAGACTAAGTACATACTTTTATTTTGGTTAACCAATTAGGTTTCCGCCCAAAAAAAAGAACGGACTAGAATTCTACGTGGATATTGTCGCAGATAGGAGCTAGTTGTTTTCATATAATTCTACTGGTATTCGCGGATCACGTCAATAAAGCATTGTTCTGTGTGGTGACGGACTAAGAATACAAGTGTCACCACCCCATTCTTTCCCACGGGTGTCGTACGAGGCGACTAAGGGAAGTAACCAATTATCACCCATTGCATTACTGGTGGTAGGGCCGGGAACTAAGTGGGAGTAGTGGCTTACTATCAGGCTCGAGCGGGTTGGTACCACCATCTCCTGTGTGACCGGCCATGAAGCACATCGGTGTGTTTTGGTTGTAGCAGGAGATAGCCATCAATTCTTTCATTTCGTATCTGTGAAATGAAATGGTGAGCAGCGGCTTGACAAAACTCTTGGTATAATTGAGTCCATGAGCGACGGTTACCTACATTTACCATCAGGTGGGCCGTGGCTCGTCTGCCACCATAAGCAATAAAAAAAATTATAAAGCTCTCCCAGTCAGCAATTTTTTTTTCGACATCTGCAACAGACGTCTCCAGTAAATTTACAGAAAACCGGGGAATCTGGATATATCTAATTACTGGTTCTGATTTATCAGGATCAATCTTTGGAACCTCAAGTACAAGGGCAGTGTGAGCGGCATATTTAGGGAGTGTTCATATTCATAAATATTTTATAGGAATAATTCTTCATACCTATCTGATAACAAAGCAACCAAAGGTAGGGCCAAGAAGTAAGCAAAATTTCGCACTGTCCCCACCATGGTGCGCTTCCACTCCTGACACGCCAGATTGAACTGCAATATTACAAATTAGCCAAATTGTAAATCATTTTATGTAAGAGGAGGTGCGTTTTTTTATCATAAGTGGAAAATACAGTAAAACCCGCTTAAGATGATTTGGAAGGGACCTAGCCAGAAACGCGTCGAAGGCGGGAAAGCGTATTATGCGGGAACGGGAAAATAAAAGATAGTACCCGCGTCATCACTTTCCCCTAAAAAGATATTAAATCGTTTACTGCTGATAATTACTGGGCATTTGAAAAAATCGGAGTGACTCTACTTCATCTTCATCGTCACCACTTAGGACCTCTTTATGATTTTATTCACATCTTCAATAAGATATTCGACTGAACCGGTTTCATAGGATGCAACATTGATGTGCAACATTGGGTCCGACGCTTTTCCTTATCTATATAAATAATTTGTGTTTAGCTGAAATACCTAATTGCAATATAGTTTCTTATGCAGATGATACGGTACTAATAGTACATGGCACGGATTGGGATTGTGTCCGTCTTACAGCTGAAAATGCTCTCTTTTCTGTTATGGCGTGGTTCAAAAATAATCTTTTAACACTTAATGTTTCCAAAAGCAAATATATACCGTTTTCTCATAGAGTCCATACACAACCAACAAATACATTTGACATCCGGGCACACGTCTGTGACGCACCAACACAAAACTGTAACTGTTTATCTCTTATAAGAACCAACGATATAAAATATTTAGGAATTATGATTGATAGCACGTTTACATGGCACACACAAATAAATAGCTTAGTAGGACGAATAAGAAAATTACAACCTATTTTTAAAATACTAAGAACCTGCGCCAATCCTAATATTATAACTGTGGTGTATTCAGCGCTGGCACAATCACTTTTTCTTTATTGTATTGCATCATGGGGCTGTACTGACGCCACATCTATGCTCCGACTAGAACGCGCGCAAAGAGCTATCTTAAAGGTAATGACTTGGAAACCGCGAACGTATTCTACTACGGAACTAGACAACGAAACTAAAATATTAACAGTAAGGCAACTTTATATCTTAAAAGTCACAGGTGCATTCATCTTTAATATTTGATCGAAGGGTATTGGTTGGTAGGAGAATAAAGGTTTGCCCTATTACAGCGCACCGAACTACGTTAGCGAGGCGTCAGTTCTATGTGACGGCCCCAAGCCTGTATAACAAAATTAATAGATTAAAACACATATACATTCTCTCCTTTCATTCTTGTAAAAATATATTAAAATCTTGGTTACTTACTCTTACTTATGATGATACCGAATCCCTACTAAAGTAAACGCCCACCACGCTTGCACACATAAATGACACACACACACACACACACACTCATACATATACACACATGTACACACTATACACAATAATTTTTAAACACATTTTAGTTTATTTTTTCTCTAATATGTATTTCATTTTTAAATTGCTATACCTCAGTTATGCTTTTATTTAAGTTTCTGTAAATCACATAACTTTTGTCTTAATACCTGTGACATAGTCAAGAGAAGACGCTGGCTTCTGTAATACAGTATATCAGTACTAGTACAATAGTCAGTGCAATTATTTAAATATGTGTACATTATTATGACAATAAAATTATTATTATTATTATTGACGTCAATGGAAGAATAATTAGGAAAACCCTGCAGTATCGCGGGTACAGAACCCGCGATAATGCCAAGGTTTTCCTTCACAGATAGAGTATTAAGCGGGATGACGAATCGTATTAAGCGTGATAAAAATATATGAAAATATGCCTCAAGTTGCAGGGACTGACATAAAATGGCGTATTATGCGAGAAGTCGTATTGAACGTGATCCTATTAAGCGGAATCTACTGTATATTGACACGTGCGATTTTTTTTTTGGTGCCATGCTGGCGACTCTATTACTAACTTTTGCGAGATATTAATATGATCATCATCAAATCAAGGCTCTGCAAGCCACAGTACTATGATCACCGGGGGGTAAATATCACTATTCCAATCAATCAACCTATAATAAATCGGACACATCACCTGCTAGCGTCCATGTAGAATAGGCACAACTAAACTAACATTAAATACAAGACTTATCTAGATGTCTGCCGCGACTTGGAGCGATGTCACCTAGGAATGAGAACCTATTTATAAAGATGCTTTATAGTATTTATAAGTACTTACTTCATTTACAATACTGTAGTTGTTTTCATACACCCATGATTGGCAGATTTGCGTTTTGTTGGAAAAGCTTGAGGGGTGGCAGTTGGCGCCGATGGGAACGTATCGATAGCAATCTCTGTTTGGTGGTAGTGCAAACACACCCCACGGCCCCGTCTTAAATTTGACTGGATCCGATTCACATTCTGGCACCTTGCATCTAGATAAGTTGTTCCGATGAAAAATTCCGAGTGATTATTTTAGCAGATATGTATCAGAAACTAAGGTACCTACATAATTATTACCAGATTCTGACGTAATCCCTTCATAATTTGCATCAGTATACCAACTATGTAATGTACCTTAGGGACTGTAGTCCCCATCAACTGGTTGTTTCACGATTTAGGTATATCTACTCGTGAATAAATAAAGTATTTTTAATTTGAGGTGCTTCTTGGTGCGGTTCTAAAAAAACAACACCAACGCAATTTTTCTACTTTTTATCAATAAATGAATATTCACGGACATTTTTCACACAGCGTCCTCTGGTCCTAAACTAAGCTTAACGCTTGTGCTATGGGTACCAGATTACGGATATAATACATATTATATATATCCTATTTACTTTTTTTTTTGTAAATACATACATATAAGTAATAGATAGAAGACTCAGTACAAATATCTGTGTTACACACAAATAATTGTCTTAAGTGGGAATCGAACCCACGACCTCGTGCGCGGAAGTCGGTTACACTACCGACTATGCCACGAGGTCCGTTTTTTAATTTTGTAAGATTCTATGAACGTTTAATAGTAGTCCTTAAAATCCCCAAAACCAGCCTGAATGATGAAGGTTACCACTTACCTGTACTGAACTGGACCAGCCACAAACACATACTGATTACTGTACATGCTCCTAAACACAATAGTTAACATTATACATATGTAAATCTGGATCTGGTATTTCCCAAAGTATCCCAGTTCATCCAGAATGCTATCTAGATTTATTACTTCAGACATTTCGTCTTATTTAGCCATAGTTTCATACAACATCTTCGAAAATAAACATTGTGTTTTGATTTTCTGGTTATACGTATTACTCTTTATCTTATCTTCTTGTTTAATGGCTCTTGTTGTGGCAGTGTATTACTCTTTGGTTTTGATTGGGTTTTGATACACGTTGATACACGTCAAGAATGTCCAACGCTGTCATTTCTAATTTTAATATAAACAAGAAGATAACTTTCAATAACTTTACTCTATGGGTGTCATGTTTTAAGAGCCTGCTACACTATTGTAAGCCAACTCCAAACAGAGACCACCTTGCTAGATTAAAACTGTGAAGACAGCGGTTTACAACCAAATTTTGTTCGACATCCAAATGTCCTTGGTTATGTGAGCTACGCTAACCACCTCAGACTAAATACGTCCTAGACAGAGTGAAGAAAATTCTTTGACATGTATAAGCGAGAACGTAAGATACAATTTACTGGTGCAAAAACAAACAGTCATAGATTTTGGTCTTTGTCGCCGTGGCCAGTATTTGGTATTGTCACGATGTCAAAACGCTTTGTCTGTCACGATTCAACTGACATAATCGAAAACTTGTATAAAAATTCGGGTTTTAATTAAAATTTAATGTTAATTTGTGTTAATGAGTGTTTTGAGAAAAAGACTACATGATAATAGTGCTTGTAAAATAGTGTACTATGCTACAAAAGCTACAGCGGGCGAAAAAATACAGGTATAACATTTCATTCATAATTATGTAGTCGAAAATGAAAAAAAATAATGATTGAATGCTATAAAGTGATATAAAATGGGCTTTTTTACTCAAAATTAATAATTGCTACTAAGATACACTCGTAAAACACGTTTTCTAGCTAACTTTCTATTCCTGAGAATTGTTTCGGTGTTGCCTTATTGCGAATTTAATTTGCCGTTTTCACTTTACTAAAATTAATATGTAATTTATGAGATGATGAAAAATATTTACTATTTTAGGTTTCCCTAGCAAAACAAAGCATCACGCCTGTATTCCCCGAAGGAGTAGGCAGAGGTGTATTACTCACCCACGTCTCGCCAGCTATGTATAAGTGCCACGTAATAGGCGGCGAGCCTATTGACGTCTACCGGGCACATTCACAAACTCTGGGCTGCTACTGAGATTTTTTTTGTTATTTTTAGCATTTGATTAGCACTATACATTAAAAACAAAGTGAAAAATGTGAAATCGAAAATAACAGTCACGAGCAGGATTTGAACCTCCGATAGATGGCGCAGGCGTCACCCAAAGACGTTAAGTATGAATGTGTTATCAAAATTAGCAGTCAGGAGCAATTGTCACGATGGCTGAATTGGCAAAGCATCTGGACGGTATCCAGGAGATGCAGGTTCAAATCCTGCCCGTGACTGTCTATTTTCGATTTCACATTTATCACCTAGTCTTTATTTTTTTTTTGTTTTGAAAAATCTCAATAACACTGCCTGACCCGGGGATTGAACCCGAGACCTCATGATCAGCAGTCGCTTACACTACCACTGCACCACAGAGGCAGTTGTAATTTCATCTTTTTAAGTAAATCTCAATTCTAGATTATGACTACCGCTGTAGTCATAATCTAGAATTCAAAGAAACTGCTCTAAGTTCTTATTCAATTAGTTAAATCAGCGCTGGAAGGAAGATAACTATTTTCTTATTTGACCCAGAAAAGAAAGAAAAGATAATTTAGTTATATTCTTGTGTACTATTATTTTATTAAATATAACTTATTATTATTTACCAGATGAGATATCGAACAGAAGGGCATTTTATGGAGCAGCAATACTTACCTTGCATCAAGGCTCAAAGGCTTGGTATTTCCCTACGTGATCGAATTCTTATTACGGAGATCCGTAGAACGTGAATATCCGACATAGCCTGCCAGGTTTGCATGCTGAAGTGACAATGGGCAGGCCATATCGCTCGACGAGCTGACAACCGTTGGGGAAAAAGGTTTTCCAGTTGCGACCACGTATCGTACAGCGCAGCGTAATATGGCCTCCCACCAGATGGACCAAATATATGGTCAAAGCTGCAGGGAGCCGTTGGAAGCAGTCAGCACAAGCCCACTAGTTCTGGTGATCTCTTGGGGAGGCCAATGTCCAGCAGTGGACGTTTAAAGACTGACGGATGAATAGAAGGGGTGGTAGGTTTACTTTCAAATAACTATTTTGATAAACGCTGTGATTTTCAAATAAATATTTGTTACGAAGAGTTTCTTATTTACGATCAAGTTAAAGCCCTCATTCTAACTATCGTTTATTTTGTCCAAATATGGTTAAGTATTTGTAAACCTGGCAACATTTAAAAAAAATATTGCTGTTTTAAGTGCGGCCACACCGTGGCTCCGTCTAGTTAGTCTTTTGTTTTTTTTTTTTTAGGTGGGCAAAAGTATCGGGAGGGTACAACAGGGTAGTGTGGGGCTCTCACCCACTAAAAACCCACTGTGCGCCCTCACCCGCCTTTGCTACAGCGGATCACGGGAACCGCGTCGTTTCACCGCGATCCGCAGGCGACAGCCCCTTCAGGCACCCTATCTTGTGCGACGCCCCGCGCACTTGGGCGTCACACCTTCGCGGTAGGCTTCCGCGGACGGCAGGGTGCTCCCCGACCCCACCGTCCGCAGCCTCGGCTAGGGCGGCATCAGGCGCAGGTAAGCGCGCGCACGCCGCCTCGCGCGCCGGCGGCGGATCGGGTCCGCGAAGGAGGATTCCTCCTGGGCCTTCTCCGCCACCTCCTTCCGCGAGATGACAGCCTCGCAGAAGGCGGCGACCGCGGTCCAGGCCCTGTCACTGCCAACCATCGCTCGCGCAACGGCCGGCAGCGACAGGTCCACGCCTATGACTGCAGCGAGTTCCCGGCGCTGCACATCCCAGGCCGGGCACGACTCGAGCGTGTGCTGCGCCGAGTCCTTGCCGCAGTCGCAGTGGTGACAGCCTGGAGTCATCTCCCTCCTAGCGATCGTGTGCAGGTATTGGATGCAATAAATGAATTGAATTGAATTGAATATTTGCCGAAGCAACCGTGTCCCGACAAAACCTGCACCAACCAGAAGGTGAGGACCCCGTGCTGCCGCCCCACCCATTCTTCCAAGATCGGCTGGAGCGCCCCCACGGTCCAGAGACCAGCCCGGGGCGTCTCCAGCCGAGACCTCCACACGTCGGCGAGCACCTCCGCATCCAGATCCCACGGGGGGGTTCCAGCCAACGCGCAGGCTGCATCGCACGAGACCGTGCGGTACCCGCGTATTGCCCTGACCCTCTGTGAACGCCACAGAAGGGCCCTATTGCGAGCGGCCAGGGACTCCGCCCACACGGGCGCGCCGTACAGTGCTATTGACCGTACTACCCCGCGTAGAGTCGTCGACACGCGAGTCTCGGTCCGCCCAAATTCGGCATCAGTCGCCCGAGGGCGGGCGCCGTGCTGACGAGCTTTGGCGCAAGACGGCGGAAGTGCTCGTCAAGGTGCCACCGTCCATCCAATACCAGGCCCAGGTATTTGATGTGGGCCTGGATTGGAAAGCCCACACCGTTGACCGTTATCGAGGTGCTGACGGGTGGGCCACGTCGGGGCCCATGGAAGAGTAGGGCCTCCGACTTTTCAAGGGTCACCCTTAGCCCCAGCGCCTCGATCCGCCTGACCACCTCCGCGGTTCCTTAGGTGGCCAGCGTTGCCGCTTCCTCGAGTGTCCCGCCCCGGGCTGTGACGAGCGTATCGTCTGCGTAGCAAATTACGCCCAGCCCGGGAGGGAGCCGGCCACGGAGGACCCAGTCGTAGCCGATGTCCCACAGGAGCGTCCCTAGAACCGAACCCTGCGGGACGCCGCACGACATAGCCCTCCTTACAACGTCCCCTTCCCGGTCCACGAAGAGGACGCTGCAGCCGTCGAGGTAGTCCGCCACCAGCCACCTTAGGTAGAGGGGCACTCCATGGTACCGGAGTGCCTCCTTGATGCAGCCGAATGGCAGACTATTGAAGGCGTTGGCGACGTCGAGCGACACCGCCAACAGCACTTCCCTCGAGGTGACGGCCTCCGCAGCCGCGGCCTTCAAGCGCAGGATGGCGTCGACCGCAGACCGACCCACCCGAAATCCGAACTGGGCATCGGACAGATCGGGCCCGACCGCACCTAGGTGCCGGACGATGCGGGCAACGACTAGCCGCTCGATAAATTTGCCCGCCTCGTCCAGCAACACGATGGACCTGAAGGCCGCGACTGTATTCGGAGACCGTCCCGGCTTCGGCAATAGCACGAGCTTCCCCTCCTTTCAGCAGTCAGGGAACCGTCCGGACACCAGGAGAGCGTCGAACAGTCCCCTGAGGCGGGGCTCTAGGTGGTCGACGACCAGGGCCAGCACTCGGGCGGGAACTCTATCCGGCCCGGGGGCGGCGCTTCTCCGCATACACGCTGCCGCCGCCCCATTTCCGTCGTCGTCACGGGTGGTACCTCCCCGTCGTCGGCCTCCCGGTCGTCATCTGGCGGAGCCATGACCGGGGGCGTGTGCACCGCCCGTGAAGGGAATAGTCCCTCAACCACCTCAGAGAGGAAGCCCGGCTGGAGGGTCTCCGTAAGGACGTGGGGGCGGAGCTTGTTAAGCGCCGCGCGGTACGGGTGTCCCCAGGGGTCACGCTCGAGACCCTCCAGCATTTCCTGCCTTTTCGCGTCTTTGGCGCGACAGATGGCCAGCTTAAACGCGGTGCGCGCACTGTTGTACGCCGCATACAGCCGGCCCTCCCGATCTTCGTCGCGGATTTGGCGACGTCGGCTGCGGGTGTAGGACCTCCGGGCACGAATACAGGCCGCACGGAGGTCCGCCAGCCCCGGGGACCACCAGTAGACCCCCTTCCGTCGGGGCGGGCGCCGCACGCGGGGCATAGCCGCATCAAGATCTGCGTAAGCATGCCGCGTATGCGGCCAGCCTCGGCGCCCACGTCTTCCGTCAGGGGGGGAGGCAGCCAAGATTGAAAGATCGCGGAAAAGTGGGAGTTCTGTCCGCCGCGTGACCCCTGCTGGCGCCCTTAAGGGTCCGGGAGACCTCTATCTGAATGTCGTCTAGTTAGTCTGAGCTAACCACCAAGGTCGTTTGAAGGGTGTTAAGTTGGCGCACAGCCGTGTAGACGACGGTTTATAACCGCCAGTTTCGCAGTCGCTGTAAGTCGCCGCACCGTACGCACGTACTATAAATACATATTTCCGTGAACAACTTGTGCGTGTGTGGTGGATAAAACGGCAGACATGTATGAATTATAAAGGAGTTTATATAGCAAGATTCAAGTCAGTTCATTATAAGAGGTGATCCATTTCGAGGTTCCCTACTTTTTTTAAAGAAAAAAAAACAGAAAATTCAATTTTAATGGAGAATGTTTATTATCATTTGAAAGAACATTCTTTGGCATTTATTTTTTGAAGATTATGTCTATCAAATGTTGGCCGTTGCTACGTCGCAGATGGTCCATCCGTTGAGTCCAATTTTCGATGACTTGTTCGAGCATTTCGACTGGTACAACAAAGTAATGAGGCCCATTTCTGGCTCAATGAGTATGTAAACAAACAAAATTGCCGCATTTGGGACAAAGAGCAACCTGAAGAGATTCAAGAACTGCCACTTCATCCAAAAAAAACAACGGTTTGGTGTGGTTTGTGGGCCGGTGGAATCATCGGTCCATATTTCTTTAAAAATGGTGCCAGTGCGAACGTAACCGTCAATGGCGACCGTTATCATGCCATGATAACCGACTATTTGATGCCTGAAATTAAAGCTCGTGATCTCGGCGACATTCGGTTTCAGCAAGACGGCGCCACTTCCCACACATCGCATCAAACAATGGCGTTATTGAGAGAACATTTCGGTGAGCACATAATTTCACGTTTTGGGCCAGTCGAATGACCACCAAGATCGTGTGATATCACACCGTTAGACTTTTTCCTGTGGGGATATGTAAAGTCTAAAGTTTATGCGGACAAACCCGCTTCGATTCAGGCCTTGGAAGAAAACATCACGCGTATCATTCGCCGGTTACCAGTCGAAATGTTCGAACGAGTCATCGAAAATTGCACTCAAGACTCAACGGATGGACCATCTGCGACGAAGCAACGGCCAACATTTGATAGACATAATCTTCAAAAAATAAATTCCAAAGAATTTTCTTTCAAATTATAATAAACATTCTCCATAAAATTTGAATTTTCTGTTTTTTTCTTTAAAAAAGTAGGGAACCTCGAAATGAATCACCTCTTATTAAAATGATTTCATGTTTTTCTTTCCTTGAGCCATCGCTTCATCCATAGTCTTCTTTTATTTTTCCAAAGTCACTTCTACTCTTTCAGAATTTGTTAAGCCTGCAATACATGTTGGTCGTGCTTAGGCCAACGCGAGCGTAGGCAAATACAAGGCAAGCGCTACTGCCTAGACGTTCGGCAAGTTTATCGAAAACCAATGCAAATGGCCAATATAGATGAGTTTTGAAGAGATGCCCACACGCTGGGCTCTGTCAGTTTGTATTGTGCATTGATACAATATGGACGACGTGGAAGTTATTGCAGCTATTTATTTAAAAAAATATAAATTAGTAACTAAAACTAAAAAGTATAGTTATTTTTACATAGTTAGGTTATCAATAAGTAGCTGGTACTTATTTTTTTTCTTATCTTTGTTATGTATGTCTTAAGGTTCCCAAATAACCTATAGACTAACAGCTAGCTCCTCCTTCTATCAGCCAGACTGCTAATCATATATCTGGATAAATGTCTACAAAGGTTGAATGAAATGAATGTGGGAGTTCAGATGGGCGACTCAGTGGTTAACTCGCTGCTATATGAAGACGATGCGGTTTTAATAGCGCAGTCCGCGACTGACCTGCAAAGCCTAGTCGACGTAATGGCAGAAGATTGTAGAAAAAGGGGCCTACGTGTGAATGTGAGCAAAACCAAAATAATGGTTTTTGAAAGAGAAGAAGCCAGAACAGATGTTAGAGTAGCAATAGGAAATGGTGTGCTAGAACAAGTGGATGAATATGTATATCTTGGATGTGGATTCAGTCGGGATGAAAGGTACACCACTGATGTAGAGAGAAGAGTGAATGCGGGAAATAGCTTGAACGGAGCATTGGGACAACTTCTCGGAAGTCATCACCTCAGCCAGAGGGTACGTGTCGCAATACACAACGCAGTGCTTGTCCCAACGTTATTATATGGAAGCGAGAGTTGGGTATGCAAAAAGCAGCATGAGAGTAAAATCAATGCGGTCGAAATGCGATCTTTGCGGAGAATCTGTGGAGTGAGGCTGACTGACCGCATTCGTAACGACGACGTAAGAGAGCGAGTAGGTATGAAAGAGAGTATTGGTGTAAAGATGCGAAAGGAAATGCTCCGATGGTTCGGGCATGTGGAAAGAATGCCAAACGAGCGGCTGGTTAAGAAGATATACAATGCGAAAGTGTGTACCATTTAGTAAGTGAGATCAAACACCTTCATCTCGCTAGCAATGAAACTATGGTGAGTTTTGATGCCCAGTCACTTTTTACCTGCCTACCTGTGGAAGAATGCATCAGAATTGTATCTAAGAAACTATTAGAGAACAGCATACCTATGGAATACGCTGAACTGTTAAAGTACATTCCATATACATTATATGGAATGATCGCTTTTACAAGCAAGTGGACGGAGTGGCCATGGCTTCGCCAGTCTCTCGCGTTTTTTGCTGATATATTCATGGAAGACTTCGAGAAGACTGCCCCTAAAAACCTCTATAAACAATGAGAGAGAACATAGATTAGATAAGTCGATTGATATGTCTTCCTCTCTTGTGTTTAAAATCCTCACAGGTATATAATTATTAATTGGCCTTACTATTAAGCCGGCTACAAAAACACCTGAATGAATTTCAGTACTTATCATTACAATATCTTCGTTAAAACGACAAGGAATGTACCTAACTACTTCACAATGGGGTGGGATAACGTATTTGAACGTGTTATCCTGTTCTAAACGAATACACACTGTACTATCCGTAGTAGATAAAGTTAAGGTCATCTTATTGTAGTCAATGACGGCTCCATACCGTTTCAAAAAATTGTGTCCTATAATTCCATCGGTTACGCAACGCAAATTCTTAAAAACATAAAACTGTTGATTAAAAACTACTCCATTATATACTAAATCTAAGTAAATGTAACCTTCAGACACTAACTGTCCTCCGAAGCCCTTTATAGTAATTCTATCGTAACAAAGCTTATTTAATAAATATTCATTCAAACATTCATACTTTATAGTGCAAAAAGTTGCACCGCTATCAATTAAAATTTTGTGTGGCCACACGAAACTATGTTAAGATTTATTACTATAATTAAAAACATGATCACTCATTGAAGGAATGAAAAAACTCATTGCTAGTTCCTTGTGTATTATCTTTATTCCGTTCCTGCAACTGTTGTGAAATATACCTAACACTTGAACGATTGCTATTACCATTTCGCGGAACTATGTTTTGCGCGGCATCACTGTTACGCGATGCGCGGGGAAACACGAAACTTCGTCCCCGTGAGTTTTCACGTATATATCTGTTGTGGGAACTATACACCTGTACGTTTTGCTTACAATTATAATAATTCTGTGGGAAAGTTTTATTACCTCTACTTGACTGTGATTTATGATTACCACGATTATAATAAAATCGATTTTGTGATTTCCTATAGTTCATGACCTCGTGGTCTTCATTTGGAGATAAGGTATGCTCGTCAATCGCTACTCTAATAGCTTCTGGAAAGGAATCCAATTGTCGGGATGCTACAATCGTGCTGAGGCGAGTATTACTTAATCCGTCAGAAAAACGCTTAATCGCCAATTTTTCATTTATCGGAATAACGTAGAAAACTTTGAATCATCTCCGTCTGCCTGTACAATCGTTAAATTAACAAAAAGTTTTTCCAGCTCATTACCAAACTGCTCAATAGATCTACGCCCTTATTTGCTACCTATTAATTGAGAGTGAATTGCAGCAGCAGATTTTTTCTGTATTAAAAACTTACGCATATCGCTAACCAAAGTGTCTATAGATGTGTAGGTGGTGGGTTTTAACCGTAGTTTGGCACTTTCAGATAAACGTGTTGTTCAGTAGAACATAAGGGAGTATGAAATCAAACTCCAGCGTTGACTTTATATGTTACTTATTTAATTTAAGCAGAGAATGATATTACAAGACGGTAGTGACCAACGGTCAAGATGTAAGTGAAAGAAAAAAGGTGGGGGCGCTGCAATGCAAATACAATTAACACATACTTAATTCCAGTAAAATGTAAAAGCGCCTGACAGAATTGCCATAGCAATCAGCAACTAAATATTTCCTACATTCAGTGCAGGCATTACAATGAACTTAAGGCTGGGCCTGAACATCTTCCCGCCCCGGGAAAAGATAACACAAACAATGAATTACTTGAGTGTTCCAAAATAATTACATATAAATTTATACAATGAAATTAAATAAAGCAAATACTGATTATTGAATTGAACCTTCGTTTAAGATGAATTTAAGTAACGTTATAATATAACTAGACCTCAAAACTAGACTACAGCTATATTTCTATCTATATTAGGTACGGCTGACTTGCATAAACTTCTTTATCAATCCATGTGGTCTTCTACGGAGAAATTGCAAGATGTATTGTTTAGTGACAGTAACCGATGAAACGTAGTCCACTGTCAATGTGCGTAGGTACGCTTGATAAGATATGGTTTCATAGTATCAATCTAGATCCGTAGGAAGTGGGCAGTCTTGTAAGGGGTCGTCTCACACGGCCTCTCGCCGTGGTGATATCTGCAACCCTCGATACTCCATCAGGTCCAGGGAAAAGCCGAGCCACTCTTCCAAGGCGCCAGCATAACGGGGGTACGTTGTCCTCTTGAAGAAGAACTAGATCATCGATCCTTAAATTGCCAGAGCTCGTCTTCCACTTTGTCCTTTGTTGCAGTTCAGCTATGTACTCGCCTTGCCATCTATTCCAAAAATGCTGTCGGAGCTGCTCAACTCGAGCATATCGTTGAAGAGAGTCTTGTTGTCGGTCTTCCAAAGCAGGAGAAGGCATGGCAGTCAGCGGTCTTCCGATTAGAAAGTGCCCTGGGGAAAGGGAGAGGAGATCATTAGGCGAGGAAGACAGAGGACACAATGGTCGACTATTAAGTATGGCCTCCACTTGAGCAAACAAAGTTGTCAACTCCTCAAATGTTAAATGACTGTTGCCTAACACACGTCGCAAGTGGTGCTTCGCGGATTTTATGCCAGCCTCCCATATTCCACCGAAGTGAGGAGCGTAAGATGGTGAGAATAAAAATTTGATGCCCTCCTGACTCGCAAACTCAGAAAGAGGTTCCGCGTTAGACTTTATAAACTCGCCTATTTCTTTCGCGGCTGCTACAAAATTACGGCCGTTGTCACAAAATATTTCAGATGGCTTTCCTCTACGAGCAATAAATCTACGAAGTGTCATTATAAAAGCGTTTTTGGTTAAATCACTGACAGCTTCCAGGTGGATGCATTTATATCGCAAACACACAAACAAGCATAAATAACATTTTATTAAACGACTGCCTCTACCCTTTCGATTGAGTATAAAATATGGCCCGCCCATGTCTATACCTACAGAGGTAAATACATAGTCGGGTGTGCATCTCTGAGATGGCAAGTCTCCTAGTTTAGGTACTAAAGTTTTGCCGCGCATACGTCTACAGCGCACACATCTATTCACCGTACGGCGCGCTAGATACCTACCGTTGATAGGCCAAACATATTCACGCACAGTAGCCAGCAATAACTGTGGCCCTGCGTGCATATTCCGTAAATGCTCTCTGTCAAATATAAGTGCAGTAAAAGTATGTGACGCATGTAGCAATATCGGATGTTTTTTATCGTATGGATACTCCGAGGCGTCTATACGTCCTCCTACCCGAATTAATCCTGCACTGTCAATAAACGGAGATAAGGATAATATTTTAGATTTAGAATGTAAAGGTTTATCATTGCTTAAACAGTCGTATTCAATAGCAAACGACTCACGCTGTGCAATAATACAAAGCGAATGAAATGACTCATTCAACTCATCTACAGTGATCAAACCAATAATTCTATTATTTTTATATTTTAAATTATGAATAAATCTTTTTACAAAAACGAACGATCGTTGAAGTTTTACGAATTTAGAATATTTTTCAAAGTTAATTACGCCTTCTACAACGGTAACAGTGTTTGATTTTATTTCAGGTAAACTATCGTGAATTTTAGCATTTAATACAGGCCATTCTGACTCACCATTAGTCAAAAAACATGGACCCGTCCACCATAAAGGCATGGAAAGTAATTGGCTGGCGTCCACTCCACGAGAAATCATATCAGCTGGATTAGCCGCAGTGGGAACATAACGCCAAGTTGTTTTGTCAGTTAGTTCAATAATTTCACTAACACGATTCGCCACGAAAGCCTTTAATTTACTCAGGTCGCTATTTAACCACGCTAAAACTATACTGGAATCACACCAATGCACAACACGCGTAGGCGCATTCCGAAGCGCGTCGATAACTGATTTACATAATCTCGCGGAGAGCAGTGCTGCGCACAACTCCAGTCGGGGGATAGTGGTCGGTTTTAGCGGCGCGACCTTAGATTTTGCAGTCAATAAGCGACTAGTGATGTGACCATTTGCGTTACTAGACAGCATATAGATACATGCTCCATATGCGTTTTGAGAAGCATCGCTGAAGGCGTGCAATTCTACTTTAGTAGGTGAATCGCACAGAACCCTTCTAGGAATTTGTAGATTTTTGAGAAATGACATATTTATCAAAAAACGGTCCCATTCCTCTCGAATTTCTGGTGGAACGGCCTGGTCCCAATCCAGTTTATGTTTCCATAATTTTTGTAACAACATTTTAGGTTGAATAATGCAAGGGCTTAATAATCCCAATGGATCAAATATTTTAAATGAATTCGACATTATAATGCGCTTAGTTATTAAATCTGGTTTATTTATATTTTTTATCGGAAAATTTAATTTATCGTCAGCCGGGAGCCACCCTAACCCTAGCGTGCTCGACGACTCGCTTATAGTTAAATGTTGCTGAGTATCTACGTTAGAATTATCAAAGAGATTACTTAGATTACTTTTGAATTTTCGCAGAGTGAAACAGCCCGATTTTAACGTGATGGAAATTTCATTCTGAAGATATCGTAACTGTTGTTCATCATCTGATCCAGTAATAAGATCGTCGACGTAAAAGTCGTGTATTAATATAGTTTTTATTAATGGGTCACTGTGTTCCTCCCCTAATTGTTTTAGACAGCGCGTGCTTAGATAACTTGCGCTCGCGGTTCCATACGTTAATGTGTTTAGTCGTAACGTTTTCCTCCCCTCCATACAATAAGTTGCAAATCTCGATCACTCTCAGAAACCTGAACCTGTCTGTACATTTTTTCGATATCGCCCGTTAAAAGATATTTGTACTGACGTGCTCTAATGAGTATGGCGAATAGCGAGTCTTGAATATTCGGCCCGACCATTAGAAGGTCATTTAATGAATAGCCAGACGATGATCGTTCCGAGCCACTAAATACAACCCGCAATTTGGTTGACTCGCTTTCCTGCTTTAGTACCGGGTGGTGACAAAAAAAATAAGATGGATATGGTTTTATCACAGCGGACTCCGATAAATGTCCTAGTCTAGCATATTCCACTATGAAATTTCGATATTCTAACCTTAATTCGTTATTTCGTCTAAAACGTTTCTCGAGATTAAATAGCCGTCTCTTGGCTAGACCGTATGAATCACCTAAGCGATCCGGGGACTCAATTAACGGTAATTTCACACAAAAACGACCATCTTCTAACCTAGTAGTGTTTTCTAAAAAGTGTTTTTCGCATAATTTATAATTTGCGCTTAAATTGATTTTATTAGGGATATCTTCTAATTGCCAGAACCTTTGCAAAGCAGAATCTATTTCTTCTGATGATTTATTATCTATCATAGCGGCGTGATTGCACCGAATATGATAATTACAAGTATCTTGAGTATTGAACTGACCGGAAATTAGCCACCCAAGCTTTGAACTCCGTAACTTGGGAGCGTTAGGGCCAAGGCATTTCTGCTCGTTGCCTAGGATATCCCAAAAAACGTCGGCGCCTACCAATAGGTCTATGGAAGCCGGCTGGTGAAATGTTGGGTCAGCTAATTGTATATTTTTAGGAATATTTAGTCTATTTACGTTTATTTTAGTTCTCGGCAGATTACTTGTTAACTCGTTTAACACGAAACATGATAATTGTACACTATATGGCGTATGTAATGACTTTATTTGAACATCACTTTTTTCAACTACCCTATCCGAACAATTATTGCCAATCCCAATGACCTTTAGCGCGTCGATGGGACATGAATTGAGTGATAGTTTTTGTTGTAGTTTTTTGGTTATAAAGGTAGATTGGCTACCGCAATCTAAGAGTGCGCGGACTCTTTGTGTTTCTTTAGTTTTAGGATTTACTATTTCGATCAGCGCGGTGGACAAGAGTACTTCCAAACAACTTTGTCCAAAATAATTCACGGTAGTTATATCGGATGTACTCGTACATTCAGCAGAGGCGTGGTTTACCAACGGCTGCTCCGCGTTATGTAATAACGAGTTGTGTTTACCACTACAAATGCGACAGGGACCCATGCGACATTCGCGCTCAGGGTGACCTTGTCGTAAGCAATTAGAACATAACTTATATAACTTAACGTCTTCTAAACGCTCTTTCATACCTTTATTTTTAAAAATGGTACAATCATATATTCTGTGATTCTTGCCACAAATGACGCAAATGCAAGAGAATTTTTGTTTTTCATTCATACTCGTAAATGATTTAGTTTGATTTGATTTTTCTTGATTATTTTTATATATTTTATTATTATTATGTCGGCTATTCCTTTGACTATTTTTATTTACCTTAGATTGTTCTGAGCCGCGAGAAAATGAAGATAGATTTCTGTTATTATTAATTTTATTGCGATTAAGTGCTTCCAAAACGTCCGCGCGGTCGGTGAGCAATTTGAAAAAATCATTTAGCGTAGGGTACTCTTCTAACGTATTTCTAAATTCCTCCCACTTAGCTAAAGTTTGATTATCTAATTTAGATGACATCATGAAAACAATTAAAGTGTCCCAATTGTCGATTGGTTGACCAAGACTGCGTAAGGCGCGTAAATTTTTTGTTACTGTGTCTATTAGATAACGAAGAGATCTCTCTGTTTCATTTGCAGCCGGTTGAATGCTAAACAAGGCGTTTAAATGGTGATCAGTAAGCAATCTTTTGTTATTATACCGGTTGCAAATTAAATTCCAGGCCTCTTCATATGTATCTGATGACACTTCTAAATTAGAAACAATTCGAGCAGCCTCTCCTTCTAAGTATGAGACTAAGTAGTGATATTTTTGAATTGGGGGTAACTTTGCATTATCGTGAATTAGATTTTTATATGTGTCGTGAAACTCAAGCCAGCGGAAATATGAACCATCAAATTTGGAGATATTAATTAGAGGCAATTTAACACCCACCTCCTTAGAATCGTGAGAACACTGAGGCACATAAATTGAATCCCGTCTTTGTTCATTCTCTATCTGTTGAAATTTATCAATCATGTTTTTAGCAGTTGCGATATTCAAAATGAACTCGTGCTCAATGTTCTCTCTTTGTTCTAATTCTTCAGTCAAATTTATGTGGTTCAGGACCTCTATCTCTTCCTGCAAGCTGTCAAATCGTGTCGATAATGTCTCAATCTTTTTAATTTTTAATTGTAATTCTGTTAACTCTATGGAAGTAAAGTCTGTTTTTTGTACTTGACTTAGTAAATAGTTTCGAAATTTAGTGACCTGACCCTTAACAGAGCTACGCTTTCGGTATAGCTCCTCCAGAACAGAGGCACTACCTGTGTACTGCTGATAACGCGAAGGTCGCGGGTTCGTTCCCCTCATGGGCCACCAAATTATGTTCAGTAGAACATAAGGGAGTATGAAATCAAACTCCAGCGTTGACTTTATATGTTACTTATTTAATTTAAGCAGAGAATGATATTACAAGACGGTAGTGACCAACGGTCAAGATGTAAGTGAAAGAAAAAAGGTGGGGGCGCTGCAATGCAAATACAATTAACACATACTTAATTACAGTAAAATGTAAAAGCGCCTGACAGAATTGCCATAGCAATCAGCAACTAAATATTTCCTACATTCAGTGCAGGCATTACAATGAACTTAAGGCTGGGCCTGAACACGTGTCTTTAAAACAAACTCTATTAACTGGTTTTTGGTGTCGTCAGTAATCATAGAACTATATAATTGTATACCATCGATCAACCGCAGGGTGTCTTGTTCCTTACCGGTCATAATGGGTAAAAGCGCTATGGCTGTTTTTAAATTAAA
Source organism: Leucoma salicis (assembly GCA_948253155.1). Lineage (NCBI taxonomy): Eukaryota > Metazoa > Arthropoda > Insecta > Lepidoptera > Erebidae > Leucoma > Leucoma salicis. Next base: position 25,837,941 of record OX411815.1, on the reverse strand, counting down.
TGCTGCCATTTATGACGACGAATCCGATAACGGGGAAATAAGTTGACTTATAGCTATAATTTTATTATAATAAGTATGTATGTCATTAATTATTAAATTAATACTTATTTAGATATGTTTTTTTTATATATTTTTAGCATTTGACATGCTTAGCACTATACATTAAACACAAAGTGAAAAATGTGAAATCGAAAATAACAGTCAGGAGCAGGATTTAAACCTGCATCTTCTGGATACCGTCCAGATGCTTTTACCAATTCAGCCATCCTGACAATTACAGTTATTTTCGATTTCACATTTTTCACTTTGTGTTTAATGTATAGTGGCTAAGCATGTCAAATGCTAAAAATATATATAAAAAAAAATTATTTAAATATTTAAAGGGTTTGCGTCATTATTAGGTAAAATCTTAATTGTAAAATTAGGTTTACCTGGTCGGTATAATGTATGAAAATGCTTCCGACAGATGGCGCAGGCGTCACCCAAAGACGTTAAGTATTATGTGCTATCGAAATTAGCAGTCAGGAGCAATTGTCAGGATGGCTGAATTGGTAAAAGCATCTGGACGGTATCCAGAAGATGCAGGTTCAAATCCTGCTCCTGACTGTTATTTTAGATTTAACATTTTTCACTTTGTGTTTAAATTAATACTTATTAAACTTTCGGGAACTATCCCAGAATTTTCAATATTTCTATGAACTTCACCCAAAATATACTCCAACTTACAATATCTGGTTTGAGCTAACAATATTTTTTCATGTGCTGTACGAGACTTTTGCCTCCGTTCAGGGCCGATTTTAGTGAGATAGTTTTTAATATCTTTCAATGTATTTGAAATGCATAATAAATCTTTTAAAGGCATTACAAGACAACATTATATGTATAACTAGTGTAGTGACTTGTAGGTAGATACATTTCATTACAAATATTATGGGTAACTGAAATAGAACAAAGATATTCATATATATTTTATTTCACCTGATAATTACGCTGTGTGAACCTGGACAAAGTGGCTGGCAACGATGAGGCGTCAGACGATGTGGCTACGTAGGCTGAGGCTGGAGACTGCTACACTGCAGTGCTGTTATACTGGCTGCATTTTGGGCCGGGCTATTCCCTGGGCTCCTTGGGTCGAGCTATTTTCTGGCCTCCGTTGACCGGGCTATTCCCTGGACTCTGCTCATTCTAAACTGAAACTGCTTCTGGTCGTGAGACAACGCTAAAAGTGCTTGCGTTGAGCTCTCTTCTTAGTGCCCTAATTGCTTTTCTTTGGCATTTCTTGTAAATTAGATGTAAAACTCCAATAAGCATTATAACCAGCATTACTGTTAGGAGTATTTCGGCGACATTGGAAGATCCAAAGGAGTGGTTGGTGGAGGCCTGAGCTTCGCCATTCGGGCTATGATAACTTTTTCTTTTGAAGTACAAATTATAATTTGTGAATAAGGAAAAAGAGTATTTTAGTACAGGCGGGAATCGAACCCGCGTCCCTTCCTATCCGGGGAAGTGCTCTAATCCACTGAGCTACAGTACTATCTTTTAGACATACCCAATCTCCTTATCACATTTTTGTCTTAACGACCAACGCCCTCTATCGGAACGCATTTACATGCATTAATCCAATATAGTAAGTTTAATTTTGCAATTAAAATTCATGCTATTTAATGGCGTGATTGTTTTATAGCACTACGCGACAACATATTTAGCAACGTTATATTAATGTGGATCGACCAAGGTAGGTCCTTACACCTCACCAGTGGTCCCCCGTTTCAACAAGCGGTATGTAGATGATATTTTCAATATATTACCATCTGATAAAGTAACCGTATTTCAAAACTGTCTGAACTCCATCTATCCTAAAATTCAATTCACTATGTAACTGGAATCAAATAACTCTTTCTTTCTTAGATGTTATGGTAATCCGTAACCCCAACAACACCTTGAGTCATACAGTGTATCGAAAGAAAACCCATACCGATAAGTACCTGAATGAAGAGTTTCACGTGTCTAAATCTTTGTTTCAGAGAGCACAAGGAATCTGTGATGAAGAACACTTGGCTGGGGAGTTGCAGCATGTAAAGAAAGTTTTACATGCAAATAAGCTACAGGCTCCACGCCGCCGTCATACAAACCGAGTGAAGCCACCCAAAGTAGAGCGCCTCCCTGCATTCCTGCCCTATGTTAAAGGAGTCACTGCAAGATTGGCTATATTCTCAAAAAAGCTCCAATTAAAACCTAATATAAGCCACTCAAAAGAATTAGTAAATTTTTACCACCAGTCAAGTGCCATATACCCTTACAGGATGCAGGAGTATACAAGCTGAATTGTGATTGTGGTCTCCTACATTGGGCAAACAAAGAGATCCGTAAGAACTTGGATCAAAGAACATATAGCTGATGTGAAGATCCGTCGCCATACAGTCTGCATTTTGTGAGCATACACAGGATTTTTTTAACTAACTGCAGTCACGGTCCATAAAATCAGAAGTGGTATAGTCCCGAGGCCAATCTGCATGACTATCTAATTTTAAATGGTTTAAGTAAATCTTGCACACAGTTACAGCACTAGAGCCAGGTGAGCCAAAAACTGTTAATGCAATGGAGAGGCTTGTGGGACCCGTTATGTTGCTGTTATTCAAGTAAGATCTAATCATTACTATGTCTCTAATTATCATCCTAGTGTACATAACTTCGTTGTTTAGTGCGCAAAGATAGACCGTGGTCGCATCGAATAATGTGTACTGATTGAAAAATAAATCGCTAATTAAGCTGCATAAGCAGAGTATGCACGTAAACCTTTATTGCACCTATGTATTGTAAAGGGCTTAAGTGACAGATAAGGGAATGTGTACAAGGTGCACGGGCGCTCAGGCGTACAGGTGCGTGGGCGCTCAGGCGCGCAAGTGCGCAAGTGCCACGAGAGACCACGTCTCTGTTTCATATGTCATCACTGGCAACACACACTGGTCGTAGACCTTCGTTTTCAGACACTGCGGAATATTGGACGATAAGATCTTCCTTAGCTTCCCGAACGCTGCCCAGCCGAGTTGGATTCGTCGATTAACCTCTTTCTCGAAGTTGTGCTTACCTAACTGGACTGTTACTAGCAGGTAGAGATAGTGGTCGAAAACTTCGAGAAGCGCACTCCCGACTAGGAGCGGTGCTGAAACGACATGGTCACAAGACAGGTCTTTCGTCTTGTCCATGTTCATTTTGAGACCCATTAGATGGGAAAACCTGCTGAAATATTTGAGCATGGTCCCAAGGTCCTCTTGCGAGTCTGCCATCATAGACTACGATGTCGTTGGCATATCGAAGGTGAGTGATATATTCGCCATAGGAACATTTTTCAACTTTGAGTTATATGTTATCATCTATCACTACCACACTTTTGGAATTTAATTTTGGTAAAATAGTGGTAAACCACTCTTTAAAACATTCCATATTCATAAAGTAACATAAACAACAAAAAATTGGGTCAAATTTTAACTACCAATAGCCCTTACTGTTCCATATTTACTTCTTCATGGTAAGCCCTGCTTCCTTATTTGGCTTTAAACATAAGAAGTCCACCTCCGAGAAAGCCCTCGTAAATTGGTGTCTAATTATAGGGCATCTTCTCTTGCAGGTTTGATTTTTGGATCCCATAGTCAAGTCGGTTAAAAATGTTTGCCTGGATGACTCTACAGTCAGGTCTGTCAAGGCCTTTTTTGTAGAATGACTCAAATAAAACCATTTCTGTTAATAACAACACAATTAATAAGTAATAAACAACAAAACTCAACACAGCAAACAATGAATGGACAAAAAGGAACTTACTCTGATAACGATTAGAAGCAGAATGACAAACGGAACAAAATTATATTTGTTTTAAGCTTTGTTTTTTTTTCTTCATTAAAAAGACAACACTCTTTATTAAGGCCTCAAACACACGAACTTTGATATTGACAGAACCAACTGCAGCCGTCCACTCGTCTTCGGCGGCTGACGCCGGCCATCGTCGGCGGCTGCAGTCGACTAGGCGGCTGCAGTTATTACACGACACGCACGCTGTTTTTTAGTCGACTTCAAGACCAAGAGCACGTTAAAATGTCTGCCAGCGATATTAAAATCGATGTGTTAATTGGGTCAATTAAAAATACGAGTGCATTTGGAACTATAAAGTAGCTGATTAGAGTAACAAAATATTAAAAAACAGGGCGTGGGAATGCTTTTCCGCATTAAAGTATCTTGGCGAGACACCGATTCTCTTAAAGTGGTGTTGTAATCATCATTCGAAAATAATTAAAAAACTTGATTATTATTTTGTAAAAGTGGGTAAAGAGTAACAAAGTGGCCTTGCTCTTTTTAACCGACTTCAAAAAAGGAGGAGGTTCTCAATTCGGATGTTTATATTATTAGGGTGATCATAGTCCGGCGCGTGCTCGTCGCGATCCCTACCAGCCTGTAATCCACAGGCTGCAATCCGGCTCGAATGCATACCGCAGTGCGGGTTAGGGCGTGCCCCAGAGGCGGCGCGTACCGGACCGCCCCCGTCGATACGAACAACGGCAGATGCAGCGATGGGGGCTGCCACCCATCACGCCTTGCCCAGTTTGGCGAGTCGAGGGGAGCAGAGTGTTGAGTAGGCACGTGGTATGTAAGAGGTGGTGTGGAAAATAAGTTGCTCGAGCTGGTAAACGTCATGTCGGACAGATAGCTTGATGTGCTCTGTGTAAGAGAAACCAAGCAAAAGGGTAGCGACGCCTGTGATCTTCCTGGTGGCGGGTTAGCTCTGTGGTCTGGTGTACCGCAGAGCGATCGGGCTAGCATGGGAGTGGGGGTGTTGCTGTCCGCTCGCTTGGCCTCAGGTGTGAAAGACAACGGAATGTTTGTTCCCAGACTTCTATGGGTCCGAATAAAACTAGGTGTCACCAGGGTCTTCATGGTCGCAGCTTATGCTCCCGTATTCTCTTCGGTGGCATCGGATCTAGAGAAGTTCTGGGATAATGTTAGGGAAGTTCTAGATTTGACAGAAGCTAGTGAACGTGTGATAGTATGCGGAGACTTGAATGGATGGGTTGGAACCAAGCGTCCAGACTTCGAGGACGCGCTTGGTTCATTTGGTGATAAGAGAGTGAACGATGCAGGTAGGCTCATTGCGGATGTATGTATGGAGAGAAACCTCGCCACAGAATAGATACTAGTCCTACAGACAGAAATTTCACTTCCGTTAAAACTTGTCCAAAATCTCTCTATAATCTATCTGTCTATATACATATTATTGGCTGGTGATCCTCAACTAGTTCTTTGTATTTAGAAGGATAGAAGTTTATTTTAATTATTATTTTAGATAGACATAATTGTTATCTATCTTCTATAAACCTACATACTGCTTGTACCGACTGACTGACGATCAACGCAGTCTAAACCGCTGGGGCTACAAACTTGAAATTTTGGTAGTAGATGCCTTTTTTGTTGCACAGATCCACTAAAAAAGGATTTTTGAAAATTTCACCCCTAAGAGGGTAAAATAAGGTATAAACGGTTGTATGGAACTCTGTCATATTCAAAGTAAAAAGCACGAAATTTCAAATACCTGTTTCTGGTAAGAAAAACATGTACATGTATAGTGGGATATTAAGAAAAAATACGACTAAGGTGGTATATGAGGGGTTGAAAGTTTATATGGGAGGTTTGTCATTTTTAGAGTAAGAAGTACGAAATGTCATATACCTGTTTCTGATTAAAAATAAATAAATACGTGTATCAGCGATTTCATATTTTTTACCCCTAAGAGGGTGAATTAGTGGACAAAAGTTTGCATAAAATGTTTGTTATTTTTAAAAGAAGGAGCATGAAATTCAATATTGAAGCATCTTATATAAAGTTTAAGTAACAAACATTATAAGCTAGGTGCAACTCGCGACTTCATTCGCGTGGAATTTAGTTTGTAATTTTTTTGCGATACTCTTAATTATTTTTCTAAAATAATTATTTTTCCAAAGCTACTACTTGTAATATCTGCTATACGCCAGTGGAAGTCCCGTTCAAATTGTTCCGGCTGTTATGGATATTAGCAGAAACAAACAGTCAGACAAAAACTTTAAAATTTGTATTTTTTTACTCTGATATGCATTTAGTAAAAAGCTGTTATTTAAACATTACAAACAGACATTTTCATTTCAATTATTTGTATAGATAAGTTGTGTTTTTGTTGCTTAAATTCATAGTTTGCATCATAATTATGTTTAGGTTCGATAGATAGAGGGTATTATGCACGTTTTCTGATCCGAGCTATTATTTCGTTATGCCGCTTATAATTATTATATGACGAGATAACGTCAGTTGTACATAAGTGACTACTGAAGGCATGTCACACAGTTCTAGTGGTCTGTCAATACAAACGGGGAGACACCACACGGCGGGTTTATTTAGTGGACGAGGGCACCAAACTACCCTATTCGTTGTCCCGAACGACGGGGTGTGCAGTTAGATACCCGCCTTTACAAAAAATAGTGTTGTAATTAAGTGTGTACCTCCTTCAGCCTCTGATTAAAATGTTAAACATGAATCTTTTCCTTCATTGGTGACGGAGCTTGCCAGTAAAAGACAATATTATTTTTTATACGACGAATTCTTGGCTAAAGGTGCGGGAAGAGATAGTTGCTCATGTAGCCACTCACTGGAATGATTTTTCTATCATTCTCCATGATGCTGACGGTATTAGGTAACCATAATAGTTCCGATGAATACTTTGTTGACATAATCAGTATTTTATACATATGGAGATTTATGTGAGTTAGTAGCAACCGGACAAATACATCCAATATTGCAAGTACATCACAATTATGAGAAATTTTGCATAGAAGGGAACCCCGTAAAAAGGCTTCCGTTTAGTTTAATACAAAACCAGTCCCAATATTGTCATTTTGATGTATATTTGAATTAATATGGATCTGTTACATCCTATCTTCAATCAGAAATCTCTTATATAGTACACATTTTTAAGGAGAATCGTACAAAAAGGAGTTCACAGAGGTACAGTAGTTAATTATCAATAAAACCATCTGCAGGTACACAGAATACCTGTATTTAATTACCTGAATAACCACCCGGATGTTCACAAAGCAGCCATTAGCCCAGGTACGAAGAGAATTATCCAGAAAGACGATCGAAAAGGCGATTGCTTGCGTGGAAGCATATGCCGTCGGTGACTGCGATGGATTAGCGATCTATAGCACCTCCCCAGATTGGAAGGGACGCAGGTTCGAATCCCGCTCACAGTAAAGTTCCCTTTTTCAACTTTCACTAATAATTTGTTATTTAAAGTACCTAGCTTAGCATGTCAAATACTAAAATACAGATCAAAATACTTTAAGAATATGATAAATCCGTTTTGTAGAGCACAATGGATTAGGAATACGTACATTGTAACGCCCTTTAATTTTAAAAAAGAAGCGCCTGTTATATAAATAGTTAGTGACTGTGTTTCTCGCTGCAAAAGATGTTCTGTCCAGACCGTTCCAGATTTTTGCTGCCGAGAACTTGAAAGAGCCTCTGAAGGAAGCCGTCCGATGAAAGTAAATGTTTTAACTCCACGAATACCGTTAAGTCCATCAGAGCATCCAGAACAAATTAGGTAAGAAAATATAAAAGAATACAGATCCTTTTTAATGTGTGCTTTACCATAACAATTAACAAGTCCCTAGGCCAGTCACTGAAATGACTTGCATCGATTAAAGTAAGGACTGCTTTTCACTAATAGAGATGTATGTTGCATGCTCCAGAGTGAGTATTAGACGCAAAAGGAAACACTGCAAACGTCGTTTACAAAGAACTACTTACTATAGTAATTAAACCTAAAATGTTGATGAATACTAGTAATAGTTTAATTTGATTTAAAGACAGTATATTTTAACAAAATCGTTCCTTTTAGAGACAGTATATTTTAACAAAATCGTTCCTATTTCAATATTCATTTATTTATGCGAGCGAAGCCGTGGGAAACAGCTAGTAGCCTACAAAATCTTAATAGTAATACCAATTGTTTGCGGTAAGAAGAAATGTACCTTATGAACACAGAAGTACAGTTCAGATTGTTTTGCCCGCCGCATGATCCACGTGCAACTGTGTCATTCAACGAATGCGCTAGGGTTGCACCTATGAAGTGGATGCGGGCCCCACATTACCCTGTTCGTTGCCCTGAACGACGGGGTGTGCGGTGAGGAACATTTTTCCCGCCTAAACAAAAAAAGAAGGGTTGCACCTATGAACCACTGAATGAATGTAATATGGTTCCAGTGGCCCGCCAACAAAGGCGGAGGCACACGGCGGGTTTATTTAGTGGGTGAGGTCCCCACCCTACCCTATTCGTTGCCCCGAACGACGGGGTGTGTGGTTAGGAACATGATTTTACTTACTTATCATTACATAAGTGCCAAAAATGTTTTAAATGGTATTTAAGTATATAAATGTATTGTTTTTGTTACTTTTGGACTTGGCACCGGCTTCAAACACATCAGTAGGTGTCTAGCACGGAAATCATATGTAAATACAAATTATTTATTGCTTTTTAGGTCTTGGGTGTTTTTGAAGGCGGTTTTCTATTTTCTTTTTAAATACTTTATTATGTTAATATTTCATCAACCCTCAATGAACAATTCCTTCTTTTCTTTTACGTCGACGGAGCAAAAGCCACAATAGTGCTATTTCCTCGAAATCCATTGCTCTACTGACTCTCTTGGACTATTTGGCTGTCGCAACCCGTTACAACTGTAGCTGCCGGCACAGATCGGCGGCAGCCGTCGACATGTCGACGTGTAAATGAGGCCTTAGGAATAATACTCGTATTACGGGGGACTTTACAAACGTACTACTTAACGGACATAAAGGACACCCAGACTCAAAATATTAAATTTTTTGAAACATACGAAGAAATGTCCCGTTTGGGAATCGACGGGAAGTCGATCTGTAAACCACTTCGCTATATCAGTTACCGTTTAACGCACGGCTTTAGATTGCATGCTACTTAAGTTTTCTATAAAAACTAAATAAACGAAAGGTTATGAATTATATGCGTGTGGTGACAGACTAAGAATACAAGTGTCACCACCCCATCCAGTCCCGCGGGTGTCGTACAAGGCGACTAGGGAAGTGGGCAATTATCATCCATTGCATTACTGATACAGCTAAAAAGACAAAAAATCTAAAAAAAATCGTTTTGTGTTTTAACACGCCTATGTTGCCTATTACAGTCATTTTTTCTCAAATATCTTGAATGTACAGACACAGCTCTGTTACAGTTTTATAATAGTACTAGCCTTTGCCAGCGGCTTCGCCGCAGCCAAAAGCTAGTTTTTCGGTTATATCTCAGGTTCCCGATATAGAAGCGGGATAAAATTTTTAAGTCTAATCAAGGCTTTTCAAATAAAAAAAGTTGCATCAAAATCCGTTCAGTAGTTTTTGTGTGGTGCGCGAACAAACAAACAAATAAACAGACAGACAAAAATTCTAAAAAAAAATGTTTTGTGTTTAGACACGCCTATATAGCCTATAACAGTCATTTTTTCTCAAATATCTTAAATATACAGACACAGCTCTGTTACAGCTTTATAATAGTAATAGTATAGATACATAGTAGACATGCAATTAAACATTTTTGTCAAAGTTCAAATGAAGTGCAAATAAATGCATTTTCATGTGCTAAATTATAAAATACAGATTATAATGCAAACATTTTACATTGCAGTGACGTTGTGTCAATCAATACAATTATTTTCTACCATTCGTTATTATAATTTACTACCATTTGCAACTATAATTCGCTACTACGAGGAGTGATCAAAAAGTAGTGAGAACGACATACTCCTTGGTAAGAAAAAAAATAAATACTGGCAGGCATAGCTCAGATACATATTTGTAATAAGTAATAATAAAGAAAAAATCTTCGATTCTCTTTTGTTTTTTTCTGAATGTAGTCATTTGTTTGCTTCGTGTCGGAACGTGTTCTCGAAAATGGAGAAAAACGAAGTACGAGCCGTTATTAAATACCTCTGTTTAAAAAAGTTAACGACGCAAGAGATTAATTGCGATTTGGAGGCAACATTAGGAGAGTCTGCTCCGCCGTATTCCACTGTTGCAAGGTGGGCTTCTCAATTTTGAGTAGGGAGAACGAGCATGGAAGACGAACATCGTTGCAGCCGTCCATTGTCGTCAGTCACCCAAGAAAATGTTGGGAAAGTCGAGAAAATTGTATTGAGCTATCGAAGAGTTACCATCCGATACTTAATTCAAGAAACGGGCATTTCATATGGAAGTATTCAATCCATATTGAAACAATCTTTGAATATGAGAAAAGTCTCCGCAAGATGGGTGCCGAGAATGTTAACCGACAGTCAGAAACAAAATCGACTTGACATTTCGGACAAGTTTCAAGAAGATTCTGAAAACTTTTTGTCTCGTTTCGTAACAATGGACGAAACATGGCTCCATCATTTTGATCCCGAGACAAAACAGCAATCTTCGCATGGAAACGACCATTATCACCGAGCCCGAAAAAGTATCGTGCCGTGGCATCGGCTGGCAAGGTTATGGCCTCAATATTTTGGGACTCAGAAAGGATATTGTTGATTGATAACCTAGAGCGTGGAACCACTATTACAGGCCAATATTATGCAGCTTTAGTTCCCAAGTTGAGGAATGCCATCAAAGAGAAAACGAGAGGGAAACTTCGAAGGGGCGTGCTGTTTCATCACGACAACGCACCCGCGCACAGGTCGGCAGTTGCGATGGCTGCCATTCAGCAAGCTGGCTTCGAATTGGTTGACCACCCCCCTTGTTCACCAGATCTGGCGCCTAGCAATTTTTATCTGTTCCCCAAATTGAAAGAATACTTAAGGGGGGAAACAGGTACGAAGACTATAACGAGGTGATGGATGCCGTGGAGAGCTTTTGGCAGGACCAAGACAAAACTTTTTTTTTTGAAAGGGATTGAAGCCTTGGAAAACTTGGACACGGTGTGTAGAGAGACTCGGAGACTATGTAGAAAAATAAATTATTAAGTTATCAGTAGTCATTATATTTTATCTCATTCTCACTAATTTTTGATCCCTCCTCGTATAGTTCACTAACATTATCTTCAATTATTTTCTGCCATTCGTTACTCACTACCACTCGATAGTATAATTCACAAACATCTACTCGCTACTAAGGCTGCTGTTATTTACTTTCCATTCTCTTTCATTCGATTATTATTTACTACTAGGTATTCACTACCATTCAATACAATTTACTACTATTCGCTGCTATTATTATCTACTGTTCGTTACTATAATGCACTATTATTCACAAGCATTGACTAATATTCGCTACAATTATTATTTACCATTCCCTACAATTCATAACTATTATAGACTTCTATTTACTACAATGTATACTACAATTTGCTACTATTATTACACAGTACAGTCTAACATATATTATATGAAGACGTTAGAATAGGTATTTACGTTCGTCTTCGAGCAGTACTGGTTCCATCAAAAATAAAACACATACATATTTATGTAACATAATTATCTTTTTAATATCCTTAAACGTTTTATATACATCAACATCGAGCAAGAAAACTACAAAATATTAAAGTACACCAGAGCACAACAGTTATAAACGTATTTATATTTAAGTATACATAGACTATGCATCTACAATTCTTGCATAGACTATATGCATCGAAACAAATAATCAATGTGGACGTCACTCTGCAAATCACTTTTATTGTTTAGGTTACGTCATTGTTTAAATGTTATATTTCACGGTAATAACAGCAATTAGAAAAGGTTTTCAAGTGTCAATGACTTTGACAGTTTGACAGTTATAAAAATAGTGCGTCATATCTATTTGCATTTTGCGCTATACTACCACATGTGCAATATTTCTCCAAATTACAGTAGAAAAAATTTAAATGTTCTAGGTATCTGTTTATCGATCGAGTCGTTGATTTTTTTTTACTTTGGTCTTTACTGGCGTTGACGCTTAGCATAGGATTCAATTCTTGCTATGCTTTGAACTAAAGACTAAATACATCATTATTATAAGTACCTCAAAAATCATATCTGCCAATTTTTTTAAACTCATTACTCTTAGGCACAGACCTTTCAGTGACTGGGATTTATGTTGCAGACAACTATTTTTTTATAAGTAATTCATATTAATCGCCCAGTATACGTATGTCTTACATGCAATAATTCTTTAAGCACACTTTAGCAGAATGACATCCAAATTTAGTTAACAACGACACATTCACGATATAAACGTTCTGAAATACATAATAATCATTTATTGAGTGAGACCAACGATAAATATTACATTGATTATATTACAAGATTAACATTCACAACATTATGTTAAGGATTTACCTCAGAGTGTGCGAGAGAGAGGTCGTATCGTTTTCTCTGTCGCACGCACTTTACAATATATCTTTGTTTTATTTATATATAAATCATAGCTCAGGAAAAAAGCAGGTAGTTATGGTTGTTATATTATTTAAACCGGTACTTAAACGGTCACCAGTATTAGACTTTTCAGCAGACTTGCTAGGCTCGAAACGATTTGTGACGTACAATAGACTTAAGTATAGCCTAGAATAGGAAAGTATAGCCTAATTGTGTTAGTTACATTACCCACCTACCAGTCACATATGCCTTACTAGTAGTACATAATAGAGGTTTAATTAACTCAGGAATATATAAAAACTATTTTAATACTTTTACTGTGTAAATCCGCCCCCTCACGTTTGAAAATATAACAGGATGATATAAGTATTAAATGTTTGTCATAATTTCCACTTACACAAAATCTACCACGAGTATATATACACATAATAGTGATACTATATTGATAACAAATGGTGTTATTAGTGTTGAAAGGGATAGTGGAGTAATCCAAATGTTGTCGATAATTTTATGCAAAAATTGCTTAAGTCTACGTTGTTATACACAGCGTCCTGCCAATTGGGCTGATCAATTCATTTTACTGAAAACATTTACTTGCATTTACAATTATTATTACAATTATTGTAGAATTGTTTAATGTTAGTAATAAATAGAAAGAATGTACTTTCAAACAAAGTAAATAGCATAATAATATTAATTCGCAATATAATATTGCTCAATATTATTTTTCAAATTTAATTGGCAGTGAAGACAGTGTCGAGTAATATTTTAATAGACTCGATATCGTTTCGAGCAACAAGCAGGCAACGTCAATTTGAATCGATATTATTGAGTATTAATTGATTATTGTATAATTTAGAGTTGACGACGTTGTAACATACTATATAGTATACTTTACTGTATACTATACAGTGTGTCGCAAAAGTTTGTAAAGTATACGTGGTATGCTGTACACCGGGAACACTCACCCTGATGATGAGCATCTGATATGCTTGAAATCCGGGTCGACATCTTTAATCTTAAACGTGAGTTACTTGCCGGTATAATATATATCATAATTATACGTGATATGATATTGTATACTATAATCACCATTTGGTAGACGAGAGTTTAATATCAAACTAGAGCTAGACCAATGTGCATGAAACCTCTATCCCACTTCTTATACGAGTAGTTTTCACTAGAGTGAAAACCAAGAGAACGTCATCATTAGTGTAATTTCCTTCGCTAGTGCTATAATACCTAAGTACATTACAAGTAGTTCCACAGAATAATATTTTGTCTAATACGACGGTATATATATTAAACTTGTCTGTAATCAACAAATGACAAACATTTTTCTATGTAGAATAGAGATACAGTCGGTCACAAAAGTATTAGTCAATTATTTTAAATAGAAATACCATAAAATTACAGCTCTGTTATATAGATATAAATATTGTAGAGATTAGTAAGATAAAGTGAAAAGGGCTATTTCATGAATAATGCTAAAACAATAACTAAGTATTTTTGACGCGGAACAGAAAGCCAGAGATGTCGAGTTCCATCCTCAGTCAGAGGACGAGGCTTTTCAAGGCGACATTATTTAGACATTATATGCGTTTATCACCAAAGGAGGCAGACAAGCAGTGGCCAGCCTGATGGTAATCGGTAACCGCTGCACGTAGACTTTAAAAACGTCAAGGACTGCAGTTGCCTACCATAACGAATTAATCTCTTATCAGCAACTACTATTGCTTTAGAGATTATTACTGCAAATCTAAAGAAACTTGATAAGTCATACGAACAATCTTAACACCAGTTGTTAAGAGATTAGATATACTAAAAAGGATAGATAGGTGACGATTTCATTAGTGATGAATCAAATACATTTACGAAGCAAAGGTAAATCAGTTCATCAACCCATTATAATACCGATTATGTATTGTACTGTATTATTCACAAGCTTTGGGAAAGCCAACTGTAGACTAAGTATGACAAGTCTCACATGCTACAGAGTAAAACTTTCGAGCGTGTTCAAATTAATTTGATCGATTGTGGAGAAAACATTTTAGGAACGCAGGTTTCTATAGGGCATTTATCTCCAATTGTCAGAAGTTTATTTCAGGTCTGGACCTTGGAATATGGATCGCACTCGATACCACTGTCTTTGGTTTTATCGCTAGGTTATCACTGTGTATGCCTCGCATAAAGTAAACAAATCAATTCAAATTTCTGACCTATTTATCGGATTTTACTATGCCTTAATATTTTTTGTAATGGCTCCACACACACTTCACATAATAAGCATTATTTAGACAAATTATGCGGCTATCTGCTCTTTTATAACTATCAGCTATTTGACGGTTTTTTCGTAAAACTTAGGTTTATTCGTAAAGATGCAACAGACATGTATAAAACTATCGTATTATGTTGTCAATAAAATAAGCTACTCTTGTTGCCAACAAAAATAGTACTTTTGTTATCGACTGTACTAAGCACAATAGACTATGCACGAGCACCATTATTGTATAAACATAAATTAGTCTTAAACTCAAAATACGTATTATGTGTTTATTTACTTATACAATTATTAGTGGCAGTTGTTTCGATAACTTTTGATAAGAAACAGCTATAATATCAGGATTAAGAAAATACTCGTTTATTAAAGTGTATTTTATATATATTATACCACCACTAACCAATAAGTACGTAAACCAAAATCGATAAAAACCTCCACGCCCATAAACAAGATTCATTACGCCTTACCTACGTGTAAAAAAAAGAAGAAAATGTTGTATATTTTTCACGTTATGTTTAACCATTACTTATTTTATTAATCTTGAAACTTTTCACGGCGTACGTATATCATGTTGCAACACTTGGCAACATCGCGGAACATCACGCAACACGTCGTTTTGTTGCACTTATCTAGCAAAGACGAACACAAACAAACATTGGCACATCCAATGTTGAATTATATACACCTATAGTTATAGTAAAATCTATTATAAGATACAGGATGAGTTTAAAACGAAACGTCTACATAATTTAAAAGTAAAATCATTTCAAGTGTTTTTTTAGACTCTGTAAAACGGCTTGACACGTATTTAATTAAACTAGATATCAAATATTGGTACGCAATTATTTTGAGGATATTTTGAACATTGACGCCACATCACCACGCGGTACCCAGTGTTAGAATTAGTCTCATGCTAAGTAAATAGGTTTAAGCGCCTAGTGACGTTTGCGCTATAGATTGACAGTTAAAAACTGACGCTTGTTTTTTTGGGAAATATTTTTATTATATTACGAAATACATTAAAATAGTATGAGTAACGTTTCTACATATTTCTGAATTAGAGAAAGGCGCAGTATATATTTACATTTCAATTAAATGACATCAACTGTAATGTTTTTTCTCTAAATCTTCTACGTATTTACTGAGGGACAAAAAATACATCATACCGTCGCAATCGTGATGTCATTGATATGGCTAAATGTATGTGACGTCACAACTTTTTGACGCGATAACGTCTTATAAATCGATGAACGCCGGCAGCACGCACGAAAGTCTCACGTTCCGTAAAATGTATGGCGACCGATGCATTGTTTGATGTTCGCGCCCACAAGAGAGCCGCGGGCTGAAGAGCTACTGCGGGACGGAAGTGGCCGGCCGCGCTGGCACCGACTGACATCACATTCTTCGCCCGAACACGTCCCGGGCTATACGCGTATCTCAATTATTGTATATCAGAACGCGCGATCGTACCTTTTTATATGTACCATTCGATTTCTAACAGTATTACATTTTGTGAAACTTTCCAAAAACACATAGGACATAAAATTATTGTCCGTAAACCGACTTTACAGACAACCATATAGTTTTTTAATTATTTTTCTCTAGTTAAATACCTAGCTACCTCTCTGATTAAATACCATAAAATTTAAAAAAATATAATTTTATTGTTTGAGGAATCTTGAGATTTTTAAATGTAAGCAACTGAAACACATCTCTGAATTCTATTGACAACTGAAAAGAACTTATTGTGTATGTGTGTGTGTGTGTGTGTGTGTGTGTGTGTGCGCGTGCATGATCTTGGAAGAGTAAAATCATCAACAAAACTCATCCTGTATAAACGCGTTGCGTCACACAAATTATTGCCTGTTTATAATCACATAGGGTATTTTATCAACTATTTAGTTGATATAAAAAAGTTACTTATAACTATACATCGACTAGTTCGATCATCTCATCTAGCCTTACCCCGAAAATAAAATAATATTCAGACTGTTGAAGTATACAGAAAAAGCAACAAATTTCTAGTAGCCATTACGCAACTGTAAATTTACTTACTTTCGGAGTAATGTTTGACTTTACATATGAAGAAACATCGACTAGCTTAGTCGACCTCATAACTAGAATAGTCGATTTTATACACTTACGAATAAAGTTATCTTCGAAACAACAAGTAATTTAGTAAATTTAATAGTCACAGTTCAATTTTTATATTCCTAATAATGGTTAGTTTATATCAAAAAAGTACTATATTACTAGCACATAATTATAAAGGTAAACTGGAAAGAATGCATTAAAATAAATAATTTCCCGCTAAAAATAGGAATGAATCGATATATCTGGGCTAGTGCCTTCGCCTCATTCATGATCATCACCACTTAAGATGGATTCCACATCCAATTCATCCATTTAATTATATTCCACCAAAGCAGTATATTTTAAAAGAGTACTAATATCAAGATAGACAGTGACTTAGTTATGCTTCTGATGCAATCGAAAATATTATAGGAGTAATGGTCCTATAAAAAAGTATACCCAATAAAAAAGTATCAGGTTACGTCGTTAAAACATTGTGTTTTAAAAATAAAACATGACAAGGCTACTCGAATACTTAAGCCTTAGCAAGAAAAGAAAGTAGCAACCTAGAGAAGCTCATAGTCGCTGTAAAAATTAAAGGTAAGAGATCCCGAGATTGCAGCACGAGGCATTGGTCGGACCAGATCCACACCACACTCGACACACCAGTACATGAAACTCTAAAATTCGCCGGCGACATATCAAGATAGCGCTTCATAATAAAAGTTCGCATCTTGAAAAGGGACCACGACCCAAAATGAGAACTACGACTCGTGGAGGAGACAAGTAAAAACCATATTTACATTTTCGTGACAAATAACTCCTAACAGCATTGATACAATGCTACCGACGCCATTTTAATAATTTTTATCATTCTCTGAAACGTTTAAATTTATTACATTACTATCGCAACAAACTTGTAAAGGCATATTTTTGTGAGGAATAAAAATTAAAATCTACTGTGAATGTCATAAATGCATTGGTTATTCAAATTCGAATAACGTGATGAATACGATGTGATTGAGAATCTATTGCGCAAAAGTGAAACATGCGCGTAATTTGGAATCGACATTATATCGAATTGTAAAAACGTAGTTTTACAGATACACAAATAATCCTGCACTAATTCGAATTTTAACGATTATATTAAGTATAATAAGGTTATTAATATAAAGGCACAAAGATTACAGGTATCGGACCATAAGCTGTAACGACTAGTCATCAAAACAGCAATAACTGATGCCCCCTCCTCCAAGCCACTGTCTATCAATAAACACCAGCACTATAATAAAATGGATGAAACAATTAGTTATCATTGCTTAAAATTAAACTAATAATTACACATGAATTAGACTCCCACCACAACTAAACACTCACCAGTTACAAATCCCACCTACTATAATATCTCGATAATCACAAAATAATATACATTTTTACATAATTAGTATACAATAGTAAACATACATCTAAGTTGATTCCACTTTTACAGATGAAAATGGTAACAAACCGCCCACTATTGGGGGAAACGGTAGGTACTGTTATGTGATGGTAAAGGTTAACGTTATAAAAATAGTTTCAATAAAAACAGATATTAGTATTGGTGTTAGGAAAATGTTGTCTACGTCAACAATCCCTCAATTTTAGGTGACGACACGATGCTATTAGTAAAGGTTGTTGGTGTAGGACCGATACGATACTGCTTTAGCTGATATCCTGTATAAGCGATGTATAGGCGGTCTTCGTATTCACGACACGTTAGGTTATCGAAACACGCGATATAGTTAAACACAATGTACCTATATGAAATATCGTTTGATAGTAAAAATGTTAATATTTCTTACGACGTTAATCGAAACAATAGAAATAGGAATCTTTATGAAATAAAGTGGCAATATTGCATTATGTAACTATACTATCGGCACGCTATGATGGCCGTTTTGACATTTGTCTACTTATGAAGTTTCGTATTAATTAATAATTACATTTGAAGTAGCAAATTGCGGTTCTTAATTGTCAATAGTGATGTGCAGTTAGTCATAAAATTTATCGAATGTATAATTTTAGGACGCAAAATTTATTTATTACATTGATTTCTAAACTATATATATATTAGGGTAACGCAAACATTTTTTTTTTCTATAAGATTATAATTATTGGTGTACTTATTTAACATACAACTCGGAATTTGTTTATCGAAATTCAATTTTTTTTTAAATTATATCTAATTTGATTGTTATTAGGATCGCTGGCCAGCACAACTAATACCTCTGGCAAACTCGCGTCAATGCTCAACGAAAAACAAAGCAGTTTGGACTTGACGTTGCTTCGAAAAGTACAAACTGTGAATGCACTGCGATCATGATATAGTTTAGACCTGGCTTTGGATTTCGGATATTGATACTGTATTACTGTTGACCCTTGTTCGTTAATTTGGACTCTGTTTACGCCTTTTGTTGTGGATTTCGTCGATATGGCTGAACGAAATAAATTGACATTTCACATCACTATTTTAATATGTGAAAACGGCCATCATAGCGTGCCGCAACTATAAAAGTTATTAAGTCGTACACGTAATTTCAGAACTGCCTGTTTTTTTTTTTACAGAATAAACAAGACGTATATCTGCAACAAAATTTCAAGATATGTCCTAGAGAAGGACCGGTACGATACTGGCATGGACGGTACCACAAACGATACCGCATCGTATGTTATCGAAATATTTAGTTTTCCTAATAACACGTACCGGTAGCACTGGACCACTTTAAAAACGTTTTATGGTTATTTGAGTAATATTATATGATTGAAGTTACTTTTGGAAATATCATTCTGGATCGATCACAGCACGAGTCGATCAACAGATCGAACACTAAGCGCACACAACTCGACGGAGCCTTCGGTAGCGTAGCAAGGTCACGACGGCGGCGCGTGCGGCGGCGCGTGCGGCGGTCACAGCGGCAGCGCGAGCGCGGGGTCGCGCGGCTGCAGCGCGAGCGCGGCGGCGGCGGCGTCGGCGGCGGCGGCGGGGTCGCTGCCCGCCGCCAGCACGAGCGCCAGGCGCCGCCACGTGTCGGCGCGCGCGGGCGCCAGCGCCGCCGCCTCACGCAGCGCCTTCTCGGCCAGCCCCAGCCAGCCCAGGTTGTAGTACGCCGCGCCTGACACCGCACCGTACCGTACTACGCGTCGCCCGGTATCTTCGCCGCTATTACTACGGATGCTGATTCTCTAATCGATCTGAGATCACGACTATGTAGACGCGCGGAAAGTAGCTTCTTGGAAAATCGGTTTCTTTTCAATTATAAATTTGTATGCGCACCTACATAATAAATTTACTACTGCAGTAATCGAAACAACAAATATTGAATCTCGTTTCGCTAGTGGCTATCGATTCACTGGACTGATTCGTCGCTTACTATCGATTCAATAAATAACCTTTCGTTTAATCGATCTCAGATCACCATCCGTAGTAATCCTAGCGAAGATATTGGCTAACGCGTGAAGCGGCATAAGACTATGTCGAACACTGAATGTACGACGGCACATAAATTAAATAAAACATAATATAATACTTTATATACCTGCTATAAAAATAGCAAACAATAAGGTCCGACCGAACCCGGTTTTATATTCTCGGCCGAGACAAGGACCATAAAAAATATATCGATATCAACCGAAACAACAAAATTTCGAAAAAAATTAAATGAGTGCGTGTATCCATCAGTTGAAACCTTGAACTACGAACTAATCATGCAACTGACTTGAACCTTGAATAGAATTGACCCCACAACCGTGTGCATTGACGATCAAGTAGTCAAAATTGGAACTTATTTTATAAATCACATAATATAATAAACCATTATTCTCAAAACGTTGTTAGATAATTATAATTTCACATGCAATTACGTCGTTTCAATCTACATTTCGAATTATATCATATACACAATTCTTGATATGAACTCAAAAAAATCTTTAATATATTTTGATTAGATTTAAAAAATACACAACGAACACATAACGCTTTTAACATATTCTACACAATATATTTGTCGCAAAAGCATAACTATTTATTTACCATACTACTAAATGGCGTAAACAAGTTGCATTACGCTTTTTTTTACATCCCAGATTAAATATTTCAGTAGAAATTGAGTCTGTTACATTGATAATCGACTAAGTAAATCGATAACGTTACTACATCCATTCCATACCGATAGAGAAATTATTTTACTGAACGTCACTTCCGTTTAAAATCGTATCTTCCGTCTGAAAAAAGATCTGAATTAAGTATTCTTTTAATACTTAAATAGATAGGTAGCAATGCAATATCAAACAGCGCATGGCAGGTCTCCACGTTCACATTTATTAATCTCGGCCTTGGTGGGATTCTTGTCTTTTCGGCCCGAACCGAGATCCAAATACCGAGCAAGATTTTTAACCGAGGGTAGCCGAGACCAAGTTTCGTTCGGACCTTAACAAACAAACGTATAACCGACTTAATACTAAAGTTGCCGCCATAACCTATACTCAGCATCACTCTCACTTTGCCAACCGAGGAAAAGATATAGATATATATAAAGGAAATAGAAAAGAAATACGGAGGGGTTCGGGTTTCCAGCGATCGACCACAAAAAGAAACAGGTAAACAGGAATAGCTACCGTGACTTTACAGCGGTGTTCTGTGAGAGGATAGCGAACTGTTAGCAAGGCGTCCCCACAAGTACAAAGGAAGCACAACTGACCCAGCTGCACCATGCTGTCCAGGTGCGTGGGGTGCAGCGCGAGCGCGTTCTGGAAGCACTGGCGCGCCTCCTCCCACTCGCTCGCCGCCGCGTGCACCACGCCCCGCTGCGGGCACACCGAGCATTAGCCGTCCGCGTGCTCACGGCACAGCGGGACCGAAGCCACAACTGTCCCTTTAAATCCTTCTCAAAATTCCATACGATCATAATGGCTTTATTTAGACTAGATTTTTTCATGTGAAAACATCTAATGCGGAGGCAGGGTAAAACCGGCAGTTGGCTAATTTATTTAATCGGTTTTAACGCCAGCTGAGTTGACAAGAGCATCTAACTAGGAAAGTATAATATCGATCAATAAACCAATAACAATTTTAATTCGTTTACGGATAACGAGAGGGCGCTTACCAAGAATTATATAAGACTAGAACATTATTTGAATAAAGAAAGAAAATCGATGTTTTCACATTTGCCAAACGTCTCGTAACGGCTTATTTTAATTTTATTATTGTTATGATATTTTAACTTAACAACAATAATGAATTTTATAAATTGTGTTATAAAATGTTATGATATGATATTACGATAGTTGACGATGACACTTACCATATATAACACGAGATGACTGAAAGGTGTTAGCACTGCCGCCTCAGAGACACAACCCGCCGCCGCACTCACTCGACCTAACCTGCAATAACAACACCAGTGATAGCTTACGCATGCGTGGTATCAATTAGCTCTCTAATTTTGACCAGCAGCAGCCAAACCAAAGCGACCGGGCACAGTTCGGCGTACGCGCATTACGACCCACAGTATACACACACATCTCACAGAACAACCCACACTGTATACGCACACAGCTCACAGTACAACCCACACTGTATACACACGCAGCTCACAGTACAACCCACACTGTATACACACACAGCTCACAGTACAACCCACACTGTATACACACATAGCTCACAGTACAACCCACACTGTATACACACACAGCTCACAGTACAACCCACACTGTATACACACACAGCTCACAGTACAACCCACACTGTATACACACACAGCTCACAGTACAACCCACACTGTATACGCACGCAGCTCACAGTACAACCCACACTGTATACACACGCAGCTCACAGTACAACCCACACTGTATACACACACAGCTCACAGTACAACCCACACTGTATACACACATAGCTCACAGTACAACCCACACTGTATACACACACAGCTCACAGTACAACCCACACTGTATACACACACAGCTCACAGTACAACCCACACTGTATACACACACAGCTCACAGTACAACCCACACTGTATACGCACGCAGCTCACAGTACAACCCACACTGTATACACACGCAGCTCACAGTACAACCCACACTGTATACAAACACAGCTCACGGCACTACACACCTCACACACAGCTGCGCCAGCAGCAGCCAGGCGGCGGCGCGCGGCTCGGCGTGCGGCGCGCGGACGCGCTGCGCCGACTGCGACGACGCGCCCTCCGACAGCGCGCGTTCCACGCGGTACACGCCGGCAGACTCCGCGCGGATCGACGCTGAAATTGGCAAAGTAGCGTTAGCAATATGTCGTACGTCTGCGGCAGAGCCACAGCAAAGCCTAACATTTTCTATAGATAGTTTAGAGTTTCTCCCTAGTATCCAGTAGATTCCTTTGAATTTCAAATTTACCGTTCCTTGTTTGTTTCAATGTGCTTTCTCCATGTTAGTCGTCTATCGAGGTGCATTTCTAGCTATTTAACAATATCGCTGTGTGGTAGGAAATTCTCGCCTAATTTTTGAGTTTAGTTGTTATTAAATAACCGAAATAATTGTAAATATTTACGCTCGACTTGACACTAAAACCAGCACTATCCTTATTTCGTGAGAACTACTTCTATAGACCAATATAGTACTTCTTAAAATTAGCGCTAGATGGTGTATAAGACATGAGAACCACATTAGTACTTTTTGAAATTAGCGCTATCTATGTGATTTATTGTAAGCTACTTAGTAAGACCAATAAATTATTAGTTACTTATCAAATAATCAATTTTATTGTGAAAAATTAAGGTTATGAGGCATGCACTTTTGAATTTTCCAAAGTATTTTTTCTTTACCTTAATTTCCAGATATAAGCAATAACTTAGTCAACGCAATAAGAGCGGCCGAGGATACAAGCGTTCAGTCATTACAATTACGTACCTCCATCTCGGATGCTCTGGGTGTCGTCGTGCGGCGATTCTGATAAAGCGTCTAACTCCGCGTACCCGTTTTCTTCAGTTTCCAACTCTGACTCCGAACTATTTACTAACGTGAGCAGCTCTTTGCCCGTCGCTAACGCTGCCTGCAAATACACAATATACGGTATTCAGCCCCTATTTTCAATATTTGACTGTTATTAAATTTAGAGACTATATATAAAGGGTTAGTGTAAACTAACGCAAAACCTTTTAAAGGTAAATTAGGTACATCAAGATCTAACAACTTTTGTTTAATGACTTTTGCTAAAACGTAATACATCTCAAGAAAAAAAAAATGGGTGCGTGTACTTATGTACGCAACAAACAAACAAACAGACAAAAATTCTAAAAAATATTGTTTTGTGTTTAGACACGCCTATATAGCCTATTACAGTCATTTTTTCTCAAATATCTTGTAGAATATAGATTATTATAACTTAGAATTAATAAAAAATGTATAACAGCGCCATCTTACCGTATTGCTTAGAACTACCACACAATAGTGGCTACACGATTATTCGTAGTACTAATTATTTCCTGTAGATATCGCTTTCATGTTGATAAGATTATTAATTCTTATAACCTATACATAAAGTAGATAATAATTAGTCAGCTGTTATCTGTTATAGTAGCAATAGTTATTATTTATTAGTGATTGTTGTTGTAGTGAGAATATAATATTTGTAACATCAAAGATCACTGTAGTTATTTGGGTGATTTTAAAAAGTTCTGTAAGTGCCTACCAGGGCCATGTCACTCCCTAAGAGCTTGTTTTTATTTAAAATCGGGCTCTCTAGTGGGCGGAAGAGACACTAATAATTATTAGTGGGACTCGAATGTTGTTAGAAGAAAATATTTAGATGATAAAATTGAATAACAGATAGCGCTGTAATAAATATCAGTGCAATTCTATACAAAATGTACTATAACCTGAATCGCACAATAATTTTTTTTTGTAAATAAAGTATATATACAAATATAATTGTACTTCAAATGTACTTGCTTAGGCAGTACATATACTAATAGCTTTTTTTTCGAGACTTAATGAGCGGTTAAGCAGACAACTTCATACTGTAGACAACTTCATACTGTTAATTTTGTGTCACAGATGCGCGCGCATCTTAAAATTACACTCTTATCATTTTTTCATAACGCGCCTAAAGAAGTATAACTTCAAAAATAGTTTTAGTAGTTATATCTATCAATCGTGTAATCTATGGCTGATAAATAACTGTTTCATTCATTCGATTCTGGCATTAGGTCTGTCTAGTGCTATGTAATCGCCAATTCGAGTTACTTATTAGGCGGCGTTTAGGACCGCTGAGCCTTACCTAGGCCTCCACATTAGTTAGTATTTGAAAGTTTCTAGGATCTGTACAAGTTTGTATCCACAATTCCTTCAGATATAGAATATCAAACTTTCATAGTCACTTATCATTCTAAACGATTTAACGGGATTTATACCATGTACATTTTTACTTAAGAGTTTCCGATATTTCGGCACTGTTGCAAGCGCCATGATCACGGAGCAACTGAGGTCTTTGCGGGTGGGAATGGTTTTTATTATTCTGCGGTTAGAAATATCTGTCTACCCGCTTTCTCACTCGTTTATGACACGCAACACTATCATTGGAACCACTACCACTGGTCTCACTCACGTATCGAGCTTGATCACGACACACAACACTTACTGTGTCGACCCTGCCCCCAGAGGCAGAATGTCATATTTCACGTGTCGACCGTATCGAGATCACTGTGATTGGTTGAGAAACCGACGCGTGATGTCACAATAGTCCGTTGGCCAATCACGGTGATCGTACAAGAGAGACGATACGATCGACATGTGAGATACGAGATTCTGCCTAACCCCCCTGGTTTCTGAGGTGTTTTTCTTCTTCTTTGTACATAAACGAATCACGGGACGCCAGGTGCTAGATAATTGAAAACCATCTTCACGGTTGCAATTTTTGTATTTCGTGATTTCAATGGCTTCTTTCACCAATCTGGGTATATAGTGGCGTTCTGTCAAGAGTATCTTCAGTTGCTCCGTGATCATGGCGCTTGCAACAGTGCCGAAACATCGGAAACTCGTAAGTAAATATGTACATGGTATAAATCCTATAAAAACGTTTAGAATTCCTTCAGACTTTTACAGACTTAGGACTAACTACATTACCACCGAAGGAATGTAACATAGTTCCAGTGGCCCGTCAATAAAGGCGGAGAGACGGCATACGGCGGGTTTCTTTAGTGGGTGCAGGCCCCACACTACCCTGTTCGTTGCCCCGAACTACGGGGTGTGCGGTTAGGAACATTTTTTCCCGCCTTAACAAAAAAAAAGACACTACATTAAAAATATAAAAGTAAATAAAAATACGTAAACATAATTCGTAATCAAGCAATCAATTGCTTAAAAAGAGGAGCGCGGTGGATGTGATGCCTACCTATCGCGTAGATAGATCTTAGGTATGATAAGAGTACGCAGTCGTAGGTAGGTTTGCACCAGTGCGCGGGACTTACTAATGTAGGCATATTTGAAAGCGGAAATCAGTCTATTTACAATGATTGAAATATTCACAAACCTTTTTGCAAATTTCAAAATAATCACCGGCACAAGTTATACAGTTCACGAACTCAAGATGTACTATCTTCATTGGGAGTTTATTTTTATTTTGTTGAATGCAAACACATACCACTTTGGTGTATTCAACGTTAGTATATCGATATGCCATTGTGAATCGATCGAGTCATAGAAGAACTCAGATTCGGTCTGAGCTAAGGACGATTACCTGTCCATACCTTCCTCGCCGTTACACCTTTCTTTGCTAGCTACCACATCAAACTAACGCCGCGCGCTGTACAACTAGTGGGGCCGAGAGGAGATAAGGCGAGGGCTGACCTCGGGCGAGTCCCAGGAGAGCTGCAGCGTGGCGAGCGCGGCGAGCGGCCAGGCGGCGGCGGGGTGGTGCGCGCGCGCTGTACAACTAGTGGGGCCGAGAGGAGAGAGGGCGAGGACTGACCTCGGGCGAGTCCCAGGAGAGCTGCAGCGTGGCGAGCGCGGCGAGCGGCCAGGCGGCGGCGGGGTGGTGCGCGCGCGCTGTACAACTAGTGGGGCCGAGAGGAGAGAGGGCGAGGGCTGACCTCGGGCGAGTCCCAGGAGAGCTGCAGCGTGGCGAGCGCGGCGAGCGGCCAGGCGGCGGCGGGGTGGTGCGCGCGCGCTGTACAACTAGTGGGGCCGAGAGGAGAGAGGGCGAGGGCTGACCTCGGGCGAGTCCCAGGAGAGCTGCAGCGTGGCGAGCGCGGCGAGCGGCCAGGCGGCGGCGGGGTGGTGCGCGCGCGCTGTACAACTAGTGGGGCCGAGAGGAGAGAGGGCGAGGGCTGACCTCGGGCGAGTCCCAGGAGAGCTGCAGCGTGGCGAGCGCGGCGAGCGGCCAGGCGGCGGCGGGGTGGTGCGCGCGCGCTGTACAACTAGTGGGGCCGAGAGGAGAGAGGGCGAGGGCTGACCTCGGGCGAGTCCCAGGAGAGCTGCAGCGTGGCGAGCGCGGCGAGCGGCCAGGCGGCGGCGGGGTGGTGCGCGCGCGCTGTACAACTAGTGGGGCCGAGAGGAGAGAGGGCGAGGGCTGACCTCGGGCGAGTCCCAGGAGAGCTGCAGCGTGGCGAGCGCGGCGAGCGGCCAGGCGGCGGCGGGGTGGTGCGCGCGCGCTGTACAACTAGTGGGGCCGAGAGGAGAGAGGGCGAGGGCTGACCTCGGGCGAGTCCCAGGAGAGCTGCAGCGTGGCGAGCGCGGCGAGCGGCCAGGCGGCGGCGGGGTGGTGCGCGCGCGCTGTACAACTAGTGGGGCCGAGAGGAGAGAGGGCGAGGGCTGACCTCGGGCGAGTCCCAGGAGAGCTGCAGCGTGGCGAGCGCGGCGAGCGGCCAGGCGGCGGCGGGGTGGTGCGCGCGCGCTGTACAACTAGTGGGGCCGAGAGGAGAGAGGGCGAGGGCTGACCTCGGGCGAGTCCCAGGAGAGCTGCAGCGTGGCGAGCGCGGCGAGCGGCCAGGCGGCGGCGGGGTGGTGCGCGCGCGCTGTACAACTAGTGGGGCCGAGAGGAGAGAGGGCGAGGGCTGACCTCGGGCGAGTCCCAGGAGAGCTGCAGCGTGGCGAGCGCGGCGAGCGGCCAGGCGGCGGCGGGGTGGTGCGCGCGCGCTGTACAACTAGTGGGGCCGAGAGGAGAGAGGGCGAGGGCTGACCTCGGGCGAGTCCCAGGAGAGCTGCAGCGTGGCGAGCGCGGCGAGCGGCCAGGCGGCGGCGGGGTGGTGCGCGCGCGCGAGTCGCGCCGCCGCCAGGGCCCGCGCGCCGCGCACGCCGGCGCACGCGCACGACCACAGCGTGGCCGCCAGCCGCAGCCCACCACTGCACGCTGCACGCGCCCGCAGGCACGCCCGTGTCGCGTCCTGCACGCACAAACTACACCTGGACTAAAGATGGTAAGCAATACTGCTAACACGAAACTGCTAAAATGAATGATGATGACTAATGGTAATAACACTGTCTCAGGTGGTAAAACGTTAGTTTTGCATAGAGCCTTCAACTAGTGTAATTTAGGCACACCCAGGAACATACTAAATGAGTAGCACCTACGTCCCTTAATGTACCAGGCCACGCTAAAAGTATTGCGAAAGAAGTTTTTTTGTATAAGGCACTGGCTACTTGTAATTATTTTGAAAAATTTGGTTATTTAAAAGTAAAAATACCATTGTCCGAATTTCAAATTTCCCTCCACGTATTTTCGAGAGCCAAATTAAATTATCGTGTCTCATTTAAAATTTGATCTGCCCCCTAAGAATGAAACACGAAACGTTAGACGAACTTTCGTTTCGAGTCATTACAATGACTGATCAACAGTCCAACGCGTGATTCCTGCCCCCTGAGGCAGAATGTCATATTTCACCTGTCGACCGTATCGAGATCACTGTGATTGGTTGAGAAACCGACGCGTGATGTCACAATAATCAGTTGGCCAATCACGGTGATCGTACAAGCGACACGATACGATCGACATGTGAGATATGAGATTCTGCCTAACCCCCCTGATTAGTCAAGATTTCGACGCGTGATTCAGGCAGCCAATCAACCAATCACAATGAAGCGAAACGAAAGTTCGTCTAACGTTTCGTTTCTCATTCTAAGGGGGGGATGCATCGATAACATTTTCGTGCGATGATTTTCTCCAATTTTAAATGTGGCCTAAAACCTGATGAGTCATTTGATCGACTTCAAATGGCTTTTATGGATGGAGGACCTTCAAAAGCAACCATCTACCATTGGCATAGAGAGTTCAAGCGCGGTCGCCTTACTTTGGGCGATGAACAAAGGAGTGGTCGTCCTACGACGATTGTCACGGAAGAAAGTGTGCTGGCAGTAAAAACAATAATTCAAGAAAACAGGCGATTTACATAGGAAGAGATTCAGCATATACTGCAGATTGGTTCGGGAAGCGTTCACAAGATTCTACACGAACACCTTCGCGTGAGGAGGATAGTTAGTTGGGTGCCGCACAACCTTACCGAATCTCAGAAGCAGGCCCGTGTGGAGTGGTGCCGTGATATGATTCAAAAATTTGAAGCAGGCTCGTCTTGGCGCGTTTACGAAATTGTGACAGATCGGACGAATCCTGGATTTATCGATCCAGAAACAAAGTGTCAGTCGAAAGTTTGGCTGTTTCAAAACGAACCAACGCCTACGAAAGTGAAGCGATCGAGAAGCGCAGGAAAAATTTTGATCGCTAGTTTCTTGACTTTGACGGGGTATCTGGTTTCAATTCCATTACGAGAACAAAGCAGCATCAACGCCGAATGGTATACTACAAAATGGCTGCCAGAAGTTTTGTCTGCAATGAGCAACAAGCGACCGAACACCGGGCCCCGCGGGGTACTGCTTCACCATGACAACGCGCCCGCGCACTCAGCGCTCAAAACGAGGGACTTCCTGGACACCACACCGGTCAGTCTTAAGTCACCCTCCTTACAGTCCTGATCTGGCACCGTGTGACTTCTTTTTATTCGCTTAAATAAAAAATCAGCTGAAAGGGATACAGTTTTCATCGCCGGAAGACGCGCTAGCAGTGTTCGAGCAGGCGTGTCTGCGGCGGACTGGAAAAATGTTTCGATAATTGGTTCAGACGCATGAAACTTTGTATAGAGGCTGATGGAGAGTTCTTTGAAAAGATTTAATTAAAATATTTTATCCATAGAAGTTAATTTTTTAGTTTCTCAAAACTTTCTGAGTGTCCCACGTATTATGCACTAAGGGCCGGTTGTTTCAAACGATTGATTATTGTAACATACGAACGTCAAAAAATAACGATTACGAACGATATTTAACGTACATTTAATACAAAGCGTTGTTTCAATGCCTAAAAAACCAGTCGTCAGTTATTAGGGATGCCAGCACATAGCAACGTATTTTCGTAATAAAATTAGATGGGAGAATTTTCTAGTATGCCAACATTTGCCCGTATACGTCAGTTTATCTTTTTTTATCATAGACAGAGGATGTTATAGTCTATGGGTTTTTGTTTTTGTCATGGAAGTAATATGTAATGTATATAAGTATATACTATATATACAAATTACTTATTTATTTTATTATTTATGACGCGAATGACAAAACTTTGAATTATTCCTTTATTATTAGTTGTGAATTGTGACAATAATATTAGGTAATATAAAGAAAAATAAGCTATTCATGCAAAATTCAATGCCGGTGGAGACCAACCGAGGACTTCACGTCGGTTAAAATTTGATTTGAAATCTAGCTATAGGTATTATAGAAGTCAGTTGCAACAGCCAATTTTTCTTCTTCGTTAGATGGAATGTTTATGTAATGAGGACGTATATTATCGACAACCCGAGTCACTCGATGAATAATATGACACACACATGACACATGTTTTACTGCCAAGGTTCTGAAATATTGTAGATAAATAAATTTTAAAACAAAGTATTCTTATGAGAAATTCCACTTTTCTGTAACAAATTTTATATCGTCTTCGATACGACTTGTCAACAAAAGAGCTACTTCCTTTATTAGGTACACGATAGTCTCACGATACCTTGCAATGAATGAATCCAACATATGAATTCCTGCTTATCCCAAAAATTTAGGTTGTTAACAGGTGTTTTAAAGACTTTCTTCTTCCTTTCTACATTGTTTATATTATCGCCAGATGGACAACTCTCGTAGAATAAAGACGAATACAAAAGAGTCTCCATAATGTTGTAGATACCTACTGTTTGTTAGACCCATCCATATAGTACCTATATGCTGACAGTATATACTATATATATGGCTAGACGCACCGAAAGTGAAGTTAACCAGTGGGCGGGACATCTGTTACCGTAATCGTTATTATTTAACGTACGTTAAGGACCTCATTTCGTGAAACAACGCTTTTTTTGGTTTGAGGATGGTTAACTCCATTTTTAACGTTTACGTGTGCGTCAAGTATAGCTGAAACAACCGGCCCTAATATTTAAATTACATATTTCGATAGAAACATTTCTTTAAAAGGCCAAAAAGTTTGTACGGTCCTAGAATACTACCTTGTAAAACAACATATATCACTAGGTCAAAATATGTTACAAAATCATCACTAATGGTATATTAAATACACCTGGTAAATTAATTCTCAGTTTTAATTTAATTACAAAATAGCACTATTCAGATAGACAAGAAAGTAAAATAATGTGCTCGCACCAAGCTTATTAAATTTATCTTGATGATTTTCTAATATCTTCAAAATCCTCTAAATATCTACTATGAAATCAAAAAAGAAATATGTTCGGTATTATATTAGCTATACTTTTTTTAAACTTTTACCAATACTTATTATATACTTGTAATTACCTTTTTTTTTTATTGCATGTAGTGGCAGACGAGCAAGCCGCTGCTCACCAATTCATTTCACAGATGAAATGAAATATAAACGGCTATCTCCTGCTACAGCCAAAACGCAACAATGTGCTTCATGGCCGGTCACACGGGAGATGGTGGTACCAACCCGCTCGGGCTAGATACCAAGTGAGTACTCCCACATGGTACCCAGCCCTACCACCAGTCGTGCAATGGATGATAATTGCTTACTTCCCTCAGTCGCCTCATACGACACCCGTGGGAAAGAATGGGGTGGTGACACTTGTATTCTTAATCCGTCACCACACGGTACCTAACCTAAATCAAGGTATCAAATTATTCCCATACGTAACGTAACACTAACACCACTTACCATGGCTTCATTGAGCATGCCCACGTGCATGTACTGCATTCCTAAATGATAAAATGCGAGGTGATCATTGTCGTCAATTTGAACAGCCCTTATTAACAGTTTTAGTGATTTGTCGTTCGCTGCGTCTTTGTCGATCCGACTGTTGCTTTTCTGAAATATGTTAACAGAGCTGATAACTTTGAAACTGAACAATGCACGAAAGCAAATAATGCAATGCTCATTTTAAAGATAACTTGGATATGTAAGTTTATATGGGTTTTTTTTGTCTATATTCGGAGAAAGATGTTATTGCACGTCGGCAAGTAGTTCCATTCATATCAATGGATTACTAACAGTGAATATTTTTGTTACAAACCTAACATACCTGAGCTTTCATCTGGTACCCAATCCCAGTATAAAGACAACACCGTGCTAGCATATAACCGTCTTGTTCTTCCTCTATTGATAAAGCTTCTTCGGCAAATTCAATACCTTCTTCTATCTGTGGATCAGGCCAATGATTGTCATATATCTTACAAAGCTTATTGGTCTGAATATCAAATCCCTACGCATTTTTCGATCTAGGATTACATTGTGATAAACGATTACCGTTGACGCTAGCAACACCTACATGCATCATTCGCGCTTTGCCAAATCTTACGTTATTCGCGCTGTAGGACTGGTCAAGTAGATTAATTTAATATCAGTAGGGCTGTACTACTAAGAAAAAAATACTAATTTGTATATATTGAATACAAATCTTATCGAAATATTTGCTATATTGCTGACTCTATGATGTTTGTCTTTTGCTATAGTTTGATTGCAAGTTATGAAAAAAAAAACTGTGCCCATTTAAGAAACTTGCACTAAGGTCAGCCTTTCACCTTTGTTATCTCTTACAGATCAGTGAGTATCAGTGACATCTGTATTAAGAATGGGTAGCCGATTATTACTTAGTAATATTGCACTTTATTCATAAAAAAAAAATAGGAAATCGTTAAAGAACAAATCACTTGTGAAAGTGGAAAAAGGGAACTTTACTACAAGTAGGATTCAAACCTGCATCCCATCCAATCCGGGGAAGTGCTCTGAACCTCTAAGCTATTGCAGTAGCCCTATGACATTTTTTTTATTGCCAACGATGGCAGACGAACTCACGGCCCGCCTGGTGGTAACTGGTAACCGCCGCCTATAGACTATGGCAACACCAGGGGCACAGTCAAGCCGCCGCCTACCGTGAGTAAAGTGTTCATCTCAAACCTCGTTTAAAGAGGGACAAGTCATAACGCTGGGGAAACACTAGATTCTAAATCTACAATTCACATTTGTCTTTACCATTCCACGCCACCTATCGGATGCATTCACATATATTATTCGAATATAGTGTGGGGATTCTGCGAATTGCATATTGTAATGTCGCAATCACTTATGTATATAAGCAGGCTAGTATGTAAGGAGGTCAGTCGGCCACAGAACGCTATGTAAAGTAATATACGAATATAACCAGTGCTCACCGACGTTTCATTATCATCCCCACAAGGAGCACCACAATGGTGAACCCGACGTGATCGTGAATGACACTCTGGTGCTGGGGATTCAAAATTTTTTACTGTCCGGTGTCGGTGAGCTGAGTGTGGTATCGCGTATTTTTTTGCAAGAACGAGCGGCTCACACAATGTACAGTGTACCACCATCCCAGGCCGCAGCAGAGTCTGCGAACGCGACTCTCGCTGCAATCAGCGTGTCGGCGAGGTTGCCCGAGTTCTGGGTAGATATGCCACGGTTGTGGTTCGCCCAGTTTGAGGCCGTGATGACGCCGCAGAGGCAGGGAGACGAGGCCAAATTCAATATGGTCATCGCGAAACTGAGAAAAGATGCCATACAGCAGGTGAGTGACCTGTTGTCGTCACCACCATAACAGAATAAGTACGACACGATGAAGAACAAACTGCTGCAGGTGTACGAGGAGAGCGCCGAGCGCCAGTTTCAGAAGCTAGTATCAGAGCTGGAACTGGGCGCTCAGAAGCCTACACATCTTCTGCGGCAGATGAGAGAGTTAGGGCGTACGGCACAGGTGTCGGACCAGACGCTAAAGAGCCTGTGGCTGTCGAGGATGCCCTCATGTGTACGGGCGGTCATCACCGTGTGCCAGGACCAGTCGCTGGACAGCTTAGCGGCGATAGCGGACAAGATCGTGGAGAACACAGGATCCAGCGACGTAGCAGCTATAGCCGACGGCTCAGCGCAGGTCACGCGAGGACCGGTAACCGAGCTGCTCGAGCAGATGAGCAAGCTGGCTGTGGAAGTAGCATCGCTGCGCAACGAAGTAAGAGATCGAGGGCGCGCGCGTAGCAGGAGTCGTCAGGAGTACGGGAGTCGTTCGGCGTCGAGGAAGAGAAGGTCACCCGGCGACGCGGACTGGCTATGCAGGTTCCACTTCCGATATAAGAAAAACGCGAGGCGGTGCGAGCAGCCATGCGCCTGATCTAACAAGCCTGCGGGAAACTAGGCGCGGTACATTCGGCAGCGGTGGACGGGTGTACCCAAGGACGGGTAGCGGAAACCATCGTTTATTATTTAAGGATAGTTTAACTAGATATACTTTTTTAATAGATATCGGTGCGAACATCTCTCATTCCTAAAAGTTGCCTTAGTAGGAGACACAGTACGGAGAGGTGTGATTTTAAGTTGTACGCCGCTAATAATAGTGAAATTAGGACGTACGGAATATGTTATTTAGAATTAAGTTTTGGACTAAGGAGAGTTTTTAAATGGCCTTTTATTGTGTGCGACGTAAAACAGCCCATATTAGGGGCTGATATTTTAAAAAAATTTAGGCTTGCATTAGATTTATACAATAATAGATTTAAAGATTTAGTTACTAATTTGTACGTTTGTGGATCAAAGAGTATTTTATCCGATGACTCGATAAAATGCATTGGTAGTAGTCACCCATACGCGGATTTACTAGAATCATTTCAGGAAATCACACAGCCACCTACGTTTAATGATGTGCCGGAGCATGCTGTTTACCACTACATAGAGACGACGGGCCCGCCAGTGCATACCCGCGCAAGAAGTTTATACCGCACAGGTATGATAAGGTTAAGAAGGAGTTTTTAATGCAAAAGCTAGGAATATGTAGACCGTCAAAAGGCGCATGGACGAGCCCCTTACACGTGGTACCTAAGAAAGATGACGACATTCGACCTTGCGGAGACTATAGGATGCTTAACGCGGTAACAAAACCGGATCGCTACCCTATACCCAGAGTGCAGGACTTTACGTACGGTTTACATAATAAGAAAGTATTTTCTAAGATTGATATTTGTAGGGCATACCATTGCATTAAGATTAGGCCAGAAGATGTAGAAAAGACGGCTATAATTACCCTTTTTGGGCTGTATGAGTTCCCCAGGATGACGTTTGGACTTCGTAACGCAGCACAAACCGTCCAAAGGTTCATAAATAACACGGTACTAGCGGGGATAGAACGGATAGGTTATAATAATTCTAGTCTTAGTGATAAGGGTAGCTATGAGGATAACATAGGACAGTCAGATGTGTTGTGACGCCATCATGGGGTCGGATAACGAGGCGTTAAATAAGGAACATTTGCGGTTGTTATTCGAACGATTTAGGAAATACAAGATGTCCATTAATTTAAGCAAGTGTGTCTTCGGGCAGTCAAGAATATATTTTTTAGGTTATGATGATGATGTGATGTCACGGAAACGGGTATTAGTCCCTTACCTGATAAGGTTAAGGCTATAGAGACACCCAAAACCAGAGAAGATTGAACAGCTGCGTAGGTTCCCAGGGATGTTGAATTTTTACAGAAACCATATACCTAACGCAGCAACAGTCCAGGGAGTTTTAGATAAGTATTTACACGGCGCGAAAAAACGAGATAAGATTAAGATAGAATGGACGGACGAGGCAACTAGAGCATTCGAAAGGTGTAAGGAGAACTTGAACAATGCTGCCACGTTATCTCACCCTATCGCGAGCGCGCAATTAGCTTTAATGACCGACGCATCCGATTTCAGTATAGGCGCGGTTTTACAACAGAAAGAAAATAATACACGGAGACCCCTTGGTTATTTTTCTAAACGGCTTACGAAATCCCAAAAGAAGTATTATACGTACGATAAGGAACTTTTGGTGATTTATTCGGGGGTGGTTTATTTTAGGGAGTTAATAGAGGGAAGGAATTTTACAGTTTATACGGATCACAAACCTCTCACGTTTGCGTTCACTAAGCTAGGTCCGGATAAGGAGTTACCCAGAAGAGTTCGGCAGTTGTTGTATATTAGCGAATTTACAAGCGATATACGACACATAGACGGTAGCAAGAATGCGGTCGCGGACGTGTTATCTAGGGTTGAGACGATATCGAGTCCGGCGACCTTGCACTATAAGCAAATCGCGGTAGCACAAACGAAAGATGATGAGCTAGCAAGGCTATTGTGTAATACAAATGCGAATAATAACATTCGATTAAAACGCATGAGAATGAATAAGGAAATGATTTATTGTGAAATTTCTACTGGCCATGTTAGACCTTACATTCCATTAGAATTTAGAAAAACTATATTTGATACTTTACATGGGTTATCTCATCCCGGAACTCGAGCTTCTCGAGCGTTATTATGTAAGAGTCTTTTGGCCAGGAATGAACGGGGATATATGAAAATGGGTAAAGACATGTATTAAACGCCAAAAGTGTAATATAGGACGTCACACGGTGTCTAAGCTTAGCCATTTTGAGGTAGGCGACCGTTTCGAGCATTTACATATAGATATTATAGGACCCTTGCCGGTGACAGAGCAGGCTTTCATTATTGCGTAACTATGATAGATCGGCGTACGTGATGGCCAGAAATTTTTCCCGTTAAGGATATAACGGCAGAGACGGTGGCAAGGGCAGTTTACGAGGGGTGGATTTCAAGGATGGGAGTGCCTTTGAAAATTACAACAGACCAAGGGCGGCAATTCGAAAGTGATCTGTTCAGAGACCTTATGAGGTTATTAGGTATTGACAAATCACGCACCACCCCATACAACCCGCAGGCAAATGGTAAAATTGAGAGATGGCATAGATCATTAAAAGCCGCACTTACATGTAGGTTAAGAAATAATGTAGATTGGTTAACGGAATTGCCCACAGTAATGTTAGGATTGAGAGCTGCGTGTCAAGCGGATAGCGATTTTATAAGCGCCGCGGAATTTACGTTGGGGCATTGTTTGAGGTTACCTGGTGAGTTTTGCAGCAAGAATAGCACTACAATAGATAATCCACAAGCGTACATACTTAGGCTTAAGGATACGTTAGATAGAATTAGACCTAAAAGTAGGAACACCAGTCGTAGTAATAATAATATGATTGTACATGCTGATTTAAATTCCTGTACATGCGTGTTCCTGAGAATAGACGCTGTGAGAAAACCCTTGACGCCGCCATATAGTGGTCCTCACAAAGTTGCGGAAAGAGACAAAAAGGTGTTCACCATTTTGGTAAATGGTAAGGAGTGTAAGGTCTCTATCGACAGGGTTAAGCCAGCATACATTCTGGAGGATTCCGACAGCACGTGTAATAGCGATTTGAATCAGCATAAGAATGTCAATGTAAACACGCCCTTAATAAAAAAAAACGCAGTGGCAGAATTGTTAAAAGGCCCGTCAGGTTTATTGATTTGCAATAAGTTAATAAATAGGTAAATGCAAAGTTAGCAAATAATATTGTGTATAAATTGTGTTAGTAGTAATAAGGTCATGGCATTTTATTGTTTTTTGGTTTTGTTATATTTTGTGATGGTTAATGATAGTAAACATTTTTTCTTAGAAGGGGTGTATGTGGGGATTCTGCGAATTGCATATTGTAATGTCGCAATCACTTATGTATATAAGCAGGCTAGTATGTAAGGAGGTCAGTCGGCCAAAGACGCTATGTAAAGTAATATACCTACAAATATAACCAGTGCTCACCGACGTTTCATTATCATCCCCACAAGGAGCACCCACAATAGTAAGTTTAATATTGCAATTAAAATTCATATTATTTGATGACCTGATTTTTTAAATACTTTAAATTGTATTTTAGCATTTGACAATGCTCATTAAAGAACAAATAATTTGTGTAAGTGGGAAAAAAGGGAACTTTAATCAAAGCCTGCTCGCAGTAGAATTCCCTTTTTCGACTATCGCAAATAATTTGTTCTTTAAAGAATCTGAGCATGTCAAGTGCTAAAATACACATCAAAATATAGGAAATCGTATTGCACGCCTCATAAGCGAAGCGTTGAGGTGTGTATTAATCTCGTTTCATGCCGAACAACTAATTTTTCAAACTTAAAATGTCTCTATTTATCATAAATTGCACTTGCAAAATAATATATACACACATATATCAAGAAAAAACACAATTTTTAATATTAATGATATTTTTAATAACATTTTTGTTATTTAAACTAGTTATAAAACTGTTTAAAAAAGTTGTGTCTTGGACGTCCGTTTGTTGTAGGTAATGTATGTTAACACGATAACAACCGAAATACTTTACTAATCGAGTATTTTTTTTTCTTTTACAATTCAGTATAACTACGAATAGAGCCCTATCACTTTTCACGGTCTAATTCGATGTGGTTTAGTTGTTATTAAATAAACAAAAAAATAGTGAATATTTACGCTCGATTCGACACTAAAACCAGCGCCTCCTTATTTTGTGGGAACTACTTCTATATACCAATATAGAAGTACTTTTTGAAATTAGCGCTATCTATGTGATTTATTGAAAACTACTTAGTAAGACCAATACATTATTAGTTACTTATCAAATAATCAATTAAATTGTGAAAAATGAAGATTATGAGGCGTGCACTTTTGGATTTTCCAAAGTATTTATCATTTTGGATGTTTGTAACTAGTTGTAAAACAAGTAATTTATGGTTCAGAGTATTTCTAAAAGTAACTTACTCACTCGATCAACAGCCATTTGCAATATTGTACCAAAAATAATATTCGTACGTCAAGTGCGATTTACGTGTCGTATGAAATGGAAAATGGTTTGGACTCACCCAGCCCAGCCGGTAGCACGTGGCAGCGGCCACGAGGCGCAGCGGCGCGTCGGCCGGCGCCAGCGCGGCGGCGTGTCGCGCCACGCCCACCGCGCGCACGCCCGCCGCCCACGCGCTGCTGCCTGCACCGCCACACTGTGAGCCCGAGTGCCTCCGGCCACCCCGTGGCACTCGGCGCTCACGGACTCGGCAGTACTCACAATACTGCTTCATCTCACGTACGAGAAGATAATAAACGGACGGCTATCTGTCGCTACAACCGAAACACATGGTGTTTCATGTAGAAGATGGTGCCCCCACTTGGTACCTTACTCCATTACCAGTAATGCCAAATTCCCCTGGTGCACCTCGTACGACACCCACAGCAATGTAGTGATCACACTTCTATCCTTAATCCGTCACCACACTATTCTATTATACTATTTATAATATATAAATATTACAGGGGCGGTAAACTAGCGTAATCGTTACTGTCACCCTAACCTATATACCAGAAATATTATGGAGCTCCGTAAATGAAACTAACTGATATGCGAAATACAAATTTATCTGTAAGCGTAACCGAAACCGATACAAAAGTTTCGAATAATTTCATAATAAAGGCGGAGTCTATATGACTCCGGCTGAGCCAACACACAAGTCCTGCATATCCCCCGGGCACAGTATATTATTTCTATTGCATAATTGTACTAATTAGTGAATATGGGATTACATTACAATTTAACAATTACAAAGTTTTGTATTTTACTTTTATAATTCTTTAAAAGTCTAATATCCGTAACCGAAACTATCCGAAACAAACTTATATCAATAACCGTATCTGAAACTGGTATAATACTATTCCTATATCGATAACCGTATTCAAATCCGACATTTTATATCCATAACATCTCTGCTATTGAAGCTGAAAAACATCTTAGGGAAAATAATAGAAGATAAAGGAAAAACGAATAGGTTTTGTTAGAGATATTGTACTTTTCAAGAATTAAAAGTAGTATTTGTTTAACATTATATTGAAATATGATGTATAGCAGCAACATTTCGAGAACTTCAATACGCATGCATCCTCTAAATCGTTGAGAAAAAAAGCGTGGAGTCCCTCCGCGCGAAAGAAGTGAATCTTTGTAATGTGGAAATGAAAATAGGATTCACTCTCGCTCTATCTCTTTCTATTCCCTATCCCCAGGAGCATTAAACGTTTAACGTAACAGTGCTTTCATACCCACTCCATGGTAGCGTTAAACGTTTAATGCAACCTTGTTGGAAGTCACATTAGAAGTTTCACTTCAAAATATTTTTAACAAATTATTTTGTATCATTTTGTAACACAGAACCTTTTTTCTATCAGACCTCAAGAGTAAATGCCATTGTTTTATCTATTTTAAATAGCCATTAAACTACTTATGGTTCGTTCATAAAGCAAAATAGCCAATCCTATACTCCCACGAATGTTTTCTTTATACAACGTGGATGGCAAACAAGCCTACGGCCCGCCTGATGGTAAGCCTTGGCCTATAGACGCTAGCAACACCTGAGACATCACTTACACGTCAAGGAAAGAGAAGAGGAGAAGGATAATAAGGAAATGATAGCGAAGTAATTTAGACTTCGAGCACTCTCACTCATCATTCGCAACACACCGGTATGAGTATTTATCGTTGTTTCACACTGATCTTCTATGAGAGGCTAGTACTTTGCCGGCCGAGCCCATTCTTACTAGAATAAGCAAGGCCCCACTATTAACCTGTATGATGAATTAGACTAGTGCTAGTAACAAATTGGCCGTCGGGTAGGGTACGCACCGGGCGGCACGTGCGAGGCGGGCGCGGGGTGCGCGGGCGGCGCGGCGGCGAGCGCGCGCTGGCGCCACACGTGCGCGCTGCCGAACGAGAACTTCATGGCGCGCTCCAGCGACTGCGCACAACACACCATTGTATTTGTCTCGCTCTCATGTAGCTTTACTCGCGTAAGTGGGAAACGTCTAACCTAACTAATTCTGCGGTCACACTAACGGGAAAAATCAATACCCATCATTGCTATTCAATGCTCATATCGCGTAGTGTTCCATGAATTTCGAGCAAGATGGAAGTTGACGCTACTCCACTTTATTTTGTAACGACAGTTATATTTTATCCTCGGATTGGATCCGACAGATGTGGCTCTGTTCGCAGAACTAACCAGAAATATAAAGCCTTTACCGTTGGTCCACTCAATGTTACTTAGTATTTATCGAAGATTAAACACGTGCAGACCTGTCGCGCTCACGGTGCACAATAACGAAGGCAGTACCTGTAGGTGCTTTAATGCATTATTTTTCGCGTAAAATCTCTTTGACATAGCGCCACTCGAATTATCGTCTAACATCGTACTTGTACTCACCTCCAGCTGCACGCACAGGTGGCCCCAGCGCGCGAGGTCGAGCGCGAGCAGGTCGAGCACGGCCACGGCGTTGCGCAGCGCGTGCGCGCGCGCCACCTCGAACACGTCGCTCTGGGACAGCACCGCGTCGTACTCACCTCCAGCAGCACACACAGGTGGCCCCAGCGCGCGAGGGCGAGCGCGAGCAGGTCGAGCACGGCCACGGCGTTGCGCAGCGCGTGCGCGCGCGCCACCTCGAACACGTCGCTCTGGGACAGCACCGCGTCGTACTCACCTCCAGCAGCACACACAGGTGGCCCCAGCGCGCGAGGGCGAGCGCGAGCAGGTCGAGCACGGCCACGGCGTTGCGCAGCGCGTGCGCGCGCGCCACCTCGAACACGTCGCTCTGGGACAGCACCGCGTCGTACTCACCTCCAGCAGCACACACAGGTGGCCCCAGCGCGCGAGGGCGAGCGCGAGCAGGTCGAGCACGGCCACGGCGTTGCGCAGCGCGTGCGCGCGCGCCACCTCGAACACGTCGCTCTGGGACAGCACCGCGTCGTACTCACCTCCAGCAGCACACACAGGTGGCCCCAGCGCGCGAGGGCGAGCGCGAGCAGGTCGAGCACGGCCACGGCGTTGCGCAGCGCGTGCGCGCGCGCCACCTCGAACACGTCGCTCTGGGACAGCACCGCGTCGTACTCACCTCCAGCAGCACACACAGGTGGCCCCAGCGCGCGAGGGCGAGCGCGAGCAGGTCGAGCACGGCCACGGCGTTGCGCAGCGCGTGCGCGCGCGCCACCTCGAACACGTCGCTCTGGGACAGCACCGCGTCGTACTCACCTCCAGCAGCACACACAGGTGGCCCCAGCGCGCGAGGGCGAGCGCGAGCAGGTCGAGCACGGCCACGGCGTTGCGCAGCGCGTGCGCGCGCGCCACCTCGAACACGTCGCTCTGGGACAGCACCGCGTCGTACTCACCTCCAGCAGCACACACAGGTGGCCCCAGCGCGCGAGGGCGAGCGCGAGCAGGTCGAGCACGGCCACGGCGTTGCGCAGCGCGTGCGCGCGCGCCACCTCGAACACGTCGCTCTGGGACAGCACCGCGTCGTACTCACCTCCAGCAGCACACACAGGTGGCCCCAGCGCGCGAGGGCGAGCGCGAGCAGGTCGAGCACGGCCACGGCGTTGCGCAGCGCGTGCGCGCGCGCCACCTCGAACACGTCGCTCTGGGACAGCACCGCGTCGCGTGCCGCCATCGCCTCGCCCACCGACAGCAGCAGCGTCACCTCCTCGTACACGCTGCGCGGCACGAACTGCGCACACGGCGTCGTCACACCCCGTATAGTTTACCATCGTTGACAACCAAACAAACGATTAAAATAATGATAAAGTTAACCATTAGACCAGTACAAATGAAAATGAAAAACCCAAGGAAACAGAACACGAGAAGCTTGACGCGAGTAAATGCACATTAAAAAATAAACAAAATTAAACAGAGACAACCAAAAGGATGATGGAGAAGAGGAGAAACAACAAAATAATGCTTGAAAACAGGAACAGTTAAAGGAAAAACGCATGGTTATTAATCTAAGAAAGAACAACGCCAAAAAAATAAAAATAAAAAGGTATAAAACAACGGAAAAAGAAAGAACTAACCAAGCGTGGAAATACCGTTCCAAGATACACAGCCGAAAATAATGACTCAAAGAAATTAAAACTTTGGACTATGGCTTTTAACACTGATAGACCACAGAGCTCGGTACCTAATTCAAAGCCATTCTACGATCAGCAGTGAAGGGCCAGAATTGGAGGAGCTCAAATTAGTCTACCAAATAAAGTTCTTATACCTGATTAAAAGCGGCATACTTCTTGGGTTTCCAAGGCCCTTCTGACGCGTACTCTTCTCTCCGCCTCGTCAGCGTACCTTGTGGGGGCACCACCGCCAACTTCTCTGGTGATTTGTATACCTGTAAATATATCCATTTTCATGTAATATATGTTTGTGAGTTCTTAATACTTGCTTTACCAGTCAAAATAAGGTTCTTATTATCCGTTGGTGAAATTAATTTATAAGTATTACGATCTTGTGGATTATAATCAGCCGCAAAGGATTCAGTAGTATTTTTGGATTGAACAAGCTGATTTAATCTCCAATTATTTGCTGTAGACTCATCGTGAATCTGAAGGAACAGCAATCTGATATGACCGCAAAAAATTGTGACACACGCCCACATGCTCAAGTATTTTCGGATCGTTCTTAATCTTCAACCATAAATCTAACCCACAACATATGGCATGGCGAATATGTACCTTAAACGCTAAAGCATATTATATTATGTACCTGTCCAGTAACTCCTCGCATTAAGACCTCGGCCAGCTGTCTCGTCAGCGT
This sequence comes from Leucoma salicis, assembly GCA_948253155.1. NCBI lineage: Eukaryota > Metazoa > Arthropoda > Insecta > Lepidoptera > Erebidae > Leucoma > Leucoma salicis. Next base: position 25,794,096 of record OX411815.1, on the reverse strand, counting down.
CAGTCTCAACGCTTGTGTCGACGCAGATTCCACCGCATTGAGCATTTCCCGATACCTGTGCCCAATGAAACCGGCATAAGCTCATCATTATTAGTCTGACAGCGAAAAGTCTCGTTCGTTATTAGACCCAATCAAATAGATACCACAGTCGTTTCCATTAGCTGTGAAGCAAATCGATATGTCCCGGTTGTAGTGATTTGAACAGCGGTTACTACTTACCATTAGGTGGATATAGTTCGTCTGCCACCGCATACTATTTAACTAAGTGCTGGGGGCATTATGTACAGCTGTCGAAAATGGAAGAGACCGTGGTGCCTACTCGTTCGGATCCGCATAAAGTTAAACCTGTCTACGTACCTATCAATGGCATTCTGCAGTCTACCAGCTCGTATGTGCAGTATAGGAACTCGCTGCAACGCAGTTTCTAACGTGGGCCCCGCTCGGGCTCCAGACCCAGTCTTTTGTAGATACAGCAATGTCAGGTCTGATGCTAACTCGAAGCTACGGATCTGGATGCCGAAATAGGACCTTTATTGAATTTGGGAAGCAAGATAGTCTCAACATGTCCTCACACTCTTTACTCGAGAAAACCTTCCCATTCTTATTACTCATTAGACTGTCGTGGTAGATTTTCAAAGTATGATTTCAAACTCTTATCTACTCAAGTGGCTGGTGGTAGCCACTGACAAGTAGCCCTTTGTCGGTGCTATCCATCATCACAATCAATACCGTCACGCTGATGGACGAGGGTCTAAGGTCTGAATGCTTTCACTAAACACAGGAACTAAGGACAACCCATAACACAGAAACGTTCATCACTCATGTGATATATTTAAGCTATTTTTTAACGGATTCTGGATCCCGTTTTTCGGTTTAAGTTACCATTTATACATTCTCAGTGTGAAGTTTCTCAGTCTCCCAGCTTGAATGGGCCAGCTCGATAGCCAAAGTGCCTTAAACAGAAGACATCAAACAGGTACTCCTAGTGTTGTGTTTCGCATAATAAGTCAGAGGGCCGGAGGCCCAAACCCACGCCTTATCATCTCCCTATTATCCTTCCTTTCCACCTCCTATACGTTTTCTAGGAGTTGGTGACGTACGAAAGATGCCGCACTGGTGTTGCCAGCTTTTATAGACTATGGTAACCGCTTAACATCAGGTAGGCCGCATGCTTGCTTGTAACACGCGTAGTATAAATGAAAACAAAATGTTATAATTACATACCATCTCAGATTCCCTCTCCGCCTGCTTGAACCGACTAGTCGAGCCGGGTACGGCGTTCTGTTCTATACATAGCCCCTTGATGGCATACGATTCAGCCACTATTCGGAGACTCCGTCTATAGGCAAGTTTATATGACCATTTTAATTGATACTATGTTTAAAAAAAGAGATCGACATATTTAAGAAAATACGTAAATTTTAAAGAAAAACATCTTTTTTCCATGTAGTCACGCGATGAGCTGAGAACATTTGTTAAACAGCGGACAGGATGGGTTAGCAAAGCGATGCTAAGCTGCTGTGATCAGTTTGGAAAACTACTTTTCGAGTTAATATAGACAACATCACACAGAGCCTTCGCACTCGACGCCCATTTTAAGCAAGCTTTTAATACTCCCAGCCCATCAGCGCCGCGTCACCGTCCCAAGCCGTCTACTTAGATTACAATCACTGCCAGTTACGAAGACTTATTAGTTTAACACCAATTCTATCTTAAACTTCCCTATGGGAAAGGATCGTTTTGGAAAGATTTGCTCCCTGTCACGATATGGAACACGTGATACCCGACCATCAATTTGGCTTTCGTAAAAATCATTTTACTGTAGAACAGGTAGGTACATACGGTATACAACACAATAAGGCAAGGCCCAGAAAAAAAGGAATACTGCACTGGGTTTTTTTTTTATTGCATTTAGTGGCATACGAGCCACGGCCCATCTGATGGTAAATGGTAACCGTCGCCCATGAACTCAACTATACCGAGAGTATTGTCAAGCCGCTGCTCACCATTTCATTTCACAGATATGAAATGAAAGAATAAACGGTTATCTCCTGCTACAGCCAAAACGCAACAATGTGCTTCATGGCACACGGGAGATGGTGGTACCAACCCACTCGGGCCCGATACCAAGTGAGTACTCCCACTTTGTACCCAGCCCTACCACCAGTCATGCAATGGATGATAATTGCTTACTTCCCTTAGTCGCCTCATACGACACCCGTGGAAAATAATGGGGTGGTGACAATTATATTCTTAGTCCGTCACCACACGGACAACAAATGGTACTTTCCTAGATATTCAACAGGCGTTCGACCGGGTCTGGCACTTGTGCCAGTACTCTTGTACAAAATTAAAAAATATCTGCCCTATTCCTATTACCTACTTCTGTCATCTTATCTCCGCGGCAGAATATTTCAAGACAAGTTACGAGATGCAAGATCATCACTACACAGATGCAGAGCTGGGGTACCCCAAGGTTTTGTGCTTAGGCCGGTCTTGTACACAATCTTTACTTGTGACCTACCACAGTCCCCTGATGTGGCTGTATCAACCTTGGCCGATGACGCAGCCTTTTTAACTTGTAGCAGTGTCCCTGGCGAGGCAAGCAGACTGCTACAAGTACAACTTGATGATTTTAGTCGTAATTCAGAAATCCACGACTACCTGGAAATCCAAACTGTACTCTGGAAGAGGCAAAGCGCTATTCAACCAACTACAAAACCGATTGGCAACTCACCCGAACCCACTATCCCACTCACTCCTGCAGTCAAACATGATTGGGAGACTCAAGAGAACCAACGTGCTGAACTGAATAGGGGGAGCTAAGACACTAGCCCTATCTCCCCAAAACGTCATCTTCATACAACTTGCCTGCTCATAGTCTAAAATGATTAATCGTAGACTAGACAAAAGAAAAAAAAGTTAAGACCATCCGAGCAAGTCCAAGTCCAAGAACTAGTTAGTTATAGAGACTATCACATTGAATTTAATAGTGCTTACATATTTCGAGTAAAGTGTAGCATTTTATCCTATCAAAAACATAAATGTGAAATAAGAGCCAAGTTCAATATTATGATATATGCCTTGATTGTGGACTTCAACGCCAAACTTGGCCATTTCACATTTATGTTTTTGGTAGGATATCATTACTTTTTGTACAGAATTATTAGTAGGCACCTATAAGTAAGTGTTCCTAATAGAATCATATAATTGAAAAATTATAATATGATAAAAATTTACTAGTTTCTGAATTATTCCTTTGTATTCACTTAACTACCTATCTGGATGCCAAATTTGAACTTTCTAGGTCATCTGGAACTGGGTTAGAGTTTTGATCTATAGGTGTGATAAAAATGACGATTTTTAGACGTTAATATCTAAATAACCGTTTGACGTGTGTTTATGAAAGTTGGAGCACATGGTTTTTTTATTGCTAATGATGGCAGACGGACCACGGCCCACCTGATGGTAAGTGGTAACAGTCGCTCTTGGACTCAACTATACCAAGAGTATTGTCAAGCCGCTGCACACCATTTCATTTCTCAGATATGAAATGAAAGAATAAACGGCTATCTTCTGCTACAGCTAAAACATACTGACGTGCTTCATGACCGTTCACACAGAAGTATCTTGCAAGTCTTATTATATGAGTCAAATCACCACAAAGTGGGAAAATGTGAAATCGAAAATAACAGTCACGAGCAGGATTTGAACCTGCATCTCCTGGATACCGTCCAGATGCTTTGCCAATTCAGCCATGGCGACAATTACTCATGACTGCTAATTTCGATAACACATTCATACTTAAAATCTTGGGTGGCGCCTGCGTCATCTGTCGGAAGTATTTTCATACATTATACCGACCAGGTAAACTTATTTAGATATTTTTATATATATTTTTAGCATTTGACATGCTTAGCACTTTGTGTTTAATGCAGGTAAACTTAATTTTACAATTAAGATTTTTACCTAATAATGACGCAGCCCTATAAATATTTAGATCCTGCTCGTGACTGTTATTTTCAATTTCACATTTTCCCATTTTGTGTTGATTTATATGGCTAGCTATAGCATGTCAAATGCTATAAATATATATAAAAATTTCTAAATATGAGCCAAATTTATTTAATTTTTTATGTGAAATAATTTTTGAGTTATGATGGTGTCAAAAGTAGTTTCAAATGGTTCGTGTAATATTACACACGGTACTGCTCGCCAATTTTTTTAGCTTGAACTGATTACATAACTAGCTAATACGCGCGACATCATCTAATTTGCTTATTGTATTAACACCGTGAGGCAGAGGTAGAACCACTTCCTAACACCCCCACTTCTCCGCGGCAGAAAAACACACATCACTGTACAGTATGAACACGCAATGCTTATAAAAATTGAATTTATTAAAGTTTTAAAACACTTTAATAAATTTAAAATAAATAAATATATCACAGATTTTTAAGTGTCTAACAAATTGCCAGGGGTGGAGGAAATTCAAATCAAATCAAAATATTTTATTTTGTCTCAAATTTATACAAATACTGCAACATTGAACACTGGTACCCAAAGTAAGATTAAACTTGTGGTTTGGGTACCAGGGCCCTCACATTTGGACGTGTTTGCAGGTATGCTTAAGTTTACATTTTTTTAACATAAAATATAAAATCATAATTATTTAGAAAGAGAAAGTTAATATAATGTCGTTTGTGCTTATATGGTGTTTCCGTGTGTGTGTGTTTGTGCGCATGTGTGCGCGCGCGCGTTTGTGTGTGTGTGTGTGTGTGTGTGTGTGTGTAAATGTGTATGTGTGTGTAAGTGTGTATGTGTCGCGTATTTGTATAGTTTATATTGCTTAACATCATAACAGCTCTCTGTGCCCGTTCTAAGGGAAGAATATGCGATTTTGAGGCGCCACCCCAAACCGATATACAATAAGATATTATAGACTGACCTAGGGCATAATAAACCATTTTCAAAGTATTAACATCAGCGGAGTGACGCAACCTCCTAACAATATAAACTATTTTACGAACTCTGGCCGTCAGACAACGTAGGTGATGTTTCCAATTCAAGAGATTAGCAATGAATATACCCAGATATTTAGTGTGAGTCGACCGGGATATAATTGGACAGTTACATTGTATAGATGAAGATATGGCCGAACAATTATGTGCTTTCAGAATGTAAGCATCTGGCGAAGGCTGCGTTTGTATAGCGTGAGAGAATGTTATGTAAGTAGTTTTACCTATATTTAGACTCAACATATTCGCAGCTAACCATAGTATAACTTGATTAAGGGCCCTCTCAGCCAGAGTGAAAACATTAGTCCAATTTTTCCCATGAATAAGCATGGCGGTATCGCCTGCATAAGTGACAATGCTGCAGTTGGGAAGAGGAATTTTGCATAGTGAATTTATATAAAGAAGAAAAAGGGTTGGGCCTAGGATTGATCCTTGGGGCACACCAAAATCAACAGCGGCGCAGTCACTAATCGTTTGATCAATTATGCGCAGAGCGTATACCTCGCCCCTGGCCGTAGGAAGTCTGAAGGAACACCGCGGGGTTTTAGCAGGTATACCGTTAGTGAAAATCGGGACTCCGGCATAACCTCTCTGCCCGCCCGGTAGGAGGTGCCCATAAAGGGTTTACTCGCGAAAAAAAAGGTGTCTAAGAAATAAAACCAAAAAAAAATAATTGAAATCTTTCTAGTATTAATGTGTGGTGTGCGCCCAACGACAACCTATTAGATTAATAAATGTGGCAAGTATATATTTATGTTTGTAACATAAAGAAAATTTAGGTTAAAATACTTAGGTTTAGTAGTTGAGATCATACTGTACACATAAAAGGTATAATTGTAGGTTTATATTATTAGCACAAATTACGAGCAATTTACAGTATGTGAAGCAGCTTGATAAATCTCATTATGTCAAGGCTATGAATTTAAACATTTAGGTTCCGAGTACGCGATAAACAAACATATTGGCAGTGTGAATGAGTTAATTGTCTTTGACGCGTGGGAATTGACCGGCGACCTTTAGAACTAACCATATTCATTTGGCTAACCTGTTGATAAGATAAAGGTCTATAAAGGCAGAGACTTTTGATGGCTAGTCTCTACTTTAAACATAGCCTAAAAACAAGCAGGCCAGGCAGATTCTCTTGTCTGAACATTCACTTGCCTGCTACTAACGGATCCAGAGTTGTTATTTTCGATATTTGAATTATGCTGCGTTCTGATATAAAAATTTTTAGTAATAGCCTAGCGGTAAAACCAAGGTCTGAAAAGACAGTGGTATCGAGTTCGATTCCCAGTCCAAGGCCCGGTACAAAAATTAAACTTTTCGAGGTTTTTCAAAATTACGCACGTATATGTTTACACATTATCACTGCTGCAAGGAAAACATCATACGGAAACCTCCATTCGTGAGATTTTAGCGGCTTGTGAAGTGTGCAAACCCGCACGGGGCCAGCGTGGTCTATAGCCTGAATCCCTCTCTTTATTTCGACAGCTTACGTACTCGATGTAGACCAGCGTGCGCTGAGGCTCTCATATAAAAATTCGTATCCAATAGTTAACGGAAGAAACTACCAACGCTTCGTTTGAGCCGAAGATAGAATTTTAATAAAGTACTCCAAAATAAGAACTCTATTATTTCTATCCAAAATTAACAGACGGCGTTGTGGTTTAGACCTGCCACGCCGAGTGTTCTAGGTTCGATATCCACACAGGATAATTCTTTGTGTATTTCTAAGTGCATGGTGTTGAAGTAACTCCACAGAAAGTCACACAGTTCCAGTGGTCCACCAAACCAATACAGTCGAAGCGGCTGCACACGGCGATTTTATTTAGTGGGTGAAGGCCAATTCTGTTAGGAAGATTAACATCCCGCCTTAACTCAAAAAGATTTAAAAAAATCAATTGTTTGTTTTTCAGTTTTAGTGAGTATAAAAACTATATATTATGTCTGACGCTGACGTCACTGCGATGAGTAAGTCGCGCTTGCGCCGACATAATATTTACGCTCATAATGTTTGTTTAGCGCCTATGTCAGCCCCGTCCGTTTGATATTCATCACGCCATGCACAAAAGGGTAAACAATACCGACAGAATGAGTTAAAACATATGTGTGACACTGATCAAAGGAAATTTTATGGCGTTTTTATTACAATGAGAAAGGGGAATTATGGATGACGGCACGTGACTACCTTAAATCGACCAAAGCCACCAGCTATCGTGGAAATCCACAACCAACTATAGAGGGGAATAGAATAGGTTTTCTTCTCTTACGATTCAAACTGCGATTTAGAAAAAGGCAATTTCTACTACATCTAATATTAGCGTATATATATATATATCATACAATATATTATGAAACTGGGGTAATTCCTGTCCTGATAAAACGTTTACAAGGCATTGAAATTAATATGGACTAACACTTGAAAGCAATAAAATACTCGTAAGTACTAATAAAAATACTCGTACTGATAAAAAATAACAAAAATAATAAAAAAACGAGAAACGAAAGGCCAGGATAGGGAAGATTATATATAGATATTACTGAAATAATATCGCATAGTTTTCTGGTCTGCTAATACAGGCGGAGAGACGGCACACAGCGGGTTTATTTAGTAGGTAAGAAACTACCATGTTAGTTGCCCCGAAGGACGGGGTGTGCGGTTAGGAGTACATTTGAACTATCGTTTTTTCTTAAAGACGTCACTCTGTACTACGGAATAGTCTTTGTATCGCGGGGAAGTTTAGTTCTTAGGTTGTTATTATGATTGATTCTACTACGAGCCGCGGTTACCGTTAGCAATCAAGTGAGCCTCTGCCTCCATAGGTAATAAAAATAAAAAACGGAAGTGTTTACATCAAAATCGTATCTAAAAGAATAAAAGAATGTGTTTAGATCACAGAAAATCAGTCTAGTCTCTACTACAACTAAATACAATTAAGAACTAACCGAAAGCCTATCTAAAGCATGTAATTATACTAAAATGTCTAAGCCATAGACTAAAGCTTACTAAGTATTAGTCACTCGAACGCAACACTGCGAAGTGCGCTAATGAATCTATTCAACCATAAATTTATTACCAACACTATTAAAGCAATAACTTGAGTATTGCATAGGTATTCAATTAGTAATTACTACACAGCTCTTCTAATCAAAATGTACAGTTACGATTTACGTCATTTGAAATATAAAACTCATAAAACTTTAATACTATCAGAATGTATTAAAATGCGCGGCAGAGCACCTGTGACCATGAATGCTGTAAAGTCGGATTAGAAGAAAATCGAGAAAAGAAGATAAATTCCGTAAAGCAGTTTTGTGTGTAAAACTATTTTATTTTACTCTTGTTTTAACTAATTTATCGTGTACATGTGCAGAATCTACATCAATAACTATTGAATTAATCTCTCACAGTTCCAGTGAAGCGCAATACAGGCGGAGAGACGGCACCCCTTTACTTAGTGGGCAAGTCCCATACTACCCTGCTTGTTGGCCTAAACAACACTATATTGGATTAATGCATGTAAATGCATTCCAATAGATGGCGTTGGTTGTAAAGACAAATGTGATAAGGAAATTGGGATAACCGAATAGGTCAGTACAGTAGCTCAGTGGGAGCACTTCCCCTGATTGGAAAAGACGCAGGTTCGATTCCCGCTCGTACTAAAAATCTATTTTTCCTTATTCACAGATTTGTTTTAACAATTAGACCAATACTGAAGTTTTACTAGAGAATCTCTGTGTGGAAGGAAAGCTTATAAGCACATGAGAAACAGCCACAATGAACATTCAAAGGCTACTAAAAATAAAAAAAATAGTACATTGCCACTATCCACATTATTGCCACAATCCACAAATAGTTAATTTGTGGATTGTGGCAATATTTGTCTTGTGTTGGAATCAAACATACTTCATCTGTAGTGTCAATCAATTATATTATATACTTACACAGGTAACTCCTTTTCTGTTAATGTGTTCAATTCAGCAAATTTATAATGCTTTAAGGCCTCATCATAAGAACCGCAGGCATAGTTCAGCTTGCCAAGGAGAAGATGGGCATCCAGAGCCACACCTGCTTTCTTTCCCGCCTCATCTGTAGCCAGTGTTAAGTATCCCCGGGCTTCTGATAGTTCTCGCTGTGCTCTCTCTACATTCTCTTTCGTAGGTGGCCATTCGTCAAGGTGTGCTTCAAGCTTAGCTTCTCCAATCAAAAAATGTGCAAGGCTTTCTGTTGAAATATCAAAATCACTTTAGTATTTGATAACCTTTCTGATATTAAATTTAGCCAAGCATGACATATAAACTAGCTTCCACCCCCAGAAAAAATTATGGTTTCCGTGGGTAGGCCATTTTTGTATAGAGATTATTAATGTGCGATAGAGTAATGACATAGTTGAGAGCGGAAGTAAGTTAATAATATTATCATTTTAATCTATAGCATAAATAAAAATGGATATTGATATATGTATTACACTGATAAACTCCATCACTATAGAACAACTATAATGCATTATGTTTAGTCATAGAGAAGATATGTACTCTAGTTTTTTTATTATTATTCATGGCTATTTACTTGCCACCAAATGGTGCTGCAAACCATCAAATTACATATTGTTGCACCTATTACCATGGCAATTCAGATATATAGAATAAAATATACACCAATGAATAGATTCTACCAGTACCTACTATCTAAATAAAAGCAGCAACTGCCCTATTAAATACTTTCACTACATAACATAAAAATAACAAGTGACTAAATTGTGCAACTGCTGATCATGAGGTCTCGGGTTCAATCCCCAAGTTGGGCAATGTTATTGAGCTTTTTCATTAAATGAAAAATTCTCAGTAGGAGCCCGGAGCTTTGAAATGTGCCTGGTAGATGGCAATAGGCTCGCCCCCTATTACATGGGACTTAGATATAATTGGCAAATTGTGGGATTAGCACCCATGATTTGCCAACTATGTCTGTCACCTGTGCCTATTCCTTCGGGGAATAGAGGCATGATGCTATGTTTTTGTTTTACTAAATTGTGATTTTGAATAATTCTGTAATTTGTATCTTAAAACTAATTAGCCTCATACTATAAAGTTTATAATTTTACAATGTAATACAGGTTACATTGGTGTGTGCAGACTAGAGCCTAAATTCCTCTGATTCTGAGGACTCCAATGCCCCACATAAAGACAGTAAGGGATTGTGAAAAACAATAAATAAGATACAGTCTTTGATACTGAAACTTGTATCATTTTAAAATTGACAGCATATTATAGTGATACTTTAAAAGTTCGATTATACAGATAATATGACTCATACACTCAAGGAAAGTAAATATGGAGTTTATAATACTGATTAGGATTACCTAACAATAGATAGAAGATTATACTACAAAAATAAAAAAATATTATAACAGTATTCTATCTTCAGACACTAAGACTATCTAAATAAGTAATAATTAAAAACTTAGCACCTCAATAATAGTAATAACAATGTGTATGTATATTTAATACTATAATTGAATTTAACAAACAATATTTGTAAGATGTACTTAGATAACTTTATAATCTAATATAATTATAAATTATATATACGATAAGGAAAGTAGGCATATTGTATGAATGTAATAAAATAGTTATGGTTGTGTACGTAATACTGACCGTGTTGAGGAGACCTGGCCTTCAATTGCTGAGCTAACTCCACTGCCTTTTTCCAGTTTGACTCCTCTCGGCTTTTCTCGATTTCAGTTTCATAACTCCGCACGGCATTCTTTCCCCGGGATGTCATTTTAACACGGGAATGTCTTATATGTATATCACACCATCGATTTTAACTCAAGACTTCACTCATACATCGCAAAGCCTTTTCGAAATTGCGATAAATCCATAAGATCATCAGAGAATTGAAGGCCAAATTTGACAATTGACATAGACAGATGACAACATAATTCGTGAAAACCTATTCTGTAGTAAGTATGTTGGACTGTTTGGACTCCAAGGACCTATTCTAGAAGGCAAATTATTATTCAATGATATTTGTTATTTACATTTTTCTGACTAAATAATGTATTTATAGTTTATAAAATATGAAAATTTGTGTTGTAATGATTGAATATTTTAATAAATATTACAGGAATTACATAATATCACTTTTTGAATATTTCAATATGTAACAAGCTTCAAAAACGCTCAATCATGATTGTCAAACCTTTCACAGCTCTGTCAATAGATGGCACTAGTAGTAATGTTTAAACTCAGACTAACTATTTATACATACACATTGTTAGACAAAGAATTTTAAACAGTTGCATCTCATGAGTTATGTATCTACATCTTGTATAATTAAAAAGCTGTAACAGAGCTGTGTCTAGGGTTGCCACCTTTTTTTTGTGAAAATAAAGTACACAGGTTATTAAAAGTAGGAAAAAAAAGTACATAGTACCAAAATAAAGTACGATTTATTTTACTCTATCTTTTTACTTAATTACATTACTTTTAGCAATTTTTAACAGTACAAATTATTTGTGTATAAGGAAAAAGATATTTTTTTGTACGAGCGGGAATCGAACCCGCGTCTTTTCCAATCCGGGGAAGGGCTCTAAGCTACAAAGCTATCGTACAGACCTATTCGGTCATCTCAATTTCCTCATCACATTTGTCTTTACGACCAACGCCATCTATCGGAATGCATTTACATGCATCAATCCAATATAGCAAGTTTAATTTTGCATTTAAAATTCATACTAGGTATTTGATAGTGCGATTTTTTTAAACATTTTTGACTTATTTTTTAAGCATTTGACATGCTCCGCTACTTTTTAAGGTATAAATTATTTATGTCTGATAGATGGCGTTGATCGTAAAGACAAATGTGATAAGGACATTGGGATGACCGAATATCTCGTCTCTGTACGATAGCTCAGTGGCTTAAAGCACTTCCCCGGATTGGAAAAAACACGGGTTCGATTCCTGCTCGTACAAAAAATCGCTTTTTCCATATTCACAAATAATTTGTACTTTAAAAAGTAGCGGAGCATGTCAAATGCTAAAAGAATATAGATGAAAAATGTTTAAGAAAATATCGCGCCATAAAAATAGTATGAATTTTGAACTATATTGGATTGATGCATGTAAATGCATTCCGATAGATGGCATTGGTCGTAAAGACAAATGTGATAAGGACATTGGGATGACCGAATAGGTCTGCACGATAGCTCAGTGGCTTAGAACACTTCCCCGGATTTGGAAAAGACGTGGGTTCGATTCCCGCTCGTACAAAAAATCTCTTTTTCTTTAATCACAAATAGTTTGTACTTTAAAAAGTAGTGGAGCGTGTCAAATGCTCAAAAATATAGATCAACATTTTTTTATCAGTTTTGATATACCTATTTATATATTTTAAAGCATGCATGACATATAGCCATATAAATTTACACAAAGTGCGAAAATGTGTAATCAAAATCGAATCGTCAAAATCGAATCACGTTTGCTCGTGACTATTATTTTCAATTTTATATTTTCACACTTTGTGTTAATTTATATGTCTAAGCATGTCAAATGCTTAATAACATCAGAAAATCATGTAGAACTATATACTTAGATTATATAACTAACTTGTTTAATGAAGAAATTTATCCATAAAGACAGCCATATTATTAAGTTTTAGCAGATTTAAAATTTCCACTTATATAGTCAACAAAATTATCAAATTCGACATTACTTAAATTTCTTTTCTAATGGCAAATAACTAGCTTGTGTCATTAAAATGAATTATACTAGTCAGTTCAGGTGAAGACAAATTTTGAATATAATTGTAACAAATCACAAAACAAACAAGAAGTTTTGATACTGATATTGGCAAAATGACAATGTTTAATAAAGGATAGGTTGCATTTAAAAATGAGCGTTAACGAGGCGACCGCTACTCTAGAGGGAACAATCGACACCGTCATTCAGCCCAGTAACTCTATCATTCTGTTTTGGGCAATAATGCGAAATAAAGTATTTTCGCGTACTTTATTGTTCTCATAAAGTATAGAGTACAATTACCATAAATAACGTACAATACTTTATAATAAAGTACGGGTGGCAACCCAAGCTGTGTCTGTACATTTAAAATTTTGAGAAAAAATGACTTTATTAGGCTATAGATATGTCTGAACATAGATAATTTTTTTTAGATTTTGGTTGTGTTTGTTCGTTCGCGCATCACCCAAAAACTAAGTACCGAACGGATTTTGATGCATTTTTTTTATATAATAGCTCTTGATTAGTCTTAAAAACTGGTACCTATAGGTACATTTTATCCCGCTACTATATCGGGAACTTGAAATATAACGCAAAAACTAGCTTTTGGCTGCGGCGGAGCCGCGGGCAAAGGCTAGTAAGTAAATAAAACCAAGAACACTCTTATAAAATGATTTATTCGAAGGATTCCAAGGAACTGTCACCAACTTCAATAATCAGGTTCATTCATGTTTTAACCCACGAAAACGTCAATTTAACAGTAGCTAAAAACGTTACAAACGAGAAACCAAAGTTTTATTGCATGACATGTAATTTATTAATTATGCAAAAACATTTTAGGCAATACCTGTGACGTTCTAATTCAAATTCATCAATCAGCCTTTTAACGTCCACTGCTGGACTTCAAATTAAGTTAAATAAACAATAGGATAAGTTCTGCACAAATAGCACTAAAATACCATTTACAATATTACTAGTGTACATGCATTTTTATATTTTCATAAATATTTTCACATTTATAAGTAACGTCCTAACTGGTCCTTTATTTTTTGTTAAGCTGGGAAAAAATGTACCCAACCGTTCACCCCCTCGTTCGGGGCAACGAACAGGGTAGTGTGGGCCGTGGGGCCCTCACCCACTAAATAAACCCGGCGTGTGCCGTCTCTCCGCCTGTATCGGCGAGCCACTGGAACCATGCTACATTCCTTCAGTAGTCCTTCAGTGGTCCTAACCGAGTTTTTATGCATCATTATGTTAGCACGAGAGGCCGTGAGGTGACGGATTAAGAATACAATTGTCACCACCCCATTCTTTCCAACGGGTGTCGTATGAGGCGACTAAGGGAACTAAGCAATTATCATCCATTGCGTGACTGGTGGTATGGTTAGGTACCAAGTGGGAGTACTCACTTGGTATGAGGCCCGAGCGGGATGGTACACCATCTTCCGTGTGGCCGGTCATGAAGCACCTCGTTATGTTTTGGCTCTAGCAGGAGATAGCTGTTTATTCTTTAATTTCATATACCTACGTGAAATGAAATAGTGAGCAGCGGCTTGACAATAATACCGAGAGGTATAGTTGAGTCCATGAGCGACGGTTACCATTTACCATCAAATGGGCCGTGGCTCGTCTGCCACTAAATGCAATAAAAAAAAAAACATCCAACGTTAGTCAAATGTCGGCCATGTTCTATAAAAAGATTGCTGCGACGCTCGATAGATGTCGGTGCCGTACTTTTAAAAGGCGCTATAGATATTTTTTCAAATGATTTACATTAAGCCCATTAAACAAATGTTATACACACAATAAGTGAAAAACCATGTAATTGTGATATTTCTGGATTGGTATCTACTCCTCTAAGGAGATGATATCCGTAATTTTAAATAGGTAAAGTGATATAGGAACCATATAGGAAATAGGTATTAATAATAATGTTATATATATTATATTAGTATTATTAATCTAAGTCTAACATAACATAGGCATGAGACATACCTGCAAAATTCAATACCTGTCCCATAAGGCACGGGTATCGCTATATATACCCAGTACAGAAACCGGGTATCAAAATACCTGTAGGGGTTACCGACAGCACACCAGCACAGCAAATTACGTACGTATATTAATTACTATATATTATATTATTCAGACCGTAATCCTCCTCGCTAATCCAACGTGGGGTGGCAGAATTCACAAGCCATCAAGATCATGTCTCAGCCGGGTTTTTACTTCATCAGTCAGTAATAATAATTTATCAACTAATACAAAAAATATTGATTGCACAGAATGGCGGAGTGGCTTATACGAGTATACCGGCCCCCTGCCCGAGTGTCGTGGGTTACATGCCCACTCAGGACAACTATGTGATCCCTACAAGGATTACTCTTAGTGCCGAGTGTTGTCTCAAAAAAACATAAACTTACCACTCAAGCTGGATTAACTTGGTTATATTTCTGTGAAATGCACCTTTGACTCGTGGCAGACAAACCTCTCAGATGTTCCACTACAAGGCCTAAATGTTACCTACTTACCTAATTAGAATCTGAAATATCTACCTACTACCTAGTAAAATTAAATAAATACCAACTCTTTTTATCCATCCATCCATCCATCAGCCTTTTAACGTCCACTGCTGGACATAGGCCTCCCCAAGAATGGGGGATAGTGCCGTAATCGCCACGCTTGGCAGGCGGGTTGGCGATCGCAGTGGATGTTGTTAATACTCGAAGGAGTGCTGCTGCCCACTTCCCTGGAATTTCCTCAGTCGGCTCTTACGACTCCCAAGGGTTGATAGGGGTGGGACAATTCTAAAGCTGGCCCCACACGGCTATTTATTTGTTATGCTATTTATCTATATGTAAGGTTTGATAAACCAAAAAAATACTAAAATATCACGAGCGGTATTTTGATTTACCTGAATCTTTTAAAATACCTCACTAAATACTAAAAATATTGCATAAATCTGTAAATAATCTAACATTCTAACTTAACGAATACCTATCTCTACCATCTGCCACCTGCTTGTGGAGGGCAGTGACAGGGGCGGCGTGAGCGGCGATATCGCGACTTTACCAAGGTCCAACACCCCTAGAAAAGTAGATTTTGTATCAGTACTTTGTATTTATATTATATTTTAAACAATAAACATTAAAATCAAGGATTGGAGAAGGTCGTAGCGTAAATAATTTTTAATTACTCATACTCTGAAAGTAGGCCTGAAGTTGCCTGAGGAGCGGGTTGAAAGTAATACTTTTCAGCCCTAGGGAGAATTACTTTCAACTGACAGCTGAGTAATAATAAAAAAACAGTTCTATTTTCTGTACAGCCAGTCAATTACAACGCGATGTAAAATTGAAATAACATAAAGTTAAGTACCTATTTCTTAAAGAATTTGTTTTTATACGACTTTATTTTAATATAGTTGCAACTATATTTATATTTTTTCAATGATTAAAATGAAAAATAATGGCTGAATAGCTGACAGGCCACAGAAAAAAAAACAAAATTGGCGGGAAAACGGCGAATCCAAATTCAATTTTTTAGTCTCCCATTTTTCTTTAGCTAATTCATGATTTTTATTTTTAGTTTCCTCGTATTCGTAATGAAAAACAGTGTTTACCTCGGGATAAAGACTTATCCCGAGGCCTACCACACCTATGTGATACATTCATACTTAGTCCCGAGACGGGGTTTGGCGCCCGAGTGTAGCGAGGGCTCCAATAGTCCGAGGGACATAGCTTTCATCCCTAGGGTAACAATGTACTATTGTGCACATGCCGCTCTAACGATCGAACAGCAAGATTAATAAACATTTACCCACTAATGAGATGATAAAACAATCAGTGATAACATTTCGAAGATGATGAGATATTTATTTATCTACAACTATAGGGAAATGGAATGGCAGGAAAGAGGCGTGCTTCAGAGAGTTGTTTAATTCGTAGGTCCCTATAGGTAATAATAATAATAATAATAACTTTATTTCAGGTAATTACAAAAGTTACAAAAATAACACAAAAGCAGTAATAAAACAGTAGATCCGAAGCTACTTAGCAAAATGAAAAAGTGACGAAGATAAATGTAATAGAACATAAAACATCAATACCTATTATTTTTGTTTGTTTCTTATCGCACATCTCCGAAATATTTCAACAATCCGTGTGCTGATGTACTAAGGATATTGTGTCGTCACCATATTCTTTTCTGCGGCTGTCATAAGTGAACGGAAGTAAGCAATTATCACCCATTGCATTATTGGCGCAAGGGTTAGTTAACAAGTGGTACAAGTATTTAATAAATTGTTCTCGAGCTCTAGCGGGTTGGTACCATCGTATCCCGTGTGAGCGACCTTGAAACACCTTGGTGTGTTTTTGTTGTAGCGGGAGGTAACTGTCCAATCATTCAATTAAAATTGTGAGTAGCGCCTTGGTGCTATTCTTAGTATAGCTGAGTGGTGGTTACCAGTTAGTTAAGTCACGGCCCACCCGTGGCGTGTTTGCCATCATAAGCATTAAGTCATCACCACACAAATAATACAGATATGTACCTACTGTATAGGTATATATTATTTGATTTTACACAAACCCCACAGATTACCTCCACCAACAAAAAGCCTTGATTTTGCGTATTCGTGCAGATATTTCATTTAGCGCGATGCTCTCGTGAATATTAATTTTGGTTTTGCAAATTTACTGCTGGAAAGGTTTTTGGTAATGGTCACAGCGGGATTTTATATTTAATCAAAACATTCTGAGTTCAATTGAAATGTGAAATGACCTTTAGGCTTAGAAGTTAAAAGACAATTTTTTATTATGTTTTTTTTATTATATAAAACTTTTTCCACTGCGAGCGGGATTTCGGGGGGGAGGCATTGATATATTAATATACATCAATGGGGGCAGGTTTCTCTTTTTCCACATTCACATATAATTTGTTCTCTAAAAGTAGCTGAGCATGTCATGTGCGAAAATACAGATCAAAATGTGTATAATTTCTGCAATAAATTCTAAAATTCTACCCTATATGCGAAACATGTCCACATGTTTCACGGCATTTAAAAACTAAGGAGTTACTTTTCGAGCCATCACATAATCATATCAGTAAGTCAACTATAATTCGCGACCTACATTCTGGAATATTTATAACATATTTACGTAGGTACTTGGAATTGGGCTATTTAGTAGCGCGTCGTAAATTTTAGCTCGGCTTTAGTGCTAGACGTTCCAATGTAAATCAATAAGAATAAAACCACGGGACCCCCGCTATAACTTGGAGGCGCCATTACTCACATTAGGCTGTATAAGTAATATTTTGTTGGTATAACACTTCTCATTCGTTAAGATGTTCCAAATATGAAATACCACATAATAATATACCACCTTCGTGACTTTTTTTATAGTGATATCCAGACCGATTTTAGTCTCACTGGCCAGTGTCAACGGACACTAGCCTGCTACGCAAGATATTATAGTGCACAAGTACGTTCGCGAACATAAAGGAACTGTCTGTTCCCTCATTCTCATAGTCTGATGGGACGCTGTTCATACACGACCGGAGAAAGATCAAGCACAGGAGAGCTTTACGCGCTTTCCGAAGCACTGGAGTCCTCCACCGCTAAGTTCCTAACTCCGAGCTGCTTTTGAAAATTTCTTGAAGGAAAATCTCTATAATTTTTGCTGGTGCGACTCGCGATTTGAACCCGAGACACCAGGGCCAGCAGGCGCATACACTACCCGTACATCACCGAGGCAATTTTATAATAAACAAATAGTAAGGGTCTCTTTTATTTGCGTAAAATCCAGTGTAGTTATTTTCTTTCTTTCAACAAATATATTTTTTCTATTCAGGTATTAAATTGGTTCGCCCTTGTTTCCACAACCAGCTTCCATTTATCCCAAGGTAACACTGTTACCTGCCACATTCAGAAAGCCGCCTCCAGGGGCTCGTTGACTTTATAGCATCGACCCTGTACAAATATAAAGGACTTTATTAAATATTTTTATCAGGACACGTCAGCCTGAGAATAACTTGCAACTGCTTATAGCTTGATACCTTTAATCCCAAGAGGGTAAGCAGAGATGTGATACATTCATACTTCGTTTATGTATTTCACTAGGTACTATATCATAGGGGACGTTATTACCATAGGTAAGTAACGGGCATAATTACCATAGGTAAATAGCAGGTATAATTACCATAGGTAAATAGCGGGCATAATTTCAAGCTCAGTATTGCTGAAATTCTTACATTGTGATTTTTTATATAATAACGAGATTTTATTTTATACGACAAAGGTAGCAAGTATACAGTCCGTCTGATAGTAAACGGTTAGTTTATAGATGATAGCAGCACCAGAGGCATCACTCACGAAAAACCGAACAACCCTAGGAAAAGGGAGAGGAGGTAGAGACAAATGGTGAGACTCACCGTCGGGGACTGAGATGGCTTAGGGGTCTAGAGCACTTGCCGCCGGCGGACCACCGAATGAATGTAACATAGTTCCAGTGGCCGCCAATAAAGGCAGAGAGACGGCACACGGCGGGTTTCTTTAGGTCTACCCTGTTTGTTGCCTCGAACGACAGGGTGTGCGGTTAGGAAAATTTTTTCCAGCCGTAAAAAAAAAAAATTGACGTCGCGAGACGTCTAGCAGATGTGACATTGAAATTATTTTGTAGAAATAAAATGATCATAACTTGACAAAGTACTCCTCAAGACGAATCAAACGAGTATAAAGTCGATAGGGTTGCGTAGTTTCATTACAGAGTTACTATGGCCACCTTCCAGCTCCATCGTCAGACCCTGGATACCATCTAGAGACAAAGTACTCGTCAAGACAAATCATACGACCCCAAACTATTAGAGTTATGTCGTTTTATAACGGAGTTCTTATGGCCACCTTCTAGCTCCACATCAGACCCTGGATACTATCTAAAGACAAAGTAACTCGTCAGACGGATCATACGAGCCCAAACTCGATGGGGTTGCGCCGTTTCATTATAGAGTTCCTATGTCCACCTTCCAGTTCCATCATCAGATCAGCTCCATGTCATCATAATATTGCATTGTTACATGATATACACATGCGTGTAAAATTTCAGCTCAATCGGAAACCGAGAAGTGTGTCAAATTTAACTTGCAAAATTTAAAACGGGATAAGTACAATAAAAGCGTCGCCACGCTAACAACCGATTTTACCCTCCTTCCGCATTAGATGTTTCACATCAATAAATAAAAAAGAGCACTTCTCCGGATTGGAAGAGACGCAGATTTGAATCCCGCTCACAGTAAAGCTGTCTTTTTCTTTTTGTTCATTAAAATAGTTTGTATTCAGAGACACCTAAATAACCTAAAACAGATTTTTTTTCTTCAAATATCTTTAAGGACAAACTTAGCTCTATAATAGTATAGATAGAACAAAAAGATAATAATGTATTCATAAGCTACACAACTAAACCTACATATAAACACCATCTTAATATCTAACGTTTATGAACGTAAAATAATTACGTTGGCCGGAACGGCAGTCGTCCAGGCCCCCAAACTCCCCCGCGGGGGACGTAGCCTAACATTGACCCGCAATGCGCGGTACTGACTGCACAGGTGCGTCATTCATGACCCCTGGAGAGAGAGGAACGGGGGGAGGAACGGGAAGGTACATGTTGCAATGCGAGTAACCGGATCAAATCAGCTTGTGCCGGATATTGAGCCGTAGTTCAAACTAAGCAGAGTTCGAAAATATTTTTTGTGAGAGATTTGGAAGCAATTTTTGGTTTGTATTATACTTGTTATAAAAAAATAATATTAGCTAGTAAATTATCAATTACTATCTCAAAACATCGCAAATAGACACTATTATTTTGACGGGCCTCGTGGCGTAGTCGGTAGCGAAACCGACTTCCGTGCACGAGGTAGTGGGTTCAATTAAAATTCAAATTCAAAAATAACTTTATTTCATAGGCTTAATATAATAGCACTTAAAATCATCAAAGTTACTTACTAATAACGAACACGAGCGTTTGAGGCAATTGCATCCCCAATATCGCGATTGCAATCGCCACTAGCGGTCTTGTCCGTGTGGTGACGGATTAAGAATACAAGTGTCACCACCCCATTCTTTCCCACGGGTGTCGTATGAGACGACTAAGGAAAGTAAGCAATTATCATCCATTGCATGACTGGTGGTAGGGCTGGGTACCAAGTGGGAGTACTCTCTTGGTATCCGGCCCGAGCGGGTTGGTACCACCATCTCCCGTGTGACCGGCCATAAAGCACATCGTTGCGTTTTGGGTGTAGCAGGAGATAGTCGTTTATATTTCATTTCATCTGTGAAATGAATTGGTGAGCAGCGGCTTGACAATACTCTCGGTATAGTCGAGTCCATGGGCGACGGTTACCATTTACCATCAGATGGACCGTGGCTCATCTGCAACCACTTGCAATAATAAAAAAAACAAAGCGGCCAGATTCCGTAGTAGGGCTTTTCATGAGAAGAACCCGGCAAGAAACTCATGAGCCAATTTCTTAAATTTCTTACAATGTTTAAATTAATACTTAACTCACCAGAACACACAATATTGTGGAAAAAACAATATATATACTATAATAAAAAGGGGTATGTGCTTATTTAAACAATGTTTTAAAATGAGAAGCAGTTCAAAGCCATTTTGTTTTATCTTCCAGATAATCCGAAATTGTATAATAACCTTTACTAATTAGTCTGACTTTAACTTATTTAAAGGCATGTTTTGGATATTTTCGGGAGTTTTATTGAAGATGCGTATACATTGCCAATGAAGGATCTACTAATTCTGTGGAGACGAGTACTGTGCGCAATAAGAATGCCTTTGTTCCTAGTATTAATATGATGAACCTCACTGTACTTATCAAAGTTATCGATATTTTTGTTGACATATAACAAATTTTCATATATATATATATATATATATATATATATATATATATATATATATTGTGACAAAACAGTTAGAATATTTATTTCTTTGAATTTCTCTCTAAGGGAAACTCTTGGGCCTAATTTATAAATTGCACGAGTAGCCCTTTTCTGGAGTACAAATATAGAATTTAAATCTGCGGAGCATCCCCATAGCAGTATGCCATATATGACATAATATTATGAAAATAACTGAAATAAACTATTCTAGCCGTTTCTACATCTGTCAATAATTAAATTATTCTTACCGCATATGCTGCTAAGCTAAGCCTTTTTTTTTGTTAAGGCGGGAAAAAATGTTCCTAGCCGCACACCCCGTCGCTCGGGGCAACGAACAGGGTAGTGTGGGGCCTTCACCCACTAAAGAAACCCGCCGTGTGCCGTCTCTCCGCCTTTATTGGCGGGCCACTGGGACTATGTTACATTCCTTCGGTGGTCCGCCGGCGGCTTACCCTTTTGGGTACCATCTACTGAGCGACGCATCCGCACATGGGGCGTCGCACCTTCGCGTGAGGCCTTGCGGGTGGCGGACGTTGCCCGGTCCATCCACCCGCAGGCTCAGCTAGGGCGGCATGAGGCGCAAGTACCTGCGCCTGCGCCGCCCCAGTCGCTGGCGGCGGTTTGGGTCAGCGGAAGAATCCACCTCCCTGGCCCTCTCCGCCGCTTCCTTCCGCGAGATGACCTCCTCGCAGAAGGCAGCGACCGCGGCCCAATTCCTGTCACTGCCAAGCATCACTCTGACGACGCTCGGCAGCGAAAGGTCCCCCCCTATTGGCCCTCTCCGCCGCTTCCTTCCGCGAGATGACCTCCTCGCAGAAGGCAGCGACCGCGGCCCAATTCCTGTCACTGCCAAGCATCACTCTGACGACGCTCGGCAGCGAAAGGTCCCCCCCTATTGCCGCAACGAGTTCACGGCGCTGCTCGGCCCAGGCCGGGCACGACTCGAGCGTGTGCTGCGCCGTGTCCTCGTCGCAGCCGTAATGGTGACAGCCCGGAGTCACTTCCCTCCTTGCGACTATGTGCAGATATCTACCGAAGCAACCGTGCCCCGACAGCACCTGCACCAGTCGGAAGGTAAGGACTCCGTGCCGTCGCCCTGCCCACTCTTTCAGCACTGGCTGGAGCGCCCCTACGGTCCGAAGACCGGCCCGGGGCGCCTCCAGCCGCGCCCTCCAGCTGGCCATGGCCACTTAGCGGGCGTCGCCCTGCCATCTCGCCACCACGCTGGGTGGGGGACGTCCACCCCCCTCCCACTCTTGTGACGCCCGCCAATACACCTCGGCGAGCACCTCCGCCTCCAAGTCCCACAGAGGGGTTCCGGCCAACGCGCAGGCCGCCTCCGTCGACACCGTGCGGTATCCACGTATGACCCTGGATGCGACGACTCTCTGTGGCCTCCATAGAAGAGCCTTGTTCAGTGCGTCCAGGGACTCCGCCCACACGGGTGCGCCAAACAGCGCCATCGACCGGACCAACCCCGTATAAAGCCGTCGGCACGCATTGTTGGGTCCACCCATATTCGGCATGAGCCGTGCAAGGGCGGACGCCGCACCGATGAGCCTCGGAGTCAGTTGGCGGAAGTGCTCGCGAAAGCGCCACTGCCCGTCCAGCACCAGGCCCAGATACTTAATCTGGACCTGCACCCCAATTTGGACCCCGTCCACAGTGATCGCAGGTGGCCGACGTCTGGGCCCATTGAAAAACAGGGCCTCCGACTTGTCCAGGGCCACCCTAAGGCCCAGCGCCCCGATCCTCCTAACCGCCTCCGAGGTCCCTAAGGTGGCCAGGAACGCCGCTTACACTAGAGTGCCGACGTTGCCCGGGGTGCACCAACGCGGAGGTATCCCGGCCCGCACCCCCTGCTAAGCTAAGCCTACTACAATTTTCTAATATGGGAGCCCCAATAGAGTTTGTTGTCTATAGTAATGCCCAGGAAAACAGTAGACTTTCAATCAGTCTTACATTTGGTGTACTGAATATTAAATAATATTAACAATTTAGTTTTATTCTCATTTAAAACTATATTGTTGGCATTAAACCAATTAACAACTTTACAAATTGCATTGTTCACTTTGTCATAATTAAGTAATTGTCTTCTAACATTAAACACAAAGTGAAAAATGTGAAATCGAAAATAACAGTCACGAGCAGGATTCGAACCTGCATCTCCTGGATACCGTCCAGATGCTTTGCCAATTCAGCCATCGTGTTCCTTGCTCCTGACTGCTAATCTCGATAACACATTCATACTTAACTTCTTTGGGTGACGCCTGCACCATCTGTCGGAAGTACTTTCATACATTATACCGACCAGGTAAACTTAATTTTACAATTAAGATTTTACCTAATAATGACGCAAACCTTATAAATATTTAGATGTTTTTATATATATTTTTGAAAATACTTCCGACAGATGGAGCAGGCGTCACCCAAAGACGTTAAGTATGAATGTGTTATCGAAATTAGCAGTCAGGAGCAATTGTCACGATGGCTGAATTGGCAAAGCATATGGACGGTATCCAGGAGATGCAGATTCAAATCCTGCTCGTGACTGTTATTTTCGATTTCACATTTTTCACTTTGTGTTTAATGTATAGTGCTAAGCATGCCAAATGCTAAAAATATATATAAAAATATCTAAATAATTGTCTTCTAATTTTGAATAATATTGATGTATCATCTGCGAACAATACAATATTGTTATTGTACCCTACGTAATAGTAAGTCATTAATATAAACAAGAAAGAAAAATGGCCCCAAACTGGAACCCTGTTACAAGTTTGTAAAAAAATATATTTGCTAAAAAATAATATTGCAAAACATCACGCTATTTAACTCTAAGTTTATTCAAGGGTGTGACGAACCATGTGGAATATCCCTATGTACACAAACAGATCGCGTACACGAGAGCCCATTTACTTGTAAATCAGCACGTTCTGCTCCGCTGTGTTGTAGCTTGACTTACAAAGCGTTTAGACGTCCTTTACACAAGATATATATTATTCCAAAATCTGTGAAGTAAAAAACATGACTAGATCCCACAACTTTGGGGAAATCCCCTTCTTTATTTTTAGCTATTTTTACTATAATGGAGCCACACTAATGGGCAACGTCAATGCCCATCATCGTGATAACTATTGCGTTAAACGCGATAAATTGGGTGGCTTCATTTGAACGTAATCGTAATCGCCTAACGTCAAACGGCAATGTGAATGCCATTGTCGAATTCTCGCGATAAGTCATGGCTACACCAACGTTACAGGACCATTATTGCGATAAGTAACGGCGTTTCCCATTGGTGTGGCCCAAGCAACGTTATTGTAGCTTCTGCTCGCGGCTCAGTCAGAAAAACCTAATATTATGAGTGATGTTTATATGTTTGTCAGTCAACCACACCCAAAAAAACTGGACCCATTTGGATGAAATAGAGATACTGGATAACATATTTATAGGTATAGGATCCTTTCCCCCGAAAAAATTAACTGTTATTACAGAATAGGATTTGTACGAAATTTTCTCTGGGATCTTAGACTATAGGATTTTTATATAGCCTATCATGTGTCCGATGACGTGTTCTTTCTACCTCCTGAGTGTTAAGATCCGTTCACCCCCGTTTTTGGGTTATAAAAGACATACGGGTAGTCAGACCGAAATACAAATATTTAGAAATTTGTAGATTTGGATTCAGTAAAGCGATTGTTGGGTATGCAAAAAGGAGCATGAGAGTAAAATCAATGCGGTTGAAATGCGATCTCTGCGGAGAATCTCTTGAGTGAGGCTGACTGACCGCATTCGTAACGACGACGTAAGAGAGCGAGTAGGTATGAAAGAGAGAATTGGTGTAAAGATGCGAAAGAGAATACTCCGATGGTTCGGACATGTGGAAAGAATGCCGGACGAGCGACTGGTTAAGAAGATATACAATGCGAAAGTGGAAGGATGTAGGTACAGGGGGAGACCGAGACTCACCTACCTAGACCAAATCGGTTATGTATTGAAGGAAGGTGGAGTCAGGAGTCTCCGTAACCGGCGAGCGTGTATGAAGAGAGTTATGAATGTTGAGGAAGCGAGTGATGTATGCAAGAATAGAGCCTCTTGGCACTCTGTTCTCTCTGCCTACCCCGCAAGGGAAATGGCGTGATGATAAGTTTAGTTTAGTTTTGGATTTAGTAAGTTATAAAATAATTAGTTCTCACAAAAATTGAGAAATTACCGACATATCTCACAAATTTACACATATAAGTAGTATAGATAACATATAATATATATAAGAAGCTCAGCAGTGTGAAGGTTAGCGTTCACTAGGAGCGCTCCTCTTGAGTAAAGAAAGAAAGTTAACATAAATTTATAAAAATATAAATGTGAAAGTGAGTTTGTTTGTTTGTCGGCTACCTCTTGTTATCATAACTAAAAACAACAATACTAATAAAATTTGGTTATTTGGTTTGTTATAGTCCGAAGTACAGAAAAGAACAAAGGCTACTGTATATCTTGGAAAAATTAAGGGTTCCTGTGGGATATACTCACTCTACACTACCTAACAATCGGTAGCACGCTCATTGTGAGGTTCAAAACCTAATGTGTACTCTATAATTGCAGGTTAAAAAACAAATGTTATTTACAGGAATCGAGAAAAAAATATGAAATGTAAGTGCTCCCAGTCGGCATCTACCTCAAGGGTAAACTAAATAGGTACGAATTACAGAGAACGCCCGCGGCTACAGCTCGACGATGCTGCCAAATGGCTTTATTAAATTTTGCGCTACGAGTGCTCATAAGGAACTCTGACAGATTGAAATCAAAGGCACAAAGAACTTGTTTCTCAGGTCCTTACGCTTGTGTTTAACTTAAATAAGAATTTATTATTATAATTATATGACTATCTTCTTTTGATCTTTTATTCATAATTGAGGATCGTGACTCCTTAGGCATACAAGACTCCTTAGGCATACAAGACTCCTTAGGCATACAAGACTCCTTAGGCATACAAGACTCCTTAGGCATACAAGACTCCTTAGGCATACAAGATTATAAACTGTATGCCTTCATGGATTTCGATGAGTTGCTTGTAACTGGAATATCGAGTACGGATATCGGATTTAGCCATCTTTGAACTACAGCATCTTTTCCTGTTATCAAGGCACTCCATATTGCCATTATTCCATAATCATGTAAATAACATAAAAGTGTAGTGTGTAGTAGTGTGATTTACTCAGGTACGTCAATACTCCGTCAACACAGGCGGAGAGACGGCACACGGCGGGTATCTTTAGTGGGTGCGGGCCCCACACAACCGTGTTCGTTGCCCCAAACGACGGGGTGTGCGGTTAGGAACATTTTTCCCGCCTAAACAAAAAAAAGTTAAGTCAATACTAGCGCTGACAGATACTCTACAAAAAAAACTAGACGTCGTGGAACGTCTAGCAGATGTGAAAACATCGAAATTATTTTGTAGAAATAAAATTATCATAACTCGACAAAGTACCTCAAGGCGAATCAAACGAGTATACGCTCGAAAGGGTTGCGTCGTTTGATTACAGAGTTACTGTGGCCAACTTCCAGCTCCATCTTCAGACTATGAATACCATCTAGAGACAAAGTACTCGTCAAGACAAATCATACGACCCCAAACTCGATGGAGTTATGTCGTTTTATAACGGAGTTCCTATGGCCACCTTCCAGCTTCATCATCAGGCCCTGGATACCATCTAGACACAAAGTACTCGGCAAGACGAATCATACGAGCCCAAACTTGATGGGGTTGCGCCATTTCATTATAGAGTTCCTATATCCACCTTCCAGTTCCATCATCAGATCAGTTCCATGTCATCATAATATTGCATTGTCACGTGATATACACGTGCGTGTAAAATTTCAGCTCAATCGGAAACCGGGAAGTGTGTCAAATTTAACTTGCAAGATTTGAACGGTACAAGTACAATAAAAGCGTCGCCACGCTAACAGCCGATTTTACCCTCCCTCCGCATTAGATGTTTCACATCAACAATACCAATTAACAAAACAATTTCAAAGTCTTTTTTGGCTCTTCTTTGGAGTATACACGAGCCAATCGGACTAATAAGCAATTTAATAAATCTGTGTGTTAACACACGTTAGGATTAAACCCTCCAGAAAGAGATGAAGATAATAAAAAAATTGATTTCTCTCTCACTCTCCCGCGGGCTAAATCCTGTAGATGGATGTGTTTGTCTCTTTTTAAGATCACTTTGTCGTTTCATCACGTTTCAAATCATTTCTGCACTGAAGGACTTTTCACTTCTTCTGCGACTCTGTTGAGTCCTATAATTAATGAGCATCGTAACTCTTGACTAATTAAGTGCTAAAACTACTTGTCAGGGTCTCAGGGTATATACTGCTAAAAACCATTTAATTTCCATCCATTAAGTCCAGGTAAGTAAAAACTTTACTCCAATTAGGGCCATTGCCGCAGTTTCTCGTCATTATACACTTTACAGAGATCGTTCTTGGGATACACTGCACTGATGTAATAAAATTAGTAACAGTTATACATTAACTCCGTGATTGCGGAAAAGTTAATGACTCTTTTCACGGGACCCATAATTCGGTACTTACAATACATAAAATGTAATGTAATGATTTAGTTTTGTTTAAAGCTTATAAATAAATAATAAAATAAATAAAATATTAATTATTTATTTTATTATTATTATTTATAAAATGTAATGTAATGATTTAGTTTTGTTTAAAGCTTATGATGGACGCCAAGCCACTCCTCAAAATTTAATTTTTCAGATGAGAAATAAATAAATGGTTTGCTATCTCCCGCTACACCCAAAATACTTCACGGTAGATCATACGGCAGACGGAGGTGCCTCCCCGCCAGGCCCTGATGGTTCATACTCCCGCTTGGTAATGCATGCGTAATAGGTAATTGCTTACATCCTTTAATCACCTCGTATGCCACTCAAGACAAAGAGTGGGTGATGTGTGTGACACTTGTATTTTTAATCTGTAACCACATTGTGAGCAGTCAAACCCAATTTTAGGATATGCGTTAATTATAGGGCAGTTTGTCTCTAAAGACCGTGTCCGACATTGGGGAATATGATAAATTGAAAAGATAAGTAAGGTAATGATATTCTCTTTATATTTAGATATAGGCGTGACCCCGATACATTTGGTATGTGCGTAGTTTCGTGGTGAATGCAGCATCAAGGACAGCCCGCGCGATCGATGCGAAACCGCCCGCTCGTGAACTAGTCGCGGTATCTCTTTGTGCGCCGCCCCGGCACACTGGATCTATGAATATTATGCCGAATATTATAAATATTTTACCTAATTTAAAATATAATGTATACTAACAAACGAAGATCTCTCAAAACACACACTTTGGATACTTATTTCGAGTCTCTAAATTATTTGTTTATTTGTAGAAATTTTCACCGATTGGTGAAGGAAAACATTACAAGGAAACCTGTGTGCAGGGTAGATTTTCCCGACGGCTTGTGAAGCGTAACCAGTGTGTGTTACTAGTGATGACATACGGAACAGGTGCATGGCAAACATAGCTCGACAAACCTACAACCGCTGGGGAAGAAAGGTTCTCGGTGGTGACCACATATCGGCCTCCCACCAGATGGACTGATGACCTGGTCAAAGTCATAGGTGGTCGTTGGATGCAGGCGGCACAGACGTTCTTTTTAGCGCTTTTTTGCAGAGGCCCATATCCACCAGTGGACGATAGAAGACTGATAGATAGATAGATGGAGAAGCGTAGTGGGCTATGACCTCACTCACTTTAAATTTAAGAAAAAAGAAAAGAATACAGACTCTCAGACAGCGGGACGATAATTGGTTATGGAATTATTTATCAATATTTTACATAAAAAATCTTCAGGAATCTAATAATACATAAAACTTAATAAGTACAGCTCTTATATTAAAAATAAAAGCAATAACATTATACATAAATATTTCATTATAATGTACATAATGTGAACAAGATACGCTCTTGCTACTTTGTAGTAATAAAAACATCAAATAAAAACTCCAGTAATGCCTTATTGAATTACGTTGCCGAAGGAACGAGGTTTTCTCGGCGATTTTATCTCCACTGAAATACATTTTCCTTCGGAGTGAATCGTAACCATTTTAATTGAATACGTACCTAATAAATTGAGATGAATGTGTGAAAACATTGGCTGAATGTAAATAACATGTGTGTCATTCTATCTTTAAAAAAAGGGTTCTATCATAAGGCATCTCTCTACCTTAATACGCAAACCACGTAACTCCATTTTGACCAACTTTTCAGGAGCAATAAAACTAATTTAAAAAAATAATTTTAATCATTTCGTTTCATAATGAATTTACTGTTCAATATATGGATACTATTAAAGTACGTAAACAACCAAATAATTAAAAAATATGAACATTTTAGGTACTTTATCTTAAAAAAAATGAGTTACAAGTTTTACCCATGAAAAATATGTATAAAAATTGAAGTTACGAGTTTATCTAGTACCTACTTGATTATAAGTGACAGCCAAAATAACTTAAGTAGATAACAATATTTATTTCTTTTAATTGTTTTTGCACATAGTTACTTAAATAAATCAGTCTGCACTTTGATAACATAATATTTTTCTTTTATATACCATTATTTTAAAACTTTATTAACTGTCTTATACACAGTTAGCAACCTAATTATAGGATTTTTTGAAAATGAGTGTGAAAACCATTGGTAAGCCAGATAATCAAAAATCAGGATACTCAATTTCTTCGATTAATCCAAATCGTCTTGTCTTAAGCACTTGCGAATATATAACATCAAGAGCGTGCTATAACAAGTGGGCGAATTTGCATTGGGACAACTTGCAACCATCACTTCAGCCAGAAGATACGTGTGCTTGTCCCAGTGTTATTATATGGAAGCGAAAGTTGGGTATGCAAAAAGGAGCATGAGAGTAAAATCAATGCCATCGAAATGCGATCTCTGCGGAGAATCTAAGAAGACTAACTGACAGCATTCGTAACGACGACGTAAGTAAGTGAGTAGGTATGAAGGAGTATTGGTGTAAAATGCGAAAGGGAATTCTCGGATGGTTCGGATATGTAGAAAGAATGCCGAATGAGCGACTGGTTAAGAAGATACAATGCGAAAGTGGAAGGATATAGGTACTGGGGGAGACCGAAACTCACCTACCTAACCAAATCGCTTATGTATTGAAGGAGTCAGGAGTCTCTGAACTCGGCGAGCGTGTATAAAGAGAATTATGAACATTGAGGAAGCGAGACATGTATGCAAGAATAGCTTTTTGGCACTCTGTTCTCTCTGCCTACCTCGCAAGAGTGATGGCGTGATGATAAATAAGTAAGTAAGAAGTTATATTTTCTGATTAAACTTAACAATAAACTATATACTCAATTTAACGATATTTGTTTTTCAACATTCCGAAATATACCTAGATTTTTTTGTAGTGATTGAAAGTCGCCGCGGGGTATCGCTATATAACAAACTTTAAATATTAATTTTTCTTCTATCGCCTCGGCGGTATATCACTTGTCAAATTGGTCCAGTACGCTGCCACCTTGACTTTTTAAGGGTTGTTCCTTAAACTATAAGTATTTTTTGCGCAGGGGTTTAATTGTAATTTTAAATTTAATTTTTATGTAAGAACGAAGTATAAACTGCGTCATCCTGAAGCTACTTTTAAAATATTTTGTGTGGTAGATAAGCTTCGTCTTCACGAATATAGGCGAATTGCATTATAGTCATAATGGAATCAGAATTGTTCCAGGCGTATTTACTGCCAAATTTTTTAAACATAGAATAATATTCGCCATATCTTTAAGTGCATTTATTACTAGCTTAAAATAAATTAGGAGTTACGTAGCCAATATTCTCAGATAAGGACAAAAGCAATACTTGTTACTCCATTTAAAACTTTGCACCATTCATTTACTGTATTAATACTTTAATTATAGAATACAATATTTTTCAAAACTAATCGGCATGCTATCAATATTTAATAAAGATTTCGCATTTTACTGAATACGTAGTATTTTTTGCTTAAGACGTAAAAATAGCACACCGGTCTACATACACACCTTCGCGCCATAACATTGCCTTAGTAAAAAACGTTGCCAAGGGAGATACAAGGTTTGCTTTTGAAAAAAACTTGATGGTGTAGTTACCAGGTTTGCTTGACCTTAATTTTGAGTGTTACCATAACACAAAAAAATAACGATGCTTAGAAGGAAAAAATCCATTTTTTTACGCAGCTATTTCCATCAAAAAGTCAATTTCGACCTAAGGTGGAGTTACGAGGTTTGCGTATTAAGGTGACGTCTACTAATAAGTTTTAGCGCTAAATCGGTAATTTCTATTATCACCGAACCACAAAGCATGCAACCGAGACACCGAACAATCTCCTTCGCTTGACGGTCTATTGCTAATGATGGTAGACGAGTCACAGCCCACCTCATGGTAAGTGGTACCTAACCATCGCTCATAGACTCGACTATACCGAGAGTATTGTCAAGCCGCTGCGCACCATTTCATTATGAAATCATAGAATAAACGGCCAAAACACACTGACGTGCTTCATGACTGGTCACACAAGAGACGGTGGTACCGACCCGTTTGGACCCGATAGCAAGTGAGTACTCTCACTTGGTACCCAGTGCTACCACCAGTAATACAATGAGTAATATTTGCTTAGTTCCCTTAGTCGCCTTGTACGACACCCGCGGGAAATGATGGGGTTGGGGTGGTGACACTTGTATTCTTAATCAGTCACCACGCGGACAAAAAAATTAATAAACCAACTGTGAGCAATTTTTTTTGTCTATGGTTCATGAAAGTAAAGATGCTGTTTTTGATATCAAACCCTATGGTATTCCTAACGAAAGGAGTGTTTATACGTCACGCATGCGCAGAGTTGGCTGTTAACAGTCGATATAAATTAATTAGCAGCAATTAACTTTATGACGAATAAATAACGGCAGTAACTCGCGGGCTTATTTGTTTAAGTCACAAACCGTAGAATTTGCCACAAAGTTACAAAACACGCGGTTTTTGTTTTTTATTTATACCATTGTTTTACTGTTGGCAAGGGTCTTGTGTTAGAGAGAGAAAATTTTTGGCCATACTCCACCGAGCCGCCTTGTGGTTTGGCAGACTTCACAAGCGGTCGTGAAAATCTATCAGACATGCAGGTTGCCTCATGATGTCTTCCTGATACCGTTATCTCTGCACTTCTGCAGTCTTTGGTATTACCACCAGGCTATCACTGTTTTATTTATTAAAACACTAGCTGATACCCTCGGTTCTGTATGCGTTACTTATTTTTTGTTTATATAAATATTTTTTTTCTCAAAACTAATAAATTTACATTAAATGAATATGTCGCAATAATTTAAAAAAAAGCCAAGAAATAAAACTGTTTTTTTTAATAATTCTTGTTCTACACTACAATTTTACGGATAAAAAGTACACCCAGACTCAGAACAACCATTTGTGACATTAAACACAAAGTGAAAAATGTGAAATCGAAAATAACAGTCACGAGCAGGATTCGAACCTGCATCTCCTGGATACCGTCCAGATGCTTTGCCAATTCAGCCATCGTGACCCTTGCTGCTGACTGCTAATCTCGATAACACATTCATACTTAACGTCTTTGGGTGATGCCTGCACCATCTGTCGGAAGTATTTTCATACATTATACCGACCAGGTAAACTTAATTTTACAATTAAGATTTTACCTAATAATGACGCAAACCCTATAAATATTTAGATTTTTTTATATATATTTTTAGCATTTGACATGCTTAGCAACATACATTAAACACAAAGTGTGAATCACAAAAAGAGTTGCCCTGTGTGGGAATCGAACCCAAAACACTCGGCCAGGAGCACGGTATCTAAGCCACTTAGCCATCTATGCAGTCAACATTAAAATCTATGCTGTACAGATAACGTAACAGATTTTTGTCTGTTAACCTTTTTTTTTGTTAAGGCGAAAAAAATGTACCTAACCGCACACCCTGGGACCAGTCTGCTAACCTAACCTTAGTAAGCCTACCGCGGATTCGATTCTTACACGTGATATAAGAATGATGATAACAATGAATGTAGTAAAATAAAATTAATGTATAATAAATAAAAAATGATAGAGCTCTGCCGCTGGGCGCGCATCACGGAAAAACTACTCACAACGCAAAAGACGTTATGAAATAAAACGTTTTATTCAAACAAACATCTCGGCTATTATCTCAACGGATGTCGTAAAGTTAACAAAGGATGCTCGTCTCACAATAAGAGCTAGCGTCTGTCGGCGTCGCACTGACCCGCCTTCAATGCAGAGAAATCTTTACTTGAGAGAAAAATTCTCACTTATAAAGAATGTTCTGATGTTTTAAAGCTTATACTCGTATTTTACGAAAGTATTTATGTAATGGATCTATCAACTTCAATTTTCTTCTTTTATAAGCATGTGATTAATTTGATAAAGGATTGCGAAGATATATTCAGTTCGATATCCCCAGTCTGATATAGAGACTGCACCCCTCCGGCTTTTGGAAATGATGTGTTCATTTGATCATCCTCAAGAACATTTTTTTAAGGTGACACCCTGCATTAGGTAATAATAGTAAGAGATATTGTACTTAATGAACGTACTAATTCTGCAGCAGGATATTAGGCTACAAGCCTTGTATCGCGGGGGACTTTACGAACATACAATTGACGGACACAGATTGCCTTAATGGCTAAACTTTGCCAACCCGCATTGAATCAGCATCGTGGCTATAGTGTATATCATTCATTCCGTGAGACAACTCTGGCCTAACAGCGACACAAGAGCACCCACAACATGCAAGTTTCCTCGTAATGTTTTCCTTCACCAAGCAGTGATAATTTGTAAACAAACACACACATCCATCCATCAGCCTTTTAACGTCCACTGCTGGACATAGGCCTCCCCAAGAATGGGGGATAGTGCCGTAATCGCCACGCTTGGCAGGTGGATTGGCGATCGCAGTGGATGTTGTTAATACTCGAAGGAGTGCTGCTGCCCACTCCTCCGGTATTCCCTCAGTCGGCTCTTACGACTCCCATGGGTGGAGAGGGGTGGGACAATTCTAAAGCCGGCCCCCACGGCAACACACACATATTTCCGAATAATCTTAAAACGTTAGAGGTATGTGCCGTGATCTTGGACTGAGGATCGAACTTGATACTATTGCCTTTGCAGTCCTTGATTTTAGCACTAGGTTATATCTGCTTCGGTAGTATCTGACTATAAGTAAAGGCGTTTTCCATTTGTAGAAAGATGGACGTTAAGTGTAGCTATTGCTTTAAAAGTACGTAACAAATGGCGTATTAGTTCTACTTCAACTCATTCGGACACAGAAGCAAGCATTTGTATTTCAAATATATCTCGTCCAATATAATCTATTCTCAATAGCTTTTTAATGATTTAGCTTAACTATTAGTGTTCGCGACTTCATAATTATGTATAGTAACTGTTATACTGACAACATATTTATTTAGGTGTAGCGGACTTATTTTTAGCACTTTTCAATGGAAGCAATTGAACCTAGCATTATTTTTATGTAAATTTCAATATATTGCACATGCCGCGAATACTCTTAAGAAGCACGACTTTATCAACTTAGTTTATACAAGTGATCATAACTTTAGCCGATTTGCATAATATAAATGATATATAGCCAATAGCAATGCGGAGTAGTGAACCTTTCAAAAAGCGAATTAATTATTCAGATATTTGGTTTCGGAGATTACGCTCCACATACAAACACAAAATTAACCCTGTTTCTTTATGATATTGTATAATTTTATAGAACAAGGCTGGCAAACAAGACCTATATGTTGGTAAGCGGTCATTACATACTCGATGATTAAATCTATGTTTTAATTGTCTTCTATACTATTATAAAGCTGTAGCAGTACTGTGTCTGTACATTTAAGATATTTGAGAGAGGCCGGTAGTGAATGGCAGGCTATATAGGCGCGTCTACACACAATACATTTTTTTAGATCTTTTGTCTGTTTGTTTGTATGTTCGTTGGCGCATCACGCAAAAACTACTGGACGGATTTTGATGCAACTTTTTTATTTGATAGCTTTTGATGAGACTTAAAATCTGATATACTTTTTAAGTCTCATCTTTTTAAGTCTCATTTTATTCCACTACTATATCGTGAACCTGAGGTATAACCTCAAAACTAGCTTTAGCTGCGGCAAAGCCGCTGGCAAAAGCTAGTAGCAATATAATTCCACAAACTGGTTCTGTATATACACAACAAGATAAGTAAGAACCTACTTTAGTAGGTTCTAACACGACTACGTATATGCATACCTACATATTTAAAATGTGCTAATTAAGGCTTTAATTTGATACCGAGTAAGGCATCTTCCGAAATAAAAAAATATCCCTAACTTTGTGTCCTCCAGAGTCCTCTATACTGAATTTAGTAAAACGTAGAGCCTTATTTATCCCAGCAGGAATAAGCTGGCTTGATCGGGAAAGTACCAACCTCTGACAAAAGATCGGCGTAAAACAACGGTAGGTAATCCTACCATTGTGTTGATGGTGAGTGAGGCTACGGTAACCGCTTACCATCAGGTGGGGCGTATGTTGCCACCCACGTAGTATAAAAATCAAACCGCTTCTAACAATATATTTTTGTCTAGTAATAGAAGTTATGTGGAAACAGATGAACATTATATTACATACATAGGGTAAACTATAGTATTTCTGGCACCCCCTTAGTCATTGGCACTTTGGATTTTAAATGCAAATATTAAGAACTGGTATAGCAAAAAACATCTGTTCTACTTTTTTTCATAATCTGCAATAGTAACATTGCTTGCAGAAAAAGTAGGTTTTATAATATTGTAGCTGGCAGCACTAAATAAAATAAATATATACCGGCGCCATGCAGAACTGTTAAAATATTACTTTCTAATAAGGGTCATCAATTCACAAGGTAAGTTTAAAAGTTTCTTATTTAATATTTGGAACGACTTAGTTTTTAGATAACTAATGGCAACAAGTGCTTTTTTTGACCAATTTTCTGTTATAATATTACTTTATTAGGTGCTAATGATTGATTTCTATGTGTTAATAACAGTAACTGTACTTGTGGTGCCAATGACTGTAATTTTAAATATTTTTTTTGTTTTTTTTTAGTTTTCTATGAAAAATCTCTAATTAGATTGGTTAATGCATTTTTATTTGAAAATATACATACCAGAGAACCCTTTATCAATGTTTACTGACTTTTAAACACCTATCCATTTAAAAATTATATATATCAATCTTAAATATGCTTAGAGTGCCAATCATTATACAGTTTACCCTACATACAGGTTAAATCATAACCCTTCTCTTAGCTACGCCGCAGTCGAATAAAAATATCTTGATACTTTTCTGGATAGCAATATGTTTAAGAGCACCAACTGAAGTCGTAAAACAAATATCAAGACTGTTGTAACTTACGTTTCATCTCAAGTAACTGTTAAAAGTAGTTTGGACATTCTTGTAGTCAAGTGAGTCATCATTGAATTTTCTCGTATTCACTCAGATATCTGTTTCTATAAATAAAATATAGCTGCTAATATTATATGTAGGTATCGCACAATGGTTGACAGTGTGACACTGACAACCATTTATAAAAATATTACAAAAAAATTTCATTGAAATATGTCAATAAAGTTATATAATTTTCTATATACTTACATGTGATAGGAGATCCTTTCTGTTCACAGAACAATAGTACTCCTAGCGGAGCTTTTAAAGTGAAACTTTTATTAGATCGTCTCAAAATTTTTGGTCTGTGTGTTGCATGTCGCGTGACGGTCGGCCGCGGAGTAGGGATAAGGTGAAAGGCGCTCGAGAGCAGCCAAGGCCAATATGGCGGCGCCTATAGTTCGCAGCAACTGACCGTGTAGTGTATAGACTATTACTTAATGGAATATTATTCCAAAAATTTTTAGTTAAATGTCTATAATGTGAAAAAAAGTTTCACTTTTACCGTGGTTTCATAAAACTACACAATTTGCTTTTTTTTGTTTATTAACTTTGGTATCGTAATTTTACACTTTCTAAACACACATGATGGCATATTTGTTATTTTTGTTACTCAATGCACATGACAGCTCAAGAGTTTACTCGTCACATTGTGTCCGTGTGGTGACGGATTAAGAATACAAGTGTCACCACCCCATTCGTTCCCACGGGTGTCGTATGGGGCGACTAAGGGAAGTAAGCAATTATCATCTATTGCATGACTGGTGCTAGGGCTGGGTACCAAGTGGGAGTACTCACTTGGTATCCGGCCCGATTGGGTTGCTACCACCATCTCCCGTGTGACCGGCCATGAAGCACATCGTTGCGTTTTGGCTGTAGCAGGAGATAGCCGTTTAGAATTCATTTCATCTGTGAAATGAATTGGTGAGCAGCGGCTTGACAATACTCTCGGTATAGTCGAGTCCATGGG
Source organism: Leucoma salicis (assembly GCA_948253155.1). NCBI lineage: Eukaryota > Metazoa > Arthropoda > Insecta > Lepidoptera > Erebidae > Leucoma > Leucoma salicis. The sequence continues at coordinate 25,755,876 of OX411815.1, read as the reverse complement.
CGACGGTTACCATTTACCATCAGATGGACCGCGGCTCGCCTGCCACTACATGCAATAAAAAAAAACATAACAAGCCCAAACTCTTGGGGCTAGAACTGTGAAAATTTACATATGGGTTTCTTTAATACGGTAGATGAGCATTAAGAAAGGATTTTACACAAATTCTATCCAAAATGTATTTTGGATAGATAATAATAAATACGTGATGGTAGACGAATAAGTCTACCATCACATATTTATAAGACATCACAATGTGGCGAGCGAAAATTACAGTGTAACTAAGTATAATAAAAACAACGTTAGCGTACAGGATCGTTACTTGTTCAAAGAGCCGACTATTTTAATATGAATACAAGTAGGTATCTAACAGAAAATTACAGTGTAACTTAGTATAATAAAAACAACGTTAGCGTACAGGATCGTTACTTGTTCAAAGAGCTGACTATTTTAATATGAATACAAGTAGGTATCTAACAGAAAATTACAGTGTAACTAAGTATAATAAAAACAACGTTAGCGTACAGGATCGTTACTTGTTCAAAGAGCCGACTATTTTAATATGAATACAAGTAGGTATCTAACAGAAAATTACAGTGTAACTTAGTATAATAAAAACAACGTTAGCGTACAGGATCGTTACTTGTTCAAAGAGCCGACTATTTTAATATGAATACAAGTAGGTATCTAACAGAAAATTACAGTGTAACTTAGTATAATAAAAACAACGTTAGCGTACAGGATCGTTACTTGTTCAAAGAGCCGACTATTTTAATATGAATACAAGTAGGTATCTAACAGAAAATTACAGTGTAACTAAGTATAATAAAAACAACGTTAGCGTACAGGATCGTTACTTGTTCAAAGAGCCGACTATTTTAATATGAATACAAGTAGGTATCTAACAGAAAATTACAGTGTAACTAAGTATAATAAAAACAACGTTAGCGTACAGGATCGTTACTTGTTCAAAGAGCCGACTATTTTAATATGAATACAAGTAGGTATCTAACAGAAAATTACAGTGTAACTAAGTATAATAAAAACAACGTTAGCGTACAGGATCGTTACTTGTTCAAAGAGCTGACTATTTTAATATGAATACAAGTAGGTATCTAACAGAAAATTACAGTGTAACTAAGTATAATAAAAACAACGTTAGCGTACAGGATCGTTACTTGTTCAAAGAGCCGACTATTTTAATATGAATACAAGTAGGTATCTAACAGAAAATTACAGTGTAACTTAGTATAATAAAAACAACGTTAGCGTACAGGATCGTTACTTGTTCAAAGAGCCGACTATTTTAATATGAATACAAGTAGGTATCTAACAGAAAATTACAGTGTAACTTAGTATAATAAAAACAACGTTAGCGTACAGGATCGTTACTTGTTCAAAGAGCCGACTATTTTAATATGAATACAAGTAGGTATCTAACAGAAAATTACAGTGTAACTAAGTATAATAAAAACAACGTTAGCGTACAGGATCGTTACTTGTTCAAAGAACCGACTATTTTAATATGAATACAAGTAGGTATCTAACAGAAAATTACAGTGTAACTAAGTATAATAAAAACAACGTTAGCGTACAGGGTCGTTACTTGTTCAAAGAGCCGACTATTTTAATATGAATACAAGTAGGTATCTAACAGAAAATTACAGTGTAACTAAGTATAATAAAAACAACCTTAGCGTACAGGATCGTTACTTGTTCAAAGAGCCGACTATTTTAATATGAATACAAGTAGGTATCTAACAGGACCCTTATAAAACACTAGCCTTTGCCCGCGGCTTCGCCACAGCTAAAAGCTACTTTTTAGGCTATATCTCAGGTTCCCGATATAGTAGCGGTAAAATGTTAAGTCTAAACAAGAGCTACCAAATAAAAAAATTGCATCAAAATCCGTTTAGTAGATTTTGCGTGATGCTCGAACAAACAAACAGATGAACAGATAGACAGACAAAAATCTATAAAAAACGTTTTGTGTTTAGACACGCCTATGTAGCATAATAAAGTCATTTTTTTCTCAAATATCCTAAATGTACAGATATATGGCTCTGTTACAGCTTTATAATAGTATAGATAGACGACAATTAAAACATCGATTTAATGAGCGGGAAGCGATAAACTTTATCGAGTCCTTGAGCGGTGGGTACCAATTATTACCAAACGTGATTGGTTTGTCATCGTAAACGACAAAAAATAATATTGCAAAGATCGATAGAAGATACTATTATTCTGAGAATGGGGCGTGACGCTACGTCTAGCGCGCCCTAATGAGTAGTAAGAGCACGTGATTGTGGGGACCCATTGAACCTCGCGCGTCAATGACCCATTGACAATCATGCCTTGGAAATAGATGGAGCTATTTTCTAATTAAGTTTACTGATTACTATCTTTAGAAGTTTTATATATTCACAAAAAGGTAGGAACACAGGCACAACATTTTATATATTCATAAACTTTTCTTGAGGCTCGAATTATGTCACAATTTTGGCCTGATAGCATCACGCCTGTATCCCCGAACAGGTCGGCAGAGGTGTATTACACACCCACGGTTCGCCAGCTATGTTTTAAGTCCCACGTAATACGAGTAGGCGGCGAGCCTATTGCCGTCTACCGGGCACATTTCCAATCCCCGGGCTGTTACTGAGAATTTTTCTTTTTACTAAAAATCTCAATATCACTGCCCAACCCGGGGATTGAACTCAGACCTCATGATTAGCAGTCGCACACACTGCCGCTGCACCACCGAGGTATTTATAATAATTGAGGATAGCTTTTTTCCTAACATCTAATTTAAATGAAATTTAGCCTGTATTTTAACACAAACAATACGCTATCTACCAGTAACATTGTTTTGTCTTCTAATACATTTTTCTTATCGTCCATTTTAACTCTTATGTTGCTATAATAAAATATTTTTGAACACTCAAATGCTCGACATTTAGTAAAACGCTACACAAATAGTACTCTCGAGTCTAGGAGTATTAGTGTACTGAGTATTACAACTTGGGTGCTGTCTTTTCTAAAATTGAAATAATACCTAAACGACATGCTACGTGTACTCCTTCACACTCATGTTCATAGTAGTATCATTATTTCATTAGAGTTTGCCAAGAAGGTGTAACATCCTTTGTGTGATAAGATGTCATTCAAATGTAAGCCAACGGATCAAGCTCAAGCAGACTACTAAAGTGAACAGCGCTACAGTTGTCTCAGTTGGTACTTAATGCGGGTTGGATTGGAGCAATAGCCCACGCTACCTTGCCTTTATTTCCTCACATACCACGTTATATTGTTAATATATACACGGTTTATATGTTTTATTTTTTCAAAATACTGACATGAGCAACAAAAGTCAGAAATACGAGTACATACACATAACACAAACATACGCACAATAATTAAAAACTTTAGTTTAACTGAGAGCACTAATTTTAACACAATATTGTTGTCAAAAATAAAGTAAATTGTAAGTAAAAGTAAATGTTAAATAAACTTTTGTGTTAAATGTTACGTAAATATATAAATAGGTAAATGAATAAATGTCAGCGTTGCCTATATGACAGAACTACCTAAATTCTGCTCAAAAAAGAGCAATGAATCACAACGATACCAAACGGGCCAAAGAAAAAAGGGGTATACTTGAAATTTTCAAGCCACTACCTTGACCTGGTTTAAAATGATGCTACATTAAACTTAACAACAAAACCACAAAGAGAATAATTACGTTAAAAGCTTCGCAGAAAGCGTCAAGTCACGAACAATATTTAATTACCTATAACATTCACCAGCCTTTGTGCTAAAGTAGATAAGGTTTTGTAAGAAAATTTATTTATAACTCGACGTAGGTAATCATTATTATAAGACGATAGAATTACAATAGCAAAATAAGATAATTAATAAAAACAATTGATTGTTTTGAATAATAAGCTGAGCACACAGACGGTATACTAATATTTCCGACAGCTTTTGAGCAGTTTCGATTGGGATTACACACTTCTCAGTTAGAATGTATCTCACTAAATCGTATCGACATCGCATCGTGTGATTGGTTGGGAGATCACCGATTGGCTAAGGGGTTATTGCGACATCACGCGTCGGTTTCTAAACCAATCACAAGCGAGAAGACACGATGGCGATACGATTTTGTTTCGACATTCCAAGGGGGCTGATTTATTGAAATTTTATGTATCTACGTAGGTATTTGTTAACAAAATATTATTGCTATGTGAAGAAAATTATCTAAGGGTAAATTATACCTAAGAAATTTTCTCGACGGGTTGTAAAGTCTGCTAACCCGCATTGTGGTAGACTATTAAATCCTTCAAACTCAGAGGAGACCCGTGCCTTATAACGAGACAGTAGCGAATTTTCAAAAAAAGTCTAACTTCAATAACTTGCTGTATAACAAACGTATATACAGTAGAGAGTGTATGCGACATTAGGGACTGTGTTTCGTCATTAGCCGGCTCGTTAGCTCATTGTAATACCTATGTCATACTGTAAGCGATCTACGGTGAAACAAATATTGTATTTTTTAAAAAATCGTTGTGAAAGCATAAGTAGATTATTGTGGGGGAATATCTTTTACTCACACACTTTCGTACTAAGTTATCGTGCATGGTACCTACTAGCAATAATCAGTTTCTGCTTAACCTCTTTACTTTAGATAGTATTTACGGTAGCTTACTGATCATGCTGATTGGAAGAAATGACCAAAAAAACAATATATTTTTTTATTGTAATCTATACCTACCACACACGAGAGTTTTGTTTATGCTATGAGAGCATAAGCATAATTATGCCGCCTGCCTCATCATCTATAAGTTTATAGACGTTTAACAAATGAAGAGGTGAAAAGGAAAGATTGTAGAGAAGAGAGGAGAGAGTTTTGGTAATTAGCCTCTCACTTGCATGAAACACAATGATAGAACTACCTAATGTTAGTACATATCGGTGTAAGTATCTCTTTATATACTTCCTTCTTTTTCTGGTAATATTCTCGTAGGCCACGGCCTCCATCTGATGGTAAATGGCAACCGAGCTACGAATTTCTGTAAAAATGAACTACTACCGCTGAGAGGAGAAAACATCAGCTATTTCCTTACCAACAACATAATTGCTTCTCGGCTGGTTAGAACATAGAAAAATGTTGTATCCGACAACAATAACTTTCAGCTGGTACATAGTGAAAGGAACGGAGTAGTGACATGAGTGTTCTTAGTTGACCACGATAGAGGTACGCGTGTGAGGTCCATACAACTATAAATATTTCAACAAGTGATTTTTTTGATGAGGCGGGAAAAGTGTACCTCCTACACGCAGACCTGGAAAGTTATCACTTAAAACAAGCCCATCGTTCTAGTCCCAGGAGTTCGGGCTGTGCGTTGACATGTCAGTAAATTAGGCATTAAATTACTCTTTTATACAGATAGAAGCATGCACTCATTAATATTAACTCTCTAATTTATGTCATCACACAGCCTTGCTCTAAACAGGATTTAATCAGCGATTATTCAGACAGTTTTTATAAACGCACTCCGCTCAAAGTGTGACCAATCTTTACACATGCAAGTCACGATCCACTTCCACACAGCTATATGAGTGACTCCATTATTCAGCTTGAGTGTTTCGCCGCTCATTCATAGCGTCCTTCTCTGAATTCATAGCACATATAGGATTTTGGTCACAATATGTTTGGATTAGCGGAGCGTTGAATATGCTTTTATAGCTAACTGTGACAGGTAGCTGACATCTGCTAACTCCATAGTGATATATGGCATCCCAACAATGCAGCGAGGGGGCAGAGTTTGAGATGCCAACTTTTAATGACGAGGGCTGTGTGTTAGATTCTCACACAGAATAATTATTTGTGTGATTCACAAATGATTGTTCTGAGTCTGGGCGTACTCTGAGTCTGTTAATTATATATCAGTAAATTTTGTCGGGAATGATTCCAAAAGTATGAGGATGATTTTAAATGTGCTTTCCAGTAAAGTTAAAATTGACTTTGTAAAATACCAATGTACAAAATTCCTTTGTTTGTCTAACAATGCCGTTGAACAAAAATGAATATACCTACTTCCTAAAAGTTGAATGTACAATGTGATATTTAATACACTCGGGCGTTGTGAAACCATACAAAACAAAACAAAAACAAACAAAACAAATATAGCATCACGCCTGTATTCCCCGAAAGGGTAGGCAGAGGTGTATTATACACCCACGACTCGCCAGCTATGTTTAAGTCCCACGTAATAGGGGGCGAGCCTATTGACGTCTACCGGGCACATTTCCAAGCTCCGGGCTGCTACTAATAATTTTTCTTTTTAAGAAAAATCTCAATAACATTGCTCGACCCGGGAATCGAAGACCTCATGATTAGCAGTCGCATACACTACCGCTACATCACCGAGGCTGTTAAAAAACATATAGATAAAATATATCCTACAATAACGACCCTTTTTTGTGAAATAGAATTTTTACACCCACACACACACTTTGTGTTCTAGTAAATTGCCAAGCATGTCTAGTGGTTAAAATAGGTACCTACCTATATATATAACTACAGACCCGCCACGTGTTGCTGTGCACACATATTTCGTTCGACAATTTTTCAATAAAAAGTAATTAATCATGATAAAAACTATCCTATGTTTTAAGGTAGAACAAGTCACACGTCAATTTGTATAAAAATATTAAAGATCGGATAAGTAGTTTAGAAGTTAACTGCGTACAAACACTGTAACTGCGATTTTTAATATACTTAAGACTATATTATAGAAAATAACTTAACTATGGATGAAACTTGTTTTAAATCTTGTTCATTTTGCGTGTTATTTCCGAACTAAATATATCTCAGTCAATTTCAAATCAGTGTCAATATACAGGCTGAGTTTAAAAATATAGGATTCTGTGGTTAAAACTAAAATGATTAGAAAAAAGATATATTTTGCAAAGATACATGTACATTAAACACAAAGTGTGAAAATGTGAAATCGAAAATAACAGTCACGAGCAGGATTTGAACCTGTATCTCCTGGATAGCGTCCAGATGCTTTGCCAATCCAGCAATCGTGACAATTGCTCCTGACTGCTAATCAGCCTCGTCAAATGCTAAAAATATATATAAAAATATCTAAAAAAGATACATATAATTAAATACTGGACTGTAAAGATGTCAGTCAGTTTAGATCCTGACCGCCCGTGCCGAGAGTTGTGTGTCAACTCTTTGTGTGATCCACAAATGGCTGTTCTGACTCTGGGCATACTTTGTGTTCATTCAGCTGTATATTCGTATAGTCTGTAGGTGTATTCTTTAAAACAACGCACTTGCATAATATCTGATAAAAAATAAACAGAAAATTTTAAAGTACATAAGATGCGCCAGTCCGCACTTGGGTATTCAATCTAATTCTGTTGAAAATAGATAAACTATAGTTATTTGGAGGGAGATAGACGAAACATGCAATATACCGCCTGCAATAGAGCCTAGTGTAGCCCTTTGACGTCTCGAATGTAGTCCGCCGAATAGTCATAACTGAATCTGTAATCTTCTTTTAGACAGACGAACTACAGCGCCACTCGTGGACAAACAATTTTATTTTAATTTTTTAATTTATTTTATTCTTAGTCCGTCGTCGCACTTTATATATATATATATATATATATATATATATATATATATATATATATATATATATATATATATATATATATATATATATATATATATATATATATATATATAATTTCCAATACAACATAATCACAGTAAAAGCAAAAATTGCTTTTAAAAATAAAACTCGCACAAATGCTGTATAACAACTACCAGACCAGGCTACCAGAGTGCGATATATTACCACCTGCTGGTAAATAGCCGTGTGGGGCCGGCTTTAGAATTGTCCCACCCCTCTCCACCCATGGGAGTCGTAAGAGCCGACTGAGGGAATACCGGGGGAGTGGGCAGCAGCACTTCTCGAGTATTAATAACATCCACTGCGATCGCCAACCCGCCTGCCAAGCGTGGCGATTACGGCAATATCCCCCAAAAAAAATTAGCACCCAACAAAAAACGGCCCTCAGTCACGGCAGCTCCGCTATTCCGTGGCCTAACGGTAGCGGGCCCGGTAACGGCGGAGCAGGGGGTGCGAAGAATCTCCGGTCGCGGATAGGCTACCATAAACAACGACCTCTGGCCCTGGTAACGCACAACGTTCGGACACTTCGGACCGACGAGAGAATCACCGAGCTGGAAGAGGAATTGAGCAAGATCCACTGGGACATTATAGGGTTGTCAGAAGTCCGAAGAGAGGGTGAGGGTAAGACAATCCTCCAGTCCGGGAACTTGCTCTTCCACCGGGAGGGCGACCACCAGTCCCAAGGGGGTGTCGGGTTTATCGTTCGCAGGTCTCTCGTAGGCAACGTGGAGAGGATTGAAAGTGTGTCGAGTAGGGTAGCGTACCTTATACTCAGAGTAACCAAACGGTATTCGTTGAAGGTCATACAGGTTTACGCACCGACCTCTACACACTCCGATGACGAGGTGGAGGCCCTATATGAGGACATCTCGAAGGCCATCCACTTGTCTAAAACCTATTTCACGGTGGTTATGGGAGACTTTAACGCGAAACTAGGCAAAAGGACAGACGATGAGCTGAAGGTGGGGCACTATGGATTTGGGCAGAGGAACCACAGGGGCCAGATGCTGGCTGATTTTCTGGAGAAGGAAGGCCTCTTCATGATGAATTCCTTCTTCAGGAAGCAGCCCCAGCGAAAATGGACCTGGATTAGCCCTGATGGTTCAGTGAAAAACGAGATTGACTTCATCCTGTCGGACAAACGACACATATTCAATGATGTCTCAGTGATCAGCAGGATTAAAACTGGGAGTGATCACCGACTAGTCAGGGGCATCTTGAATATTAGAACAAAAGTCGAGAGGTCGCGTTTGATGAAGTCTACGCTCCGACCAACACCTGCCCAATACCAGAACCCCGAGAGCTTTCAGCTCGAACTACAAAATCGCTTCCAATGTCTAGATGAGTGTGAATCAGCGAGCGATACGAACAGCAGGTTCGTGCAAACTGTCCACGCCGTCGGGTCGACTTACTTCAAGGCCCGTCGCGTCAGTAGGAACCGTAAACTCTCGGACCATACTCTCAAACTCATGGAGAGGAGAAAAGAAATGATAGTCCAGTCCTCAGCCGATTGGTCCTGCCTAAGGCGGTTAAACAGACAGATCTCCAAAGCTGTGCGACACGATATTCGCCAATTTAATACTACCCGTATTAAAGAAGCGATAGAGCGGAACCAAGGCTCGAAAGTGTTCGCAAGAGATCTGTCTGTTGGCCAAAGTCAGTTGACTAAACTGAGGACCAACAACGGCACTATCATTTCTTCTCGAGATGAGATATTGGGAGAGGTCCAGCAGTTCTATGGACAGTTGTACAGATCCCAGAGCCCTGCTGTTGGCTTGGTCCAAGACCCCAGATCCAAGCTAACTCGACACTTTACCGAAGATATCCCGGACGTCAGCCTGTACGAGATCAGAATGGCTCTCAAACAACTAAAGAACGGAAAGGCACCGGGAGATGACGGAATCACTACAGAGCTTCTGAGAGCAGGCGGAAAGCCGGTCTTAAAAGCTCTTCAGAGGCTGTTCAATTCCGTCGTTCTCGGGGGCGACGTTCCAGAGTCGTGGACCAGAAGCGTGGTGGTGCTGTTCTTCAAGAAAGGTGACAGAACCCTCTTGAAGAACTATAGACCCATCTCGCTCTTGAGCCACGTCTATAAGTTGTTTTCGAGGGTCATTACAAATCGACTCACGCGCAGGCTTGACGACTTCCAGCCTCCCGAACAAGCCGGGTTCCGAAAAGGCTATAGTACCGTAGACCACATTCACACGCTACGCCAGATTATACAGAAAACCGAAGAATACAATCGGCCTCTGTGTCTGGCGTTTGTGGACTACGAGAAAGCCTTCGATTCGATCGAAACTTGGGCGGTGCTGCAGTCCCTTCAGCGGTGCCAAATTGACAATCGGTACATCGAAGTGCTGAAGTGCTTGTATAGAAACGCCACCATGTCAGTCCGTGTTCAGGACAAGAGTACGGGACCGATCCAACTGCAGAGAGGTGTTAGACAGGGAGACGTTTTGTCCCCGAAACTCTTCACCGCTGCATTGGAAGATGTCTTCAAGCTCTTGGACTGGACCGGATTCGGCATCAACATCAATGGCGAATACATCACTCACCTTCGATATGCCGACGACATCGTAGTCATGGCAGAATCTCTGGAGGACCTTGGCACCATGCTCAATGATCTCAGCAGGGTTTCCCGACTAGTGGGTCTCAAAATGAACATGGACAAGACGAAAGTCATGTCTAATGTCCATGTCATTTCAGCACCGGTCCTAGTCGGGAGTGCGCTTCTCGAAGTTGTCGACCATTATGTCTACCTGGGACAAACAGTCCAGTTAGGTAGGCACAACTTCGAGAAAGAGGTCAATCGACGAATCCAACTCGGGTGGGCAGCGTTCGGGAAGCTAAGGAAGATCTTCTCGTCCAATATTCCGCAGTGTCTGAAAACGAAGGTCTACGACCAGTGTGTGTTACCAGTGATGACATACGGAACAGAGACGTGGTCTCTGAATGTTGGCCTCATATCAAGGCTCAAAGTCGCTCAGCGGGCCATGGAGCGGGCTATGCTTGGTATTTCCCTACGTGATCGAATCCGTAATACGGAGATCCGTAGGAGAACGAGAGTGACTGACATAGCCCGCCGGGTTGCCATGCTGAAGTGGCAATGGGCAGGCCACATCGCTCGACGAACCGATAACCGTTGGGGACGAAAGGTTCTCGAGTGGCGACCACGTATCGGACGGCGCAGCGTAGGACGGCCCCCCACCAGATGGACCGATGATCTGGTCAAAGCTGCGGGGAGCCGTTGGATGCGGTCGGCACAGGACCGCTCGTTGTGGCGTTCTCTTGGGGAGGCCTATGTCCAGCAGTGGACGTTAAAAGGCTGATGGATGGATGGATGGATGGTAAACAATCAATGTACTTTAGTACAATATCTACTTTCTTATATTTTATATATTTTGATATATACTTGGCTAAGGAAAGGCATGTAATATATGTTTTATACACAATAAATTACTGCCCGCCTCTTCGCGTCCTTTCAGAGTGGGAGGCATTTACAAGTTTATTTTAATTCTTTCATGACTTTATATAACACAAAAAAATTAAAAAAATATTCTAAAAAACATAACGCAAAAGTATTCGTCTACCCTTGTCACTCACGCAAAATAGTTCGTCTACCACTTAGTTGTGTCGCCTTTGCTCTCAATAACAGCTTTAATGCGAAGAGGCATGGTTGCAACCAACGCTGCACACTCCTCAGGCGTAATTGACTCCCAGACAGCCAAAAGTTTAGCTTTTAAGTCGCTCTTCGATCTTGATGGATTTTTACGGAGAACTTTTTTCATTTTCCACCATAGGATTTCGATCGGTGACAAGTCCGGGCTGTTAGATGTCCATTCGATTCTAGGGATGCTTTTCGCCAGTAGCCACGTCTCTGTTGTCCTTGCAGTATGGTTGGAAGCACCATCCTGTTTAAAAATTAAGGAATCTTGATGCTTAAGTGACGGAATAGAGGGCAGTAAATTCTCTCCCAAAAGGTTTTGATACCTTGCAGCATTGATAGAACCATCCACAAACTGCATACCACCAACACCTTGTGCAGACAATCAGCCCCATATCATAAGAGACGCCGGAAACTTCACTTTGCTTTTGAGACAATCAGTATGAAATGCCTCAGTTTTGTTCCGAATCATTTTTTTTTCCTTTCATCGCCGACAGTCACCTCAAATTTGGACTCGTCACTCCAAACGATACTACGCCACTGATCGGAAGTCCAATTTAAATGATCACGAGCAAACTTCAACCTCTTTTTCTTTTGTACAGCCGTCAACAGTGGTTTCTCCTTAGCGGTGTAAAATCCGTAACCCATTCTTTTTAGGACTCTTTTGCAAGTATCAACTGAAACGTCTTTGTGAATCTTGTCCTTCCATTGCCGTGAGTTCTCCAAGTCGAGCACGACGATTATTTTTGATAATTTTCTTCAGGATTCTGTTTTCTACTGCACTTGTGATGCGTGGTCGACCAGTTTTCTTCAAACAAGAAGTCGTTCTATTCTTTTTATAGTACTGAATGATAGATTGGACTGTAGACTTGGGAAGTATCAAGTCTTTAGATATTTGGTAACTTGATTTGCCAGCATCGACCCCACAAACTATTCGCTTTCGAAGCTATTCATACACAGGTTTGCCACGACCCATTGTTATTTGAAAACTAATGATAAAAACTGAAATTTTCAGAATTTATACTGTCTCACTTGACAAATGACACAGAATTGTGACGGGCCTCATGGCGTGGTCGGTAGTGTAACCGACTTCCGTGCAAGAGGTCGTGGGTTCGATTCCCACTCAGGAAAATTATTTGTGTGATGAACACAGATAATTGTACTGCGTCTGGGTGTTTTCTATCTATGATGTGTATGTATTTACAAAAAAAAAGTAGTATATGTATTATATCCGTAATCTGGTACCCATAGCACAAGCGTTAAGCTTAGTTTGGGACCAGAGGACGTTGCGTGAAAATGTCCGTGAATATTTATTTATTTATTTATTTATTTATTACTTTTACAAATTTAAATTATGCAACATAATTGTACAAAGAAGGAATAATCTTATTTAACTCACCAATAGACGAACTCTTTTGCATCGATTAACAATTAGACGAACTATTTTGCTTATAACTTCTTCGAATTTAAAACAGGATATGTATAAATTTAAAAAGCTAAAATAGTTTATTGGTTCATAATTAAAAAATGGCATAAGTAACGCGACATGTGATAGTAGAACAGCTTAATATTTTATATAGATATACAAAAATAATGAAGTTAGAAAAAATCTCACAGAGAAAATTTCACACTATTCGAACTATTTTGCATCGGGGCTCGTAAATCATAGTTCGTTACGCTTTCGCAGGTTTCACAAATTGTCGAGAAAATCTCTCAGGCACGTAAATATACTCACGATGTTTTCCTTAATCTAGAAAATTGTAAAAATCACAAAATATTTTGGAAATTGGTATATGTCGTGCGTCTTCATCTCGGACTGGGAGTCGATATCGATACCTTCCTTGCAGTCCTTGGTCTCACCCTTAGTAGTGACTGAATCTTCTTATTCTTAAATATAATACAGAGGTTCTTTACAAATTACGTTCGATTCCCTTCCCCTTGGATCGCGAAAGCGCGTAGACGTGTCCCCGTAAAATAAAATTTATTTAAATATTATTTAAAATATAGTAATTATTGTAAATAACGTGTAAAAATACCCAGTCGTAGTACCAGGAGCGCATAAAGCTGTAACGAACGCGGAGTGTAAGTGCAAAGAGGACAGCAACAACTGAAACAGCGATAGCAGGTGGAGCTGAGTCCATTCAAGCTGAGTCGCTTACGCAAGTTCAAGCACACATACATCGGGCGCTACTTGCACACGCATTGGAGCTCTTGTTAAACTGGACGGAACGAGGTTTTGTACGAGCGCGTCGATAATCATCCAGAAAACTTGACCTCTCAAGTAACAAGACGTTAGAATCTATCTAGTCTTCTAGTGAAAAGCATAAAGATACAATCTTTACCATTATGCCGCTAAAACGTACTCCTCCTGCCTCACCTGCCACAAAATCTATAACGCCAAGAGTCTCGCGCGATACGGTGAATGTTTCCACGACAAGCGGATTTCCAATCAGCATTATGAATCCGAGCCCAATCTCCATACGCTAGCTAATATTACTGAGCGAAAAAAAAAAGGAAGTATGATGATGAAACTACAGATGTGCTAGCAATTATAAAAGAAATGTTTACCACGTTCTCCATAGAGCAGGATAAGCGATTCAATGACCTCAAAACTAGCATTGATCTAATGTCCCATAAATACGATGATTTTGTAAAAATATTAAAAAGGAAAACCAAAGCGATAAGGAAACTATTAAGGAGCTGGAGGAGAAACTGGAAAGCTTGGAGTGGAAAACACGCGGAGTAGGTATTGAAATTCGCATCTTACCAAAGCAGAGTAGCGAAACCAAGGAATCTCTACAAAACGAAATCATCCAACTGGGTAAGACACTAAAAGTAACTGTGGACATCAATTCGATCAAGGGTATATACAGGATAAAATCAAAAGACGCCTCATACCCAGTCATAGTTGACTTTACTACCGTTTTAATGAAGGAAAGGGTGCTCATGGCGGTTAAAAGTTTTAATAAATCCAAAAAAAAGGGTGACACATTAAATACAACACATCTAGACTCGAAGTATCAACAAAAGCCATTATTCATATCAGAGAATTTAACAAATAGAACCCAGAAATTATTTTATACAGCGAGGCAATTTCAAAAGAGTCACGGTTTTAACTTTTGTTGGACTGCAAATGGAATTGTGTACTTAAAGCAGAATGAAGACTCCTCACATATTCGAATAAATAATCATACCGATATAGATAAACTAAGAAAAACGGTAATAACAAAATGACTATATACGTAATCTCTATTAAAAAATACTGTAAGTTAATTACTACTACTACGTTCTTTATGCACTTTATTTGTTCATCTAAATTTAACTTTTACTCTTACAATTACAAAAAATAATTGTAACATTAAACACAAAGTGAAAAATTGTCAGGATTGCTGAATTGGTAAAGCATCTGGACGGTATCCAGAAGATACAGGTTCAAATCCTGCTCCTGACTGTTATTTTCGATTTCACATTTTTCACTTTGTGTTTAATGTATAGTGTATAGCATGTCAAATGCTAAATATATATATAAAAATATCTAAATAATTGTAACATATCATCATACTACAATTAAAACACGTACATCAATTTGCTGTAAATATTCAATATGCAGTCACACAGTCAGTCACACAACTTATAAAATTACCGATACACTCAACATACACATAACAAGTAACTATTGCCGACTACACAACCCTTCCGTCAAAATATGCATCAAAGACACATCTACTCAACTACTCTACTACTCACACAAATATTACCTCACAGAAACCTCCACAAATATTGGTTACATTAAAAATAACGGTTCTTTTCTAAACTACTACAGAGAAAAGTGTTCAAAAAAAAATTACCCTAAACCTGAATCTTTGGTGATATTCTAAAACTTACAGAAAACTTAGACGAGGTATCCGTATCCCATTCACTCACCACTAATTTGGAAGATTGTCACAAAATCATCCCATCAACACCAGAGCGCCTGCTTATAATGACGCAGTATATTCGTAGTATAAGTCGCAATATCTCTGGCCTAGAAATTTTGTTAACTAGACTAAAAATTTACTGCGATATTCTTATTTTAACGGAATGTTGGCTTTCTTGTACACCTTTCATACCTACTTTAACAGGATACTGTCATATGGCAACACATAATAACCCTAAGCAAAACGATGGAGTAGTTATCTATTACAAAGAACATTGCAACGTAGATATATTTGAACCACTACTAACTATTTCGAATGCAATTGCTTGATTGCTACTATAAATAACCAAATTGCGATAGTATCGTTGTACAGATCGCCATCCTATAAAAATATAGATCCATTCCTTTCCGGCTTAGAAAACATTTTACATACTCTTTCATCTTACGCAAACATCATAGTTTTGGGAGACATTAACATAACAATAAGCAGAAATAATATTAATTTGAACGGGGAACGATACCTCACTTTAGCTGCCATGCATGGACTTTTGCCTGCTCATACCTTTATAACGCGAAGTAGTAGCGCGAATTGCTTTGACCATGTTCTTTTAAAATCCGTTTATTCATCAACCATTATAATTCCACAAACAACATTGACAGACCATTATCCTGTCTTATTAAACATGGACACTAAAATAACACGACAATACTCCTGTACAGCAATCACCAAAACAGATAATCTAGGCTTACAAAATGACATTTCAAAAATTGATTTCGGCCCAATTTATCACTCAGAAAACCCAAACTTTTCGTTAAATTACATGATAAAATGCCTTCATAATGTCGTGGAAAAAAATACTAAAACAATTACTCTTTCACGTCGAAAGAGAATAATAAAGCCGTGGATGACTCCAGGTTTTCTGAAATGTATACAAAATAGGGATCAGCTCCATATAAAATCAAATTCTTCACCTGGAAATATAACGCTTAAAGTATAAACGTTACAGAAATTTCTGTAATAATATATTGCAAAACATCAAGACCAACTATGAAAGGGAACTAATTAAATCTACACAAAAAGACAGCAAACAGTTATGGAACGTTATTAAAAACATTACCAATACTATTAAAAAAACATCACAGCCAAAAGAACTTTTAATACTGTCTTCATCACCTGAGCAGTCACTAAATGACTGAAACACTGAAACAATCATTTTATAAATGTTGGAACTATACTAGCTAATAAAATCAATACAAAAACCATTCACCCTCACGTGCACACATTATCTACACCCACCAAAAACACAAACACTAAAAGCAACCTTCAGTCATTAGTACTCTTGGATACAGATGAGAATGAGGTAAACCACATTATAACTAACCTGAGATCTGACTGCGCCTCAGGTAGCGACAGAATTACCTGCAAATTCTTAAAACAACATAAGAATATCCTTAAATCTCCTCTAACAAAAATCTTTAACGACTGTTTAAAAGCTGGAATTTTCCCTGATTGCCTAAAAACGTCAGAAGTTTGTCCTATTTATAAGAGCGGTGACAGAAACTGTATTAATAATTACAGACCGATATCCATATTACCGGCAATATCTATAGTCTTGGAAAAAATGATCAATACACGACTAAGCAATTATCTTGAAAAAAATAAACTCTTATCATCAAATCAATACGGATTTCGACAAGCAAAGTGCGCTGAACAAGCTGTAAACAGGTTGATAAGCTTCACAAGCTCTAACTTGTCTAATGGAAAAAAATGTATTGCCACATTCTTAGACCTAGCTAAAGCGTTTGATACAGTTTCTGTTTCCATCTTATTGGATAAACTTGATAACCTTGGGATTAGAGGTGCGCAATTTAAACTTTTAAAAAGTTACCTTTAAGGACGATTTCAATGTGTCCGACTGGGTCAATACAGAAGTACATACCTTCCTGTATCTCATGGTATTCCGCAGGGTAGCATTTTAGGACCCACTCTAATCCTCGTATACATAAACGAGCTCACACAACTGAAACTCACCCAAGGCGAGATCATTTCCTTCGCTGATGACACAGCCCTAGTTTTTGCCGCTGACACTTGGGATGAAGTCTTTGATGCTGCCCAGCAGGGTTTTAATAGAGTTGGGAGTTGGCTACATGACAATATACTTACATTGAATGTAGACAAAACAAAGTATATTTGCCTCAGCATAAGAAACAGTGCAGGACTCAACCTAAGCTACAATATTACACCTCATCAGTGTCCATCTTTAGAAAGTGTAAACACAATAAAGTACCTTGGTGTTACGATATATAGTAGCCTTAATTTTAAAGAACATATCAAACACTTGTGTGCTAGGACACGTAAGTTCATTTACGTCTTTAAGAAACTGAGGAATGTAGCTGAATTTCAAGTGATGAAGCAAGTATATTTTGCACTTTGTCAGTCACTATTAACATATTGCATTACCTCTTGGGGAGGCACATATAAAATAACGATGAAGTCCATTGAAATTACCCAAAGAGCTGTTCTTGAGGTCTGTATAAATAAGCCTATATACTATCCCACTGCGGCACTTTGTGAGACCTGTGAAGTTCTAACTGTGAGGCAACTGTACATACTGAAAATCATCTTGTCACAACACAGTAAGCTAACTTATGATCCGCAGTTTCTAAAGAATCGCTGAAAGTACTTGGTGTGTAAAATTATAACGCATTGTAAAACCAAATTCAGTACAAAATTTTCAGACTTTATGGAACCTTACTTATATAATAAAATTAATAAAATTTTGAACATATACATCCATCCATCCATCCATCAGCCTTTTATCGTCCACTGCTGGACATAGGCCTCCCCAAGAGAACGCCACAGTGAACAGCTATGACGAGACTGAACAACTACTTTATATCATTCAATAATATAAGTGGTCACACACACACACACACACACACACACACACACGCACAATACAACACACACACACTCACACACACACACACACACACACACACAACACACACTCACAAATGTGCTGGAGCGCTGACGCGCTCAAGGCTTTCTCTTTTATTTTTGTTTGTTTATTTCTTAATCAATTTTTATGTTTATTTGTTAAATACTTTAGTTTAATTATTCTGTTATTACAATAATCATAAATATGAGACATTGTGCAATACCTTAAATACAAATAGTGGGCTAACTAGCATTGTATAATTGGGGATTGGCGCTGATAGTCGAAATACAGGTACCGCCTAGTTCGACTACAGATGCTTAACTATTTTGCTTAAAAAACCTTATCTAGCCTTAGAAAATATGTATGTTATACTAAGCTTTTTATGAAATAAAGATTATTATGATTATTTCTATTTGCATTCAGTAATATTATAACAACTGAACGATCAACAAATATATGTTCTTAGTTTAAGTACTTACACTTCAATTTCCATAAGCCCTTAGCATCTACTAAGTCTCCCGCGATAGAAATAATTATCTAGTCTAAGGTTTTGTTTAAAGTAGTTATTGATGGTAGAAAGCGCTACCATTAATACCGACTCAGTGAAGTACCACCCTATCACAAAATATCGACGTATAGGTAGGTATTCCTACTATGTGTCTTGTACGCAAGAGTGAAAATGCCGTCGACTAAAATTCTCTTTCAATGTTCTCCACTATCCTTTCATCTAAAAAGCTCTAATAATGCAAGCGGTACTAAAAGTAACTACTTACAATTATTCAGGTCGTATACTTGTTTGTAATCCTTGCAATATAAATATACTTTTAGAAAAAGGTTTCATTTAAAAATCACTTTTCATTAATTCTAACATAATTTAACACAAACAAAAATGTAACCTTTTTAATTACATACGTTACGTTAATTAATAGTACATACGAAAGTAGGTGCTATTAAAATAATAAGGTGTTCTACAAAAGTTTCCCTCTAGGGAGCAACGCATTGTGTAATTTGTAGGCGTGCTACGAGCTATGTTATGCTACGACGTAGTATGGTATTAATAATATTTTTGTATGTAATTTAAAAAAGTATTTTTCACAGGACAAAATATATAAAATAAATAAATATAACTGCAAGCAGAGTTCAAACCTACAAAATCCATCAGGTGCGCCGGTCCGCATGTTCGGTTATCAAGTCGTCGTAGCTGTTCCCATAGTGATACGGTTCAGATGATAGATTTTTGTCCATGTGGTGACGGACTAAGAATACAAGTGTCACCACCCCATTCTTTCTCACAGGTGTCGTAGGAGGTAACTAAGAGAAGTAAGCAATGATCACCCATTGCATTACAGGTGGTAAGGCTGGGTATCAAGTGGGAGTCCTCACTTGCTATCGGGCCCAAGCGGGCTGGCACCACCATGTCCCGTATGACCGGCCATGAAGCACATCGGTATGTTTTGGTTGTAGCAGGCGATACCCATTTATTCTTTCATTTCATATCTGTGAAATGAAATGATGAGCAGCGGCTTGATAATACTCTCGGTATAGTTGAGTCGATGAGCGACGATTGCCATTTACCATCAGGTGTGTGTACGTGACTCGTCTGCCACCATAAGCAATAAAAGAAAACATCACTCATGGATTCAACTATATGATCAGCAAAACTCGAACAGATTGGAAGCTAACCCCAACAAAGTCTTACGACTTTAACTTATTTTAATATTTTTTTGGTTCCAGTCCGTTCAAACAATGTCGCGGTAAAAAGCTTGTGCGTAATATTATTTGGACAGCAATCTTTATAAAATCTTACTGTATCTAGACAACTACATCTGAACTTCAGCCGTCCTGTCTGAAGACTCAAGGGAGTAGAGATTGCCTAAGGTTTTATTAACTAGTGCTCAATACCATAAATCAAGGGTACCCTTGAAGGCTGTATCTCGGGTTTATTTGGAGCAAATAATGTGCCCGGGGCAACCCTATCTGCTTGTTTTATACTCGTATCCTTTTGTTATGTTACTGGTGCGTATATCAAGGGATGTCAAATTCTCTTAAAGCGTTTTAGTTATTAAAACATATAACAAAATCTAGATGAATATTTGTAAACAAAGCTATAAGTGTCACCTCATCTTTAGCCATATCCTAAATGTTATTTTCATTGGCTTCAGGTCTGCTCGACTCTACGCCCTATCAAAATGGTCCACATGCAACAGTATTACTTCTAGTTGTATTGGGATTAACTATCCATTGTTTCCAGATACAGTTACCAGTTATTAGTTGAAGCATAAATAGGTTGGCTTGATCGAGGAAATACCACTCACTCAGAAGACCAGCGTAAAACATTGGTAGATACGCCTACAGTTGTGTTTCATATGAGAGAACTCTGGAAGCCCAATTCCCCTTTTCTTTTACTCCATCCTCTCCTTATTATCCTTCTTCTCCACCTCCTATCCCTTTTCTTAGAGTTGGTGACGCGTGAGTAATGTCTCTAGTGTTGCTAGGGTCTATAGGCTACGGTAACCGCTTACCATCAGGTAGACAGGATGATTTTTTGTTACCCGCGTAATGTAACAAGAAAAAGATACTTCTGCTTACCTATTCGACGCTAAAGTCCATAATACAAAAAAAAATTACGCATGCAGCACTGTACACGGAATAAAAATGAACCTCTAAAACTCGTTATGGATGCAATCAAACAGTCACAGGACGCAAAATTTTAATCACAAATTACGCGCCTGCCGCGTAGATCTACAAAGCCCGCATGCGTGACATTACATTCTATCGCTTTTTGCCGTTACATGTACAGCTATTGTAGCTTTCGTTTTTCTTCTCTCCTCTCTAAAAACTCTCCTCTCTCTCTTCTCTTTTTTATTATCTCTTGTGAAATGAAGCGTGTCTAAAAGTGACACACCCTTGAAATTTCCCTCTCAATTTTTATCCAGTGGCCATTTATCGAATTGTCACCTGAGAAGATCCACTTTAAAAATATATTTCTTAAAGTGAATGCTTAACATTCATGTGCATAGCTTACCCTGACTTACAACGTTGGTATTCGGTTATGAACTTTGCTGGAAGGTCAATATGTGCTTATTAAATATGGATGGCAGATTTGGCAGACTTTTTATATACGAGTGTCTCATAGGATTTACAGGTTTTATGATGTATGTGTCAGATATTACATGGAACTTCATTAATAAGTCCACCATAAATATAATTTGAAACAACCGGGATGTATGTCTATGTGTTTAGGGTGTATATGTGATGTTTTAATGTACAACCTTTTCTGTAAGGACGGAAATAATATACCTAACAGCACGCTGTCGTTGGGAGTAATGAATAGGAAAAATGGTATTCTCCCACTAAATAAACCCACCGCCTCTTCGCCTGTATTCGCTTACCATTTATTTTTCATGCGAACACAAATGTTCGACATAAATCTATTCTTTTGATTTCAAAACATTTTTGTAAGTATTCTCAAAAAGTTTCACCACATAAAAATGAGTCCAATTAAAATAACAAATGCTGAAAAACTTTTTCCTTTGTGATAAATTTCAGTTTTGTAGTCGTTATACAAAGGAAAACAAATAAGTGCTTCTACTTAATGAGTTTTTTGTTTTGCCGTCTCTGTTAAGACGAACAAAATTCAAACTTTGTGACTATCGTTTAGAAGAACAGTCTTATTTCTGTCATCTTCTATAATTGCTTGTCTGTACACGAGCCTCCGGCCTGGAGGCCTCGAGGGCATGCCCTTTGCTAACTACGTATTTGCAAAATCAATCGTATTGAAACTTGGAAAATGGACCAATTTCTTAATGCTTGTCTTTTTTATTACTGTTTATCATTCTTGCAAAGGCAGAAGTACCGGATTTGATCCAGTGTGAGCATTTAAAAATTATGTGTGTTTTTACAGACTATTGCTGCCCAGAATTCATGGTGAGGAACCCTGTATGTTTAATAGATTTTCACGATGGCTTGCAAAGTCTGCTGACCCACGCTGCCTAAACCCCTCTTACCCTAATAGGAGACCCGTTCCCAATAACAAAACAGTAAATAACATTTTAAGAAATAAAAATATGTTCTCTTCTGTTACTTAAAATCTTCAAACTGGTTTTTATTTAATTTTGTCAACTAACACTTGTGGGGAAAATGCAAATTGATTGTAGACATTCGATAAAATGCAATGAATTCCGTAGAAGCAATTTTATTTATAATAGGTATCCAGTATTTATATACGTCATAAAGTTTATTATTCACCTTGTGTATATTGACCAAATTTATATCACTGTTTCATCCGCTTCTGTCTCGACCTATCCACCAATTACGACAGGATTTCAGGAATTTTATAACCTCCCTAGAGGTTACAACAAAATTCCGAGGAGAAAATACTATAAAAGTTAAATTACGTTTGCATCATTTATTTTTTATTGTTTACATCTGTTTTAGTATAATGCTCTTCAAGTCTGTGGTGTAATGGAAACTGAGGTTTGTCTTGTTGACTGATACAAATATTACTTTTATAAGTTACACTACACACTTTTTAATACATACTTAGTTTACTTTATCGGTTTAAATACACTGCAAAGTCTTTGAAGTTAAAATAATATATTATGACTTCTAATGACTATCAATTAGGTGCCATCGTATTCTATGAAGGAAGTACAAACTAAACAGCTACAATTTATTCGAAATATAACCTTGCGTAAGCCTATCTGACCATTAGGTACCTATGCTCACACCGAGCTCACACCGATTAATTGACATTGGGAAGAGTCATAACCTAATACAACATTTTGTTCTCAAATATCAGTAACACAGACATGGCTCTGTTAGACTTAGAATCCTTATTCTTGTTAAAGGGCCTTTATTTGTTAGTATACGTTATAGTCCGGAGTCCAGGAAAGGACACGTTAATTTTTGTCCCACGCAAATAAACGGTTCCTGCAGGATTGTATAGACATAATATAGAACATAAATACACAAGTAAAGTGACATGTCTGTGTAAATTATTTTATTTTATTCAGAAGTCCATGCACACCGTTTGTCCGTGTGGTGACGGACTAAGAATACAAGTGTTACCACCCCATTCTTTCCCACGGGTGTCGTACAAAGCGACTAAGGGAAGTAAGCAATTATCACCCATTGCATTACTGGTGATAGAACTGGGTATCAGTGAGTACTCCCACTCACTTGTTATCGAGCCCAAACGGGTTGGTACCACCATCTCCGGTGTGACCGGTCATGAAGCATATCGGTGTGTTTTAATTGTAGCAGGAAATAGCCGCTTATTTTTTCATTTCATATTTGAGAAAAAAAATGGTGAGCAGCGGCTTGACAATACTCTCGGTATAGTTGAGTCCATGAGCGACGGTTACCATTTACCATCAGATGGGACGTGGCTCGTCTGCCACCATAAACAAATCTAGTATGTAATATATTAATTTTGTTTGTATATGTATGTCTGTAAGCGTCTTACCCGACTACGGTGAAGCCATAAGGAATGGTTATGATTTTAGTAGTCTATATCTGTATATTATCTATTTGTATTGACGTATGTTCCTGCGTAGCGCCTAAACAATTCATCCGATTTTTACAGACTTTAACAATAGATTTTTTGCGCAGGCTTTAAACAAATTTTCATCGAGAGGCCTTTAGCTAAGAAATGCTGGCTCTTTTAAGATCTAAAAATCCTGTATAACATGTATATCAGAAACACTTAAAAAATTATAATGGCATATAATATCTACAGACATGCAGCTCTACCTTGATCATTTTTATACCTATAGGTACATTTCTTGATTTCTGAGTAAATTATTTTCTTGTTTCGTACATTTTAAATCACTTTTTTTTTATTTCCGTAGTCGAGTTACAGTTTTTAAATTTTATTGAAGTTATACTTCTTTTGGCGCGTTAAGGAAAAATGATGAGAGTAAATTTTTACAATGCGCGCGCACACCGTCACGAAAAACCGACACCCTGAAGTTAGACACCCTAACGTTAGCTATAGTCAACATTTTCGTTGTTTTGTGATATTTAAATAAACTTTATTCTAGATAATGCGTTATAATAAAACTTTCAATGAATTAAATACCTTTTTTCTATTGTTAGTGTCGTTTTTTCTACAAACGTAGACTAAGGCGAAAGATAAAATTTTTGAAAAGATTTTTATCTTGTTACGCCATCTTTGGCGTATAACTTCTAACGCGTGTACATAAGTACACACACACATTTTTTTTTAATAAAATTAATTTAAAATAATAATCAAACCTCATATATAGTTGCAGCAGAAACAACCATGTTGTACTGAGTCACTAGGTACTTATATGTGTACTTAACTCTAGACGATGAAATCTTTATAATATTCACTTTGGCTACAGCTCAACGAATCATTATCTTCAAACTATCGTATGTATGTTGATAACATCGGCTTCATGTTAGACGGAGGGCACTTGAGCGCCCTCTCGAGGCCGAGACCTCATCGATCGCATCTCACTAGGTACTACTTCGAGGTGAAGCCCCCATCCGCTTTCAAGAGCATTTCTAGGTTAACAGTTTAGCGAAGTAATATCGCCAAAATTACTACTCATATCTATAAATCTATACACCGTTTATAATAAAATTTATGGTGAAAAAATCCACAAATTAATTGGTAATTAACACTTCTTAAAGTAAGTACCAATTAATTGGTCATTAACACTTCTTTACAAACCAAAAATAATTCAAAAATAATGATCTAATAGCTCGACGATGCAATTCACAAGTTACTTAGTTTTCACTTCAATCGGCAGTCTCCAAAGACTACCCCGCATGTTTTTTGTTTTTGCATAAACACAACACAAGTCTTTTCTAAACAAAACTCAATCCGAACCTTTTTTAGTACCCCGTATATCTTCGTAAATGACCGGGCGAATGATACGTCCGATTGTCCTTTGACAAAATATACATATTTGTCTTAGTCTTTCCTTAGGGAGAGAAAATGGTACTCCATTATGCGTCTAACACGTATAGTGAATGGAGGTCGCGACATTGTATGTCATAAAATATGGAATATTTCAAGATCTTATTCAAATAAAAATGCGCTTGTAGCTTGTACACATGATAGAAGTGATATTTAATATCATTCCCTAAGAAATCAATTTAAAAAATACTTTATCATTCACATACCTACCTCAAGACAATGATTTTTTTCACCTGACATCATTATTTATTCTCATCTAGAGTGTGAATGTGTGAATTATGCTCGCATATTCACACTCTATCTATATAAGCAGTGCTGGCATATTAGTTAAACCAACGAAAGGTTAAACCGCCAGCAGAGCACTGAAGTAATGTCTTCCAGTTCCAGTGGTCCGGCAGGCTTTTTTCCACCTTAACGAAATAAAACGGTGCATATCCGTGGTACATTCCTACTCAAACATGTTTATTTTACTTTATTTATACAATTTTAAGAAAACTAACAGCTAGGTAACACAATGAATTATAACTTAGCATCACGCCTGTATTCCCCGAAGGGGTAGGCAGAAGTGTATTACACACCCACGATTCGCCAGCTATGTTTAAGTCCCACGTAATAGGGGGCGAGCCTATTGACGTCTACCGGGCACATTTCCAAACTTCGGGCTGCACCTGAGAATTTTTGTTTTTAGGAAAAAGCTCAATAACATTGGCCGACCCGGGTGTCGAACCTGAGACCTGATGATTAGCAGTCGCAAACACTACCGCTACACCACCGAGGCAGTTATGAATTATATATGTAAAACATTTTATGAAGGTCAATAGTAAGTTTCCGCAGATAAGCTACAATAAAAACTTAAAGTTTAAGATAGCTGAGGACAAAAGATACATTCTAAGTAAAACATAAAAAGTACACGTTACATAAAGTTATAACTTAAGAAAGATTTAATCAATATTAATACAATAAATTGAAATAAGTGTTGCTCAATAAACTTTTAAGGTGAGCTTACAGAAGTGTTAAATAAATCTATGTCAAAGTTTGTCTTAGCTAAGTTGTTAAACAAAGTGGTTATTAAAATTTCTGCCCATAAAATTTGTTCTAAGAAGGGGAATATAAAGAGCATTTGGTTACTCAGTGCAGATGAACTATATGGCGTCTTATTTGTTCAAGAAGTTCAGGACAGTCAACAGTACCATTTAGTTAATTTTGTTAGATGACGTTCAATATCACAAGATGGTAGTTTTTTCTTTCCACTCGCACGTCCCAGATCCACCATCTCCAAGGAAATGGATGGAGAAGAAGGATAATAATTTAACTGAACAGATGGCGGAGTGGTTTAGATACCGGCTCCCACCCGAGTGTTGTGGGTTCGATTCACAAACAGGATATCTCTTTGTGTGATCCACAAATGGTTGTTCGGGGTCTAGGTGTACTTTGTGTTTGTGAAATTCTAAGTTTGTAAAGTCCCCTGTGATACAAGGATTATTCCTTAGCGCCGATATTATCTTTAATAAAAAAAAATAAAGAGAGGATAGGAAGGATACTAAGGAGAGGATAGACAGGACAATCAGGCCTCCGGCACTCTCACTCACCATACGGAACAACAGCTGGAGAATATACTGTTGTTTCACGCCGATATTCTGTGAGAGGGTGGTACATTCACGCTGGAATAAGCAAGGGTCTTCCACTAATATATAACGTAAGCAGTTGTCCATTGTACTACTGGTGATAGAGTTTGTACCAAGTGGGAGTAGGTGCTCACTTATTATCGGGCCCGAGCGGGTCGGTACCAACGTTTGTCGTGTGGCTCAGCGCAGACCACCTCGGTGATTTTTGGTTGTAGCGGGAGATAGCAGTAACAGTCAGCAGTAGTTTGGCAGTATTCTTATCCATATGCGTTGGCAATGGCTCATAAACTATAAAAAAAGCTATGTTAAGTCCAGCCATATCGGTTCACAAGACGCAAATAGCCAGACCACCAATATTGTTCCGGCTGACCCTTTATTCCTGTTTATTGTTGTTTTAAAGCCTTCGTGGAGGTTTTATTGGACAATCTCAGCACTGACGTAGTTACGTCACTGGTTTTCAAAATTGCTCGTTCAGATTTACTACTAACTTTAAAATCTTGTATTTTATAACAGCGATGCTGTTTACTTAAAGCTCTGGGAGCAAGATAGTAATTGACTTACGGACTAAAGTGCACCCAAACTGAGAACCTAACTACGAACTAGCATGTACATATAAGATGGCAGCCTAAATTTTCACTTGCCGCTCGTACAATATGCAATGATAAACAACTTTTACTCAGCTTACTTTTTAGATGGGTGATCAAATATGACAACTATTTGTGAAACTTACTGGTGATCAGCTAAAACCGAAGTGGTGGGAAGAATACTCCAACAAATTTTGGGATAGGATTTTTATTTTATACAACATGGGTGGGAAACAAGCATACGGCCCACTTAATAGTAAGCGGTTACTGCAGCCAGTAGCCCCTGAGGCATCACTCGCACGTTGCCATCCAAGGAAAGGGGTGGGAAGATAAGAAACAACGGTAGAGGTGCCGTTGTTACGCACTGATCTTCTGTGTGAGGGTGGTACTTCCTTGATCGAACCCATTCATGCTGGGATAAGCCAGGTTACAGAAATAGTATTATACATAAAATCGGTAATAAGATAGCTCTCCTTTTATAATACCAAAGGAGGCGGGGTTCTTATCGAAATATTTAGATATTTTTTATATATATTTTTAGCATTTGACATGCTTAGCACTATACATTAAACACAAAGTGAAAATGTGAAATCGAAAATAACAGTCAGGAGCAGGATTTGAACCTGCATCTTCTGGATACCGTCCAGATGCTTTACCAATTCAGCCATCCTGACAATTGCTCCTGACTGCTAATTTCGATAACACATCATACTTAATGTCTTTGGGTGACGCCTGCGCCATCTGTCGGGAGTATTTTCATACATTATACCGACCAGGTAAACTTAATTTTACAATTAAGATTTTACCTAATAATGACGCAAACCCTTTAAATATTTAGATATTTTTTATATATATTTTTAGCATTTGACATGCTTAGCACTAGGTATAATGTATGAAAATACTCCCGACAGATGGCGCAGGCGTCACCCAAAGACATTAAGTATGATGTGTTATCGAAATTAGCAGTCAGGAGCAATTGTCAGGATGGCTGAATTGGTAAAGCATCTGGACGGTATCCAGAAGATGCAGGTTCAAATCCTGCTCCTGACTGTTATTTTAGATTTCACATTTTCACTTTGTGTTTAATCTTATCGAAATTTCAAATAGGTATATAAAAATTCTTCTGAGCCCGCTTATGCCAGTGAAGTCTATGTTTGCGTAATTTGCGGGCTCTCTATTAAATACCTAAATATTATATTTATACAAAAGCACAATAAAATGAACTTTAACTATAAAATAGAATGTTACACCATTGCAGCACCAGGATCATCCAAGTGAATATTTGTGGTACCAGTCACCATATCTATACCAACATTAATTCTTCAGTTTACGACCTGACGAAGCATGCAATGGCTTCGAGCGAATTAATCGAAGTAATGTCGAAGATATTTCGAGGGTTTTATGATTTTGTTTCGTGCTCGAAAATGGTGATATGAATTTACAAACATTTAATGTAATATTTATTTATTTATCTATTTAATTATTATTTGTTATTCGGTACGATACCTAGTGTTTATTATCGCAAGGACTTATGCACAAACTCCGCGGTAGGAACATCTTTATTTGTTTTTTTATACTACTTGGGTGGCAAACAAGCATACAACTCACCTGATGGTAAGCGGTTACCGTAGCCTATAGACGCTAGACCAGAGACATCACTCACGCGTCGCCATTTTCAAGGAAATATATAGGACGTACAGGGGAAAGAAAATAAGGAGAGAATAGGAAGGATACTAAGGAGAGGATAAAAAGAAGAGGTTAGAAAGGAGAGGATGAGGAGGGGTTTGGGCCCCGGCTTGCTAGCTCCGTAACTCACTATGGAAGTTAAGCTTGCCTGCTCCGTAACTCAGTAAGCACGTTAAGCCGTTCTCCAAGACCAAATGGGATCCAATTAAATCTTAAATAATCTGAAGTTTAATGTAACTGTAAAACGTTATATAAATTTTAGAGAAAAAATGGTGGGCTGGATGTAAAACAATAAAAAACAATTCATTATTTGACACTTCAGTCATAAATATTAACCATAGGATCCAAACCTGTGGAAAGTAAGTGTGACGACCCCTGTGGGGTTAAAATATCTTTTGGAATAAGGATAGTTAAAAATATTTTGACATGTGTAGGTACTGACCACTTTATCTGTACTATTATAAAACTGTAACGGAGCTGTGTCTGTACCTTCAAAATATTTGAGAAAAAATAGCTGTAATAGGCTATATAGGCGTGTCTAAACCCAAACAATTTTTTTTTAGAATTTTTGTCTGTTTATCTGTTTGTCTGTTTGTTTGTTCGCGCGTCACGCACAAACTACTGGTCGGATTTTAATGCAACTTTTTTATTTGAAAGGCCTTAATTAGTCTTAAAAACTGGTATACATTTGATCCCGTTACTATATCGGGCACCTGAGATATAACCGAAAAACTAGCTTTTGGCAGGGCAAAGGCTAGTAATATTTAAATCTGTAAATAATATCATTAAAGTCCAAAACTAAAATACATCTTGTCTATAGATTACATTTTTTCCTAGCAATAAACTTGACGCATAAAGCCGCAAATTATTCAAAGTGAGTCACATCGTAAACTCTATAACTAGATGGACCCGCGACAAATGTAGTTCCAAGTTTCTCAAACTTTGTGCCAAGTCCTGATAGGCATATCCCCTAAACCATTTAAAATGTCACCACGGGAAAAGAACAATTTCATTTTGTAATTGTAATTTCCGGCGCGTTAGTAGTGATTGATGGCCTAGTAGTGAAACCATGGACGACAAAGGTAGCGGTATCATGTTCACCTTTGAATTTTTTACGTGGTGTTTGTATTTATATTTATACAAGTTACCACTGTTAGGTGAAGAAAAACATTGTTCGGAAACTTGTATGCTGACAGCTTTGTTTGACAGCTTATGGGCCAGTAATTAGTTAAGAAAAATTGGTTGAAGCAAACCTATTTTCTAGCAGTGGGTTATAATATTGATACCTTATTAATAACTATGTATTTATATTCAATACTTTTTTAAATATAATATATAGTATAAGATGGTCACAAACAAAGTTAGCAGTTTTTAGAGGTTTTCAATGCAATGACTAAGTACTTATTTGGCTTTAAAGATAACTTTATTTAACTAAAATCTATTGTGTAAAATGTAAAAAGACAAATACAAATAAGATGTGAACTTTGGAAGTCTGGTTTAGTATCTGTATTCTGGATTTTGGACTATAATATATGTATGCAAAATTTCGTTATGGTCGGTTGAATAGTTATGGCATGAAAGTTTTTTTTTTATTGCATGTACCGGCAGACGATCTCATGGTAAATGGTAACCGTCGCTCATGGACTCAACTATACCGAGAGTATTGCCAAGCCGATGCTCACCATTTTATTTCACAATATGAACTGAAAGAATAAACGGCTATCTCCTGCTATAGACAAAACGCAACTATGTGCTTCATGGCCGGTCACACGGGAGATGGTGGTGCCAACCCGCTCGGGCCCGATACCAAGTGAGTACTCCCACATGGTACCCGTGCCCTACCACCAGTCATGCAATGGATGATAATTTGATCAATACTTTGAGAAACGCTGATACAAAATGTCTGTATTACGTACCTATGTAATATGTGTCCTCGGTACATCGCGTTTATGTTTAGAGAAGGCTTTTATGAGCCACAAAAGTAACGATAATGCCGCACCCAGACCCTCATAAAAATAGTACACCGCGGTGAACGTTATTTTCGTTTGAATTTAAAATTTTACTCCACGGTACTTTGGTAGTTTTATCTTGACAGTGGTACTTTTATTTTTAGTTTAATTTATATGACAAATCACAGATTGCATGTTTTTATGAGTATTTTTTCATACGACGAGGAGAATAGTAGTAAGTATCCATTGCCTATAGACGCTAGTAATACCAGCGGCATCACTCGTGCATCATCAATTCCGAGGAAAGGGATAGGGGGTGGAAAGGAAGGGGTTTAAGCTTTTTGTGCTCTCACTCACCATACAAAACAACAGTAGGAGTAGCTATCACTATTTCACACTGATCTTCTGTGAGAGGGTGGTACTTACCCTAGACGAGCCGGTCCATTCATGCTAGGACAAGCAAGGCTTTAAATACTACCAAAGTATTAGATATTTGCTATTTGTTTTTAAGCACTTAACACGCTTAGCTATCTTTTGCTTGCGGCGGACAAGCATACGGCCTACCTGATGGTAAGCGGTAACCGTTGGTTTCGTACATCGCTCGCACGTCGCCAACTCCAAGGAAAGTAATAGTAGGTTGAGAGGAATGATAATAAAGAGATTAAGGTTAGGGCCTATTACTTTACCACCGAAGGAATGTAACATAGTTCCAGTGGTCCGCCAATAAAGGCGGAGAGACGGCACACGGCGGGTTTATTTAGTGGGTGAGGGCCCCACACTACCCTGTTTGTTGCCCTGAACAACGGGGTTTGCGGTTAGGTACATTTTTTCCCGACTAAACAAAAAAAAAAAAAAGGGGCCTATTACTTTAGAAATCGGCACAAAATGTGCTTTACATTGATTGCTACTTTGGGAACGAAACATGAGACTATAAAATAGAGAAAAAAAAATTCAAAGCAGTCATGAGGGCTGCCGACAGAAGTGAATACTTAAAACTATAAACAAACAGTTGTTATTTTTAGATATCCAAATTAATTGTTTGATCTTAAATTAAAACTTGTATATCAAAATTATTCATTCCTTCATTAAAAAAAAAATTATTTAAATTAATCATAAAAAAAAATCTCAGTAGCATCCCGGAGTTTTGAAATGTGCCCGGTAGACGTCAATAGGCTCGCCCCCTATTACGTGGGACTTAAAAATAGCTGGCGAGTCGTGGGTGTGTAATACACCTCTGCCTACCCCTTCGGAGAATACAGGCATGATGCTATGTTTTTTTTTTCTATGTTAAATTACTCATTTCTTTGTACGCGGGTGTACGTGTGCTCTCTAACTGTGGGGTGCGTACTATCTCTGCCTATACCCCGCAGTCTCTATGTGTGATTATACTGTAAGATGCCTCACGTCACAACCTAGTTCCCAATAACCTACGTATGTGACGTGGAATGTAATGTGCGTGTTCTCCTGACTGTAGTGAGCGTGGGGATCCTAATTGCACTGTGAGCTACTGCACCTGGCCCTACGCGAATAAAGAAAACCAATAAGTCCTCTAAAAACCAACTAATTTATTCAATAAATTATTAATTAAATTCCCCAAATCTAACACACAAGTTTACGGGCTGGCCAGTGCGCAGTAACTGGCCGAGCGCCTAACATACTTCTCGCTTGCACGCTAAACTGCTTACATGACTAACCTCATTCGTACTTACATGGTCCCTACATCTTCATTCACAGCTGGCCCAATGCAATAAGTTATACTAATAGGAACAGATATAGTGTTATCGTTAGTTAACCAGAGGCGGCTCGTCCTAAAGAGCGCTGGTGCAGTGCACACCCACAGTAATTATATAATAAAAATATGTTTTTTGGTCTGTATGTACATCATATTATCACCTACATGATTACCCTTCACTCTATTTTTAACATATCAGTTCACTAGAAATATATTATTTAGTTCTTGGTGTCAGTCAAGTTAAACAGTGGAACGCTAGCGATTGCGCTCTTATGGGATATAGTTCAGTACAAATACCAGTACTAAATTCAATGAGTGCGAAAGAGAAAACCTTCTACAGTCCGGCGCGTGAAACAAAAGATTTTGTATGAGAAATTTGGCAATTCAAGAGCGCCGCTCTTGCGCAACGTTGCAAGCTCGCCAATTTTATGTAAACAAACATTACGCCCTTAAATTAATATTATTTTATATTTAATCTAAGATTACGCCATTAATTTTCGCGCTAACTTAGTCGTTAATTAGTAATTAATCAATTTTGTTTTAAATGTTTTATAAATCAGGTTGTTTCTATGCTGTTTCGTTTTTAGATTAATAATATCTCAAGGGAACAAAACAGTTGAAAAAAAACATTTTCGCGCACTGTGGCGCAAGATCGCCTAAATGCATTATGTATGATAAGCATAGAACATTAATTTATACATAGACATTATTTCGTAAATTTTTTTATGAACATCCATAAAAAGTCACGAGCCGCCTCTGTCGTTAACACGTCACGTGACCAAAGCGTTCGGTGAAGATGACGCGGGTAAATCCTGGCCTGTATATAAAATAGTAACAATTTTAATATGAGGCATCTTTATAACAGCAACAGAAGCCATAACAATCAATTTTAGAATTTTTGTTTATTTATATATATTTGTAGCATTTGACATGCTTAGCACTATACATTAAACACAAAGTGAAAAATGTGAAATCGAAAATAACAGTCAGGAGCAGGATTTGAACCTGCATCTTCTGGATACCGTCCAGATGCTTTACCAATTCAGCCATCCTGACAATTGCTCCTGACTGCTAATTTCGATAACACATCATACTTAACGTCTTTGGGTGACGCCTGCGCCATCTGTCGGACGTATTTTCATACATTATACCGACCAGGTAAACTTAATTTTACAATTAAGATTTTTACCTAATAATGACGCAAACCCTATAAATATTTATATATATTTGTAGCATTTGACATGCTTAGCACTATACATTAAACACAAAGTGAAAAATGTGAAATCGAAAATAACAGTCAGGAGCAGGATTTGAACCTGCATCTTCTGGATACCGTCCAGATGCTTTACCAATTCAGCCATCCTGACAATTGCTCCTGACTGCTAATTTCGATAACACATCATACTTAACGTCTTTGGGTGACGCCTGCGCCATCTGTCGGACGTATTTTCATACATTATACCGACCAGGTAAACTTAATTTTACAATTAAGATTTTTACCTAATAATGACGCAAACCCTATAAATATTTATATATATTTGTAGCATTTGACATGCTTAGCACTATACATTAAACACAAAGTGAAAAATGTGAAATCGAAAATAACAGTCAGGAGCAGGATTTGAACCTGCATCTTCTGGATACCGTCCAGATGCTTTACCAATTCAGCCATCCTGACAATTTTGTATTTTTGTTTATCTCTATGTTTGCTAACGCCTCACGCAAATACTACTAAACGGACTATGATGATTTTTTTTTCTTATTTGATAGCTTTTAAGCACCTAGACTTTTATTTAGCTACTATGCCCGAAACTGAAGCTTTCACCAAAAAACAATGTTTTTGTATGTATAGGAGCCAGTGGCAAAGGCTATTATCATGTAAAAAAATAAACCAAAGCAAAAGTAAAGTCTCAGAGATTGGACAATGTTGTTATTTATTATCTACTACTACTCGGAAATTAACTTAAATGTATGCTCTCTGAAGTAGCAACCCTTGTTTGAAGTTAGTATTAAGATATAACGTAGATCCTCGTTTCGTCGTATAGGTGATCCCGGCAGCGATAAGCGCGAGCTAATGTGCCTAGTTCCCGGAGCCAGGGATTAGGGAATAATCCCACGGGATCCCGCTCTATCGCTTATCAACAAATTGAAAGATTCTGTAGTACACTTATAATATGTTTATTCGTTTCGTTTACTTTTTATACATATTGTAAAGACTACTGCAAAATATTTTTGTTTTGCATTTATTCAAAATTTACGCTATAGCTAGCTAGCATGCTGGCGTCTATAGGTTACAATGAACGCTTACCATCACACAGGGCGTATACTTGCTTATTATCCTTGCAATATTAAAAAATCAAAACATTTATCACACGAGGTAAAAATAAATATTGCCAATAGAAAAATGTGTTAAAAATAATAGAAAATACTGTATATCTCTAAACTATCTCATTATCAAGCAGTGATACCCTAGTGGTAAAACTAATGCAAACACAATGATGTCAAGTTCGATCCCCACTTCAAGGTCAAGGCACACATCTGTCACTTGTCATATGAGTGTATTTGTTTACAATTTATCACTGCTTGGTGACAGAAAATATTCTGAGGAAACCTGCATGTCTGAAAGATTCTTTTGACGGCTTGTGAAGTCTGCGAATCTGCACAAGGCCAGTCTGAAGGCCTACGGCCTGAATCCCTTTCACTTTGAGAGGCGATCTACGCCAAATAGTGGGACGGTAAGAGCTTAAAATAATATAATTATGTCATTCTCTCGCGCTTTTTCATTTCATCGAGTTTATCGGGTATTAAAAAAGTTTTAACTTCTAAAAGGCTAATAAAAGCAAACACGTGAACACGATTATGTTTTGATGGAGTACTTCTACTCCACAATTTACACTTCATAAAAGAAAGTAGCTGGGGAACAACAAACTACGTTGTTGTACGGTGGTCAATAATCTAATCGCTATTTTGTAAGTGCCATTAAAGTTCGTTAGACTGCCCACCCTATGACAGAGTTTCTCAAACTTATGACTTTTCGTGACCCCTTTTAAATGAACTAGAGAAATAAAAACAAAATATTTTTATTCCAATCCTAACTATTATAAAGTTGCACAGAGCTGTATCTGCTCTACATTTGAGATATTTAAGAAAAAATATAACTGTATTAGGCTATATAGGCATTGAACACAAAAAAAAATATTTTAGATTTTTTATCTGTTTGTTTGTTCGATCATCACGCAAAAAGTACTAAATGGATTTTGATGCAACTTTTTTATTAAGAAAAATCTACTGGCTTATTGGCCGAAGCTCACAACTTTCCTTAGAGAATAAACTCTTACTATACAAGGCTACTCTTAAACCTGTGTGGACCTACAGCTTTCAACTATGGGCAACAGCCTCTCACTCCAACATAGAGATAATCCAAAGATATCAAAACAAAATACTACGGATAATAACAAACGCCCCATGGCTTGTGACTAACGAACGGCTACATAACAATCTAAAAATGCCTACTATCAGAGAAGATATATTCAGATACACCAAGACATACAGAGATAGGATCATGAACCACCCAAACATACTGGCTCAAACTCTCATGGACTACAGATTGCCTAAGCGTCGACTTAAACGCAAAATCCCACAGGATGTGCTAAAGTAAAAGCATATAAGACTAATCAGGATGCAATACTGGTTGCGCTCCTAACCAAGACTATGATATATCGACACACCAACTATTCAATGTCCTTTACATAGAGACAGATCGCAGTTTAAGAAAAACCAAAAAGAAAACTTTTTTATTTGATAACTCTTAATAAATTGTACATATGTTATCGCTACTTTATTGAGAACTTGAGATATAACCTAAAAACTAGCTTTTGGCTTCCGGTGGAGCCACTCGCAAAGGCTAGTAAATTATAATGGCTATACAATTCATTCTGCATTTACTTAAATTAATAAATCTATTGACAGCTGTGTTGAAGTATCTGAATAACTGAAAGAAGAATTTTTGATAAGATTTTGTTATATCTTATTACTAAATATTACTGTTACTCATGATTTTTACATTGGCAACACCACAGGCATCACTCATACGTAATCTGTCACGAGAAAAGACTAGTTGTTGGAGCTCACACGTTGAAGTGGGAATAAAAATATGGAGTGGAAGGAAGATAAAATTCATGAGGAAATAAGAAGGAAGGTAGGAATACCTACCAGTATTTCACGTCATATATGTGAGAGGGCGGTACTTCTTTCGTTGACTGATTCATGCTGGTATTAGCAAGGGTCAACCGCTATAAAAAAATACAAAAACAAAAGTAAGATAACGACTATTATTTAAACGTTATATTAATATCAATACTTATTTTGTAAGGGGTCATAAACTTTGAAAATCCTACATTATTTTAAGGTGGTGGGTGGTTGGTTAAGGAAGGGAGTTTTGAAGGCATCATCTGCATAGCGGATGAGGCCAGAGATGAAGGTAGTCTCTAATGAGATATGCCGAGTTTTACCTTTGTAATAACGAAGTCGAAATACAATGAAAATTTTAGCAGTTGATGTATTTAAACATTAGAGCATCCTCGATTTTATTTTATACCAAGTTACGAGCACATGATTATGCTCGAGGGGTTAAAAAACTTTTTTATACTATAAATGGCAAACAAACGTACGAGTAGCCTGATATTAAGCGGTTACCGTAGCTTATAGACGGCAATGTTAACGGAGGTACGCCAAA
This sequence comes from Leucoma salicis, assembly GCA_948253155.1. Classification (NCBI taxonomy): domain Eukaryota; kingdom Metazoa; phylum Arthropoda; class Insecta; order Lepidoptera; family Erebidae; genus Leucoma; species Leucoma salicis. The sequence continues at coordinate 25,718,385 of OX411815.1, read as the reverse complement.
CGCAGTCAAAGTTATAGGCGGAGGGGATTGTATTGCACGAAACGTTCCTAGATGATAGTAAAATAAAAATTGATATCTGATAAACAACACACACAGCTCTAAATGATAATGATTATGTAATAATGAATTTCCAAAAGACAACCTATTCGGAGATTGTGTCCCGTCCGATGTGTACTTAGCTCACCGTATGTATAAATAAATTGATTTATCAAATCGTTGTGTATGAATGCTACGGGCTTGCAGATGAGTTACTCAATGCTACACGCTGCTACGATACCGCTACGAAATTCCAGTATGATTGGCTTAATAGCTATATGTATCGATAAATACTTGGATTTATCATATTGTATTCTCTAGAATATTCATTTATAATGTATACCGTGTGTGCTTTGTAATATTCTTTTTGGTGTTATTACCTATGGTGGCAGACGAGCGACGGCCTTCCTGATGGTAAGTGGTACTTAACAATACTGCCAAGAGGCTGTTTAACATTTCATTACGAGGATGGGACTTGGATGACTACTTCCAGCTCCAATACACCGAGGTGTTTCACAGTCAGTTATACAGCAGCACTTGGTAGACCCTCTCGGGCTCTATAGTAAGTAAGTACTCCCACTTGGTACCCAACTCTACCACCAATAATGCAATAGGTGATAACTGCTTAAGTCCCTTAATCATCGCGACAGACATTCGCGGGAGAGAAAAGGATAGTAGCACTTGTATTCTTTGTCCGTCACCACATATAGATAAAGCTGTAACAGTGCTGTGTCTGTACATTTAAGATATTTGAGAAAAAATTACTCTAATAGGCTATATAGGTGTGTCTAAACACAAAACAATTTTTTTTAGAATTTGTGTCTGTTTGTTTGTTCGCGCATCACGCAAAAATTACTGAACGGATTTTGATGCAACTTTTTCTGTGTAATAGCTCGATAGACTTAACAACTGGTATAAATTTTATCACGTTACTATATCGGGAACCTGAGATATAAGCTAAAAACTAGCTTAGCGGCGGAGGCGCAGGCAAAGGCTAGTTTTTATTATAAAATTGCAATTGATATTTAGGTTTTCCGTCTTCTCATTTTGGGAAGAAATTTCTCATTATTGGACATGAACCATCACTCAGAATGAGAGGGATCCCATCTTGCAGACGGGGACTAATTTTTTTATTTATATTATGTTCTTATTAAAACTATGTTCAGACATGCATATGGAGCATGCCCAATATATGTTCACACATGCATATGGAGCATGCCCAATATATGTTCACACATGCATATGGACCATGCCCAATATATGTTCACACATGCATATGGAGCATACCCAATATATGTTCACACATGCATATGGAGCATGCCCAATATATGTTCACACATGCATATGGAGCATGCCCAATATATGTTCACACATGCATATGGAGCATGCCCAATATATGTTCACACATGCATATGGAGCATGCCCAATATATGTTCACACATGCATATGGAGCATGCCCAATATATAAAATAAAATAAAATCAATATATTTATAGGAGTGGGTCAAAATTTGAGAAATTCTTAATTGTAATATAAATTAGAACAATGTAGGCAAATACATCCGACAGAAGCCACGGATTTCACCCAAGACTGTAAGAAAGAATGTAATATGTAAAAATGTATGACGAGTGAATTTCATGATAGCTCAATATTCAGAGTATCTGTCATCAACAATAATAATGTTATCTCACTCTTATAGCACTAAAGTAAAGAAGATGTCATTATCGTAATGCGAACCGTGAATAAATAATATGAGATAAACTCTCCGAGGTCCTTTGACAATTCTGTGCTGAAGAAGTAAGATATGCTAAGTCGCTTTTTACCTTTTATGTGCCTTTGAGGGAATAGCCCAGCTGCGCACTTGCCGTTCTAACGACTGTCAAGTTGAACCAAGTTTGGTTGGCTGGCATCAAGCAGGTGATCAAAAAGTGAGACCTATTTGTGAACATGTCCGTGTGGTGACGGATTAAGAATAAAAGTGTCACCATCCCATTCTTTCCCACGGGTGTCTTATATTCTTTCCCGAGTGGGTTGGTACCACTATCTTCCGTGTGACCAGCCCTGAAGCACATAGGTGTGTTTTGGTTGTAGCAGGAGACAACCGTTTATTCTTTCATTTCATATTATATTTATTTGTATTATATCAGTCTATGAAATGAAATGGTGAGTAGCGGCTTGACAATACTCTCGGTATAGTTGAGTCCATGAGCGACGGTTGCCACCACCATATGCAATACAAAAAAGAACACTGAACTTTATCCTGGTTCAAAAGGCACGTTAACCAGTGGATCCCGTCTATCAAGTAGTATCTTTAGGCAATTGGTATGAGTTAAACCCCAAGAAAGTTTGGGATATTGCTAGGAAGATGATGTGTCTTTGAATAAGTAAATAGTTTAACAAACATATTCATTTAATATACAATAATTATGGGCCAGGTTCACTGATTTCACAATAACACATTCCTGTAAATAGCCAAGCGTAAAATAATACACTTGCTGAAAAATGTGTTGATTATTTTAGATTTTGCCCTTTAGATCATCCATATGGACTTAAGAATGGGTCACTTGGGTCAATACAATATTAAATATAAATCTATCGCTATCCCACACGAACCATCTATTTTTACGGTGTAATTCCCGATTATATGTATGCAAAGTTTTATAATCATCGTAATACGAGTACTTAACGTAGTTAGGGTGTGAATGCGTAAAATTACTAAATAGTGACTTAATGCATTATATCTCTGTGGCACACAATCGTAGCCAGTGGAACGCAAGTCCTGTATAGAGGTTGTTGTGTTGAACCCGATGTCCCTTCTTACCGATAAGAGCCTTTCGGTAAATCTCATCGAACTGATTTCGTGTTTCTTATGCGACATATTGGCGCTACAAATCCGATTTTTTCAATCATGTTTCTACAACTTCTGCTCTGATTTACAATGCGTCAAGTATCACCATTATTACAGTGTACTGATAAAAAAATCTGGTGAGAGTTCGCAGTGAACCCAAGCGTAGGTACCTCCTTCTTACTGGTAGTTCTAATTGAACTCAGTTATGCCAAAGTATACCAAGCCACAAATGGTCCAAAAATCAAGTGATGCTAAATTGATCAGGATGTGGTGTTACCATATAGCATAAATAGTTTATTATTATATTTTGACGGGCCTCATGGCGTAGTCGGCAATGTAACTGACTTCCGTGCACGAGGTCGTGGGTTCGATTCCCACTCAGGACAAATATTTGTGTGATGAACACAGATATTTGTACTGCGTCTGGGTGTTTTCTATCTATTATATGTATGTATTTACAAAAAAAAAAGTAGTATATGTATTATATCCATAATCTGGTACCCATAGCACAAGCAATTAAGCTTAGTTTGGGACCAGAGAACGTTGTGTGAAAAATGTCCGTGAATATTTATTTATTATAAAAACAATATTATGTACTCATATGAACCAACCCATGTCGATTCAAAATTTAATCTTCACTTTTTTGCATTTTGGCATAACTATGATCGATCGAATTTGTGTTTTAGTTTTTTAAGGATTTATTGTTTTCTAACTTGTTTCAAGATGAATCGCAGAGCAGATACTTCCACATGCCATTAGATTAGTCAGTAAATAGCGTTGTATGAAGTAACTCAGGGAAGTAAGCAATTATCAACCATTGGGTTACTGGTGTTAAGGTTGGGTACTAAGTGGGAGTTACTCTCACTTGTTATCTAGCCCCAGCAGGTTAGTACTACCATTTACCGTGTGCACCCACCTTATAACACCTCTGTGTGCATTAGTTGTAAAGGGAGATGCCCGTCCAGTCTTTAATTTTCTAACGCGAAGTAAAATAATGAGCATTGGATAGACAGTATTCTTATAATTGCTGATACCATGAGCTGTGGCGACCCCTTACTACTGGGTATGCCGTGGCTCAATAATGATAAAAAATACCACATATCGACTTGATTCTACTTAAAGTTGGAATTTACAAATAGAATCCTTTGTTTCACGTACTCGTAAACTTATATTTGTTTTTAAAAAAATATGATCAACTCTATGCACTGATGCCTTAAAAACAGTTTATTATGCTTTAGCTCAGTCTATTTTATGTTACTGCGTTACCACATGGGGAAGCGCAGCTAAAAAACTCTGTTAAGGGTAGAAAGAGCGCAAAGGGCCATAATAAAAGTTATTTATAGTAAATCCTATATTTTCCCCACTGTTGAACTGTACTCTTTATGTTTAGTTCTTACAGTCCGAAAGTTCTACGTCCTAAACACAATTGTTCGCAAACATTCACAGCTTACCTTTGACCCTACCTTTATCACCTCCAAGCGAAGATCTGATAATGTTTGCATAATAGAACCGCGTCGTACGACTTTAGCAAGTCGCCACTACTATTACATTAGCTCTCTGCTTTATAATAAAATTAACAAACTATTTAATATTTATCCCCTGACTCATCATAAGTGTAAAATTTGTCTGGAATGGCTGTTATCCCCTATCATATGATTCCACTGAAGATCTCCTTAATTAGTTTAAAACACAAACTCTAACTAGAAATTACTCAACCATATTTTTAACAAACAATACGACATTTAGATTTTTTTTCTTTTTTAAAATAAATAAATTTCTTTTAATCATTATGTATCTATATACCTATTACTTTTGGAATTGATTGATTCGGAGGAGGGCGTTGGTGTTTGCGACACAGTTTTATAAACTTCTGCAGATGTGGTATCTGCAGAAGTTTTTTCGTTTCCTCTTCATAAGTTATTGTGTGTTTTTGATTTCCAAATAAAGCAATTTGAATTTAATAATGACATACTTACTAAAACGTAACTTTATAACAAAATATTTGGATATAAAACTATAGTCATTAGTCAACATAAACAAACAACCATAGACAAACAAACGGACCAATAAAAACACGTAATAAAGGCAGCATTATCATAAACTCATATTTCACACTCTATGTTGGCAGTTGCCGTTACAAACTATACTATAACTCGCAGTGGTACCACTTCGACAGTAGAAACGAAGTATAGTTTTCACTGATAAAGCATTTTGATAAAACAAAGTTTGTCAAGTCCCGCTTTTCTTTCAAAATCATTGTAGTTGGGGTTTGAAGGCGTGTAGTCTGATATAACCGTTGATCCGAGCACGCAACCCAGCGCTAAGCCCGCAGTATTTTCGTAAAAACATAACAGTATTATTGACTCGTTAGATTTTATGGACGCCATTCATTTTATTTGTGAAGCGAGAAATAAATCCCTTTTACTGGGAGTAAACAACTGCGTTTTAATATTTAACTAGGGATTCCGTCTGGGTTCGCGTTGGTTATAATTAGAGTATTGAAGAGTAACACTTTAGAGTATTTATACATATTTTTATATAAAAATAAATCCAATACTAATTACAATAATAATATTTACAAATAGGCTAATTCTAGGCAAAGTATTTTCTTTGACAAGTGACATCTGTCATAAAAATCACACAAAAATTTTATTAAATTAAATTAATTTAAATTTAAATATATGTATATTTCAAACTTTTAAAACATAAATCTATTTTTATAACAAGAAGAGAAAGAAAGAGAAATTAACAAAGAATATCTTTAAACTGAACCGCCAGCAGAAAATCTACGACGACCTTAAACTGCCTAACAAAACTCCTCAGTATATGAGAGGACCCATGGAATTTTAAAATGCAGTTTGATTGTTAATAAAAAAATTTGATTGAAAAACAGCAGATAAGAAGAAATTCCACATCCCCCAAATATTAGAACCGCTGGACTGCGCCATAGTGCACACGTCAAATTTTCCGTGACAGATGTTTTGTGTTATACAGATGTGTCTTCATCAAAATTTATTTGTGGTTTTTATCCTTTTAGGAACTGTATACAGTTAGCATATATTTAAACCTCAAAATGTGCTTTCAAGTCCACCGTTTAACCAAGCATCGCAATCTTCAGAAATTCCTTTTTGGCAAACACTATCAAAATTAAAAATTTCCGTTCCTATTCTAAAGAGAGTGCCTCGCGTTGCAAGACCTCTAGTAGCACGTAATTTAGCTACATGTATAGGTCTTGTTAACCGCGAGAACTCTACCACGGCCTGGCAACAACTTCTCACCTTTCCTTATCGAATACTACACATAAGAAAATCCCATACTCCCAAAAATAATGTCACAAAACAAATTAAAGAAAACTGTAATAGCCCTTCTGTCAATAATGATTTAATAATACAATACGTAGAATCTAAGATAAGGGAAGGTGATATAAGGGGAGCGTCAAGACTTTTATTCAGCAGCGATGTGGTGGCACCCTGTACCCCGGCCACACTCGATCGCCAGCTGAAGACCTTGCCTTCCCCGACGCTCCGGACACAGACACGAAGTGCCTCAGCATCACAACCAAGGACGTGTCCTTGGCCGTTGCCTCCTTCCGCAGCGGATCTGCGGGGGGCCTTGATGGGTTGACACCACAACACATCAAGAATCTTGTGTGCCCATCCGCTGGGGAAGCCGGTGGTGCGCTGCTGAAGGAGTTAACGGCTTTGATGAACCTAATGCTCTCCGGGGATGTGGACGACGGCATCATCGATTTTTTGTATGGCGCAAACCTTTGCGCCTTACGGAAGAGGGATGGTGGCATTCGTCCCATTGCCGTAGGCTGTACATATCGCCGTATGGCAGCCAAACTGTGCTGAAGTATTACAGCACAGAATTATCACAAAATTTTCAACCAATTCAGCTTGGTTTCGGCTCCAAGGGTGGTTGTGAGGCTGCCATACATGCGCTGTCTACGTACCTTGGTTGTGACAAAGGTGAAGTCATATTGAAGGTTGACTTAAAAAATGCCTTTAATTCGATGAATAGGGACACCTTGTTATCTCAAGCTAAATTAGAGGCACCAAAAATCTTTAAATTTCTTTGGCAATGTTACAGGTACCCTTCTAAATTACTATTTAAGGACAATGTTCTGGAATCTGCGGTTGGATGCCAACAAGGTTGCCCTCTCGGACCTGTTGTTTTTAGGCTAGCTATACAACACATCATTCGACAGGTAAATTCAAAATTAAATATTTGGTATCTAGATGATGGGACCCTGGGAGGTGATGTAGATAACGTTCTCAAAGATTTAGAATTATGAATAGGTGGATTTAAATCCATAGGTCTGGAACTAAATTTTAGTAAATGCGAAATTTTCCTATGGGATGATATTAATAAATCTTTGGCTTTATCAAAATTTAACACTTTGGCACCAAATATCAAAATTGTAGAGAAGAACTCTCTCCGTCTCCTTGGGTCCCCGATTTTAGAAGAAGGTTTCGAATCTTTCATAGATGAGAAAATACAAATTTTTGTGAAACTTCAGACCGATTGTTTAAAATTAACATACATTCGGCTTTTACTATATTTCGATATTGTTGTTTTATCCCAAAATTTATGCATACTCTCCGTTCCTCCCCATTTTGGAAAAAATATTCGACTTTGGTTAAAATTGATAAAATTATACGAAATACAATATGCAAAATTTTAAATGTGGCTTTCAATGACCAAGCCTGGACACAAGCTTCTTTACCAATTCGCATGGGTGGGCTCGGTATTAGCAAAATTACTGATGTCAGTTTACCGGCTTTTTTGACATCGGTACATAGTACGGAGAAATTAACCAGGGAAATTTTAGCCAACACACTGACTGATTCTGAAATACTTGCAAGACCGATGCCATAGACGCTTGGAAAATAGCCGTTCCGAACACCGTTTTGCCTGATGACTTGTCCTCCCAGAGACAGTGGGACGAGCCGCTCAGCAAGCAAATCAGAAAACAATTAATAGATAATGCTGATAGTGCTGCTGAACGTGCGCGTCTTCTGGCTGTGGGACGATGGGAATCAGGTCTATGGCTGCAAGCACTTCCCTCGTTCAATATAGGTACCATGTTGGACGACGCAACTTTCCGCATTGCCACTTGCCTTCGCTTAGGTGCACCAAGTGTTGCTCCGCATAACTGTCATTGCGGGGAAAGGGTCGAAAGCCTAGGACACCATGGCTTATCATGCAGTAGGAGCGCAGGTCGTATACCGCGACACGCTCATCTTAATGACGTCATTCGTCGTGCTCTTGTCGCCGCTGGCGTACCAGCTGTGCATGAACCTAACGGCTTGGTACGTGACGATGGCAAAAGACCAGATGGTATGTCACTTCTACCTTGGAAGTTGGGTAGGTCTCTGGTGTGGGACGCCGCATGCGTAGACACCCTAGCGCCATCGCAACTTCCAAGTACCGCAGTATGTGCCGGTGCGGCTGCTGCTTCAGCGGAGACGCTCAAACGGCGCAAATCTTATTGAAGATTATGTTTTTGAGCCGTTTGGGGTTGAGACGCTTGGGTCATGGGGTCCTAGTGCACTTTCATTATATAGCGAAATTTCAAAAAAACTAGTCGACTTTTCGCGTGACACTTCATACTTTTCATGTAACACTTCTGATATATTTGAAATATTTTTGATTTGTTATTGTAAAGGTAGGTATAATTCTTCGAACAAAGTGGTCGTCAAGATTGAGACGGTGCCTAATTGAAAAAAAAGTAAATGAACTATATCTTCCATAATAGTACCTTTTATTGTATTTAATTTGCTTAATAGCAGCGCAGTCAACAAACTGAATTAATTCAACGAGCAAACTCATCGCTTTTAATTATTTGACTTATTTAGTTTAAAACAACTGACGTAAATATCCAACCAAAAACCTTTTCCAAGTTTGAGGCCGTAAATGACTTAAATATAATTTGTAAATTAAGAAAACCTTGGAATATTAGCCGGGAGAAGCCAGTAGATATATCCACCCATCCATCCATCCATCAGCCTTTGATCGTCCACTGCTGGACATAGGCCTCCCCTAGGAGGGGGTATTGCCATAATCGCCACGCTCGGCAGGCGGGTTGGCGATCGCAGTGGATGTTTTTAGTACACAGGGGTAAGCTGCTGCCCGGTCGACAATCCCTTAGTCGGCTTTTACGACTCCCATAGGAAGAGATGGGGTGGAGCTATTCTTGATGCCGGCCCCACACGGCAGATTGTATTGTATTGTATTGTAAACGCGGGCTATTTTTCCGCAACTCGACGGCGTATGTGCGCCTATTTTGCGTGACGGGTTGCTGGCACTACTCCTGCCAACCCAGCATCACCAGAAAGCCTAGCAGACCCTTAACGTTGCCGACGACTTCTGGGAGCGACCTCGGAGAGCTGAGGTATAGTGCCCGATATTCTGCCACCCCCGGACATTCAAAGATGACGTGGGCGGCCGTTTCGTCTGCCTCCATGCAAGCTCTGCAAAGAGGACTGTCAGTAACACCTAGAGTAAATAAGTGTTTATTCCATAAAGCATGCCCAGTAATGGCTCCCATTAGGAGCCGGAGCTGAGGCCTCTTCAAACGCCGCTAAGCTTTAGTGACAATTCGGGGTAGATTGTCGGAAGGGCCTCTCTGGCTTGCCTGCATGTACCTAAGTTAGACCAGTATTCTTGGTGTTCTACCTTGGTGTTTCGTCGTAGTGTGTTTCGGAGCCAAGCGAACGGCAGGGGTAGAATGGGCAGATATATCCTATCATTAAATTACAAACTTCTGAAAACATCAAAACATCTGTGTATTTATGTTTACATGCAAAAAGTGCTAAGTTTGGTTAATGATAGAGCTTGGCTTGTCTGAGTATGAATGCGCCGGTTCGATCAGGGAAGTACCGCGCTCTCGCTGAACATCAGCGTGAAACAACTGCTGGTACTCCTACTGAGCTCCCCTGGCTTATGTCTTTTAACAGCAGTTACCACTAAATATCAGCTGGCACTTAAAGCAATATAAAAAAGAGAGTACGAATATAATTCTATATGTAATACAAAAGTTTTTATGTATTTTTAAAAAGGCAATAGCCTTTACTACATAATCCCGTGGGATACAGTGGGTTTACTTTATTTATGCCTGTAAATTATAGGACAAATATTTGGGAATTGCATAAATAATTATCCTGTGTGAGATTCGAATTCGTTATAATATATACCAATAAGCAATCTGCGCAGAGCTTTGAGGTACTCGTCCCAATATGACGCATGATTTGTTTTTATAATCCCCATACAAAAAGACAAATAAATTCAACAAACACGCTTCCAAACTAGAGCGACACAATAAGCTTGCCAAATGAAATACGTCTTATGAATGCTAAATCAAGTAGGTTCTATACATCTAGCTGTCGTGGCTACGTGACTGTACTATTATATTTCACTTGAAGCCTCAAGTCGAGCAATATTAAGGAAATTTTCATTTGCCAATAAGGAAAACTCCTCACTCATTTGTTCTTGTAGCTTCCTTTTGTCATTTTGAACAGTTTATTGTAACACCTAAAAGCTAGTTATTTGTTTATATCTCCGGCTTCGGGTATACTAGTACTAGTAACATAAAATTTATTGCAGTTTTTAAGTGTAATTAAGAGAACTCAAAAAAGAAGTTTCATCAAAATCCATTCATTATTTTTTCCATCAATGCACGAACTATCAAAACAGACAAAAAATTCTAAAAATGGTTCCTATGGCTCCTGTTGCTATTATAAAGATCCAACATCAAACAATAAAATATCTTGCTTCAACCAAAACACACTGGGGTGCTTCATTGTCGGTCACACGGGAGACGGTAGTACCTACCTACTCACTCAGGCGCGATAGCAACTGAGTACTCTCACTTGGTACCCAGCCCTTACCACCAGTAAATCGACTAAACACCCTCAAACTACATTTGGCTTGTTTTAACAAGATTTTTATACCCATCACCTAGTTTCCAAGTTCATTAAGTATATAGTAAGCAATTTATGTTCCAGTGTCCAAGCCGCGCCAGCGGCGTCGTATAATTACTCAGAGTTTTGTCTCTTTAATAACTTGTGTAAAAGCCATTAGACAAGAGTTTCGTTATATTTAATTAGGTAGAGTCGCCGCTATGACCTGTTACTGTTTATTTCGTTAAGACAGTATAAATTGGTGCAGTTCCTTCTTATAAAATTAGAATCTCCTTATAATAAAACTGTTCCTGTAAAACAATAATCCTTACTCATACCAAATTCTTTTTATATCGGCTAGCAACATTTGCGGTACATACTTAAGTACATATTACGGGGAACCACCGCTGGTCAGTGCCAGTACAGTATTTTCTTGTTCCATTGTTTTTGTTATTTTTACGCCTCTCAATAGAATAGCCATAAATCCAGTCTCACTCGCAATCGTACGTCGTACGGACCCAATATTATTATTTTGTATTTCAGGTCTACCTGAAATGATTTTGAAGATGAAAAAAAATGTGCTTCATTATTTCAAAAGATAAATATTACCTAAATAATAGGACCAAACACATGCAAAAGGTACTGTCGATCGGTTAATCTAGCTGCCGGGTATGTTTAATTAGAACTAATAAAAATAAAATTTGTTAGTACTAGCATTTATACTATGGACAATTTTTTTCATATAATAAAAATCGTGAAGAAAAACAACTGACAACCGTTGGGGAAGAAAGGTTCTCGAGTGGCGACCACGTATCCGACGGCGCAGCGTAGGATGGCCCTCCACCACATGGACCGACGATCTGGTTAACGCCGTGGGGAGCCGTTGGATGCGGTCGGCACAGGACTGCTCATTGTGGCGTTCTCTTGGGGAGGCCTACGTCCAGCAGTGGACGTCGAAAGGCTGGTGGGTGGATGGATGGATGGATGAAGAAAAACAACGATATAGGTACCCTATTTCAGAACAAGACATACCCCACATATTTCTGTATATATCGAGTTAAAGGAAGAATACGTAATCGAATAGTATAGGTATAGGCAAGGGCTTAAAGTCTTGGCATTGATTATTTTGTACAGAATAACTTAAAATCCTAAAACAATGTTATAAAAGGTACCTACATTCTTCTGTTTAAAAGAGAAAAAGTGGCCAATTACCGACGAGCGTTTTGTTGACAGCACCTGAAATCGGGAATAGCACATTTTCTCAAGTAATATTACTATAGTATTTAGTTACCCACTTACTTTATACAACATCTACGACAAAAATCATAATTCCTTGATTTAAAGTTATTATTAAATTAATATTGCACTTACACAAAAATAAAAAGTTCAAACAAGAAAATACCGCACTTTTCTTTTCGATATAGAATGTATGCAAAAAAAAATAAGCGGTCAATAGAATTTCTTTGAATTTCGAAATAAGAAACATTTTCATATTTCTTATTTAAGTATGTTTTCTTTTATCCTTTATAATTAATTGAATGAAGCGGCACTCGGCGGAAGTCCATTGTTACTAATGTAGAGCTGATAATTTTCCTATTACTAAAATTGCAGGCACGTAAAGGATTTGATACAACTGGGTGTAGTTGTATGAAATTTATTTGCATGAAAATAAAGACTGTTCCGTTTTTGCATCAATAAAATTTCCGAGCAGGTGTAGAATAAATTACATTGCGTAAATAGATCTCCTGTGAACCGAGACTGTCATTACCATCCCTTTTATTTTACGACTGGACCGAGCACAACTCTAAAAGGAATTAAGCAATTATCCCTTCGAATTTATAGAGCTATTCACTCGCCACGACGTACAATACTTGTTTAGTACCAACCAATCAATAGATAACCAATTCTAAAACATCTATGGATGTTGTTCTGTAGCAAAAACGCAATTATGAAGCAAAAGCGAGCCCTGCACGTGGTTAGAAAATGCGATCGATAATATACATACGACAACTGTTGCGCTAATCTCCTTTCTCTCTCGAACCCACTCCTACTTATCCTGTAAAACGAGATGGCAAGAAGGACTCCACTACAAACTCATGGCGCAAAACTCACATACTTCATCATCCCTTTCACTCTTTTAGCGGATAACATCGTTTGTAAGACAAAGAGCGAAGATGCGGCATCGCATGCTCCTAAAACGTCACAAAGGAGGTCGCCCGATGAATAACAATGCGGACTGCGGGAATGATGTCCTCACCAAGAAGCTACCAAAAACCGTAAAAGTTACGGTAACGTTTCCGATAATACCGGTTTATTAATAACGGTTAATTTTATTGCTTCCTTTATTGGGGCAGCGGAAAACGTTGGCAGATGTCGTTCATTTACGATTTATTCCTTCAATGGCGTGCTTAAGCCTATTGTTATGAGTATCAATGAATTGACCTAATGACACTTGGTATTGGGTTGGCAAGTAAGATAGAGATAGATATGTTTATTGTTCTTATCACCTAATGTGATTTCATTTTATATAGATATAAGTTATTATTATTTTAGATTATGTTTATGAAATTTTAACAATTATTACAATTATTAACTTGGCTCTAAAGCCGTTCAATTACATAATAATTAAAATAACGGAATATTCATCTAATTAAAAATAAAACAAATAAGACAAAATATACATCGATTCTCTATTACACATTTTACTTCAAGATCCGTAATTCTGTATAAAAATAATTGAAAGAAAATCACTTAAGCTATATTTCTCAGTCTAGACAGTTTTCGATTTAACAAGCCCCAGGTGTTGTAACAAATGCGACAATTGTGTCCTAGTATCGATACAAACATTACACTACTCTTGAAACTCATTTATTACACACTTCGCTATCCAGACGTGTTTGTTACAGTTTTACGATATTCTCAACGAATAAAGTTTTAAGTAAGTTAACTTAGTTACTGTGTTATTATTTACAGACCCAAAGGTCCAAATTGATCCTGCAAATTGTTCGTTATCCATATCTTTAGTAATATTCTAAATGCGAAAATGAGGAAACATAGCATCACGCCTATATTCCCAAAAAGGGTAGGAAGAGGTTTATTACACACTCACGATTCGCCAGCTATGTTTAGGTCCCACGTAATAGGGGGCGAGCCTAATGCCGTCTACTGGGCACATTTCCAAACTCCGGGCTACTACTGAATTTTTTTTCTTTTTAAGAAAAAGCTCAATAACATTTCCCGATCCGGGAATCTAACGCGAGAACTCATGATCAGCAGTCGCATACACTACCGCTGCACCACTGAGGCAGTTGAGGAAATGTTGAAAACATAAAAAATATAAATAGGCCTTAGTCCAAAAAATAAAGTAGGTTTTAAATCTCGAAACACGGAAGGTTCCTAGAGATACTTAATGTGTCGTGACGTATTTATATTCAGATGTCCAAGCAGACAAAGTCGCGGGTATACGCGGGAATATAGTAATGTGATCAAATAGAGACCAGATTGTTGTTTTGTCGACAGTTAGTCATTACCAGTCCCAAGGTTTCATTTATATTACATGTACCGTGCTGCATGCGTAATTAATTATTAGTTCCTTTATGGTAACTGGTAAATGCCAATCATGGCCTAACTAGTAACTACTAGGAACAAAGCTAATCATTGCCCATAATGAAGAGCGACCACAATAATCAAAAAGATTGGAAATACGATCAATTAGTTACGTTACGAGTATATTCCTTGACAATCGTAACGTATCAAGACGGATCACGGCGGTTCAAAACAAACAGTACAGTGCTACATGATAAATTCTGCCTTAAAGAGGGAAAATGACTAAGTATATACATTATCTGTATTTATTACAAGAAGAAAAAGGTTAAACTTACATCCTTGTAACAAATATGGGAGCCGGTGCAGCTGTACACGATTCGCAAACAAATAATTCTCCGCGACACGCAACTTGCTAGTTACGCAAATTCCCCACGAAAGCTTCGCAAAATACCACGCTACGTACCAAGGGCATGCAATTTATAAAAGTTATAAATAAATGTTACCAAGGTTTTAACAAGAAGTATAGGCACGCTAAACAGAAGGCCACGGGTTCACTTTATAATCTTTGAGCAAATTAACCGAATATTTGTGAAAGTGGAAAAATAGAGCTTTACTGAGAGGAGATGTCACCGTTAGGTGACTGCGATAGCTTAGCGGTCCTGAGCACTTCCGCAGATTAGATAGGATGCAGGTTCGTATTCTGCTCTCAGTAAAGCTCTCCTTTTCCACTTTCATGGATATTTTTTCATTAAAGTAGTTGAACATGTCAAGTGCTAAAATACAGATCAAAATATTTATTTAACCCGTTTCAATGACTCCAGTAAAACTGGTTACGCTAGAATAACGACTACTATAATCGTAAAAAAAAACAATGTATTTTGTAAAAACAAATAGGCGTTTAATTTACATAAACAAGTTATTTTTTTAAGACATAAAATTCAAGTTCCTGTTACACAAAGCGTTCGTATGTATTTTTCTTTGTCCAATCTTAACTGAAAATAAAATAAGTCTGTAACAAAGTGTATACGTCTCTGTCCCGCAGCGAACAGCACTCACTTTATTAAAGAAACTATACTTAAATGTTTCCGGACGAATACTCACAAGAGACGTCAAAAAACAGTAACGATTTACGTTTTTTTTTTTATTTGAGCTAGTTTAGTATTTAATTTTACTTCTGTTATTTCTTTGCTTTTTATAAATTGTTCTCTTAGTCTGTGTAGATTGACACATATAATTTCAATACTCTGATCACACCAAGAGAATCTTTTCAGAGCAAAACGTGTTAAATAATACAATACCTACCGAGTCTAAAGTCTGATTCTTATATAAGTAACATGGTAAAGTATTACTACTGCTGTTTTTAGTAACATACAAAGTATCTTCTTATTATTTTAGCATTTATTAATCAACCCTTTGTTAATTATGTTAATTTAATTCGTTTATATAAACGAATATTCATGTTTCAGTGGTGGCGACACATCACTGCGGCGTTCTTGAGTACATTATGCATAAAATTAAATACCTCTTTGGGCTTACAACAGGGTTGCCAATAAATAACGGATTGCATATTTGATGGTTGGGTTCAGAAATATTAAACTTCTTTTATGTAATCTAATAAAAAAGGTATTTATGAAAAAAGGTATTTAAAACATGGATTTCAAGTAATTTTTCACGAGAGATATAGCTTGACAAATAAAGCATAATTAGGTTATTTTTTCATTTTAATCGATCGTCAGGAAAAATATATCGACGAAGTCACGGGCCGCAGTTAGTTAATAAATCAATTTTCTACACGTAACTTTGCTAAGTTTTTTTAAACATTGTGTTATTTTCTAGTACCAGCGGAGGGTTTTTATAGAAACTTTCACGAATACAGTTGTTATAAAAAATTTCATATTTCTATAGTATGGTGTGTAGATTCTATTTATATATAGGTACCTTGTTGTTAACCCTAGTTTTTACGACCGCCATTTTGATGAAATGTATAATTGCTGCCTTAATTACATAAATTATTTTGGGAATCATTGCTTTGTTAATGAAGGAATTGTTTAAGTAACGTAGACTTAAGTAAACATAAATAATATTTTATTACGCAATAATAATTTTTGTAGGTATTTTGATTCATCTCTGCGTTCGTACCAATAGTGATCATAGTGTGTGGAAAGTACGATGCGGGTATAGATCCACTATGTATCAAAAGAATAGATAATTAGAGATAGCTATGCGCTCTGTGAAATTAAATTACGTAGATGCTACACGAGTATTTTAAAAAGTAATTATGTTGATTTGTGTGTTATGTAGAATGTTGTTTAATAATATGGAAATGAAATGAGACCACGGAGTACGGAAACTCTTTTTCCGTACTCCGTGTGCCAGACACTATCCGTGAGCGGCAGTTTTCGCTTGTGCGCTGAAAGCGCCCAAAATATAACCTAAATTGTAATTTTTATTTACTAACTAGCTGACCCAACAGACCTTGTCCTGTCTTAACTTTGAATATTGAATTCAAATTTGTATAATTTATAAAAAAATATTATTCAAAAATTAGTATTGTCATTATGTTTTCCTAAATTTTCTAATGTTCTGCTCAACTTTCTTAATTTTTTCTTTAATAAGAACCTTCTGCTGACAATAAAAATGAAAATAATAAACAAAAAAATAATTAGCGGAATTGTTCCCATACGTTCACGCGTGATGCGATGACCAAGGGAAATAGAGATTCATTTTTATATATATAGACGTAATAGTTTTAAGCAGCAGCAGCTGATGATAAGACAAAGGTAATTGAGCACAGAACAACTCTTTATATTATTAGCAGGCATCCGCAAAGAAAGCATTTTTGGAAATTGCCAAGAGATCTTTATATGAACCTCCCCGTTCTTTGTAGACAGAAACGTGGAAATTTGAAATACACTTACTCAATATAAATAAATAACGACTCGCTTCAGTTTTTTGCATATTGATGTGACGAAAAAGGAGGGTAACATTTTGTATGAGAGTATCGGCTTTATTATACGAGTAGGTATGAATTTTAAAATTAGAATTCTGTTATCAAAAATATAATAATGAAGTGTTTATGGAGAGTTCAGAATTTTTAGAGGAAATAGGTATATGGGAAACATTTGTATGAGCGAATCGTTCTTTTTTAAATGTAATACTTACGTGAAAATTGGAATTGTATCTACTCTTTATAGATAAATAATATAATCTTAAACTGTAATTTCATATATAGTCTATTTTTTATTTTAAGAAAGGAAAAATAAGTGGTGAAATTTCTATTGTTTTTTCAATAAAAAAATTAAATATAATAGATTTAGTTATATGCATGTCTTAAAGTCGCAGCCGCATATCTATAAAAAAATCACTGCTTACACCACGATGCCATCTGAGCTGTAATAACCAGCAACCTGATATCTCTGAAGTGTACCGAGTTAGTGTACGTCTCACATCACGAATGCGGTAATCTTTTCTAGTTTAAAACTAATCAAAGAAAAATTTCGTACCCAAATGAGATTTATTAGAATCCAAAAGATCTTATTTTCTACCAGAGGGGCAAACAATGCAGCTCGCCTCGTAAGTGAATCAGGTGGAGGCGCAAATCCCTTCCAGTTTAGACCTCCGCTTCCAGCGCTCTCACTCACCGAATGAAACTACCCAGTCTACACCTATATTTTGTAAATACATTAAATAAAATGCAATGAATATTTTTAGTGGATGAATTTTTATACTTGGATGTGGATTCAGTCGGGATGGAAGGTACACCACTGATAAGAGAGAAGAGTGAACGGAGCATTGGGACAACTTATCGGCAGCCACCACCTCAGCCAGAAGGCACGGGTCACGATACAGGAGGCAGTGTTTGTCCCAACGTAGATTTCATGCTGATGTTCTTTAAAAGGTACTTTGAAGGTATTTCCCCGTAATGACCGATTTGGTCTAGGAAGGTGTCTCGGTCTCCCCCTGTACCTACATCCTTCCATCCTTCTATATATTCAATAACTATATCACTCGATAGTCGATAGAGTTTCATCAGTAACTTTAATATTTACTAGGACAGTAATAAGCGCAAATGAACCATTGCGTTTATACTTGGGGTGTGTGTACATGTGATGGCGTGTGCGTATATGTAATATACAGAATGATTTTTTTTATTCTGACATTTATAAAGGATAAATGACATCATAGTACAGATTCTGAACAAAAATTTCCCAGGTTGTTGAAAGTTTCATCGGTCTTATCATGAAAATTGCAATTTCTTTTTAATTTTTTTAAATTGAATATGAGATAAAGTCGTTATATTGTTCTATCTAAATTCGATTTTATGTAATAAACCAAATAATCACCGATTTACTCCAAAAAACTACAATGGATTGAAACCATTGTAAAGTTATGTAGTCGCGTTGATTCAATGGCAACTAACTTTGTAACCCGTCGTTGTTAACGAAATGGTATGGGGCATATTATTACAGTAATTTGTTGACATCTTTGCCCGGAGTTATCGATATGATATTATTTATATACCTGGTATATATTTTTTAAGCATTTGATATGCTTAACCACAGAAAGGTGAACTTGTTCGTTTATAAAAACATAGCATCACGCCTGTATTCCTCGAAGGGGTAGGCAGAGGTACACCTCTGCCTAATATGTAATACATTATACATCCACGGCTCGCCAGCTATGTTTAAGTCCCACGTAATAGGGGGCGAGCCTATTGACGTCTACCGGGCACGTTTCCAAACTTCGAGCTGTTACTGAGAGTTTTTCTTTTTAGGAAAAAGCTCAATAACATTGCCCGACCCGGGGATCGAACCCGAGACCTCATGATTAGCAGTCGCATACACTAGCGCTACACAACCGAGGCAGTTTGCAGTTTTTTTTTTGTAGTTTTGTTCATTTATACGATAGACTATATCAAAAAATGTTGAAGAAAATTTATTAGATTATACAGTCGGAGGCATTATTTACGTAATATTAAACCTGGTGCTCCATGTCTACTATTATCACGTATGTAACTTCCCATAGGTAAATTAAAGAAGTCTTAAAATAGAGTAAATAGAGTATTATTTGATTGGCGTTTACCGCGTTTTTCATATTGCCGCGGAAATTCCAGGAAATAATATTACTCACACACTCCCAGAACTAAATATAATAATATCTCATATTATGTTAAAAGACGTTAAACGCTTAAAGCTATAGAGCGTTACAAAAAATTAGTTATACATTATGCTCGAAAAATATTTGTTTCCTTGGCAGTCGGGTGAAAGGAGGCTCATAGCAACAAAAGTGCCTAACTTTTATTTCCAAGTTAAGTTTCAAACGATTCTGATTTCTGATATTACTAAGGTGGCAAACAAGCATACGGCTCACCTGATGGTAAGTGGTTATTGTAGACTATAGACACCAGCAACACCAGAGGTATCACTCGCGTATTGCCATCTCCAAGGAAAGGGTTCGGAGAAGGACACGAAAGATAATAAGGAAACGACAGGGTCCTTCCTGTCCTTTCCTTATTATTTCTCGTACTAAGAAGAGGAAGATAACAAGGAGCGGATAGGAGGGATAATAAAAAGAGGATAGGAAGGATAATAAGGTAAGAATAGGGAGGGAGTTCGGGCCTCCGGCGCTCGAACAAAGCATAAAAATAAAACTAAATAAATAACGCATAAAAAAAAAAAATCATGCATATATTTAAATGAAAAATAAATCGTAATTTAGAATTTCAAACTTTCATGGTCACTTATAATTCTAAACGTTTTTTCGGGATTTATACCATGTAAATTTTTACTTACAAGTTTCCGATATTTCGGCACTGTTGCAAGCGCCATGATCACGGAACAACTGAAGTCCTTGCGGGTGGGAATAGTTTTTATTATTCTGCGGTTAGAAATATCGGTCTACCCGCTTTCTCACTCGTTTATGACACGCAACACTATCTATGGAACCACTACCACTGGTCTCACTCACGTATCGAGCTCGATCACGACACACAACACTTACGGTGTCGACCCTGGTTTTTGAGGTGTTTTTCTTCTTCTTTGTACATAGACGAATCACGGGACGCCAGGTGCTAGATAATTGAAAACCATCTTCACGGTTGAAATTTTTGTATTTCGTGATTTCAATGGCTTCTCTCACCAATCTGGGTATATAGTGGCGTTCTGTCGAAAGTATCTGAGGATTATGTAAATTCTCGATGTAGTGACTCGTTCCTGCCTCCAAAAGGTGTTGTGCTATCGCCGATTTTCCTGGGTCATTGTTTTTATAAGCCCTAATGTGTTCTTTCATTCGACATGCTACAGTACGCTTAGTTTGGCCAATGTATGAACTTCCACAGCTACAGTCCACTTTGTACACGCCTGGTCTTTCCAATGGGAAATAATCTTTCGGTGTGCGCAATAGCTGGGAAATCTTTTTTAAAGGAGTGAAAATCGTTTTTACTGAATACTTATTTAAAATATTTGCGACCTTATCTGTCACTCCTTTAACATATGGTAAATAAGCCGGCTGTCGTTCTACCTGAATGGGTCTTGCCTTCGTTTTTTGTCGTGTGGAGGGAGCTGTCCTTTATAACCATTCCTCCGTAGAACTGCGCTTACATGTTGTAGTTCATCCGTGACATGTTCCTTGTCACACAAATTATATGCGCGATTGGTGAGAGACGTCACTACAGAGTTTAGGTGTCGAGGGTGGTGATGCGAGTCAGCGTGCAAATAGCGGTCTGTGTGAGTTGGTTTCCTAAATACTGAGTGACTGAATGAACCGTCCTCTCGGACTCCTACTTTGATATCGAGAAATGCTATGCTACGGTTTTTCTCTATTTCATACGTGAACCGCATTTTGTCGTGTATGTTGTTCAAGTGTGTGACATATTCTTTAACGACTCCTTCATCGCCTTTTATTATAGAGAATACGTCGTCGACGTATCTTTTCCAAAGTTTAATTTGGCGTGGGGCGGTGGTGATGGCTATCTTTTCAAAATGTTCCATCCATATGTTGGCGACGATTGGGGCTACTGGACTTCCCATTGCCACACCGTCGAGTTGTATGTAGTACTCGCCCTTGTACACGAAATAATTAGTCGTCAGACAATGTTTCACCAGATCAACATATTCTGCGGGGATCTTTTGTTGTTCTATTTTATCTGCGATTACCTTCATACAATCAGCTATTGGGACATTTGTGAAAAGTGATTCCACGTCAAAACTGACCATCACTTCATCCGGTTCTAAGTTGTGCTGAAGGGTCTCAATGAAATGACGAGAATCTTTGACGGAAGATCCAGTTCCTCCTGCTAGTGGATTTATGATGCTAGTTATATGTTTAGCTAACTCATATGTCGGGGAATCCACTTGACTCACAATTGGTCGTAGAGGGACGTTCTGTTTGTGAATCTTAGGTAGGCCATATAGCTTAGGTGGGTGGAGGTTCCTAGGTCTTAATAAATGTTTCACTGTTTCTTCGCCAATCGCATATTTGCATTTATTAATAAGCTCTCGAGTCTTTCGATTCGTCCTGGCAGTGGGGTCGTATTTAACTTTCATGTACGTTTTTTCATCGGCTAATAAATCTCGTACTTTTTGTTCGTATTCATTAGTGCTCATAACAACCGTCGCATTTCCCTTATCCGCTCTTAAGACCAGTATCTCTTGATCGTTCTTAAGCTCTTGTAATGCGGACATCTCAGCGGCACTGATGTTGGGTTTAGGACATTTTGCACTGCGTATAGTTACAGCGATGTCTTGCCTTAAAACCTCCGCGTCCGCTGGCGGTAAATTATTTTTTCGGATAACTTCCTCAACGGTTCCAATAATTTGTTCGTAAGGGATGCGATTTGGAGCAGGAGCGAAATTCAACCCTCTCTCAAGAACGTTCATCATAGGTTCAGTCAACTCTTTGTCCGATAGATTAAAAACAGTTCGAGTGTTTTGTGACTTTGCAACATGGTAGGGGACACGTGATTTTTGTTTATCGATAAGTGATTCAAACTTTCGTTCCTGTTTTTTAGCACTTAACTCACGTGAACGTTGGGCTTGTAGGTATGTGATGCGATCACATATGTCAAAGTCACTAGGTGATAACTCGCTACTGCATCTCAGGTGTAGGTCGTATAACTCACATTGAATCTTGTCAAGTTGGTATCGGGTGTTACTGATAGATTTGCGTAGTAATTTAACACTCGCGTTTCGTAGAATGGTTGCGGAACCGTGAATATCGTTACGAGGTCTTATACGTACACATACGGGAATAACGTCCGCATCCCGACATTTAACTAAGAAACTTAATGATTCACGTAGACACTCACTCTTTTTCCGCGCCCGTTCAAGGTGTTTTATTAATTCAACACAATCCGGCCCGTACCGGTGCGAAATATAGAATTTCAAACTTTCATGGTCACTTATAATTCTAAACGTTTTTTCGGGATTTATACCATGTAAATTTTTACTTACAAGTTTCCGATATTTCGGCACTGTTGCAAGCGCCATGATCACGGAACAACTGAAGTCCTTGCGGGTGGGAATAGTTTTTATTATTCTG
The DNA here is from genome assembly GCA_948253155.1 of Leucoma salicis. NCBI lineage: Eukaryota > Metazoa > Arthropoda > Insecta > Lepidoptera > Erebidae > Leucoma > Leucoma salicis. The sequence goes on along the minus strand of OX411815.1, from coordinate 25,695,514 downwards.
CGGTTAGAAATATCAGTCTACCCGCTTTCTCACTCGTTTATGACACGCAACACTATCTATGGAACCACTACCACTGGTCTCACTCACGTATCGAGCTCGATCACGACACACAACACTTACGGTGTCGACCCTGGTTTTTGAGGTGTTTTTCTTCTTCTTTGTACATAGACGAATCACGGGACGCCAGGTGCTAGATAATTGAAAACCATCTTCACGGTTGAAATTTTTGTATTTCGTGATTTCAATGGCTTCTCTCACCAATCTGGGTATATAGTGGCGTTCTGTCGAAAGTATCTGAGGATTATGTAAATTCTCGATGTAGTGACTCGTTCCTGCCTCCAAAAGGTGTTGTGCTATCGCCGATTTTCCTGGGTCATTGTTTTTATAAGCCCTAATGTGTTCTTTCATTCGACATGCTACAGTACGCTTAGTTTGGCCAATGTATGAACTTCCACAGCTACAGTCCACTTTGTACACGCCTGGTCTTTCCAATGGGAAATAATCTTTCGGTGTGCGCAATAGCTGGGAAATCTTTTTTAAAGGAGTGAAAATCGTTTTTACTGAATACTTATTTACAATATTTGCGACCTTATCTGTCACTCCTTTAACATATGGTAAATAAGCCGGCTGTCGTTCTACCTGAATGGGTCTTGCCTTCGTTTTTTGTCGTGGTGGAGGGAGCTGTCCTTTATAACCATTCCTCCGTAGAACTGCGCTTACATGTTGTAGTTCATCCGTGACATGTTCCTTGTCACACAAATTATATGCGCGATTGGTGAGAGACGTCACTACAGAGTTTAGGTGTCGAGGGTGGTGATGCGAGTCAGCGTGCAAATAGCGGTCTGTGTGAGTTGGTTTCCTAAATACTGAGTGACTGAATGAACCGTCCTCTCGGACTCCTACTTTGATATCGAGAAATGCTATGCTACGGTTTTTCTCTATTTCATACGTGAACCGCATTTTGTCGTGTATGTTGTTCAAGTGTGTGACATATTCTTTAACGACTCCTTCATCGCCTTTTATTATAGAGAATACGTCGTCGACGTATCTTTTCCAAAGTTTAATTTGGCGTGGGGCGGTGGTGATGGCTATCTTTTCAAAATGTTCCATCCATATGTTGGCGACGATTGGGGCTACTGGACTTCCCATTGCCACACCGTCGAGTTGTATGTAGTACTCGCCCTTGTACACGAAATAATTAGTCGTCAGACAATGTTTCACCAGATCAACATATTCTGCGGGGATCTTTTGTTGTTCTATTTTATCTGCGATTACCTTCATACAATCAGCTATTGGGACATTTGTGAAAAGTGATTCCACGTCAAAACTGACCATCACTTCATCCGGTTCTAAGTTGTGCTGAAGGGTCTCAATGAAATGACGAGAATCTTTGACGGAAGATCCAGTTCCTCCTGCTAGTGGATTTATGATGCTAGTTATATGTTTAGCTAACTCATATGTCGGGGAATCCACTTGACTCACAATTGGTCGTAGAGGGACGTTCTGTTTGTGAATCTTAGGTAGGCCATATAGCTTAGGTGGGTGGAGGTTCCTAGGTCTTAATAAATGTTTCACTGTTTCTTCGCCAATCGCATATTTGCATTTATTAATAAGCTCTCGAGCCTTTCGATTCGTCCTGGCAGTGGGGTCGTATTTAACTTTCATGTACGTTTTTTCATCGGCTAATAAATCTCGTACTTTTTGTTCGTATTCATTAGTGCTCATAACAACCGTCGCATTTCCCTTATCCGCTCTTAAGACCAGTATCTCTTGATCGTTCTTAAGCTCTTGTAATGCGGACATCTCAGCGGCACTGATGTTGGGTTTAGGACATTTTGCACTGCGTATAGTTACAGCGATGTCTTGCCTTAAAACCTCCGCGTCCGCTGGCGGTAAATTATTTTTTCGGATAACTTCCTCAACGGTTCCAATAATTTGTTCGTAAGGGATGCGATTTGGAGCAGGAGCGAAATTCAACCCTCTCTCAAGAACGTTCATCATAGGTTCAGTCAACTCTTTGTCCGATAGATTAAAAACAGTTCGAGTGTTTTGTGACTTTGCAACATGGTAGGGGACACGTGATTTTTGTTTATCGATAAGTGATTCAAACTTTCGTTCCTGTTTTTTAGCACTTAACTCACGTGAACGTTGGGCTTGTAGGTATGTGATGCGATCACATATGTCAAAGTCACTAGGTGATAACTCGCTACTGCATCTCAGGTGTAGGTCGTATAACTCACATTGAATCTTGTCAAGTTGGTATCGGGTGTTACTGATAGATTTGCGTAGTAATTTAACACTCGCGTTTCGTAGAATGGTTGCGGAACCGTGAATATCGTTACGAGGTCTTATACGTACACATACGGGAATAACGTCCGCATCCCGACATTTAACTAAGAAACTTAATGATTCACGTAGACACTCACTCTTTTTCCGCGCCCGTTCAAGGTGTTTTATTAATTCAACACAATCCGGCCCGTACCGGTGCGAAATATAGAATTTCAAACTTTCATGGTCACTTATAATTCTAAACGTTTTTTCGGGATTTATACCATGTAAATTTTTACTTACAAGTTTCCGATATTTCGGCACTGTTGCAAGCGCCATGATCACGGAACAACTGAAGTCCTTGCGGGTGGGAATAGTTTTTATTATTCTGCGGTTAGAAATATCGGTCTACCCGCTTTCTCACTCGTTTATGACACACAACACTATCTATGGAACCACTACCACTGGTCTCACTCACGTATCGAGCTCGATCACGACACACAACACTTACGGTGTCGACCCTGGTTTTTGAGGTGTTTTTCTTCTTCTTTGTACATAGACGAATCACGGGACGCCAGGTGCTAGATAATTGAAAACCATCTTCACGGTTGAAATTTTTGTATTTCGTGATTTCAATGGCTTCTCTCACCAATCTGGGTATATAGTGGCGTTCTGTCGAAAGTATCTGAGGATTATGTAAATTCTCGATGTAGTGACTCGTTCCTGCCTCCAAAAGGTGTTGTGCTATCGCCGATTTTCCTGGGTCATTGTTTTTATAAGCCCTAATGTGTTCTTTCATTCGACATGCTACAGTACGCTTAGTTTGGCCAATGTATGAACTTCCACAGCTACAGTCCACTTTGTACACGCCTGGTCTTTCCAATGGGAAATAATCTTTCGGTGTGCGCAATAGCTGGGAAATCTTTTTTAAAGGAGTGAAAATCGTTTTTACTGAATACTTATTTAAAATATTTGCGACCTTATCTGTCACTCCTTTAACATATGGTAAATAAGCCGGCTGTCGTTCTACCTGAATGGGTCTTGCCTTCGTTTTTTGTCGTGGTGGAGGGAGCTGTCCTTTATAACCATTCCTCCGTAGAACTGCGCTTACATGTTGTAGTTCATCCGTGACATGTTCCTTGTCACAAACAGAACGTCCCTCTACGACCAATTGTGAGTCAAGTGGATTCCCCGACATATGAGTTAGCTAAACATATAACTAGCATCATAAATCCACTAGCAGGAGGAACTGGATCTTCCGTCAAAGATTCTCGTCATTTCATTGAGACCCTTCAGCACAACTTAGAACCGGATGAAGTGATGGTCAGTTTTGACGTGGAATCACTTTTCACAAATGTCCCAATAGCTGATTGTATGAAGGTAATCGCAGATAAAATAGAACAACAAAAGATCCCCGCAGAATATGTTGATCTGGTGAAACATTGTCTGACGACTAATTATTTCGTGTACAAGGGCGAGTACTACATACAACTCGACGGTGTGGCAATGGGAAGTCCAGTAGCCCCAATCGTCGCCAACATATGGATGGAACATTTTGAAAAGATAGCCATCACCACCGCCCCACGCCAAATTAAACTTTGGAAAAGATACGTCGACGACGTATTCTCTATAATAAAAGGCGATGAAGGAGTCGTTAAAGAATATGTCACACACTTGAACAACATACACGACAAAATGCGGTTCACGTATGAAATAGAGAAAAACCGTAGCATAGCATTTCTCGATATCAAAGTAGGAGTCCGAGAGGACGGTTCATTCAGTCACTCAGTATTTAGGAAACCAACTCACACAGACCGCTATTTGCACGCTGACTCGCATCACCACCCTCGACACCTAAACTCTGTAGTGACGTCTCTCACCAATCGCGCATATAATTTGTGTGACAAGGAACATGTCACGGATGAACTACAACATGTAAGCGCAGTTCTACGGAGGAATGGTTATAAAGGACAGCTCCCTCCACCACGACAAAAAACGAAGGCAAGACCCATTCAGGTAGAACGACAGCCGGCTTATTTACCATATGTTAAAGGAGTGACAGATAAGGTCGCAAATATTTTAAATAAGTATTCAGTAAAAACGATTTTCACTCCTTTAAAAAAGATTTCCCAGCTATTGCGCACACCGAAAGATTATTTCCCATTGGAAAGACCAGGCGTGTACAAAGTGGACTGTAGCTGTGGAAGTTCATACATTGGCCAAACTAAGCGTACTGTAGCATGTCGAATGAAAGAACACATTAGGGCTTATAAAAACAATGACCCAGGAAAATCGGCGATAGCACAACACCTTTTGGAGGCAGGAACGAGTCACTACATCGAGAATTTACATAATCCTCAGATACTTTCGACAGAACGCCACTATATACCCAGATTGGTGAGAGAAGCCATTGAAATCACGAAATACAAAAATTTCAACCGTGAAGATGGTTTTCAATTATCTAGCACCTGGCGTCCCGTGATTCGTCTATGTACAAAGAAGAAGAAAAACACCTCAAAAACCAGGGTCGACACCGTAAGTGTTGTGTGTCGTGATCGAGCTCGATACGTGAGTGAGACCAGTGGTAGTGGTTCCATAGATAGTGTTGTGTGTCATAAACGAGTGAGAAAGCGGGTAGACCGATATTTCTAACCGCAGAATAATAAAAACTATTCCCACCCGCAAGGACTTCAGTTGTTCCGTGATCATGGCGCTTGCAACAGTGCCGAAATATCGGAAACTTGTAAGTAAAAATTTACATGGTATAAATCCCGAAAAAACGTTTAGAATTATAAGTGACCATGAAAGTTTGAAATTCTATATTTCGCACCGGTACGGGCCGGATTGTGTTGAATTAATAAAACACCTTGAACGGGCGCGGAAAAAGAGTGAGTGTCTACGTGAATCATTAAGTTTCTTAGTTAAATGTCGGGATGCGGACGTTATTCCCGTATGTGTACGTATAAGACCTCGTAACGATATTCACGGTTCCGCAACCATTCTACGAAACGCGAGTGTTAAATTACTACGCAAATCTATCAGTAACACCCGATACCAACTTGACAAGATTCAATGTGAGTTATACGACCTACACCTGAGATGCAGTAGCGAGTTATCACCTAGTGACTTTGACATATGTGATCGCATCACATACCTACAAGCCCAACGTTCACGTGAGTTAAGTGCTAAAAAACAGGAACGAAAGTTTGAATCACTTATCGATAAACAAAAATCACGTGTCCCCTACCATGTTGCAAAGTCACAAAACACTCGAACTGTTTTTAATCTATCGGACAAAGAGTTGACTGAACCTATGATGAACGTTCTTGAGAGAGGGTTGAATTTCGCTCCTGCTCCAAATCGCATCCCTTACGAACAAATTATTGGAACCGTTGAGGAAGTTATCCGAAAAAATAATTTACCGCCAGCGGACGCGGAGGTTTTAAGGCAAGACATCGCTGTAACTATACGCAGTGCAAAATGTCCTAAACCCAACATCAGTGCCGCTGAGATGTCCGCATTACAAGAGCTTAAGAACGATCAAGAGATACTGGTCTTAAGAGCGGATAAGGGAAATGCGACGGTTGTTATGAGCACTAATGAATACGAACAAAAAGTACGAGATTTATTAGCCGATGAAAAAACGTACATGAAAGTTAAATACGACCCCACTGCCAGGACGAATCGAAAGACTCGAGAGCTTATTAATAAATGCAAATATGCGATTGGCGAAGAAACAGTGAAACATTTATTAAGACCTAGGAACCTCCACCCACCTAAGCTATATGGCCTACCTAAGATTCACAAACAGAACGTCCCTCTACGACCAATTGTGAGTCAAGTGGATTCCCCGACATATGAGTTAGCTAAACATATAACTAGCATCATAAATCCACTAGCAGGAGGAACTGGATCTTCCGTCAAAGATTCTCGTCATTTCATTGAGACCCTTCAGCACAACTTAGAACCGGATGAAGTGATGGTCAGTTTTGACGTGGAATCACTTTTCACAAATGTCCCAATAGCTGATTGTATGAAGGTAATCGCAGATAAAATAGAACAACAAAAGATCCCCGCAGAATATGTTGATCTGGTGAAACATTGTCTGACGACTAATTATTTCGTGTACAAGGGCGAGTACTACATACAACTCGACGGTGTGGCAATGGGAAGTCCAGTAGCCCCAATCGTCGCCAACATATGGATGGAACATTTTGAAAAGATAGCCATCACCACCGCCCCACGCCAAATTAAACTTTGGAAAAGATACGTCGACGACGTATTCTCTATAATAAAAGGCGATGAAGGAGTCGTTAAAGAATATGTCACACACTTGAACAACATACACGACAAAATGCGGTTCACGTATGAAATAGAGAAAAACCGTAGCATAGCATTTCTCGATATCAAAGTAGGAGTCCGAGAGGACGGTTCATTCAGTCACTCAGTATTTAGGAAACCAACTCACACAGACCGCTATTTGCACGCTGACTCGCATCACCACCCTCGACACCTAAACTCTGTAGTGACGTCTCTCACCAATCGCGCATATAATTTGTGTGACAAGGAACATGTCACGGATGAACTACAACATGTAAGCGCAGTTCTACGGAGGAATGGTTATAAAGGACAGCTCCCTCCACCACGACAAAAAACGAAGGCAAGACCCATTCAGGTAGAACGACAGCCGGCTTATTTACCATATGTTAAAGGAGTGACAGATAAGGTCGCAAATATTTTAAATAAGTATTCAGTAAAAACGATTTTCACTCCTTTAAAAAAGATTTCCCAGCTATTGCGCACACCGAAAGATTATTTCCCATTGGAAAGACCAGGCGTGTACAAAGTGGACTGTAGCTGTGGAAGTTCATACATTGGCCAAACTAAGCGTACTGTAGCATGTCGAATGAAAGAACACATTAGGGCTTATAAAAACAATGACCCAGGAAAATCGGCGATAGCACAACACCTTTTGGAGGCAGGAACGAGTCACTACATCGAGAATTTACATAATCCTCAGATACTTTCGACAGAACGCCACTATATACCCAGATTGGTGAGAGAAGCCATTGAAATCACGAAATACAAAAATTTCAACCGTGAAGATGGTTTTCAATTATCTAGCACCTGGCGTCCCGTGATTCGTCTATGTACAAAGAAGAAGAAAAACACCTCAAAAACCAGGGTCGACACCGTAAGTGTTGTGTGTCGTGATCGAGCTCGATACGTGAGTGAGACCAGTGGTAGTGGTTCCATAGATAGTGTTGCGTGTCATAAACGAGTGAGAAAGCGGGTAGACCGATATTTCTAACCGCAGAATAATAAAAACTATTCCCACCCGCAAGGACTTCAGTTGTTCCGTGATCATGGCGCTTGCAACAGTGCCGAAATATCGGAAACTTGTAAGTAAAAATTTACATGGTATAAATCCCGAAAAAACGTTTAGAATTAAATCGTAATTTTTTAAAGTAACATACTATAAAGTCCTATGAATTTCAGTTTTTGTTTTCTAGAAAAACTAAAAAGTAAATAACACATGACGGGCCTCGTGGCGTTGGCGGTAGTATAACCGACTTCCGTGCCGAGGTCGTGGGTTCGATTCCCACTAAGGACAATTATTTGTGTGATGAACACAGATATTTGTACTGCGTCTGGGTATTTTCTATCTATTATATGTATGTATTTACAAAAATTTAGTATTTGTATTATATCCGTAACTAGGTACCCATATCACAAGCGTTAAGCTTAGTTTGGGACCAGTAGCTCAACCATGAGTTTATGCTATAAAGATACGACAGGTAATTAGAGTCGCTAGCGTTCATACGTGTATAGGATAGATTTCGATAGCACTCGTACCATGAGTTAAATTGCCGCTTACGTCACATGTTCAAGTAAGCTCGAGTGTAGATTTACGTAGCATGTCGTTACGTTGGCACAGTGTAAACTTACAGCTAGCTTCAATGTAAACAAATGTTTGTGGCTAATATCAACAAAATATTGCCAAGTCAATCAATCTCACATCTCACTTATATCCCTATTGTATTTATTGTAGATCGCGATCGATAATGTGCGGTATTGTTGTAGTGAAACTTTTTTGTATTAATATTATGAGAACCAGTGCCTCTCGATTTCAATTACTAGTGGAGTGTATGATGGTGGTCGCCGGCGGGTTGTAACATACCCAACCCAACAATATTTTATTGTGACATCATAACTTACCTTTGATTCTAATGAAACCCTTTGTGAAGACTTTATTTCTGTAAAACTATACAAAAAATCTTAAAAAGACTTTTTTGTTAAGCCCGTAAAGTTTTGCAAACGTATTCTCACTAATATTTTCTAATGAACATCCAACTAGAATTCTCATAAATATTAGCTTGAGTTTTTCTTTATTCCCGGAGATTATCCTCATATTCAGCCACCGCTAACATATTCCATGCTAAATATGCTCTCTTTCAGACATTTACATCAAAACTTTAGTAATTATTATAGATAAACTAAGTCCGTCACCACACAATAATGCAGTGAGTTACGTAACTACAATCCAAACGGTTTTGTTCGATAGCATAATACAAATTCATAACTCATGGTACCAAATTTGTATACAAACTATACAAATGCTAAGTCGCTATCGAATACCTTTCGATAGGTATTTTACGCATCGAAATATTAAGTTACTCATACTACTGAATTTAATTCCTTACGTAACCGCCAGAGGCGCTGTAAGCTTTGTCATACAAATATTTTACTTAGTCGCTAGCGAGTTTACTTGAGCAAAACTCATGGTTGAGCTACAGAGGACGTTGTGTGAAAATGTCCGTGAATATTTATTTATTATTAAAAATATTTTTAACACCCTCCTGTATATTCGAGTAGATCAATAAAAAGCGACATATACAGCGTGTTGTAACTCAACAAATCTTGACCCCACGTACACCAATAAGTTTTTACTGTCTAAGTTTGCCATCTCGGGTCCACGTTGCTTGTGTAACTTGTTTAATCAACAACTACAATAAATAACAGTTAGAGAATAAAACCCTTACGTACGATCTGGCAGAGATTCACCACCGGCACGCTCGGGTACTCGGTGGTGATAAAACGGATCGTGCGTTTTATTGAAGGTATATACCCGTACAATTTACTGGTATAATGAAAGTGGTCAATATTGCCTTATAATCCACTGGTAAGAAGGTCTCGGTACTGTGTGGGAGTTTCTATTTATTGTCAGATCCGAAAAAGGAGGTACCGCCTTGTTGTACAATTTTATAACGCCCTCTAGTGTGATCGTGATAGCTTACAAATAAATTATATACCCGTCTTATGCAATCTCTACCTGTACTAACGGACCACTGGAACTGAAAGACATTACTTTAATGGTCCGCGAGCTGCTTACTCTTCCGTCTCTTCAAACGACGCTTCCGGTCACCGGAGCTGTTCGTGAACTAGTCTACGTTGGCCTCAGAATTGGGCGAATCCTTCATCGTCTCCGTAGCCATATCCCAAACATTTTTTTTGTTAGGGTTGACCCAACTTACCACTGAAGTAATGTAACATACTCGTAGTTCCGATGGCCCGCCAATACATGTGGAGAGACAGCACAGGGTGGGTTTGTTTACCACCGAAGGAATGTAACATAGTTCCAGTGGCCCGGCAATAAAGGCGGAGAGACGGCACACGGCGGGTTTATTTAGTGGGTGAGGGCCCCACACTACCCTGTTCGTTGCCCCGAACGACGGGGTGTGCGGTTAGGTACATTTTTTCCCGCCTAAACAAAAAAAAAGAAAAAAAGGGGTTGGTTTGTTTAGTGGGTGAGGGCCCCACGCCCTGTTCGTTGCCCTGAATGACAGGGTGTACAGTTAGGTACGCTTTTTCCCGCCTTAACAAAAAACTAGACGTCGCGGGACGTTTACCAGATGTGCACACATCGACATTATTTCGTAGAAATAAAATGATCATAACTTGACAAAGTACTCCTTAAGACGAATCAAACGAGTATAAACTCGATGGGTTTGGGTCGTTTCATTACAGAGTTACTGTGGCCACCTTCCAGCTCCATCATCAGACCCTAGATACCATCTAGAGACAAAGTACTTGTCAAGACGAATCATAGGAGCCCAAACTCGATGGGATTGCGCCATTTCATTACAGAGTTACTGTGGCCACCTTTCAGCTCCATCATCAGGATGGAGTACTAGTCAAGACATTTCAAACGATCCCTAACTCGATGGAGTTGCGCCATTTAATTACAGAGTTTCTCATGGCCATCTTCCAGCTCCATCATCAGACCTTGGATACCATCTAAAGACATTGTAATCATCAAGACGAATCAAACAAGTCCAAACTCGATGGGGTTGCGTCGTTTCATTATAGAGTTACTGTGGCCACCTTCCAGCTTCATCATCAGATCAGAGCCATGTCATCATAATATTGCATTGTCACGCGATATACATATGCGTGTAAAATTTCAACACAAACGGAAACCGGCAAGTGTGTCAAATTTAACTTGCAAGATTTGAACGGAACAAGTATAATAAAAGCGTCGCCACGCTAACAGCTGATTTTAGCCTCCCTCCGCATTAGATGTTTCACATCAAAATGGTTGACCTAGCTAAAGGGACTACTGGCAATCTTAGAACAGAACGGAGTCAGATGTTTTTTTATTCAGAACTGGCAACCTGTATCGAGCCTTCCGGAGCATGGAGGAGGTCAGGTGTCCCTAAATAGGTGTCACTTTTAGGTCACCTATCTGATTGTAGTAGAAACCTTGCCGATTGTTCGAACTGCAAGTACACAAGTAGGCTACGACCCTCTTCATTGAGTCAATTCTTATCCTTACTAATACAATATATGCGTGAGTTTGTTTGCTGTGTGTATGACGCTTTCACGTTATAACTACTGAAGCAATCATCATGAAATTTCGCTTACGTATAATCTGAAGCGCAGAAAAGGACATAGGCTACCTTTTATCTCAAAAACTGGATGATTCCTGTGGTAAAGCTATTTTTGTAAAGAAATATTAGTGTTCTCTAGAGTAAAGCATTTATGTACTGAAATCCACGCGGACGTAACGGCAGGTAGAAACTAATATACTCGTAATAATTATAAGTACACCTTTCTATGGCACATAAATTATCTTTATGCAAAAATAACTATCACAGGAACCTAACATTTACGGTATAAAAGTAGGTATCCTATGTGTCAATCATGGTAAAAAGCTATCTGTGTGTCTATTTGGATGTTCAGCCATTTTTGGGAGATTTGGACAACAGACATTGTGATTTTACTTCGAGTGTTTCATTTCTGTAATATCAACTCAAAGGGCCTGGCATCATTGCCAAAATATCTACATTCAGATAAAGGTTACAGAAGAAACTTTTGGCAAGTGCGACGTCGCAGCCTGCCAGGCGTCGGAGTGCGCCCAATAAGCCTATATGCCAGAAAAACGACAACACTGTAATAATGTATGGTGGTCTTTGATACGACAATTTTTTTTATATTACGTGGGCGGCCCACAAACATAAGACCCGCCTCATGGTAGGTGGTTACCGTAGCCTATAGACGCTAGCAACACCATCACTCGCGCATTGCCATTTCCAAGCAAAAGGAAAAGGCCACCTCCTTTCCCTTTATAGGAAATATAATAGGCAGAGGATACTAAGGAGAGAATAAGATGGATAATAATAAGAGGATAGGCAAGGAGTTTTGGGTCTCCGGCGCTCTCACTCACCAAACGCAACACAACGGTAACCGTTGTTTCACGCTGATCTTTTGTGAGAGGTAAGTACTTCCCCGATCGAGCAGGCCTATTCATAAGCAAGGCTCTACTACTAGCGTAATAATATAATAACTAGCTAACTAACTTATCATCACGCCATTTCCCTTGCGGGTTAGGCAGAGAGAACAGAGTGCCAAGAGGCTCTATTCTTGCATACATCTCTCGCTTCCTCAATTTCCATAATTCTCTTCATACACGCTCGCCAGTTTCGGAAACTCCTGACTCCACCTTCCTTCAATACATGACCGAATTAGTCTAGGTAGGTGAGTCTCGGTGTCCCCCTGTACCTACATCCTTCCACTTTCGCATTGTATATCTTCTTAACATGTCGCTTTTTTGGAGAGTTTTTGGAGAAAATTCAGGTCTTGTGGGACTAGCCGAGCGGAAACATATTTCATACCCAAGTGATTATTTAAAATGATATGGATCGACTCGTGAGACACAGAAAGTTCGGCGGCTATCTCTCTCAAAGTTGAATGAGGATTTTCAGTCACTATTTCCTTCACTTTTGCAATGTTAACTTCAGTTGCAGACGTTGATGGCCTACCATAGCGAGGCAAATCTTCCATCACATCTCGACCGCTTTTAAACGCTTTGTACCACTGATAAGCGCGTGTTTTTGATAAAGTCGATTCACCGTAAGCCTTTTGTAACATTTTCAGTGACTCCGAACACGAAATTCCATTGGCGATGCAAAATTTAAGACAAACTCTTTGTTCGATGTTTTTGTCCATCATGAAATTCGCAATACACACTAGATATGATATAACTAAAAACAGCACTGTATTTAATATAAATAACAGATTCAACTCAAACTCCGCGCCAAAATGGATAACAGTTGTGCCAATCTAACAACAACAAAAAAAAACAAAAATTTGAGTTTGGAACCATAAACAAATCATCCATTCCCGGTACTTTCTTGACAGACTAGTATAATAGTATATTATTAAACGTGTTAAATTAACTAGTATATTATTAAACGTGCCCATATTACTGATTTATTAATTGATTACTGCCTCTGTGGTGCAGCGGTAGTGTGATCGACTGCTGATCATGAGGTCTCGGGTTCGATTCCAGGGTCGGGCAGTGTTATTGAGATTTTTCGTAAAAAACTAGACGTCGTGGGACGTCTACTAGATGTGAAAACATCGAAATTATTTTGTAGAAATAAAATGATCATAACATGAAAAAGTACTCCTCAAGACGAATCAAACGAGTATAAACTCGACAGGGTTGCGTCGTTTCATTACAGAGTTACTGTGGCCACCTTCCAGTTCCATCATCAGACCCTGTATACCACTTAGAGACAAAGTACTTGTCAATATGAATCATATGAACCCAAACTAGATGGGGTTGCGCAGTTTCATTATAGAGTTCTTATATCCACCTTGCAGCTGGAGCCATCATCAGATCAGCTCCATGTCATCATAATATTGCATTGTCACGCGATATACATATGCGTGTAAAATTTCAGCTCAATCGGAAACCTCAGATCAAATTGATCTGAGTCGGAAACCAAACTTGCATGATTTGAACGGCATAAGTAAAATAAAAGCGTCGCCACGCTAACAGCCGATTTCACCCTCCCTCCGCATTATATGTTTCACATCAAAAAGAAAAATTTTCTGTAGCAGCCCAGAGTTTGGAAATGTGCCCGGTAGATGGCAATAGACTCGCTCCCTATTACGTAGGACTTAAACATAGCTGGCGAATCGTGGGTGTGTAATACACCTCTGCCTACCTCTTCGGGGAATACAGACGTGGTGCTATGTATGTATGTAGTAATTGATCACTATGTGTTGAAAGCGCTCGAAGCCCAGACATCCCATTTATACTCTCATTAATATGCTTCTCTCCAACACCAATCACTTTTAGTAAAAAAACAAATGTAGTGCAGGTTTTTTTTTGTTAAGGCGGGTGAAAATGTTCCTTACCGCACACCCCGTCGTTCGGGGTAACGAATAGGGTAGTGTGGGGCTTTCACCCACTAAAGAAACCCGCCATGTGCCGTCTCTCCGCCTTTATTGGCGGGCCACTGGAACTATGTTACATTCCTTCGGTGGTAAATGTAGTGCAGCCTCATACTACGCTTGTCAATTATATAATAGTAAACTAAAATAGGTCTCTCTCAATTTACTGAAGCTATTTTTGATGTGAAACATCTAATGCGGAGGGAGGATAAAATCGGCTGTTAGCGTGGCGACGCATTTATTGTACTTGTCCCGTTCAAATCTTGCAAAATTAAATTTGACACACTTCCCGGTTTCCAATTGAGCTGAAATTTCACACGCATGTGTATATCACGTGACAATGCAATATTATGATGACATGGAGCTGATCTGATGATGGAGCTGGAAGGTGGACATAGGAACTCTATAATGAAACGGCGCAACCCCATCGAGTTTGGGCTCGTATGATTCGTCTTACCGAGTACTTTGTGTCTAGATGGTATCCAGGGGCTGTTGATGAAGCTGGAAGGTGGCCACAGTAACTCTGTAATGAAATGACGCAACCCCGTTGAAAGGTGACCACAGTAACTCTGTAATAAAACGACGCAACCCCATCGAGTTTGGAATCATTTGGTTCGTCTTGACGAGTACTTTGTCTTTAGATAGTATTCAGGGTCTGATGATGTAGCTAGAAGGTGGCCATAGAAACTCCGTTATAAAACGACATAACTCCATCGAGTTTGGGCTCGTATGATTTGTCTTGACGAGTACTTTGTCTAGAGATGGTATCCAGGGTCTGACGATGAAGCTGGAAGGTGGCCACAGTAACTCTGTAATGAAACTACGCAACCCTATCGAGTTTATACTCGTTTGATTCGTCTTGAGGAGTACTTTGTCAAGTTATGATCATTTCATTTCTACAAAATAATTTCGATGTTTTCACATCTGCTAGACATCCCATGACGTCTAGCAGATGTGAATATCTGCTATATAGCGTAAGCAATAAGACTAGAAAAGAGTACCTGGATGACCGAGCTTTACTCGATATTTTTTTTTTGTAAATCGTGAGTTTTTCTCACAAAAGAAAGAATTGAAAGAAAAAGGGAAAAACAATAATCGAACTGGAGACATCTGGACTCGAACCGGGGTCTTCTGGTTTTGGGACCGCCCGGTTTCCCACCTAACATAACAAAACATAACATAGCATCACGCCTGTATTCCCCGAAGGGGTAGGCAGAGGTGTATTACACACCCACGACTCGCCAGCTATGTTTAAGTCCCACGTAGTAGGGGGCAAGCCTATTGACGTCTACCGGGCACATTTCCAAACTCCGGGCTGTTACTGAGAATTTTTCTTTTTAGAAAAAAGCTCAATAGCTTTGCTCGACCCGGGGATCGAACCCGAGACCTCATGATTAGCAGTCGCATACACTACCGCTACACCACCGAGGCAGTTAAAGGTTTCCCACCTGAGCTATTATAACCTTGTAGATGGTGATGAAATTTACCTTCGTATTCTAAATAATATATTAGCATATTTAGATATTTTTATATATATTTTTAGCATTTGACATGCTTAGCACTATACATTAAACACAAAGTGAAAAATGTGAAATCGAAAATAACAGTCAGGAGCAGGATTTGAACCTGCATCTTCTGGATACCGTCCAGATGCTTTACCAATTCAGCCATCCTGACAATTGCTCCTGACTGCTAATTTCGATAACACATCATACTCAACGTCTTTGGGTGACGCCTGCGCCATCTGTCGGAGTATTTTCATACATTATACCGACCAGGTAAACTTAATTTTACAATTAAGATTTTACCTAATAATGACGCAAACCCTTTAAATATTTAGATATTTTTATATATATTTTTAGCATTTGACATGCTTAGCACTATACATTAAACACAAAGTGAAAAATGTGAAATCGAAAATGCCTCCTGACTGTTATTTTCGATTTCACATTTTTCACTTTGTGTTTAAAATATATTAGCAGTTTTTTATTGTTTGAAAACCCGGATAAAACGACGTTTTCTAAAATTAAAACCTTTCTAGATCCATTTATCGCCCTCGAAACCCCTTGCATACTAAATTTCATGAAAATCGTAAGTCGTCCGATATTATATATATATACAAGAATTGCTCGTTTAAAGATATTAGAGAGATAGATTAAAGGGTTTCATAGGTTGGACTTTTAAATAAAATACATCATACACAAATACTACTAAGTATCCGGGTCTTAAATCGCGTACATATTCTGAGGTTAAATAGGGCTTTATTGCCCCGACGTTTCGACCGCATGGCAACAGCCGTGGTCACGGGTTGACTGGTGTGGTTTAGCGCGGGTGTCTGCAACTACCCTCGCCTCATTTGTGTTTTGCTCTTAGAAATTGTCGGTACTTCGACACACAACACTAATAAAAAAAAGAAATCTCAAAATATAGACGCGATTAAAGACCTGGATAGTAGTATTTGTGTATCCATCCATCAGCCTTTTAAAGTCCACTGCTGGACATAGGCCTCCCCATGAATGGGGGATAGTGCCGTAATCGCCACGCTTGGCGCCTGCCAAGGGTTCGCAGTTAATGTTGTTAATACTCGAAGGAGTGCTGCTGCCCACTCCCCCGGTATTCCCTCAATCGGCTCCTCCTCTTACGACTCCCATGGGTGGAGAGGGGTGTATTAAATATTTGTGTATGATGTGTACAAATCACGAAAGTTTAAAAGTCTTTATAAATACATCGTTTTACAAACACATTATTATATACTTATGCAAAAAAAACTATCCCAGTAGAACTGTCAATGTTTCCTGATTAAACCATAGCATATTATGTATAACAAATGATGATTTTTAAAAGTGGAAAAAGAGAGTTTACAAATAATTTGTTCTTTAAATTAGCTGAGCATATCAAGTATTAAAATATAGATCAAAATATAACATATTACGTACCGTACTTTTCTGTACTCTAATCAAAGTTTAATGATGAGCGGTTACGTAGGTACATATGGCATGAAAGCACAACAATCAAACGAACTCTCAAATAAACTCACTTTCACATATTTATAATAACATTCGTAATAAAGTAATGATTGGCTCAATTGTTACGTCCACGAGGACAATATTATGGGCATATTCTAGTATCTAGGATACTATATTATAAATGTGTAAGTTTGTATGTTTCGATGTTAACAGATTAGAATTAACCTTAACGAAGTATCCGCTGTCTACGCCTTGAAGCTGAAAAACCTTAAAATACTCTTTATTCTTTATACCAGGAAATGACGTGGTATATTGATGCAAAACAAAGTGCATAGAGAAATTGTTTTACACGATTTTAATGTGAACCTTTTGGATGTTGAAGTGGTTCAAACTATATTGGTCGCTTCGACATCTAAAGCAATTATATGGATTTTTATGTATAAGTTTTTTCTGTAATTTATAATATTTTTGTGTTTTGTTTAGTTTATGTTATGATGGGGCTGGCTTAATACTTAATGTTATAAGCCCCAAAACTAATATATAAAGATTAATTCAATTTGTTTGAAAATTACTGATACAATTTTTGATAGCTTCTTTTGGCTCATTTTGAAGGATTTAATTACTCACACATTTTACATTTCTATTTGTATCCAATTCTGAAGTCCATGCATACCACGATACAGGTAGATGCTTCATAATAAACTTAAAATATACTCGCTGTACGAAGCACAATAATGCATTTTATATTACTATCGACTGAGGTCGAGAAACCTGTGAAAGGTAAAGCCTAATAGCGCTGCGTCTAGCAGCCAACTATAGCACCGGTTTTATTTAGAACTGTAATATGTTTATGAGATTATTCGCTCAAGCTATAACTCATGTGTAAATTATAACGTTCCAGGGATGGCAGCCTACACATAGGGAACTTGGTACAAAATAATTTTGTAGAAAACCATGGAATGTAATCTTACATCCCCTAAATGTACCTAATAAAATCTTACCGTAATAGCTATCATCTCGAGACTGCTGTTCTAAGGCTGTTTATAGAGGCAAACGACAAATACGTACCTTCAATGTATTATGAGTAAAATCTCGTTTCTGCCCTATGTTTTTAGATTATTCCCGCTATAGAAGCGAGACAGGATTTTTCGTAGAAGAGAATAGAAGTCTAATCAAAGGCTATGAAACAAAAAGTTTCATCAAAAATCTTTTCAGTAGTTTTTGCGTGATGCGCATATAAATAAAAAATACTTTGGAAAATCCAAAACTGCACGCCTCATAATCTTCATTTTTCACAATAAAATTGATTATTTGATAAGTAACTAATAATGTATTGGTTTTACTAAGTAGTTTTCAAATAAATCACATAGATAGCGCTAATTTCAAAAAGTACTAATGTGGGTTTCATGTCTTATACGCCATCTAGCGCTAATTTTAAGAAGTACTTCTATATTGCAAGGCGTCATCTGGCAATTAGTAAGAGCAACAATCCATGAGTTTACATATATACCTGCATAAGTGCATATAATATATACTTATAAACATGTAAAATTGAATAATTTATTAAACTGTAAACAAAACAATTTAAGAAAACAAAAAGAAGTTTCCTTACAAAAAAAGCAATATTGTGGTTCTATATATACAACAGCTACTGAATACATCTACAATTGCCACTTGCGACATCTAGGGCTGCATTTGTCAATATCTCTTTTACTTTAAAACAGCGACATCTAAGAAAGAAAATTGTAGAAAATTGCACCTTTGGACAATATTTTACGACTTATTTAAAAATCAATGAGTTCAACAAGAAATCTTTAAACCATTTATCTTCCTAACTTGGTTGCCTTATAATTTTTATACTTTGTTCTAAGTGAAAACACCGTGACGTAGGCATGTCGATTCACTTTTTTTTCATTCAAATCGAACATACTAGAATCGATTCTTGTTTAAATCAAGTATTAAAAGATTGATTTTCGATTAATCGCGCCTATTTCAAACATACCTAAGTAATTGCATAATATAGATACAGGAAATTATTGATGACCATTTACCGCAAATACAAGTAATTGGATAGAAGTATTATTAAATTAATAAACATAATATCACGCCTATATTCCTTCGAAATAATAGGTAGAGGTGGAGATCGAACCCAGGATCTTTTGCTCAGCAGTAATGTCTATATCTATCTCTATATGCTAGCATAAAATCTCATACATTGTAAGCATAAAACTTAAAGTAGATATATTTTTAAATTTTAAATAAATAAACCAAAAAATTTGTAAAATCATATAACTGTGGGATGAAACCGTTGAAACAACATATTAGCTTTGGACGTCTACCACAGAATAACATGTACTAACGTACGTCTACTATGTACGTCCACACATGATCATGAATGCTGTAAAGTATTCGAAACGTCGGGATAGTGTAAAAATCAAATAAACGCGATAGATTCCGAAAACTTAGTTTTATTTCAAAATGTGTAAAATTCACGTAAATGTTAGAAAGTATTAATTTACCCTGTTTTAAAATATTTATAAGATCTTTGTTTGACGCAAAATATTTTTTTAACGCAAGTATCCCCACCATTAACATGATGGCATAACATGGATACTCTAATTTACTATACGAGTCTATGATGCGTTCAAATTATCGACCAAGTACTACCAGTTGCTTTTACGCCCGACAACAGCAAAAATATACTGCAGCCAGTTTGGGAATATTATCTCGTCTCGCTTGTTCCTTGTATTGATCGGTCCGATTCGGTAGGTTTATAGATCGATTCATTGAATCGATGTAGGGTTCAAAATCGATCTGAAAAATCGATTATATCACTCTAAATAATCGATTTTTCGATTAATCGATTTCAAATTGACATGCCTACTGTGACGAAGGCCACGCAAAAAAATTGTGGAATGTAAAATATGTTTTTTTCGTGTTTTATAACGTTTGTGTGTTATTATTTACGTGTGTTTAGTGTTTTTAATTATTGTTATGGATAAAATAGTTATTATACTTGACAAAAATATCATCAGTTCGTCAAGCAAAGGTGAGAACTTTCTTTTAACAAAAAACAATGTACCGGCAGGGCGAACGGCGTTCTGTTGACGATAGTAAAACCACCGGTGGCTTTTGTTTATTTAATAACAATTAAACCACATCGAATCAGAACGTGAAAAATAATAGGGCTCTATTCCTAGTCATAATAATTCGTAAACGAAAAAAGGAGACTCGATTAATTGAGTATATTGGTCGTTATCGTGTTAACATACATTACCTACAACTCACGGACGTCCAAGCCAGATTTTTTTCAAACAGTTTTTTAACTAGTTTAAATAACAAAAATGGCATCAAAAATATGATGAGTGTTGAAAATAGTGTTTGTTCTTTATATGTGTGTGTAGATATTATTTTACAAGTGCAATATATGATAAATAGAGACATTTTAAGTTTGAAAAATCAGCTGTGCCGTGTTAACCGGGAGTAGAACACACCTCAACGCTTCGCTTATGAGGCGTGCAATTATAAAAATATGTTTTGGGATTTTTTAAACAAATATAACCCATATTATATATTGAAAACTTTATTGTTAGTTTAATAATAACCTGATAATATAACTGACCTTGAGGCATAACGTGTAACATAACATTAAAGGTTGTGATTTTTTGTGGCTTCTAGTGATGTTGACCGTCAGTAGTTTCATTGATGGTTATAAAGATTACCGGATTACAGAATGTAGGGTACAAGGGTTAAAATATAACCTTAATATGACATTTGAAGTCATTCATCGCTTTATTGGCAGACAACTGTTTATTTGTTATAAGTAAACGTGACGTTCGTATATATATATATATATATATATATTTTAATCGCATTTAATCACGTGTAAGATAAAAAAAAGGAGGTCTAGATTTTGAGACGTAATATTTACAGTAAGATAGACAAAATTGTGACAAAATGGAGAGAGGTCAAAAGACCTGTTTTTAGCATGTGCATAATTTATGAATCACCCCTAAACAGGGGTCTACGTGAAAAGGAAAAACATGGCAAGTGGTACACGTGACGAAAAGTTAAGTGACATCTGCTTTAGAGGGACAGAAACTATTATATAAAGGCATAAAGGATCCACAAGAGGAAGTCTCGAGAAAGTTTTGGGATAACTCGATCAACAGCCAATATCTAGTTTGTGAGGCAATGGAGTGTTTTAGTTTAGTAACATACTGTACCCTCATACATACCTACTTATGATTTCGATAGAATTTCTCTATAAAATATTATAATAACTAGCTTTTGACTGCGAGTATGTCCCCGTTGGATTATGTTGTCATTCTCGCAGAGGATAAATAGATTTTGGTTGGTAGTCTACGTTTAGAAAGAAATAACGATAATAAATTTCAAGATAATGTACAGCTTTGGAGCTGTGAATGGTATTTTGCTATAATATTAATATTATTGAATATGTGGCAAATATATTTATGTATGGCTTTAGAATTGTCCCACCCCTCTCCACCCATGGGAGTCGTAAGAGCCGACTGAAGGAATACCGGGGGAAGTGGGCAGCAGCACTCCCTCGAGTATTAACAACATCTACTGCGATCGTCAACCCGCCTGCCAAGCGTGGAGATTACGACAGTATACCCCTAATTTGGGGACGCCTATGTCCAGCAGTGGAAGTCGAAAGGCTGATGGATGGATGGATGGATATGTATGTTGTTCATCGAGTGGCGACGACGTATCACGGCGCAGCATAGGAAGGCCACCTACCAGGTGGACGGACGATATGATCGAAGCCGCGGAGAACCGTTGGATGCGGTCGGCGCAGAAGCGCTCGTTGTGGCGCTCTCTTGGGGAGGCCTATGTCCATCAGTGGACGTTGAAAGGCTGACGGATGGATGGATTGAATATTTATTTAAGGAACGCAAGAAGTGCAAATTAGAAAATAATAATATGATATGTACTCAGTTAAGTTAATCCAGAAAATGTATGTTCAAGGTTTGATAACCACGAGCGGGAATCATTTTCGCACTTTGTGTTCTGACGAATGGCCGAGCATGTCAAATACGTCACTCAATCATAAACATATTTTCTGTGGCAGAATCCTACTTGGGACAAGCATGAATGTGAAACAACGGTAGGTCTCCATGTGGTGACGGACTAAAAATACAAGTGTCATCACCCCATTCTTTCCCACGGGTGTCGTATGAGGCGACTAAGGGAAGTAAGCAATTATCATCCATTGCATGACTGGTGGTAGGGCTGGGTACCAAATGGAAATACTCACTATGATATTGGGCCCAAGCAGTTTGGTACCACCATCTCCCGTGTGACCGGCCATGAAGCACATCGTTGCGTTTTGGCTGTAACAGGAGATAGTCGTTTATTCTTTCATTTCATATCGGTGAAATGAAATGGTGAGCAGCAGCTTGACAATACTCTCGGTATAGTTGAATCCATGAGCGGTGGTTACCATTTACCATCAGATGGGCCGTGGCTCGTCTGCCACCAAATGAAATTTAAAAAAAAAATGCTACGCTATTGTTGTTTGTTTTGTATGAGAGCGCTGGAGGCTCATACTCCTAATCCTATCCTTATTATTCTTCCTCTTTACCCCCTATACCTTTCCTTCGGGTTGGAGTTGCGAGTGATGCCTCTGGTATTGCTAACATCTCTATGCTACTGTGCTTAGACACCCGCGTCGTATAAAAAACCTAAAAAATAATTGCCTACACATCTTTAAAATACATAGAATACGTTACGTCAAAGTGATGTACCAAATGAATAGATAATAAGCTTGAATATGAATCAGAAAATCGTATATGGAGTCAAGAGGAATTCGCGCATGCGCGGTTATAAACCGCAAGGGTAAAGAGGCATAAAGGGGAGGAAGGAAGGGGATAATAAAATAAGGAACCTCCCCCCTAGCCGCTTTGCCCCCGCTGTCGGTCGCTTCCCGGCACACCCACGCGAACTCACTGAGCCAGGGTACACACCACTTACTAACCATGGATTTGTAATTTTAACATTTAACTGCCATCGTTCCTCTTTACGTCTTCTCTGAATATTTTTGGTTATTGCTAAAGATTTTACTGCCAAGTAAATCACGCACAATTTGTTAATATTGAAAAGTTTTTAAAACAACAGAACTAAAGAGAAGATTAAGGAAGAAAGATTTGTTTTATACCTTCCCACGGTTCGGCTCGGGTAGATGGGTGATGAGAGGTATTTGGGCTGTAATCCAAAAATAGTTATTCTACAAGAATCGTCCATTTATTCACTGTAAATAATTATACATACAATAAACACCCAATATTTTTGTACTCCAGACTAGATATACAAAATTTAACAATGGTCGGTTAAGTAGCTGTAGTACTGGCGTGAAAGCCTTACAAATAAACAAGCAAATATATAAACAAACAATTTTTCTTTATAATGCTATAGTTAACCCGCCATTTCGCCCACGTGGATCACAGTATAAATACGGTACACTAATGAACTAGCAAAAATTGCTATCCCATAGAAACTATTAATTTTTCGAGTATAAAGAGTAACTGACGTTCATTTAGATGTTCTAGAGTATACGTATGCTTAATTTCGTGATGATTTGTTGAGTAGTTATAGTGTGAAAGGGTAACTAAACAACAAACAAACAGGCACTCTAGCATTTATAAACTTAGTACAAAAGCTTAGGATTATAATGCTAAGGTTTTTTGCTAAAAGCAATATCTTCCCGATACCGGGGTGAAATGAGGCAAAAAAGGGTATAATCAACCTTAATTAAAAAATGTGGCCACAAGAGTATAAAGTGCCTCCCATAATTAAAAAATAAGATAGCGGGGTTAACACCTCACGAAAATCTTTGTTTTTTTCATGAATAAAGAGGTACATCTATTTTTATACCGCGAAAGCACAAATTAAAAAGCACCAGATTAGAAAAGTGAGTTTAAGGACTGTTGAAAACTAGGTTCTGTCCGAGAGATAGTCCGCGTAATCTTTTGAATCAAGTCAATATAAATGAATCGGTACATAATATTATAAGTTCGGAACTCAGTAAAGGGCACAGACTACTACTGTTTATCCCAAAATAATGGACCATGACTTTGGAAGACCTACTTTTGCATAGAGTTAAGTAATATGCCGTAGAGTGGGAGCTCTAGTGGTAGCCTTGTTTAAATGGCGGGCTCGATCGGGGAAGTACCACGCTCTCACAAAAGATCAGCGTGAAACAATGGTAGTTGCTCCTATCCTCTCCTTGTTATCCTTCCTATCCTCTACTTGGTGTACTCCCTATCCTCTCCTTATTATTCTGCCTATCAACCTCCTATCCCTTTCCCTGGAAATAGCGACGCGCGAGTGATGCCTTTAGTGTTGCTATAGTCTATAGGCTACGGTAACCGCTTACTATGTGGGTCGTATATTTGCTTACAACCCCCATAGTATAAAAAAGGTACCTATTTTCCCCAATTCTGAAAACCACGCAGACAATGCGAAAGAATCTATAGATAACATAAGAATAGATATACAAAAGTTCCAGGTAACTTAAATTTTAGATTTAGACATTTCCTAAAATACATTTAAGAAAGTTCCTCGAGCTGGGGCCCGGACTCCAAGCAGTTAAATATCCCGTTTTGCTTTTGTGTTAGTTCAATTTATTTAACATTGTTACGTGCGGACAGAAGACATTAATTACAAAACGTCCAGGACTCCTTTATGCGAGAACTCCTGCTGCGGAACTTTCAACTCATAATTTCGTTTCACTGCCACGAACAGTTATAGCAGTAGTTTGTTATGGACAGTTTTAATGCTTTTATTAGATTAGTTTGATGTGAGCTTGTGATGCTGAGGGAAGAATATGATGGTGAAAATATGTAAAAGAATGTTAGACATAAAAGTGGACGAACGTAGAGGGTTTGAAAGTCCAAGGAAAAGGTAAATGGATCGTTTGAATGGAGACATGAGAAAGATAATTATTAAAGCTATAACGACGAGTAAAAGAGGGGAGTGCAAGAAGAATACACATCCTAGTGCCGACCCCCACATGAAGTGAGAAAAGAGAAGAGGAAATAAGGAGTTTTAATGATTCTTTACCGTATTGCTTCGCTTTATTAGTGGTTCAAATATACAACTTTTACCTCAAGGTCCTAGTTTCACATCATGAGTCAAGTAGTTATTATTATTTTCTATCAGGTTTTTTTTTGTTTTCGTGAAGAGGCATAGGTTGCTTAGGCTAAGGGCAAAGGCTAGTGAGAAATAGTACATTGTTATCCTAGGGGTGAAAGTAACTTATTTAGTCCCGAGACGGGGTTTGGCGCCCGAGCGCAGCGAGAGTGCCTATAGTTCGAGGGACTATAAATAAGTATTTAACCCGAGGTAAACACTGTGCTTTTCATTACGAATACAAGGAAAGTAAAAATAAAAACATGCAAAAATTAGTGAATTTTAATTTACATCAACTGCTGATATAATTATTTATTTAAAGTTTTTTTTTTTGTGGCCGCCCATCATAGCAGCCATTATTTTTCATTTACAACATTGAAAAAATGGTAAAATATTTTACCCAAATCTATATGATTTTATTTATTTATATCAGCGGAGTGGGCAGCAGCACTCCCTCGAGTATTGACCACATCCACTGCGATCGCCAACCCGCCTGCCAAGCGTGGCGATTACGGCAGTATCCCCCATGACGGGACCGCTCGTTTGTAGCGTTCTCTTGCCTCCTCTATTCTCCTTCAACGTCCACTGCTGGACATAGGCCTCCCGCCTATGTCCAGCAGTGGACGTTGAAAGGCAGATGGATGATATGATTTTAAAGAAATATTTGAAAGTAAGTAAATTATAATAAGTCGTTAAAGAAATATTTATTTAATACGTAACTTTGTTATTTCAGAACTATATTTTTTAGCATTTGACATGCTACGCCACTTTTTAAAGTACAAATTATTTGCGAATAAGGAAAAAGAGATTTTTTGTACTAGCGGGAATCGAACCCGCGTCTTTTCCAATCCGGGGAAGTGCTCTAAGCCACTGAGCTATAGTACAGGTCTTTCGACCATCCCAATCTCCTTATCACATTTGTCTTTACGACCAACGCCATCTATCGGAAGCATTTACATGCATTAAACCGATATAGTAAGTTTAATTTTGCAATTAAAATTCATACTATTTGATGACGCGATTTTTAAACATTTCTGAACTATATTTTTTAGCATTTGACATGGACTTAGATGACATTTGGCTTAGAGCACTTCCCCGGATTGGAAAAGACGCGGGTTCGATTCCCGCTAGTACAAAAAATCTCTTTTTCCTTATTCGCAAATAATTTGTACTTTGTTATTTCAATTAAACATCGCGCTGTGATTGAGTGGCTGTAGTAAGTTAGAATAAGGTTCAATAGAAATGTGAAAATAGAACTATTTTTTTTTTAATATATTGACAGCTGTCTGTTGAAAATTCACCCTAGGGCTGAAAACCTTTTATTACTTTCAAGCCGCTCCTCAGTCAACTTCAAACCTACTTTCCGAGTATGAGTAATGAAAATAACACATGTTTTTTTATGTAATTATACATTTAATAATGAACCACACGTGTTGGTGTGTTTTTTTAAGAATTCATGCTTGCGCATATAGACTGTTATTTAACCTCCTTAATCACCTTTTTTTATTTACTCATCAAAAATCTTCATACTCTAGCGTAAAACTGTTAAAATTAAAAAAAAAAACATAATTTACATTTCGGATTGGGAACTTGTCCTTCTTAATTGAATATTAATTCAATTATTGTGTTTTGACATTTTCGCGCCAATCTGTGTTAAATATTCTTGTTATATTAAAATAGAGAAGGGTTATAAAGCGTGGATACTGCATTGCTTTTGTAACTTTCTACAACGTAGGTACGGAGCTAAACGTAATTTTCTAAACTCTCCACCCTCTTGGTATTACTTAGTAGATTTTTGGTGTACCGGAGTATTAATAATAGGTACGATCTTAGATTAATTATATTTCTAGATGGAACCTCGGCGTTGTAAACGCGTCAAAAAAAATTGGGGTGAACTTTTCATCCCAAATCCCAATGCTATTCTATGGCTGTTAGTGTCAATCGTGACGTCATTTGACAAGGTCGTATCCAGGAGCATTAGTGTGTCATTTAAAATGTCAACATGTGTAATTAAAGTGTGCCGAAACTACAAGTCTGAAAATGAGCACTAAAGATATCTCTTATCATCGGTTAGTAACATTATTTCATACAATAACTGGCTAAATAAGTCATTTAAATATTCCGAAAATAAATTAATTTTAGTTCGTATTTTTTTATGTGATACCAGTTTATGAACTTAAATTTCCCGTGTAATCTTGCAAAGTTGATGATATTTTAACGATAGAGAGTAATAGAAACATTACCTAACATAACTATTAGCATTTTTAATGGATCCATAAAGCTGCACAGTCGTCATTTTCGGAATTAATTAAAATATTACTTTTTGTAATATTTTTATTTATTTAAATGATGATTGTTTACATGATTGTTTACATTTTTAAATATATTATTATCGTGGGTTATAGTAGTATCCTCATTAAAGAAGAGGTTATAGTATAACTGCCTCGGTGGTGTAGCGGTAGTGTATGCGACTGCTAATCATGAGGTCTCGGGTTCGATCCCCGGGTCGGGCGATGCTAATGAGCTTTTTCTTAAAAATAAAAATTCTCAGTAGCAGCCCGGAGTTTGGAAATGTGCCCGGTAGACGTCAATAGGCTCGCCCCCTATTACGTGGGACTTAAACATAGCTGGCGAATCGTGAGTGTGTAAATACACCTTTGCCTACCCCTTCGGGGAATATAGGCGTGATGCTATGTTTTTTTGTTATAGTATAGTATATATTTTTTTATAATATATTAAGATTATGAGAGTAAATAGAAAGAAATATTTGACTATATACCTACGAAATATTTTGTAGTATAAGAATGTCTTGAATCTATGATAATATAATTTTCCCATAATTTAATACTACTACTGAAACTGGTATCATTACGCACGCACACAAACACAAATTGCACAAGCGTAATGACAGCTGTCACGCAAACTAGCATAATAATTCCCGCCCGATTTTTATGACGTTTATAAGAGTGACAGAAAATCTAGATATACAATTTAATCTTTCAGGTATATAAGTGAATAATCTATGATTTAATCTAAGGGTACGACAAAACGTCGTCTGTTTGTAATAGAAAAAGGTCTGGCCATCCACGTAGTATTCGTACTAAGAACGCGATTTAAAGCAGCTAAGGAAAGAATTCGACAAAATCCTTTTTTGACTTTCAGCTTATAATAAACGCACTGGTCATTATTTAACCGATAGCTTTAAAATAAATCGGGTGGTAAAATCAAAACAACTTCTAGCGGTAAGCAAAGGGAGGTCGTAGAAAATATTGTTTAAAGCTAGGACCGGACGGCTGTAAGCAAGCGTTCCAGCAGGGGTGACATTGTTTACCACCGAAGGAATGTAACATAGTTCCAGTGGCCCGCCAACAAAGGCGGAGAGACGGCACACGGCGGGTTTCTTTAGTGGGTGAGGGCCCCACACTACCCTGTTCGTTGCCCCGAACGACGGGGTGTGCGGTTAGGAACATTTTTTCCCGCCATAACAAAAAAAAAAAAGGGGGTGACATTGTTTGTTGCCAGCCGTGTGAACTGCAGATGTAATCCTAATTTTATTTGTCCTTCAACGTCCTTGCGTGCTTACATCCGAGCTTACAGCGAGCGGATTCATGTTTACAACCGTCTGGCCAGCGGATTAAATCTTACCAAAGACAGTTGCGCTGTGACCGGCAGCGGTTTCGTACGTATTTTGTTTGACCTTCAACGCCCCGACAAGGGCACCTTGCTGTAACGCTTGCTTACATCTTGTTTAAAGCCGTGATGTAAACCGTATAGCCGAAACGCAATCCGCTGGTGTCCCGACAAGGGCACCTTGCTTAAACGCTTGCTCATCTTGCTTAAAGCCGTGCGGATCCCACTTTACAGACAACAAAATTTTTACTGTCGAGCAGAATGTTGGTTACTATATAGCAGAAATATCGAGTTTATTTTCAAAGCTCTAAAGAAGCTTTTCAATTAGTCAGCAGAGTACAATGTGGGCATTATTTGACGGGCCTCATGGCGTAGTCGGTAGTGTAACCGACTTCCGTCCACGAGGTGGTTGGTTCGATTCCCACTCAGGACAATTATTTGTGTGATGAACACAGATATTTGTACTGCGTCTGGGTGTTTACTATCTATTATATGTATGTATCAAAAAAAAGTAATGTAGGTATGTATTATATCCGTAATCTGGTACCCACAGCACAAACGTTAAGCTTTGTTTGGGACCAGAGGACGTTGTGTCAAAATGTCCGTGAATATTTATTTATTTATTATCTGGCTTCAATGTTATTTGGTGAGGTGTTAGCTATCAAAGAGTGACAGCCATATATTAGTGAAAAAGGTGGAAAAATTAAAAAAAATATCATATAATTATCACGTATCTTCCTATATCCTTATATCCTTGGTAAATGTACCTACTAGCTTTATATATAATTATGAGTATGTGAATAGATAAAATACATTATAATTCATTATATATATATATATTTATATGTTCACTTACATAATTTCTCCAAATCTGTGCAACTATTTCAAACAATTAATTTGGATATCCAAAAATAACAAGTGATTGTTTATAGTTTTAAGTTTTCACTTCTGTCGGCAGTCCGCATGACTGCTTTTTTTAATGCTTACTATTTTAATATTGATATATACGCTAACACACACTACATTAAACAAATATTTTATGCAATAGAAAAAGAAATGATCTTTTAATTGTAATTATACTTATGTCAAGACTAGGTATTTAAACATTCTGATCAACATTATTACTAGCGTGCCTGGCCGACATTCCATCCATCCATCCATCAGCCTTTCAACATCCACTATAGGCCTCTCCAAGAGAACGCCACAACGAGCTGTCCCGTCATGGGGGTAATGCCGTAATCGCCACGCTTGGCAGGCGGGTTGGCGATCGCAGTGAATGTTGTTAATACTCGAGGGAGTGCTGCTGCCCACTCCCCCGATGTTCCCTCAGTCGACTATAAGAGACTCCAGTGGGTAGAGAGGGGTGGGGCAATTCTAAAGCCGGCCCCACCTGCCAACATGGCCGACATTGTCCTGCCCGAATATTGGCTAGCTAATAGCGGTGCAGATTTTATTTTTCGATGTTTGAATTTTCGTTAAGGAGAAAATCCTCACGGATTTGGGAGTTAAATTTTGAGTTATTTTATTTAATTGTTATATGTTCTGATGTGCTAAAACTAATTTATCATAAACCGAAAACTCTATCATACGTCTATCCCTTTCCCTGTAGTTGGTAACGTGCAAGTGACTGTATAATATTAAAAAAAACTATTCTATATGTAAATGTTGTGTAATTATATCTTACCTTTAACAAATTCTCGAGAGCTAAAGCTAACTAAAGTCATTTCGCGTCAGTAAAAATTCAGGAAGTTGAGTAACTGACTAAAAAGCCTCGTCGCCATTTACTGGCTCAAGGCTTGCCGCCTTGTTTCCGGGCGGAGCGGTTCGTGTAAAGAGCAAAGCCCGACTTAAGCCGCCGTTCTGAATAAATAAAGAGAGATTATAATATTTATATACTTTTAAAAATAAAATTGCTTTTGTCATTGCGGTAATGGACAAATGATTTTATTAATAAATGAGTATACTCTTGCCGTCGGACCCAAACGAGTAAATACCGCCAGCTTCTCTGTTTAAACAAACCATGAAGCATAAGTCATTCAGTTATAAGGGAAAACAGCAAGTCCTTTAGCTATCTATCTATCTATATCATGGGCGGTGACACATTGAGTGGCCACACTTTGCTAAATCAATTACGCATTTTGTACTAGCACTAAATGCCCGCAACTTCTGAATATAAATACGTAACTCTACCGTACATGAATTTACATGCTAGCAATACTAGGAGAGTATCAAACCAAACCAAGGGTAAAGTAATATAAAAAAAAATACGCCGTCATTATGGAATTTGTACAAATACAAACTCTGTAGAACATAATAAAGTTTAACGCGTAAATAGGTAAACACAAAAGTTTATTATCATAAATAAGATGAGGTAAAAAAAAGGTTGGCTGTTCCAAAAATCACATTCACATACCGAATTAATGTTTCTGAAGAAAAGTGTCTCGTATGACAATCACGAACGTGTACGTGTCGTACTGACAATGAAATAGGATTTTCTTTACGTGTGAAATATTTAATGTATGTCAAAGAAACATGGAACACGTATGCAGATTGTACTAGCATGTAAACATGCCCACCTCTGATGATAAGCGGTTACTGTAGCCTAGATGCTAGCAACACTAGAGGCAGCAATCACGCCTACCCAACACCAAGGAAAATAGATAGGAGATGGAGAGGAAAGAAGTATAAGGAGGGGATGAAGAGGAAGGAGTATAAGGAGGGGATGAAGAGGAAGGAGTATAAGGAGGGGGTGAAGAGGAAGAAGTATAAGGAGGGGGTGAAGAGGAAGAAGTATAAGGAGGGGGTGAAGAGGAAGAAGTATAAGGAGGGATAAAGAGGAAGAAGTATAAGGAGGGGGTGAAGAGGAAGGAGTATAAGGAGGGATAAAGAGGAAGAAGTATAAGGAGGGGGTGAAGAGGAAGGAGTATAAGGAGGGATAAAGAGGAAGAAGTATAAGGAGGGATAAAGAGAAAGAAGTATAAGGAGGGGGTGAAGAGGAAGAAGTATAAGGCGGGATAAAGAGGAAGAAGTATAAAAGTATAAGGAGGGGGTGAAGAGGAAGGAGTATAAGGAGGGATAAAGAGGAAGAAGTATAAGGAGGGATAAAGAGGAAGAAGTATAAGGAGGGGGTGAAGAGGAAGAAGTATAAGGAGGGATAAAGAGGAATAAGTATAAGGAGGGGGTGAAGAGGAAGAAGTATAAGGAGGGGGTGAAGAGGTAGTTGAGGCCTCGGACGTTCTTACCATATGGATACCTACTGACATGTCGGTGGTCTTTAGAATATGATACAAAGATTTAAATATATATATACATATAAAGTAAAAGGTAAGATACAGTTAGTAATAATATGTTGTTCTTACAATATGTTTATTAAAATAAATAGCCAATTAATAAATAGGTACATATTCATATTTATATATATTTTTAGCATTTGACATGCTTAGCACTATACATTAAACACAAAGTGAAAAATGTGAAATCGAAAATAACAGTCAGGAGCAGGATTTGAACCTGCATCTTCTGGATACCGTCCAGATGCTTTACCAATTCAGCCATCCTGACAATTGCTCCTGACTGCTAATTTCGATAACACATCATACTTAACGTCTTTGGGTGACGCCTGCGCCATCTGTCGGACGTATTTTCATACATTATACCGACCAGGTAAACTTAA
The DNA here is from genome assembly GCA_948253155.1 of Leucoma salicis. Lineage (NCBI taxonomy): Eukaryota > Metazoa > Arthropoda > Insecta > Lepidoptera > Erebidae > Leucoma > Leucoma salicis. Next base: position 25,663,078 of record OX411815.1, on the reverse strand, counting down.
TTTTACAATTAAGATTTTTACCTAATAATGACGCAAACCCTATAAATATTTATATATATTTTTAGCATTTGACATGCTTAGCACTATACATTAAACACAAAGTGAAAAATGTGAAATCGAAAATAACAGTCAGGAGCAGGATTTGAACCTGCATCTTCTGGATACCGTCCAGATGCTTTACCAATTCAGCCATCCTGACAATTGCTCCTGACTGCTAATTTCGATAACACATCATACTTAACGTCTTTGGGTGACGCCTGCGCCATCTGTCGGACGTATTTTCATACATTATACCGACCAGGTAAACTTAATTTTACAATTAAGATTTTTACCTAATAATGACGCAAACCCTATAAATATTTATATATATTTTTAGCATTTGACATGCTTAGCACTATACATTAAACACAAAGTGAAAAATGTGAAATCGAAAATAACAGTCAGGAGCAGGATTTGAACCTGCATCTTCTGGATACCGTCCAGATGCTTTACCAATTCAGCCATCCTGACAATTGCTCCTGACTGCTAATTTCGATAACACATCATACTTAACGTCTTTGGGTGACGCCTGCGCCATCTGTCGGACGTATTTTCATACATTATACCGACCAGGTAAACTTAATTTTACAATTAAGATTTTTACCTAATAATGACGCAAACCCTATAAATATTTATATATATTTTTAGCATTTGACATGCTTAGCACTATACATTAAACACAAAGTGAAAAATGTGAAATCGAAAATAACAGTCAGGAGCAGGATTTGAACCTGCATCTTCTGGATACCGTCCAGATGCTTTACCAATTCAGCCATCCTGACAATTGCTCCTGACTGCTAATTTCGATAACACATCATACTTAACGTCTTTGGGTGACGCCTGCGCCATCTGTCGGACGTATTTTCATACATTATACCGACCAGGTAAACTTAATTTTACAATTAAGATTTTTACCTAATAATGACGCAAACCCTATAAATATTTATATATATTTTTAGCATTTGACATGCTTAGCACTATACATTAAACACAAAGTGAAAAATGTGAAATCGAAAATAACAGTCAGGAGCAGGATTTGAACCTGCATCTTCTGGATACCGTCCAGATGCTTTACCAATTCAGCCATCCTGACAATTGCACCTGACTGCTAATTTCGATAACACATCATACTTAACGTCTTTGGGTGACGCCTGCGCCATCTGTCGGACGTATTTTCATACATTATACCGACCAGGTAAACTAATAATAATAATAATAGTTTATTTCATTATCCACATCTACTACAATATACCATTATAGAGGTTTCCTTTTAAGTGTATTAAACACCTGTGTTAGGAGGCCCCGCTCTTCTAAAACAAATTACTTACAAAAGTAGAAGTGCAGAGAAAAAATAACTCAAAATAGACTGTGTGTGTGTGTGTGTGTGTGTGTGTGTGTGTGTGTGTGTGTGTGTGTGTTAGAGAAAGAGAGAGAGAGACTGTGGTGAGTGTGAGTGTGGTGTTAAGTGTAGTTTGTGAGTATGGTGTGTGTGTTTCTAATATATACTGTGTAAGAGAGTCTCAATTTCCTCATAGGTTTTTGGTTTTAACCAGTTTATTAAAGTGATTTTACATTTTTGGTAGGTCAAATTGTGAATCTGTAATTGCTTATTTATTAAATTATAAAGAAAACCTGATTGTCTAGTGTATTGCCTTTTTGCATAAGTAGAATGAACGGTGATGAGTGGAGCTACCATATGGTTTCTTCTTTTTTTAGGTAGATTAGGGTTATAGGGCAATGTTTTATGCAGTTTTAAAATGACTTTAAGAACGTACAATTTTCTAACTGAAAGTAGGCCACCTAATGTGTATAGTTCATTAGAAGGAAATCTATATGGTTTGAAATACATTACTCTTAGTAAAGACCTTTGAGTACGCTCAAGTTCAAGAAACTTTATTTTGGTAGCACCACCCCATACGGGTATGCAATAAGTCAGGATTGATTGGGCTAGAGAGGTGTATACTTGGCATAAAGTTTTCTTATCTGGACCATGACGCAATATTTTAAAAATCCATATAAGCTTTCTAATTCTTGTCATAGTCATTTCCATGTGTAAATGCCATGAAAGTCGTTGGTCAACTATAACTCCTAAGTATCTCACGCTAGTTACTTTACCAATTTCATCACAAGAACAGGTGTTATTGTGGTTGTAAGCACCTCTACAAGAATGTATTTTTAGTGTTAAGTCCGAGTGTGGTTGAGTATTATTATATTTAGTAAATGTGATGAATTTAGTTTTACAGGTATTCAGCGTAAGTAAATTTGTAGAGAGCCAACCGGCAACTATCGCAAGTCCTTTTTCAGCGAGTTTTTGTACAGTTTCCCACGTATCAGCAATGAAAGCAACAGCAGTATCATCTGCATACGAAAATATTTGCCCATGATCTAATTTGATTTTGCAGAGATTATTAATGTAAATTAAAAATAACGTCGGACCTAAAACGCTACCTTGTGGGACGCCAAAACTAATATTTTTCTCCTCACTCGAGTGTTCTCCTATTTTAACCCTTTGTTTTCGTTCGTGGAGATAATTTTTTATTAGGGCTAAAGGTGTGCTTCTTATTCCGACGTTCTCTAGCTCACGAATTAAGATAGGGATAGAGACGGTATCAAAAGCCTTCTTCAAATCTAAAAAGACGGTTAGACACTTTTTACCTTTATCAACCTGTTTTACAATGTGCGACGTTAGTGCAGTAATAGCATCTTCAGTTGACAAACCTAACCTGAAGCCAAATTGGGACTGAGCAATAATGTCATACTTATTCAAGTAATCAATTAAGCGCTTATTAATTATTTTCTCCATGATTTTAGATATTGCAGGCAAGACAGAAATAGGTCTATAATTATTTATATCATCTCTATCCCCACCCTTATGTACTGGTGTAATAATGGCTTGCTTCAAAGGAGCCGGAAAAATCCCTTTATCAAAACATAAGTTAATAAGATGAGAAATTATAGGTACAACTATGACATGAGCGCATTTTTAAAATTTTGATGGTATATTGTCCCAACCTGGAGCGCTCTCGGTTTTGAGGCTCATTAATACGTTATAAACTTCTATGGGATCTGTATGTAGCAGCACAAAGGATGACAGCTGTGATTTTCTTGTCGAACAACTAAAGCAATTTTGTGATACACCCTTAGACATATTGACTTCTGCGAGATTTTGACCTACATTTGAGAAGTAGTCATTTATATAATTGACTGACTCGTAAGGGGTAGCCCTTATGCCTAACAATTCAAGCTTTTGTTTTTTATTAGATCTATGGTGTGTGATATCGTTTACAGCGTTCCACATCCTTTTTGTATTTTTTTTAGCCTTTATGAAGTGTTCCCTGTCATATTTTCTTCTAAGTTTTTTAATAAGGTTATTGCAATAGTTACGATACCGTCTATATGTTAGTTTAAGTAATTCATTTCCGGGATCTAATCTTAATTTTCTTTGCATATTGTTCCTATTTCTTATGCAGCCCAAAATACCAGGAGTAATCCAGGGTTTAATAATGCGATTATTTCTCGACACTAAAGTAGTGATAGTGTTTTGCATTAGGCAGTTACTTAAATTGTCTATAAATTGTATTGTCAGTGCAGTAGGATCGTCAAGTAAAAGTAGATCACATAAATTACTTTCTTTTAGTGTGTCTAAAGCTTTTTCGAAATTAATAGTGGTTTTAGATTTAGAATACCGATTAAATTTAATTATATCAGAAAACTTTAGAAAGATCATTAAGTGATCCGTTATACTGGTATTAAGTATAGTTATGGCAGCAACTTTCTTATTATTATCAATTTTTAATATAAAATGGTCCAAGCAGTTATTCTCTCTAGTAGGCAATGAATGTCCTGGTAACAAACCATGCATTGCTAACATGTTAAGGTAATTAATTCTGTTGCTGCGTTCATGTGTTGATTCTTGTATTTTATTTTTAATATTTATATTAATGTCACCTGTTATTATAATATTCTTGCATGATTTAATAGAGTCTAGGTGTATGTTTAATGAATTAATAAAATTTTCAGCATTGTTGTTAGATGGAGACCGATAAATACCGAGGATAATGAGGTTACTCATATTAATTTGAAGGCACGATGCCTCAGCCAAAGAAATTTCCTTACAGTGTTAAGGAAATTGTCAGGAGCAATTGTCAGGATGGCTGAATTGGTAAAGCATCTGGACGGTATCCAGAAGATGCAGGTTCAAATCCTGCTCCTGACTGTTATTTTCGATTTCACATTTTTCACTTATGTTTAATGTATAGTGCTAAGCATGTCAAATGCTAAATATATATATAAATATTTATAGGGTTTGCGTCATTATTAGGTAAAAATCTTAATTGTAAAATTAAGTTTACCTGGTCGGTATAATGTATGAAAATACGTCCGACACATGGCGCAGGCGTCACCCAAAGACGTTAAGTATGATGTGTTATCGAAATTAGCAGTCAGGAGCAATTGTCAGGATGGCTGAATTGGTAAAGCATCTGGACGGTATCCAGAAGATGCAGGTTCAAATCCTGCTCCTGACTGTTATTTTCGATTTCACATTTTTCACTTTGTGTTTAAGGTACATATTCAGTTCTTTATATGCCAAATTAGTATTGTATTTTTATCTGTAAGTGATTATTGTAATCTTTTAATAAAAATAAATAATAAAAATTCTGTCCGTATGGTGACAGACTAAGAATACAAGTGTCACCACCCCATTCTTTTCTGCGGGTGTCGTATAAGGCGACTAAGGGAAGAAAGCAATTATCACCTATTGCATTACTGGTGGTAGAGCTGGGTACTACGTGAGAGTACTCACTTGCTATCGGGCCCGAACGGGTCGGTACTACCGTCTCCTGTGTGACCGGTCATGAAGCACGTCAGTGTGTTTTGGCTGTAGCAGAAGATAGCCTTTATTCTTTCATTTCTCATCTGAGAAATGAAATGGTGCGCAGCGGCTTGAATATACTTTCGGTATAGTTGAGTCCAAGAGAGACAGTTACCACTTAACATCAGCTGGGCCGAGGCCGATATGCCATCATAAGCAATCAAAAAAATATCTAACCGTAAATATTCAGTAGCTAATAATAGGTTTAATTAACCTTTTCTTTGTACACCATAGACAGCATATACTGACAACGTATATATATCACATATACACACCAACGTAGGAGTTTTGCTAAAAAAGTTTTATGCTACGACTAGATGGCGTTATAATCTAAGATAATTTTAATCTGAAACACTAAAATAAGAATGCTGTCTGCTGTCACATTAACCCATTCCCTGTCCGTTTGTAGACACAATAGAAATTTAATTGTTATGTATCATATATGATTCATGGGACAGGGAACCTGTTAAGGTTATTTAACAAAAGCGGGAAGATGGTAGGCACTTTCTCAGACACCCACACCGTCATGAATGGAAGGCTAAATTGTATTAATCAACATAATTCAATCCCAGTGTAAACAGTGCTATGCGATATGTAAAAATGTACCAACCTTACTTAGGTACGTCTTAGATGACGAAGTCTTAAGTATATAGGTACTACTTATAATATTACGTAGGTAAATAACTTCAAAATAATACTAATAACAAGCATATCTAATAAAAAAGGTATTTCCCTGAAACATATTAAAAGGCTATCTAACTAAATGAATTACGGACGTAATATTCAGGCACGTCGCGTGCAATTAATTCACTTATTAACATACACGAGTATACGGTAAGTACGAAGGCTTTTACTGCACACGACCCCGACACGACACCGATACACACTCGTCTTTTGAGTGATGTGCTACAACGTGAAGTTGTGGTACTTTGACCATTGACTTATGAGGTCCATTAGTGCTGAGACCTACCAATATTTATTTCCTAAAGTCGCAGTTCTATATTTTGGCGTATTGGGGTACCTTGGCATCAGTGCAATAATTTTAATGCTCAAGATTTTTGCAATCATTTTTTGTATATTATTGTATATAGTCGGTAAATATTATTACTTACTTTGAATGACTATAATATACATGAATGCAGTATACGAACGACCCGTCCTGTCATCGCACCGGGTTTATTTGTAACGAAGACAGATACTCTTTACAAAGATTATATATTATAAAATGCCTCTACTTAAAAATAGCATCATTCTTTGTGAAAAAAAGAGTGTTTCTACTTACGTAAGTAAGTTTTTGAAAAACGTAAGTTTTCGCTAAACAAATTACGTAAGTTTTCGCTGAACAAATTGTTTTTTAACAAAATTTCTAAAGGAACTCTCTCGATAAACTATCTCTTCTGCTGCTTCGCGCTAAGGAATAATAATATGTACTTACTAATAATATAAATGTGAAAGTGACTTTGTTTGTTTGTTTATAACTTTCACGCCACAACTCCTAAGCCAATCATCATGAAATTGTACTTGTACATATAGTCTATAGCCAAGACTAAGAGATATGCGACATTTTATCCTGAAAAAATAATAGTTCCTGTGTGACAGCTATTTTTGCATAAAGATTATTAATATACCGTAAAGTGTCTGAAAATCCACGTGAATGAAGTCGCGGGCAGACTCTAGTTAGTACATACAATATAAAATTAACGAACACAAAGCACATCAAAAATAGAAAGAACCTTATAAGTTAACACAAAGTGAGAAAATGTGAAATTGAAAGTAACAGTCACGAGCAGCATTTAACCTGCATCTCCTAGATACCGTCCAGATGCTTTGCCAATTCAAACATCGTGACAATTGCTCGGGACTGCTAATTTCGATAACACATCCATTCTTAACGTCTTAGGCGACAAGCAGTCAAAATAGGAAGAACCTTTTGTGGGATTGCACTCAGTATCCCACCATACCATCACATACGGGGGACACTCAGAAAGTTTTGAGAAACTAAAAAACTAACTTCTATGGATAAAATATTTTAATTCAATCTTTTCAAAGAACTCTCCACCAGCCTCTATACCAGCTCTCGATAAAATGTGGAGGGAAATCCGAAATTCGAACAATGGTATTTTTACTTTTAATTTTTCAAGTTAAGGACCAGTACAAAAAAAAACTATTTTTTCGCAAAACTTTCTGAGTGGCCTGGTACACCGTAGTTGCAGTTTACGTCTAAACGACACTAGGTATATTCCAACCAAGCTTCTAAGTACAACAGCTTGATGTTGATGCATTCACACGCTTGCATCGCCTGTAATTAAACGTTATAAATTATTCAACTTACATTGCGCTTAGATCGTAATCGTTGTTGCAAGGTTTTTCCAAAACAATTGCAGCACATTATAAGCAATTTCAAACACTGGCACGACGCGTCAAAGTTATATGTAACGGCTTCGTCAATAGGAATTATTATATTGTAAGCAATATTTGACGTTAAATTGTGCCGACGTTGAAGATGTGAGGAGACGTAATAGTAGAGGCTGAAGTGGCAATTAGTGTGCCATATTGCTCAACGAACCGACAATCGTTAGAGAAAAAAGTTCTCGAATGACTCCGTATAGAAACGAGAACCCCTTATACAATATAGCAAAGCCCTCCATCAGGTGGACTGCTAGTCTAGTTAAAGCCACAGGTAGCTATTAAATGCAGCTTATGTCCAATAGTGGACATCAAAACGCTAAGGGATTGAAGATCTCGCTAAGGGATCGATAACTGCTAAAATAGAGGCATAGTCTTCGATTCTCAGTCCGAGCTCGCATTTATTTCACAAATTTTCTTTATCTGGTGAAGGAATTCAGCCTTAGAAAACTTGGAGATTGTAATGTGGGGTAATCTATATTTATGTACTTTTAAATATATCTTCTTGCATAATAATTAGGCAGAAGTATACCTCTGCTTGTGAACGTCAGCTGACCTTTAGTTTCAGGTTATTGTTCAACCATTCCCACTCTAACCAAAGGCAACCTCCAAGAGGAGAGCGATGACACTCAATTTCATTCACCTCCATTTCACGAAATCCTAAGCCCCTTACCAACAAACTAAAATATTTAATTTCTCAGTATGAAATCAGAAAGTATTATAGGAATCCCAGGAAGTATTATAATTCTTTCCCAGTTAATAAAGAGGTTGGTCACTACCCAGTCTGGTCAATGTGCTAGGTACTGATGGGGATGTCAAGTGGGACACAAAGTAACGAACTTTACCTACGCAGCGGGTGAATGGACGAGAATTTTCGATGACGCACAGAAAGCTTTGAATATAGCGCCCTGTAAATTGAATTTTGGGAACAATATTTCCATATCTGTTGAAGTTTTACATTTATTGAGATGACGGGTATAACCTTTGGATGACTTTTTTAAGACTGTAGTACAGTGACAACGTAGCGAAAAAACCAAGGACTGCAAAGACACTGTCCGTGTGGTGACGGACTAAGAATACAAGTGTCACCACATCATTCTTTCCCATGGGTGTAGTATGAGGCGATTAAGGGAAGTAAGCAATTATGATCCATTGCATGACTGATGGTAGGGCTGGGTACCAAGTGGGTGTATTCACTCGGTATCGGGCCCGAGCAGGTTGGTACCACCATCTCCCATGTGATAGGCCATGAAGCACATCGTTGCGTTTTGGCTGTAGCAGGAGATAGCCGTTTATTCTTTCATTTCATATCTGTGGAATGAAATAGTGAGCAGTGGCTTGACAATACTCTCGGTATAGTTGAATCCATGAGCGACGGTTACCTTTTACCATCAGATGGGCAATGGCTCGTCTGCCACTACAAACAAAAATAAAAGACTGTCGTATCGTATTCGATCCCGAGTCCAATGTTTACCTCGTAAGGCACACACCTCTGACTTTTCAAGATTTTTCGAAATTATGTGTGTATTTGTTCGCAATTTATCACTGTTTGGTGAAGGAAACATCGTGAGAAAACCGACTACCTGATAGACTTTCTCGATGGCTTGCGTGGTGGACTATGCCCTAATCCCTCTCACTGTGAGAGGAGACCCGTGCCCAATAGTTGGACAGAATTGGATATTGGCTTGAAAAAAAAATTTGAAAATTAATGAATTTTAAGAGTTATTTTATTACTTGTGCAGTAAGAGCATAGTTAAAAAAACAGTTCTTAGCATTTTAGTTAAATATACCTATAGCCTAAACTAGGCTTTAGTCTGCTACTAATGAATCAAGTCGAGGTATAATTGCCAACAGTAGTACTATATTAGGTTGGTATACGGAGAGGTAATGACTCGCTTGTTTACTATCGTACTGTATGCAAATACGTCTGCATTGCTTTCCAAAGACTGTATTTAACACCACGTGGGACGATAAGTTTCACGCAGTTAATTTGTATAAACTAAGAGCATCGACCCCATAATATGGCGAGTTTTAAAACGTGAAGTTTTTCGCTGGCAACTCTGTACGATAGCAAATTAAACCCTCAAAAAATTCCTTGCATATTTTTATTTCGCGTCAAAATGAAATCCACTCTACCAAGCTATTTGTAATGCAAATAAAAGCTAGCCGCTTTGTCGCGATCACCAAATGCCTCACAAGATTTATCTATGTATATGAGCAGTAAAACAAATAAAACTGAAATCCTTACTTCCTTACTAATATTATGCGTCGTCTGCGATACTTAATGTATAGATGGTATTTTTATAAAGCAGAAATTATCACAAGCATTATAAAGCGTGATAATTTCTACCAGTCCACAAAAGTCAGAAAGAACATAAGCGGCAATAATGACTTGCAGTGAAGACCGATATATATAATACGCAAATATGACTAAAAATATTGTCTATGAGAGGGAACTGAATTATTCCTAAGTTTTCAGATTTATTTTAAATTAAATGGCGGGTGAAACCGCGGCTACATCGTAACTAGATATATATAATCTCATTTATACTATTTTATTACCATTGTTATTATTAAAGAAATCCTTACAAAATGGGGCAGGGAGGTAATGCCCAGAGGATATTACCTCGAGCTAGCTCAAATTGTGTAATGTAGCATTATATAAAGAACTAGCCTTTGCCTGCGGCTCCGCCGCAACCAAAAGCTAGTTTTTGGGTTGTATCTCAAGTTCCCGATATAGTAGCGGGATAAAATGTATACCAGGTTTTAAGTCTAGATCGATATCTATCAAATAGAAAAAGTTGCATCAAAATCCGTTCAGTAGTTTTTGCGTGATGCGCGAACAACGAACAAACAAACAGATAAACAGACAAAAAATCTAAAAAAATTGTTTTGTGCTCAGACACGTCTATATAGCCTAATACAGTCATTTTTTCTCAAATATCTTAAATGTACAGACACAGCTCTGTTACAACTTTATAATAGTATAGATTTAGGTAGATCTTAACGGCATCCAGTTAAGATCACACTCTCCAAATTGTATCTAGGTGTTGAGGCTAGCAACATAGAGGGCTTAGCAACCCTGGGGAAATAGATAGAGGTGGAGCGAAATTAGAAAGCACTTGGTGCTCTCACTCACACACACACACATATCGCTGATATACCCTCAGAACATATAATAATAAATATATTATGTCGTATCTAAATATTGTTATTTTTATTTATAGTTGATTACTTAATCTGTTGGCCGTGTGGGGCCGGCTTTAGAATTGTCCCATCCCTCTCTACCCACGGGAGTTGTAAGAGCCGACTAAGGGAATACGGGGGAGTGGGCAGCAGCACTCCCTCGAGTATTAACAACATCCACTGCGATCGCCAACCCGCCTGCCAAGCGTGGCGATTACGGCATTATCCCTCATGACGGGACCGCTCGTTGTGGCGTTCTCTTGGGGAGGCCTATGTCCAGCAGTGAACTTTGAAAAGCTGATGGATGGATGATTTAATCTGTTTGGTTAGCCATTAAGGCATTTATTTGAAATACATTTGATATCATTCTTAACTGTAATAATTAAGCTTGCCTTGTCGGAACAAGAATGTGGTTAAACACAAAGTGAAAAATGTGAAATCGAAAATAACAGTCAGGAGCAGGATTTGAACCTGCATCTTCTGGATACCGTCCAGATGCTTTACCAATTCAGCAATCCTGATAATTGCTCCTGACTGCTAATTTCGATAACACATTCATACTTAACGTCTTTGGGTGACGCCTGCACCATCCGTCGGAAGTATTTTCATACATTATACCGACCAGGTAAACTTAATTTTACAATTAAGATTTTACCTAATAATGACGCAAACCCTATAAATATTTAGATACTTTTATATATATATTTAGCATTTGACATGCTTAGCACTATGCATTAAACACAAAGTGAAAAATGTGAAATCGAAAATAACAGTCAGGAGCAGGATTTGAACCTGCATCTCCTGGATACCGTCCAGATGCTTTACCAATTCAGCAATCCTGACAATTGCTCCTGTAAAGCATCTGGACGGTATCCAGGAGATGCAGGTTCAAATCCTGCTCCTGACTGTTATTTTCGATTTCACATTTTTCACTTTGTGTTTAATGCATAGTGCTAAGCATGTCAAATGCTAAATATATATATAAAAGTATCTAAATAAGAATGTGGTTGTGAATATAATATTAGAAATGATGGCGCATGCGTAACCCAGTACTTCTATTCAACTGAAATCAAAGATTATTGTCCTGCGAGAATGCCAATAAATAAATCTTTACGCTGTCATTAGGAGTGGTGACGTGGGCCGCATATTTCGTGCCCTAATTTGGCAAGTGTCCCCTGTGGAATCATTGCCAAATGGTTCGACTTAGCCGGCAGTTGGGGTGCCAAAAAAAGGGACTGTATATACCTACACAAATAAATACAATAATATTAATTTAAGTTTTTGTTAGATTCCACGAATATCTTTAAGTACTAGTTGGCCCCGTTGTTTTACCTCCATTTAATATAAATAGTAGTACCCAGGTCAATAGCATAAGACAACATCTTAAAGGTCTCGACATAAATGCTCACATAGCCCACAAAGCCTATTAGATAGCAAGGTCACTGGGCGGATATGACGTGTAATTTCCGTCCATCGGCTATTTGCGTAATTGCCTACGCCGTAGCCAGTGCTATGTAATGTCTACGCCGTAGCCTGTTCAACGTTATAGCTCTGAAGAGCAATGTGGGAGGTGCGGTCTTAATACTATATCAATCCATTACGTTCAGAAGAAAAAAACGGAGAAACTGACAAACACATGATAATGAATACTTAAATTGGGTAGCTACTAGATTATCCCTCAAAGGAAAAGTTCTGATGGTTGAATCATAGACGTATTTCAAAATAGAAATAATTTTATTACAATCGAAATATATATTTGCGAATGGGATTTGAACGCGTATCTTGAGGTTTACCAGACCATACCTAATTTTAGAACACAACGGGTTGTCATTAGTGCTTACTTCTTTATGCTCGGTCAAAAATCTGGGCCACTTGAGATAATTTCTTGTTGACACACACATATTACATGTCGGCTCTTCTAAAACTTCGTTCTCATCGATCGACCATCTTTTCGCTTAGTGTTTTTTATGATTTTTTTTCCTCGACTTTGTTTCTAAGGGTAGGTAGTAGCGCTATGTAAATAGCCCATAGCTTTTCCTAAAAATAGTGCTGGAAATAACACAAACTCTTCAGCTTCATTATATAAGTCATAGTAATAGTTCATCATATTCACTACACTACCTCAGTAGTCTTGCGGTAGTCTATGACTATATATATACAGTAAAACTCGCTTAAGACTATTTTGAAGGGGCCCAGCCAAAAACGCGTATTATGTGGGATTGGGAAAATAAAGGATATCGTTTACAAATTTCGTGTACTTACGTAATGAATTATAGGCATATCGATATATTTATAAATTTAATAGAGTTTTATACTTACCTATATTTTGTATATGTACATATTTATTACGTTACATCATAGTTTATTATTATAATTTATAATGACATTACTTAAAGTAATCACTTATTTGGGTTTGACAAATACATTTTGATGCATTATAGTGGCTTTGAATATAACTTTTGCATACCCACGTCTTCACTTTCCCCTAAAAAAAGATATTGAATCGTTTACTGCTGATAATGCCGGGGCATTTGAAAAATCGAAGTTGACTCTCCTTCATCTTCATTGTCACCACTTAGGACCTGTTTATGATATTTATTCACATCTTCAAAAAGATATTCGACTAAACGGGTTTCGTGCAACATTGGTGTCAATGGAAGAATATCCATGAAAACCCTACAGTATCGCAGGTTCTCATTATCATATATTATTATATATCTATGATAGCGTATTAAACGGGATGACGAATCGTATTAAGCGTGATAAAAATATATGAAAACATGCCTCAAGTTACAGGGACTGACATAAAAAGGCGTATTATGCGAGAAATCGTATTTAACGTGATCGTATTAAGCGGGTCTTACTGTATTATAATTTATTGGGCTTTTCCGTCAATAAATTTTCATAATCAGTTCGGATATTCACCCCTTTTCCTCGGAAAGTACGGTTGGAAAGTACGTAAATCGGTTGATCCTGCTCCCCGGTCCTATCGGAATGCTGTCCCATCGGACATGAGAGTGAGGGAACAGAGAGTGCAGTTGTGTAGTGCACAAACTCATGCGCACTAATATCTCCTGCGTTCATGACTAGTGTCTTTTGACACTGGCCACCTAGAGATCATTAAGTTTTATTATTATTTATTTATATATATTATTATAGAAAAGTAGCTCACCCGACGAACTTCGTACTGCCATATTTTTATTTCGTGCATATTTTGCGATGAAAATTATTAAAATAATAATATCGCTATTAAAAAATAGGGATTGGCAGTAGAAGAGTGAAAATTTAAGGATGTATGCATTTTTAAGGCCAAATCACAAAAAAAAAATATAAATGATAAAAAAAAATTTTGGGGTTTACATCCTATTCTCAGACCTACTGAATATACAAACACTTTGACACAAGAATTTTATATATTAGATAGATAGGTACAGGATAAGCCAATAAAACATGTTAAACAAACATGGCATCTCAAAGTATTCAGTCGTAATATTAATTCAGTATACGACCGCCAATAACAACAATATATTTGTGATCTACAAAAGAGAATTATAAAAGTTCACAAAGCCTTTGAAAAACTCCCCTTTAATGGCTGTGAGCATAGGATTCCTTTGTATAACTTTTGTCAATAACTTTTATAAAGATAGGCCTTAAATACAAAGTTACAAGGTCTGCGTATTATATCTTAGATACTATATTCTTATGAAATTCTGTAAAATTTGTTGAAAATATTGAACAGAGATTTATTGTTACGCCTCGAAAAAAAAATCCTACTTACTAATAAATGTGAGTATGTTTTTTATACTAAATCCGCTCGGAAAATACCTTCTTTCTTTTATGAAAATAATGCAGAAAGTAGTATAGTTGATACTGCGAATATGCGAGAGGATAAGTGTATCCAACTCCATTACTAACGCGCCGAGCTGAAAAATAACCTTTACGAAAATTCATTACTACCGAGATAATGTGGTTTTTCTTTTTAATTTTTTGACAACGTTAATAGCACGGTCGCATTCTGCCTAATTAGGCATTTCATATTTCAATTGAAATACTATATTATGTTAAAGAGAAAAAGCTTTTGTGTCTTCCTATAATGATATTGCCATTTGCATATTTTGTGCATTATAAAAGCTAACCTTTGCCCGCGTCTCCACCTCAGTCAAAAGTTAATAATTTAAATTCAAAAATATCTTTATGGCATAGGCCTCGTAGCACTTAAAATCGCCAAGAATACACAGCGCCTGAGGCAAGTGTATCCGCAACAACAAAGTGGCACTTGCTATTAATAAAAACTGAATTGAACAAAGTGGCGATTGCAATCTAACTAGGAACCTTATGAAGTTAGGAAACTCATGGGCCACTTTATTAATTTGCCAATTTATTATAACTAACTTATCATCACGCCATTTCCCTTGCGGGGTAGGCAGAGAGAACAGAGTGCCAAGAGGCTCTATTCTTGCATACATCTCTCGCTTCCTCAACATTCATAACTCTCTTCATACACACTCGCCGGTTTCGGAGACTCCTGACTCCACCTTCCTTCAATACATGACCGATTTGGTCTAGGTAGGTAAGTCTCGGTCTCCCCCTGTACCTACATCCTTCCACTTTCGCATTGTATATCTTCTTAGCCAGTCACTCGTCCGGCATTCTTTCCACATGTCCGAACCATCGGAGCATTCCCTTTCGCATCTTTACACCAATACTCTCTTTCATACCTACTCGCTCTCTTACGTCATTGTTACGAATGCGGTCAGTCAGCCTCACTCCACAGATTCTCCGCAGAGATCGCATTTCGACCGCATTGATTTTACTCTCATGCTCCTTTTTACATACCCAACTCTCGCTTCCATATAATACGTTGGGACAAGCACTGCGTTGTGTATTGCGACACGTGCCTTCTCGCTGAGGTGGTGGCTGCCGAGAAGTTGTCCCAATGCTCCGTTCACTCTATTTCCCGCATTCACTCTTCTTTCTACATCAGTGGTGTACCTTCCATCCCGATTGAATCCACATTCAAGATATTATACAAATTCATCCACTTGTTCTATCACACCATTTCCTATTGCTACTCTAACATCTATTCTGGCTTCTCTTTCAAAAACCATTCCTTTGGTTTTGCTCACATTCACACGTAGGCCCCTTTTCTTACAATCTTCTGCCATTACGTTGACTAGGGTTTGCAGGTCAGTCGCAGACTGCGCTAATAGACCGCATCGTCTGCATATAGCAGAGAGTTAACCACTGAGTCGCCCATCTGAACTCCCACATTCATTTCATTCAACCTTTGTAGACATTTATCCAGATATATGATAAACAGTCTGCCTGATAGAACGCAGCCCTGTTTAACGCCGATATTGGCATCAAACCAGGGTGACATTCCATCATTCAGCCGCACACAAGCTCTGCAGTCCATGTAGTTGGACTGCACCGCTAGTAGCAGTCTACCGTTAATACCATCTCCGGCAAGATGTCCCAAAGTTCCTTTCGTACAATAGTGTCAAATGCTTTCTCCAAATCCACAAAACTGCAGAAAACCCTCTGGCCTACAGCCATATGATTCTCCACAATGTTGCGCAGATAAAACACTTAATCCATGCATCCTCGTCCACACCTGAAACCTCCTTGTACTTCACACAAAAATTCATCAGGCACCATCCTCATTCTCCTTTCAATAATCTTACCATACACTTTGGCTGCCAAACTGGTCAAGCTTATGGCCCTGTAGTTTGCACAGTTTGCAAAAGTTTGGTGTTGCTCTCGAAGTTCAGCCGGTCAGCCTTTCGTCTGCAATCATATTTGCTCTATCACGCTTCTCTTTCACTAAGGCTTTGGTGTCATTCTTACGTTGCCGGTATATTTCTTTCTTCTGTTCTTTCATACTTGCACTCAGGTTCAAAGAAGGTACATAGTCCAGCCACGCTTTCTTCTTTTGGTCTACGGAAGCTGCTACTTTCGTATCCCACCATGCATCACCTTTCACTTTCCTATGCTTCTTTGAGCATCCACATACTTCTTTCGCTGTATTTACCATACTATCTTTCAATACTCTCCAGCATTCTTCTATGTCAGATCCCGGCTGACTTGCCATTGTCAGCCGGATACCCTCTACATACTTTGCTCTTACACTCTCTTCTTGCAACTTTTCAATCTTTATTATAGTTTAATATAATTCTCACACAGCTGAATTGGCAAAGCATCCTGGAACGGTATTCCAGGAAATGCAGGTTCAAATCCTGCTCGTGACTGTTACTTTTGATTTCACATTTTCACACTTTGTTTTAATTTATGGCTAAGCATGTCAAATGCTAAAAAAAATATGTAAAAATCTAAATATTTATAGGGCTGCGTCAATGTTTGGTAAAAATCTTAATTACTTCCGACATAATTATGGCGCAGGCGTCACCCAAGCCATTAAGAATGAATGTGATGTTGAAATTCGCAGTCCCAAGCAATTTGTGACGATAGCGGAATTGGCAAAACATCTGGAACTGTATTCCAGGAAATGCAGGTTCAAATCCTGCTCGTGACTGTTATTTACGATATTTAGATATTTTTCTATATATTTTTAGCATTTGACATGCTTAGCCATAATTTGTGTTAAATATTATTTACGATTTAAAATTTTCACACTGTGTTAATTCTTACAACTTTTTTTTTTATTGCTTGTAGTGGCAGATGAGCCATGGTCCATCTGATGGTAAATGGTAACCGTCGCTCATAGACTCAACTGTACCGAAAGTATTGTCAAGCCGCTGCTCACCATTTTATTTCACAGATATGAAATGAGGAGGTTGCTTCAGCCGTTGCGTCCAGGGTCATACGTGGATACCGCACGGTGTCGACGGAGGCGACCTGCGCGTTGGCCGCAATCCCCCCGTGGGACTTGGAGGTGGAGGTGCTCGCTGAAGTGTATCGGCGGGCGTCACAAGAGCGGGAGGGGGGCGGACGCCCCCTACCCAGAGAGGTGGCCAGGTGGCAGGGCGACGCCCGCCGAGCTGCCATGGCCAGATGGAGGGCACGGTTGGAGGCGCCCCGGGCCGGTCTTTGGACTGTAGGGGCGCTCCAGCCAGTGCTGGAGGAGTGGGCGTCGTCCTTATCTTCCGACTCGTGCAGATGCTGTCGGGGCATGGTTGCTTCGGCAGATATCTGCACATAGTCGCAAGGAGGGAAGCGACTCCGGGCTGTCACCACTGCGGCTGTGACGAGGACACGGCGCGGCACACGCTCGAGTCGTGCCCGGCTTGGGCCGAGCAGCGCCGTGAACTCGTCGCGGAAATAGGGGGGGACCTCTCGCTGCCGAGCGTCGTCAGAGCGATGCTTGGTAGTGACAGGAATTGGGCCGCGGTCGCTGCCTTTTGCGAGGAGGTTATCTCGCGGAAGGAAGCGGCGGAGAGGGCTAGGGAGGAGGATTCTTCCGCTGACCCAAACTGCCGCCAGCGACCGGGGCGGCGCAGGCGCAGATACTTGCGCCTCATGCCACCCTAGCTGAGGCTGCGTGTGGATGGACCGAGGAACGTCCGCCACCCGCAAGGCCTCCCGCGAAGGTGCGACGCTCCATGTGCGGATGCGTCGCTCAGTAGAGGGTACCTGAAAGGGTAAGCCGCCGGCGGACCACCGAAGGAATGTAACATAGTTCCAGTGGCCCGCCAACAAAGGCGGAGAGACGGCACACGGCGGGTTTCTTTAGTAGGTGAGGGCCCCACACTACCCTGTTCGTTGCCCCGAACGACGGGGTGTGCGGTTAGGAACATTTTTCCCGCCATATCAAAAAAAAAAGGGGTGCTTCAGCCGGTGCTGGAGGAGTGGACAGGGCCACAGCATTTACTTTCCGACAGGTGCAGGTACTGTCAGGGCACGGTTGCTTCGTCAGTCTTCGTTCGTCTTCGTCGTCGTCATAGTCGTTAGGAGGAAACTGACTCCGTGCTGTCACCATTACAGCTGTGACTAGGATACGGTGCAAAATTTGCGTCAATATGCACAGCATTGGATTGGAATAAGTTGCTTGCGTCGGTACTTTTTAGCAGAGATTTTCACTAAGCTAATGCACTTTACCACCCCTAGTAGATTGCCGTTTAACATCATGTGGCATATAATCAAGCGTTTGCTTGTAAAAAATAAAGTATTAAGAAAAACATAGCCTAATTTTAATCCCTTAAAAATGGAAGATTCTTGTGAGTTGGCTATTTTGTACAGTATACTAGGTTGGTGCTAGCTTCAAACCCACGGCGCCTAGGATATGTCTAATCTATCTATAAATTTAATACAAATAAAGTCGCGCGTCTGTTTTAAAAAACACGATGCAGACTTTGAAACGGTTTTCAATATCACTCAGATATTATATCAAGGAAGATTTGTGTGTAACTGTCATAAATAGATCAGGCAGGTCGTTAGCGTCAGGTAAAATATTTACAATATTTACAGTAATTTCTCTTCAACTCTCACAGCGCCCATTATTCATTAGATTTAGAGGTATATTCTTCAAAACTAAAGCACAGATACGTACACGAAATTAAAACTACTTCTATCCCATTTCCATCATGTTTAACTTGGCCTGACCTTTGAGTATGTTTGCTGAAGTAAAAACTAATATTGGTTCAGCTAAAATCGTTAGTCTGACCAATTTTGTTATCTGTTTAAATTGTGTACTCTACTGTTTAAACATAGCTATGTAAAGGTATATACAATACATAAACTGTAGTGATAATGCTTGATATATTATGTTTTCCTTATAAAACAAGGTCACATCTTGGATCTTCTTCTCTTGACCCTTGACTGGTCGCCCTTACTACCTTTAGTTATGCAGGCCTATTTTTCCCAGTGAGCAGTCTAGGCATAGTCTAGGCATGTGCTCCCTGATATGTACATAGAGGCCCCTAGTTACTGCCAGATCAGCATCCAAAAACTTATACAAACAAAATTAAATATCGCTATTTTCAAATATCAAATTAAAAATGATTAGGTACCTACTTATTCGACAGCCTATTATGTGAATAAGTACGTGTGAGTAAGTGTGTGAGTGGTGGGCTCTCCTCCTAAAATCCATTCTATTATAGTAATGTGAATAAGTGTAAAAATTTGCTTCTACACGTACCTAGTTACTCTTTTCGCGTAGGGTTTAACACACTCGGTTACGACTGGGTGCTACGCTGTCGGCTCCCCCCTTGGCTGGCGGTCATCTGCTATGCGGATGACACGCTGGTCATGGCCCGGGGAGGAAACTTCGAGGAAGCGGCGTCTGGCCACCTTAGGGACCTCGGAGGTGGTCAGGAGGATCGGGGTGCTGGGGCTTAGGGTGGCCCTGGATAAATCTGAAGCCCTACTTTTCCATGGGCCCTGACGTCGGCCACCTGCTGGCGCCACGATCACGGTGGACGGGGTCCAAATTAAGGTGAAGGCCCAGATCAAGTATCTGAGCCTGGTACTGGACGGGCGGTGGCGCTTTCGCGAGCACTTCCGCCAACTTCCCCGAGGCTCGTCGGCGCAGCGTCCGCCCTTGCACGGCTCATGCCGAATATGGGCGGACCCAACAATGTGTGCTGACGACTTTACTGAGGGGTGGTCCGGTCGATGGCGCTGTATGGTGCACCTGTGTGGGTGGAGTCCCTGGACGCGCCGAACAGGGCTCTTCTGTGGAGACCACAAAGAGTCGTCACGTCCAGGGTCATACGCGGATACCGCACGGTGTCGACCGAGGCGGCTTGCGCGTTGGCCGGAATCCCCCCGTGGGACTTGTAGGCGGAGGTGCTCGCCGAGGTGTATTGGCGGGCCTCGCAAGAGCGGGCTAGGGGCGGTCGCCTCCTGCCCAGTGAGGTGGCCAGGTGGCAGGGCGACGCCCGCCGTGCTGCCATGGCCAGTTGGAGGGTGCGGCTGGAGACGCCCCGGGCTGGTCTCTGGACCGTAGGGGTGCTCCAGCCTGTGCTGGAGGAGTGGGTGGGGCGACAGCACGGAGTCCTTATCTTCCGACTGGTGCAAGTGCTGTCGGGGCACGGTTGCTTCGGCAGATATCTGCACATAATCGCAAGGAGGGAAGCGACTCCGGGCTGTCACCATTGCGGCTGCGACGAGGACACGGCGCGGCACACGCTCGAGTCGTGCTCGGCTTGGGACGGGCAGTGCCTTGAACTTGTAGCGGCAATAGGGGGGGACCTCTCGCTGCCGAGCGTCATCAGAGCGATGCTTGGCAGCGACAGGAATTGGGTCGCGGTCGCTACCTTCTGCGAGGAGATCATCTCGCGGAAGGAAGCGGCGAAAAGGGCCAGGGAGGCTGATCCTTCCGCAGACCCGAACCGCCGCCAGCGACTGGGGCGGCGCAGGCGAGAATATTTGCGCCTAATGCCGCCCTAGCTGAGGCTACGGGTGGATGGACCGGGGAACGTCCGCCACCCTCAAGCGCGAAGGTGCGACGCTCCGTGTGCGAATGCGTCGCTTAGTTGAGGAAACCCGAGAGGGTAAGCCGCCGGCGGACCACTGAAGTAATCCAACACAGTACCAGTGGCCCGTCACAAAAAAAAACAGCCTTTAACCCTCTATTATTAGCTTTGCTGGTATATTTATCTATCTATCTATGTAACGAAATCTTTGAACGTGGTTGGTGGTGAATCACCGCAAAATGTATTTTTTTTTGTTTTTAAATATTGAGTAGTTAATTGTGGTAGTCAGAGGCTCGGTGCAAATACTGGTGATCAACGATCTGCCCGGTTTTAGCTGATCATTATTATGTGTCACTTATCATCAGTTGAGCCCTGTTTATTTCCCAGCTATTGACTATTAATACATTAACTAATAATAATTTACAAAATTAATGTACAAACATACAATAGCCAACTCAAAATACACACTCGGACAATTAACTCGTAAGAATTGAATAGAAACACTCTGAATGAAAGGTCGGAATCTAAACTAATGTGTGTTTATCAAACGCGTTGTGTTTTGTAAATCTTTTATGAATAAAATATAATGCTCTTGTTCTATAACGAAACGGCAATTTACATGCGAGAGAATCGCTCAAGGGAACTGTAAAAGTATCGTACTAAAAGAAAATCTCTCGCAATAATCAAAGTAATTCCTTTATTTTCTTTCCTTGATTTCTTTTTGTTTTTCGCTTGATACCTAAAGTACCTATATATGCCATGCCACACTTACGAACCATACCTATATAATGGGAACCCATCCCCACGTCATCTCTCTCATCTGTTTGCTCTCAACCACCTCCATCCATCCATCAGCCTTTCAACTTCCACTGCTGGACATAGGCCTCCCCAAGAGAACGCCACAACGAGCGGTCCCGTCATGGGGGATAATGCCACTGGAACTATGTTACATTACTTCAGCGGTGACGTAATCCATCCTAAACTCAAGTTACTGGCGGTATAATAAATCTAATACCGATAATTTCAATACAAAAATTATTTTTGTATATTGCCTGTAGTATTATAGTAGCCTGGGTTAAGTTACGTGCCTTTATCTAGATCGATATAAACCCACAATATTTTACTTTAAAATTGACTTCATTCAATAAAATTTTACAAATGATAACCTAAATAACCTGCTAAATTGAACGAAGGAATTGAATCCATTCGCCTTCGAACTAGATGGATGAAATACCCATCAAGAATCATTCCTATTTCCTTTAAAAGGATATATTTTTCATATAACGTGGTGGGACTCCAGGGATTAGTTGGAAATTCGCACGGAGCACCGCCTCCGTTGAGAAATTCAATATTGAAACTAAATTTTACTGATCTCTGCTTTTCGTACTGAAGTATTACAAATTACGACCAACAGAACAATATCTTTACTAAATTCTGCCCGCGAATTCGCGTGAGCCTCAGAATATAAACATGTCATTCAATGGCATCTATACTATTATAAAGTTGTAACAGAGCTGTGGTTGTACATTTAAGATATTTGAGAAAAAATTACTGTATTAGGCTATATAGACGTCTACTGAAGGAATGTAACATGGTTCCGGTGGCCTGCCAATAAAGGCGAAGAGAATGCACACGGCGGGTTTCTTTAGTGGGTGAGGGCCCCACACTACCCTGTTCGTTGCCACGAACGACGGGGTGTGCGGTTAGGAACATTTTTAGGAAAAAATGTTCGTTAGGCAGGTGCCTAAACAAAAAAAAGGCTATATAGACGTGTCTGAAAACAAAACATTTTTTTTACATTTTTGTCTGTTTGTCTGTTTATCTATTTGTTTGTTCGCGCATCACGCAAAAACTGCTGAACGGATTTTAATGCAACTTTTTATATATGATAGAGCTCGATTAGACTTAACAACTGGTACATTTTATCCTGCTACTATAACGAGAACCTGAGATACAACCTAAAAACTCCGCCGCAAACAAAAGCTAGTACTAATTATTTTTATGCCAAAGCACAGCTAGTCACTAGATTCATCTATTTCTCCGAGATAAAAAATAATCTATGTCCTTTTCAGGATTATAATGATTCTTTACATAACTACAGTAGCAGTACTTCCCCAGTAGAGCAGTCACATTTATGCAGGAATTTGTCTTCTTAATTTAATTTTTCATTTATTTCTTTTTGTAATTCTTCTTCTTTTGTCTTTTTTTTCCTTTTTTAAGAAGTGATGACTCATTGTAACCGGGGATCACCTCGTTGTGCTTTAGTTGTAGCGGGAGAAAGCCGTCTAATTATTTATTTCCCATCCGCGAAATGAAATGGTGAGCAGGGGCTTGCAGTACTTTTACTACAATAACAACAACAACAACATAGCATCACGTCTGTATTCCCCGAAGGGGTAGGCAGAGGTCTATTATACACCCACATACTACTATATACCATACTTTTACTATAGCTGAGTAACTGAACGTTACCATTTACCATTAGGCGGGCTGGGGTTCGTCTTTCACAATAAGCAATTAAAAAATACTAGATTCGACCGGTACATACCAATTGAAATAGAGCTAATTACATCCTTTTTTCCCACTAACGGGCTTGGCTCTCTTCTCAGAGGGAGATGAATGAAGACCCTAGTCAACCACGCTAGCCCTGTGTGGGTTGGTAACTTCACAAGCCGTCGAGAAAATCTCCCAGGCATATTGCTCATGATTAAACAACGTCCAAAAATCTAGTTTGTAAACGGAGCCGCGCACAAAGACTAGTGTTACATTCATGGTCTCCACTGCAAAGATTTTCATGCAGGCCGTCGGAATACTATTAAAAACCTCTTTTTCCGGCTTTGAACGTCTCGTTATCGTATCGTTATTAATATTGATAGAGAAAAGGTTCGATAACCACTTTCGATAATGTCTTAACTGGGAATTGAGTACAGAATTTTATGTTTACCTTTAAAGGAAATGTTCACATATTGAAAGAAGTTTGTATCCCAAGTAAATTGTGTTTAACTATTTAGTGTTTAAGTTAAGTGTTTTTTTAACACCACTAGTGTAATAGGTATTAGATAAACACTATAGAACCACGAATAAAATAACACTTCTGATTGAAAGAAAAGGAGCAGTTTTGCCGCCCTTTTAGATCTAATATTTAAATACATTAGATCTAAAACGTAAAAAGAAATGTGTAAAATACCTCTCGAGCGTATAGATCCGTACGTGTGCGACAATGCGTGATACGATTCAATCTTTTAATCTAGATTACAAGGTATTGTTAATATGTATTGTTAGATTTTGCCACCTGGGAGTGGCGCCATGTGTTCTACCTTCTTCAGTGTGACTAAAAATGAAACAACTCGGTTTTGGTTGTAGCGGGAGATAGCCAGTCGTTCATCTATATCTATACTAATATATAAAGCTGAAGAGTTTGTGTGCTTGAACGCGCTAATCTCAGGAACTACTGGTTCGATTTGAAAAATGCTTTTAGTGTTAGATAGCCCATTTATCGAAAAAGGTTAAAGGCTATATATCATCACGCTAAGACCAATAGGAGCGGAGCGCCATTGAAGAATGTTTCAAAATCGGGGGGTTTTTGTTCCTTTTGAAAGCTTCCGCTGCGTGCGCTGCGTAAACGGTTAAAGTTTTGCAAAAATCATGTATAACAGAATTGTTCCCCTTTAAAGTTAAAAAATTCCGTAACAGGATATGTCTATCTTTTAAGGTTGGCTCACTATAACATTTTTTATGCTAACCAAATTTGTTCTAAAAAAATGCATTATTTGCGAAGGAGTTTTATAAACATGATATTAATCCTTATCCAAATAAATACGTTATTCATCACAAGTATTTAATTTAAGACAAAATAGTTCCGTATATCATTCGATTTCAATGAATATCTTAGGAGATATCGCAGTTTTAAAATAACATCGCAACAAAATAATGATCAAGTACTGAAGTTAGCGTTAGCCCAAAATAACTATTCTACGCGGACAAAGTCGCGGGCAGAAGCTAGTTAATTAATACAATTTTACATCCGCGAAATGAAATGGTGATGAGCGGCTTGACAATATTCTTAGCATTACTGAATCCATCAGTGGCGGATAGCACAGTATAATATAGATACGAGTACTTTAACATAATTATCTAGAAAGTACAAAGTGATTTTATTGCGGTTCTTATGTGGTTTTCATTCTCGTTATGTCGTTTATGTTTTTTTAGAGATTTGCTCCTAAACACTAATTTTAATTATAAGTCGCTATACAGAGCTGCTTTTATTCTTTAAAATACAATATTTTCTTGGTTAATAAAGTACAGGCGTGAGCTGGGAGTTTCTAGTAACATACAACGCTACATTTACTATAGGCACTAAAACACAATGAAATTCAAGGTTTGAGAAAATCAAAAGTAGGTAATGTTACTCGTACATAATACCACTGAAGGAATGTAATAAGGTTCCGGTGGCCCGCCAATAAAGGCGGAGAGAATGCACACGGCGGGTTTCCTTAGTGGGTGAGGGCCCCACACTACCCTGTTCGTTGCCCCGAACGACGGGGTGTGCGGTTAGGAAAATTTTTTCCCGCTTTAACAAAAAAAAATAAAGTAATGTTATATAATAAAGCGACATTTTTCATGGTTTCTGCTGACGGATCACTGACTTAATTATTCAGTTTTACCTAGGATCATACAATTCCAGTAGGCCGCCAATACAGGCAGACAGACGATGCACGCAAACTACGCTGCTCCTTATCCCGAACAACAGGACGTCCGGTTAAATATTATTCCCACCTTACCAAAAAAAAAGGCGACCAATATTGGTGAATCCGGCTTCAGTGATATATAAACAAACTATGTATAACACATAAATATCAAATAACGTTGCGAGAATTCTCTGTATACGTGTAGATACGACCAGGAATTTCAATAAATACCTCACATACATTGAACTGGATAGTGAGGATGGCAAAATGATTTTTGGAGCTTTATATCTGGGGCTATAAGGTTTACATAAGCAGTACGCAGGTTATTGAGATAATTTTATTTGCCTTAAGAATCTAATATCTAAAGGAAAAACAACGCCTACGTGTCTGATTTCAGAAAAAAAGAGCTTAATTTCAACTGCTATGTTATTCTGCAAGATTTCACTAGCGAACGCACTTCTGAATCCGCATTGAAAATACTATTAGGCGTTCTGTAACTTTAGTGAAATATGCAGTTGCTACCTTTTTGAAGAGAACTTTCATTAAGGCACGCTGCCTGCGTAAATTTAGGGCTGCTGTGGTAAGAGAACATGGTATTATTTATCTATTCTATTATTTTATGAATGACGATAGTTTTAGGTGCTGTGGAAAATATACGTGCAGGTCAGCCGCTTAAGTACCTCGATTATATTTTTTAATGTCAATTAGACACAATTTTCAGAGTGGTCAACTTAAATTACGGCTCCTTAAATGGAAGATATTTTATAATTGGATTAGTAAACGAAAGGTCAATTAATTAGTTAACCTACCCAATCAATGTATCGATTAGTTAGTAATTTAGTTAGTAAGGCCAAGACTGTCAATATCGAAGTATCGAGTGCTATCCCTAGTCTATGATTCACCTGCGAACATATTAAATAAAAATTAATATTGATCAGCATAATAATAATACTGATTGTAAGTGTCCAGTCGAGATCTCTTTCCAATTCTGGCTAAAATATTTTCTTGAATTCTTTAAAATTTGACAATCCATTCTAGTCTAACCTGAATCACTTACGCTTTTTTTTGTTAAGGCTAGAAAGAATGTACCAAACCGGGGCACAGAATGGATAGTGTGTGACTCGACTATCCTCTTTGAGCAACGCCTCCGGACACCTTCGTGAGAGGCATTGCGGGTGGCTGAATCACTTTGCTTAAGTCGAGATCCGTACTCACCAGTGATTTGTTAATTTAAACTTTGTTATCCTAAAACTTAACTATCATAAATGTGTAACAGAGCTGTGTCCGAACATTTAAGATATTTGAGGGAAAATTAATGTATTAACCAACTTTTGGCTATACGGTGGAGTTGTTTAGTAATGGTACTTTTTAAACTTTCGCGTTTTATATTTATTAAAACACAAATTATACAATTACACAACACAATTATAACACAAGCGTGTATAGACCCGTTAAATGTGTTAATAATGCTCTTATTAACAGTCTTTAATAGAGGAGAAGCCAGGGCCGATGTTAGAGAAACAATGGTGTGCTAGAACAAGTGGATGAATATATTATGTATATGTTGGGTGTGGATTCAGTCGGGATGGAAGGTACACCACTGATATAGAGAAAAGCGAGTAAATGCGGGAAATAGAGTGAACAGAGCCTTGGGACAGCTTCTCGGCAGCCACCACCTCAGCCAGAGTGCACGTGTTTCAATACACAACGCAGTGCTTGTCCCAACATTATTATATGGGAACGAGAGTTGGGTGTGCAAAAAGCAGCATGAGTGATGATGCCGGACGAGCGACTGGTTAAGAAGATATACAAAGCGAAAGTGGAAGGATGTAGGTACAGGGGGAGATCGAGACCAAATCGGTCATGTATTGAAGGAAGGTAGGTCAGGAGTATCCGAAATCGGCGAGCGTGTATGAAGGGAATTACAATGTTGAGGAAGCGTGAGATGTATGCAAGAATAGAACCTTTTGGCGCTCTGTTCTCACTGCAAGGGAGATGGCGTGATGATAAGTAAGTAAGTAAACTTGTCAAAATCTATAACCACGTGATATATTTTATTTACAGCTATCTATTCAGACAAGTAATATATTTAAAAATAAAGCAGAAAATGAAAGCTTTTGAATTAAAAAAAAAACTATATGGTTGTCTGTAAAGTCGGTTTATGGAAGATAATTTTACGAGATAACGTCATGAAGAAATTAGGTTTGTACTTTTAAACAATGTAATACTGATAGAAATCGAATGGTACCTATACCTACATATAAAAAGGTACGACCGCGCGTGCTGCTATACAATAATACTTTCTAACATTTACACGACTCTTACACATTTTGAAATAAAACGTTTGCGGAATCTATCGCGTTTACTTGAATTTTATGCTATCCCGACGTTTCGAATACTTTACAGCATTCATGATCACGGGTGGACTTAGATGGTAGATGTCCAAAGCTGATACGAAACGTCGGGATAGCATAAAAAACAAGTAAACGCGATAGATTCCGTAAACGTAGTTTTATTTCAAAATGCTATACAATAATTGAGATACGCGTGTTGCCCGGGACGCGTTCGGGCGAAGAATGTCATGTCGGTCGGTGGGCCGGCCACCTCCCTCCCGCAGACGCTCTTTAGCCCGCGACTCTCTTGTGGCATCGATCGCCATACATTTTTTGGAACGTTAGTATTTTTCGTACGTGCAGCCGGGCGTTCATCAATTTATAAGAAGTTTTCACGTCAAAAAAAATTTAGGACCTATACAACATTCCAGTTATACCATAGACCTAATTAAAAATGTAATAGATTAAAGGTAAAACAGGAAGACGATGACCCAGAAGGACCTATATACATCAATTAAAGAATAGGCCAATGCGCTAACTTACCCAAAACTGAAAAATAAGTACCTTTTTTTTTGTTTAGGCGGGGAAAATATTACCTAACCGCACACCCCGTCGTTCAGGCTAACGAACAGGGTAGTGTGGGGCCCGCATCCACTAAAAAAATCCGCCGTGTGCCGTCTCTCCGCCTGTGTTGACGGACGACTGGTACTGTGTTGGATTACTTCAGTGGCCCGCCGGCGGCTTACGGGTACCCTCTACTGAGCGACGCATCCGCACACGGAGCATCACACCTTCGCGGGAGGCCTTGTGGATGGCGGACGTGCCCCGGTCCATCCACCCGCAGCCTCAGCTAGGGCGGCATGAGGCGCAAGTACTCGCGCCTGCGCCACCCCAGTTGCTGGCGGCGGTTTGGGTCAGCGGAAGAATCTTCCTCCCTGGCCACCAATACACCTCGGCGAGCACCTCCGCCTCCAAGTCCCACGGCGGGATTCCGGTCAACACTAAAGCCGCCTCAGTCGACACTGTGCGGTATCCGCGTATGAGCCTGGACGCGACGACTCTTTGTGGTCTCCACAGAAGAGCTCTTTCGGCGCATCCAGGGACTCCGCCCACACAGGTGCGCCGTAGAGCGCCATCGACCGGATATATAGCTAATATACCTAACTAGAAATTAGGGACCTACTACATCGTCAAGAGCAAGGATTCTCAATGTCATGAGACTCATGACGATGATGAAATCATCAGATTAAGACCCACTGGCCCGGCAAATGCAGGTTGGCAAAATTCACATTCCGTTGAAAAAGCATACAGGCTTTCTCACTCTACCTATTTTCCTTCAGCCAGGATAATAATTTGTAAACAAATACGAACATATTTTGTAATAATGTCGAAGTGTCAGAAGTCAAACCGTTAATCTTAAATGCCAAACGCTAAAAGATTTTCTAGGTGTCTTGTATGCCTACTCACAATAAATATCTTCGTTCTTTAGTTTTTATGGATGTGTTAACACAGTTAACACAACTAGAAGAATGTGTTAATGCTCAGGGTGGTAGACGAACCACAGCCCACCTTTTTTTTTACAAGGTGGGTGGCAAACGATCATACGGCCCACCTGATGCTAATTGGTTACCGTAGCCTATAGACGCCAGCAACACCAGAGGCATCACTGGCACGCCGCCATCTCCAAGGAAAGGAAAACGAGGTGGAGAGAAGGGTAATAAAGAAAGGATAGGATAGATACTAAGGAGACGATAGGGAGGGGATTTGGATCTCCAGCGCTCTTACTCACCATACGAAGCACACCGGTAGGAGTACCCACCGGTGTTTCACGCTGATCTTCTGTGAGAGACATGCTGGATAAGCCAAGCTCCGCCACTAGAGTAAACTACTTGATGATAAGTGGTAATCACCGCTCATGGACACAACAACACTAAGGGGCCGTTAAAAAAACATCTTCGTAAACAAGAATCGCCTGACGAGACGCGATAATCGTAGACAGGGGGTCTAAGGAAACGTGACGTTCGCAGTTTACTTTTATTTGTTTTAATCATGGATCATGTATATGTTAATGGCGGAGGGGGTATAAGTAGATTTAGTATCATAATATTTAAAAGGGGGTTGCAAAAATTGTGACGCAGTGTTTCGATAGACGAAGGAGTTCAAAATAAGAGAATTTAGCGTGACATCATTTATGAATGGCCCTGAACAATACTTCTGAGTTGCTGCTCAACATTTCATTTTGCGAACGTGAAAATAATGAATGGGCAGCTATACATAGGTAGATAATATATCGCTACAACCTACAACCAAAACACACCGAGGTGGGTGCTTCTCTTCGGCATACGAAATTATGACTCGTTCTCCATAAATCTCCACATATTGATTCATATTGGTTATTAAACTTAAAGTGAATTTATTCGTCATTCGAGCATAAAAATATATTATGATCTAAACAACATTTTTATGGGTAAGTATTACAATCGACCAAAATCAATGCGCAGTGTTGTGACTATTGCATAACAGATGGCGTGTTAAGTGTTGTTTCTTTTTTATGTAACCCTAAAGTGAATCTTGTAGTCCGAAAACATTTTTAAAATGTTAATATAATGTGATAAAAACAAACGTTTTAAAAAAAATGTATTTTACAGTGTTTATCTGTACTTACAAAGAAAAATGAAAATCATATTTTTCCTATTTGTCATAAAAGTGCACAACTATTCCATTGAATTTTAAAATTTACATAATAACTACTATGTATGTACAACAACTTACAACATCCCCACTAATATTATTAAATGCGAAAGTGGGTTTATTTATTTTGTTACGTTTTCACGCCTTACCTACTAAATCAATCATTCTGAATATGCATATATATATATATATATATATATATATATATATTCTGGAGCCCAGAAAAGGATATAATATGCAACTATTTATCCCGGAAAGGCAGAATCAAGTGAAATCTTTGATAGATACAGTAAAAATAAACACTTGTGCTTATGTACATTATTTTCAATTACAAACGCAAGCAAATTGATTAGTGAATTAAAATTATAGAGTCCATCCATCCATCAGTCCCCAAGAAATGGGGTATCGTGCCGTAATCGCCACGCTTGGCTGGCGGTGGGTTGGCGATCGCAGTGGATATTGTTAATACTCAAGGGAGTGCTGCTGCCCACTCCCTCGGTATTCCCTCAGTCGGCTCTTACGACTCCCGTGGGTAGAAAGGGGTGGGACAATTCTAAAGCTG
This sequence comes from Leucoma salicis, assembly GCA_948253155.1. NCBI lineage: Eukaryota > Metazoa > Arthropoda > Insecta > Lepidoptera > Erebidae > Leucoma > Leucoma salicis. Next base: position 25,631,927 of record OX411815.1, on the reverse strand, counting down.
GCCCCACATGGCATAAAAATTATAGAAAATAATATAAATAAAATTATAGAGATTTGTATTAGTGTGACAGGCGTAAGCTTTTGTTTAACATCTATCTATAGGTACTATTATAAAGTTGTAACAGAGCTGTGTCTGTACATTTAAGATAATTATTTGAGAAAAATTACTGTATTAGCTACCTATATAGGCGTGTCTAAACACAAAACAATTTTGTTTAGTTTTTTTGTCTGTTTTTCGTTCGCGCGTCACGCAAAAACTACTGAACGGATATTGATTAAACTTTTTTATTTGGTACCTAGCTCTTGATTAGACTTAAAAACTGGTATACCTACATGTTATCCAGCTACTATATCGGGAATCTGAGATATAATCTAAAAACTAGCTAATGGCTGCGGCGAAGCCGCGGGCAAAGGCTAGTAATTATATTATTTATAAATTGTTGTTGAACATTTTTTGTTACAATAGTCGATTATCAAAATTAATAAAAATATAGGTTGGAATGTAAACCAAGAGTGTTCACAACTTCTGATGAAATGAATCATATTGTCATCCGTCATTAGGTATTTGTTTGTTGACTTAAATTACAATACTGCTTCAACGATAATGAAAGTAAATTTTATCTCATTCCTCGCGTCTTGTTTACTAACTGTAGCTGATATTCATGGGGAATTCCAAAATATCCGCCAAAAAACAACTCAAAAACATTATGAGAAAGCTAAGCAATTTAAAGGTATCAAATCCCAGCACAAGTACCGTTTAGTAAGTATTCATGCAAGTAATTAATTTAGTTAGCTTAGTATGTTTATTTTTAATTATGTAAAAAAGGAAACTATTGCAACTCAACCAATCTATCTTTATTCTATGGTAGGTATCCTGATTTTTGTGTTCTTTGCCAGTTCATGGTGACAAAATGAAATTGGAAGATCATGATTGCATAAGCATCCGTAATGCGTTAGTAATGCGTCGCGGCAAGTTGATAATGAGTGCGGGTATGATATGTATCACACATTGACGTGGCGGGAAGCCTGCGCTGGGCCGCCCTGTAGCCTTATCTCGTTAGCGGCCGGCGTCTGCATGCGAGCACTGCGGTTCGTCCTCGCTCCGACCCGAAGTAGGGCATCGGGGTGATCGGGAGCAGCAGCCGCCGCCGCCGACGCCGCCGCTGGCCGCCACTCGCACCGCGGCCGTCGCTAGCGCCCGCAGTGACGCATTGCAGGTGCGCGGCGGCCAATCGGCGCGCGCCGAAAGCCACTCCACGCCGCCGCACCAGCCCGATATAAAACCGACTATCCTTTGCGGATCAAATTTAATCCTGTGTCGTGCGTCCCGAGACATGGACTTGGACGTTCGAGTGATTCACTTTTGAAACTGAACGCCTGTAGCGTAGTGTTAAAACTATTCCGTCGGAAAACGGATATGAAAATACGGTGAATCGAATAGTCGATTCGGAACGATTCGCGGCCGAGTTTGAAACGAAAAGCGGTCGCCAGTTTCTCGGCGCGGCCGCTCGCGCGAGTGAGGGCGGCAGTATCGTTTCAACTGTCGGTCCGTGCGGTCGCTATTGCGGCGTAGTCTGTGATTTTTTAGTGTAGCTCCTGATAATCCAAGTTAATCTACAATGGTGAGTGCTATTTCTGCTGGAAGATATAGGAAGTGCATTGAGGAGATCATTCTGCTTCCATTCCGGTTTATATTTCTATGTTGTGGTGTATCGGTGTTAAAGTGATGACGGCCTCCATTATAGGTATTATTGTGATGGCCGTTTTTTACCGCATTGCGGACTGACAACGAAGTTGACGTTGCGATAATACTACAGGACGGTCAGGCATACTACATTGATTCGCGAGTGCATCATAATTTCGAGGTTTTTCAGTTAACTTTATGACAGTATTGAGAAACATCCGTCGCCATAGTTTCTTAGTGGTACCGGCTCTATGACGTTAGTTTATGTCGTATGCTTTTATCTGTGTGGCTATGAAATGGCGTAGTCATTTTGTACAAAGAAAATGAGTGGTGTAGTGCATTATATCAGTGTCTACGAGGTTTAGTCGCGCCCTGTTGACGGTAATCGATCGACCGGCCGCAACTGTCAAACGCCCGTTGACTCATCACTACGCGCGTTTCTATAATTTTCATACGCAATTTGTTAACGGGTCGTGTTCCTACATTGATCTGGGAGTTTTCTCAGTTAAACAATGGTAATATTTTACGACACGCACTTTGTGTACTCCGGGCGCGGCTGCTCTTGATGTTGACTATTTACTATTCCTGGATATGTGTGATCATTCTGTTGTCGTTATATGTAAATATCGTCGTTGCACCTGGCACAGCTGACTAGCATTTGTCTTTTCCTTGTGATACTTGAGTTCTCTGAAGGCTAACTAGTTGTAGTACCAGATTCTTATTTGGAGAGTTGTAGTCAGTGAATGTGTGGAATGTCTTTAGCTGATAAATTGTTACTGTCGACCCCAGTTATTACTCTATGACAAATTTTCTGAGAAAAAAGGGAATTACAGAGTAGTCACTTGGCTTTTAAGATTTCCTAATCATATGAATGTTGGTATAATATATTGTTGATCTAGGTCAGCAATACTTATTATTTTTTATATAGGGCTGCAAAACACTTGAAATGTAGTACCCCAGTGCTTTATTTAGTTATATCAGGTGAGCCAGTTATAAAAATGTATGATTTGGAATGGCTAACTAGGTGGTATTATTTAAATGTATCATCTTTTTTGTAAGCAGTCTTGATTTACATATTTGTGCCTATTAAAAACTACAGTACTACATATTGGAAACATATTATGGTGACTGATAACAGTTGTTAAGCTGTACTTTTAGCTCTAATTGAGGCCGGGCTGAGGGCTTATGATATTATGAGGAAAACATGACTTATTTATTACATGTTATAATTAAATTACACCATTAGCATATGGTTTTTCATTGTAATTATATTTACCAGTTCACAAATAATAATAGGTATTTGTTCTTTATAAATTTATCACCTCATAAAACTGGATATTTAATTTTCCTGTTTGCACTATCTTCCTAAAACTACTGGTGATAGTTTTGTCACATTCTATCTTGTCTTTTGGGCCATCTTTTATTTGTATATTGATCTTAATAAGCTAATTAAGCTATAGCTTGATCCCTCAAGCATATAAAATCTCTTAAACCACTAGTTAATGGTGTTTACTAAATTATAGAGTACATTTAATATGTAATGTATTGATTTTACATGGGTGGGTCAGAGCTTATTGATTTGTTGTAGTTGACATGCATTGAGAAACTACAAACAATTTAAGTCTTATATATACCAGACAGTTTGTATGTTTAATTTCACTTTTCTTATGAATACACCCAGAGTTGATATTGTTGTCTTTTTGGGTTTGAATTACTACCTACATGGACATATATTTTTTTAATGGTTTGATCCTCCCGCAGTAAGGGTTTGTTGTAACCCATGACAATGGGAATGCAATGTCCCATTGTTGTTTGGTTTTCTTGCTTCTGCACCAGATTTGGGCTTCTTGCAGTCTCATTTGCCCGCTGACATGTAACAGTAAGGATACTTACCGTTGACTACACCAATATTATACATGAAGGTGATAATTTCCAGATTGAGCGGGCCTATCCGTGATGCAATTGGCTAGTCTCTACCACCATCGAAATGATCACCTCTCACATGCTCGGCATTCTACAAAGATAATTTTCATTTGTCGGCGTTAACAATACAATTAGTGTAATACTCAATCCGTTATCAGAACTTTACTTGTGTATATTGTATGATTGATAAACTAACAATGCAGTATTTTGTATCTGTGGCGTAAAAGACCGCAGTATGACGCGTCGAGGCCGGGCGGTAATTACACTTAATCTGTAGTGTAATCTTATCGGCCGACGATAACTATTCCACTACGACTCTTGTGATTCCAGCACTCGTTAACAATGGGCGTCAACTCTGTACGTTTATTACCCAGTTTCAACTTATTTCTTGATCATGAATTTAAAATCGAAACCCTAAAATAAAAACTACCATTACATACCTTTTTATAGTTCAGCAAATTTTCCCCCAAAAATCTCCGTCAAATTTAAACAAAAATCACGCGTTTTTTAATTCGAAATGTGAATAAAATTTCAAGTTTAGAAATGATAAACTACCTGTTATTGCATTAAAATTGTCGTTGATTGAGTTATTAATGGTGATATCTGTTCGTTTCAGGCGGATCAACTGACAGAAGAACAGATCGCCGAATTCAAGGAGGCGTTCTCACTCTTCGACAAAGATGGCGACGGCACCATTACGACCAAAGAGTTGGGCACCGTGATGAGATCTCTAGGACAAAACCCCACAGAAGCTGAGCTTCAAGATATGATCAACGAAGTTGATGCTGATGGTGAGTACCATTAATAGATAATATATTTCAACAGAGGGTAGGCTTAACAACCCTCAAGTTCTGGGTTTAGTTCTCACTTGAGTGTAATACTTGTGTATGAGCATATAATTTAATAATTAAACTGTATAAAATCAAAGTGTGGCTGAAAAGCTATAAAAAACCCAGGCTTCCTTGTTTACCTTGACCATCGTTGTGTAAGACATAGCAACACCAACACATTGTCATTATGCCTACTAAATATCGCCGGTTTTTTCCTAAACTTCCTTGTTTGTTTTCAATATTGTTAGCTTCAAATATAATAGATTAAACAAATGAGAAAATAATATACCATTTACCTGCTCTGTGGTAACACAATATGGCCAATTAATAGTTACTCGAGAATATTTAAAACATGTTTGTTTTCCTCGTGTACTGGACAATAACACCTAAATTACTAATTGCTCTTGATAAGAAGCCTATACTATTTCCATAAACATCTATTTCTATTGTAATTAGTACACTGGTGTGATTATTATTCCATTTACTGGTCGTTAGCAACAAAAGGGGTATGCTTTTATGTCAATTTAAATTTGTATAGGTATTCGCGAGTTGTCGAAATTCGGTCATGCAGGTATTCATCAATCATGATTGATAGTTTTAAGAACACATGAAAATAAAAACATGTAGGTGTCATATTTATGCATTCGTAAAAAGTTTTTATTTAGACATCATAAACACGTCAATTTATTTATTTGTATAGATGTAATTTTAAGTTTGCTTCCTGAACTCGAATTTTTAATGAACATGAAAATAATAAAAAACGCAAATTCCTATTGGAACTTTTCGATATAATATAGACACGTCAAAAAATATACGAGGGGAGGTCAAAAAGTTGCGGAATGGAGGAGTTGATGAGGGTAGGTTTACTTGTCCAGGTAGTCACTAGTTCAGCACCTCATAAACAATATATATGCCAAGTTTGAGCATAATAGGGTCATTAACTTTTGAGTTATCGGCTTGCAAACAACTGAATCAGGAAGAAGTTAGCCAGTATGGAGAAAATTGAACACCGTGCCATTATGAAGTTCCTTACCAAGCAAGGAAATTCCGCTCAGATAATTTTTAAAGAGCAGTTAGCAGTTTACGGGGACTCTGCCCCTGGTAAGACGATGGTTTACAAGTGGCATGGTCTTTTCAAACAATGAAGAGAGTCCATTGAAGACGATCCCCTCTCCGGACGGCTAATTGAGGCCACCACACCGGAAATCGTCGAAAAAATAGAAAACTTGTATTGGAAGATACCCGACTGAAGAAGAAGCAGCTCGCAGCAATAGTTGGAGTATCCGAAACAAGTATTTAAATATCCTACATCATCTTGGCATGACTAAGGTCAGTGCAAGATGAGTTCCGAGAATGCTCACGCCACTTCAAAAACGCGAGCGTGTCGAGTGCTCTCGCCAGTTTTTGGAGCTCTATGGAGAGAGAAAGAAAGAAGTTATGACCCGGATTGTTACTGGAGATGAAACCTGGGTTCACTTGAGTCAAAGCAAGCGTCTATGCAATGGCATAAAAAAGGCACACCTCCAAAGAAGGTCAGTGTCGCAATCGGCTGGAAAGATCATGGCGACTGTCTTTTGGGATATGGAAGGTATTTGTTTGATTGATTATAAAGAACGTGATGTTACTGTAACGGGACAATACTACGCTTCTTTACTAGAGAGATTGAAAGAAGCCATCAAGGAAAAAAGAAAAGGAAAACTGTCAAAAGGTCTGCTCCTTTTGCACGACAACCCACCCGTTCACACATGCCATGTTGCGACGGCTGCCATTCATCGGTGCGGCTTCGAACAACTGAACCACCCACCCTACAGTCCAGACTTGGCCCCTAGTGACTACTATTTATTTCCAAAAATGAAGAAAGAGCTACGTGAAAAAAAAATTGACGACGATGAAGAAACAAGTAGACAATTTCTGCCTATTTTGCCACCAAAGACAAATATATTTTTTTCGATGGTATAAACTAATTATTTGAGACATCCGAAAAATGTATTAGGGTTAAGAGAGAGTATATTGAAAAGGAAAAATAGTTTGGTGTTTAGTTTCAACCTCCTTCCCTCTCATTCCGCGAACTTTTTGACCTCCCCTCGTATAAGCCATCTTACTCTGTAAAGGGTTCCGCTATAGACTATATTTTATTGTTTATTCTAAAACATAGACCAAAAACTTGAGGCATAACAAAACACTTAAACACTAAACTTGTTTTTGCTAACTTTTTAATGTTAAATAGTCTGACGTAAGTATAATTATCAGGTCAGCCTATTACAAGGTTGTCTGAGTAACAAGTAGAGTATGATACAAAGATGTGTATTGATATATTCAAAGCGGATTCATACTGCATTACTCATCATTATTAAAAAAAAGTAACAATGCTTTTAAAATAAACTATCTATATAAATAAAATTATAGAGGTCTGTCGTTGTGCTGTGCATCACGGAAAAAGTACTAGTTAGATTTCAATTAAGGGTGACATTGCAGACATGTCGCTTAAAAAAAAATTAAAGTCGTATCAGCCAGTACATAACAAAACGTTACTCTTAATTGCCCATTTGCACTATCGAACCCTAAAGTGAGACTTAAACTGTCTATTGTCACTTTAAAGTGCATACCGTTCTTTATCTATACTACTATAAAGCTGTAACAGAGCTATGTCTGTACATTTAAGATATGTAGGTATTTGAGAAAAAATAAATGTATTAGGGCTATATAGGCGGGTCTAGACACAAAACGATTTTTTCTAGACAACGATTTTTTCGCGAAAAACTACTGAACGGATTTTGATGCAACTTTTTTTGTTTGATAGCTCTCGATTAGACTTGACAACTGGTATACATTTTATCCCGCTTCTATATACGGGAACCTGAGATATACCCGAAAAACTAGGCTAGTGTCCGAAAGATAGTGTCTACTAAAAATCAAGTATAATTGGCGGTAATCTGATACAGGTATTAACCTAATATCTAACACTAATAAATTCTGTCTGGCGAGTAACTAGATTAATTTAGGGCTTAGTTACTATCGACTTGCGCCCTCTCACATGCCAATTGACTAATAAAAATATTTAAGCCAGCGTTTGCCGTGATATAACTTTCAAGTTAATGAACACATAGTGCGAAAATGTGAAATCAAAATACATCAGCATAATATCAAACGCTAAAAATATATCAAAACAATGAAGTTCACATTTATTTTCTCTTTTTTTTTATTAAACCTCTTCTCTTTATAGAGGACTTGGTTCAAACAAAAGAAGCTACCATGTCGTCCTCGTAATGCTACTACCAAGTACAATTGCTAATATTTGGTGCAATTCAGTCTTATAGTTAAATTTTTGCCCTTAAACTAAACTTAAGCTAATCGATACTATGCCTTGGCTTCTGAAGCAAGATTAGCTAAAACACTGTTTTATGCGCCTATATTGCTTGGTATTTTAATGACGTTGTTAAGTAGAACTTAATTTCTGTGGTTAAAAATAATAATTAGAATGTATTATGCATACCTAAGTAAGTACTTAGAAAATTATCTTAACGTCAATGAAAGCCATGTTACCACTATGTGCAGACAAACGCGGCTAGCAACTCTATGCTATCTAAATTTACTACAATGTACTTATGGACAATGTCTTTATTTTAATCCAAACTATCGATTTTATTGACGCAACTTGCTAGCATCGGCCTCTTATCAACTTAAGAGTTGAATAGATAAAGAATACTTATCAACATAATTGTCTTTAAGATATCAAATCGATTACAACAGTTATCCTACGCCACCATGCGAAAATATAATCGAAAACCCGAGTATGATTCAATATATAAAATATACCTATTGTAACTGTAGGTAATGTAAAATTATTTATTATGTTGATACGTGTATTGATACACAAATAGTAAAGGTAAGCAGTGTAAGCACCTATATTTAGGGCAGTATACGTGTCCTAAGGAGCCCTTATATGCAAGTAATATACACTTTATTGTATATCAATCAATTCGGAAGAGTACTTCTGTACTCTTCCGATGATTGAATATCAATATCGCGTCATGAAGCCATAGTAGCATTTTCTTTCTTTGCAATATTTATTCCAGCCAGGAGCCGAAGATTTGAAGTGCTTTAAAAACAATTTCGAATTGTCTTTGCACCCGCCATGAAGTACACAAAATAATCGGGGGTTTAAAAAATTACGTATGTTTGACTAACAAAGAAATTTTAGTTAATTACTGCATTAAAGTAGCCACAAAAATGTTTTGGTTTATCTTGTCTTGAAGTACATTCTCTTGCATAGGCTAAAAAGCTATGAGAAGCTACGGCCAATGGTGGGTCAGTAATAGATTGTAGATAGAAAACGATCTGCTGTCCGATGAGAACATCTAAACATTGACTCGCTAGAGAAAGAATGCGACCACGACAATACTTCATTCTTCTATACAATAGAATTATACCATGCATAAGCGACAATAAAAATTCCAGTCCATTCTAATGTCGCATATTAAACAGTAATTACGTTCCGGCTAAAAATATGCGGTCTATAACGGAAGCTGGTTGATAAGATAAACGCGGGAATATATACATGATTATTAGTTACGATGCATGTCTTTGATACAATGATTTTTGTATTGAGTGGGAACTTTAACTAGGAAAATAAGTAAGTAACCACCTGCATTGTATATTATCAATTAAGTGAGGTATCTACGACATTTGATTTACCCCGATCGAGATCTACAGGGCAGAAACAACAAGTATAATATTAAAACTCACTCCAGAGGTCAAACTAGTGAATTAGGATTTACCTCATCACATATTTCATACCCCCCTTCACCTTAATAGCATATTATTATAATATTCTATAATTTATTTACCTGCGAAACCAGATAATCAACTTAATAATACAGAATCCGCTAAAGTTAATTGCCTGTTAAATTAAAAATACTTCTTAACAACACTTCTAACGGACTTCAAAAAAAGGGGGCTGTCGCCTATTGTGTTTGATTAGTATTGTAAGCAGCAAAAGGTTTAGCAGACAGCTTAGATCACACGTAATCTGTAGGTTAGCGCGTCCGGGCATCTGCATCTGCCCTAAAGTCGTATCGCGAGATTTAACACGAAGACCGCAATACTTGCATGGTGACCTCGTCTTTTGGTAACTTTTGTCGGTTGTTTCTCGATGAAACAAGTCTCCTGGGTAATATCCAGGTGTTACGATATTGTTTTATACAAATAAACTATGCAATAATCGAGATTACAAGCTATGAAGTGTATGAAAGCAGTTGTATTGTCGTTATTTTATCTGGTTTATGTGTGTATGCTTCTACTTTGGGTCGCGTCATATTCAATAAATAAAAACTATTTTGATGTATTTAAAAATATATTTTTATAAGCTTAAAATAAAAATTAGTCAATCTTCATGTGGCCATGTCTGTTTAAAAACAGTTCAATTAGCCGTACGAAATGCGCGTACTGTAACATTATTATCACTGTTTACGTAGCTTTAACTCTACAGCTTTATCAACAAACGCGTTTGCAATCGCCCGTTGACTAAATACGAATTGATTGTGTCTCTTGAGTGTACACTGTATCTACTCTTTATTTCTGAATAAGTGCTACCCGCGACTTCGTCCGTATGTAATTGTTTTTTTTTTTTGCGCAGAATCTTATCCCTAAAATAAAATTAACCTAAGTTACTCCTTATGACATCAGCTATCTGTCAGTGAAAGTCCCATCCAAATCGGTCCAACCGTTCTGGAAATTAACCGGAACAAACAGTGATGAAACTAGAATATGCTATTTTGCTATGGGTAACTTATATACCTACCTACTTTCATGTGCATTTAGTAAAAAGCTGTTATTTAGACATTACAAACAGACACTTCAATTTTCTTTATTTGTATAGATATTGTGGTCATCATACCGCTGTTATTGCAATTACATACCTACTTGGAATCGGTACAATAATAATATATTTCTTATTTACAAATTACTATCTAACGTCATCTTGGCACTTACCACACGTATTCTCGAAAACATGTAGGTATTTACTTATTCAATTTGTCGGATTTATTTTAGTAACTTAACCATGTCCAACGAAATTAATAAATTGTAGTTTAAAAACACTCTTAAAGATAGTTTACTAAAAAGTAATAAATAATATAGGTACATAATTGTTGTAAAAAAAAAGTTTAGAACGCGTGAATCAAATGTTACAAATGGCCCATTAGTGGCTGTTTATATGATTTATTATGATTAGGAAGGATATAGGGAAAAAGCTCCCATCATTCATGAGGAAATCAAATCCTCATTTTGTTCTAAACGATAGTTTTTCTTTTTTGGATATGGTCTTGTCTTGTCACAAATTCTATGGTTTTAAAATAGGAATAAGATGATAGGAAGAGGTAGAATGTTATCTTCTCGAATAGTTGGCTCGACAAGTCTTAGCATATCTCCAAAATTCTGGAAACTCGTTTATCAATACAAATATGTAGGTACATGATAAAAAATTAAACTTACTAAAGTCAAGTTGATTCTCGTATATGAGATTATAAACTCTTGTTACTGTTTTTTATGTCTAACAAAAAATAATCTAGTACATATCACACCATTTGCAATCTTGAGTCCTGATCCTCGTCGCCATGTAACAAAGCAACATTCGTATTTTTAAGAACAAAAATAACTTGCTGGTCCGACCGAACACATCAATCAATCAGCTGATTGCATTTTTTACGCTACAACTTCCGATTCTCCGCGTGTCCCAGCCAGTCATTTCCACCGGACTTTTTTGGTTATCAAACCATATATATGGGTACTTGGCGGGCGTTCTACGTTTACCGTTGCACAGTCGTTACTCTAGGAACTTTCTGGTTATAGCCCCATTGGCAATTCGCTGATTCCAAAAGTGACGAGTATATCGGTATCGTATATTCCCTGATATACCTCGCAGAGTATCCTTGACAAAAACCCTAAACATAGCTATAACTTATAAAAAAATTAAAAGTAGATATTTTAATTTTGTTTCTAAACGAATATTAGGTGAGTTAAAATAACAAAAAAACTAACTTTTAAAATCATGTAACTGTGGGTAGATGAACCCGTCGGAACAATATATTAGCCATTGAACGTCTTAACAGCTCAGTCTACCCGTGATCATGCACGCTGTAAGTTATACTTTACGGATAGTAGAAAATTAAGCAAACACGATAGATTCCGTAAACGTAGTTTTATTTCATAATGTGTAAACATTTTCGTAAATATCAGGAAGTATTTTATAACTATAACCCGCTCTACAACTCTCTTTCCCAAAAAAATCAATAATGATTTCGTTATCTTAAAAACGTTAATGATATCATGTTCCGGTGTACGTATAAAATAGGAATAAGGTATTTAACGTAATGACTACATTAATCTGGGCCAATTTAAAAATTACTTGTTGAAGTGGTTCCAATTCGGATAGTTAAATAAAATGTAAAGCTGACGTCATCACCGTTCATAACATACAGTTTCTGTATGGAAATGGCCACAATTTTGTGAAAGTTGCATCGCAAGCAACTATTACAGAATTAAGTATTTGGGTAACTGAAAATAAACCGTTATTGGCAATTAGACATTCTCTTTTTTTCAAAGTTTATCTGAACAATTGAAAACGTTAAATTCATCAGACTGTTTCAATATTTGTGATAAATAGAAACGTGTCGATTGTCTACTAGTGGATGACTTTAGAATTTGTAGTTGGGTAAACTGTATAATCATTGGCACTCTAAGCATATTTAAGATTGATATATATATTTTTTAATTGATAGGTATTTAAAAAGTCAGCAAACATTGATAAAGGGTTCTCTGGTATGTATATTTTCACAATTTAATTAGAGATTTTTAATAGAAAAACAAAAAAGAACAAATTAATATTTGAAATTAGTCATTGGCACCATAAGTAATTAACACATAGAAATCAGTCATTGGCACCTAATAAAGTAAGATTATAACAGAAAATTGGTCAGAAAAGGCACCCGTTGCCATTATTTACCTAAAAACTAAGCATAATAATAAATAATTTATGTCACAGTCGTTAATTGATGACCACTTATTAGAAAGTGATGTTTTAACAGTTCTGTATGACGCCAGTATATATTAATTTTCTTTAGTGCTGCCAGCTATAATATTATAAAACCTATTTTTTTCTGCAAACAATGTTACTATTGCAGATTATGAAAAAAGGTAGAACAGATGTTTTTTGCTATAACAGTTCTTAATATTTGCATTTAAAATCCAAAGTGCCAATGACTAAGGGGGTGCCAGCAATACTACAGTGAAAAAATAGTCACAATATTGATTAAATTCCATAATCTCAAACTTCTGATGAAAAATGGGAAACTCCAAAACGACTTTAGACTTGGTAGAATTTCTACCTCGGCCAAACCAAAAGTAGTAGAACACCCGCCTTCTACTTGGTAGCTTTATTACAAGAGGAGGCTGTTCAGCTAAAAAAAATTCTAAACATACCCTTACTCGTCGATATATATAAAAAAATAACTATTTGCTTATTTTCATGGTTAATAATTATATTATATTCTGTTAGTAGATACATACATTATGAGTACTATTATCGTTCCGTGAAACGTTAACCCCTTGCTATTAAATTGTAATATAACATCCATGTATCACGTTCAGAAACCAGATTCAATTCTGAATGAGAGACAATAGAAGCCGTCAGACCAGTTTGTATTTCAGACAAAGATTTGCATCTGAAAGAGAGGACCACTAGCACTGCAATTATTCTTTACATTTATGTTTAATGAGTAGAGCTGGCACAAAATATCTTGTAACTAATATTTTTGGAAATATAGATTGAAGGTTATCTTTATACTTCAAACACGATAATATCATGTAAACAGAATGACTAGCGATGTTAGTTTCTGTAAGGAGGCTAAAAATGGACTTGTTAACTAAATTTATGCTATAAGTGCCTCATTAGTACAATTCGAGGACATAACATAGTTACGGACAAAATAATTATTAAATCTATAAATAGTCAGATCACACTAATATTATAAATGTGAATGTAAGTTTGTTTGTTACGCTTTCACGTGAAAACTACTTAACCGATCATCATGAAACTTTGTACACATATTCTCGGAGGTATTAGAAGTAACATAGGATACTTTTTATTAAATAAATACGCAAAAAAAAAAAATTGTTTGTCACAAAATCTCAAAATCTAGCAACTTCAACGCCATCTAGCATTTCAGTAATAAAGTTCCAACCCCGAGTACTGTAATACCGGTGCACTGTATTACCGACAATTTCAAGGGTTGCTTTATTTATTTTTATGAAATTACTCACGGACGAAGTCGCGGGTAACAGCTATCTTATATAAAGTTTAAGTAACAAACTTTGTTAACTAAGTGCAACCCGCGACTTCATTCACGTGGAACATAGTTTTTCATTTTTTTGCAGTAACCTATACTCGTATTCATTTATTTACGCGAGCGAAGCCGCGGGAAACAGCTAGTAGGCCATAATTTTGTTGTGCACATGGCACAGCAAAAATGAATGCTTATTTTGTGTGTAAAGTCCCTCACGATACAGGGATTATCCCTAAATAAATGGTGTTTGTCTTTATTAAAAAAAAAATCGAGTTGCGAACGCTACGAATCGGCATACCTACTGAGTTATCGGTTTCCTTGATAATAACCAGCTCGAACTCTTTCCGTTTCAATATGGCGGTTTTTTATATTTTGATGTGTTTATAAAATGGCTTGTTCGTTTGATTTTTATGATAAACGGTTGAAGTAACTCGGGGCTAACGATATATTTTAATTACTCGATTAAAGAACTTTCACATAAATCTCAATTTCTTTTTCTACCTTCATCTTATTCCTTCCTGCTTTATTTTATCAAAATCGGTTTAATGATGTATGGGTGAAAGCGTAACGATTAAGTTACTGTTGCATCTGTTACTATGATAGTGCTGTAACAGAGCTATGTTTGTACGTTTAAGATATTTGAGAAAAAAATGAGTGTATATTTTTAAGCATCTATGAACACAAAACTTTTTCTTTAGAATTTTCGCCTGTTTGTTCGTTTGCACATCACGCAAAGATTACTAGATAGATGTTGATTCAACTTTTTTGTTTGACATCTCTTGATTAGACTTGTACGTTTTATCCTGCTGCGAACCTGAGATACATCCCAAAAAACGTGAAGGAGCCGCGGGAAAACACTGGTTTATTATAATAAATACCTATGCATTGTGTATATTATAAAAATGAATTGTCTTGTTCAAGCCAACTTGTTGAAAGAAATTGATGGCAGAGATATACAATAAAGTGAAAGGCCACTTTCGCCACATCAAATATAACTGGCAAACTAACGGCAAGCGAAATTGTCTGGTCAGTCAATGATCTATCAACATTTTTACGGTTGCATTTATGAGCTCTATGCAATATTTAACGCACATTTAATCTTTACTAATATTATAAATGCGAGAGTGAGTTTTGTTACGCTTTCACGATGTAACGGGTGCAACCATCATCAAATTTTGGATGCATATTCCTGAAGCCATGTGTTTATATTCTGAAGTCCACGCAGAAGAACTATATTAAAAATTTCTTGCAAATACTATTAAAAATTTGAAAAATGGTAGCACTGGCATTATTTTTGCTAATAAAAACAAATAATTATTCATTAAACACAAAGTGAAAAATGTGAAATCGAAAATAACAGTCACGAGCAGGATTTAAACTTGCATCTCCTGGATACCGTCCAGATGCTTTACCAATTCAGGCATCGTGACAATTGCTCCTGACTGCTAATTTCGATAACACATTCATACTCAACGTCTTTGGGTGACGCCTGCACCATCTGTCGGAAGTAGAAAGCATCTGGACGGTATCCAGGAGATGCATGTTCAAATCCTGCTCGTGACTGTTATTTTCGATTTCACATTTTTCACTTTGTGTTTAATATATAGTGCTAAGCATGTAAAATGCTAAAAATATATATAAAAATATCTAAATAAATAATTATTCAGTAAAATAAGGGATACGTAACCTAGATAAATATCTTCTAACATTAGACAGTTTGGACGTGACACGCCTCGTCTGAGTATTGACGCTGCAAAGGATACGAAAACTATTATCGAGAATTAAGTGTCGCTTAAAATTTAATAGTAGAGTGTTTTCATTGTAAACAAAGTGATCTTTATGAGAACGAGTATTTAGGTAACCGATGATACTGTTTATTCACTAGGCACTTATATGAATATTATACTCAATAGTTAGTCATACAACTCTGCGATAAGCAAGCCATAACCCGCACATAAAATTGACAATTCTACATATTACTGATAAATTGATTACAAAATTCGTGACTAAAATTGCGATTATCGATAGTATATCTTAGTCGGTCATTATCAACGTATTCCAAGGATTCCAGTGTTTATCGACCTTTCATTATCATTTCACGTCGGTATGGTGTACGTGTAATCCGAGCTAAGTAAACCACTGTCGAAGCAATCTGTCTTGTTGTATCGCTTGTCAAAAAAGTTAAGCTCTTGTGTCGATTGACACACAATCGATTGATTGTGAATTGAAATCGAAAACAGAAATAAGGCGTTTGTGAAATTATTTGCTGCAGTCAAACAAATTAAAAACAGTAAGAATTGATTTAGTTTCGATAATCGCTAATAAATTTAAATCTAAAGGATGATTATTAGGTATTAAAAATATATATAGCGAGTTGTGTTTGTATGTGCATCGGTAAATAAATTTGGTCTTATCATGTTTATACTAAACTACACAGAATTGTATGTTTTTGTAGGCTTGCATTTCTGCTACGCTTTACATGATAAAATCGGGAGCCAATAACAGCCTTACTGCGACAAATAACTCTGAGAACATTAGCTATGGAATGACGCAAGCTGTCTATATACAACCTAACAATAGTGTATCACGTCCGGCCGTAATGGACGCCGCGAATTAATAATTGTCACGCCACAAACGGAAAACGAGCGATAAACACCACTTTTCCTGTTATTCCACGTATTTATATGTGCTCCCTACTGACAATATATTCGAATCATGGTGTTGCATGGGGAGTACAAATGTACCTTTACAAGTAAAATTAGGCAATGCGAGTTACTGGCTTATTGTCCGTCCTCTTACCGTTAGATAGAATATACTAAATATATTAGCTAACTTTTGCCAAATTAATTCATATATTCGTTTATATAGTCGTGATAAAATATATTCTATTCTACATATAATTTATCTGTATACCAAATTTCGTTAACGATAGCTCTATATCTAGAACCTTATTTATCCTAGCATGAATCAGCCGGTTCGATCGGGGGAAGTACCACCCTCGCACAAAAAGATAGACCCAAACCTCCTATCCTCTCCTCCTTCCTATCCTCACCTTAGTATCTCACATATCCTCTCCTTATTACCCTTTTTATCCACCTCCTATCACTTTCCTTGGAGATGGCACGCGCGAGTGATGCCTCTTGTGTTGTTAGCGTCTATAAGCTACGGTAACCGCTTACCATCAGAGGGGCCGCCTGGCCACCCACGTAGTATAAAAAACAATAGAATACAAGAAACTTCGGGATTAAAATCATAATAATAGGGGTTAAAGTATGAAATTGCCGTTTTATTGTAATAGGTACTTCGAATTGACATAGAGCCTTCATGATTTGACTTTCTTCAAATGGTACCTGTGAGGTTCTTCTTTTAAAAAATGTGCAACATTCGATTATCGACTTTCAGTTGTTTTTTTTATTCAGCTTAGACAAGAAAGTACTTCGAAAATTCGAGTGATTTTTTAATACGAGTTCCGACGCGGAGCTAACGCTGCAGAAACAGCTCGCAATATCAATGTTGCGTTTGGAGAGGGGACTGCTGATGAACGCACCGTGCGATTTTGGTTTAAACGCTTTCGTGATGGAAATTTTGATTTGAAGAACGAACCACGTGGATGACTGCCCACACATGTGAATAACAATGAATTGAAAGAAATGGTGGAAGCCGATCTGAGCCAAACTACCCCTGGGTAGCTAATTCCTGAATTAGCGGCATGGTTTAACGTTACCTTACCAACAATATTGACTCATTTGCGGTCAAATCAATAAAATAAAAATATATGAAAATTGGGTGCCTCATGATTTGACTAATCTGCAGAAAGAAACGCGTGTTGAAACTTGTGTTGCCTTGTTTAATCGATACAGAAATGAAGGAATATTGGATCGAATTGTGACATGTAATGAAAAGTGGATTCTTTACGATAACCGTAAGCGAAAAATCCAAGGGCTGACCCCAGGTCAAACGCCGCAACAGTGTCCTAAAGCAAAGCTTACCAATAAAAAGGTAATGGTAACTGTTTGGTGGTCTCAGCATGGTGTTATTCACTATAGCTTTCACCGATCTGGTCAAGCAATAACGGCAGATGTCTACTGTGCCGAACTCCGAACACAATGATAGCAAAACTTGCAGTGAAACAGCCCCGACTCATGAATCGATCTTCACCATTATTGCTCCATGATAACACGAGACCTCAGACAGCACGAGAAACTGTTTTAACTCTACAGGAATTGCAATTAGAAACCATTCGTCACCCTCCGTATTTGCCAGACCTTGCTCCAACGGACTACCATTTTTTTCGTGATTTCGACTATTTTCTACGTGATAGTTTTGTTTCCAGGAGGCAGTACAAAATGCTTTCACACATTTTGTAGAATCTAGATCACCAGAGTTCTATCGCAGAGGCATAAATTATCTTCCTGTTAGATGGCAGCAACGTATAGATAATAATGGTAGATATTTTGATTAAATAAATAAGTATGTTAAATGAAAAAATACTAGTTTCAATTTTTCAGTACAAATCGGCAATTTCATACTTTAATCCCTAATATATGTATAGTGTCTTATCTATCTACCTAGTAAATTTCATCTCAATCCGTTCAATCCTTTATGTGTGATTGACGGACAAACAAGCACGCTTAAAAGACAATGTGTGGTATTCAGACAACTTAATGTTGTTGTAAATGCTTAATTATTATTATAGACGGGATTTATATGATTTAATGCGTTAATCGTCGTATTTTTCAACATAACGAACGTATTCGTTACTAATGGCTACTGGTTTTTGATAATAATAGCTTACAAAAGCAACAAACTATACTAATTTTCAAGGATAATCTTAGTCACAATGAAGTTAGAAATGTTTTGATCTAATCACAAACGTTTTGTTATTATAATGGTCAAAGTTTTAAAAGAAGCACCACTTGCAGTTAAATGCAATTTACTAGGTAGTAAAGCACTTAATTAATGTGATTGTTACATATAGAAAAGCAGGTAGCCCCATATTAAATTGCCCAAAAAATTGGGTTAAATATTCTGTCTCATAAAAGTAGTATATTCCTATTTGATATGATTTTATTTGTCTGTGTAGAGATAAACTAAAATTTCAGAAAGTCTCGACTCATTTCCATCCCACCCCTCCTACTACGAGATATTAATTAAACGGGCAATACCAATGAGAAAACTTGAAATAATATTTCGTAAATGTGTAGTAAAACATAGCATCACGCCTGTATTCCCCGAAGGGTTAGGCAGAGGTGTATTACACACCCACGATTCGCCAGCTATGTTTAAGTCCCACGTAATTGGGGCGAGCCTATTGCCGTCTACCGAGCACATTTCTAAACTTCGGGCTGCTAATGAGAATTTTTCTTTTTACGAAAAAGCTCAATAACTCTGCCCGACCAGGGGATCGAACCCGAGACCTCATGATCAGCAGTTGCATACACTACCGTTGCACCACCATCGTTGTAAACAGGAAATGTTGATGGCGGAAGTGGTTTTACCATGAAAACCGCTGTCTTTCATCTAAGTGATGGTACTTTGATAAAGTGGTACACATTGCGTTAGATTCCTTTCAAAAGCCACCAGTCATTCCCCACTTACTATATCGGCGTGTTTCCATAAAACCCGGCATTCCCATCACTTTTTAGAATGTTACAACTATTTTAGACTAACAAGATTGCCCACTAATAAAAACAAAACGTATATCAGCTAACTGAAATGAAAGCTATAAACACACCGAGAGGAGTATCGATAAATTATGAAAACAAACATTGCACTGTTAATTTACCTCTCACAATAACGCGGAGTAGGCAGGGAAGGCTTAAGTATAATTTAGTTAACACGGAACATACGTATACATTTATCCCACCAAACAAATAAGACATTTAGGCCTGTTTCTTCTCTGACCCTTTTCTTAGTCTCAACAAGCCCTAGTGCCTTGATAATATCGTCCTATCACTACTCGTCCTCATCGAAAGTATTCAATATATATTATTTTTGAAACTTATCATGTATGAAACAACAATAAATAGGTAGGTGCTTTAAAAACGCCTGAGCTTCAGACCACACGACTTAAGTAAAATATATATATATATATATTTATTGCTAACGGTGGTAGACGAGCAAACGGCCCACCTGATGGTAAGTGGTAACCGCCGCTCATGGACTATGGCAATACCAGGGGCACAGCCAAGCCGCCACCTACCGTGAGTAAAGTGCTCTTCTCAAACCTCGTTTAAAGAGGGACAAGTCGTAACGCTGGGGAACACCGCAGCAGGAAGTTCATTCCAGAGCTTACACGTATGTGTTAGAAAAGAACGCTGAAAACGAACCGTCTTGGACGAGATCGTCTTCAGATGGTATGTTTGAACCCTAGCACGGCGTCTCGTGGTCCGGTGGTAAAATGTAAAAACCCTCTTGCCCCTACAGTAATCAAACTTACTTCAAAAAATCCATATTATCCAATTGTCAATCGATTTATAGTTGAATTTATTGTTTTGTTAAGTGTGGTGTAAAAAATGGTACACAAATGTCATCATTTCTTGTCCAATGAAGTACCTAATATATGTCATTCTGCTGTCTCATAATATGAGACTAATGATTTAAACGATATAATATCAAAACTATCATAGTTAAGTTTACATAATAAAATCGGTAGGAGAGGTTTATATTATTGCGGAGCTACTAACGATGTAGATACTTATCTTAAGAACACTCCTTTTCAATATTTGATATTTTAATTGCATACGAAGACCTGGTAATAACATATTTACATTCTCGTGTATGGTAGCAATATTAATCTTTTGATTGGTGAATATTCCAGAAACTGCATTAGCAGCAAACCTTCTCAGTATCGTCTAATATTTAAAATTGATTGTTTTTATTTCTGTGTTCAATTATGATGTGTGATGAAAACATAAAATTGTGGATTTGCTTTCTCGTTCCGTATTCGGAGCCGTCAAAACATAATATCAACATCAATAATGCAATTCGACATTGGTTTAGGTATCTAGCTAGTAATGCAACGAACGACTCACTGTTTCAATTTCAGTTGGTTATTTAACTGCTGTAGTCTGTCTAAAGATTACATCTCGCCAAAAATAATATGTTAAATATATTATTTGAACCGGCTGCTCCACAAGTTTCCATTGATATTCCATAATATATGATCAACTAATAACATTTTGGGCTCGCTTCCATATAATGCGTCTTGTATTAATTTTAATGTCCATCTAATGGCTGAATTTGAGATTGTTTACAAAACGTCATTCGCTCTTGGCAATAATGCGGTCATACATGTAGTGCAATATTTAAGTGCATCATACTATTGTAATTGAATTAAACATGTTTATGCTTTAAACCCGTCTCGCAAATGATATTGTGGGCCAATTTCTCTCCTGTAGATGACCGTGCCCAACCAGTAGTTTCTACTACTAGTACTAAAGCAGAACATGGTATATTAACATAATATATATTTCCTGCTTCTGCTACAGGAGGTGGTCCTATCGCTTTGAGTTAACAAAGCTAAAGTGGAGCCCCCAGTGTTGTTAGTATTTTTTTTATTGATTATTATTGCCACGGCTCGCCTGATGGTAAATGGTAACCGTCGCTCATGGACTCAACTATACCGAGAGTATTGTCAAGCCGCTGCTCACCATTTCATTTCACAGTTATGGAATGAAAGAATTAACGACTATATCCTGCTACAACCAAAACGTAACGATGTGCTGCATGGCCGGCCACACGGGAGATGGTGGTACCAACCCGCTCGGGTCCGATAGCAAGTGAGTACTCTCACTGAGTAGTGAGTACTCTCACTTGGTACCCAAGCCCTACCACCAGTAATGCAATGGGTGATAATTGCTTAATTCCCTTAGTCTCCTTATACGATACCCACGGGAAAGGATGGGGTGGTGACACTTGTATAATTAGTCCGTCACCACACGGACAAAATTATTTAGTGGGTGAGGGCCCCTACACTACCCTGTTTGTTGTCTCGAACGACGGGGTGTGAGATTAGGTATTTTTTTCCTGGATTAACAAAAAAGGTAGTAGAGAATTTGCCATTTTATATATCTAGATAATTAAGACCTTAACACATGCGAAAATCTGGTAAACGGCTGAGCATGTAAAGTTAAAACATACACAAAACTAATATCAAAATAACTATGTTCACTTACTTGCTCTTTTACAATACTTACTTAGATTATAAATGTCAGTTTATTAAGCTTTTACGCTATAACTGCCTAAACTGATGAACATGAAATTTTGTATAATGTACTCAAGAACCCGAAAAGTGTATAAGATAATTTACTGTGCCTTAAAGCGACGTGTTTGATTTGAGTCCACGCGGACGAAGTGTCTAGTAGTTCATATTTAATTAAACGTTTCAATCTATACAGAAAAATATAATTTTGACGTGGCGTAGTCGGTAGTGTAACCGACTTCCGTGCACGAGGTCGTGGGTTCGATTCCCATTCAAGACAATTATTTGTGTGATGAACACAGATATTTGTACTGCATCTGGGTGTTTTCTATCTATGATATGTATGTATTTAAAAAAAAAGTAGTATATGTATTATATCCGTAATCTGGTACCCATAGCACAAGCATTAAGCTTAGTTTGGGACCAGAGGACGTTGTGTGAAAATTTCCGTGAATATTAATTTATTATTTAAGTGAAATGTCTGTTTGTAATGTCTAAATAACAGATTTTATTAATTGTGTCTATATGCGGTAAATATTAAAAAAAAAACTGTATGTTTGCTCCGGCTAATCTCCGAAACAGCTGTACTGATTTGGGCAAGACTTTCACTGACATAGAATATAAATGTTACATTCAAGAGTGACTGATTTTGGAAAAGAGCTAGGGTTCGCGCAGAAAAACTAAAACAAATTCTACGCGGATGGAGTCGTAGGTAGCAGCTAGTTCTGAATACGGGAAGGTCTATAAGACCTGGTACTTACAGTGTGTATATCAATTAAAGTATATTTTAATGTATTTACATTCAATGTAAAACATTAGTAGATAATTTGCATTCGCTAGATGATCAACGTTTATTTATCTTATCGTTTCCGTACGTCATATAATTTATTTTTGTCGTTATTAATAACAAGAGTTATAGGCCACAACACGATGTACATTCGCGGTAGTTTTCCCGGTTTTTTTCTCCGTGTTTTCTTTGAGTAATACCGTCGAAAACACATTGGCGCCGGCGTGAGCGTTATTTCGCTATATCTGGATAGTCAGTCGACTTCAGTCTAACAAGTTACATCGACCCCAAGTCGCTTGGTAATATTTAAAGGATGTTTTATGGGTTTTCGAGTACACCTTCATGCTCAATAACATACAAGTATACAACATTGCGGAATACTGAGCTTTTTAATGCTACGATTTGGTATTGCACATGTTTTTGTGACTATCAATACATGATTACAATGAATGTTAATCATTCATTATCGATACTGTTTTTTTTTAGTTAATGTTTAGAACTTGTCATTGGATTCAATCAAATAATCAGCAATTTAACTATGTATTAGTAGTATTTTTATGCTAAAGGAATTCGCGAGCAATTCTGAAATGTGAAGCCGAATTTAGAGCGTAGAAAAAGCCAACAAATCCCAGTTCTCTAGTTGGCATGTAGCTAGTCGGTGATGTCACGGACGTCGCGATAAGGAGTCGTTCACTCGACAGAGGGAGATAGCGCCTCACTGCGGATCGCTTTCACAAACTGTAGCGGGCTATTTGTGGAACAATGTCTGTGAGCATCAAACTTATTCTAACCGACAATACGTCGACAGCTGACCACGTTTTGCATTGCACGGCAAATCACGTACGCACACACCAAACATGCTGTTGCTGTTTTAAGGCAAAGGTCTTGACAAATTATATGATTTAGTCTACATGTGACACATTTTAGTCCACGATTTTTATCTCGACCCGTGACATATTTCTAAACGTTTTTATTTTAATTAAAAACTGCAATAATTATTTAATGTACACTAATTATACACCTTTGCTGCTTAGCTGCAATAATATTTGCCATTTATGTACGAATCTAACACCGTCTCGGCAGGTCCGACTTGTGACAGACTAAGAATGTCTTGGGTATTGTACAAGTCTACTAAGGCAAGTAAGCAAGTATCACCCATTGCGTTACTGGTGGTAAGGGTTGAGTACCAAGGCAGGCAGTACTGACTTATAAATCTGGCCCGAGGGGGTCGGCAATAGTATCAGAAAATAGCCGTCCATTCATTCATTTCCGATACCTGAAAGGAATTGATGAACAGTGGTTTGGCAATATTCTTAGTATTGCTTAATCCAAAATATTGTTGCGATTCACATATATAATATGTTGTTCACTTATCCGCAAACGGTGCATGATTTGTCTCTGACGATTCTAACAGGAGATATAAAGTACGAACGATCATAGGTTTCTCTAACTAAACCATGCTATTGTTATTGTAATTGTATATGGATAAGATCAGACCTCGTACGTGAGAGTACATATATCTCATACGAAGACGACGACGACGTATTAACAAGTCATACTGTCTAAATTGACTGTTTTATATGACGCATGGGAGATGCTTGAATAACTGGTTATAATTATCAATCCGCTTATTTTGATCCCTACAATCGGCTAACTATTACCCGTGTTCAAAATCCTCCTTTGGAAACTAAAGACCGCCTACATTCCCTCCTGCCTAAAATGAAGATATTTAGTTGGCGGGGGTGGCGATCAATACTGATCTGAGTGGGAGGGGTAATTGAACGGGCTTACCGGCGACTCGCTCCGGCGTACGGCAAATATGTCGGCGGCTCAACCCTAATCTGTGTTTGCACTCTGCGGGGATTATAGACGGTCATGTTTGCTAACTGGATTTTTAGAGCTGCCCATTTTAACCAGATTGAACTAGTGAAGATATACATGATATTACTTTGTTTGTGTGTATGAGTTTGGACAACGTACAAGCCAATGAAAGGTCCTTGATCTCGTTTACGTCCTATAGCTGGTGGGAGACTTTCAAGACAAATATAAATCTGGTTTGATACACTTACCTACTGAATATCATAAAATATATTTGGCAGTTGCTCGATGCTAGAAGTTTGATTAACGACGTTTAATAACATCTATGCGTATGATTGATTTGGTCGATTGTATTGTATCGATACAAAACGTGTCGTACGTTTGACCTGTAACACTAGTTCTCCAAGTCGATTAAATATCGTTTACATAATCGATTACCTTGTGCCACAAATGGTTTTTAGTTCGACAAGTGATTGGTGATTGATTATTTCATGGAAGTATTTTGATGAAAGTTCCTGAATCTCATGCTGATTGCTGAACCAACATTAACACAGAATATTGCCGACCACCCATAGAATGTATATAATTTTCGTTTTTCCGTAATTATTGTAATTCTTTTCATTTCCAATTGCAGTCTTATTAGTCGCTAGTTCGCTTGGAAAATATTGATTGATGCAGCTGCGTCGTCGACAGCTCGTTAGTAACCGGTTCACTTTCAATCAAACCGGCTCCCGCGTTGACTCGCGCTGTTATTAGCAATCACTGCCCATTAGTGCAGCTACTTGACAGTTACATCTGCTCGCTCGTTGTCCACCTTTGATGTATACTTCGTAAAAGATAGTGAGCACGAGGTATGTGCTTTCATAGGGTTGTCTCTCTCATCTTTAACAGATTATATAGTATTTTTTCATACGTTTCCATACGTGTCTACAGAAGAAACTATGTGGGAAAACAGAAGATGGAATTGCTTTAATTACATTGTTTTTAAATACCGGCCACAAAAAAATCGCATAGAAACTTCTCTTAAATTAACTTTTAATTATTAATTTAAATGATTTTTAATTAGTGAATTTTAGTTTTTTTAGAAATTGATTTAAGTATTTAAGGTCTAGTATTAAACACAAAGTGAAAAGGTCTAGTAGTAAAACAATCCATAAGTTTTTGTTGTTTTATTTGCTCCGTTTAGAAAAAGACGTAAGTTTGGTTAACCTTAGTCCTAGAGCCATATACAAATAGAGTATGGGCCAGTTAAGCAACTTCCATTTATCGATTGCGACGAAGAGTTTCGCATCTCCTAGCAAACTACTTGATCGTGTTTCTTCACAAAAAAGAAAAATGCTTAGTCTTTTCTCTATACTGTATTCAGGAAGCTGTCACTTGGCAATGCAAACAAATCATGCGGGTACTTTTATTATGCCATATTTATATTTTAAAATATAAAATGAAAATTAGTTCAGAAGTAATACACTAAAACACTGTAAATGGTATTTAGTGGACTATTGATGCAGAAGTACGTATTTTTTTCGAATTATATTTATGCATTTAATTGAAGATATTCATTACACGCATTAACATTCATGCGCGTAATGAATTTCTTCATGTCAGTCTAATATATAAAATTCTCGTTTCGCGGTGTTTGTTACCAAACTCCTCCAAAACGGCTGGACCGATTTGTATGAAATTGCATATCGGGTAGGTCTGAGAACCACCGAAGGAATGTAACATAGTTCCAGTGGCCCGCCAATAAAGGCGGACAGACGGCACACGGCGGGTTTCTTTAGTGGGTGAGGGCCCCACACTACCCTGTGCGTTGCCCCGAACGACGGGGTGTGCGGTTAGGTACATTTTTTCCCGCCTAAACAAAACAAAAAAAGGTCTGAGAATCGGCCAACATCTATTTTTCATACGCCTTAATGATAAGGGTGGACCCCACCTCTAAATATTTGATTTTTATTTTCTGGTCATTTTTTTTTATTTTTATTTTGTTTATGATTTGGCATTAAAAAATACATATAACCCTAAATTTTCACCCTTCTACTATACTGATGCAGAAATAATTTATATGGTAAAACAACGTTTGCTGGGTCAGCTAGTAAAATTATAAATTACCCAGTTGACTTGCAAGTAGACCTATATAAGAACACAAAGTTGGAGTGCATTGTAATATGTACTTCCAGATAATGTAATCATTTCACATTAAAGTGACGTTTTATTTTTGATCCGGTCATATCCAATATTGGTTGTTTAGTTTAAATTTTGTGTCAGGCTAAAGTGAATAGTGTATAAAAAATACTACTAATATAATTGAGAAGGCTATATGCCTTCTCAATCAACGGTGTCAAATTATACAAAATACTATCGTGTCTGTTTATTTCAGATTATACAATAAGCTATTGTCCTGTAAAATGACTAGTTACGTGGCATACCATTTTAGACACAGATACATCGAAATTAATGATTTCATCACAATAGGCCGTTTGTTAGGCATTTGTTGATGATGTCATTGCTAACTACAACTACCATATTTGCCAACGGCTACTTAGCCAGTCGATAACCTTGATACTAGTAGAATGTTCAAAATTATCTTATTAAGTTGGAATATTAGAAGAATCTTCTTGAAATTAAAATAGCGCTCATATACACTGCGGGTTATAACAAAAGTTGCCAGCATTGATATTCCTGTTCTATTTAGATGCATAAACCCCGTAAACATTTATGTGTTTAAAAGGTAACTTGAATTGCATGCTTGACTCATCATTCGAACTAACATCACTTTGAAATTGTCTGAGCAAACTTCACTGTAACTATAGCTTGCAATGAAGGAAATTTTATTTATTATTTGGATGCAAAATAAATTTACACAGGAGTATTGAAATTTTTCTGCAATTGTGTGCACATTTAATAAATAGCTTGTTTCGACATAATCCTCGTGTCACCTCACACAGGCAGAAAACTATACTACTATACCAGATAATAGAACCAGTTACTATAAGTGATTTATTACATTAAATTAGTGCTATTTGTGGCGGAGTATGGTGAAAAATAGGGTTTTATATGGTACAAAGGCGATAAGGCACGTAGTGGGAACGATTTATGAGGCAATACTTCAGGGGTGACCTTTCCTGTCTCATTACTTTATAGTTCGCGCCTCTCCGGGTCGTTTGTCCTCGCTGTTAACGCGCTCGTTTATTTTTCTGTTGCGGTTAGGCAATTTTTATAGTTTTCAATTAGTAAAATTGTCACTAATTGGTAACGTAACGCAATTTTTGTATTTAAATTATCGTGAGATTGATACATACTTATTAAAAAAAAATATTATACCGACAGTAGGTAACTCACGTTTAGGATCGATTACGTCGACCCGGGCTCTCAGACGCCGCTGCGCACTCGTCCTGATGATGAGCATCGGATATGCTCGAAACCCGGGTCGACGTAATCGATCCTAAACGTGAGTTACTGTCGGTATAATAATAAATCTAATAAAAACGTAACGCAACGCGCATATTGTATAAACCATATAAATATGCAATTGTTCTAAGAATACAAAAGTTAGCTTGTTTTCGACGGCTAAAACGTAGTAATACCCTAGTGGTAAAATCAAGGACTGCAAAAACAGTGGTATGGAGTTCGATCCCCAGTCCTGCCTCTGAATTTTTATAATGTGTGTACATATTTGTGGGCAAACTATCTACTACTCGGGGAGGAACGCATCGTAAAGAAACCTGCAAACTTGAGAGATTTTTATACATAATTACATTTAATATATTTAATTTTCAAGAAGCTTTTGTTTGCACAAAAACTGGTTTTTCTTTTATTTTCTTATTCTATAACCGAAAAAGATCCTGGTGGACGGTAGATACCGCCATGCGGCGAACGATGGTCTGATTGCCAATAGGAAAATAGTGAAGACTTAAAGCTGATGGAGGAGCGGAGATATTGGCCTAAATTGGGACCTATGCCTAAAGGCTAGTAGGCTTAGTTGTGACGTGAAATATTTGGGCTCCGAGTGATGGAATTATAGAATGCCTGTTATCGCATGATGTAGAAACGGGATGAAGGAATTTAATGATATAATTGGTGTGCACACTATCATTTGATACACGGGAAGCTGACCCAGCCTTGTTTTGTTAATTATCATTGTACTGCCATTTAATATCTAGTGTCGCGTGACAAACCGCAGTGGATATAATACGTGTATGTTATCATCATGATGTACACCGCACTCTTGTGGTGAGTACTTTGATATATGGTATCAATAAATAATAAAGTGATAGTAATTCGAAAGGAAGGATAATAAGGATTGGGCCTCCGGCACTCTCGCTCCCCGTACGAAACCCAATCTACCTTTATTTATGTATATTCTGCGTGACCATGGATGCATATATTTACTTAAAACTTACAACTCTTCGTATATGTACTTAAAACTTTCAACTCTTCGTTATTACACATCTATTTATACCGCAGTTTAAATATAGATATCAAACACATCTCAGAGCCGAATATACGGATGTTAAGACGTAACAATAAAATTGGATGGGTCACGCGGAACAAGACGCAACGACTGCGGTGCAAATAGATGTGCGGGTTAGCGCTCGCGTTATGATCAATTTATTTATTGTCTGTGCATGCAGGGCACAGTAACGAAGTGCTTCTTACAGAGCGATCAGCACCCGCTGGTAGAAATAATTCATAATTGCGCCATGTGTAATATAATATAGGTTTAAAATGTCTGCCTATCGAAGCTATCATTTGAAGTTTGATTTTCCATGTTATAGATAGATATAATCCTAAATATATTATTTTCTTAAATTGTAAATTGAAAACAACGATTGCTTCTTTATACGTAAGAAAATAATTTTATTAAAAATGCTGTTCCTTCTATTTTAATCTGGTTTTAATTTTTTTGTTTTTGTTTATGATATTCACTATTGTAACAATAAATCATACACAAGTCACACAGGGCGATGATCCGACGTTGAAGTGACCACGCTCTCTGGCAGTTCGCCAACAGAATATGCAAATTCATTTGCAATTTCTCTGCGGTTCCAGATGAAGTTTTACGTATCCACCATGGTATGTCAACATCGTATATCGGTCTGCCGTGCATTTTGGACAGTGTTTACCAAAATCATCTGTTTGTCTGTTGTCAAGTTAACACAGGCCGTCAGCTCGTGGACTTCATGCGAGTACCAGTAACAATTAAGCTACCTACCGCAAAGATTCACAGGTCACAGGCATATTATATATCAAGGTCAATGAGGTGCGTACAGGAATATGACCTGATGACTGACCATTTGTGATCATGAAGAGATTGGCCCAGTTGTAGGACGGGAATGGGTTATGTAAAAAATTACTGCTGTAATAGAAAAAACATTCTGGTATTGTGAAACTTTAACAGCTCGTTTATTTAGAAAAAAATTAAGTCTTCGACGTCATTATTCATCGCCAAATGAATGAAAATTTCAAATTCAATTAATTAAATCAAATCTAGTTAATTTTAAGGCTAGATTCCTCAGTGCATCGAGATTTTCGTTTAATCCAGGTCAATAATCTAAATGTGCCCGCCCGTGATTCAGATCGGTAAATAGTACTGTAATTAGGGCTAGAGTGGGTCAGTCATGTGGGCAATGGAGGGTGTATTCTCAGTGTATCGGGCGAGCCGCCTCGATCAATACATCGCTTGGCGTATTACCAACGTGTGCCATATGATACTACTCTTTCTTATGTTAATGACACCATTGTATTGAAAGTGTGGCACAGGCTTCAGGCATAAAATTTGACAGCGTTAAAGTAAAAAAAACGTTTTATAAAGATATAGGACCGATAGCATAGTGGTAGCATCGAAGAATACAAAGACAGGTAATAGTACGATATCCAGTTTGAAATAAAGATTGCATCATACAAAAACCATGCGCATTTACTTACAAATGATCACTGCCTTTTTTTGTTTAGGCGGGAAAAATGTACCTAAACGCACACCCCGTCGTTCGGGGCAACGAACAGGGTAGTGTGCGGCCCTCGCCCTCTAAAGAAACCCGCCGTGTGCCCGTCTCCGCCTGCGTTGGCGGGCCACTGAATATGTTAAATTACTTTATCACTGCCTGGATAAAGAAAATGTAGTGAAGAAGTCTTCGTTTTTAAGAGATGTTCTCGACAGCTTGCTGATGCCAAATCACATTGGGTGGCGTAATGTACTATGGTCTCTCTCATTACGAGATGAGTGCCCAAAAGTGGGACGTTTTTCTGTAATAGCATGTAGCAACTCTAATTTCCCATCATAAGATCTTGGGGTACCCTTTAGCTGAAACATTAATCTAAATATTAAGAATAAGTAGCAGAGCACTACAGGTATAAGGTACAAATAATAATAATACGAGGGGTGATCCAAAAGTAATGATAATTGGTTACTTCAGGTCCACATAAAAATCCAAAAAAAATTTTTTCGCTAGCCTATACACTCACTACGTCAGCCTAAAAAAATCATATAAATAGGTCAGGATTTCCGGGAGATACATTCATTTGAATACGAACTGTCGAAGAGATAACATCAACATGGAGAAAAACGAAATTAGAGCTGTGATCAAGTACCTCTGTTTGAAAAAATGTCTACAAAAGACATACAGTGTGACTTGGTGGAAACATTGGGGGACTCTGCTCCTCCATATTCTACAGTTGCACGCTGGGCCAAGGAGTTTAAGCTGGGCAGAACATCCACTGAAGATGAACATCGCGATGGACGCCCATCCACGTCCCTCACAGAAGACAACGTGAAAAAAGTCGAAGATGTTGTGTTGGCAGATCGAAGAGTGACCATCAGGCATGTAGCTGAGGTCACAGGGATCTCATATAGAAGCGTTCAAAGAATCATTTCGAACGAGTTGCATATGAAAAAGGTCTCTGCGCGTTGGGTTCCCAGAATGTTAACCGACGAGCAAAAGAAAAAACGAGTTGACATTTCGAGGGTCAATCTCGAGAAAAGTTCCAAGCAGATAAAGAAAATTTTTTGTTGCGTTTTGTGACTATGGACGAGACCTGGATCCACCATTTTGATCCTGAAACAAAAAAACAATCGATGACTTGGAAGCGAGCCTCCTCACCGACGCCAAAGAAATTCAAAGTCTCAAGTTCGGCGGGAAAGGTTATGGCGTCTATTTTTTGGGACGCTAAAGGAATAATTTTGGTGGAATATTTGGAAAAGGGAGCCACTATTACGGGCTCTTACTACGCAGACCAAATAAGAAGATTACGGGAGGCCATTAAGGAAAAATGACCAAACTGCGAGCTGGAGTGCTGTTTCACCAAGACAACGCACCGGCTCACAAAGCCGCAGTTGCGATGGCTGCCATTCAAGAAACGGGATTCGAACTGGTCGAACACCCTCCCTATTCGCCAGATCTGGCTCCTAGTGACTTTTACCTCTTTCCTCGGCTCAAGGAACACCTCCGAGGCAAGAAATTTGAAGACAATAGCGAAGTTATGGCCGCTGTTGAGGCGTTTGGGAGGGTCAAGAAAAGGAATTTTTTTCAAAGGGAATCCTGGGTTTAGAAAAAAGATGGACTAAATGTATTGATTTGTTAGGAGACTATGTAGAAAAATAAATTATTATTTTAACTTTAATTACCGTGTTTTATTTTCATTATCATTACTTTTGGATCACCCCTCGTAAATATTCACGGACATTTTCACACAACGTCCTCTGGTCCCAAACTAAGCTTAACACTTGTGATATGGGTACCAGATTACGGATATAATACATATACTACTCTTTTTTTTGTAAATACATACATTTAATAGATAGAAAACACCCAGATGCAGTACAAATATCTGTGTTCATCACACAAATAATTGTCCTGAGTGGGAATCGAACCCACGCTTCTCTTGTACGGAAGTCGGTTACACTACCGACTACGCCACGAAGCCCGTCGAAATCAATAGAATATAGCGTATTGTACATTTATGAAATCGATTGTATGGAATGTAGCGTGTCTCCGCTGACGAAGGGGTGATGCCGCATTGAGTCACGTGGCCTTGCGGATGATTTGTAAGGCTTCGCGTGTATTGAGAACATTAGTAATACCATTCTGCAACGCTCTATATCTCGTAGTTTATATAACTTATATAACAACGTTAGAATCATGGCCCAATAATACAGGCCTTTTTTTTTGTTTAGGCGCGAAAAAATGTTCCTAACCGCACACCCCGTCGTTCGGGGCAACGAACAGGGTAGTGTGGGGTCTGCACCCACTAAAGAAACCCGCCGTGTGCCGTCTCTCCGCCTTTATTGGCGGGCCACTGGAACTATGTTACATTCCTTCTGTGGTCCGCCGGCGGCTTACCCTTTCGGGTACCCTCTACTGAGCGGCGACGCATCCGCGCACGGAGCGTCGCTCCTTCTCGGGAGACCTTGCGGGTGGCGGACGTTCCCCGGTCCA
The DNA here is from genome assembly GCA_948253155.1 of Leucoma salicis. NCBI lineage: Eukaryota > Metazoa > Arthropoda > Insecta > Lepidoptera > Erebidae > Leucoma > Leucoma salicis. Next base: position 25,598,910 of record OX411815.1, on the reverse strand, counting down.
TCCACCCGCAGCCTCAGCTAGGACGGCATGAGGCGCAAGTACCTGCGCCTGCGCCGCCCCGGTCGCTGGCGGCGGTTCGGGTCAGCGGAAGAATCTTCCTCCCTAGCTCTCTCCGCCGCTTCCTTCCCCGAGATAACCTCCTCGCAGAAGGCAGCGACCGCGGCCCAGTTCCTGTCGCTGCCAAGCATCGCCAATAATACAGGCCTGCTCAAATCGTTGACAGATTGCCGCAACTACATCATAATGACGTCACATTTTCCTTGTCGTTTTTCAAATAAAATTATTTAGGGTAAATAATAACAGATGGCAGCATTTTAAAAATAGTAATACCAATCAAGTAACTTATCAAAAATGAATGTTTAATTGGTTACAGTAATTATAATTTCTGAATTTCTAGTCTAAATTTGTTTATTTTTATAAAAAGGATTCTTAGTTATTAATATAAGCAGAATCGTAGTTATTAGTCTGGCAGCATAGCGTGGTTGTTGTATATGACAGATACATGACAACTATCGCTTTTAGCCGTTTCTCTTTCAAACCAACGAGAAAACTAGCTTGTACTCTTTCTGTTAACATTGAATCTCAAAGTTTTTCCAACCATGGTGATATGTTACATGAAATATATATAAACTAATAAGTGAAACAATTGTAGGTACTCCTACTATTGTTTCGTATTGTGAGTGGGAGCGCTGAGGCCCTCCTTATCCTCTCCTTGTTGTCCTTCCTTTTCACTGCCTATCACTTTACTTAGAGCAGGAGTCGCGAAAAAAAAAAGGAGTCGCGCGAGTGATGCCTCTAATCATCTGGTGTTGCTAGAGTCTATAGGCTACGGTAACCGCTTACCATAAGGTGGTGGGTATTATAAAGAAAATGCTGGTTGGAATTGAGAATAGAACATTTAAATAGAAAATTTGAAAACAGGCTAGAGGCTAATTTATAATCTGCCTTTTCAGAGAGATATTATAATATCCAACCAGCTCATGGCGATGCGATAAATTGGAGTATATTTAAATATTTTTTTATAATTTTGTACGCGAAATAAAAATTCCACCATTTTTCTAATCCAAATCACGTTTAGAACTCGCGACTCATCTTCAAATTTTTAATGCTTACTATAATAAAATTTGAAAGTGACTTTATTTGTAAATTGCACGAACAGGAAACACGTAAGCTTGTCCAAAGTAATCGATTATTGCAACTTAATTGTCAACACAACTAACTATAAAAACATTTAAGTTTAAATACCGGCCACATCAGACAATGGGCTGACTTCACCGTCAGACATAAACTGATAATTCACTGCACGAGGTGTAGCGTAGGCGCCGATGTATTTATGGACTATGCACGCCAATCCAAAACTCGTTAATCGAACTTTCCCCGAAATTATGGATGTTTATAAAATCACTTTTAGACTGACGGTTGTATGGCGAACTCGTGTTCCTCAGTATATAATCGTTTATTACCTGTTCTGTCGATCTACGCGAACATGTACATGTAATTTGAATAATTGACCTTTGTCAGTGTGATTTTTTTAATTTCATATCTTCCTACCTCTAGTTATGTTTTCCTAGCGACGGTAGAGAACAATTTACTGAAGTAACTGTCATCTGACCGCTTTCCAGAGGAATTATTTTCTATGGTTAGGCGAGACGTCAGGGTATTTGAATGCTCCATATGGACGAACAATTTGAGATATTCCTTTGTCTTGGCAATGACGAACTCAGTTACTCGTAAAGCTTTTTTTTCTTCTACTTTTATAGAACAAACATAACAGGTAGTTCTCCTCACACAAATTTGAAGGACTTACACGTTCAATATAAATAAACTAAACAACATTAAACTATATACATTGCAAGTACTAAACGTGATTTATTTGCGTAATCACAGTTCCCATTCAATTCCTTACACATGTTCAATTTAACGTGTCAAAATATTAGCTTACGTTACAGTACATAAAGTTACCTACTAAAAGACATACTTGTTATTTAATCTCTCGCTCTTTAATGATGCTCTTAAAACAATTTAGGTAGGGAATAGATATTAGGATAGATTACATCGAATCAGTCGACACAACATTTCTGAAGATGTTTTACATTATCATGTAGTAACTTTAACAATTTACCATATTTTTTATTAATGATACAAACAAAAATATGAGTATTATGTGTGTTCATCACAGAGCAACACTTTAGTTATTATCGCATCACCTCTACAAGGAATTATTTCGTGAAAACTGACAAATGCCATTCTGAATATAAATTGAGCGGATATTTCCGTGTTACATATCGTCATGAATTAATCATAAGATGATGCTGTCCTTTATAGATGCTGTCATGAGGCGTGAGTAACGCGAGGAAACAGGCAATTCAAATATTTCCATTTTATATTATACACACTTATATACTATGGCGTTTGGGGCCGGCTTTAGAATTGTCCCACCCCTTTCCATCTATGAGAGTCGTAAGAGCCGACTGAGGGAATACCGAGGGAGTGGGCAGCAGCACTCCTTCGGGTATTAACAACATACACTGCGATCGCCATCCCGCCTGCCAAGCGTGGCTATTACGGCACTATCCCCCATTCTTGGAGAGGCCTATGTCCAGCAGTGGACGTTAAAAGGCTGATGGATGAATGGATGGATATACTACTTAAAGTTAAATAATATTTTTTATAGCATAGCAGGATTTTGTGGCAGTTTATCAGTTCACGACAATGGCAATGCTTGATTGAAGCCTCCGGCGCATGATGCTGGCGTCTATAGGCTACGGTAACCGCTTAACATCAGGCGGGCCGTATGCTTGGCAACCCTTGTACTAAGTACTTGTTTCCCAAAATGGACATGGCGTCGCATTAGTTCCGATTTTATTCCGAAATGTACTCACAATGCTTGCATTTTCTAAAGAACAGCACTTACGCCCGCGATCATATTTATAGCTCGCGAACCACCTCGGAAAGGTTTAACTATAATTAGATGAGCCAAACTTAACTCACAGCTTATTTTAGTAACGGCTCGACGGTATAACTATGCGGATATTATTAGTTCGTATTGTTATAAAGCACCTTATTTCACACGGCCGTTGAAAGGTACGCGACGTTCACTAACGCGTGATTATTTAGATTAGCGTCAGTTTTTTCTTCGTTGGCCAGCACTGGTTATATTTTGTACTAGACATAGCCTGCACGCAGCTTCTTTCGCGTGGACTTTACGATCACTTTATGGCACATTAATGAATCTGTGTGCAAATATTGTTATCCCACATCAACTATCCATTGATCAAATTTCATAATAATCGGTTCAATAGTTATGGCGTGAAAGGTTAACAAAACACATGCACTTTCGCATTTATAATTTTGGTCCATATGGATTGGGACCACGTGTTGGTCGTCCTTTGCAGCGCCGTCCGATACGTGGTCGCCACTCGAGAGCTTTTTTTTCTTAAAAAGTTGTCGGTTCATTTAGCGATCTGCCCATTATTACCATAATCGTGGGAGGATAGTAAGCGCAGGACCGCTTGTTGTAGCGCCGCCTTGGAAAGACCTGCGTCTAGCACTTAGACGTCAAAACGCTAATGGATGGTTGAATTGTGCAAATAATGGTAGTAAGTGGCAATAACGACTGTTTATAAACGTGGTTATACTGTAACTAGTGGTTTATAAATTCCGTAAGATAATCAGACGTATAGGTACCACAATCAAAATAAGTAATAGTTTCAAGCACATATCACAGTAAGAACATGTAAACGGTAATAGTTGATCTTCACGGTGAACAGTAGTTAGGCTGTGTTATCCGTGAATAGTATTGTTCAGTCCATGAGCGGTGAATACCACTTGGAATGAAAGAAAATCACAAGTTTCTGCTATTATTTGTACATCTAACCCCACACACATTCCATCCATCCATCCATCAGCCTTTCATCGTCCACTGCTGGACATAGGCCTCCCCAAAATGGGGGTTTTACCATAATCGCCACGCTTGGCACGCGATTGTTGGCGATCGCAGTGGTTGTTTTTAGTACAAAGGGGAACGCTGTTGCCCGGTCCCCCGGTGATCCCTTAGTCGGCTTTTACGACTCCCATAGGAAGAGACGGGGTGGAGCTATTTTTGGTGCCGGCCCCACACGGCAATACATTACAATGTTATTATTATCGTATCTTTAATATATTCAAAATTCTAAAAATATATAAGTAGTCTAAGAGATTCAAACGAACGACGACGAGTCTTCGACGAATTTGAAGGTCTGCCTGCCACTACACACTAGCCCCTGCGTGGTGATCTAAATACATACTTATCAATTTTAGGCGTGCTCTGCAGACATTACAAGTTGTTTAGTTTATTTATTTTGTATTATGTTAGTCATGATGTAATTACGGTAAAAACATCACGTGTATTTAATAAAAAATACGCCCACTTCATGAGCAAACGTAACTCCAATGGAATTGAATAAATACATCTTGACAAAACAATGCTGAAAAAACTCACGTGCGTTCTACCTCGAGACGATTGATTTATCAGTACGTATCGTTAGTAAAATATACCTGCGGAATTAGATTTTTTGTGGTATAGTATGATTGTATTTGAAAACAAAATGTGAAAATGGTAAATCGAAAATATAATGGTCATGTTCACGATGGAAAACCATTTGGGACGGTTTTTCAATTCAGTCGGAATAATATATGCTAATACATCCGGCAGATGGCGCGGTCGTCACCTAAGTAAGACATTAACAAAATATATATTGAAATTCGTCTGAGAAAGATCCTGGAACGATGTCACGATTGCTGAATCCTACCGAGTGTTGTAGTCAATCAATGTAGCTCAGTCTTCACGGTATGCTACTGTATTGTGCTCCTGGTACTACAGGGTCCATGAGCAGCGGTCACCGCTTAATATCACGTAAGCTGTGATTCGGCTGCCGCAGTAAGCAATGAAAATAAACATCCGTTCAAATGTTTGTTTGTCTATTTTTTTTAGAACAATCGGTTTTCAGTTGCAAAAATCTCACGATGATAAAATCTAATAATCACACGCTGTATTCACGTGTACTTGATAGCACTGAGCTAGGTGATGACCAATCGTGTCTGTTTACTTGATCGTTCGCGGAAACGCCAACACTTGTCGAGAACAAAACAAACTGAGACGCGTCTCCCAACACCTAGAACGTATCTAACAGTGACGCTTTATAGTCGCGTTAACGACTAATAAACTAACTTCATCCGCTACTTTTAAAGTCTAAGAATGTTGTTAAAAACATCCAGGTTTCTATATAAAGTTCTTAGCCTTGCTTAAATTATGCTGATAGAGGGAATAGTTTCTTGGTAAATTGTGACATTAAATAATAAATGTGATGTGTAGACCTGCATGACTTAGTAAACTTCGCGGCGTCATCTGTAATCTATAATTTGCACTTTGGGCCCGAGGGCTATAGTCTAATTCCTGAAGTGAAGATCCGTTCCCAACACTAATGAGTTGTGCAAAACTAAAAATATCATCAGCATTATTACCATTAATTAATTTAAAAGCACATTTAGGATGTGAGAACGGTAGCAATATACATTCTTGGGTTTTTATAATAAAATTTATATGGCTTGCTGTTCTCGAGTTATTCAATTCAATATGATAATATAATTGTTTACTTCCTTGCACTCTAAATGTGTTTTGCCGTGTGAGGCCGACTTTAGAATTGTCCCACCCCTCTGCCCACGGGAGTCGTAAGAGCCGACTGAGGGAATATCGCGGGAGTGGACAGCAGCACTTCCTCGAGTATTAACAACATCCACTGCGATCGCCAACCCGCCTGCCAAGCGTGGCGATTACGGCATTATCCCCATGACGGGACTCGTTGTGGCGTTCTTCTGGGGAGGCCTATGTCCAACAGTGAACTTTGAAAGGCTGATGGATGGATGGATGGATAGAAATGTGTTTTGTGACTGATAAAACTGTATTCAAAAGTAAATTTTATATATTTTCTAGTTTTAGTGGCTAAAGAATACTATTCTTGATAGTTACGTCGCGGAAATCAAATCTTTCCCATTTTGATTTAACTAGTAAAATGAAGAATAATAATGGATAGATTATTGACAGTACGATTTTTTCCATTTTTTCAGGCAACGGCACGATAGATTTCCCCGAATTCCTTACGATGATGGCCCGCAAAATGAAGGACACCGACAGTGAGGAAGAAATCCGCGAAGCGTTCCGCGTGTTCGACAAGGACGGCAATGGTTTCATATCCGCCGCGGAACTGCGCCACGTCATGACCAACCTCGGGGAGAAACTCACGGACGAGGAAGTCGACGAGATGATCCGCGAGGCTGATATCGATGGCGACGGACAAGTCAATTACGAGGGTGAGTGCCACAATGCTTACGTGCACTAGGCTTGAACATAGAACATAATATATATTTGAAACAAGTTTTACGACTACCCTCAAAATGACAATTCTATTGACGCAGCCTTATTTTTATTTTTTCTGCTATTTCTCAATTATGTTTTAGTTTGTATGTCCTATCTACTTTATTTATTAAAATTAATAGTTTTACACTTTACATAAAGTGCCATCCATATCTATTATTTGCACTATTATTATTTTATATATTTATTAGAAAATGTTTCAGCAATAACTTATCTCGCGATGTTTTCACCCAGGGAGTGATAAATTGTGATCAAATCTGGTAGGCACATCATTTCGAAGCTTTAAGTGTGAAATCTTGACCTTGGAACGGGATGGAATTGATACCTCATGTTTTTTGAATTGGCCGTCTAGTTTTTAGTTAATTTCTTATTATTGTATTATTACTCTTTAATTCAAAAATATTTGTTATAGTCTAAATTAACCCGTAGTTTATCAGTTATCTAATTAATAAAATTGTCGTTTAAAACTTGTTTCTAGATGTCGGTAGACATGGGTTGTTTTTGTGCCGTAATGATTTATAATTGGCAAAATTTGCTTTAACATGAAACACATTGAAGAATTCGCACAGTTCCACGAGTGTTCTGATTGATGAACGTTCACTGAATGTAATTACCACCCTATTTTTTTTTTATTTTTTTTTTGTTTGGGCGGGAAAAAATGATGTAATTACCACCCTGGGTATAAGGAAACTCCACACGATACTCCAAGCATGTAGTACCTTGCGTGTTCACACTAACGTTTGGGTTTGCTCGTTTCCAGAAGGTCCAATCTATTTATAAGCTGCCTAACGACGAAAGCATTCCCTCGTAAAATGAAATTTACTCCTGTTTATGTTAGCCTTGATTTATTATACATCAGATTTTATGTACAAATGCTATACAGAGTAATTTATTGGATCCCTGTAATGTATTTAGTCGAGTAGTTTGAGGCGATGAAACGCCGGGTGACTGGCTGTTGGAGTCTTGTTATGTTTATGACTATTTAAGGCTCTCAGACACATCGATCGCGATAGTTTTTTAGTACTGGCTTGTTGAGCTTGCTGTCCCGCTGTGCATGGATCAGTGAATTGTTGCGTACTTTAAGGTCTGACGGTCGCGTTATTGGTGGCAGGAGACTAGTCGTGCCACCCGCTGTGACCAATTAGAAGTAACTAATGTTTTCGGTTCGAAGGACCACAGTTATGATTGTTCAAGAAATTCATTGAAAACCGATTGTATTAGTAATAGGGAATAATTTTGTTTAGTGATCCTGTCAAAAGAGTTAATATAGTCCCAGTAAAATTTAAAACTAAAACTCGAAAGCAATAAGCGTCCGACATCTAAGTTCGAGCGTTCATTGCGGCCATGGTCACGTCGGAGTGCACAGTTAGGAGGTAAGCAGGAGTGTGGTGTAAGCCGTATCACCGACCTCGGTTCTCTCTCTTGCAGACTTCCATGCACTCGCCCAAATCATTTTCGGTCGCGGCGACGGCAGCCGTTAGCGCACGCTGCGCGCTCGTGATATTAGTATCGTAACTAACAATAAGAAAAGACTCTACGATAGTGCTGTGATCTCGAAACGATTTCCCCTAGTAGTGTGTAGTGATCGATGCCGACGACCTACGTCGAGTGCGGTACGACCATAGGTATACCCCAGTGTTCATCTGAATGGTTTGCTGCTCGTTATTAACTGTATTCTTACCTTGGATATGTTAGCTGTTCCCTGCCCCGCCCCGATCACTCGTTGGGATCTCTCTCACCCTTGATCTTCGATTGTGGCTGCTTACTCACTGCTGGTTGTTCGTTTGTAATTTTGTTATTATCTGTAGTGTACCACGAATTACCAAGTATTAATTAAGACAATAACATATAACAAGTAAAAGCCTATGAAAAAATATGAAAACGTTGGATCTGACACAGGCTCTTTGGTACACTTTGTCCATACAAAATTACAGGCGTCCGCCTCGGGGACGTGTTCAGTGTTTCCTTTACTGGTGCATGTATCTAATATTTGTATAGAATTTTTCTCTAGAAATACCACCTGGTGATTCGGGCGAGGCGTTCCCCGCTTGCTGTTGACCACATACCACACGTTCCCATCGCCGCACTGAGCACTGCACAGACACACGTGGCTAACAAACGAGCAGCAAACGTTGACCGCGCCGATTGACCTACGCGTACGTTTTTATATACACTACGGACTAGCAACTTTGAATCGACTAAATATTTCATCTTTATATCCGGAGGGTGGTATTTCCCATAATTCCCTTGTAGTGGCATGGCGAGGTAAAATGTTTTCGGTTCATCTGTTTTATCTAGTGGTTATGTGTAATAGCGGTTACTGTAGTGCATCTCTGTCGAATGTGTTAATAATGTGTTAACATTTTATCTTAGACATGTTGCAAGGGTCTGTGGCAGTAGTGGTCGGCACTTGGACGGCGACATCACTAACGATGTGTTCTTTTATTTTCAGAATTCGTCACCATGATGACGTCGAAGTGAGCCGCCGGCTAGTGTGTGTGTAAAAAGCAGAGAATTTAAATATACATTTTGTTTCATGACACACAATATTACCATCGTATTGGACCTGCATTTCTCTAGTGTTTGCGATAAATTAAATATTGTCATCGTTTCAGTTTAATGATGTAATTGTATGGTGTGGACGTGGGCGGCGGGTGGGGACGACAGTCGCGTCATAGTTGCGCAACCGTCGGGCGACTATAGTCCGACTGTTGCGGTACTGTCGCGCAACTGTTGTCCGACTCACCGCCTCCGCCTTCTCTTTTTATTTAGATTTAAAGTATTCCGTTAATTTTACTATGTAAGAAAATTTTAACTTTAGCGTTACGAAGGGAAAAAGAATAGATGTGCGTCGCAATGTGATGGTGAAGTCTCGGGCTCGTGTCGGTCCCGTCGCGTCGTGTCCCGCGCTCGGGCGCCATCTCTCCGATACACTTTATTGTACATTTTTTTCAATTATTGAGATATTTAAGTACGTGAGGAATAAAAATTGAAAAATCCCAAAAAAAAAGTAGTTTTCCTCCGGGCTATACGCGCCCGACTCACTCCGTGTACATTATGGCTCGTAATAAATGTTTAACTAACTCGTAACTCGGTAAAGGAATAAATTAGATTTATCGGTACTGCATTATATTGTATCTGTAAATGACTTGATACTATAATATTATATTTCTAATTGTTGGTGAAATTAATTCTATCGAAATGGGAATTATCCTCCGCTCTTTATAACTTGCGACATTTGATTCATTCTGTTATTAAATTTTACAAAAGACATACTGAAAATAAATGTTTCTTCATTTTTAGGTCAATAATCATCGGTGTTTTATTTACCTATATATATACCAAATAAAATATTTTTATTACAAGTAATTTCAAATATCACCCAGAGATGGTTTTCAATTGATTGTATTTTACAAAAGCATTAGCCTTAAAGGCTAGGATATTGTCTTCGTGCTATCGGAAACGATGCAAATATTGAATAAGTGGCAGACCCAGACACTATTATTTTAACCAGTGGAAAAAGAGATTCTAATAGCGTGGATAAGAGATATTTCACTCTCTTTTTGTATCACCATAAAATTGTCATTTTAGACGACACAGGTTGGGTCTGAACCTTTGAGAAACAGTATTATCGCTGTTATCAAGCACTAAGGTGCTTTTCCACCAGCTGTGTGCTATTCTACATTGCTGTTGCAAATCTGTTACGAGTACGAAGCTTACCATAATACTATTCCTTCTACTAATACAATTAATGTGAAAGTTTGTGAATATGTTTGATGTTTGTCAGGTATATGTATGAGACACTTATTTTATCCCCAAAAATGCTGTGGGATAGCTATTTTTTTTCAATTAATATCAAGGGGGTCGATGTCTTATTGCCGACAGCCGTGAGGCATACTTATGTTACAGTTGAAGGGGAAGAAAACCAGCCCCTTTGTTAAGGTGGAAAAAATGCACATAACCGCACATCCCGTCGTTTGAGGCAATGAACAGCGCAGTGTGGGGCCCTCATCCACTCCTATTAACCCGCCGTGTGCCGTCTCTGCCTATATCGGTCTACCAGTGGAACTGTTTGACATTACCTCAGTGGTGAAATCGACCCTACCCTCCACTATCTTGAGCGTATTATTGGCACTTGAACAACAGTTAGACTGCCCCTGATATACAACGAGAGGTGGTTACCACTTACCATTAGATCCGTCCATCAGCCTCTTGACGTTCACTGCTGGACATAGGCTTTCCCAACGTCACCACGAGCGGACCTAACCGCCACAGATCGTCTGTTAAACGGGTGTGCGGTCGTCTTACACTGTGTCGTCCAATACGGGGTCGCCACTCGAGAACCTTCTTTCCCCAACGGTTCGTCGTTCGAGTTGGCCTGCTCATTGCCACATCAGCATGCCAACCCGGTGGGCGGTCGGTCACCATCAGGCCATTATCAAGAAAAACATAACACCAGAATAAAAATATAAATGATTTATATCAAACAATGCAATTAAAAAATCAAAACACAATTGAAATATTTATGGTGACCACTTTTTTCGTTAAAAGCTAGTTTTTGGGAACAGCTGGAGTGTGTTCATCTAGTCTGTGTCTCCTAGAGTCGTCGTCAGTTTTGACCATGTCCTCCAACAGCCGGATGAGGGTCCGACTTGGGCGGCCCGTCATGCGCCGCGGGTCGAGGTAGGGAGGCGCCCCGTAATGAGCCACTTTTCCGACCCCAGTTATGTCCATGTGTATCCAGTCACCGCAAATGAAATTCTGAAAAAAAGTAAGTATTTTTAAGGACGCCACGTAATATACAATAATCGCACAGATTACATACCTACTAGACTAATATGTTTAGCTAATTGAAGATTTTGTGATAATATCCGAAGAACCGAACCACGACCCATCCGTTATGTAACGGAAGTTAAAGTCAATACCTCCAAGAAACAGATTTAGGGTTGAATTATACATTGATGTTTTCGAAATATCGATGTTAGTCTTAGGCGATGTTTTATCGTTGTATCAGTGTCTGTACATTTAGGATAGGTATTTGAGATAAAATATTGACTATTTTGGTGTCCTCTAAACAACGTTTATCTGTCTGTTTGTTCATGCATCACAAAAACTTGTCGACGGATGGGACTCTTGTTTGATAGATCTAAAAAATGGTATAAGTTTTATCCCGCTACTAAATCTCTGATGGGAATCTGAGATTTAATATACTATTAAAAGGGTTAAATCCTCCAGTTAGGCAAACTATATTTTTATTTTATAGAGAATACCCTGACCATCCCTTTTCTGTAGGTAGGTGTCGCTTATAAGTAAACAAAGTTCACCCTCAAGAATGCGGCGCCGAGACAAGGAGTTGCGTGTCCAGATCCTTTATTCCTTAAATCCACTGAAGGGTCATCTGTGAACGTAATAATTCCCTACAATAACGCCCATATTATGGTGATGGACATATACATGATTATATCGTCTTAGAATGTAAAAATTGCTAAACTAAGTTAAATTAAAAAGTTTACGGAAGTAAAGATTTAGAATGTAGAGAAGAAAAGTACAACACAAGTTGAAATGTAAAGATTTCCTCCGTAATAGAGAACCGTTACTGCGGTTTATAGTAGTAGGCAGCGCCATCTAAATTATGTAATTCTGACTAAACCAATTTTAACATAATAATAAATACCCTGTTTGATAGATGGCATTGTACAGGTGTTCTTAGTTGCATGGTAAAATATTAGTGCACGGATACGTAACTACGTTTCTCCTTTTTTAAATTAACGCTTTTCTGGTTTGCTTATGGTGGTAGACGAGTACTGACCCATCTGATGGTAAGTAGCCCGGTAACCGCCGCTCATGGACTCAACTATAGGAAGAGTACGAATGGCTATCTTCCGCTATAAAATAAAACATACCTATAACTACATACTTTTATTGTCGGTCACACGGGAGACCTGCCACCTGCTCGGGCCCGATGGGTAGATACTCCTACTCGGTACTTAACCCTACCATCAGCTTGATATTTTACATACAATTTCCGTAACCTGGTCTTAAGTATATGAAAATAGATAGTTAAGAAGTAAATTATAAATAATACAAGTGAGGCTTAAGCACTACTGACTGGTGATTTGGTTGTGGTAGTATTGCCACAGCGGGAACCTCCAGGGCCGGTCGCCACTGGTGGCCCCAGCCCGACGCACGGCGTGCCAGGCCGCGGAGCTGTTCGTGAAGCAGCCGAAGGCGCCGCCCCCCGTGGCCATCAGCACGCCCTCTGGGCATGAACATACTTCTTGTTATACTTTTAAAGCACTGCGACCATCACATGGAATGGTGAAACAGAATCTTATAAGAATAGAATTTGGGCAAATCGAGATAATATTTTGGCGTCGTTGGCGTATTAAGAATTGTTTGTGCCAGATGCTGACATATTAACACTATTATAGGTACAGGTAGAGCATAAGCCAGACATTTTTTTTTATCCCGTCGTTTTGAGTACTTTACAGCATTACGTATTGAAATGTTGGACTACCAATTGTGATTCAAAGGCTTATATTCGTAATTACATTTCGCTTTAGTTAGTGCATTATTATTAGCCTACCCCGCAAGGGAAATGGCGTGATGATAAGTTACTTACTTATTATTAGCTTTTTTAAAAGACTAATGATTATCCGCCGCCGTGATACATCACAAAAATAGAATGACATCAGCGCCATTTTTTGTCCGCCCACATACATTAGCTAATTGATTCGCTCCTAAATGTTCTAGCGTGATGTTGTAAAGCCAATTATCATGTGTCGAGTTCGAATCCCGGGTCGGGCCAACAAAAAGTTATTGGGGTTTATCCGTCAAGAGATTCTCAATAAGAACTTGGTGCCTCAAAAAGCACGTAGGTAATCTTTGGCGCTGCGCCTGATCCCTTATCTCCGGAAGCCTGGTCGTGTCGGAATACTTTTTCATTGGACTATGAGAGTGAGAGGGTGGTTTGTTAATCTCCGAGGTACTTTCAGAGGTTAGCCCATACAACAATATTCTTCCGCCTTATTACATTCATGCTCGTATAGACATAATTGGCGTAACTGTTATATGAGTCGTTAAAAAAATACGTTCGCATACAACGGAAGGGAGGTTTCGTTTAGTGTAACAAGTGGAGAATGATTTTGGAAACATTACGTGCGCAGTTTTATTTTGATCGTAATGAATCATGTAGAAATGTCTGTGTTTAGAATTGTCCCACCCCTCTCTACCCACGGGAGTCGTAAGAGCGGACTGAGGGAATGGGCAGCAGCACTCCCTCGAGTATTAACAACATCCACTGCGATCGCCAACCCGCCTGCCAAGCGTGGCGATTACGGCATTATTCCCCATGACGGGACTACTCGTTGTGGCGTCCTCTTGGGGAGGCCTATGTCCAGCAGTGGACGTTGAAAGGCTGATGGATGGATGGACGGATGGAATCATGTATATGTAGAAGGTAGGAAAGGGTGAACAAATTTTTCTAGAGGGCAACAAAAATTGCGACGCAGTGTTATAATAGAAGAGGTCCAAAAAAGCAGACGTTATCATTTGAATTTGATATCACTACAAACATTTTTCTCACGCTACGCAACGACTTGGTTTATTATTGGTACGGGCGACTGTTACCATTATCTAGGAGTCGAAAATAGCATCCATCGCAGTCGTAATTACTAATGGTACGTACGTGTGAAGGTGGCAATGTCAATAACGAGCGAAGGTTTGTAGACTGACTGTCCGTAGACCAGTGCGTCCGCCATCATCAACCGGCCCTCGAAATCTGTGTTCTCTATCTGAAATTAGCACAACATATTATTTAAAATCGGGTGGAAAAATCTGATGGTGACTTGTATTCCATCACACACGGACCCTATTCTCCTGTACTGCTCTAGTATTGGTGACAAGTGATGTCTCTGGTGTACTACTTTATAGGCTTCAGGGCCCGTAGAATGTAACTCACTAAATCATATCGACATTGCATCGTGACATTGTCAGTGGTTGAGGGATCACCGTGTATGGCTGAGCGATAAATATGACGATACGATTTTATGAATCACATTGTAAGGGGTCACCATATGGCTGTTTACCACCCTTGTAGTATGGGAACTCAATATAAAGGTCCCTGTAATTTGATGAACAAATCCATACCTGTATGGTGAGCCCGTTGAGAGCTTTGACGACGTCTCCCACCTTCATGCATTGACCGCTCACCATGTTCTCGCACAGCGGTATCACTGCGTTCACGTTGATAGGCACCTGATGGTACATGGTAAATGATTGAGAGGTTATGTCACCTACTGAACTGGGCTATTACATGTTATATTTAGAACAAATACTGTGTATATTTATCACAGTATTTGGCTAGAACAAAATATAATATGTTATATTTATATATATAAATTTAATATAATGTTATATTTATATATATAAATATAATAGTAATAATTATATATATAATAATATTTATATATATAAATATAATATAATAGTAATATAATATAATAGTCTGGCTGATAGAACCCCGCCCTGTTTAACGCCGATATTGACATCAAACCAGGGTGATCCATGTAGTTGGAGTGCACCGCTTGTAGCAGTCTACCGTTAATACCATATTCCGGCAAAATGTCCCAAAGTTCCTTTCGTACAACCGTGTCAAATGCTTTCTCCAAATCCACAAAACTGCAGAAAGCCCTCTGGCCTACAGCCAGATACTTCTCCACAATGTTGCGCAGAGAAAACACTTGATCCATGCATCCCCTTCCACACCTGAAACCTACTTGTGCCTCACACAAAAATTAATCAGACACCATCCTCATTCACCTTTCAATAATCTTACCATACACTTTAGCTGCCAAACTGGTCAAGCTTATGGCTCTGTAGTTTGCACAGTCATAACGTGAACCCTTGTTTTTAAACAAGGGCACGATGACTGCGCTTCTCCAGTCCTTGGGAACCATTCCTGAGCTCCAACATAAATTGAGAAGCATCAGGAAGAATTCCCAGACACATGAGCCTCCAAGCTTGATCATCTCAGCAGACACCATATCAATACCCGCTGCCTTACCATTTTTCAAACTTCTAATAGCCCATTCAACTTTATCCATACTAATGTCATCAGAGGATGCCGGTACCGAATGCTGATCTGTTAGACCACATGTGGCACCGGCATCACCCAGAACATCCGCATACATATCTCCAAAATATTCACTCCATCGGCTTAACACAATACATCTTGTGTTTGCGTAAGAATGTCTCCACCTTTAGACTTTATTCATTCTGAAAGCTGACCAACCACTCCGAGATTTCTTCACCTCCCTCCAGAAAAGTTTGGTGTTGCTCTCGAAGTTTTTGGTCAGCCTTTCTTCTGCAATCATATTTGCTCTATCACGCTTCTCTTTCACTAAGGCTTTGGTGTCATTCTTACGATGCCGGTTTATTTATTTCTTCTGTTCTTTCATACTTGCACTCAGGTTCAAAGAAGATACATAGTCCAGCCACGCTTTCTTCTTTTGGTCTACGGAAGCTGCTACTTCCGTATCCCACCATGCATCACCTTTCACTTTCCTATGCTTCTTTGAGCATCCACATACTTCTTTCGCTGTATCTACCATACTTTCTTTTAATACTCTCCAGCATTCTTCCATGTCAGATTCCGGCTGACTTGCCATTGTCAGCCGTTCACGGACACCCTCTGCATATTTTGCTCTTACAGTCTCTTCTTTCAACTTTTCAATCTTTATTCTTTCAAGCCCTCAGAAGTGGACACGCTCTCGCCAGTGTCTCCACTTTCTGAACAGACCACTAAATCTCACAATAACGAGATAGTGGTCCGTGTCGACAGTGGGACCCCTATAGGCTCTTGTATCCAGAATTTTACTTCGGAGGCGACTGTCTACCAGAATTAGATCTATCATACTTCTTTGTTCATTCCTTCTCCATGTATACATATGGATGTCCTTATGGTGAAAAAATGTGTTTGACACAATAAGGTTTCTCTCCATACATACATCCGCAATGAGCCTACCTGCATCGTTCACTCTCTTATCACCAAATTAACCAAGCGCGTCCTCGAAGTCTGGACGCTTGGTTCCAACCCATGCATTCAAGTCTCCGCATACTATCACACGTTCACTAGCTTCTGCCAAATCCAGCACTTCCCTAATATTATGCCAGAACTTCTCTAGATCCGATGCCACCGAAGAGCCTAGGGGAGCATAAGCTGCGACCATGAAGACCCTGGTGACACCTAGTTTTCTTCGGACCCATAAAAGTCTGGGATCAAACATTCCGTAGTCTTTCACACCTGAGGCCAAGCGAGCGGACAGCAACACCCCCAATCCCATACTGGCCCGATCGCTCTGCGGTACACCAGACCACAGAGCTATCCCTCCACCAGGAAGATCACAGGTGTCACTGCCCTTTCGCTTGGTCTCTGTTACACAGAGCACATCAAGCTGTCTGCCCGACATGATGGTTACCAGCTCGTGTAACTTACCTTCCACACCACCTCTTACATTCCACGTGCTTACTCGACACTGTGCTCCCCTCGACTCGCCAAACTGGGTAAGGCGTGATGGGTGGCAGCCCCCATCGCCGCATCTGCCATTGTTCGTACCGACGGGGGCGGGTCGGTACGCGTCGCCTCTGGGGCACGCCCTAATCCGCACTGCGGTACGCATTCGAGCCGGATTGCAGGCTGGCAGGGATCGCGATGAGCACGCTCCGGACTATGATCACCCTATCCACTTTGCGTTTAATAAAATAAAAAGTAATTTTGTTTCGTGGTTCTACACGCGAGAGTTGAGTTTACTTCAGAACAATAAATTGTCTGTTAATATTGTCTCTTTATATTCCATATCTACGTAGCCAGTGAAAAAAATATCTGGGTTAAAAGATTTCTCCTTTATCTATCTACTTATAAAGAAAAGTGCAGTATAGGGCAGTGCCATCTAACGATAAAAGTTAATACTAAATCAAAAGTTTTAACATAGAATACTCGGGTTATTTAGTATGAATTAAATGTACACAATATATAAGTATCATTAATTTCGATAACACATTTCTTGAGTGATGCCTGCGACATCTGTCGGCTGTATTTGCAAAATTGTTCCGACCAGGTAAGTTTAATTACTGATCAGTCATACAATTGTAGTTCCAATTGAATGTCATAGCTCAGTTGGCTGAGCGTCTGGACGTTATTCAGAAGGCGCGGGTTGAAACCCCGCTCATAGCTATCATTGTCGTTTTCAAATTTTTGCACCTTGCATTTATTTACACGGCTAAGCAAGTCTAATGTTTAAAAAATATAATAATATAGAAATAATAACTTAGCACAAATTATTTAGTTAGATGATATGTTACCGGGCTATTAGTACCTACAGGGGTTCTGACTCGCGCCGAAGCAGAAATCAAACGCCTCCAATTTTGTTCTGAGTATTAACATGATGAACATAACCTAGGAAAATATTGGTTCACCACCACCTGAGTAAATGGTCACGTGTGACGGTAAGTTACCTTGAGCAAGGCGAGCGCCTCGAAGGTGGCGAGAGTGACGGCAGCGCCGGCCATACTGCCGCGGTTCTCCGTCATGGACGAGCACTGTTTCAGGCACAGACCGCCGCTACAAATTATATATAGTTACCGTTATGAAATAAAACTACGTTTACGGAATCTATCGCGTTTACTTGATTTTTATACTATCCCGACGTTTCGAATACTTTACAGCATTCATGATCACGGGTGGACTTAGATGATAGACGTCCAAGGCTTATATGTTGTTTCAACGGTTTCATCTACCCACAGTAATACGATTTTACAAATTTTTGGTTTATTTATTTCAACCCACATAATATTCGTTTAGAAACACAATTGAAAATATCTACTTTAAGTTTTATGCTTACAATATATGAGATTTTAAGCTAGTATAATAAAATTAGTATAATACTTCTCTTTAAGTTTTAAAATTTAGTGCCTAAAAATTCTACCACAAACTACCAATTAAAATTTAAAAAAAATTTTTAATTTAAATTTAAAAAATTTTAAGTAATCAAAGAACTACTAGTTAGAAGACAATATTGATTATTAGTTTATATTATTAAATATATTGATTTTAATAGAAGCTAAGACTAAAAAGCTACCACCGGATCGGAACGCGGCCTGACTGAGAAAGATCCAGCCAGAAAACTCAGTAGGCAACAACAGTTATGGATTATTCAATTTATGCGGAAATACTAACTAATCACTACTGTGGGTTTTATCTACACAATAAGCGCTAGCTGTGTCTTGCAATCTTGTGGTGTGCCTTCTTGTATTATGTTTGGTGAGGCCTATCACAGGATTCCAGCTTGATGGTAAGACCCAGCCGTCTTCTCTATTGAAATTGGGATGTTTCTTAATTTCAATAGCCTCACGTATCATTCTAGGACGATATCGATGTTCTTTTGCGAGGATTTGAGGTTTGTCAAACTTGATGTAATGGCGGGTGTGGTCCTGTGTGTGCTCACAAATTGCAGACTTTGTATAGCGACTGTGCTTCACATCAGCTATGTGTTCTTTGATCCGAGTTCTTATGGATCTCTTTGTTTACCCAATGTAGGAGAGACCACAATCACAATCCAGCTTGTACACTCCTGCATCCTATAAGGGTATGGCACTTGACAGGTGGTAAAAATTTACTAATTCTTTTTAGCGGCTTATAGTAGGTTTTAATTGAAGCTTTCTTGAGAATGTAGTAATTGGTAGTTTGTGGTAGAATTTTTAAGCACTAAATTTTAAAACTTAAAGAGGTATTATACTAGCTTAAAATCTCATACATTGTAAACATAAAACTTAAAGTAGATATTTTTAATTATGTTTCTAAACGAATATTATGTGGGTTGAAATAAATAAACCAAAAATTTGTAAAATCATATTACTGTGGGTAGATGGAACTGTTGAAACAACATATCAGCTTTGGACGTCTATCATTTAAGTCCACCCGTGATCATGAATGCTGTAAAGTATTCGAAACGTCGGGGTAGTATAAAAATCAAGTAAACGCAATAGATTCCGTAAACGTAGTTTTATTTCAAAATGTGTAAAATTCGCGTAAATGTTAGAAAGTATTATAGTTACCGTTAATTACATTTTTGTACTAAGTAAAATGTTTATAAAGGGGCTGTTCAAAAATTACGTGAAAAACAAGGGGGAAGTTGGCGTCAACGTGTGACGAAGCGTGTCACGTAGGACAGGCTTCTCAAGGGAAACGTGTGCAGTTTTATTTTTTAGGCACATTAGGTCATGGATACGGTAAGAAAGGGGCTGGGGGTCTAGACAGTCTGTAGTTAAGTACCTATTTGATACTAGAGGCAGGCGTACATCACTCGCTCAAGGCTCCGAGTTAAATGCCTACCGCTTCGCGTACCGACCACGGTACAACCGACAGAAGACTATCGCACGCGCGCATAAGCGCTCGCGCTTGTAGTATTGAATTGATTAAAATAAAATTATTTACGAGATTTAGGGTATTTCGACAATAAAATTTAATAACCGGAAATTCAGAGCTAAAACTCTAAACGTATATGATCAACAAAAAAAAACAATTTATAAAAAAATAATCCGGCTCGAAAATAACATTTAAAATGATATAAAAAGTAATCAAATAGAATCTACTAGAAAAACAAATTTTTAATTTTTATAAACGACAGCTTTGTTGCTGTCGATGGAGTCAGGAGTCTCCGAAACCGGCGAGCGGAAACCGGAGAGTGTATGAAGAGAATTATGAACATTGAGGAAGCGAGAGATGTATGCAAGAATAGAGCCTTTTGTCACTCTGTTCTCTCTGCCTACCCCGCAAGGGAGATAGCGTGATGATAAGTAAGTAAAATCATCATAGGTGCAACCCTAGCGCATTCGTTGAATGACGCGGTTGCCCGAGAATCATGCGGCGAGCAAAACAATCTCAACTGTATTTCTGTGTACATAAGGTACATTTCTTCTCTCTACGAACGATTGGTATTATTATTAAGATTTTGTATGCTATTATAGAGAGATTTTGGACAAGTTTTAATGGAAGTGATGTTTCTGTCCGTAGGACTAGTATCTATTCTGTGCTAGAGGTGTGAATTATACAGGGATCAAGAATTTAGCGTGACATCATTTATGAATGGCTGTAAATAATTGTTTACGGAGCGCATTGAGTTCCGCGGAGAGCCGAGTGCGGGTGCGCTGGTACCTGTCAAAAGTGACGCCCTTGGCGACGACGAGCACGAGCGGCGCGTCCCCCCCGCCCCCGCGGTAGGCCAGCTCCAGCAGCACGGGCTCGCCGCACGAGCCGCGCGCCACGGCGAGGAAGGCCTCCATGTGCTGCGCCGTGATCCACTCGCGGTCGTGTGCATCCACGTGCACGCCCAGCGGGCACAGCCGGTCTATGGCCGCCTGTCCACAGTAAACATACACACAGTATTTTAACATGAAAGTTTAACCTTGAAATAACTACCTACAACCGGCCGGTATATAAACAAGACAAGCACACGCACATTACACTTTCGCTGGTTAAACCTGCGGCTTCGATCACGAGGAATTCGTTTGTAACTATGATTATGATCAGTCAACCGGAGCGGAGGCAAAGTTTGCCGCTTTTTGTTTAAATTCAAAACCTTAAAATCCATTAACAGGTTATCCATTAAGATATTTAAAAACATAATTCGATCTCCGTCGCGGACGTGTGGCGACCCACTAAAAATACAAGTGTCACCACATCCTTTCCCGCGGGTGTTCTATGAGCCGACTAAGAAGGATGACCTCTCGCTATCGGCCATGGTTCAATGGTTCGAAGCGAGAGCGTGTGGTACGCCGTTGTCACCTTTTGTGAGGAGATGGTGCCCAAAGGAGGCGGCTAAAGGCAAACTTGAAATGACAAGCAATCTCTCATTCCGTAAAAGACGCATTGGGCGCGAAAGAGTGCTTAGAGATCTCCAGCCTCTATAAGTGCTAGTTTGAGGGTGAAGCATTCCGTTACCGTAGTAGAAGCAGGTGCGAGATGACGTGTTTCACGAGCTCCTCTTAACGAAAAAGAGCTACATCTTCCAAATAACACGGAGCCTAACAGTACACCGTGGGGTTTGAGCAGTTATATTTTTTTATATTCACGGACATTTCACACAACGTCCTCTGGTCCCAAACTAAGCTTTACGCTTGTATAGCACAAGGGTACCAGATTACGGATATAGGTAATAAATCAATTAATTTTTTTTTTGTAAATACGTACATAATAGATAGAAGACACCCAGACGCAGTACAAATATCTGAGTTCATCCCACAAATAATTGTCCTGAGTGGGAATCGAACCCACGGAAGACGGTTACACTACCGAATACGCCACCAGGCCCGTCACATAATGTGTACCTACCTACATTGGAATTCCGGCATAACACCTTTGCCCACCCGGTAAATTGGTTGGCGTAAAAAAAACGATAACGATTAACAAATTAATTTCAATAATATTGTTAATTATTTACCTATTGTTTTCACATTGTTAATATAAAACGAAACTAATCAACGTTTTAGTCTAGATTAGAAGATTTATGGTTATTGTTTCTTGTGAAATTCTAACGTTAAGACCATCGATTTAAATATACGTTAAGGCACTGATGATTAAGATGATGGAATTACTATGGAACTTTTGAAGGCAGGTGAAAATCCAGTTTTCAAAGCCTTTCAGAAGTAGTTCAATTCCGTATTCCTCAGGGGCGACATTCCATAGTCATGGCCCAGGAGCGTGGTGGTGCATTCTTCAAAAAGGGTAAAGTATACGTTTTTTTAATGCAATGTATGACGCCATGGCGATCGGTTGAAATCCTGTATAAAATATAATAACGTAATCCACAGCGGAAAATTTTTTTCATAGTAACGAAGAAATCTGAATACTATCTTTTTAACAGGCAAAATGACCTGAGCACGGTTCGTTTGACCAAGGAGATAAGATGTTACCTGTGCCACGTCAGTAGGGGTCATCCTATTGGCAGGCATGTCGGACAGGTAGCGCGCCCAGTTCTGCGCCCGGCCCCGGATGGCGCCTTCCTGCCACAGGTCACTGTCCTCTTGTTGGTACACCTGCATTTGACACTCCGCCTTGCGATCACCTTCAGTTTTAAATTCGTCAAATCTGTTTAGAAATAGTTTTTTTAAACTCAGTAAAAATGCGTGAGTACCTAAATATGAATAAATATAAATTTGCGTAGGAGTGATGTGCCTCGCTGGGAGTACAGTGAGGCACACTGCTCAGAACCAGAGATGTGTGGTATCTCCAGGTAGCAAGGTAAGCGTCCCCATAGTGTGAGTAATGTGGGTCGTGTGGCGATACCCCCTGCTACCTCCAAGCAAAATACGTCTTAAGTGGCTGAGTCTCCATAGTCTCCATATGTATCAGTAATGAGGGTGGGATGGCGGTAGGTACCTCCAGGCGGTGAGCTCGGCGGCCTCGGCAGCGAAGTCCGCTTGGCCCCCACAGTCCACCACCAAGGAGCCGCAGCCGCGTGACACCAGCTGTCGTACTCCTGCGCCTATACCCCACCTAAGGTTCTCCTGTGGAGACAGAAGAGCAATCTGTAAAGCTCCCACTTTAATATTTTTTTGGAACTGATGCCTCCGGCACTTTCACTCACCGTACGAAATACAGTAGAAGTAGGCACCTACCGTTGTTTCACGCAGATCTTTGTGAGATGGTGGCAGTGCCCCGATCAAGCCCCCATTTATGGCTGGAAATTATTATAGTGTAGGCATAAACCCCATGTGAAACCTAGATGCAGCGTCCGGATATACGGTATCGAAAAGGTGTGTGGGGATGGACATAAGTCCATGATGAGTAATCATCCCAACACCAAAATATTAACTGGCGGAGTCAACCGTCCCCGGTAGAGTAAAGCCTGCAGAGCAGCTCCAAAATAATGGGAAGTATTGCTAAAAAATATAAGGGCTCGTATGCCAACAAGAAGAAGCGCAAATTTAATGTCACTTTTAAGTCTAAGAAAAGTCTATTGCCGACGCCAAGGTAGAGCATATCTCCAGATTTGGCGAGAGAATATAAAGTTATGCCGCTGTGAGTGGCGCCTTGTGAGCCCTAGCAGTAGATACAAAGCAATATCTACTTGCTAGTCCAATCTTCCACCACAGCAAAGGCCAAAACCATTTCGAAGACAACGAATATTAAGGCTTGTTGATTCTCTCACAATTCATAACTGTCCACCATCAGGCTTAAGTCTTCTTCAGAGATGAGCCAGGATTTAGCCTTATTTGCATAATGCGGGTTGACAGACGTAGTGTTCTACACATCGATCAAACCGAATATTATGAGTTCAACTCTCATACAAGACAAATTTTTTTGTGGATTTACAGTTTTAGTAGAAGGGGATTTAAGCTGCAGTCCACCACGTTCATTGGTCCAGTGAGAGTCAGCTATGAAACATTTACTTTATGGCCATTATATATTTAGACAACTCTCGGACATAAATCCTCACGATGTTCTTAGAATAAAAGTTATATTACCCATCTTTCCTCGAGTGATTCCAGCTCGTTGTATGTAGCATCCTTCTGGCCTAATGATGTGAGAGCCACCACAGGATATTCAGGCAAAACGTCCGTCACAACGAATGCCTTGCCTAGTTTCATTTCATCAGAGAGCCTGCAAGTATTGATTTAAGTTCTTAACACGTTCACTCAATTCAAATCAATGCAACAACTCTGCGCCCATTAACAGTAAGTACCTTCTACTTAGCATTCACCTTTGTGCGGTTGTTCGCGCTCAATACCACGGTTTTTTCCATTCCACTTGCTTGTGAGCGTTTTTTAAATGCTTAGAGGGATCGTTGTGAGCTTGACATGAGCGAAAACAATGACGTCATCGATGACGTTTTCGCTGTGACCACAACGACCGCGGTCGTCAAGTGGAATGGCTTGGGTCGCTCGAGCGTTTAGAGTCGTGAGTATTGGAAACGATCATTGCCAAAAGTAAGCGAGCGGTAATAAATCAATAATATGAATGCTTTAAAGAAGGGCCACTACAATCTTAGACATATCAATGAAGAGTTCATAGAAATGTGTTAAAACTAAGGTACTCTCGAATTTCCACTCAGTTGTAAATGTTCGGAAATCATAAGGCTTACTCGTTTAAGTGATTGTCTAGTTTGCCGCCACTTAATTGGTTTACTTCCAGTCCGGCTTGCGACAGACTTAACTTCTTATCTTTTTCAAACACGCCAATGACTAGGCCTTTCTGAAAAAAATAATTTTACATCAGTAATTCTTAATTTTTGCTAATTACCCCAGGGCGACAGTACTCACCACCGAAGAAATGTAACATAGTTCCAGTGGCCCGCCAATAAAGGCGGAGAGACGGCACACAGCGGGTTTCTTTAGTGGGTGAGGGCCCCTCCCTACCCTGTTCGTTGCCCCGAACGACGGGGTGTGCGGTTAGCTACATTTTTTCCAGCCTAAACAAAAAAAAAATGGGCGACAGTACTCGCGTGTAGAGCTGCCAGACTAGTATAGTTGCATAAAAAAAAAGTAAAATAAAGTAGGTAAATGTACAGGACATAAGCTCTGTTACAGCTTTATAATAGTTAGGATTAAGACACGTTGATTAATAATTTAATTAGTATAATTATATCCTATTTTCACTCTAAAAAAACTCAATCAAAGTAGGCAGCAGCTGGACTGGGCCACCATTATTCTTGTTTCCATGACTCCATAAGCTTGGGTTGGTCATGGCTGGTCTGTCACTGCCTTATGAGCCACATGGGGACTGCCCTTGATTTTTGAAATATTTAATTACTGAATTAAACCGGGCAGTCAGAGGCTCCGCCGACACTTGTGGACCGAAAACGCCATCACCCGGACCACCCCCGCGTACAATCGTGGGCACGCGATCCAGTCGTATCCGATGTCCCACAGGAGCGGCCCCAAGACAGATCCCTGTGGGACACCGCACGACATGGGCCTACTCACAATGTTCCCTTCCCGAGCGATGCTTGGCAGCGATATTTCATAATTCAATGGAACAGCGATCAGAAGTAACCAGAGAGTACAAGCCAAGCACATGACTAAAATTCTAATGAGTTGTCTTACCTTATTGGTATCCAAACTCCTTTCTCCTCTATCATTTGCCTTTTCGCATGATATTGCAGAATTACATCTTTTACTGACTTTGTTGTACTTCAAACTTCTACAAAATAAACTGATACACGGAAATAATTTAGAAGACTTCATTGTATAAAAAATAACATTCAAACCATATATTGTATCATAGAAAAGTTGTGAGCCAACTAGATTTGTTCAATATATTAAATGTATTTTTAAATGTGGAATCTTGAATAGGGATGTGTATAATATTATAGTTTGTCATGTTTTATGTCACACAGAAAGAGTCTGGTAATGAGTAGCACATTACACTATAACATAAATTCTTTACATTTTGAGAGATCTCTACCCAGTAGTGAACTGATAATGAGCAGAATATAAAAGTCAATTTATTGTTTGCTGTTTTTCTTGTCTGATGAACAAATGAAGAGCTTTTCTCTTTGATTAACATAAACATTTAACTAAGAAAACCGCGTATAACCACCAATCATGATGTTAAATTGAGATTCTCAATATTTCCATTATTACTTAGTCAATAGTCTGTCTACCTAAAGTGAAATTACTCTAAATTGTACAGGTTCAATATATGCAATAATGTACATAAATAAAAGAAATGTCATCCCCATGGAATCCTAAAATATTGGAAAAAATATCCATCCATCCATCCATCAGCCTTTTAACGTCCACTGCTGGACATAGGCCTCCCCAAGTATAGGGGATAGTGCCGTAAACATCACGCTTGGCAGGCGGGTTGGCGATCACAGTGGATGTTGTTCATACTCGAAGGAGTGCTGCTGCCCACTCCTCCGGTATTCCCTCAGTCGGCTCTTATGACTCCCATGGGTGGAGAGGGGTGGGACAATTCTAAAGCTGGGCCCACACGGCAAGAACAGAAAAAATATATAAACATTTTATTATTATATATATCTTATTAAGCAAAAAAGACATAGTTAAATTAATGAAACAAGCTATTGAATAACTATTTTTTATTTATTACAAATATTGATTTTGAAATTTGTTGTTTTAGGTACATGTCTTATAGTGAGTGATACCCTTGTATCCCTTGTTATAGAAGTACCACTTACATATTTATTTGAACACATGTTTAAATTCACTACAGTATTGTCCAACACATCTTCATTAAACTCTTCTATACAATGCAAATAATTGTTAAAGAGTTCATCTTGCAATATTAATAAACTCCTTGGTTCCAACAAAAAAGAAAATGCATGTGTGCTATTAGCTACATTATCTATGGCAGGTTTTAAAAACTTTAAAACTATATGGGAACCTACTGATATTGTTGCAATAGTTGGGTAAAATAGTGATCCATCTAAGTGTGGCATTATCCCTTGACTCGGCAAGTATTCATTTACTAAAATATGATTGGGTCTTTTACCACCCATTACATTAAGTTTATGTATTTTGTCTAAATAGTTGTCAAGCCATGGCGGTATTGCCTCTGCTATCATGCCTTTATTGTGGGGTACTCCACCCCAGTTTTGTAATCTTCTATTTGAAAGTTGTGTCCACTTTGGCTTTGGAGCTGAGTAAATGTTCGTCAAAATTGAATTTTCTTCATTTTTATTTATAAATTCGGATACATAATATGCGGTTGGTGGAACCTGGTGACAACCAATATTGTTATGCTTTTTGATGGTATATTAATTAAAGAGAAATAATGACAATGTTGCTTTTTATAATACTTACATTTGTAACTCTATAGTTTTCAGTAATAAATTCTCTAGTTTCCATTTTGTATATTTTTACTACAGTAGTAACTGTTTTATAGGTACTTAACCTATAAAACAGTTATATGACAAAATAGCTTCTTTCTATAAGGTCATGACTACTTTTATTATCCTCTTGATGCAAAATGCTTCAAATCCTGATCTATGCAGCACTGTGTATGGTTTAGGTAATATTTAATAAGTTGTTACCTATAATTATATACTAATACTTATCATTGTTTTTTTTTAAGTTCTCAAACTTCTCAAGTTCTTTTAAATCTTGGAGCCAATGTTGCGTGGAGATATCGAATCGAATAGACCGTCTTTCTATAGTGCTATAGTGTTATTTTACTCTTTGATACCGTCATACGAAGGAGACAGTAAACCAAGTTTTAAGCTAGTCATATCATACTATTTATCTTATCATACCTTCTTGTATAACAATTTATATTTATCTTATCTTCTTGTTTAATGGCTCTTGTTGTGGCCACAGGGAGTCAGCATTAAAACTAGCCAATGCCAGCTTTGGTCAAAATGAATTCAACAGAGACAACGCTCTACAAAAGAAAGGGACAGAATAGACATTCATGCTAATAATCGCATGCTTGTTTATTCTGAACATCCTTTAAACATGTCTACTGTTTTAGAAGATTTGTTTTTTTTAAGACTAGGGATGATTGTCTTTTATCAGTTCCTTAAAAATATGGAAATTGTCTAAGATATTTATTCAGCTAATTTTCTCTCCTACACCTTAAATTCTAAGACTGTAAAAGTTATTTATATAATTTTAAAACCAATATAGATTCAAACGACGTTAGAATTTGCTGGTACGCAATGGCAACTCCTACTTAAATTGTCACTGTGTCAGGGATGCCATGCATATAGTTTTATTGGCGTTTATACAGATTTTATACTACGATACTTATGATATATTTCAATCTACTTTTATACAACAATTTCGATATTAATATTTTTAATAAGATCTAGAAAAAATTAACATCAAATATAATTAGATTATCACCCATTATGTTTCAAATAATATTATTTTTAATCGTTTACACTAGACAAAATTCTTTAGATTAGTTGCAACTGCTCGCACATTATTTTTTTATAACTAATCTGGGAAAATAAAGGATATGTATGTGCTAAAATAAACTTAGTTTGTTTTTTTACAGAATTCACAGTCCATAATATGTTGCCTTAGCTGTGGCAACATTGTACTAAAAAAGGACGGTTCTTTTCGTATAACAAAAAAAACTTAATATGGCGGATTTGCTCATTTTCTTTCGCAATACGATTTCCATTATCTAATTTTCTCATAATTAATAATCTAAATTATTTTGCTGACTGCTATTATAACACGAGCAAATTTTTGAATTATTTTCTAAAGTTCATTTCGTGTTTTTTTACGCGAAATAGACGCTTGTGGATTGTGTAACAAATTTACTATAAGTTGAATTAAAATATGTGTTTTTTGTTGGAAACACCTGTTATTGACGCATTTCTACATCATAGAAAGAAAAATAATTTTAAAGTGCGCAAAATTCGGGGTAAACTCCAAAGAAGATTCTGCTATGCAATTCCACAGGTTTCCTCAGCCATCCTGTATCAAGTAAGTAAATTATTAGACTGCCGTTTGTAACTTGATTTAACAGTGGAGGCGACTAGGGGTAGGTAGCTATTATCACCCACCAGTAAGTGGTAGGGTTGGGGACTACTAGGATATCGACTTATTATCGGTCTCGACAATTCGAAAGGGCGAAGAATTGATGTTGGACCACTACAGTGGGCACGGTCTATCTACGGTATGTTTGTTCCGGGCCATAAGGGCGGCCAAGAAGTATCTACGGGGTCCACCACCCATCAACCAAAAAATAACATAAGAAGAAAGCTTATTTTGTAGGCTTTTGGATGATTCCAATTTTAATTTGAAATAATAACATGATGCTCACACTATAGTAGTCATTTCAGTTAGAAAACCATTATTTTCATCTGAAAAAAGACAGAGTTACTCTCAATTAGAGGCTAAAGAAGTTTTACTTATAAGATATATATATGAAAACACTAATTTTTCAGGGCAAAAGTTTGGGCAAAATATTGTTTTCCTAACGATGGTTGCACTTCTAATGAATTTTTGGATAAATTAAATAAGCAGCATATGATGCTTTGTGCAACATTTTGATGACTCATCATATACAAGTAGTGCCAGAAAAAGGTTAAATTTGTTTGCTTTACCTATTGGAACACAACATATACCTATTAAACCAATTAAGAGATAACCAGTATAATCCATCCACTTCCAGTTAACCACATGATACTGATGTAAGTATACTAATATATGTGTTCTTAAGCTTTATTATATTAGTTTCAACAAAACTATATTCACCCATTATATAATATTCATTTCTTATTTTGAGAAAAAAAAATATATACATATATATAAAAAAATAAGAAATTCATATTATTTTTTTTCTCATAAAGGTCATTCATGTTATTCTTAGATAATATCAAGTGTGAAACCATACTGTATAACAAATATGTAACTATTTTAACCAACTTTATTTTTGTTAATTTTATTGTATGTATGACTTGATTGGCATCCGTGTGTAAAGGTAAGGTTCTGGCAGAAAACCAGCGCCTGGCACTTTAGCCTAGCATAAAGCTGAGCTGGAAACCTTTTTAGCACTGGCGTGAGACATACATTGTTTTTAGTTTGACTTACATTGTATATGTTGTACATTTTGTTTGTCTCATACTTGTAAGCTAAATAAATTTGTTCTTTCTTTCTTTCTATTAAAGTAAATATATAAATGTTAATATATAGTATTTCTTCTATCATATAAACCATTATTAGGCATTATCGCTTTTAATCCTACTTTACTATCTAAAAATCTGCCTGCTTAGGCTGTCAAAGCTGGTAGTAAAGTATGCCTGCTCTACTATCTTATAGACAAAGAAAGCAAGAATATTTAGTGTATCCGGCTTTCATTCCTACCAGAAAATAAGGGATTTCAATTTAAGCCATCTAAAAATTAAATTTAATACTTGTTTTTTACAGAAATTACCCAAAAACAAAGGAATACTACAAGATTTGTATGTATATACAAAAGGTGATTTAACTTTTATGGCAATTGGAGTTCGTAAAAATTGGAAACAACCAATAGCTTTTTATTTTTTTGGACCTTTCGTCACTTGCGACTAGATTAGCTGTACTTGTCAAAGAGGTAAGTTTTTCTTATAATTTATAAATATTTATTTAGCTATTGCTTGTGCACAAATAATTATTAGTGATGATGACAATGCAAATGTTACGGGAGTTAGTTAACTGTCATTTTCATTACCTAACCTTATTATTTTTACTGTTGTGTGATTTGAATTGAGGGTATTTTTGGGAACGAAATGAAAATGACAACTCAAAACTTAACAATATTTTGCTACTCTTCCGACAAATCCAATTTTGAGATAGAGTTTACAATCAATTTTTATAGTTATAAGAATCTTAATATTTTTGTGATTGAGTGCGGTTTTTTAAATAATTAGAGATAGTAATAAGGGCATTAAGCACACTTAGGTACTCAATATTTTGAATAATACTGATGGAAGAAATATATTAATTTTAAAATA
Source organism: Leucoma salicis (assembly GCA_948253155.1). NCBI lineage: Eukaryota > Metazoa > Arthropoda > Insecta > Lepidoptera > Erebidae > Leucoma > Leucoma salicis. The sequence goes on along the minus strand of OX411815.1, from coordinate 25,568,031 downwards.
ATTGCAGGATATTTACAAAATATATTTCTTCACTTATGAATCGGAATTATTTTATTTATATAGTTTTAATGAAATGCTAAATCTATACATATAATAAAACTGAAGTGTGTGAGTTAATTAATGTCTAAATAACAGCTTTTTACTTCATGCATATGATACTATATAGTATGTTACTTATAACAAAAGCAATGTCTGTCTGTCTGTCCGCCTGTTTGTTCCGGCTAATCTCCGGAATGGCTGGACCAATTTGGATGGGACTTTCACTGGCAGATAGCTTACATCATTCGATTTCAATGAATATCTTAAAAGATATCGCAGTTTTAAAATAACCTCGAAGCAAAATAATGATCAAGTACTGATGTTAGCGTTAACCCAAAGCAACTATTCAACGTGGACGAAGTCCCGGGCAGAAGCTAGTTTATTATATGATTATAACTATTAAATAGGTACAATGGTTGTTTGTTCCGTGAGTGCCTGTGATGTAAACTGTTAACTGACCACTTCCTCATCTCCTTCAATATCATCATTCCTCTTCATGTGCATAACTTTTCTTGGGATGGAGTACTCGCGAAGGTTGCCTTTGGTCTATAGGCTACCACGCCAACCACTCACGGGGTGACAAACTTACCGTCTTACTCACCATCAAGCCGTACAGCCTAGTATAATTATGTGTTATAAACATTGATGTATAAGCAAAAACGTAGCATCACGCCTGTATTCCCCGAAGGGGTAGGCAGAGGTACTCTGGCGAATCGTGGGTGTGTATTACAATACACACCCACGATTCGCCAGCTATGTTTAGGTCCCACGTAATAGGGGGTGAGCCTATTGCCGTCTACATTTCGAATTCCGGGCAGCTACTGAGAATTTTTCTTTTTACGAAAAAGCTCAATAACACTGCCCTCTACACCCGGAAATCGAACCCGGGACCTCATGATCAGCAGTCGCTTATATTACCGCTGCACCACAGAGGCAGTTGACGTATAAAACAGAGAAGATCCACAATTAGGCACTAAAAGTGTTCACTATAAATGAGTGCAGATTACGTTTTCCTGCACTATTTCGTTTATTATTGTTTTCCGCAACGTATCAATGTGTCTAATAATACCAAAATCTCTTGAAAAACTCATTGACTATCTCTTTTTCTCTCGTTCTTTCTGAATAGTGTCATTAAGCTCATGCACGCAGTTAAAAGTTGTTATCTAGTATATATAAAATTCTCGCGTCACAGTGTTTGTCGCCATACTCCTCCGAAACGGCTTTACTGATTCTTATGAAATTTTGTATGTATATTTAATAGGTCTGAGAATAGGATGTAAACTATTTTTCATACCCCTAAGTGATATGGGTGGTTCACCGCAAAATTTTTTTATTTTTTTTATTCACCATTAAAAAATACATAAAACCCAAAATTTTCACCCTTCTACTGCCAACCCCTATTTTTAATAGCGATTTTAATACTTTAATAATTTTCATTGCAAAATATTCATGAAAAAAAAATATGGCGATACGAATTTCGCCGGGTAGGATATTGTCACGCCTTTTCCCCGTAGGGGTAGGCAGAGACCTCTTCTCTCCACTTGCTACGATCCTGACACACATCTTTCGCTTCATCTAGTTTCATCAGCGCTTTCATGCACGCTCGTTGATTTCGAGTACTCTTAACCTGGCCTTCCTTAAGAACGGCTCCGATCTGGTCAAAATACGTTGCATCAGTCGTTAAGACAATTGTGACGTGGAGATTGGGTATGGCCGGTCAGTGCGACTTGGACACTTCCCCGGATTGAAAGGGACGCATTTCGAATCCCGCTCGCACAAAAGTACTAAACTATCTACCCTGTCATTGCCAAGTATTCCACTATGACCTGGAACCCAAGCTAGACGACGACACTATTCAGAAAGAACGAGAGAAAAAGAGATAGTCAATGAGTTTTTCAAGAGATTTTGGTATTATTAGACACATTGATACGTTGCGGAAAACAATAATAAACGAAATAGTGCAGGAAAACGTAATCTGCACTCATTTATAGTGAACACTTTTAGTGCCTAATTGTGGATCTTCTCTGTTTTATACGTCAACTGCCTCTGTGGTGCAGCGGTAATATAAGCGACTGCTGATCATGAGGTCCCGGGTTCGATTTCCGGGTGTAGAGGGCAGTGTTATTGAGCTTTTTCGTAAAAAGAAAAATTCTCAGTAGCTGCCCGGAATTCGAAATGTAGACGGCAATAGGCTCACCCCCTATTACGTGGGACCTAAACATAGCTGGCGAATCGTGGGTGTGTATTGTAATACACACCCACGATTCGCCAGAGTACCTCTGCCTACCCCTTCGGGGAATACAGGCGTGATGCTACGTTTTTGCTTATACATCAATGTTTATAACACATAATTATACTAGGCTGTACGGCTTGATGGTGAGTAAGACGGTAAGTTTGTCACCAAAGGCAACCTTCGCGAGTACTCCATCCCAAGAAAAGTTATGCACATGAAGAGGAATGATGATATTGAAGGAGATGAGGAAGTGGTCAGTTAAAATAATAAGGAGGGAAGGAGGGGATGGTTGTCCAATCCAATTTCACTTGAAAAAATCTAACAAAGTTCTAACACTATGCCTGACCAATAGATCTCAAAAATCTCGCGCGTTTGTGTGTGTGTGTGTGTGTGTGTGTGTGTGTAAATGTGTATGTGTGTGTAAGTGTGTATGTATCGCGTATTTGTATAGTTTTTATGCTTAAAGTATACTCAACTTCAGCAAACTTTCTGTGTCATCATAATTCTTCGTTAAGAGCCATTTGTAAACAGTCCTCTTACATTGATGTTTGAGAAGCGGATAGATATTGCAGTATTTATTAGCTATATTATAGAGGTGACCCGCAATCACTTTATAGTGGCGGGAAGCCAAAGAAGAAGAATCTACCCTAACACATCATGTTTATCAGTTACATTTACGTCTAATAGGCCAATGAAACCACAAAGCTATCAATATAAAATATGGACTTATCTAAATACTTACTTTGGGCTGCTTTGGAAAATATTCCTGCTGCAACTGAATGGCTTAAGACTAGAGCAGCTAAACGGACTTTCATTTTTTGTTTTTAGGTTTAAGATGCTGCTCAATGCAGGAGCGAAAACAAAGTTTTGGTTTTTATTATCTAGGTAAATTATAGAATTCTTCATTATGGCTCCATTTAGCAACTCCTGCAACAAAACCAAACCATTAATTATAGTTTTAGAAACTAAAAAAACATGCTTTAGGTGCTTAACATTCTATTTTGCACGCCTCATAAACGAAGCGTTGAGGTGTGTATTACTCTCGTTTCACGCAGAACAACTGATTTTTCAAACTTAAAATGTCTCTATTTATCATATATTGCACTTGTAAAATAATATACATACACATATATCAAGAAGAAACACCATTTTTAACACTCATGATATATTTGATGCCATTTTTGTTACTTATTTAAATTAGTTAAAAAACTGTTTAAAAAGGTTCTGTCTTGGACGTCCGTTTGATATTCCTAAATCTATGATACGTATAGATCACCTGACAGCTCGATAATTGGTCTAAGCGCGTTACCAATTTTGATTTGTCAATGTGTGCGTTGGATAGTGATGTAAGTTTTAAGACATAGACTGACTATCGGTAAAATGATAAAATAAATCAGTTTCTTTCAAATAATCATCCGTTCATTCGTCATTGGTTCCGTGTGGTGACGGATTAAGAATACAAGTGTCATCACCCCATTCATTCCCACGGGTGTCGTATGAGGCGACTAAGGGAAGTAAGCAATTATCATCCATTGCACGACTGGTGGTAGGGCTAGGTACCAAGTGGGAGTACTCACTTGGTATCCGGCCCAAGCGGGTTGGTACCACCATCTCCCGTGTGACCGGCCATGAAGCACATCGTTGCGTTTTGGCTGTAGCAGGAGATAGTCGTTTATATTTCATTTCACCTGTGAAATGAATTGGTGAGCAGCGGCTTGACAATACTCTCGGTATAGTCGAGTCTATGGGCGGCGGTTACCATTTACCATCAGAGGGACCGTGGCTCGTCTGCCACTAAATGCAAAAAAAAAAAATCTTCATCTAATAAAACAAAACAGACAAGTAATAGATTACAACAAACATAGTTAATTCGTTTTTATTTATTTCACCAGCAACCCCAGTTTACATCACAGGCACTCACGGAACAAACAACCATTGTACCTATTTAATAGTTATAATCATATAATAAACTAGCTTCTGCCCGGGACTTCGTCCACGTTGAATAGTTGCTTTGGGTTAACGCTAACATCAGTACTTGATCATTATTTTGCTTCGAGGTTATTTTAAAACTGCGATATCTTTTAAGATATTCATTGAAATCGAATGATGTAAGCTATCTGCCAGTGAAAGTCCCATCCAAATTGGTCCAGCCATTCCGGAGATTAGCCGGAACAAACAGGCGGACAGACAGACAGACATTGCTTTTGTTATAAGTAACATAATATATAGTATCATATGCATGAAGTAAAAAGCTGTTATTTAGACATTAATTAACTCACACACTTCAGTTTTATTATATGTATAGATTTAGCATTTCATTAAAACTATATAAATAAAATAATTCCGATTCATAAGTGAAGAAATATATTTTGTAAATATCCTGCAGTTATTTTAAAATTAATATATTTCTTCCATCAGTATTATTCAAAATATTGAGTACCTAAGTGTGCTTAATGCCCTTATTACTTATCTCTAATTATTTAAAAAACCGCACTCAATCACAAAAATATTAAGATTCTTATAACTATAAAAATTGATTGTAAACTCTATCTCAAAATTGGATTTGTCGGAAGAGTAGCAAAATATTGTTAAGTTTTGAGTTGTCATTTTCATTTCGTTCCCAAAAATACCCTCAATTCAAATCACACAACAGTAAAAATAATAAGGTTAGGTAATGAAAATGACAGTTAACTAACTCCCGTAACATTTGCATTGTCATCATCACTAATAATTATTTGTGCACAAGCAATAGCTAAATAAATATTTATAAATTATAAGAAAAACTTACCTCTTTGACAAGTACAGCTAATCTAGTCGCAAGTGACGAAAGGTCCAAAAAAATAAAAAGCTATTGGTTGTTTCCAATTTTTACGAACTCCAATTGCCATAAAAGTTAAATAACCTTTTGTATATACATACAAATCTTGTAGTATTCCTTTGTTTTTGGGTAATTTCTGTAAAAAACAAGTATTAAATTTAATTTTTAGATGGCTTAAATTGAAATCCCTTATTTTCTGGTAGGAATGAAAGCCGGATACACTAAATATTCTTGCTTTCTTTGTCTATAAGATAGTAGAGCAGGCATACTTTACTACCAGCTTTGACAGCCTAAGCAGGCAGATTTTTAGATAGTAAAGTAGGATTAAAAGCGATAATGCCTAATAATGGTTTATATGATAGAAGAAATACTATATATTAACATTTATATATTTACTTTAATAGAAAGAAAGAAAGAACAAATTTATTTAGCTTACAAGTATGAGACAAACAAAATGTACAACATATACAATGTAAGTCAAACTAAAAACAATGTATGTCTCACGCCAGTGCTAAAAAGCTCAGCTCAGCTTTATGCTAGGTTAAAGTGCCAGGCGCTGGTTTTCTGCCAGAACCTTACCTTTACACACGGATGCCAATCAAGTCATACATACAATAAAATTAACAAAAATAAAGTTGGTTAAAATAGTTACATATTTGTTATACAGTATGGTTTCACACTTGATATTATCTAAGAATAACATGAATGACCTTTATGAGAAAAAAAATAATATGAATTTCTTATTTTTTTATATATATGTATATATTTTTTTTTCTCAAAATAAGAAATGAATATTATATAATGGGTGAATATAGTTTTGTTGAAACTAATATAATAAAGCTTAAGAACACATATATTAGTATACTTACATCAGTATCATGTGGTTAACTGGAAGTGGATGGATTATACTGGTTATCTCTTAATTGGTTTAATAGGTATATGTTGTGTTCCAATAGGTAAAGCAAACAAATTTAACCTTTTTCTGGCACTACTTGTATATGATGAGTCATCAAAATGTTGCACAAAGCATCATATGCTGCTTATTTAATTTATCCAAAAATTCATTAGAAGTGCAACCATCGTTAGGAAAACAATATTTTGCCCAAACTTTTGCCCTGAAAAATTAGTGTTTTCATATATATATCTTATAAGTAAAACTTCTTTAGCCTCTAATTGAGAGTAACTCTGTCTTTTTTCAGATGAAAATAATGGTTTTCTAACTGAAATGACTACTATAGTGTGAGCATCATGTTATTATTTCAAATTAAAATTGGAATCATCCAAAAGCCTACAAAATAAGCTTTCTTCTTATGTTATTTTTTGGTTGAGGGGTGGTGGACCCCGTAGATACTTCTTGGCCGCCCTTATGGCCCGGAACAAACATACCGTAGATAGACCGTGCCCACTGTAGTGGTCCAACATCAATTCTTCGCCCTTTCGAATTGTCGAGACCGATAATAAGTCGATATCCTAGTAGTCCCCAACCCTACCACTTACTGGTGGGTGATAATAGCTACCTACCCCTAGTCGCCTCCACTGTTAAATCAAGTTACAAACGGCAGTCTAATAATTTACTTACTTGATACAGGATGGCTGAGGAAACCTGTGGAATTGCATAGCAGAATCTTCTTTGGAGTTTACCCCGAATTTTGCGCACTTTAAAATTATTTTTCTTTCTATGATGTAGAAATGCGTCAATAACAGGTGTTTCCAACAAAAAACACATATTTTAATTCAACTTATAGTAAATTTGTTACACAATCCACAAGCGTCTATTTCGCGTAAAAAAACACGAAATGAACTTTAGAAAATAATTCAAAAATTTGCTCTTGTTATAATAGCAGTCAGCAAAATAATTTAGATTATTAATTATGAGAAAATTAGATAATGGAAATCGTATTACGAAAGAAAATGAGCAAATCCGCCATATTAAGTTTTTTTTTGTTATACGAAAAGAACCGTCCTTTTTTAGTACAATGTTGCCACAGCTAAGGCAACATATTATGGACTGTGAATTCTGTAAAAAAACAAACTAAGTTTATTTTAGCACATACATATCCTTTATTTTCCCAGATTAGTTATAAAAAAATAATGTGCGAGCAGTTGCAACTAATCTAAAGAATTTTGTCTAGTGTAAACGATTAAAAATAATATTATTTGAAACATAATGGGTGATAATCTAATTATATTTGATGTTAATTTTTTCTAGATCTTATTAAAAATATTAATATCGAAATTGTTGTATAAAAGTAGATTGAAATATATCATAAGTATCGTAGTATAAAATCTGTATAAACGCCAATAAAACTATATGCATGGCATCCCTGACACAGTGACAATTTAAGTAGGAGTTGCCATTGCGTACCAGCAAATTCTAACGTCGTTTGAATCTATATTGGTTTTAAAATTATATAAATAACTTTTACAGTCTTAGAATTTAAGGTGTAGGAGAGAAAATTAGCTGAATAAATATCTTAGACAATTTCCATATTTTTAAGGAACTGATAAAAGTCAATCATCCCTAGTCTTAAAAAAAACAAATCTTCTAAAACAGTAGACATGTTTAAAGGATGTTCAGAATAAACAAGCATGCGATTATTAGCATGAATGTCTATTCTGTCCCTTTCTTTTGTAGAGCGTTGTCTCTGTTGAATTCATTTTGACCAAAGCTGGCATTGGCTAGTTTTAATGCTGACTCCCTGTGTTTATTGCCTTCTTTTGACAGTTGTTTTTCTTCAATGTTTTTTTTTTTTTTTTTTTTTAATTTATTTAAGGCATTGGAAGAACCATCAGCCTAACAGTAACTTATAAACATCGTTATTCTCTCATCACACGTAAGTTTAATTCATAAAACAAGTCATAGTCGAAGTCAGTCATATAAAATTAGTCAGTCAAGTCAAATTCCCACTCCAGTAAGACGATGGCAACCTTACTGAAGCTTCTATGAAGTTTTGGAGACAACAGGAAAAAACACGTTATGTCGCACTACATCACTTGCCAAAACTTATGCACATACACAAATAGTTAATAAGCAAAAGGCCACCACTTTTACACATTAATACTTGAAATAACACAAGTTTAGGAAAATAATGCAGAGCGACGACATGATCTTCTTCGTGTTCCCGCCAAAACCCTTTTCTTCAATGAATATGATCACAGACTAATTAGTGATTATGGTTATGGTGTGCCGGTTAGTTACTGTATTTTATAAATAATAGTATGGTCTAAAATTTTTATCTAAAGGCAATTTTTTTATTTTTCAGTTTGTGTACACAAATGGAAAATTACTAGCTATTAGTATTAATTAATTGAACTATTATTATTACATTTATTTTTAGTCAGATTTTTATGTATAAACATAACTAAACAAAGAGTAAAGTCAGTAAAGCTATCTTCTTCTTTTAATGTCAGTAAAGCTAATTATAAACGTTATAAACTGATACCTAACTAAACGAACACGAACGTCTGACATTAATAGCAATCAGAGATGCGCAAACTAAATCACCAATGAGATCAGGGATTTATAAATCTTTTTCTTCGAAAGATTTAAATCACTCTTTTAAATCTTTAACTCTTTTAAATCTGGTTACGAATGATGTTATTCATTCTGTTGATCATAAGTGATGCAAATATCTATTGATTCATGTAGTTATTCTCTCATTCCCTCAAGTCGCAACTGGTTTTGAGCTTTTTACTAAACGACAGAGAGTTTAAGTTTCTGTGTACCTATCGTCATTGTATTTCAAGAGTGCATTTGCCTACAACTTATGTTATCTCTTTTCAATTCACAATATCCTTTATCTATTGTCTCATTCTAAATCTAGGTCCATCGTTCCATGTATTCAATCCTAACGTAGCGAGCTAGTGAGTTAAAGATGTATTTTCGAAACCAAAGATTTAAAGATTGATTACGCATTTTGAAAGGATTATACATCTTTTGTATCAATCACTCCTGAGTTACACATCTCTAGTAGCAATTGTTACCAATGATAAAAAAATGGAATGGAATTCAATAAATTTTTGCGTTTTGTTGTTATATATAGTTAGTAATATTTGTGATAGGAGAAAGCTAACTATAACGCACAATAGTATACAATCCATAAGTTTTAATTATATGTTTATAATCAAAGTTAATGTTTTTCAGAGAAACGTATTATAATAATAAATATTTTCTTCTGGTTTCAAATCAACGTGTAGGCTAGATACGCGACCTTTTCGAGCACAAACAAAACATATACATTTCGTAGTACATAGACTATATTGGTCCGAGTCCGAGTCTCCGAGACGTAGTATCTCTAACTATTCTGTGCATATACAATTTATTTCACTACTATTACTAATCTTTTCTGGAGTTTTGGCGGGAACACGAAGAAGATCATGTCGTCGCTCTGCATTATTTTCCTAAACTTGTGTTATTTCAAGTATTAACGTGTAAATGTGGTGGCCTTTTGCTTATTAACTATTTGTGTATGTGTATAAGTGCTGGCAAGTGATGTAATGCGACATAACGCGTTTCTTCCTGTTGTTTCCAAAACTCCATAGAAGCTTCAGTAAGGTTGCCATCGTTTTCCTGTAGCATGACTTTGACTTGACTGACTTCAACTACGACTTGTTTGATGAATTAATCTAGTTTGGAGAATAATGATGTTTATAAGTTACTGTTAGGCTCATGGTTCTGCCAATGCCTTAAGATAAATATAAAAAAATAAATATATACTAATCTTTTTTGACAGAAGCGTACAGAAGATAAAAATGTTATTTGTTAATTTTTTATTTTGTAAATATTTGTTAAACGAGCAATTGTAGAATGTGATCATAATGGGAGGTTGCATAGGAATAACACGAAGTGGTAGTGGACCTATAGAAGAGTCTTCGGCCACTGTGTCGCGGCCTAATTCGGGTATGGTAAAGCGATCATCTGTCGCCGTGGAGACGTTGGATACATGTTCTCATAATTCTTTGTTTTAGGAGGCTTGAGAAAGAACCAATCTTTATGTCATGAGACGATTAGGTGGAAATCTGATGTACCTTTAACGGAAGGACAGTTGCGGAGTAAAAGAGATGAGTTTTGGGATACAGCGCCGGCGTTTGAAGGACGAAAGGAGATCTGGGACGCACTAAGAGCGGCAGCGATAGCCGCTGAGGCCATGGATTTCCAATTGGCGCAGGCGATACTTGATGGAGCTAGTGTGTCAGTACCTAATGGATATCTCACTGAGTGTTATGATGAATGGGGAACAAAATATCAGGTAAATTTGGACCATTTGAGCTAGTATTATTTCTGTTGCATTCCTATATGTCTTTCAATCAAATTGATTCTGGGATTGTCATAAACTAGCCAACTTATTATATAAGTACTTATTGACACAAATTCAGCACAACTTTAGTCCAGCATCAATAAGTACAATTTTCTAATATATTTACTAAATACATCATTGGAAATAAAAGCTAGTAACCCAAACATAATGTAGCATTTTAATATTTTTTTTTGTAATAGCCTGCCTGTTGTGCTCGTAAATAAAGAAAATATGCTGTTATATTTATATTGCACTATTCAACAAATTTAAACAATAATGTATACATGAATTCCTTTGTTCTTCATACACCTATTGTTACCTTAGCTTGCCTGATGATCCTTGCAGCATGTTCAAAACTTCCACAATTATTGGAAAGAGATTGAAGTTGTAAGGTTTTCAGAAGTATTATGAATACCTGCTTAACGTTAACCATTTTTTATTGCATATCAAATAAGAAAATAAGTGTTTACACTCTATAAATGAATGTCCATTAGATCCATTTATTGCTGTACATAATCCACATTATGTACAGCAATAAATGGATCTCACTTAGCACATACTATCAAACATTGTCTGCTGCTAAACTAACAAACTATTTGTGGCAATAAGTTCTGCATTAACAGTTGAGCAGGGAAAAAATTAACATTACTTGTCAATCGACTTATGCCATATTATATTAATAAATAAAGCAATATTAGAGCACTAATTAAAAAAATGTGCGTGAAAATTAAGGAAACGTCATAGTTTGGGTGTGCTTTTATAGTCAAAGTAGCCTTTGCTAGCGGCTCCTTCACAGGATAAACTTATTTTTTAGAATATATCTCAGGATCCGATTCAGTGGTAGGATAATATAGATATACAGTATAATCCGTTTATTATGACTCCGCCTATATTGACCAACCGCTTATTATGACGTAATTACACAGTGAAGTTTGGTTTTCATATAAAATTCTTTATAACTAAGTCGGATATAATGACTTCGCTTATAGTGACATGTCCCTTATTGTGACCCATTTTTAATAAATTGCGTCCAGTTATAGTGACCGGCATGATTGCTAACACCTTCGGCAGTGTTCGGGGGAGTCACGTGATACCCGACGACGTTTGGCGCGGGCATGGCTTTTTTGTTTTGAGTCTTGTTGGGTTATTGACTTTGTTTCTCTCTATTAAAATAGATAACAAAAATAGGAGGTTGTTTATTTTCTACAAAATGCTTTGTATGACGTCCGCTTAGTTTGATGTGTTTGTTATCCCTGCAATGTCATTATAAACGGATTCCACTGTACCAGTTTTTAAGTCTTAATCAAAAGCCAACAAACAAAAAAGTTTCATGAAAATCCATTCAATAGTTTTTGTGTGAGAACAAATAAACAGACAAGAATTCTAAAAAAATATATTTCGGTTTAGAGACACACCCACATACCTAGTCTGATACAGTATTTTTACTCAAAATTTTAAATGTACAGACACAGTAATATATATAGTGGCTTCTAAAATGCTTTATTCCACATTCGTAATGATTTGATACTCTAAAGGTCTTTGATTAATTCCTTTAAAAATTTAATATACAAATAAGCATTCTGTTACATGTAAGAGACTTAATTCGTGATGTTTCAGTTCAAACCACCACATTCATGACAAAATAAAGCCATTTTTGTTTTTACTTAAGGCAACATCCTGCACTAAGGAATAACCCATGTATCGCGGGTGACTTTGTGGATCACACAAAGAGTTGTCCTGTGTGGGAATTGAACGCACAACATTCGGGCGGGAGACCGATATCTAAACCACTGCCATCTGTACAGTAGATTTTGAAAATACACTCCATAATATTGTCAATTGAACCACACTAGGAATAAACTTTAGTCTGCCTAGAGTACTTAATCACAATACAACATCCATGAATAATGTTTGCTTTAATAGTATTTGTCACCCATCTCATGTTCCTTATTTGTTATCAATGTTTCTTTGACCAATTGTCAGGTCCGTGAACCATGTATGATTCATACCAATCATTGGCTATTGTTATTATGGGCAGTGAAAGTATTTGACATTATAATAAAAATGGTTGAAGGTACATAATTTTTCAGCTTGTATAATGTTATAGTAGAAATTAGTGTTATAAATGGAAATTTTTATGTTAAAAGCTATCAATGATCAATGATTTGGATGAATTAAAGTGTGGGCAACACTTTCGAAATTGTTACTATATACTTATCATATTTTTTGAAACATAGATTTCAAGATATATTATTTTTATAATAAAATATAAGAGTTTGTTATTGCATAATGTAATTGCAACTGATATCATTGCATATAATTAATTGAAAAGCAAAAATCCATTAGCTATTCCTTTTTATTTGGAAGTATTTATTATTGAAATTACTTGATAAGATTCATAACTTTTTAAATAATTATGAAACTGTGTGTGTGTGTGTGTGTTTTGTTATATGAGACAAAGCTGTTCCCAATATTTTTTTGCCAAATCAGAAATAATTTGTGGGAAACTAATGATCTCAAAATATAATCACATTCCTGACCATTAATGCTGTGTAAAGTATTTGTAGAAAATCAAATCCAAACTCAAATATTGTGCTTAAAATCATCCATACTAACAACTAACACAATGGTTTGAGGCAAGTGCACCTGCAGCATTAATGTCGGTATTGAAATCGCCTCAAGCAGCTATATTTCGTATATAAATAAAGTCCAATAAATTCTCTAAAAGTAAGTTTATTTGATAACTTGTATTTTCCTAAATATCGGAAAGTATTTATTACCACACAATAATATAATCACTGCTTAAATGAAATGCATAATAATCTGGAATTTTTTACTCAAACCTTTAACCTGAGACTAACTAAAAAATATAGACGGAGCATTACGAACAATCCAGCTAAGTCATATAAAACCATGCCAAACCTGTAATTACACGCGCTCACGCACACAAATACATACAAAATCATGCTAAAACGAAGTGTCATAAACCACGAGTGTTACCAGAGTATGATTTAAAATTACCCCAAATGACTCAACGACTTCGTACGTACGTTACGTACATGAATACGTCGTCAGCGCCATAATATTCCCTATATAATTTGCTGTAAACTTACTTTATACTTTTACTTCCTATAAATTTTAAACATAAAACTTTTAAAAATTTACCCAAATTATAGAGATTATTTCTTTCCAGTGAACAACACTTTCACAAACACATCTTTCAAAAAGTGGCTTCACTGTTTAGTTGACAATGTGGTCTTTATTTTTTAGTTAGTTAGAGCCTTTAACATGTTATAAGCTTAAATAATGGTCATCCATTTCAGTGATCCTTATTTATATTTGATTCCCAAAAGCTGATGTCATCTTGATATATCACAGAAACCTACACATATTATCATATCAAGTACTTTAACGTTTCTCTTAGTCATTGTATAGAATTAGATCATTGCAGATAATAGCACATACAATTGAGAAACAAAATATGGTAACAATGTGGTCACCTTTAATTTTATGTTGTATTTTCTTCAATCCAAAAATTATAAATTCTCTTTGCTATCAGATATTATATTTTATGAAATAAAACTACGTTTACGGAATCTATCGCGTTTACTTGGTTTTCTACGATCGCGTATCGGGATATATTAGATGTTATATTATTGAAAATAATAGGAAAAAGCATAGGTAGTGACGGACTAAGAAGACAACTGTCACCACCCCATTCTTTCCCACGGTTGTCGTATGAGGCGACTAAGGGAAGTAAGCAATTATCATCCATTGCATGACTGGTGGTAGGGCTGGGTACCGGGTGTACCATTTTTTCGCAATTTATCGGTAGTTAATTGATTCCTTTGCTGAAAAAATTGTAGGAACAAGAATGAAAATCTTTGAAGCCGCTTTTGACAGCTTCATCGGAATTGATTTTGTTCACGTGATAACGTTTTATAAATCAATGAACACCGGCTGCACGCACGAAAAAGTCTCACGTTCCGAAACATGTATAGCGACCGATGCATTATTTGTGAAACTCTCAGAAAACATATATGACGTAAAATTAACTTAACTAATCATCACGCCATTTCCCTTGCGGGGTAGGCAGAGAGAACAGAGTGCCAAGAGGCTCTATTCTTGCATACATCTCTCTAACTAAAAAACGTTGGGACAAGCACTGCGTTGTGTATTGCGACACGTGCCTTCTGGCTGAGGTGTTGGCTGCCGAGAAGTTGTCCCAATGCTCCGTTCTACTTCCCGCACTCTATTTCCCGCATTCACTGTTCTCTCTACATCAGTGGTGTACCTTCCATCCCGACTGAATCCACATACAAGATATACAAATTCATCCACTTGTTCTAGCACACCATTTCCTATTGCTACTCTAACATCTTTTCTGGCTACTTCTCTTTCAAAAACCATTATTTTGGTTTTGCTCACATGCACACGTAGGCCCCCTTTCTTACAATCTTCTCTCATTACGTTGACTAGGGTTTGCAGGTCAGTCGCAGACTGCGCTAATAGGACCGCATCGTCTGCATATTGACATCAAACCAGGGTGACATTCCATCATCCAGCCGCACACAAGCTCTGCAGTCCATGTAATTGGACTGCACCGCTTGTAGCAGTCTACCGTTAATACCATACTCCGGCAAAATGTCCCAAAGTTCCTTTCGTACAATAGTGTCAAATGCTTTCTTCTTTGCTTTTTTTTTCTTTTTTGGAACAGCTGATTCAATAAACAAACAATATAAGTTAGATTTATCATTAAAACTTTTCTTCTTTATGACCAGTAATAGTGAGTGTTATAGTGTCGATTCGTGCCTGAGAAAGGACAGTGTAATAAGTTATTCTTAACTAAACGATGGCTAAGTGTGGTGGATGTGGAAAGTTTATCTCTACAACTGATGCGGCTAAGTGTCAGAAATGTAATGGGATGTATCACAAGCCCTGCGTAAGTTTGCCAGCTGTTGGTGCAATATCTCCGTCTTGGCGTTGCCCGGAGTGCACTAAGAATGTCGTAAGAGACAACAAGACTGACACGCCTATCAGAGGGCGAGCGCAGCTGGTGACAAGTCCAGGCGAGTCGGAGAGTTTGATATGCAACCTGTCACA
Source organism: Leucoma salicis (assembly GCA_948253155.1). Classification (NCBI taxonomy): domain Eukaryota; kingdom Metazoa; phylum Arthropoda; class Insecta; order Lepidoptera; family Erebidae; genus Leucoma; species Leucoma salicis. Next base: position 25,552,541 of record OX411815.1, on the reverse strand, counting down.
ACAACAAATGCCTGAGGACCTATTAGCTAACCTAAAACTGCTTAGTGAGTACTGCCAGTCCTTGGGAACCATTCCTGAGCTCCAACATAAACTGAGAAGCATCAGGAACGATTCCCAGACACATGAGCCTCCAAGCTTGATCATCTCTGCAGGCACCATATCAATACCCGCTGCCTTACCATTTTTCAAACTTCTAATCGCCCATTCAACTTCATCCATACTAATGTCATCAGAGGATGGACCGAATGCTGATCTGTTAGACCACGTGTGGCATCAGCATCATCCTGAACATCTGCATACATATCTCCAAAATATTCACTCCATCGGCTTAACACATCTAATGTTTGCGTAAGAATGTCTCCACCTTTAGACCTTATTTTATTCATTCTGAAAGCTGACCAACCACTCCGAGGTTTCTTCACCACCCTCCAGAAAAGTTTGGTGTTGCTCTCGAAGTTTTTGGTCAGCCTTTCTTCTGCAATCATATTTGCTCTATCACGCTTCTCTTTCACTAAGGCTTTGGTGTCATTCTTACGTTGCCGGTTTATTTATTTCTTCTGTTCTTTCATACTTGCACTCAGGTTCAAAGAAGATACATAGTCCAGCCACGCTTTCTTCTTTTGGTCTACGGAAGCTGCTACTTCCGTATCCCACCAAGCATTACCTTTCACTTTTCTATGCTTCTTTGAGCATCCACATACTTCTTTCGCTGTATCTACCATACTATCTTTCAATACTCTCCAGCATTCTTCCATCTCAGATCCCGGCTGACTTGCAATTGTCAGCCGTTCACAGACACTCTGCATACTTTGCTCTTACATTCTCTTCTTGCAACTTTTCAATCTTTATTCTTTCAAGCCCTCCGAAGTGGACACGCTCTCGCCAGTGTCTCCACTTTCTGAACAGACCACAAAATCTCGCAATAACGAGATAGTGGTCCGTGTCGACAGTGGGACCTCTGTAGGCTCTTGTATCCAGAATTTTACTTCGGAGACGACTGTCTTCCTGAATTAAATCTATCATGCTTCTCTGTTCATTCCTTCTCCATGTATACATATGGATGTCCTTATGTTGAAAAAATGTGTTTGATACAATAAGGTTTCTCTCCATACATATATCCGCAATGAGCCTACTTGCATCGTTCACTCTCTTATCACCAAATGAACCAAGCACTTCCTCGAAGTCTGGACGCTCCATCCATTCAAGTCTCCGCATACGATCACGCGTTCACTAGCTTCTGCCAAATCCAGAACTTCCCTAACATTATCCCAGAACTTCTCTAGATCCGATGCCACCGAAGAGCCTACGGGAGCATAAGCTGCGACCATGAAGACCCTGGTGACACCTAGTTTTATTCGGACCCATAGAAGTCTGGGATCGAACATTCCGTAGTCTTTCACACCTGAGGCCAAGTGAGCGGACAGTAACACCTTCACTCCCATGCTGGCTCGATCGCTCTGCAGTACACCAGACCACAGAGCTATCCCGCCACCAGGAAGATCACAGGCGTCGCTAACTTTTAGCTTGGTTTTTTTTTTTTTGGTGGACAAAAATGTACCTACCGCACACCCCGCTGCCCGGGGAGACAGCAGGGTAGTGTGAGGCTCTCACCCACTAAAAATCCACCGTGCGCCCTCACCCGCCCGTACTCGGCGGACCACTGGTACCGCGTATATTCACTTCAGTGGTCCGCGCGGCGGCTAGCCCTCTTGGGCTTCCTCTCTGAGCAACGCCTCCGCACACCTGGTGCATCGCACCTTCGCGGTAGGCTTTACGCGAGCGGAGGACAATCTCCGGTCCAACCTCCCGCGGCCTCGGCTAGGGCGGCATTAGGCGCAGATATTCACGCCCACGCCGCCCCGCGCGCCGGCGGCGGCTCGGGCCAGAGGAGAGATCAGCCTCCCTGGCCCTCTCCGCTGCCTCCTTCCGCGAGACGACATTCTCGCAGAAGGTGGCGACCACATTCCAGTACCTATTGCCGCCGACCATCAATCGGATGACAGCCGGCAGCGACAGGTCCTCTCCGATGACTGCAGCGAGATCCCGGCGATGGTCAGCCCAGACCGGGCACGACTCAAGCGTGTGCTGCGCCGAGTCCTCGCTGCAGTCGCAGTGGTGGCAGCAGGGAGTCTCCTCCCTCCTAGCAACCGTGTACAGGTACTTGCCGAAGCATACATGCCCCGACAGCACCTGCACCAGCCTGAAGGTGAGGACCCCATGCCGCCGAGCCACCCATTCCTCCAAAATCGGCTGGAGCGCCCCTACGGTCCTAAAACCAGCCCGAGGCGTTTCCAGCCGAATCCTCCAACGGGTGACAATGGCGCGGCGGGCGTCGCCCCGCCATGCGTCTATTTGACTGGGTGGGAGGCGAACGCCCCCCGCACGCACTTCTGACACCCGCCGATAAACCTCGGCGAGCACCTCCGCCTCCAGATCCCACGGGGGGGAAATTATCGTTAAACTAACCTAAACTAAATAGTATATTTAGGTTAAACGTAAAATTATCGTCCGTAAACCGACTTGACAACCATATAGTTTCTTTTTTCCTTGCAAGAAATTGTCCACACTCCGGAAAAAGTGGTAATCTATTGGAGCAAGGTCCAGGGAGTACGGTGGGTGTCGGAGACATTCCAACCGAAGCTCCTCTAATATATCGACCGTCGGTTGTGCAGTGTGTGGTCTAGCGTTGTTCTGAAGCAGCAGTGGGCTAGAGCAATTGACCAATCTCGGTTGTTTAACGGCTAGCTTTTCCATGATGGTTTGCATTGTTGACAATACAGATCTGCCGTAATCGTCTGACCAGATCTTAGGAAGCTGGTAGTGGATGACACCAGCACTGGTCCACCAGAGACTTACCAGTTCCTTATTCTGAGTCAATATCGCTTGGGGCAGGATTTCGCTGGTTCTCCTGGGTTCAACCATTGTGATGAGCGTTTCCGATACAGTACAGGAATGGATCCTGTTCAAAAAATGGATACATCACAACTCACGATACGATTCAAACGCCCCTCGTTATTGTGACGGTTGAGTAATGTAAGGCAGTAGCAGTGCAGACTCGTGTTTTGTTGGTTTGCTTCACTCAATTCATGCGGTATCCATTTTTTGTTGTTCTGTAGGTCAAAACTTCCAGAACAAAAACGTTGGAATCAAAAACGTACGGCGTTTTCTTTTATGGTAGCTTCCCCATAGACATCATTAATCCTTCGAGCTGTTTCTGTGGCGCTGGTGCCACGGTGTAACTCGTATTCGTAAATAACCCGATATTTTAAGTTTTCCATATTGTGAACAGAACGATGTCAATGAAAAACCAAATAGCGCGAAAACAAATGAATCGCTAAATTAGAAACACAAGTACACAATAAATAGCTAGCCATACACGCACAGATCTGCCCGCCGGATCTGTTCGACAGGTAGATCCGTGATTCGCCACACACGAGTACGGGCAGCAGTTCAGATCGTAATTCCAGCAAATACGGTCGTCTGTAAAAATGTCTATTTCAAAGCATAAATTAGCAATAATATGTGGTGGTTTTATTTGTCTCGAAGAAAGAAAACGAAGAAGAGTTTGGGTAAAGCAATGGCTAGAAAAGCGGCCGCGATATAGCCATAATATGAATCTACTCAGAGATTTGACAAATTATTTTTTTTAAGAATGGATATTTCAGCTTTTGAAGCATCATCAGCTTTTTTTTGATCGAGTGTTAGTGCGCGACTGACGTCAAATCTGGCGTGTACATCCATCGCTAAGCACACACGCACAGTTGGGAGATCTACCCGCCCCACAACATTTTTTAGGATATTCCTTTTTAAGGTCGTCATGTCAGGGTTTTATAAAACGGAGGTTAAATTCGTTGCTATGAAGCTACGTTCTTGATTGTCACATTTAGCTGTTGGTTCGTCATGACAATTGACATGGGAGATTCTCAATATCCTGTTGTCAATCTGAGAATATTGTTACTTGCTATGAGTCGCAGCTGCTCTATGAAAAAAAATATGTCCTTTCCCAGTATTATTATATTATTTGAAGCATAGCATTACAGGCTATTTCTAAGTTAGTAAGACCAGAGAATAGTTGCCGTTATTTTGCGTCAACACTCAGTGAGGTGTTACATCCCATGTCAAACTGGCCCATTCATACTGAAAGAAAGGATCTACTACTAGTAAATCATTTGAGAGTACTCTTCTGTTATGAGAGTTCATCCATCCATTTCCCTTACAGACACCTTCCAAGAGAATGCTACAACGAATGCCTGCGACTTTTTTTCAAGACTTCACCCTGCACTAAGCAATAATCCTTATATCCCGGGGGGACTTTACAAACATACAATTTCACGGACACAAAGTACACCCAGACTCAGAACAATCATTTGTAGATCACACAAAGAATTGTCCTGTGTGATTCTAAACGTTTTTACGGAATTTATACCATGTAAATTTTTATTTACGTGTTTCCGATATTTCGGCACTGTTGCAATCGCCATGATCACGCAGCAACTGCTCCGTGATCATAAATGGGGCATGGCATAACATGGGATACATGGTATAAACCCCGTAAAAACGTTTATAATTATAAGTGACCATGAAAGTTTGAAATTATATATTGTCATGTGTGTTATTTGAACCCACAACACTCGGGCGGAAGGCCGGTATCTAAACCACTCCGCCATCTGTGCAGTCATTTTTGACCAGGTCATCGGCCCATCTGCTAGGCGGTAGTACCACACTGCGCGAGTTCTACAATGATAATGAGGCATCGTGTTTCAGGTACCAATATACTGTCTATCTCCACCCATAAACATGGTGAAGGAGGCCAGCGGTCGGGACTCCCCGGCAGAGTGGTCGGAGCCAGTGGAGGGTGGCGCGGAGGTGTCTCTGAGGCTGCGGCTGTCCAACACTTGTAAGGACGTCGACTTGGCAGCGTACTCCAAACATACTATTGCTCAGTGCAAGAATAAGTTACATGTAAGTAGCTTAACTATTATTTTATCCTAGTAACATTGATCTATAAATTAAGGATATACAATTGTATATAGAAATCGTGGCAAAAGTTGTATTATTAATCTTATTTAAATGTATAGCACTCATTTCGTATTAATTTTATAAAATAATACCTAACGACTTTTAACTGCGTGCGTCAGTGTAATGACACTATTCAGAGAAAACCAGAGAAAAACAGACAGTGTATGAGTTGTGCAAAAGAGAATTTAGTATTATTAGGCATGTTGCTACGTTGCGGACGTTGCGGCTGCTCGCGCGACGAAACAACACTGAACGAAATGAGTGCAGGCAAGCGTAATCTGCACTTATTTATAGTGGACACTTAATGCCTAATTGTGGTTCTTCTCTTTTGTATACATCAATGCCTAGTAAGAATGTATTTCTTAGGAGCCGGTCATATTTTAGAATTACCTTTTAGACTTCTTAAGAAATTAGTCATTTTTTATTTCGAGGTCCATTTAATACGTACCTATAGATAAATATCGCGTGACCTCCACGAATGTGTACTTCGTGTTTAATCAATCCCAATTTCTTTCTATGCCCACGGATACGGAAACCAAAATATCCGACATTTTATCCGTGTGGTGACGGACTAAGAATACAAGTGTCACCACCCCATTCTTTCCCACGGGTGACGTATGAGGCGGCTAAGGGAAGTAAGCAATTATCATCCATTGCATGACTAGTGGTAGGGCTGGGTACTAAGTGGGAGTACTCACTTGGTATATGGCCCGAGCGGGTTGGTACCACCATCTCCCGTGTGACCGGCCATGAAGCACATCGTTGCGTTTTGGCTGTAGCAGGAGATAGCAGGATAGTATTGGTTCGAGTCCCACTCAGGACAATTATTTGTGTGATGAACACAGATAATTGTACTGCGTCTGGGTGTTTTCTATCTATGATATGTATGTATTTACAAAAAAAAAGTAGTATATGTATTATATCCGTAATCTGGTACCCATAGCACAAGCGTTAAGCTTAGTTTGGGATCAGAGGACGTTGTGTGAAAATGTCCGTGAATATTTATTTCATTTCATATCTTTGAAATGAATTCGTGAGCAGCGGCTTGACAAAAAAAAAAACAAAAAAACATAGCATCACGCCTGTATTCCCCGAAGGGGTAGGCAGAGGTGTATTACGCACCCACGACTCGCCAGCTATGTTTAAGTCCCACGTAATAGGGGGCGAGCCTATTGACGTCTACCGGGCACATTTCCAAACTCCGGGCTGCTACTGAGGATTTTTCTTTTTGGGAAAAAGCTCAATAACAATGCCCGACCCGGGGATCGAACCCGAGACCTCATGATTAGCAGTCGCGTATACAACCGCTACACCATCGAGGCAGTTGTTTGTTGTTGGCAGGCTTGACAATACTCTCGGTATAGTCGAGTCCATGGACGACGGTTACCATTTACCATCATATGGACCGTGGCTCGACTACCACTACATGCAAAAAAAAAGTACTTTTTATATCGTAAATGTCATAATTGAAGGTGCTTTGTTTAGGCGCCTTAAACAGTAATCGTTGACCATGAAGCTCGCCAGATCAGTACTTAAAATATTCCAATTGATTTCTTAAATATACTTACCTACTTATTGATTTTGGTAGAGAGTTGACATGAAGTCACATTCGGGTCGTTAAATATCACGATATAAAAACCTATGTTACCTATACTAAAAATGGTTGCATTGTGAATGCGTCGACATGGCCGAGAAAGCACCACCCTCATAGACATCAGCGTAAAGAATAGTAGATATACCTAGTGTATCGGTTGGTTCGGCGAGTAAAAGCACCGGAGAACCTAACTTCCTTATCTGTCATCTCACTATATCATCCTTCCGCTCCATCTCTTTTTAACTTCCTTTCCTGATATCTCTTCATCTCCTCTCTATCATATTTGTCCACTTCTTGCATCATGCCTTGAAGTTAGCAACGCGCGAATCATAACTATACTGTTGGCTAACGTCTACAGGCAACGGTAAGCTTACCATCAGGTGAGCTGCTTGGTTCTAGTTCTACTTTATCTACAAACGTAAAGTACCAAAAAACGAGCAATCAAACTATTGTTTTGACGTTGCTGTATGTATTTTAGATCCGTAATGCACTAAATAATTAGAAATCTGAGATACTACGAACACTACAAAGTTGTATAAAACTACGCTAATATTTAAGTGACAAATAATTTACTTAGGCATTGTACTTTAAAACCGTATCGTATATGAATGACGTAAGTACACCGGTGCGAAAATTTGCAATGGCTGCGACTTCTTGGGAGGGCATTCTGTTAGTATAGGGTTGTCACTGGTGACATGTGAGAAAAAGTTGTTTTTTTTTATACTACGTGGTTGACAAGCATACGGCCTATCTGATTGTAAGCGATTACCGTAGCCTTTAAACGCTAACAACACCAGAGACGTCACTCGCGCATCGCCATCTCCAAGGAAAGGGATAGGAGGTGAGGTTAATAAGGAGTGGATTGGTAGGAGTATACTAAGGAGAGGATAGAACCCCCACCGGGTTTGAGCCTCCGGCGCTCTCACTCATCATATGAAGCAACGGTAAGAGAAACTATCGTTGTTTCACTCTCTTTTATGAGATCGAGGAATTACCTTCCTCGATGGAGCCGGCTCATTCATGCTCGGATAGTACGGTAACCGCTTACAATCAGTACAAGTGATTGAATCAAAAGTGACAAAATACTAAATAATAAATATGAAAATCAGCGTTGCAGTGTAACATGCTTGTGTATCGTTGCACTGCAACATTAGCGCCGAATGAAGTCCTCATTGTCACTAAACATGTTTATCTAATAGTAAATAGCATTATAGTTATAGTTTTTGTTATATCCATTTTATGTTCACCATGCTAACTCGGTTTTTAGTGACAATTTAAAAGTAGTTATTTTTTCTTTCTATATAGTATAAGGTTGAGTACCAAGTGGGACTATTAACTTGTTATACGGGCCCGAGTGGGCTGTATTCTGTGTGTCCGACCATAAAGGCACCCCGGTATGTTTTGTTTGTTGCGGTAAATACCTGATTCTCATTCACGATTACCACTTATCATCGGTGGATCGTAGCTCTGGTGCCTCCATATAGGCCAGTGCCAAAGCCTCTGAAAATGGTAAAAAACGAAAAAAAATTAGAACAGGCCTGTGTGCTAATTTTTTTGGTTTGGAAAATTATCGACACTGGCCTAATAAACAATTTAAAAAAGTGCATTATACAAGTTAGTTTGGAAATGTGCCCGGTAGACGTCAATAGGCTCGCCCCCTATTACGTGGGACTTAAACATAGCTGGCGAGTCGTGGGTGTGTAATACACCTCTGCCTATCCCTTCGGGGAGGGAATACCGGCGTGATGCTATATGGTGCTATATGCATTATACAAAGAATATTACTAGAAACTTTTTTCGAGAAACTTAAATAAATAGTGGCAACCCTACGCTCACATATGAGATTGGATCGTAGTAAGGTCGGCCTCACCTGCTTAATGGCTTTGAATATTGTTCATTCCACTTCACGTGACCCTGGTGACCTACTGGTTAATATTTAAGTAGCCGACTGCCTGACCATAAACAGAACGTGTTATTTTAAAGAGCTTTTTTTTTTCATTTTGCTGTGTGTTTGTTATCTGTGTGTGTCAGAGAGCTCATTATTCAAGCAAGGGTGAATGAGAGTGATGATTCCATAAAAGCTATAAAAAAATAAGGACCACATGCAGAACTCCCATATCGCATATTTCTAATATAGAATCAAAAAATAAAGAATTATGGATTTCATAAGCCTATTATGAAAAGAAAATAGCAAAGCTTTCTAATGAAATGACTAAGACGAGCCTTTGAGCCAAGTGCATCCGCATTGTTGCGATTGCAATCACGACAAGTGGCCGAATTCCGTAGCAATTAAAATAATCCGGCAAGAAACGAATTAACACCCTCGACTGCATGACATGTGACACTTCTACCTTTTTTTTTCAACACATTACTGTACCACTATTGGCTACGGGTCTCCTCTCAGAGTGAGGGTGAGAGGCTGTAGTTCACCAAGCTGGTTCAGTGCGGGTTGGTTGGTTTCACAAGCCATCAAGAGAATCCCTCATGCATTCACACATCACGATGTTTTCCTTTACCGAGCAGTGATGATTTTTTTCTTTTACTTTCTGTGTGGGGCCGGCACCAAGAATAGCTCCACCCCGTCTCTTCCTATGGGAGTCGTAAAAGCCGACTAAGGGATTACCGGAGGACCGGGCAGCAGCGTTCCCCTGTGTACTAAAAACATCCACTGCGATCGCCAACCCGCCTGCCAAGCGTGGCGATTATGGTAAAACATTGTGGGGAGGCCTATGTCCAGCCGTGGACGATGAAAAGCTGATGGATGGATGATTTGTAAACAAATCACTTTTGCCTCAGAAACTTGTATTATATTGTGCTAATCTATTGATATAAACGTTCGTAGAATGTTTTATATTATTAGGCCTTTTTGAAAAGAAATTCTGAAATTGTGCTAACACTTCTCTTCTAGTGAATGTCTTTACATTTTTTATCACTTATGGTATCAGACGAGTCTTGGTACCCGCCGTTCATGATTTAACAATACTAATGATACTAGTCGCTGCTTATTCTTTCATTTTGCGAACGGCTATTGAATGCATAGATACGAGTAGTTATTTTCTCGCTATAACTATAACACAGTGAGGCGTTGTTACGGTTGGTGGTATCGACTCGCTTGGGCGCGATAACAAGTGAGTGCTCCCACTTGGTGCCCAAATAACTCTGCGTAACAGTATATTGTAAATATTTTTTTCAGGCTCAAGAAAATATTGAATCGTGGCGGCAACGATGGTTTTACGGCGGGAAACTTCTTGGGGACCGTCTTCTCGTTGAGGAAGCGAAGATCACCCCGGGCTATGTGGTGCAGGTCATCGTCAGCACCGACCCTCAACCCCCGAGCTAGTCGCATCACGACAGCTGCACGCATCTTTGTGGTATCAGCTGTACCAGCCCCAGCAACCAAGTTAGAGCGAGTATGTGTTTCGACGTCACATTTTCTGATATTTATAAGACTTTTTTTTACAATATGTTTCAGTACCACTATTGGGTTTGGGTGTCCCATCAGAATGATAAATTAGGTGGGTTAGAGGATTTGGACCTTGGTCCACCAGACTGGCCCACTAGCAATAAAAATGCATGTACATATAATGTAGTGAATACAATTATTTTACGAATCGCTTTATAGCATCTATAGTTACGTTAACACACCAGTGATCTTGGATGGTTTTATTCTTCATATATTCGGTAGCGTATAACACCTATGTAATTCGTAAAAATGTCTAAATTCACCATGATTTCGGAAATAATATACTACTTTACGTCTTTCGTATAGAAATTCTCTATGATTACTGAACACAGCTGATGACTGTGATGTTACTATCATCCATCATAAATGGGTATTTTGGCATCCCTCACCACATGGCGTACAGAATGGCTGCTCGTTTCGTTGTAGCCCAGCCGGCTCTGCTCTAAATTATTTATATGATATCATTGTACACTATATAGAACAAAATATCACTATATTTATGTACAAAGGCGAGCTTGACTAAAACATCGTTTATTCTGCTCAGCGGTTAAAATTTGATGTTAGTTTGTCTTATTTTCCGTTACTAGGCGCAACTTTACAAGTTAATACTTTGTGTAAATTTAGAAGGAAATTTTACATGTTGGAATAAAGTTTACACATATGGTTAATGTTTCGTTGTAAAGTACGGATTCAGTTATTTTCCTTTTCCTATTTTTTTATACCATTGGTTATAATAATGATTGTAAATTCAAACGTATGAGTTTAACCGTAAAGTTATATGAACGACAGCTTGTAAAAGTACCTTTAAATTGAAATTACGCAATTTTACACAAATAGCTTCATTTAAATTTAAAGTTACAAATGTAAAGTTGTCCCCAAAAATTTAAAAACGCTTTATCTTGTAAATATTTGTTTAATGAAATATAGATATAAAATATACACTTACAGATTATGTATTTCAAAAATTGTCATCAGTATACAAATGTTTGCATTTGTGGTCGACTAGATTTTGCCCGCGGCTCCGTTCGCGGGGCCTTAAGTATATAATACATCATTCTACACCACATTTATTGTCTCTATGTAAAACTAGCTATCCTACGGGAACCATAATTATTTCCGGGATGAAGTCTCCAGAGTATGTATCCAAAATTTCATGATGATTGATTACGTACAGCGTGAAAGAATAACAAAGAAATAAACTCACTTTCGTGTTTATAGTATTAGTAAGGATAATTGTGTGCCCCACTGCATATTTATATATTATCGTGAAAGTAATACTATATGCGTCGTCCCTTTCTAGGAATAACAATTTCAATTGAAATTGTTTAAAACTTTTTCAACTCTCATTGGACACGGGTGTCAAACGGACTAGCCCACTAGGCAGTAATATTTTGTCATCAAAATACACAGAGTTTTGTAGTCTGTGATGCGTTGCGACGTCGCGGCCTCGGACTAGACATTGAACTAGATACATGTGCTTTGGTAGTTCTCAGATCTTACCCGGCTATCACTGCTTATACAGAACTTAGATATACATATAAATTATTATACTAGGTGTTTATTATATTTTTTTGCCTGCCTTTGTGGTGTAGCGGTAGTGTGAGCGACTGCTGATCATGAGGTCTCGGGTTCGATCCCCGAATCGGGCAGTTAATGAGCTTTTTCGTAATAATAAAAGTTCTCAGTAGCAGCCCGGAGTTAGCAAATGTGCCCGGCAGACGGCAATAAGCTCGCCCCCTATTGCCTGGAACTTAACATAGCTGGCGAACCGTGGGTGTGTAATACACCTCTGCCTACCCCTTCGGGGAATACAGGCGTGACGCTATGTTTATGTTGTTGTATTTTTTTGCTAAAATGTGATCAACAAATTTTTTGAGATATTTATTGCTTGATAATTGTGCAATATTCTCATTATTTTGGTCTTTCTAACACCAGTGATTGTATACAATTATAACTTTATCATAATCATACTCCATACGAATATTATGAATCTATAATATATAATAACTCTCAGTTTCTACTTCAATCTCCAAGTCCTGTAGATAAATCGAATAGATTATGTGTCATAGTTGAAAATGTATAGTCAGTTCATATATAAAATTAACTGAAGAAAGATTTTTATAGCAAACATAAAAAATCCTGATGAAGCCGTGGTTCAAGCTATACATATAGTGAAACGTGAAACAGACGTTACTAAAAATAAATTATTAATTCATACTTGTAACAACATGTATTAATAGTCACATAGTAGGATTTCAACCTGCATCTCCTGGAATACCATGCCAGTATGCTTTGCCAGTTCATTATCATCCGTTCGGGACTACCAATTTCGATAACACATTCTTTCTGAAAGTCCTGGAAGAGCTGGTCTGCTCCTTTTTTTCATATTGCATTGTCTTGTAACTGATCAACCACGTAAACTATAATCTACATTAGATTCATATAAATACATTCATATATATATTTTTTTGTAAATACATACATATAATAGATAGAAAACACCCAGACGCAGTACAAACATCTGTGTTCATCACACAAATAGTTGTCCTGAGTGGGAATCGAACCCACGACCTCGTGCACGGAAGTCAGTTACACTACCGACTACGCCACGAGGCTCGTCGAAATTGCCCCAAATGATGTATACATAATATATCTTATTAAGATTCAGTATGTTTATTGTATAGTAGTTACTGCTGTATACATTTTCTCTAAAATTGTTTTATAGAAATATTTTATATATAATAGTGTTCTTAAAGTTTCAGCTTGAAAACTGCATATCTATGTGTTTTGGGCACATTTTAATTAATTTTACAAGCTGCCCTCTATTGTCGTTTTTCGATAAATTTGGGGTCACTAGAACTATTTTATTTGCCTTGGTGACCTGGAACATCCTAATACAAATAGGTCTCGTATCAAACCACGATTGCAGTAATTTTGTCATGTATTTGTGCTATCAAAACACCACTTCTGTCGTTTTCCGCAGCAGTCGGAATTAACTTAAATGCTATATCACAATTGATGATAAATTAATATGCTATTAAACAATTTTCTAAAATTCAAGGGTATGTGTCTTGCGAGGTTTCGATCTGTAATTCGATACCACTGTCTTTGAAGTCTTTGGTCTTACCAATAGACTATAAATCTCTGCCTCCCATATACTGTCTATCAAACTGAATACAAGCAATGTTTAGAAATAATCTGAATGTTACATTATATTTGTTGGTTAATTCTGCTGCCGTCGTAAATACTCCCGTTTATTATAATTTATATGATAATAGTGCAATATGTATATGAACTATACATTACGTTTATGTCTGACAATAAAACACAAGAGTATTTTAAAGTAGCTGAGTATGTCAAGTGCTAAAATACAGATCAAAATACAAGAATATTTTGTTACAGTTTAGATGGCGAAAGGACAAGACATCCTATTTTTTGGAATAAAGGTTTTAATTACAGAATGCAATGTCATTATCAGATGCGTGGAAAGTTGATTATAATTTGTAAATTTATGACTGCCATCTATTGTGATGTTACAGAAACTTTCTCTACTTAATATAATGAATTATAAAAACGCATTCATTATTTAGGACTTGAATTATAATGCATTAATTTTGCATTCGACTGTGCATAATTATGGTTAGTTAAAATTGTGAGGCTTTATTGAACATTTGTCATAACAACATGGAATGGCAAGTTTCTCAAGTCTACCTTGAATATTTGTATTCGAATATTACGTTTTCATACGTTTTTCGAGCATAAATACCAATTATATTAGGCGCACGAATAGGCACAAAAACGAGCCCTATTAGGATAAATAATCAGTCGAATAAACTAGAATCTGCCTGAGAATTTATCCGTGTGCACTTTGGAATATAAATTACGTCACTCTATATTATCTCTGCGCAAAAACTTATATCCCACAGGAACCATATAGATATTAAATGTGCCGTGGCGTAAGGTATTTATATTTTGAAATCTACGCGGACAATGACGCGGGCAGAATCGAGTACGGGATAAAAGTCTATCCCAACTTACGTCACCAACTCCCGACAGAATAAAGTAATATCCAGAACACTAAGATAAAATTACGTTATTAGTACCATGGAATAATTCAATTTCAAAAGAAACACGATTTGGCCGTAACATCGTAGATTGTACTACAATTAATTTCGTCGTTAGGTACATTTTAATCGGAAACCTTGTAATTAGAAATTGCATCAAATATTTGTCTATACGTTTATATCGAACTAATATTTAATGTTAGATTATGCACACGTGTTAATTAAGCAAATTTGTAACGTTTATAGTGCTTTAAAGTTATAGTCATTATAGGAAGTTTTGGTTAAAATTGTTTTGTAGAGCTGATCGAATATTTTAGAACTACGGTTAATTAGATATGTATTAATATCGTTATCTGATTTGGAAAAGATTTGCTTGGCTGATTTTAACACAATATCTCACTCTAAATTCATACTAGGCAACAGTGACACGGGAACTTTACAAATAGACTATCTGTGGAACCTATAAAGAATTAAACACAAAGTGAAAAATGTGAAATCGAAAATAACAGTCAGGAGCAGGACTGTTATTTTCGATTTCACATTTTTCACTTTGTGTTTAATGTATAGTGCTAAGCATGTCAAATGCTACAAATATATATAAATACTATAAAGAATTGTTCTATATGGGAAACGAGAAGTTAGTATTTTAACTACGGCGCCATTTTATTTTGTTTTCGCGGGGAAAAATGTACCTAACCGCAGACCCTGTAGTTCGGGGCAACGAACAAGGTAGTGTGGGGCCCTCACCCACTAAATAAACCCGCCGTGTGCCGTCTCTCCGCCTGTACTGACGGGCCACTGGAACTATGTTTCATTGCTTCGGTGGTTTATATGATATCTACATTTCCCTTTTATGCTAATGTTTGCTCAGACTAATAGTCAGGAATAATGATGTAGTCTTAAGTAGAAAAAGAGTAAAAATGGCGCATTAAAAACAGGCAGGCATAGTGAAAGTTAAACCTAGGTCTTAAACTTAACGTCACAGAAGCTAGAACCTACCACTTCATAAGCTTGCATTAAAAAAATATGTGAGGAGCTGCACACGTCACATTTCCTTAGATTCCTCCTTGTTACCGTTAGTCACGCTTAGCGATACCACTTCCAATCTTATATGCGAATTAGGATGATTATTTACCAGTGTCTGTGTAAAATGAAGTTTTCACGCCGACTGAGTAGGCTTAAATCAAATTTGGGAATAATCATTTCTGTGTGTGTGTGTGTGTGTGTGTGTATAGCATGCATTAAGCCGTTTGTTAGTCTTGATTCAGCTATTATTAGCTCATTAACACAAAAACAAATAATTTATATGAAAATCGCACAAGCTATTTGGGAATAGGTACTGGGCTGTTATCTCTTCATCCCTTCTGTCATCAGTCATACTCAACCGGAGACCCGAGAGCCGCGCGCTCAGATTTAGTAAGTGGCCCGCTAATATAAGTAAAGCATTTTTAAACAAGGTTTTTTAGCCGACATTTTATGTCAACCTGAGGCATCATAGGTAAAACTTCTTTGTGATACCTATAAAAAAGGTTGAGTATGCCTGGTTACAGATTACAGGCAGGTTGTAAGCTCACTTGTCGTAATTGTAGTAAAGTGAAAAAAATACTAGCTGGCGAAGAAATTTAACAGCTCTAAAACGTGTAAAACTGCCAATGGTGCATAGGTTTAACAACGCGTTAGTGACGAATTAATTGGTTTCATATTTGTTGTGCTCAATATTTAAAGGAAGTTTCAATAAAATTGAGTAATACAAATGGGCTAAATTACACATATTGTTGTTATATCACACGTGTGTCAAATGTTAAGTGTGATTTTTATCGACACATAGCAATAATATCGAGATATTTTTTAGTTTTAAAATAAGTTAATCCATCTGTGATGTCTAGAGCCGTGCTAAGGTTTAATTGAATATTAATTTAGTTATTTCGTTTCTAATAATACGATAAATAATGATATTAAACCATAGTATGGTTCTACACGACTCCTTACATGATACTCAAGAATGGCCTTTGAAGTTTGACAAATAACGTACAAATTCGTACTTATCACAGTAAAATATATTGATATAGATTATTTTGGTGATAATTTAAATACTTATATCATCTCTAGACCATCTACTGTCGAACCTTGTCCAGGGAACTTATTTTCGTATTATATAGATACTAGACTGGTCTAAGTTGAGGCAGGATATTACTCTCATGACACACAAAACAAAACATGCTAGCACTCACAGCTTGTATAAAAAAAATCTAGCTTTGTTAAATACGTATTATGTCTATATGCCTACGTGAATTCTATAATTTGTACATTAATTAATTAAACAATATTCGCGTCACATATCAATTCGACAGATATTTATGTATTTTGTTATATGGATAAAACTTTGTATGTTGTTGCACCACTCTAATTCAAATGAAAGTGTCAAATAAATTAATATAAATATGTTTCCCTTTTTGTTTCGCTCAATATTTTAAGTTTTACAGTCCATAATATTCAATTGAACGAAATGTAATTTTGAGATTTCAATGCACTCATTGACTTACCAACAAATGGACCTCGTTTCCGCGCTCTAAAGTATCCGAACCAAAAGAGAGACAATCGCGCACCAGTCTCGTTTGGTCGACCGACTTGACTACACATTCTATGTGCATCCCCCTTAGAATGAAAAACGAAACGTTAGACGCACTTTCGTTTCGAGTCATTGTGATTGATCAACAGTCCGGCGCGTGATTCCTGATTAGTCGAGATTTCGATGTGTGACTCAGGCGACCAATCACAATGAAGCGAAACGAAAGTTCGTCTAATGTTTCGTTTTTCATTCTAAGGGGGCTGTACTGTATTGTGAAAACGTGTAAAAACTACTCAAATAAAGTGAGAAAAGAATATTTATAGTAGTAGACTATTGTTTCATCATTTGCAAGTATTATTTGGCTTAAAACAAAGAATTTTTTTGAAATATCGAATATTTGTAAAAATAAATCATCAACACATAATATACACTAGAAGCTGTATAAAGTGATAAATTATTGCAAAGAAAACTCAACACTATTATAATGGTACAAGGTTTCAAATTAGAATGTTGAAGTTTGTATGTATTAATATAGACTGTCTATTGATCACAGACACTTTGTTCGAGAATTTTGTACTAGATCTGACGTCCATTTTTATTACGTCAATGAATGCGTTGTTATAAAATATTTAATATAGGTAAGTATATACATATTTATATATTATATGATTTTCGGATGCCATGTTGTGTACTTTTTTGCAAACTATCATTTGAAATAGAGTACTTACATCATCTCTATGTAAAATGTGTCGAAATTTTGGTACAACATTGTTCAACGGTTCATAAATTCGGCATTTATTTGTTGGAAATAATAAAAAATTATAGTTATTATCAAAATTATGGATATAAAGATATATTATTATGTATAGTTACTCAAATGTTAGCAGTTATAATTTGAGATTAAAAGATTTTGTTCATATTACTTTTTTAATTGTCAACAATTTTGCTGGCTTTAATTTTTGGACCAAAACTAAAATGAAACTTTTTTGTAGGTTAGGCAACATTAGTCTTGATTATCAGTTGGTTGTTTCTGAATATTTATCACACCACAAATATATCTCAGGAGAACATATTAAAACGGATATAATGAATCTATACTGTTTTTACGATATTTTATATTTCAATTTAAAATGATCGTTTGAATTCTAACTGCTAACAATCTTTTTCAATTGTAATAATAAATTAGTACTAACTTATAAGGTTATATTTAGTCGTAATATTTTATTAAATTACTGTTAAGTTGGGAAGAGGCTCGAGATATTTTTAGTTTGACAATGACAACTCTACTATAAACAAAAACTAATTTTCCGGGAGTTATCGCGTTTACAATATTTCAATTAGAAGGAAATATAGCTGTTGTATAACTAGAGGTGCTATGTGACAACAGTATCCTTATTTTATATTTTTATTAACATATATGAAAGTAAAATAACGTTTTACGTCCTGGCGGTCGTGGCAGAAATCTAAATAAAAATTCTAAGTCTCCAATATAAGCTATTAAGATAATGATGATAGCATAAAATAAAAATTAAATCGCATTACAGTTGACATTTGTATCGACGCCGTCTCTGTAGTGGGTTTATTCTTAACAGCACCCTACAATATAATAGAACTTTTGAGAGTTTAGTCCTTGGCCGATTAACGAGATACTAAGCACGGACGGTCAGAATAATGGACCTTATTTTGAAGTATGCTTGGAGGCCACATATCTTGGAAGCTTGGCTTCTGCTATGACAAGATCACCAGAAATGCGGATTGAATTAATTGCATGCTATTGTACTGCCGGATATAGTTCGTTTATGTTCCCTATTTCGTCGTTCGCTCTCTTTGCCTCAAGTCATGTTAATTCCCTAGCAAGTTGTAATAAAAAATTCTCTATAAATATTGCCAGAATCAATAATACAAAATATACGCTTAGGCAGTTCAACACTCTTGACTTAGAGACGTTTTACACGCGATAAAATTCAGTTTCATTTTATGTACTTTCGAAAATTCAATTCACTTTGATTGACTACATATCTAGTTCACTTTTTATAAATAAATACTGTTTTTTATTTGCCAGAGTTGTCATTGTTTTATGACAGTTAAGTAATTTAATGTAGTAACTCTGTACGTTATATTCAACTTTGTTTTTTAAATAATAAAGTATAATGCAGTGTGTGGCATACTAAGGCGTGAACCTGCATCCATTGATCCACCACCACTCACTCCGCCTAAAAACCTATTAACTGCCTAGTTCCCGCCTTAAGACTGAAATTGCCAGTGAAGGAAATAGTATTTTTTTATCTGTGAACAATTTCCCCGTGTTACCATTATTATGATTAGTGTTGCCTCATATTACAGTTATAAGTTACAAATTACAGTCGGCCATAGTTAGAATGTATACAATAGCATATAAACGGTCTAATATATATCTTTGATTTTGTAATAAGGAATTATGTGTGGTGCTACATTTTTTTTTCAAGGGACCTACTACGTAAATTTAAGTCTAGTTATCGAAATATTAAGAGTATTCTGTTTTGGATCCCACTTCTGAATATAAGCCTCTCGTTTATCTCTGCACTGTGTTTAGATCGGTAAATTGGATGATCAAGATTGCGATCCATAGTTTATATTACGTTTAATTGTAATTTACTAACCATTGGTTTTGTTCATGCAATACTTGTGTAATTATCTGGTTTTATGTTATTTATTAAACGAAGTATATTAATAAAAAATGTGAAAATTATTATGTATAACAATTAAATACCAGACTTTGCCTATGTAGTTTTAAACGGGTCATTCCTCGGGATAAGAGGAATCGAAACCGTAGTTCACAGATCTGGGGGGGGTTATTATGTATCTCACTCAATCGTATCGATATCGCATCGTGTCATTGTGATTGGTTGAGAGATCACCGTGATTGGCCAAGGGTTTTTTGCGTTATCACGCGTCGTTTTCTCTACCAATCACACGCGAGACGATATGATGTCAATACGATTTAGTGAGTTACATTCTACGGGCCCTGGTACAGTACAGGGGGGTTAGGCAGAATCTCATCTCACATGTCGATCGTATCGTGATCACTGTGATTGGTTGAGAGATCACCGTGATTGGCCAACGGATTATTGCGACATCACGCGTCGGTTTCTCAACCAATCACAGTGATCACGATACGATCGACATGTGAGATATGAGATTCTGCCTAACCCCCCAGGTATGCAGAATTCATATGGCATCGAAAAAATCTATCAGGCATATAGATTTTCTCACAAAACGTTTCACCAGGCAACGATGATTTGTGGAGAGCCCCGGGCGTTACGAAATATCAACCGCGAACAAGGATTGAACCTGATATTTCTAATTGGCAGCCCTTAGTCTTACTACTGAGCTACCATTGCAACAAGAGGTCGTTATTATATAGCAATTTGCTGGTTTCGCCTGGAAAGTCCTGTCACTTTCATACTTTAAATTAACAGAAAAACCTGTCTGGTAGAGTGGAGATTTAAATAAAACTCAGATCATTTGAACTAATTAATATTTAATACTAAGACTACTTTGGTATGTATTTCAGTAGTTTTATCTCATGTGTGAGCCATATTGCCAGGGTAAGTAACATCAGCGAGCCGGACTGGTGGGAGGCAGCTAGAGGAGTGGGCACGTAGTGGAGCAGCGTAGCGATACCTAGCGCCACCTGGTGGGAGATTTACTCTGGGAATTAATATTTACTGCCAAAGTTCTAAAGTAATAATTATCAACTATATTATTAGAAATGGAAAAGACTCAGAGTTCATTTAAAATTAATAATAATAGTTTTAAAATTAATTCAATATAGAACACAATGAAGTCGATAATTGTATCAGTGGAAATAATAAAAAAAAAACACAAATAAAAACAAACAACTGTTCTCCACTGAAGTTGGTTTACGCATAAGTCAGTTCTAGCTAACTAGGCTATCGCTACTCAGGCTACTTTCACAACCATAACTGGACAGTGTTGTGCAAAAATGATCCAACCCACAAACTGGACAAAATTAATGTTTTAATGCTAAGCAATCGAAAATAATCTCTAATTTTATGTGACGAAGTTTTATTCTGCCAAGTACAATTTTTTTATGGTAGGTTATACCAACCCAAGAATACCAAGAATACGAATAACACTGAAAAAATAAAGCAGAAATGGTTCTAATCAGCATAACTTTTATGTGCATAGCTCATTTCTGCACAACACAGTCCAATTCTAAATCGATAATTCTCACCTGCAACCACGCCATGGCTCCAACACCATTGACCACTCTCCTAGCCATTGGTGACAAGGTCTTTCCTCTGGCCATTACCCAAAGTGCAGTGGCGAGACATAAGGTGGTAGTCCCCAACACCCGGTGGTCAAACTGCACAGTGGTGGGATTCTCGGTGAAGTTTCGTAAAGTGGGTGAGAACGCCAGGATGTCCTCTGGTATCCAATTGTCGCCCATCTTTGGGAAAGAATTGTAGACTAGACCAGCGTCCAGACCGGCTACAAAAGCACCTGAAATAACCATCTTATGGTGATTCCATTGAATACATTACCGATAACGAATACCTGTCACGGTGGCCACTAAACCATCCTGCGGGACAGTGCACGAGTATATGCTGACACAGATGTAACTAACTTTTCCAGATTGATGATGAATTTTGAGGCGGAGCTCTTTATTAGAATATTATACCGCTAATTTATCGGGAAAGAAAATACGCAGTAGCAGCCCGGCGTTTGGAAATGTGCCCGGTAGACTGCGATAGACTCGCCCCCTATTTCATCCATCCATCCATCAGCCTTTCAACGTCCACTGCTGGACATAGGCCTCCCTAAGAGAACGCCACAACGAGCGGTCCTGTGCTGACCGCATCCAATGACTCCCCGCGGCTTTGACCAGATCGTCGGTCCATCTAGTGGGGGGCCGTCCTACGCTGCGCCGTCCGATACGTGGTCGCCACTCGAGAACCTTTCTTCCCCAACGGTTGTCGGTTCGTCGAGCGATGTGGCCTGCCCATTGCCACTTCAGCATGGCAACCTGGCGGGCTATGTCGGTCACTCTCGTTCTCCTACGGATCTCCGTATTACGGATTCGATCACGTCGGGAAATACCAAGCATAGCCCGCTCCATGGCCCGCTGAGCGACTTTGACCCTTGATACGAGGCCAACATTCAGAGACCAAGTCTGTTCCGTATGTCATCACTGGTAACACACACTGGTCGTAGACCTTCGTTTTCAGACACTGCGGAATATTGGACGAGAAGATTTTCCTTGGCTTCCCGAACGCCTGCCCAGGCAAGTTGGATTCGTCGATTGACCTCTTTCTCGATGTTGTGCCTACCTAACTGTTTGTCCCAGGTAGAAATAGTGGTCGACAACTTCGAGAAGCGCACTCCCGACTAGGACCGGTGCTGAAATGATATGGACATTAGACATGACTTTCGTCTTGTTCATTTTGAGACCCACTAGTCGGGAAAACCTGCTGAGATCATTAAGCATGGTGCCAAGGTCCTCCAGCGATTCTGCCATGACTACGATGTCGTCGGCATATCGAAGGTGAGTGATGTATTCGCCATTGATGTTGATGCCAAATCCGGTCCAGTCCAAGAGCTTGAAGACATCTTCCAATGCAGCGGTGAAGAGTTTCGGGGACATAACGTCTCCCTGTCTAACACCTCTCTGCAGTTGGACCGGTTTCGTACTCCTGTACTGAACACGGACTGACATGGTGGCGTTTCTATACAAGCACTTCAGCACTTCGATGTATCGATAGTCAATTTGGCACCGCTGAAGTGACTGCAGCACCGCCCAAGTTTCGATCGAATCGAAGGCTTTCTCATAGGCCACAAACGTCAGACACAGAGGCCGATTATATTCCTCGGTTTTCTGTATAATCTGGCGTAGCGTATGGATGTGGTCTATGGTAACTATAGTCTTTTCGGAAACCGGCTTGTTCGGGAGGCTGGAAGTCGTCAAACCTGCGCGTGAGTCGATTTGTAATGACCCTCGAAAACAACTTATAGACGTGGCTCAAGAGCGAGATGGGTCTATAGTTCTTCAAGAGGGTTCTGTCACCTTTCTTGAAGAACAACACCACCACGCTTCTGGTCCACGACTCTGGAACGTCGCCCCCAAGAACGACGGAATTGAACAGCCTCTGAAGAGCTTTTAAGACCGGCTTTCTGCCTGCTCTCAGAAGCTCTGTGGTGATTCCGTCGTCTCCCGGTGCCTTCCCGTTCTTTAGTTGTTTGAGAGCCATTCTGATCTCGTACAGGCTGACGTCCGGGATATCTTCGGTAAAGTGCCGAGTTAGCTTGGATCTGGGATCTTGGACCAAGCCGACAACAGGACTCTGGGATCTGTACAACTGTCCATAGAACTGGCGGACCTCTCTCAAGATCTCATCTCGGGATGAAATAACAGTGCCGTCGTTGGTCCTCAGCTTAGTCAACTGGCTTTGGCCGACAGACAGATCTCTTGCGAACACTTTCGAGCCTTGGTTCCGCTCTATCGCCTCTTTAATGCGTATAGCGTTAAATTGGCGAATATCGTGTCGCACAGCCTTGGGGATCTGTCTGTTTAAACGCCTCAGGCAGGACCAATCGGCTGAAGACTGGACTGTCATTTCTTTTCTCCTTTCCATGAGCTTGAGAGTACCGTCCGAGAGTTCACGAGTCCTACAAACGCGACGGGCCTTGAAGTAGGTCGACCCGACCGCGTGGACAGTTTGCACGAACCTGCTGTTCAAATAGCTCGCTGATTCGCACTCATCTAGGCATTGAAAGCGATTTTGTAGTTCGAGCTAAAAGCTCTCGGGGTTCTGATATTGGGCAGGTGTTGGTCGGAGCGTAGACTTCATCAAGCGTGACCTCTCGACTTTCGTGCTAATATTCAAGATGCCCCTGACTAGTCGGTGATCACTCCCAGTCTTAATCCTGCTGACTACTGAGACATCATTGAATATGTATCGTTAGTCCGACAAGATGAAGTCAATCTCGTTTTTTACTGAACCATCAGGGCTTATCCAGGCCCATTTCCGCTGGGGCTGCTTCCTGAAGAAGGAATTCATTATGTAGAGGCTTTCCTTCTCCAGAAAATCAGCCAGCATCTGGCCCCTGTGGTTCCTCTGCCCGAAACCATAGTGCCCCACTTTCAGCTCATCGTCTGTCCTTTGGCCTAGTTTCGCGTTAAAGTCTCCCATAACCACCGTGAAGTAGGTTTTAGACGAGTGGATGGCCTTCGAGATATCCTCATATAGGGCCTCCACCTCGTCGTCGGAGTGTGTCGAGGTTCCGCCGCGTTTGTCATAACGCAATAAACTGAAAAACTAGTAAACGGATTTTCATGCGGTTTTTACCGATGGATTGAGTGATGTGTATACACCTCTGCCTACCCCTTCGGGGAATACAGGCGTGATGCTATGTGTTTTTTGATTGAGTGATTCATGAGGACAGTTTAGGTGTATGATTCACTAAGGTTTTGTGTCCAGAAAAGAACATAGGCTTTATATTGGCATTATATTCCGATAAAAAGAATATCCCGTGGCATAGCTATTTCTGAATCAAATAATGTGGAGTAGAGTGATGTATTTATATAATAATCTTGATCTTGAAGTCGCGGGCAGACTAGGGTTGAACAACAAGTGAACTCTCATTTTTTTTGTTAAGGCGGGAAAAAATACCGCACACCGTCGTTCGGGACAACGAACAGGGTAGTGTGGAGCCCTCACCCACTAAAGAAACCCGCCGTGTGCCGTTTCTCCGCCTTTACTGGCGGGCCACCGGAACCATATTACAATCCTTCAGTGGACCTGCATTACCCCTGAAATGGACAGTAAATGAACCATTTAAAAGTTACTCACCAGAAACAGCAGTAAGGAACGCAGCAGCTTTAACTGAATGAGCAATAGCGGTGACCCCTTTTAATTCCTTAAGACGTGTGTATGTCGCGGCCATGGGGAAGGGACGAAGTACCCTCAGGGCTCCAGCCAACAGCCCCGTGTACAGGATAAATGCTAAAGACAAGTGCGCCGCCAGACGGTACTGGGATACCCTCGGCACGTCTGAGGGACCTTGGAAACGGTCTTCCAGACCAGATTTTACCATGTACCAGCCCATCAAACCCTGAAATGCAGATTAAAAGAGAAATTAAAATAAAAAAAAATAACCATTTATGACTGCTTAAAAATATCAATGATAGTATAGATTATTATAAAAATATTTTAAAAATACTACAGCTGAGATTCAAACCCACGACTTGTTTTTTCGTGTAGGGAGTTCTTTTGTCCAATTTGGATATTGTTTTTTTGAAGTTATATTTCTTTTGGCGCGATAGAGAAAAATGATGAGAGTGAATTTTTACGATGCGCGCGCACACCGACACCTCTATGTTCAAGTTGTATATTCTAGTATTTTTACACGTGTTTCGTAAGAGTACAATTAAACAGTGTGAATAAATAAATATTATTTTGGTGTTTTTATTAAATCAATTTCATATACGACGGTGATACTAATAATTTATTATTTATTAGTATATCTATATATATTGAATATTAGTGATAAAACTGATTTCAATAAACTGTTTTGAGTGCATTTATAGATTTGAGGTTAATTGTCGGTATGTATAATTTATTTACATCGTTAATTAAAAATTATTACATTATTACCTAAAAAATATTTTTTTTTTTTCGTTTTTTTTATTTCTGGTATATTAACAAATTTTATGCATAAATAAAAAAAAATAATAAATTTTCTATACTTGTTTATATTAAACTTAAATGCTGAATGTTTATTTTATCTTTGATCTTAACTATTTGTTAAAATTTGATTTATTGATATTTCAATTATTTTTTTAATGACGATTTAAATCTATTAATTAATAATGACTCTTCAGTTTCAACAACACGGCATGGCACTACTATTGATGGTGTATTCACAAGATACTTATCTACAGTTTCAACGAGACCATTTATATCATATTTTAGCTACCACAAACCTCTTGTTACTCACGTGCCTATTCAGTCACTACGAGAAGAATCTACGAATGTAAAATAGTTTATTTGAAATATTTATTAATATATTTGATTCATTGCCTTAATGATAAATGATTGTATATTTTTACTGTGTTGTCATATTTTTACGTTAATAAAACCTTTTTTATTTAAATAAAATCTTTTTGATTAATTTTAATATTTATCGTTAATCACTACTGCATTTTAGTTATTTTTTTTCCATACGCCAAAGAAGTATAACTTCTAACGCGTGTACATAAAAGTACACACATTTTAATTTTTTTTTTTCTATACTACTTGGGCAGCAAATAAGCATATGGCCCACCTGATGGTAAGCGGTTACCGTAGCCTATAGACACTAGCAACAACAACACCAGGCATCACTCGCGCGTCGCCATCTCCAAGGAAAGGAATAGGAAGGATAATGAGAGAATAGGGAAGGGGTTTGGCGCTCCGGCGCTCTCACTCACCGTACGATACACAACTGTAGGAGTAACTATTGTTGTTACACAAAGATCTTTTGTGAGAGGATGGTACGTCCCCCGATCGAGCCGTCTCGTTCATGCTAGGATAAGCAAGGCTATACCACTCTTATGTGTTTGTCCAAGGCCCAGTATCAATATTGAAGGTTCACACCCAGCATGGGAATGAACATGGGCTGTAAAGAAAAGAAAAGTATAAGTACCTGAGCCGCCACGAGAACACAATAAGCTCCGACCCGCACCTTCATCCCCTTGTCCAAGTACCCCTTGACCCAGAAGTAAGCAGCGGGGAGGAACACGCAGGCGCCTATCGCTCGTCCCCAAGTCCGATGTGCGAACTCCATGTACCATATCCACTTGAACTCTGATAAAGTCATGCCTTGATTTTTGCTGTGGACAGTAGAATTACCATTTTACTAAATTTTCGTTAATGACCATTCCAATGTTGAATTCGATTGAGGAAGTATTGTCATATTAATTATTGGATGTTTTGTCAATAGCCGAAACCCCGTCATCCGTCCTTTCCACGTCTCATCCCTTTTCCTGGAGTTGAATACTAATGCCCTTTGTACTTTTAATCTACAGGCTTCGGTGGCTACTTTATCATCAGCCGGGCTTTATGGCTTTTGCAACCAATGTAGCAAAAAAAGAAGCGAAACCATCTGATAATAAGTGGTAACTTCTGCAAGTCCCCCAGTGACCAGTAGATTCTATAAAGGACTTTTTTATACTAAGTGGGTGGCAAACAAGCTTACGGCCCTCCTGATGGTAAGCGGTTACCGTAGGCTATAGACGCTAACAACACCAAAGTCATCATTATAAGGAAACAGATAGAAAGTAAAGGTGAAGGATAATAAGAAGAGGGTTTGAACCTACGGCGCTCTCACTCACCATACGTAACACACCGGAAGGACAACTTCCCCGATCGAGCCGGGCCATTCATGCTGGAACAAGCGTGGTTCTACCAATAGAATAAATATTGAGAATTCAGAATCTGTAAGTCTAAATTATTCTCTTCGGATTCGTATCAATCGAGAACTCGACCCAGCGCCTCGAGATATCAAGGTCTTACTTCTAAACTATTAAAAGCAACTCACTATATGAACTCAGGGTACTGTTGGTATTTCACGAACTCTGCCTGCCATTCCTGTTCAGAGCGAGGCATTTTCTCACCCAGGAGTTTCCACGTCACCATCGAGAGACCAGATTCTGTCAGCCTGGTCACGCCACCTGGATGTCATTTGACGATTACATTAACAAAAAACTACATTATTGTTCTACTATCGGATACCGAATACTGTAGTGAGGATTCAGGCCATAGACTTGACGAACAGGGTAGTGTGGGGCCTTCACCCACTAAATAAACCCACGGCGGGTGCCGTCTCTCCGCCTTTATTGGTGGGCCACTAGAACTATGTTACATTAATTCAGTGGCGGCCCTAGTAAAATTTTTAAATGGTGGATCACAAAGTGGCGCCTCTAATTACAAAACTTTAATTATTGAGTAAGGGTCCGGTGGAGTCGCACCGCCCTAGGGCCGCAACTGGAGCAGAGGCGAGGATTTAGCTATAGCCATCAGCTGATAGGCATCTAGGAAAAAAATAAAAGTAAGATAATATAATACTTTCTGATATTTACGCGAATGTTACACATTTTGAAATAAAACTACGTTTACGGAATCTATCGCGTTTACTTGATTTTACTACTATCCTGACGTTTCGAATACTTTACAGCATTCATGATCACGGGTGGACTTAGATGATAGACGTCCAAGGTTGATATGTTATTTCAACGGTCTCATCTACCCACAGCATATCTCATATGTAGTAGTAGTTTTATTTCAGTAAGATAACAAGTAATATAAGTTTCACTTTCACATACAATTTGTACTTTAAAGTAGCTGAGCATGTCAAGTGCTAAAATACCTACAGATCAAAATATTTAAAAGTACAGAAATATCAAACGCAGCACGAAAGTACATCGCATTATTTATTTGTGTAGTGGAAATTTGAACCATGAAATTCACAAAGGCAAGAAAGAATAGATGTGTTCGAAAAGTGGTGCTGGCTCAGTGTTGGGTATCGCCGCTACTGCGAATCCCACTAACGTGTCTATCCTAAATATCTTAGGAGAATCCTAGGTTTCTTTGGGTATTTGGTCCGACGGAACCCGATGGTCTAGAAACGTTGTTTGTCGGCCAAATGGAATGAGATGCAAATGTACAATACCGAGCCGTAAATTTCTTTAGATAAAATACCAAATCGTAATCGATGTTCAAATCGTATACCTACCTATTTACGAGTACAAACTGTGACTATTTAGCTTTCAATATCAAATTATGAAAATAATGAGTAGTTATGGAAGTGTCCTGTGTGCTCCCGCTGAGTTCGTGACAGAGGCCTTAGAGCTATCGATAATAATTCTTAAGCTAATCGATTCTTTCGAGGCTTAGAAAAACCATTCGAACGTAAATAAGAATCTTCCATCAACAGCTATTTAAGTACACATGTGTAATGTATCTTTATTAATGTATTAGCAACCCGTCCCAGCTTTGGATGGTTGCAACATACTAATAAACAAAATCTTATGGTTTTTAAACAACAATATTTAGATATTTTTATATATATTTTTAGCATTTTACATGCTTGGCATTTTCGATTTCACATTTTTCACTTTGTGTTTAATTCTCTAGAGGCTAATAGGTACACTAATTTCTCTATAAATATAGTTACTTACCTACTCTATATAGAAAAAAAATCCGTTTGCAGAGTCCTCACGATATAAATAATCTATGCAAATAGTACCTATGACACGTAATTGTTGAAAATTTTAAGGACTAATTTTACGGAATTATTAAAACCGACTATGATTAACTACACAGAAATCCTAACTAAAATACTTATGGCACTTGTAGGTTTTATAATTTCTATGATCATGTATGAGAGGCACGCGATTGAAAAATGAAACAAGAATATACATTTCATTTCGGATTTTTTATTTCCATCACATAATTTAGTTTGTCATAAAATAGGTTATAGTTTCTTAAAATACCGTAAAAATAACATATATTTGGTATACAATGTACTTAATAGTAATTATCCTTTATTGTCAAGTTTTTATTTTTTCTTAAAAATAAATAAACTAATAGTGATGGCATATTAAAATACTGTTTAGTTAATAGAAGGATAGGTGCTATAATATCTTTTACATAACCATAGTAGAAAGAGTGGGAAGTAGGTTATCTTCATACAAACGCACCGCGCGCGGCTTGTATGCTAGCGCCATAGTATCGTACGCACACTCTAACCAAATCTCGACCCGTTTCTCAGTACGACAGTCGGGGCTAACGTCGCATAAGGTTCGCACGTCACGGCTTTTCGGCACCGCTAAATAAATGAAAAATGTGCGATAATCGCAGGAGAACTTATTGCTGTGTGTTTGGCTGTCTAAATGTCATGTCATGTCGATTTCTCAGTATTGGTAGGTAATTATATCGCGGAATGGGCCGGAGATAGCCTACTTCCCCACTCTTTCTACTATGACATAACCCTTAAGTAACTCCAAATTGAAGATGGAGAATCTTAATCTTTAAGTCATTAGAGTATGGTAAAAAAAGTTAAACTAATTTAATATCAAATTTTTACTAACACAACATCTAACGGAACTCGGGAAAACTAACAACAAACAACCGTTACAAGAATTATTAATCTAATGAAATTGTCAGAGAAGATTATAACAACTTAACAACAATACTATGAGGTATTTGAGGTTATAATAAATATTTTGAAAATATTTTTTGTAAAAATTGTAATCCCGTGGGAACGCAACGGAGATTTTTATTAAACATCATCAATGGCGGCGGCGTGTTCGCCACACGTCACGTCAATAAGCTTTCACTGTTAAGCTACTATACCGATTCTAATAAAGTTAGCTGGAAGTTTTTTTAATAAAACAAATTCCAAATGGTGGAATGGCTTAGAAATAAAAAGTCCAATGTACACTGGACACAATGAACCTATAATATATATATATACCTATAATATTATAGAGTACTACAAACCGTTATTCACAAAGCAGTTTTTGTAGGTATAAACTTTTTTGATAAAACATGGTCTGGCCAGGGATGTCTAGATTCATAGAGTAGTTTCAAAAATAATCTTACAATATTGAATGCTCACTTACTTCCAGACTTGGTTTCCTTCAACAACAAATTGATAATATAGTATATGCTATAAATCAGTATGATATAACCAGCAACCATACCTAGCACCACCGCTGTGAACACCATTCCGGAACATCCAAGGAGCCAGTACCCCACTACTTTGGAGGAATTTGGCTTTGGGGCAGTGGAGCTGAGACGTATTACAATGCCATTTGATTTGATGATGTTGGATAGCTGTAAATTATAATGGTATATATTAGTTACCATGGTTATGATAAAAGTGAGGATGAAGGGGGAGATAATATGTCGCTTACTCATAGAGATCTAAGGCTTGTTCCGGCATGCTAGTCAGAGGTAGGGTGCATTTCCGCTGAAGCGGATCTGGGCGGCGTGAAGAGGAACAGACTGTGAATTAGCCAATCACAGTGCTCGATATCTCCACTCCGCATCCTTTCAACTTTCAAATAAAAAATATTAACACGCGGCCCCGAGCAACGCGTCAAAACGGAATTCGAGCTTTGCCAATCGGAGGGTAGCGGGAAGGTGCATTTAAAGCATTTGACCAACTCCGTGTCAGTGAAAACGCATCCTTACAGACCAAACCTCCTGCTGATCCTCTTCACCTCAAAATTAAATATCACATGTACCTAGTTTAAGATTTGTAGTGTAACTGTTTCTATGTGAGAGAGAATAATAAATGATTTATGATTCTATCATCTTTTCACCTCCTATCCCTTTCACTGTGGTTGTTAACTCGCTAGTGATGTTTCTAGTATAAGTATAGGTTATGGCAACAAGAATAAAATTAATTAGGGAATCAAATGCATGGATCACTAGGTATATTAGGGTTATTACCCAGATAGAATGTTTTTTCCTTCATTTGCGAATATCCCTTTATCGTAAGGGACCTTACAAACATATTTTTAATGGGCACAAAGTACAGCTAGACTCATAACCAATTGTGGATCACACAAAGAATAGTCCTGTGTGGAAATCAAACCAATCAGCAAGGGAAATCAGCATTTTACTGCCATTAGTGTGAGCTATCTCAAAGTTATCTTAGTGAATGTGAAATAAAAATTTAATTATGTCAGTTCTAAATAATTATTTACTTGGTATGGATACTATTTGAAGAGTTTTCATGGTAAGCGGAAGGGCACAATTTTTATGGTATAATTCTTACATCTTACACATGATAGTCACAAAAATATTATATATTTCTGCCACTGTCTATCTGCTAGTCGTAGAGCCCTGCTTATCAGAGCATACCTACCCGCGAGTGATGCCTCTGTTGTTCTAGCATCTATAGGCTATGGTAACCACGTACCATCAGATAGGTCATATGCCAGATTAATCCATATTTTATAAAAAAAAACATTGGTAATTTTTTCATAACCATGGACTGGCTTGTCTGCCTCCATGACATGATGTTGCCAGTCAGGTGAGAATAAAGAAAACTTAAAAACAAATATTATAAACTGATCTGTGAGTACTACTGATAAACTTACTTACACTAAGTCCTTTCCAACTATTAATTTTGCTATGTTTAGCTTGTGTGATTAGGTGCCGGCTGCCCAGACCTGTTGTGGAAAACCCATTCCTCGTACCAGATATCAGCAGTTTGCTTTGTGCTACCCTCAGGGATTGGGCACATCGGCATAAGTGTGCCACACTCAACATTGCTAAAACAAACTCACACTTAATTTAGGTGCAAAATAAATACTTTGGAAAATCCAAAACTGCACGCCTCATAATCTTCATTTTTCATAATAAAATTGATTATTTGATAAGTAACTAATAATGTGTTGGTCTTACTAAGTAGTTTTCAATAAATCACATAGATAGCGCTAATTTTAAAAAGTACTAATGTGGGTTTAATGTCTTATACGCCATCTAGCGCTAATTTAAAGAAGTACTTTTATATTGGTCTACCTCTGTCATTATGCAAGATCAAGGCGCCATCTGGCAATTAGTAAGAACAAAAATCCATGAGTTTACATATATACCTACATAAGTGCTAGAAGTGGGCGATACAAATCGTATATAGATACGAAATCTGATATTCGTACAATATCTAAAAATCGCTTACTGACTCTTTCAAAATCTGAGTATTATCAGATTTGCGATGTACTGAATACTCGCTCCCTCGTCTGTACCTACGCGATACGACACGCATCGGCCGCATGCGTGCGACAAAGCGCGTAAGATACAAATATTACACTAGATAGAGCGGTACAGCAATATTACAATATCAGATTTGTGTATTTAGCATTGAACTTGAGCGAATTTTGGTACTTATGGACCATTATGCACGTAATAGTTTTATTAGGTACTTATTGTTTAATTTTCTCCGAACAGTTGCGGAAGAAAGTTTCATTTCCTTCGGGTTCTAAATTTAGAAAGATTTGTGTATTATGAACATTGGGGATTGTTTTAATTGATTTTTTAATTAATATGTAGGTAGGTTCACATCCTCACACACTTACAATAAGTTAGTTATTTTTTTCTACGCTAGAAATTCCCTAAAAATACTCTATATATAATTTATATGGCAAAACAACGTTTGCCGGGTCAGCTAGTGATAAATAAATACCGAATTAAACATCTATTATATAAGTACGAGTATATCTACAATACCGAATTGTATTGAAATCTATGATATTGTCGTATCCTATTTAAAGATGCGCATCGGATTTGATTTCTGAAATCTGAATCTACTCGTATGATGGATACGCGAACGTAAAATATCTAGATATTAAAATATAAGATTTTGAAATCTGATATTGAAAATCGAAATCTGATTCAGATACGATTCTCAGAAAAAGCGATACGACTAGAGGTGGTCGTTGAATCAATAAACTGTTTTTTTCAACGGCTTTTCATTCGTCAACGAGTTAACTGTTAATCATCAATGAAAAATCAGGTTGAAAATATTAGCTGTTAATTTACGTCAGCGCCCAAGACTATAATTATTTTATTCAGTTAAAAAAACAGTTGAAAATATAAACTGTTAATTTACGTTAACGGATCAACGGAATAAATGACGTTGAAAATTCAAAACCTGTTATTAATATAAAAGCTTTTTTTAACCTGTTGAGTACGACCCACGCCTAATAGAGATGTGTAACTCAGGAGTGATTGATACAAAAGATGTATAATCCTTTCAAAATGCGTAATCAATCTTTAAATCTTTGGTTTCGAAAATACATCTTTAACTCACTAGCTCACTACGTTAGGATTGAATAGATGGAATGATGGACGTAGATTTAGAATGAGACAATAGATAAAGGATATTGTGAATTGAAAAGAGATAACATAAGTTGTAGGCACGCACAAACGCACTCTTGAAATACAATGACGATAGGTACACAGAAACTTAGACTCTTAAGTAAAAAGCTCAAAACCAGTTGCGACTTGAGGGAATGAGAGAATAACTACATGAATCAATAGATATTTGCATCACTTATGATTAACTGAATGAATAACGTCATTCGTAACCAAAGATTTAAAAGAGTTAAAGATTTAAAAGAGTGATTTAAATCTTTCGAAGAAAAAGATTTATAAATCCCTGATCTCATAGGTGATTTAGTTTGCGCATCTCTGACGCCTAATAAGTGTACATATATATAAACATGTAAAATAGAATAATTTATTAAACTGTAAACAATAACAATTTAAGAAAACCAAGACATCGCTAGTTTAAAGCAATATTGTGGTTCTATATATACAACAGCAACTGAATACAATGATATCGACGTCTAAAATTGCCACTAGCGACATCTAGGGCTGCATTTGTCAATATCTCTTATACTTTAAAACAGCGACATCTATCAATAGAAAATTGCAACTTTGGACAATATTATACGACTTATTTAAATATCAATGAGTTCAACAAGAAATCTCTAAACCATTTATCTTCCTAACTTGGTTGCCTTATAATTTTATACTTTGTTCTAAGTGAAAACACCGTGACGCCAAGGCCACGCAAAAAAAATTGTGGAATGTAAAATATGTTTTTTTTCGTGTTTTATAACGTTGGTGTGTTATTATTTACGTGTGTTTAGTGTTTTTAATTATTGTTATGGATAAAATAGTTATTATACTTGACAAATATCATCAGTTCGTCAAGCAAAGGTAAGAACTTTCTTTTAACAAAAAATAATGTACCGGCCGGGCGAACGGCGTTCTGTTGACGATAGTAAAACTACCAGTGGCTATTATGCGTACGTAAAAAGGTAGTTCTCATGAAAGGCGCTGGTTTTAGTGTCGCGTCGAGCGTTAATGCCGTAAATATTCAGTATTTTTTTGTTTATTTAATA
The DNA here is from genome assembly GCA_948253155.1 of Leucoma salicis. NCBI lineage: Eukaryota > Metazoa > Arthropoda > Insecta > Lepidoptera > Erebidae > Leucoma > Leucoma salicis. The sequence goes on along the minus strand of OX411815.1, from coordinate 25,517,867 downwards.
ACAATTAAACCACATCGAATCAGAACGTGAAAAGTAATAGGGCTTTTTAAAGTACAAATTATTTGTTAATTAAGAAAAAGAGATTTTTAGTAGGAGCGGGAAATGAACCCGCATCTTTTCCAATCTGGGGAAGTGCTTTAAGCCACTAAGCTATCCTACTGATCTTTCGATCATCCCAATTTCTTAATCACATTTGTCTTACAACCAACACCATCTATCGGCAAGCATTACATGCACCCAATATAGTAAGTTTAATTTTGCAATTAAAATTCATACTATTTGATGATTATGATGTTATACATTTTCTACATTCTAGATCCTAACTAATCTATCCTCCTAAGTCCTAGATCCTAACCTAAGTCATGCAACAAAGTATTTGAGATATTCTATGATAACCTATTAAAATGTCACTAAGATTGGATGATATGATTGTATTTTAGAACAAACAATTATTTGCATCTTGTTTATTATAGCTCTACATTGTAGTGACACTTCAAATACTTACTCTATTTATAACAAAAGAAGATATATACAACAAGGTTCAACAAGTCTCACTTTTCTTCACTAGAGGGTAAGCATAACTATTAACTTTGAGATTTTCTTCTTAGATAGTAGAGAAGTAAGGTAAGTAGATGGTGATATACTGATATTATCTACTTCTCACCCTCCATTTATAGTTTCATACAATATCAGTGGAACGGAATAAGTGACAAGTATTTCTAAAGATAACAATAAAGTATATTAGAACATTTAAAAGTAACATTTTTACCAGGAATTTGCCGGTTTGTGTGGTAATAGGGGACATGACGTGTGTTATTTCATAATATTAGTTAACTTTTAGGTTTCGATTTATGATGCCCATATTTAATTGAAACCTAGAATGATAACTGCACAATACTTATCAGATAATAACTTACTTGTGAGCCCTTTAAAATCCGTTTATCTATTATAGAAATTATCTTGTCCTTTGTAGCACAACTAACGTATGCCAATGGATTGATTTGATGCGTCTATATATCAAATGGTTATTCCATTCTTATCAAAGTATGCCAAACATTAAGAAAAAATCAGTGTGCATTTTACAACGAGCAAAAACTACAGCAAGCAACCACTATCAATGCTATCAATCAACCAAATTATACGAGCGCAGGCATGCACGATACAATATACAATACCACAGACTAATAAGAGATACTAATACAATACAATACAAAAATTAAAATGCATTTGTCAAATTGAAATTGACATCTTTTAAATTGACAGCAGGCTATAACCATGGCCCTCAGACTAAGTTCTTTGTCTAAGTAGAGATGCAAGAGATGTATTTAGTCTGAGCTTAGTCTGAACCATGGCCCAATAATACGAAATTGTGCTCACACTGCCACAACAAGAGCCATTAAAAACGAAGATAAGATAAAACACATGGACGTAGTAGTAAAGTATAGACTAAAGCGCCTGGAGTGGTAGTAGGAGTGTTCGCAACGGCTATTTATTAAAAACGTTAAATAACGGTGTGCTATTTTTAAAACGCCTATTATTTTTTACGCTTTAATATATTCAACATTATCTTTTGACTATCGTCGTATAGCACATCATGCGCTATTTCAGGTTACATATATATGTGCATATAGCTATGTACGCGCGTTGAGCAGTTAACAATCTTAACAATAGATTACTGTCAAGTAAATTGAAATTGTGATCTAAGATATATGTATTTAGATTCTGCCCACGGCTTCGTCTGCGTGGACTTCAGAATTGGGTCAATCCTTACTAATACACTTTATACACTAAAATGTCCATAACTACTGACCCAATGACATTTTTGATTAAATTTGAGTAGACTTTTAAAGATATTATCTAACCGAAAATTATTTACACTATACTACAACACAATTTTATTTACAGTTTTATAATACACTAAACAAACAGACACAACAAACCAACACCACGAATAATTTAAAATCAAAAACTATAAGTGTACATCTAAACAAATAACGCGCGGCAATCGCTCAAAAACTCAGGATAATCATACGTTATTCCAGCTTAAGCGAGTTATCCGTACTGATTGATTATATGATCGTTCAAAAATATAACGAAATAAAATCAAATAACGAAACGATGTTTTAGATACTTAGATTATTTTGCACGTTATTTTTTATAATTGACAGAAATATAGTTCATAATTGGTAAAGTTAGAGCATAATTTCGCATGTGACAATGATATGAACGGGTCAGGGTCATTCCGTTCTGTCCCTTTCTTTCGCGGTATGACTGACTGAAGTGACTGACTGTTCAAGTGTGCATGTGACTGTGATGTTTTGTTAGTGTAGTGTGTCGTCGACGTCGTGGCATAGCGGTTGTGGTAGCGCTTATATAATAAAACTAATCGAAAATAACGCCTGCCTGGTGAATTAAATAACGGGGCTATAGACTATTTATAAACAGCAAGTGATTTTATTAGTTATTTAATATAACGAACACTCCTACATTGTAGTGAACCAATGTTCCAACAGAGGTGACCTTGGTCACGGTAATATCAAATCAAATCAAATTATTTATTGCGAACTAAGTGTACATATATTGTTCTTAACATCTTATAATAGTACTTATTAATGAATTAATTTATAAATCTAATATTTTTTTTATAATTATCATGAATTTATTTATAATCCTAATTAAATTTTATAGTTATTGTATTCACATAAATATTTATATTAATATTATTATTATCTTTATTAATTTATTATTATTATTTTTAACTTATGTGCCTACTGTCTAGATATTCTGTAATCGAGTAATTACATTTTTGTATTAAATACACTCTTATTCTTTTATTAAATAATAATTGATTTTTTGATTCTTTAATAAAAATTGGTAGTTTATTGTAAATATTTACTGCCATATAATAAGGACTTTCACTTTTTATTCTGGAAGATGGCAAGTGCAATCTATTTTTATGTCTCATATTTATGTTGTGGATGTCTTGCTTAGTACAGAATATATTAATGTTTTTGTAGACAAATGTACATATATCAAGAATATATATTGATGGAAGAATCAATATACTCGTATTAAATTTAATATGTTTGATTTGGAAGAGGGCGTATGTATATTTGGACATTTTTGATATTAAGTATTCTATGTGGGGTTTCCAGTTTACATGTATGTCTATAATTATTCCTAGTAAGTTAAATGAATTGACTTCCTCTAAAAGAGTATTTTGGTGAATTATGATCCTTAAGAAAAGTAAAGGCCCAACTACACTTCCTTGTGGAACACCATTGTTAATTTTACGCTCTGTAGAGCAATAAACTTCTTCTTGTTTGGTTGAGATATTTACACGTGAGACTTCGGTATATTGCATCCGGTTTTTTATGTAAGTCTATGAGATTCAGCACGTTACCTCAAATCCCGTAGGCAAAGAGCTTTTTAGTAGAATTTCATGATCCACATAATCAAATGCCTGCGTCATATCCATATAAATAGAGCACACAGGTAATCTATTGTCAACATTAGTCATTACAAATTCTAAAAAGTCTATTTATACTTTTATTTGCTCTTAAACCCTTTTGTTCATTTGCTAGTATGCTTTCCTTTTCAAGGTAGATATATATCTGAGAATAAATATATTTCTCAAAAACTTTAGATATAACCGATACTAAGGCTATTGGTCTGTAGTTCACATTTTCTTTTCTAGTTTATTTTTTATAAACTGGTTTAATTTTAACTATTTTCAGCTTATTAGGGAACACGCCAGCTTCTATTATTTTATTTAGAATATATCTTAATGGATGACATATATGCATAGCTACATATTTTATAATATTCGTTGATATTTCATGAAAACCTTCACTGTTGGTACTTTTTAACTTTTTTATTATTTGAAATATGTCGTGAGGCATACAGGGTTGCATAAATATAGAATTTGTCTTACTATTTATATTGATAACATGTTATGTTGATATTAGGAGTTATTTTGTCAATAAAATAGTTGTTATAAGTATTTGCAATTTTACTGGAGTTAACAATAATTTTGTTATTACATTTTAAATTAATTACTGTCTGCTTGGGAAAATTATGTCATATTATTTATTAATTTCCAAAGAGCTCGCGTTTTGTTTTGTGATGTATTATTAATTATATAATTATTTTGTGAACACTTGAGTTAATTTAATAATTTTTTTTTGCATTTTTTTACATATTCGATTTTTTATTAACTATGTTTGGCTTTTTACGATATAGCCACAAAAGTTCTCGTTTTTTGCGACTGCACATTTTTATACTACGCGTTACCCGTCTGGGTGTATGATGGCTATGTATAGTAATTGTTTTGAAGGGAAAGCAGAGGTCATAGAACAATTTAGATGTATCCAAAAATTCGTTATAAGCTATTTCTGGGTCATCAGCTGTATACAAATTAGAAAAGGCTAAATTTACAATACAATGCCCAAATTTTATCATATTTTCTTCACAATAGTCACGCCGTGTCTGATGAATTTTTGTGTGAGGCACAAGGAGGTTTCAGGTGTGGAAGGGGATGCATGGATCAAGTGTTTTCTCTGCGCAACATTGTGGAGAAGCATCTAGCATCTCTAAATATATATAGGGTTTGCGTCATTATTAGGTAAAAATCTTAATTGTAAAATTAAGTTTACCTGGTCGGTATAATGTATGAAAATACTTCCGACAGATGGCGCAGGCGTCACCCAAAGACGTTAAGTGTGATGTGTTATCGAAATTAGCAGTCAGGAGCAATTGTCACGATGGCTGAATTGGCAAAGCATCTGGACGGTATCCAAGAGATGCAGGTTCGAATCTTGCTCGTGACTGTTATTTTCGATTTCACATTTTTCACTTTGTGTTTAATGTATAGTGTTAAGCATGTCAAATGCTAAAAATATATATAAAAAATATCTAAGCATTTGACACGGTTGTACGAAAGGAACTTTGGGACATTTTGCCGGAGTATGGTACTAATGGTAGACTGCTGCAAGCGGTGCAGTCCAACTACATGGTTTGATTTCAATATCGGCGTTAAACAGGGCTGCGTTCTATCAGCCAGACTGTTTATCATATATCTGGATAAATTTCTACAAAGGTTGAATTTAATGAATGTGGGAGTTCAGACGGGCGACTCAGTGGTTAGCTCTCTGCTATATGCAGACGATGCGGTTCTATTAGCGCAGTCCGCGACTGACCTGCAAACCCTAGTCGACGTAATGGCAGAAGATTGTAAGAAAAGGAGCCTACGTGTGAATGTGAGCAGAACCAAAATAATGGTTTTTGAAAGAGAAGAAGCCAGAACAGATGTTAGAGTAGCAATAGGAAATGGTGTGCTAGAACAAGTGGATGAATATGTATATCTTGGATGTGGATTCAGTCAGGATGGAAGGTACACCACTGATGTAGAGAGAAGGGTGAATGCGGGAAATAGAGTGAACGGGGCATTTGGACAACTTCTCGGCAGTCATCACCTCAGCCAGAAGGCACGTGTCGCAATACACAACGCAGTGCTTGTCCCAAAGTTATTGTATGGAAGCGAGAGTTGGATATGCAAAAAGGAGCATGAGAGTAAAACCAATGCGGTCGAAATGCGATCTCTGCGGAGAATCTGTGGACTGAGGCTGACTGACCGCATTCGTAACGATAACGTAAGAGAGCGAGTAGGTATGAAAGAGAGTATTGGTGTAAAGATGCGAAAGGGGATGCTCCAATGGTTCGGATATGTGGAAAGACTGCCGGACGAGCGACTGGTTAAGAAGATATACAATGCGAAAGTGGAAGGATGTAGGTACAGGGGAAGACCGAGAATCACCTACCTAGACCTAATCGGTCATGTATTGAAGGAAGGTGGAGTCAGGAGTCTCCGAAACCGGCGAGCGTGTATGAAGAGAGTTATGAATGTTGAGGAAGCGACAGATGTATGCAAGAATAGAGCCTCTTGGCACTCTATTCACTCTGCCTACCCCGCAAGGGAAATGGCGTGATGATAAGTTAGTTAGTTAGTTAGTTTTAGTTAGTCACGCCGTCTAATTTTCCAGTATTTCATTATATTTTTGGTTTTTACATTACATCTTAGTAGCTGCGTCGTATGATCTGACAACGCCAGTTCAAGTACTCTGGATTTGCACTTGTTGCTCAAATTATATGCAAAATTATCAATACAGGATTGATTAATTAATCTAGTTGGTTCTTTTAATTCTAATTTTAGCAATACCTATACATTAAACACAAAGTGAAAAATGTGAAATCGAAAATAACAGTCAGGAGCAAGATTTGAACCTGCATCTCCTGGATACCGTCCAGATGCTTTACCAATTCAGCCATCCTGACAATTGCTCCTGACTGCTAATTTCGATAACACATCACACTTAACGTCTTTGGGTGACGCCTGCGCCATCTGTTGGAAGTATTTTCATACATTATACCGACCAGGTAAACTTAATTTTACAATTAAGATTTTTACCTAATAATGACGCAAACCCTATAAATATTTAGATATTTTTATATATATTTTTAGCATTTGACATGCTTAGCACTATACATTAAACACAAAGTAAAAAATGTGAAATCGAAAATAACAGTCAGGAGCAGGACTTGAACCTGCATCTCCTGGATACCGTCCAGATGCTTTACCAATTCAGCCATCCTGACAATTGCTCCTGACTGCTAATTTCGATAACACATCACACTTAACGTCTTTGGGTGACGCCTGCGCCATCTGTCGGAAGTATTTTCATACATTATACCGACCAGGTAAACTTAATTTTACAATTAAGATTTTTACCTAATAATGACGAAAACCCTATAAATATTTAGATATTTTTATATATATTTTTAGCATTTGACATGCTTAGCACTATACATTAAACACAAAGTGAAAAATGTGAAATCGAAAATAACAGTAAGGAGCAGGATTTGAACCTGCATCTCCTGGATACCGTCCAGATGCTTTACCAATTCAGCCATCCTGACAATTGCTCCTGACTGCTAATTTCGATAACACATCACACTTAACGTCTTTGGGTGACGCCTGCGCCATCTGTCGGAAGTATTTTCATACATTATACCGACCAGGTAAACTTAATTTTACAATTAAGATTTTTACCTAATAATGACGCAAACCCTATAAATATTTAGATATTTTTATACATATTTTTAGCATTTGACATGCTTAGCACTATACATTAAACACAAAGTGAAAAATGTGAAATCGAAAATAACAGTCAGGAGCAGGATTTGAATTTGCATCTCCTGGATACCGTCCAGATGCTTTACCAATTCAGCCATCCTGACAATTGCTCCTGACTGCTAATTTCGATAACACATCACACTTAACGTCTTTGGGTGACGCCTGCGCCATCTGTCGGAAGTATTTTCATACATTATACCGACCAGGTAAACTTAATTTTACAATTAAGATTTTTACCTAATAATGACGCAAACCCTATAAATATTTAGATATTTTTATATATATTTTTAGCATTTGACATGCTTAGCACTATACATTAAACACAAAGTAAAAAATGTGAAATCGAAAATAACAGTCAGGAGCAGGACTTGAACCTGCATCTCCTGGATACCGTCCAGATGCTTTACCAATTCAGCCATCCTGACAATTGCTCCTGACTGCTAATTTCGATAACACATCACACTTAACGTCTTTGGGTGACGCCTGCGCCATCTGTCGGAAGTATTTTCATACATTATACCGACCAGGTAAACTTAATTTTACAATTAAGATTTTTACCTAATAATGACGAAAACCCTATAAATATTTAGATATTTTTTTATATATTTTTAGCATTTGACATGCTTAGCACTATACATTAAACACAAAGTGAAAAATGTGAAATCGAAAATAACAGTAAGGAGCAGGATTTGAACCTGCATCTCCTGGATACCGTCCAGATGCTTTACCAATTCAGCCATCCTGACAATTGCTCCTGACTGCTAATTTCGATAACACATCACACTTAACGTCTTTGGGTGATGCCTGCGCCATCTGTCGGAAGTATTTTCATACATTATACCGACCAGGTAAACTTAATTTTACAATTAAGTTTTTTACCTAATAATGACGCAAACCCTATAAATATTTAGATATTTTTATACATATTTTTAGCATTTGACATGCTTAGCACTATACATTAAACACAAAGTGAAAAATGTGAAATCGAAAATAACAGTCAGGAGCAGGATTTGAATTTGCATCTCCTGGATACCGTCCAGATGCTTTACCAATTCAGCCATCCTGACAATTGCTCCTGACTGCTAATTTCGATAACACATCACACTTAACGTCTTTGGGTGACGCCTGCGCCATCTGTCGGAAGTATTTTCATACATTATACCGACCAGGTAAACTTAATTTTACAATTAAGATTTTTACCTAATAATGACGCAAACCCTATAAATATTTAGATATTTTTATATATATATTTTTAGCATTTGACATGCTTAGCACTATACATTAAACACAAAGTAAAAAATGTGAAATCGAAAATAACAGTCAGGAGCAGGACTTGAACCTGCATCTCCTGGATACCGTCCAGATGCTTTACCAATTCAGCCATCCTGACAATTGCTCCTGACTGCTAATTTCGATAACACATCACACTTAACGTCTTTGGGTGACGCCTGCGCCATCTGTCGGAAGTATTTTCATACATTATACCGACCAGGTAAACTTAATTTTACAATTAAGATTTTTACCTAATAATGACGAAAACCCTATAAATATTTAGATATTTTTTATATATTTTTAGCATTTGACATGCTTAGCACTATACATTAAACACAAAGTGAAAAATGTGAAATCGAAAATAACAGTAAGGAGCAGGATTTGAACCTGCATCTCCTGGATACCGTCCAGATGCTTTACCAATTCAGCCATCCTGACAATTGCTCCTGACTGCTAATTTCGATAACACATCACACTTAACGTCTTTGGGTGACGCCTGCGCCATCTGTTGGAAGTATTTTCATACATTATACCGACCAGGTAAACTTAATTTTACAATTAAGATTTTTACCTAATAATGACGCAAACCCTACAAATATTTAGATATTTTTATATATATTTTTAGCATTTGACATGCTTAGCACTATACATTAAACACAAAGTGAAAAATGTGAAATCGAAAATAACAGTCAGGAGCAGGATTTGAATTTGCATCTCCTGGATACCTTCCAGATGCTTTACCAATTCAACCATCCTGACAATTGCTCCTGACTGCTAATTTCGATAACACATCACACTTAACGTCTTTGGGTGACGCCTGCGCCATCTGTCGGAAGTATTTTCATACATTATACCGACCAGGTAAACTTAATTTTACAATTAAGATTTTTACCTAATAATGACGCAAACCCTATAAATATTTAGATATTTTTATATATATTTTTAGCATTATTAAGTTTACCTGGTCGGTATAATGTATGAAAATACTTCCGACAGATAGCGCAGGCGTCACCCAAAGACGTTATGTGTGATGTGTTATCGAAATTAGCAGTCAGGAGCAATTGTCACGATGGCTGAATTGGCAAAGCATCTGGACGGTATCCAAGAGATGCAGGTTCGAATCTTGCTTGTGACTGTTATTTTCGATTTCACATTTTTCACTTTGTGTTTAATGTATAGTGTTAAGCATGTCAAATGCTTAAAAATATATATAAAAAATATCTAAGCATTTGACACGGTTGTACGAAAGGAACTTTGGGACATTTTGCCGGAGTATGGTACTAATGGTAGACTGCTGCTAGCGGTGCAGTCCAACTACATGGTTTGGTTTCAATATCGGCGTTAAACAGGGCTGCGTTCTATCAGCCAGACTGTTTATCATATATCTGGATAAATTTCTACAAAGGTTGAATTTAATGAATGTGGGAGTTCAGACGGGCGACTCAGTGGTTAGCTCTCTGCTATATGCAGACGATGCGGTCCTATTAGCGCAGTACGCGACTGACCTGCAAACCCTAGTCGACGTAATGGCAGAAGATTGTAAGAAAAGGAGCCTACGTGTGAATGTGAGCAGAACCAAAATAATGGTTTTTGAAAGAGAAGAAGCCAGAACAGATGTTAGAATAGCAATAGGAAATGGTGTGCTAGAACAAGTGGATGAATTTGTATATCTTGGATGTGGATTCAGTCAGGATGGAAGGTACACCACTGATGTAGAGAGAAGGGTGAATGCGGGAAATAGAGTGAACGGGGCATTGGGACAACTTCTCGGCAGTCATCACCTCAGCCAGAAGGCACGTGTCGCAATACACAACGCAGTGCTTGTCCCAAAGTTATTGTATGGAAGCGAGAGTTGGGTATGCAAAAAGGAGCATGAGAGTAAAACCAATGCGGTCGAAATGCGATCTCTGCGGAGAATCTGTGGACTGAGGCTGACTGACCGCATTCGTAACGATAACGTAAGAGAGCGAGTAGGTATGAAAGAGAGTATTGGTGTAAAGATGCGAAAGGGGATGCTCCAATGGTTCGGACATGTGGAAAGAATGCCGGACGAGCGACTGGTTAAGAAGATATACAATGCGAAAGTGGAAGGATGTAGGTACAGGGGAAGACCGAGAATCACCTACCTAGACCTAATCGGTCATGTATTGAAGGAAGGTGGAGTCAGGAGTCTCCGAAACCGGCGAGCGTGTATGAAGAGAGTTATGAATGTTGAGGAAGCGACAGATGTATGCAAGAATAGAGCCTCTTGGCACTCTGTTCACTCTGCCTACCCCGCAAGGGAAATGGCGTGATGATAAGTTAGTTACTTAGTTAGTTTTAGTTAGTCACGCCGTCTAATTTTCCAGTATTTCATTATATTTTTGGTTTTTACATTACATCTTAGTAGCTGCGTCGTATGATCTGACAACGCCAGTTCAAGTACTCTGGATTTGCACTTGTTGCTCAAATTATATGCAAAATTATCAATACAGGATTGATTAATTAATCTAGTTGGTTCTTTTAATTCTAATTTTAGCAATACCTATACATTAAACACAAAGTGAAAAATGTGAAATCGAAAATAACAGTCAGGAGCAAGATTTGAACCTGCATCTCCTGGATACCGTCCAGATGCTTTACCAATTCAGCCATCCTGACAATTGCTCCTGACTGCTAATTTCGATAACACATCACACTTAACGTCTTTGGGTGACGCCTGCGCCATCTGTCGGAAGTATTTTCATACATTATACCGACCAGGTAAACTTAATTTTACAATTAAGATTTTTACCTAATAATGACGCAAACCCTATAAATATTTAGATATTTTTATATATATTTTTAGCATTTGACATGCTTAGCACTATATATTAAACACAAAGTAAAAAATGTGAAATCGAAAATAACAGTCAGGAGCAGGACTTGAACCTGCATCTCCTGGATACCGTCCAGATGCTTTACCAATTCAGCCATCCTGACAATTGCTCCTGACTGCTAATTTCGATAACACATCACACTTAACGTCTTTGGGTGACGCCTGCGCCATCTGTCGGAAGTATTTTCATACATTATACCGACCAGGTAAACTTAATTTTACAATTAAGATTTTTACCTAATAATGACGAAAACCCTATAAATATTTAGATATTTTTATATATATTTTTAGCATTTGACATGCTTAGCACTATACATTAAACACAAAGTGAAAAATGTGAAATCGAAAATAACAGTAAGGAGTAGGATTTGAACCTGCATCTCCTGGATACCGTCCAGATGCTTTACCAATTCAGCCATCCTGATAATTGCTTCTGACTGCTAATTTCGATAATACATCACACTTAACGTCTTTGGGTGACGCCTGCGCCATTTGTCGGAAGTATTTTCATACATTATACCGACCAGGTAAACTTAATTTTACAATTAAGATTTTTACCTAATAATGACGCAAACCCTATAAATATTTAGATATTTTTATATATATTTTTAGCATTTGACATGCTTAGCACTATACATTAAACACAAAGTGAAAAATGTGAAATCGAAAATAACAGTCAGGAGCAGGATTTGAATTTGCATCTCCTGGTTACCTTCCAGATGCTTTACCAATTCAACCATCCTGACAATTGCTCCTGACTGCTAATTTTGATAACACATCACACTTAACGTCTTTGGGTGACGCCTGCGCCATCTGTCGGAAGTATTTTCATACATTATACCGACCAGGTAAACAGGGTCTCGTATATGGACATCTTCATATCCTGACATCATAAAATGTTCAGTTAGACTCATCACGTCAATATCCGTTTTTTTCTTTTAATTCTTTTAGACAAACTGTTAATGCATCAGTTTTATTTTTAAACCCGGCAATATTTTGATGTAATATATTAATGTATTTATTCTCGAAAAAGTCTTTTTTGGGGAAAAACTTCTTGTGTACCAGTATCAGTTTTTGTATTATGGCAGATAGAGAGTGAGCTAGCAACGTTGTGATCTTGAATATTAGATATAAGTTCATATAGATCTCTTAATAAGATATCCATGCCACGATTATTAACAGGACCTGATTGTCTAACATTATTGTCTAATGCCCAGTTCCTATAATAATAGAACGGGTCGTTTTACTTACAATCGGTAGGTCGGCCTGGTAGAATATTCTACCAGGCGTAAGTAAAATCTGTTCCTATAAAATACGATTCGTAAGTGAATTAACTGACAGTTTGCGACTAACGGATGGGAGGGTTTTTAGTTACAATCCGTAACAACAATCTATGAAAACGAAGTTTTATGGTGTTTCTATAAAAAAAAGCAACCGATAATTATGTTTTCAAACATACCAACCATAGATGACATGTATACTAGCCAATTTCGGACGGTTTTGAGAAGTCGTGTGCTATATTGAATTGAAGGAAATTATAGAAAAGCTATCAGCGTATGCAGTGTCGAGATAGCAATAGATACAAGGAATAATTTTAAAAGATAACTACGATTATAACTTTGTTGACTAAAAATATACTACCTGTTTTAGCCGGATAAAAGAATGACAGGACAAAAGAAATTGCAGTTATGCTTATATTTTGCTTAAAATGTATTGGAACATGTAATATTAGCGTATAAAACGTGATTAATAAAGGTTTTTTTTACGTCAATACAAAAACAAGCTTACATACTGATGATGGGAACGGTTGGCCACCTTATTGTTTGGACCCAGTTCATTGGGTCCAAATACAACTGACGCATACGCGAAAAGGATAAATATATTTAGATATTTTTATATATATTTTTAGCATTTGACATGCTTAGCACTATACATTAAACACACAGGTATAAGGATAAATATACTTATACCTGTGTCTCTCTCACTCTTGGTAAAACCTAGTATGTGCATCCTTTTCTTCATCCTTAATGTCAAAATAGTAGCGAGTCTATAATATTATTCTTCATCTAAGGTTACGCGTTATCGAGCTGTCAGGTCAGGTGATCCATACGTTAATACGTTACTATATTTATGGTCTAGTCTTCTCTTTTTCTTTTTTTTTCGTTTTTTTTTGTTTAGTCGGGAAAAAGTGTACCTAACCGCATACCCCGTCGTTCGGGGCAACGAACAGGGTAGTGTGGGGCCTTCACCCACTAAAGAAACCCGCCGTGTGCCGTCCTCCGCCTTCATTGGTAACATAGTTCCAGTGGCCCCACTGGAATTATGTTACATTCCTTCGGTGGTAAAATCTTCTTCTCCTAGCATTATTACACAATAGTCATTCATCGTGAAATTTTCTACCTTTTTATATATATTGCTCAATAATTTTGTTATTCCAGTTTTAGGATATAAGTAGTGACAAGTATTGAACGAGCTTTCAAAATACATATTTGTTAATGACAGTATCTTATTCCATTTATTTAGACTTTTAATGTATAATTTTGGCTTTAGTGATAGTGATTCTGTCCCAGTGGAAATTATGTTTGATTCTTTCATCGCAGATGTATTTTTAGGCATGATAATAGTGTCCGTTTGAGTGTATTTATTAACTTTTTGAATTTTCTGACTTCCACTTTTCTTTGGTGTGCAGCATGATGAGATTATGGGACTGTTATTATTTTTTTTAATGATACTATTTTTCGTTGCAATTTGATTATTTCCTGTTTTAAAGTTATGTTTTCTAATGAAAGAGAGTCAATTTCTTGATTAGCAGAATTTAAGTTTTGGGTGAGAGATTGAACATGTTCCTTTAATTCAATGATCAAATCAATGTCCTCATCTGTGGACATATACGGAACACTATGACTAGTGCCATCTAGTGTTTGATTAGAGTCAACACTTCCATTTAATGTATCTCCTATATCCAATGAATGCCTACGCCTGCCTGGATAATACAATACAATACTTCTGCAGCCCAGGGCTCCATAGATTCAAAGGGCCTCCAGACCCCGTCAAAACAGCAGATGATATCAATTTTGAAATAAAGAAAACAATATTAAATTTAAAAAAAGTCAAATACATAATAAGATAACCCTGAGATCGATTAACCCATGTTCACGCGCATCTATTGAACGAAACAGGGAATTCTCTGTCGCTCGTTTTATTTCGATGTATTTTTAGCGTGCGTGTGTGTTTCTCACGGGGGACCGACTGGCTGGGTTGATTTTTCCCTAATTGCTATACCATCTTAGAGATCTTATTCTTTTTGACATTGCCTATTGCTAGTGCAAAGCGGAGCATTCTTTTTACAGGATGTCGTATATACTAAGCTAATTTAGGATAACAATATCAAACGATCGACTAAATCATTTGGCAGTTCTTTCTTCTTTACAATTTATGGTGATATAATAAAAGATGTACAGTGGGATGAGTAAATAAAAGAAATTTGCAGCAAAATAAATGTAGAGAAGTTGCTTTAATTTATATAATACACATAACCTATCGATTTCCTTTGCAATAATAGCATGGAAGTAATAATTACTAAGTACGACTGGAACGTACACTGCTACTAAGAAACGTTCCTAGTGTATCTCACTAGCACCGTATAGTACTACTGTACGAGGTAAGTTTGAGGATATGGACATAAATCACCATCATCAAGCCTTTTATTTTTTCGGGAGATAATCCTTTATGGAAACCCCCTGCGGGCGGGCAGTAACGTTATGTCGGAGTCTCCATTTTTACACTTGGTATACCTGCTAATACCCCGCGGTGTTCCTTCAGACTTCCTGTGGACAGGGGCGAGGTGTACACTCTACGTATGATTTCCTCCATGCAGGTGTGGGCCTCCAGTGCTAGTAGCCCCGTCTGGTTTGGAGGGCATAGCCCTCCCTCGTCGAGAGGCGCTCGCGGAACACGTGCGCCACCATCTCGGGTCTGCTTCTGCTAGGGTGGTGGACTGATCATCATCAGGCTCTTGATATCATTTAGGACCTGAGTACTTGTCAAAACGAGTCAAACGATTCCAACGTTGATGGGATTGCGGCGTTTTACAGCAGAGTGGCCATTGTCACCTTCCAGCTCTATTGTCAGACCCTGGATACTATCTAGAGACAAAGTACTCGTCAAGAGAAATCAAACGAGTCCAAATTTGATGGGGTTGCATCGTTTCATTACAGAGTTACGGTGGCCAGCTTTCAGCTCCATCATCAGACACTGGATACCATCTAAAGACAAAGTACTCGTCAAGACGAATCATACGAGTCCCTAAACTCGATGGGGTTATGTCGCTTTATAACGGAGTTCTTATGGCCACCTCCTAGCTCCATCATCAAACCCTGGATACAATCTAGATAGAAAGTACTTATCAAGACGAATCATACGAGCCCAAACTCTACGGGGTTATGTCGTTTTATATTGGAGTTCCTATGGCCACCTTCTAGCTCCATCATCAGACCTTGGATACCATCTAAAGACAAAGTACTCGTCAAGACAAATCAAACGAGTCCAAACTCGATGAGGCTGCGCCGTTTCATTATCGAGTTCCTATGGCCACCTTCTAGTTCCATCATCAGATCAGCTCTATGTCATCACAATTGCAAAGTGACGCAATATACATATGCGTGTAAAATTTCAGCTCAATCGGAAACCGAAAAGTGTGTCAAATTTAAGTTGCAAAATTTGACCGGGACAAGTTAAATTAAAGCTTGAAAATTAGCCTTAAAAACATGAATAATATTTCCAATAACATTCGAGAATTTACAGCCTTGTAACCCACATATTTAAAAAAACAGGTATGCGGTGGATTTTTCATTTTTTGTAAAAAAAATATATATATTTTATTTCGATAGCCCTGCCAAATAGCTCCCGAGCGACTGGACTGAGCGTAGGTTATAGATGTTCAGCCGTTCTGGGGCGCCCCGCCCGCATCTCACCCCGCACCGCTCCGCACGATTGCTCTGTCTAGACGTCTTCGATGGCCGACTGTATGATTTTTAGACTGTGGTAAGGGTATAAGTATAATATAATTATACTAGACATACAATTTCGGCAAACAGACAGTGATCCTGTTAGATTTTAACTATTTAACGTCTTCTTTGATTTTTAACCCCTGATACAAAAAGATTAATGTTCCTAGTGTTTATAATGTGCACGCTGCCACATTTAGTTATCGCCCCACAACCATGTGGCAGCATTACAAGGTAATTCTCCGTCCGAGAAAATAAATGAGATAAACAATATCGTAATCAAATATTGCAAAAATATAATCAAGTTTAAAATACACCATTTTATTTACAATTTTACACACAATAGTAATAACTAAACAATATGAGATATTTAATCATTTGTGACATTTAAATAAACGAGTTTAGTTTTCTACTTCCTGGTAATCGTTCGACAATGATTTAACATTCTGGAGGGCATTACTAAATTCACCTTCTTCCATACCCTCACCCACATAATGATGTACAAAAGCACGCTTTGCATACATTAAAGAAAACTTTTTGCACATGCGTTCCCATGCCACACGTACAGCTGAAGTATTTGATACCATTACAACTGCTCTTTGTAAAGCTGCTAAATCTCCACCAGGGACAGTCATGGGTGGCATATCATTCAGCCCTATCTGTAGAGATAAGACATTAGATTAAATTTAACCATTATGAATAAAGTTACCTTAAATTTTATCTGAGCCAATCTGGTCTGAATGTAGCGGTTATTCTGTGAATCCTGTTATTTCAGTGGCTAGTAGGTACAGTGTTTTTGGCATTCATATTATGGATAACATCAATAACTGGGCACCACACGTGGAGTCCAGTTATTCCTCAGGTCTTCTAATTTATCTAAATCAAGGAATAATGTCAAGGCAAGAGGAGCTTATTAGATATGGCGAATTAAGAGGCTCGCTTTTAGCAGTCAAGACTTTGATTAAGATGTCATGTTAGAATCAATACCGAAACGAGAACAGGGCATTGTAGGTACTAGCTAGGTACCAGAGCTGTTTCTGACCTATTGTAGGCCCTGGGCACTAGAATAATGAAGCCCTGTATAATCACAGTATAGTGCAGGCAGTATGCTACATTCGTAAAGTTGTATTCTTGACAATTGTTGTTTACCTTGAATCCAGTTGGACACCATGGTACAAAATTAATAGACCGCATTCCTTTAATTTGGGTAATAGCGGAATTGATGTCATTCGGATTCACGTCACCTCTAAACATTAGACAACATGACATATATTTTCCTTCTCGTGGATCACATTTTACCATCTGATTGGAAGGCTCAAAGCATTGCATCATTAGCTGTTGTGTCGTATTTGATTCATGCATGGCTCTACTAGCGGGGACAAAGGGTGCAAAAGTAATTAAAGGAAAATGGATCCTAGGATAGGGTATAAGATTCGTTCTGAATTCTACCAGCCCTACATTTAACGAACCTTCGAATCTCATAGAAGCGGCCATACAGGACACCACCTGAAATATGTACAAATTTTATAATGAATACCTACTATGCTACCATTTAGAACTGAGTACATATCTTTAAAGATTTAACGATTTTATAAGGCGGAATATGTAAGACTAATAATAAAATACCTGAGCGATGAGCCTATTAAGGTTAGTATAAGTTGGGCGTGGTACATTTAATAATCTAGCCAATATGTCGTAGAGGGCTTCGTTATCAAAAATAAAGCATACATCTTCAGTATCCATACAAGCGTGTGTAGTTAGTACTGCATTATATGGTTCGACTATTATTGGTGATATTTTCGGCGATGGGTATACGGCAAATTCTATTTTAGTTAATTTCCCATACGCCTTTGCCAAGCCTTCAAGTAATAAAGCCGTGAATCCAGATCCAGTTCCACCTCCAAAAGATCGGAATATAATAAAACCTTGAAGTTGGTGGCAATTTTCTACTGCTAGTCGGATTCGATTCAGTGCTAATTCAACCATCTCTCTACCAACACCATAGTAACCTCGCGCAAAGTTGCTTGCAGAATCTTCTTTTCCAGATAACAAACTGGTAGGATGGAATAAATGTTTATATGTGCCGGTTCTTATTTCATCTGTAACGATTCAGAGTACTTTTTAAATCTTATGTAATAAGAATTTAGGAGAATACCACTCTGTATATCTTTCCGTGCGATGCACTAAGAACACAAGTGTTATTAACCAATTCTTACCCTCGGGTGTCGTACGAGGCAACTAAAGGAATTAAATTATTTTCGCTCAGTACATTACTGGTGATAGTGTTGGGTACCAACTGAGAGAATTAATTTGTTACTTGGTCCGAATGGACGATACCACCATCTTCCGTATGACCAATAACATCTCCGGTATTTAGGTTGTAGCGGGAGATAGCCGTCCGTTCATTCATTTCCGATACGTGAAATGGTGAGCCGCAGCTTGGCCTAAGCAAAATATTGCTGAGTCCATAGACAGTGGTTCCCACTTACCATCAGGTGAGCCATGCCTCGTCTGCTACCATTAGTAATAAAACAAATACTAGACGTCTACACAAAACAACAATTTTTATTATGGAGGTAGGTATGTTATTACGTCATCGTGAACGGCAACTTAAACGAGATCAGAATGGCTCTCAAACAACTAAAGATCGAAAAGGCACCAGGAGATGACGGAATTACCACAGAAGTTTTGAGAGCAGGCGGAAAGTCGGTCCTAGAAGCTATTCAGAGGTTGTTCAATAGCGTCGTTCTTCGGGGCAACATTCCAGAGTCGTGCAGTCTCGCTCTTGAGCCACGTCTTTAACTTGTTATCGAGGGTCATTATAAATCGACACACGCTCAGACTTGACAACTTCTAGCCTCCCGAACAAGCCGGTTTCCCAAAAGGCTATACGTTTGTGGATTATGAGAAAGCCTTCGATTCAATCGAACAGTAGTGCCAAATTGACTAACGATACATTGAAGTGCGTGTATAGAAACACCACCATGTCAGTCCGAGTCCAGGACAAGATTACGAAACCGATCCAACTGCAGAGAGGTGTTAGACAGGGAGACGTTATGTATCCGAAAGTTTTCACCACTGAACTGGAAGATGTCTTCAAGTTCTTGGACTAGACCGGATCATTACCGGGCATTAACACAAATGGCGAATGAATCGCTCACCTTCAATTTGCCGATGATATCGTAGTCATGAAGAATCGCTAGAGGACCTTGGCACCATGATTAACGATTTCAGCAGGGTTTCCCAATTAGTGGCTCTAAACATGAACATAGATAAGACAAAAGTCATGTTTAATGTCCATGTCATTTACCGTTCCTAGTCGGGAGTGCACTTCTCGAAGTTGTCGATCACTATGTCTATCTGGGACAAACAGTCTAGTTAGGTAGGTACAACTTCGAGAAAGATTTAAATTGACGAATCCAACTCGGCTGGGCAGCATTCGGGATGCTAAGGAAGATCTTCTCGTCCAATATTCCGTAGTGCCTGGAAACGAAGGTCTAGGGCCAGTGTGTGTTACTAGTGATGACATATGGAATAGACACGTGGTCTCTGAATGTTGGCCTTGTATCAAGACGTGCCATGGAGCGGGCTAGGCGCGGTACTTCCCTACTTAATCGAATTGATAATAAGAAGATCCGTAGGAGAACAGGAGTGATCGACATAGCCCGCCGGGTTGGCATGCTGAAGTGGCAATGGGCAGAGCACATCTCTCGACAAATCGACAACCGTTGATGCAAAAAGGTGCTCGAGTGGCTACCACATATGATGGTGCAGTGTAGGACTGCCCCCCACAAGATGGACCGACAATCTGGTCAAAGCCGCGGGAAGCCGTTGAATGTGGTTGGCACACGACCACTCGTTGTAGCGCACTCATGAGAAGGGCTATGTCCAGCAATGGACGTTGAAAGGGATAGATGTTATAACGTATACTTTAAGCATCGGTGTAATTTGGACCTCAACACTAAAAGACAAATTATATACATTTAAATAATAATATACTTTAAATATTTTTTTCTCGGGTTCGATCCCCAGGTCGGGCAATGTTATTGAGCATTTTCCTAAAAAGAAAAATTCTCAGTAGCAGCCCGGAGTTTGGAAATGTGCTAGGTAGACGTCAATAGGCTCACCCCCTGTTATGTGGGACTTAAACATAGTTGGCGAATCGTGAGTGTGTAATATATCTCGGGCTGCCCCTTCGGGGAATATAGGCGTGATGCTGTGTATATATACATTTAAAGGATCAATGATCCTATTATCTTCGTCTCCTCTTTTTGGATGATTCAGTTCTACCGCGTGAGAATCATACACATGTTTTGTACAGCTGTTAGTTTTTTAGCATATATATATATCAGAACTGACTGAACGGAATTCAATGGGGCTATAGTCGTAGGTCCACCCAAAGATGTAATTTAAACGCCGGTATAAAATAATGGTTCGTATAATGCACTGATCGTTACAGTTAACTTTTAAACTTATGCTACGCGTGACTCTAAACAGATTTTGCTAGTACAGTCGAACGCAGTTAAAGATGGGTTAATACCGATATTTGCCAATATCAGCTGATATGAATATATTCTTCAAGTAATATCATAATATGTATACTAATATATAAATATCACTAATATTTAAAACGGAGGATATAGAGAATGCTGCATATCAATTCCCGCCACCATTTTTAACTCAATGATACGTACGATGTTCTCACCGATATGCAATTCTATCTAGTCTATGGATATAGCAACACGCCCATATTCAGTGGTCACTGTTCATGTTCACGATATAGTGAATATGGCATATTAGCAATACGCCCGTATTAGCATATCAGATTGAGTCGGATTACTGATACGTAAATACATCCAATATCACTGATATCTTAATGGATATGAATATATTGAATGTATCGTTTCCATCTTTAAACGCAGTGTGTATGCACGTCGGATCGCTGTAGACAATGCACTGGTCGGCCGCTCGCAGGGAAATACGATGGGCCGACCGAAGGTAGCCGCGCGCCGACGATATACGAAGGCGCGCGATGATCCCCGAATGGGACCACAATGCGCGAGCGGCGCAGCAGCGGTCAGTCGCCGAGAATTAAACTCTCACGGCCACCTCGGTGTGGTGTATAGGCCGGGAATCGAACCCGTGCCACCACAGGGCTTTCATGAGTAGATATGTAGTTTGATTCGATTCCCATTCAAAGTAAGATAAAACATAGTAGGTAAGATAAAAGTCAACGCTGGCTTAGCGGTACATAATGTCCCCAACGGCAATGGGACAGACACGACTTCGAAACCTGCTCGCAGATTTTTTCACTTTCAACGTCCTCTGGTCCCAAACAAAGCTTAACGCTTGTGGTATGGGTACTAGATTACGGATATAATACATATATTGCTTTTTTTGTAAATACATAGGTATAATAGATAGAAAACACCCAGGCACAATACAAATATCTGTGTTCATCACATAAATAATTTTCCTGAGTGGGAATCGAACCCACGACCTCGTGCACGGAATTCGGTTACACTACCGACTACGCCACGAGGCCCGTCAAATGATACAATAATAATAACAAAAATATTGCATTTTGCTTACCAATCGGGGTTGGCTCTAAATCAATCATGACTACCCGAGGCACAACTTTTCCGGCGCTTGTTTCACTAAAAAAGGCACCGTGTCCAGATTGTTCATCGGTGAAAGCCAAAATACCATCGGGTCTGATGCCATGTTCCAAACAATACAGTTCCCAACATGCACTTGCTCCTTGCACTCCAGCTTGCCCAATGTGAATATGGATAACTTCTTTCTGAAAGTGATTATTTTTTCAAGTGATTTTTATCGCAGACTTTGGATCCGGCAGTATGAACTACATTTCACTAGCCTAGACTTACTATAGCCATTATCAATATTTTTTACTTTTGATAAATACTAATAATTTTGAATACGAATTAGGTTTTCACTAAAATTTCTTTAAATAAAGTACTACATTTTGTGTATGCTATATAGTAAAAATATACTTACATGAAACTTTCATCAGGTGTCAAATTATTTTTGACATTTCATAAAAACTAAAATCTACTTGGTCTAATAAAATCTAAAATCTACCCAACACTGGATACTGGCAAAATCAACAGGACCGCCAAAAAGAAGAATTGAATGGAATTGGTCTAAGCTCTTACAAGTGACTATATTACAGATTTAAAAACCCATCGACCTTACTATGATCTTCCTTTTTACTCCATCATCAGACCCTGGTTACTTTATTTCTATAACTGTTGAGACTGTTCTAATGAGCATAAAGACGATAATACTACTGTAAGTTAGTGAAGAAAATGGTACCTAGTAAATATAAATGTGTTTATATAAACGAATAAACAGCTTTTTTTAATCATAGTCAACACTTTTGATCAAATTTCCTTTCAAACTAAAGATATAATTAGCCGTTTGAAAGCTAAGACGATAAACTTAGGTAAGTACCTACTTATAACCCCTCTTCGTTTACGTTAGGGTCATCAAAATTGTAAGAACACGCTAAGGGCAGCCAAAGCTAAGATGCTTGGGATTGGCTAGCCAAGCCAAGCCAAGGCATGCCATGTCTGGGTAACGCCAGAACACTGAAGCGCCATCACTGTCAGCCAAGCGCCAACGCCAGTGCAAGTGCGAACTGTAGAACAGTCAGATGGATAGGTATTTAGCAATAATACTCGTGACTCCATTTTCTGAATAACTTTATTTACAAAACGGGCGAAACTTGTATTCGTATCTATAAATATTTATTGCAACGCAGTCTCGTAACTCATAGTAATAAATTGATGTAAAGATATATTAATTAATCTGTCATATCATATAATTCTTTATAGGTAGGTAGTTTGGGTGTGTGGGGCCGGCTTTAGAATTGTCCCACCCCTCTCTACCCACGGGAGTTGTAAGAGCCGACTGAGAGAATACCGGGGGAGTGGGCAGCAGCACTCCCTCGAGTATTAACAACATCCACTGCGATCGCCAACCCGCCTGCCAAGCGTGGCGATTACGGCATTATCCCCCATCATGGGACCGCTCGTTGTGGTGTTCTCTTGGGGAGGCCTATGTCCAGCAGTGGACGTTGAAAGGCTGATGGATGGATGGATGGATGGAGTTTGGGTGGTCTCTGCTCTTGTATATACTTACTACTCGGTCCTAATTACTTAATAAGTTCTATGGAGTTTTGGACGCAACACTAAAAAACTTTGTCACTCGCCAACATTGCAAACATACACGAATATTTAATTAATAAAATGCTGTTTTTTTTATTTTTTAGTATGTAATAGGATTTCAACCACTCGCCATGACGTCCCGCCAAAAACTCCAATAATTATTCTGTGCCATGCCACAGACTAAGATAAGACTAGGTGTCAAGTTATGTTGTTGACTTGAGACTTGTTCACTAATTAATCTGTGGACTTGTTGTTGAAGTTGAATAGGGAGTTTTGGCGGGAACACGAAGAAGATCATGTCGTCGCTCTGCATTATTTTCCTAAACTTGTGTTATTTCAAGTATTAATGTGTAAAAGTGGTGGTCTTTTGCTTATTAACTATTTGTGTATGTGCATAAGTGCTGGCAAGTGATGTAATGCGACATAACGTGTTTTTTCCTGTTGTTTCCAAAACTCCATAGAAGCTTCAGTAAGGTTGCCATAGTTTTACTGTAGCGTGACTTTGACTTGACTGACTTTATATGACTGACTTCAACTACAACTTGTTTGATGAATTAATCTAGTTTGGAGAATAATGATGTTTATAAGTTACTGTTAGGCTGATGGTTCTGCCAATGCCTTAAAACAAATATAAAAAAAAAAAAAAAAAAAAAAAAAAAAAAATTGAAGTTGAATAGAATGTGACAGGAGATTCGAAAAAAGGCGGGAATCCAGTAGGCGCGTCTTTTGAATTAAATAATATTATTTAAATTTTAATTGCTTAACATTAGCTGTTTTTAATTAATTATAAGCGCCTGGGTTGTTTTATAATTAGTTATAATTCGATATGAATGAATCAAGTGGCGGTAAGGATTTAAAAAGAAAATTACTATCTTCCGACAACGAAACTGCACCATTGAATAAGATGTCTCTCAAATTTATTTCAACTAAAAGGGGCCTGTTTAAAGATTGTCATCATATTTACACCGAGGAAAGACAAGAATATCCCATTTTGCTATCAATTGATGCTGGTGATGAAAGATGCAAGGTAGATATTTTTAAAGTAAATTTTATATTGAAGAACAAAGTCTCCGGTATCAGTTTTGTGAAACAAACCAGCAATTACTTCATAAAAATTTATTTTAAAACAAAAACAGATGCTAACAGCTTTATCTTAAACAAGTCTTTATTACAACAAAATAAGTGGATTGCCAAAATTCCATTTGACCATATAGAATCTCAAGGCATCATAACTGTTCCAATTGATATTTCTGAAGAAGATCTCCTTCGTAACCTGGAAGCTCGCTGCGAAGTAATAGGTGTCAAACGTTTCCAAAAGAAGCTTCAAGACGGCACATTCCTCCCCCTTAGAACTGTCCTGATAACTTTCTTGTCTACGTCAAGACCCGACCACGTGACCTACGACAACATTTGGTTCGACGTTCGTGAATACGTAAGGCCACTTTTACAATGCTTTAATTGTTATAAATTCAATCATGGCAGTGGAAGTTGCAAAAACGCCCAGATTTGCTCCATCTGTTCACAAAACCATAACTATAAAGATTGTCCTAATAAAACTAATGTTAAATGCTCCAATTGTAGTGGCTCCCATGTAGCTATATCTAATTCATGTCCTGTTAAGTCTGCGAAATTATCTGACATTAAAAACAAAATCTTAGGAAATATGACTTATGCAACTGTTACTGGGAAAAACATTAAAACAAATTTTCCTCCCTTACCGAATACAATTAGTAATGTTATTAAGCATAACAGACCTACACCACTAACGGGGCCTTCTCCCCAGAAAAGAGCCACCATCTCAGAGATAATTAATTCAGATATTGTATTAAATAGTATTACAGAAACTATAATAGACATTTTACAAAGAAAGGAAGAGGAGGGTTTTACTGTTTCGTCCAGAGTAATAAAAGAGTCCTTAATAGCTAACTTTAAGTAACATTTATGTTTTATTCACAACTTAATATATTACATTGGAATGCTCGAAGTATCTACTCCAAACTAGATCAATTTATCAACTACATTAATTCTCTTGACCTGGATATAGATATAATCTTACTAAATGAGACTTGGCTAAATCATACAAAATCATTTAAACTTAAAGGCTACAATATAGTTAGAGCGGATTCGGAACGACCTCATGGTGGAGTACTTGTTGCTGTTAAAAATAAATACTCAGTAGATGTTGTTAGAACTGTATCTTCATATACATTTCAAAATATATTAATAACACTGCATCTTAGCACTCTCTCTATTGATATATTATGCGTTTACTGTCCACCTGGAAGATTTAAATTAGACTTGTTACGTAATGCTTTCTCTAAAATCAAATCCCGTAATTATATTATTATTGGTGATTTTAATGCCCACCACACCTCTTGGGGCTCAAACAGAAACGATAAAAGAGGTAATTTATTACAGGAGTTTATGGAAAACCACAATACTGTGTGCGTTAACGATCATAACCCCACTACTTTAGCACCCTTTGGTAAAAATACCAGTGTTTTAGATTTAGTTTTTGTATCAACTCCATTAAATTCTAGCTGCAAATTTTCCGTATCAGATGATCCTTTGAGCAGTGATCACTACCCTGTTCAATTAAGTCTGATATATCCTAATCAAAATCACAAGCTAAACAAAAATCGTAATCAATTTAATTCGTGTGTTACACCTCCTATTAATTACAATAAAATTGACTGGAGTAAATTCCAAGAAGAATGTAATAACATATTTTCAAAATTTCACCTCACAGGTGATACTTTATTCGATTACAATAAGTTCATTAAGAATATAGAATTAATTCTAGTATTATCTACCACAAAAAGGACTGTTTCTGCTTTTAATTATAAAAGGGTAGAGAAAAAATCTGTATGGTGGAATGATATATGTAAAAGAGCAGTTTTTGAGGCCCGGATTGCATTAGATTCGTATAAAAGATTTCCTAATTATGAAAACTACATAATATATAAAAAACTTGATGCCAAGAAAAAGCTTATTATTCTGGAACAAAAGCGTCTAAGTTGGAGTACTCTTTGCTCCACATTTAACAGGTGTACACCAGCTAAAATTATTTGGAATCATATTCGCAAATTTAAGTTTTCTAAAAATATACTAGGTAACATTTATTATTTACAAGACAGTGACAATGCTCGAAATTATTTAGATAAAATATGCCCTTTGAAACAGTTCAGTACTTTAAACTTAAAAAAATATTTTGACAGTACTGGACATAATTCAGCAAAATGGTTACTAGAGGCTTTCAATATAACTGTATTTACTACCGCTCTAGAAAATAAAAAAAACACAACTCCTGGCCCTGATGGGTATTCTTATATTTTGATAAAACATCTTACAGATAATTCTAAGCAATTGCTATTAGAAATTTTCAACCAATTGTGGGTTTCTAAAAAAATTCCTGATAGTTGGAAAGAACAACATGTAGTTCCTATTCCAAAACCTAATAAGAATCCTAGAAATCTAGATTCATATAGACCTATTTCACTGACTTCATGTTTTTCAAAATTATTTGAAACTATGTTAAAATCCAGATTAGAATGGTATGTAGAAAAAAATGTAATAATACCAGATAATCAGTTTGGTTTTCGCAAAGGGAAAAGCACTATAGATAGTTTAAGTTGCCTGATTGGTGACATTTACAATGGTTTCCATGATTATAAGCATACCATAGCTGTTTTCTTTGATATAAAAGGAGCTTTTGACAACATAGATCATGGATTCTTAATCAAGAGTCTGTATAAACTTGGGTTGCCGGGAATGTTACTTGAATGGCTATTCAATTTCCTCCATGAACGCAAAGTAAAACTGAAAGTAAAAAATCAGATTTATGGTCCAAATATATCTTACAAGGGTAGTCCACAAGGTTCTGTAATTTCACCATTAATTTTTATTTTAAGTTTAGTTTCTTTAATGAAAAATATACCTACATCTGTTAAGTACATATTATATGCTGATGATTTAGTAGTATACAGTCAGGATTCCAATATTAAAAAAGCAGAATCAGTAATGAATAGTTGTTTAAAAGTTTTACACACTACTCTCAGCTCTAAATTAAAGTTAGATATTAATACAAATAAAAGTCTTGTGGTTGCTTTTTCTAGAAATGGTGAATTTAAGCCTAGATTACTATACAACAATGTAATTTTACAAGTGAATAGTTGCTATAAATACCTAGGTATTATTCTGGATTATAGATTATCTTGGGTAGAACATATAAATTATATAAGTAGCAGAGCTGAACTTACATTAAATATCATGAGGTCTTTAACAGGGCTGAAATGGGGCTCTGATCCCAAAGTTTTAAAACAATTATACATAGCTACAGTGCGCAGCTATTTTGACTATGGTTGCATGTTTTACTACAATGCAGCTACTCATTTACTTAAAAAATTGGATCTTATTCAAAACAGAGCACTACGTATAATCTTGGGTGCCATGTCCTCATCTCCAATTAACTCTTTAGAAGTTGAAGCTGGCATTGTCCCTTTAACAGTTAGACGTTCATATATTACTGACAAATACTGCCTTAAACTAGTGAGCAGAGACAATGAAGTTGTTTCAAGATGGTTGGAAAACTTCACTTTCCCTGATTATAACCACAGTTCATTACGGGTAACATCATCTCTAAGTGAATCAATTTCTTTTCTAAACTATGAATTTCAAGACATCATATTTTGGACAAAAACTCTCCCATGTTACTCTCTCAGATATTGTGATACTATCAAGGAAATTCATATCATTATACACAAATATACACATAAATTTGATTTTCTAGAATTCTTACAAACCAAAAGCAATTTTACTGCTATATATACAGATGGATCTAAAACTTCAAATAGGACTAGTTTTGCTTTTTATATTCCTTGTTTAAAGTTAAGCAGAGTATATTGTTGTCATAATTTATTTTCTGTATTTTCAGCTGAAGCTCTCGCAATTATACATGCTCTAGAATATGTTATATGTAATTATAAATTAATGAATGATAAATACTTAATATTAACAGACTCTATGAGTGTATTGCAAGCACTCAAAAACAAAACTATATCAGCTTCTCACAATTATTTATTATACAAAATAAAACATTATGTCAGCATTCTGAGCGACATAGAAATTACAATAGAATTTGCTTGGGTTCCAGGTCACTCTGGAATCATGGGCAACGAATTCGTTGATAGTTTGACGAAGTCTCAAAACTGCTCTTCTTGCACTTGCAAGGTTCCATTTACTGATCTAGTCCCATTCCTGAAACAGATTGTGATGAAGCGTTGGAATATGCTTTTAAGTCATAGTAGGATTACTAAGGGCAAATGGTTAGAAGAGATTGAACCTACCCCGTCTCTTAAGACATGGTTTGAAAAGGACTCTAAATTCCATGGTAGACATTATATAGTTACTATGTCTAGATTGCGTATAGGCCACTTCAGAGTTCCTTCTCATTTGTTTAAAATTAATGTTATTCGTGATGCATCATGCACATATTGTAATAATTGCGATTTTTGTGACCCACATCACATTTTTTATAATTGTAATAAGTTCAATTTAGATAGGTTATTATTATTTTGTCAATGCCTAGACATTGTAAACCACGTTCCGAATTCTGTACAAAATTTACTAAAATTTCCATCATTATATAATTCAATTTATAATTTTGTTATAAATACGATAGAAACTATTTAGTTTTTAGTTTGCTGTTAGACAATTTTTTTTTATTTGTATCGTTTTTGTCCAATAATTTTTATGTTAATTTTGTAAATAGTTTTTAAGATCCGTTTAGGCTGATGGCACTGCCAAAGCCTATAATAAAAAAATTAAAAAAAAAAAAATTGAAGTTGAATAGGAGTTTTGGCGGGAACACGAAGAAATCATGTCGTCGCTCTGCATTATTTTCCTAAACTAGTGTTATTTCAAGTATTAATGTGTAAAAGTGGTGGCCTTTTGCTTATTAACTATTTGTGTATGTGCATAAGTGTTGGCAAGTGATGTAATGCGAAATAACGTGTTTTTTCCTGTTGTCTCCAAAACTCCTTAGAAGCTTCAGTAAGACCGCCATCGTCTTACTGGAGTGGGACTTTGATTTGACTGACTAATTTTATATGACTGACTTCGACTATGACTTGTTTTATGAACTAAACTTATGTGTGATGAGAGAATAACGATGTTTATAAGTTACTGTTAGGCTGATGGTTCTTCCAATGCCTTAGACAAACAAAACAAAAAAAATTGAAGTTGAATCAAGGTCATCGACCGATAACTTTATTAGTTTTTTTTTATTATTGAGAACTTTTCGAAGCTATCTTGTTTATCTTAATAGTTATTTTTGTGTCACTTTGTAATATCTTACTTCTCGTTCAGTAAATCGGTACTTTGCGTAGTATTGTATTCGACCAATCACATTTCGTACATACATCGACCTGGTGTTTTGTTTTATAGATTCAGGTTATCAAACGTTATCATATAGATATATAAACAAGTCAGTTATTTCATTTCGATTCTTACTTTTTCTCTTATATAACCACAAAAGATTCGGGTATTTTTGTATCAAGAGTTACTGTGAGCGTGTTACGAACTAAATATAAATATGAATTTCGCCGGTAAAGTTGTAATAGTGACCGGAGCAAGTTCTGGCATCGGAGCTGCGACCGCGGTGTTCTTATCAAAATTGGGAGCCAAGTTATCATTGACCGGGAGAAACATCCCAAATTTGCAGAAAGTTAGTAAAGACTGTGAAACCAACACGACTACTTTTTCCGTTCCCGCGGATTTAACAAAAGAAGCCGATATAGAAAATATTGTTAAGAAAACCATAGATCATTATGGGCAGATAGATGTGTTAATCAATAATGCTGGAATTATCGAGACTGGCACTATTGAAAATACATCTTTGGCTCAGTATGACCGCCTGATGAACACTAATGTACGTTCCATATATTATCTGACTATGTTAGCTGTACCACATTTGTTGAAGACTAAAGGGAATATTGTAAATGTATCCAGTGTGAACGGCATCAGGTCTTTCCCAGGAGTGCTAGCTTACAATGTGTCTAAAGCATCCGTAGATCAGTTTACAAGATGTGTGGCTTTAGAATTGGCACCCAAAGGTGTGAGAGTAAACTGTGTTAACCCTGGAGTCATCTTGACAGAATTACAGAAGCGTGGGGGTCTGAACGATGAGCAGTATGCTGCTTTCTTAGAGAGGACAAAGGACACCCATGCATTAGGGCGTCCAGGGAAGCCAGATGAAGTAGCAGCAACTATAGCTTTCTTAGCTAGTGACCTGGCAAGCAATATCACTGGTGCAAGTGTTCCTGTTGATGGTGGACGTCATGCTATGTGCCCTCGATAAATCATAAGTTTTGTCTACATTATTATTTAATGTAATTGCAATTTTTATGATGAAATTGATCTTTATTCAAAAATGTTTTTTTTATTGGATTGTTAATTTAAAACAGCCAGTAATACTTTTAAACCAAATAGTTTTAAGCTTGTCGATGCAATTTACTTTTTGATGTTTTTATGAAATAATTTGTTATTTAATATATGTGGTTATGTAATAAATTTGCTTTTATTTTGTGACATATTATCTTATGTGGGTGGTAAACAAGCATACGGCGCACCTGATGGTAAGCGGTTATTCTAGGCTGTAGACGCAACCATTACCAGTGGCATCACTCGCGCGTAGCCATCTCGAAGAAATGGTATAGGAGGTAGATGGAAGGATCAAAGGAAGGATAATCCTCGTAGCATAACATGTTTTTTGAAAAAGCTTAGATAGTATAACATAGTTTAACAAACCATCAAGAGATGGTGCTATTATATATCATAGAAACATTTGACTGTATTTCACTCATACCATTTTATTATTATTACATATTTTATAACCATAACTATCACATAATTAACTAAGTCTTATAATAATTATCACAATTATTTCTTAACCTATAAACATGCGCCAACAAATATACGGTAATTTATACATAGTCATCATCATTAATCATATTGGAACATTGGGAAATACCTACCTCGTCTGTTTGAATCTTACACTATGAATTTCGAAGGTGATAATTTTAATATGGTAAATAATACTCCTTACGTTACAAATAACGAATGCAGCAGCAATGAGTTTAATGTTAGCTAGGTAAGTACCTATATAAATATGACCTGACTGCACTGGTTGACTATTTTAATGTTCCTACCAAAGAGTATATTCTTTGGTTCCTACAATCTTACAAACAATAGTGAGCTTATTCACAAAAGGAAACAAAAAACTGCCAATCGTTTAGGCTAAAATGAAACCAAACTATATAATTATAATCTCAAATTAGTTACTGCTCAGTGCTCAGTTGAACTCAATGCAAGGCACCTTTACCTATTTAAAGAACTTATCAAATTAAGAAGAGGCTGCAATCTCTTTCGTTTACTTAGGGATCATCCATTAATCACGTGATGTTTTAAGCAACTCCTACTCCCTGGGGACACGTGGTGGGCTTGTAAACACACTTGATATCCCACTACACCCTCCTTCCCTCTCTGCGATATATTGTGTTTTTTCCGAACCACCTCACCCCCTCTACGTGATTAATAGATGATCTCTTAAGAAGAAAAAGTATCTCAGGAAGAGAAGTCTTATCACGGTGAGCAGCGCCTTCACCGTGCCTCTACCATCAGCCACATAGTCAATTTAGTGATATATTACTACACAAACTTAATGTTCACTTGAAGTAAGCTCAAGGTAACATGAGCTCGCTGACTGGTAGAGCTGCAAAGAGTTTCTTGGCTTCGTTGACGCACGCTTTTATGATTTGTTGAAAGGCGACCGGCGCGATATCTGTTACCACAGGCTCCCAATTTGTGTTTATTACTGTGTGTATCGTGTCACCTGTAATGGAAGTAATCGGGTGTATTTTATTAGCAAAGTGATTGGAAATAATTTTTTTCACATCCATGAAATGATATGACTTGACAATTCTTAGTATAGTGGAGTCCGTGGGTACCGTTTACCGCTTACCATCAAGTGGGCCGTGGCTTTCCTGCTACCATAAGCAATAAAAATATATCAAGAAATAAAGAGCTACTTAACTATCAAAAAAAAAGTGCTAAAAAATTGCATCAAAATTTGTTTAATAGTTTCTGTATAATCTGCGAACGAACAAACATTCTAATAAATATTTTTTGATCCGGATACGCCTAAATAGCCTAATGCAGGCATATTTCTTTTTTCCTAAATATCCTAAATTTGCAGACAGACATCTATACCTACCAACTATAATAGAGCTAAATCTGTACATTCAAGATATTTGAGAAATATTTATATTGAATTAGGCTGTTTAGGCGTCTCTGAAAAGAATACATTTTTTTTTAAATATTTGTCTGTTTATCTTTTTGTTTGTTCAGGCATAATGCAAAAACTATTGAACGGATTTTGATGTTTTAGTTTGATAGCTCTTGATTAGACTTAAAAACTGGTAGAGGTAGGTACATTATATTGGAAACCTGACATATAACCAAATAAAAGCGGCATTTCGCTGCGGCGTAGCCGCGGGCAAAATAGATAAAATAAATAAATAATAAATAAATATTCACGGACATTTTCACACAACGTCCTCTGGTCCCAAACTAAGCTTAATGCTTGTGCTATGGGTACCAGATTATGGATATAATAGGTACATATACTATTTTTTTTTGTAAATACATACATATCATAGATAGAAAACACCCAGACGCAGTACAAATACCTGTGTTCATCACACAAATAATTGTCCTGAGTGGGAATCGAACCCACGACCTCGTGCACGAAAGTCGGTTACACTACCGACTACGCCACGAGACCCGTCAAAAAAATACAAATCTATAGCCATGCTGAATGTGATAGATTTGGATAATGTGTTCATCAGATTGTATGTTCTTGTCGAGATATAAGCTGTTGCTAGGTGTTATGTAGAAGTTAAAATATATAATTATTTATTATTATTATCTAAATTACAAGTTAGGTAACAAAATATGCCTGAAATTTTTGAATTAATTAAATGCGAAAAATGTAACAGATGAAGATTAAGATGATTAGTAAGCCGGGTACGACTGCAGATTATAAAAGCACTCCAAATAGATTTGTTATCAAAAAAAGTTAATTGGCAAGCGTTTTACGAATAAAATTATGACAACAAATTAATCGAACCATTCAAGGGAGCAAGAGTTCAGGAACAGGTATGGCGGCATAAAACTTGTTGACGACATCAACACATTTTTTGATGATCTGCTTGATGGCTGGCGGAGCGATCTCGCTCATTATAATCTCCCAATTTTCGTTTATGAATCTTTCTGTTGTTTGTGCTGTAAGTAAATGTTTTATTAAGTACGTGTTTAGTGTTTACGAACCTATGCAGTGTGGCGGGTGTACCCGTGTACCGCGTGTGCGCATCATTGTTAATATAAACTATTAGATAGGTATAGTTAGGTATCTATTTGATGTGTAAATTCAATCTAAATTGAATCGATCATTTGACTCTGGTAGGTACAGATTAAGTAGGTATATGTGAGTCTATCCATTAGTTAGCTAGCTTACTGACGGACGGCAGATGTAGCAAGAATAATAAAAACAAATAAATAAATAAATATTCACGGACATTTTCACACAACGTCTTCTGGTCCCAAACTAAGCTTAAACCTTGTGCTATGGGTACCAGATTACGGATATAATAAATATATTTTACTTTTTTTTTGTAAATACATACATATAATACCTAGATAGAAAACACCCAGACGCAGTACAAATATATGTATTCGTCACACAAATAATTGTCCTGAGTGGGAATCGAACCCACGACCTCGTGCACGGAAGTCGGTTACACTACCGACCATAGATAAATAACACTATACTTGGAATAGATAATTAGATATTATGCCACTTTAGATTCAGTCTTGGAGATTTTGTTCCGTGGTCACTAGATGGCGCTATGTACAATGTATGAAGTGCGGTGATACCGCCGCCGCTAGATGACGCTTTAGTTAATATTTTTGTTTTTGAAATTGCGTGATCCGTAAGTAATAAATTGATCACACAATAACTGAGTTCACACTTAATCTTTACTTTTAAAATGTATTTGAAAAATTGCGCTCGACGAAACTTGCTATTATGCTGCTCCCAAGCGGAGGAGTTTGGCAAAACAGAACCCCATTGATCAGCTATCGACCGGGGTTAAAAAATACAAAATGCTATTAAAATGTAGGGGTTGGTGATAGGAGGGTAAAAATTTAGGTCTATGTTTATTAATGCCACACCATACTAGACTATTTTTTAATGCCACACCATTAAAAAATAACCAAAAAAATTGTTTACCAAAAATGAAAAAAAAATTTTGTTGTGAGTTACTCTTAACTCTTAGGCGTATAAAAATTAGATATAAACCTATTCTCATACCTACTGAATATACATATAAAGTTTCATCAAAATCGGTCAAGCCATTTCGGAGAAGTACTTATAAACACTAAAACTGTGACACAAGAATTTTATATATTAGATAAATGACTATGGGTGTGTTCCGATATACACTGCGAACACTGTAGGTAAGGTGTGACGTCAATTTAGTTTACTGTAAAGTCGTTCCCTTAAAGTTAGCTATACTGGTTACTGTTTATAACGGAACGCAGTCCAGTATACTTATCTGTCATTACTTTCATTTCATACAAAGTATTTTTATATATATTTTTAGCATTTGACATGCTTAGCACTATACATTAAACACAAAGTGAAAAATGTGAAATCGAAAATAACAGTCAGGAGCAGGATCCTGCAGTAAGGAGAGGTTTTTGATAATTTGTTTTTTATCCATGATCTTATATTATTTATAATATCTAATATAATTATGTATATCAATGCAACTGTATTGAATTTGCAATTTAAATTATGATTAAAAGTTTTCCGTGATGTTGTAGTCCCATCATCAAACCTCCAAAGGTTGACCACGTAGAAAACTAGGACAAGGCAAAGCGGTACAAAACTAAGCTGTTTCCTCTTAGTGCCATTTTGCTTTCAATATATTTTTGGTACTTTCATCATATTTTTGAAGTGAAAACTTCTACAGGAAGGTTTGGATAGGGAGTAAATTCATGTAAGTCATCATCGACATGGTTACGTGACGTCTTAACGATGAAGTGAAAACTTAGAAAATGTTTCATATACTTATCACAAGAGTCCTTGATAAATGTACTAGCTTTATATAGATACATATATATGTATAGTATGTGAGTAGATGAAATACATTATAATTCATAATATATATCTAATATATAAAATTTCCATGTCACAATGTTAGTCACCGTACTCCTCCGAAACGGCTTAACCGATTCTCATGAAATTTTGTGTGCATATTGAGTAGGTCTGAGAATCGGACAACATCTATTTTTCATCCCTCTAAATGTAAAGGGTAGTCCACCCCTATTTTTGTTGAATTTTTAGATAATTTTTATTTTTTTATTTTATTATGATTCGGCATTAAAAAATACATACAACCCCAAAATTTTCAACCTTCTACTGCCGATGTAGAAAAAAATTATATGGCAAAACAACGTTTGCTGGGTCAGCTAGTATGAATATAAATTCTCCAAATCTGTCGAACTATTTCAAACAATTCATTAAGATCAAACAATTAATTTGGATATCCAAAAATAACAATTGTTTTTATATTCTTTTCAGTTTTCTTTTCTGTCGGGACTCCTCATGACTGCTTTTTTTTTTTAACAGTACATAGATATGGTTATGATGAGACCTCGTGTAGTAGTTTGTTCTGGTTCTACATAGGACAATACAATTATTATTTGTGTTTATTTACAAATTATTGTATTGAGTTTGAATGTACCTACTTTGCGTTTATAAATACCCCCGCGTAGATATATTCATCAGTACAGTCTTTAAAAAAATATATTCACCTTCAATTCAATAGGTACCTACATCGATTAATAGTAAGAGTATATTGTTAATAATAATTATGATAGAAATAAAAACCAATCACAATACCGTGTCAGTATATGCATCCAATACATTTTCTCTATTCACGGATATTTTCACACAACGTCCTCTGGTCCCAAACTAAGCTTAACGCTTGTGCTATGGGTATTAGATTACGATATAATACATATATTTTTTTGTATGTAATACATATATATATAATAGATAGAAGACACCCAGATGCAGTACAAATATCTGTGTTCATCACACAAATAATTGTCCTGAGTGGGGGTACGTGGGGCTCTCATCAACTAAAATAATAACCTTTGTGCTATTTCTCTGCCTGTATTGACGAACCACTGGAGTCGTATGACATTACTTCAGCGCTATCTATCTATGGGGAGCCGTTGGATGCGGTCGGCGCAGGACCCCCCGTTGTGGCGTTCTCTTGGGGAGGCCTATGTCCAGCAGTGGACGTTGAAAGGCTGATGAATGGATATTTATCTATATACGTGCCTGTTTTTTTTATACTAAAAAAGCTGGATGATAATTTACCATGTTTGTTATAGCAATAGTAAGCTTCATAGTATTCGCTTTTGCTATAAAGACCCTCAAATTATGAGACAGAAGGTGCGTTTTTTTATGTCCTCTTAAAATATACATAGTTACCTAATTCCTTGTTGCCATTGAATAAGTTGATAAACTTGAACTGTGCTCGGTCCATCTTGTAATGGTCTTTGTAACTGGTGATGATCCAGTGGCCGTTCACGTCGTCGAAGTCGTATTTGACAACAATGTTCAGATTAGCTGCAAAAAAAAATATAGTTCTGAGTGTTACAGGAATTACACATCACTATCAATGATATCAGACTACAGTCATTTGGGCGCCATCACGCCGGTTATAATGCAAATTTTTAAAGTAGCTTATCCTATCCCTAATATTTCTAATCTATAATACTATTATAAAGCTGTAATAGAGCTATGTCTGTATATTTAAGATATTTGAGAAAAAAAATACTGTAATAGGTTATATAGGTGTGTTGCCAACACTTCAATACTTATTGCATTTCCTTCGGCATTCGACCGAGATATTTTGCAAGTAGTATAATCATGTGCGGGCTCCCTTCGATCAATTACACACCGCAGCGTACTCCCCGGTATTACATATCAAGCATAATTATAATATTTGGTATGTTTAAATCAAAACTGAATGTATCTATAAACAATTGATTATTAATTTGTTTTTAGAAATCCTATTACTAGCTAACCCGGCGAACTTCGTACCGCCATATTTATTTTCGTGAATATTTTGTAATTAATTAATAAAAACTACGTGATAAAAACTACCCTATCTTAAGCACGCCATGACAACACATTTGAAAAAAACGTGAAAATCGGTTAGCGGGGTTCATCGTGAGCAACAACGTGACACGAGAATTATTATTATAATAATGTGTTTACGTTTATAATATATGTATCTTATCCACATCTGATTAGTTAACTATCAGGAATTTTCTGTGAGTGAAAATAATAGTTTTTAATTTTGATAGCTAATATGCCAAATCAAAGTAATAAACAAAGTAAGTCTTACGACGGGTAAGAGCGAGGATTGTGATGATAGAGGTGTTGAGTTCGATTCTCTATTATTGGATAAACCTTCGCCAGCCTATAATTTATCAACATTCTGCGTCTCATTAATTAATATAATTATTGAATTTTATGTATGTTAATTTTTTTTTAAGTGAGAAGAAGGTTTAGGCCGTTCTAAAGCCGCTGAGAACTTTCTTAGCTAGGTTTTCTCCAGATGTTTTCCTTCATGAAGCAGTAACAATTTGTCAACGAATACATATGTTAAAAAATCGATTAGTCAGGGGGTGTGCCTTAGGAGGCATCAACCTTAGACTGGGGATCGAACTCTATGCCACAGTGTTTACAGTCCTTGGAAATTGCCTGTACATTATAATTTAGACATGGAATATGTTTAGGAAATCCAATATTCCTCTGTTTATAAATAATTGTCTTACTGATTTTAATCTTGGCCTGTCCATTGCCTTTGATAGGAAGGATGATGATCTGCCCGTTCATGTCGTATTGTGCTTTCAAGGTCACGTTAGCCGTGAAGTCCAACGTAGCCTTCCCTTTAGCGAGATTTATCCTGAAGAAAAAAAATATTAGGTATTAATGTTGCCATAAAAAATATTTGTTTTTATGCTAGTAATAATTCTGCCTATACACAATGATGAAATGTTGGTTAACATTGTTATTCACTCACCTTTAAAAGTTTTGTCAATAAAACATTCTTATTCTAAAACATTCTAATAATAAAACATTCTTATTTGATGCGCAATAATGGCTATTATGAAAGATGGCATTACTTTTGCGAAGGCTAGCCAGTGGGTCTAGCCAAGTTACATTCTATGATCGCTACCGCTAATAGAAAACTATTAAAATGTATGGGAATTTGATATCTCTAACGCTAAGTCACTTGACTTAGCGTTATAGATATTGTTAAAGACTTAGATAAATATAGGTCTGGCTTTATCTATGGTTAAGGATGTCAAATTCCCATACATTTTAATAGTTTTCTATTAGCGTCAGCGATTATAGAATGTAACTTGGCTAGACCCACTGTGCTCTCTTGATTTTAGATGTCTTATGGAAAGTTAGCTATCAGTTGCGTCTTTTCAACCCCAAGGAAAGGGATTGGAAGTGAAGGGGAAGGATGGTAGTTAAGAAAACAAGATCAGGGCTGTCTTGGTCTTGCTTGAGTTCCTACATTTTATGGTCTTGTTCTTGCTAATGTACGTTTTGGGTTTTTCAAATTGTATGAACAAGATCAATGTTATCACTATTGATAGGACGGGATGAAGAGAGGGTTGCGGCTTCTGGCGCTCTCATTCACCTAACGAAACAATTCCTACCCGTCTAAACCAGTCACCAGAATAAACTATCGTTAGCATTCCTTTAAGTTTCACCGTTGTGTTTCGTATGGTGAGTGAAAGCGCCGGAGGCCCAAACCCTCTGCCTATCCTATCATTATTATTCTTTCTATTAATTATCTTTATTATCCATCCAATCCTCTCTATCTCTCTACTTTCTTTGGAGGTGAGAGCGACGCGCGAGTGATGCCTCTGGTGTTGCTAGCGTCTATAGCCTACGTAACCGCTTACCATCAGGCGAGCCGTATGCTTGTTTGCTACCCATGTATAATAAAAAAAAAACGGTATGTGTCCATAGACAAGACAATGATACTAATGCATGTTAGCCCGTTCATGATAGTATTCAATAAAACCTTTTACTAAGTAGTTATGATCTCCCGCCATATATAATTTTATTTTTGCTTTTTTTAAAGACAACGCCCTGCACTTAAGGAATAATTTTTGTAGCGCGGGGTGCTGTACAAACATACAATTTCACGGACACAAAGTACACCCAGACCATTTGTGGATCACACAAAGAGTTGTCCTGTGTGGGAATCGAGCCCACAACACTCGGGCCGGTATCTAAACCACTCCGCCATCTGTGCAGGCACAAATTGTTTTTGAGTTAACTGTTTACTTTTTAAGTCACAATTTCATAATTAATTGTCTGTCTGTCTGCAGTGTTTAGACAAAAAACATTAATTTGAACTTGTGCCAGTTTCGGCGTCTGTGTTTCAAATTGAAAACTTTCAATGATAATTTTAGTAAAAATATCATTAAATAACTTAATAATAAAATAAGAATAATAAGTAATATTGAAAAATAAATGATAAACTGTCGTAGTAGGTATATATTGTCTATAAAACAGTAATATTTGGAAAGTAGTTTGACCAAGTGTTAAGGTATCACCAGGGACTAACATTGGCTACGATGTCAGTTAAGCACAATTCTTAAGCACAGTAAACTCGGAGCTATAGCCGTCTCGTGTTTTAAAAAAAAAATATCACACTGCACTAAGGAATAATCGTTGTATCGCGGGGGTCTTTACAAACGGAAACCAAGCACAACTATTTATTAACACAAGGACTTATCCTGTGTGGGAATCGAACCCACAACACACGGGCAGGAGGCCCGTATCTAAACCACTCCGCCATCTTCCATTTCTGTAATTGAAGGTATACTTACTGATAACTATTAACTCGGAATCCCTTCAACCCTGTCACAACCGTATCAGTAAAGGTCAGTTTCAACGATGGGTTGTCCACGAACACAGTGCCCAACTGCACTGGGTCCAAAGGGGCTATGTCCAGCTCTGGGATGCCCTCGGTGAACTTTGCGCCTCCATTTGATATTACTTTTTCAATGCACTGGCTAAGTTGAGGGTCTGACTTTGAGCATGGCGTGAAGAAGGGAGCTGAAAAGAAAAATAATAGTTTAATAGTCTACGTAGTAGCTTGTAAAGATTTTTTTTAAGTGATAACTTTTTAGCGCCTTTGTAATTGGGAATAAAAATATATATATATTGTTTGTTCTTATTATTAACGGTGAAATACTGGATTCTGACTACCGAGGAGTAACCACTTCGAAAAAAATTAAACCGGTTATCCGAAAAACCGAAACACACCGAAAGGATTCAAAACTTGTGAAGATGTATTCTGGTACCCGTTTGAATCGTTATTTTTTGATTGTGTATGTATTCCTTGGGATGTCTTTCTTCATCGGGCAGTGATCATTTGTGAACAGCCTGCGACTACGTCTATATCCCGCCCGTAGAGTGGTTTGAGCATATCTCACAAGAACTCTATATCGGGGTAATAATATTCTATGTATTTAACCGGACCTTAAATTGTTTGTAAACAAATTTCGTACATTTAGATTTTATGATTATTTTATAATTTTTTTATATAGATGTCAGGTGATTTTGGAAAAAATATTTAGCAGGAACTATGC
Organism: Leucoma salicis; assembly: GCA_948253155.1. Taxonomy (NCBI): domain Eukaryota; kingdom Metazoa; phylum Arthropoda; class Insecta; order Lepidoptera; family Erebidae; genus Leucoma; species Leucoma salicis. The sequence continues at coordinate 25,476,524 of OX411815.1, read as the reverse complement.
ATTTTTATTGGATATAAAATATTCTGTATGTTAATACAGTGTCTCATCTATCTACCTACCAAAATTCATTACAATCCGCTTATTTGTTTAGGCATTATTGACGGACAAATATCCAAATAACTATACATTTCGAACTTTCTCATTTATAATAATAATATTAGTAGGATTAGCTCAATTGTAAGGTCGGAGCAGATAAAGTCGCGAGTAGCAGCTAGTACATACATAATTTTATTGCTAGGTTTCGACCTCAGGCTAGGAATTGAAATCGAAACCACTGTCTTTGCAGTCTTTGGTCTCTTACCTGACTATCATTGCTGTCTATGGCACAGCAATGATAGTCAGTTACATACCTATACGTTTTTTATTTACAAATAGCACGTATTTTTTTTAAATTATATAAAGAACAGTTGCTGGATTTATTAAGATGTATTAAGAAAGTTTTCATGGTCGCAGTTGCAGCGCCGAGGACCACTATCGCTTCGCCGCAACGGGTCAATGTCGCACGAGTTTCGTTGTGTCTCGTGTATCGTAATAAAGCCGGTTTATTCACGTGCAGCACTAATTTAGTAACAGGGTTGCTACAAAATTACCGAAATACTCATATACATAGTTCCAATAGTCTGCCAATACAGGCAGTGCTGTAACTAGCCCTTTATGCGCCCGGTGCGAGGTTCTATAACTGCGTCCTTAAAAAATGTTCTAATCTTACCTGGTTCTGTCAATAAAATCTAATGTTTGATCATCGTGGGTTCGATTACCACTCAGGAAAATTATTTGTGTGATGAACACAAATATTTGTACTGCGTCTGGGTGTTTTCTATCTATTAAAATGTATGTATTTATAAAAAAAAAGTAATATATGTATTATATCTGTAATCTGGTACCCATAGCACAAGCGTTAAGCTTAATTTGGGATGAGAGGACGTTATGTGAAATGTCTGTGAGTATTTATATATTTATCTAAAAACTACGTTTTTGTATAGGTACTTGATTATGAGTATTTGCACACAGCAGCACACTGTCCTTGTCACAATACGGGTATGCCGTATTACCCTATAAATAATAGGTATTGTTTGTGGTCCTGGTCTGGTCATTTTTCCGCCCCTCCAGGGTCTGCGCTGCGCCCTGTGCCCATGCGCCTGAGCACCGCTAAGTGTGTATTAAAAGTGAGCGCCCCTCACTATCCTGCTCGGCATGAGACGTTATACTATTACTGTTTTTGTTGGTTTGACAACCCTATTAGGCATAGTGTTGCACTGTCTAATGTAGTAATTATTTATTTGCGTTGCTCAGACGAGCATTTAAGGGCCAAACATGACATGTCTTGCGATATACATAGGTAGTTATGTAGACATAACTATTTGAGTGCGCAAATATATCTGTTTGGACAGATGACGCAGTGGTTGAAGTATGAACCTCAGTTGCGAATGTTGTAGGTTTAAATCTCTCATTATAATAACACACAAAAGACAAAAATAGATATACTAGGCAGAGGATGACAAAGGGTTCATAGTTCGCCACCCTTACAGTATAAAAAATACACCAATTTTTATTTGCATACCACGTAGTGGCAAAGAAGTATACGGCCTACTTGATAGTAAGGTTACCGTAGCCTATAGACGCAGGCAATACCAGAGGCATTACTATTGCCTCGCCCTATCCAAGGAAAGGGATGGGAGGTTGAGAGGAGGAGGATAATAAGGTCAGGATAGAAAGGAGAATACAGGAAGAATAATAAGGAGACGATAAGAAAGATAATGAGGAGAGCATAGAGCGGGGGTTTGGGCATCCGGCGCTCTCACTCACCATATGAAACATAGCGCTAGGGGTAACTCGCGCACCACTGAAGGAATTTAATATGGTTCCGGTGGCCCGCCAATAAAGGCGGAGAGACGGCACACGGCGGGTTTATTTAGAGGGTGAGCCACACAAACTGTTAGATTAGATATATCAAGAGCAGTGTGTATTGTAACATTGTAACAGTGACTATGAAATACCTGGCGTATATTTTGTTGCAATTCATAACTTGGCAATCTTTCGAAAGTTACAGGAAATATTACTGTATTCCAGTAGGTTCGTACAAAGCTACTCAATGTGAACAACAGAAAAGTGTTTTGTTTTTGCGATGCTAAATCCATAGACTGTGAGGGAATCCAAGGTTCAGACCTACGGCACACACCTTTGACTTATCGAAATTGTGTGTGTTTACAAATTACCACTGCTAGATGAAGGAAAACATCGTGAGGAAACCTGCATAGGTACCTGACAGATTACCTCGTCGGCTTGTGAAGTCTGCCAACCCACATTGGGCCATTGTGGTGGACTGTGGCCGTGGCTAATCCTTCTCACTATGGGAGGAGGAGACCCGTGCCCAATATGGGACAGAAAAAGGGTTTAAAAAAATTCATAAAATGGAGACTGATTTGACCTTTTAACATGCTTGTTAACATTATAAATTCAAAATTGGGATTGCTTGCTTGTTACCATTTAACGCCGTAACTACTAAACTGACAGCTTAAATAGGTATAGTCAAAAGCACTGAAAGGATAGGCTAAAGTCAATCTGGGTAAGTTTGATTCCTTCGGGTAACATTGACACTGTGACTATCAGAATGTTTTAATGTTTTTTCGCTATGAAATCAATATTTTTTGTTAATGCTTGCTTTAGATTTTATTTTTTAAACAAGCTCCGTAAACACACCTTAAAATAAAAGCGAAGTTGTCAAACAGAGTTAATGCCAAAACTTTGTCCGAAATTAGCGCGTGAATTTGAGTTCATGAAACAGTGAATAACTTTTTTAATATTCTGTGATTGTATGGATGTCAATTTACTCTATATGGAGTAGGGTGAATAAATACTTCAAATCCAAGTGTTTACATATTTTTTGTTTGTTTTAATTATTTTAGTTTGTCTTCATTTTAATATGCTTAACGGTTTGTTCATTATAGGATTTAAACGAGGTTTTGATGCGAATTAAAAAAATATACTAGTAGCTGCTAAATTTTGATTGATGGACCTTTTTTTACAAATATATATATGATACTACTACATATTTACGTTTTTATTGCCACAGCCACATCCCTATTTTGAGAATAATATAAACCAATGTTACCCAAAGTAATTTAATAATCAAATATTACCTCATTTATGTGACGGATCTAATGTGTGTCAAAAATACACTTTTGTGGGTGGTAACTTTGACATACTACAAAAATATATTTTTCTCTATAATTAATGGATATTATAGTCTTTCAGCATTATCTATGGATAAAAAATATTCTGAGAACACTAACAAAGTTAAATATTGTAATTTAAATGTTATAACATTTAAAATACCGGGAATAATATCGCTGTAATATGTCAGTTACCCAGAATGATTGTACTTTTATCCATTATTCAGTTTCTATATGATACGAATTATGTATAGACATAACGTGTTATGAGTGACGTAATTATATTATTTGAAACTACTCGTAAGTCCACGCAAACGAAGTCGCGTTCAGAATTTAGTTCATTATAATTTATAATTGATCAATTTGGTAAAATATCTGACATAATATTTATAACACATAATATATAATTTAGTTTATTTAATTTTTTCCGTGAAACTCTATTTTTTTAAATAAAAGTTGCCTAAATTGCTCTTTATAACATCAGCTATCTGCTAGTACAAGTCCCATCGACATTTTTGGAGATTAGTGGAAACAAATAGCCAGAAAAACAAGAATTTATAAATTGTTTCTTTATTAATATCGTATACTTTTATGCGTTTAGTAAAACTGTTATTACATTAAAAACAGACACTTCAATTTTATTTGTTTGTATGTACGAGTAGGTATAGATAACGCTTAACGCTAATATAAACCTATTATTAATTGGATGAAAGATCTCTCTGAATCTATATGTATATCTATGCTCTGAACAGAGTTGGTATGGCCAATGACAACGTATTATTAAACTTTAAGAATTATTTTTCTGTGCAGTGACGCATTAATAATATATAATTTCAACTACTCTTTCCGTATGTGTCATGAAGCCGGCTCATCACTATCCAATTGCCCTTATCCCATTAAGGGTCAATTCAGATCAGGCAGAAAAACGCTCGCGTATGTTAGAGCTTGTTCTTGGCCGCCATTCCCGCTTAGCGCAAATAGCTCGGGATACTCGAACGGTCTCGCGGATGTTCGATCACATCAATGAAATAAGGTTTGCGCCGTGTGGGGCCGGCTTTTGAAATGTCCCACCCCTCTCTACCCATGGGAGTCGTAAGAGCCGACTGAGGGAATACCGGGGGAGTGGGCAGCAGCATTCCCTCGAGTATTAACAACATCCACTGCGATCGCCAAACCGCCTGCCAAGCATGGCGATTACGGCACTATCCCCCATTTCTTGGGGAGGCCTATGTCCAGCAGTGGACGTTGAAAAGTTGATGGATGGATGGATGATATTTAATTACTATTCAAAGAGTGCTGCGCATTTTTCCGCCTGATCTGAATTGAGCCTTAGTTTGAGTAGGCGTAGCCATGTAACCGATAGTGAAACACCTCGGTATTTTCGTTGTAGCGGGAGAAAGCGTTCAATTCATTCAATTCTCATATGAAAAATGAAATGCAGCGGCTACAATTTTTACCATTAGGAGGGCCGTGGTTCGTCTGCAACCATAGACATTGAAAAAAACTATCTGCCTCTGTCTCGTCACTCGTTTATTTTTTTCATATATACTCCCTTGTATGTATAGTGAGTACATTTTTACTCTTGAGGTACTCCAAGTACCTCGTCCTTAAAATGCAATGTAGGTAGGCACACGAATAGTGAAAAGATGTTGAGGAATCCGTTTCGAAATTTTTCATAACAATGTACACTATTACTAATAGAGTTCAACTAATTGGTATCGATAAAAATTAGTTTTACGTGGAATAAATTAGTAAATGTTGTAATTAATCCTATTATTAACGCAGTGTGGGGCCGGCACCAAAAATAGCTCCATCCCGTCTCTTCCTATGGGAGTCGTTAAAGCCGACTAAGGGATTACCGGGGGACCGGGCAGCAGCGTTCCCCTGCGTACTAAAAACATCCACTGCGATCGCCAACCCGCCCGCCAAGGGTGGCGATTATGGTAAAACCCCCCATTGGGGAGGCCTATGTCCAGCAGTGGACGGTGAAAGGCTGATGGATGGATGGCTGGATTAACGTCATGGATGTAGAATTTATTTTAGCACTACATGCTTTGCGGCTACATGTTAGTCTGGAAAAATTGGTCCAGCTAGTGACGCTACGGTACTATTTTTCTTTATTAACTTAATAAAACGTGTACAACAAATATTTGGAACTCTGGCTCCTACGCTAGTTAGCCAGATTTATCAACGGCAAACAAAAAGCCATACATTTACTAATTAAATAATAATGTTTTTCTTCCCTAGCACTTGAGATGAATAGGTACGATATTAAATATCAATAACAGATTCTTATTTGATTTCACAAGTAAATTATTAATAATTATTAATAATTCATATTTTAATTACGTATTCAACCAACGTCTCTACATGCTAATATATTTATGTTGGTATTTTCTTATGAATAAATCAGTTAAGTATAACTTCATAGTAAATCATTAATGATTAATGTTACACAATAACTTTAATACCTCTGTAATTTAATAAATAAAAACATAAAGAGCTTATTTTAATGTAACTCTTGAAACTAGAAAAAAAATATCTATGGTATCCAGGTCAAAATTCAAAGTGATTGTTTTTTGACATTGTTACATCTAAGGCGGTTATGAAACTTTTATGGGGACGGACCCTTTTGTAACCTAAACCTAAAATAATAAAAACTTATTCTTTGTGTATTAATATAGTTATAATTTTCTTTTGTTACCATCATTTTATTTTAGCTGTATAAGTACTGTTAAGATCCAGAACAAAACTTATTTGTAAATTGTGTAGATATTTAATTATAAATTGTATTGCCAGTTACAATTGGCCGCTTGTCCGTGTGGTGACGGACTAAGAATACAAGTGTCACCACCCATTCTTTCCCACGAGTGTCATATGAGGCGACTAAGGGAAGTAAGCAATTATCACGCATTGCATTTTTTTTATTGCTTGTAGTTGCAGACGAGCCACGGCCTATCTGATGGTAAATGGTAACTGTCACTCATGGACTCAACAATACTGAGAGTATTGTCAAGCTCGCTGTTCTTTCATTTCACAGATATGAAATGAAAGAATAAACGGCTATCTCCTGCTACAGCCAAAACGCAACGATGTGCTTCATGGCCGGTCACACGGGAGATGGTGGTACCAAACTGCTTGGGCCCAATATCATAGTGAGTATTTCCATTTGGTACCCAGCCCTACCACCAGTTATGCAATGGATGATAATTGCTTACTTCCCTTAGTCGCCTCATACGACACCCGTGGAAAAGAATGGGGTGGTGACACTTGTATTCTTAGTCCGTCACCACACGGACAAAAACTACTGTCCGATAACAAGTACTCTCACTCTCACTTGGTACCTCCCCCTACCACCAGTAATCCAATAGGTTATAACTTATAACTGCTTATTTCTGTTAGTTGCCTCGTACGACACCCGCTGGACAGAATGGGTTATTGGCATATTTTTAGTCTGTCACAACAGAAACCAGTCACGAAAAACTTATGATTTTAATTATAGTTAAATCTAATCTAATAAAACTGTGGAAAACTGCATCAGAAATGGAATGTGGATGACAAGAGAAAGGTAATAGAACACAAAACAATTATTTTTTGCCTGTTTGTCAGTGCACATCTCTGAATCTCTATACCAATATTAATGCTGTTTTCACGAGTAGATAGAGTTTATAAGTGTATAAGTATAATATAGGCTTTAAATCGATTGTCAGGAGAAAGTTATAAACAATTATTTTTTGTTTGTTTGTTAGTGTACATCTCTGAATCTCTTCACGAATATTAGTGCTGTTTTCACGAGTAGATAGAGTTTGTATGTGTATAAGTATGATGTAGGCTTTAAATCGATAGTCAGGAGAAAGTTATCCTCATTTAATTATTTTTTAAAAACCAAGTCAGAAAAAATTTAAAAAAAATAATTATTTATTGCAATCGTTGAGTCTTGAAAAAGGTTTTACATGTATATTTTTAATATAATTTAAAAAGTTATTAAACAAAAAACTCACGCAAGCCCCCGGCGGACGCGTAGGCCACGCCACATAAAACGAGAAGACACAACACTTTCATTGTTCTAAATTCAAAAATAATTACTTTTTAAAGTAAGTTTTAACTTATAGGTACATTCGTTTTCCTCAAGGCGTCAATATTGACTGTGGCATATTTTGCTAGCTACACAGACTTTTATAGGTTGCGCAAGAGTGTACGTGCGATGTTGACTGTGATACTGCTAATTAACTGCACCGATTACCCAGTGGTTTTACTAACGACAATCCGCGTTTATTGTTTCTGGTTTGATTCCTACAGATTATTTTTGTCCATAAAGTTTAATAGTTATTTGCAAGTACATCGAGACACGTCAGTTATTTACTAAAGTAGGAATTAAATACATTGCTATCAATTGATTTTCTCGTAAAATTACGACATTAAAATTTTCAATTAGATAGATATAGAGATAGTTTTGCACTCCTCATAAGCGAAGCGTTGAGGTGGGTACTATTCCCGTTTTACACAGAACAATAGATTTTTCAAACTTAAAATGCTATTTATCATATATTGCACTTGTAAAACAATATGTACACACACATATCAAGAAAATACACTATTTTTGACACTCATGATATTTTTTATGCCATTTTTGTTATTTAAACTAGTTAAAAAATTGTTTAAAAAATGTTGTCTTGAACGTCCGTTTGTTGTAGGTAATTAACACGATAACAACCGAAATACTTTACTAATCGAGTCTTTTTTTTCTTTTTTAACTTGAGTATTACTACGAATAGTGCCCTATTGCTTTTCACGGTCTGATTCGATGTGGTTTAATTGTTATTAAATAAACAAAAAAATACTGAATATTTACACTCGACGCGACACTAAAACCAGCGCCTTTCATGAGAACTATTTCTATAGGGCAATATAGAAGTACTTCTTAAAATTAGCGCTAGATGGCGTTTATTGTGAAAAATGAAGATTATGAGGCGTGCAGTTATGGATTTTCCAAAGTATATTTTTCTCTAGTGGTCGAGCCTTACATAAACCAGCACGAATGGGCCGGCTCGATCGGGAAGTACTACCCTCTCACAAAAGATCAGTGTGAGACAACGGTTGGTGCTCCTACCGTTGTGTTTTGTATGGTGAGTGAGCCCCAAAACTCCTCCCTATCCTCTCTTTATTATCCTTAATATCCTTCCTAGTCACCTTCTATCCCTTTCCTTGGAGATGGAGACGCGCGAGTGATGCCTCAGGTGTTGCTAGCGTATATAGGCTACGGCTTACCATCAGGTGGGCCGTATGTATGTTTGCCACCTACATTGTATAAAAATAAAAGATAATAAAACAGCGCTTCTCTCCAACTCTGACCTGTTGACGGGCCTCGTGGCGTAGTCGCTAGTGTAACAGACTTCCGTGTACGAGGTCGTGGGTTCGATATACACTCAGTACAAATTATTTGTGTGATGAACACAGATATTTGTACTGCGTCTGGGTGTTTTCTATATATTATAGGTATATATTAGGTATGTATTTACAAAAAAAAGTAATATATGTATTATATCCGTAATCTGGTACCCATAGCACAAGCATTAAGCTTAGTTTGGGACCAGAGAACGTTGTGTGAAAAATGTCCGTGAATATTTATATTTATGGAAGAAAAACTCAATAAATATCTTTGGCCTTACCCGGGAATTGAACCAGAGTCCTCAAGATCCGCAGTCGCATACACTACCGCTAGACCTAACTAGATAGATAGATAAAACTTATAATCTGTCCCATATTGCTATACTGGATAAAGGCCTGTCTAGATTAATCTGAGCTTAGTAGACTTTTCAAACATATTCGGTACGTCTTTGATTTTCTTATCTTGCCTAACTTGGACAGAAACTAAGTAAATTAAATAAATAATCATACTTAATATTATTTTAATATTATAAATGTGAATGTAAGTTTGTTTGTTACGCTTTCACGTGAAAACTACTTAACCGATCATCATGAAACTTTGTACACATATTCTCGGAGGTATTAGAAGTAACATAGGATACTTTTCATTAAAAATAATACGAAAGATAAAAAAAATTGTTTGTCAAAAAATCTCAAAATCTAGCTACTTCAACGCCATCTAGCATTCCAGTAATGAAGTTCCAACCCTGAGTACTGTAATACCGTTGCACTGGATTACCGACAATTTCAAGGGTTGCTTTATTTATTTTTATGAAATTACTCACGGACGAAGTCGCGGGTAACAGCTAGTACTTTATAAAAACAATAAACAATACAGTTAGCACCAATAAACGTTAGACAGTACAAGTATACAGTCAATATTAAATCAGAGATATATGTGCAATTTCTTCCCCACTATCTTCCAAATTGATGTTCGGTCCTGCTGAAGATATTCGGATAGCTTAATTTACTTGGCTCTTGTAGCAAAGTACCTATAAACCAAGGCACGTGGATTGTAACATATTGACCACAATGACATGGTGAATAAAATGTTAATCGAAATCAACCAACAATAATCGACCGATATGTTTGTCATTCATAGACAATGCGAAGAAATACCAAAATACTCTAAGCAATATAATGGTGAATCTTCTCCAACGTACAACCATCTTGATGTACTATAACCGCTAGGGTAAAACTGTCCTGTGGTCGTAAAGAAAGATATCTTACGGTACGTAGCTTTAGCGGCATTACTAAGTTCATAGCCGACTTTTAACACCTTTTTTTTTGCTAATGATGGCATACGAGCCACGGCTCACCTTATGGTAAATGGTAACCGTCGCTCAATGACTCAACTATACCGAGAGTATTGTCAAGCCGCTGCTCACCATTTCATTTCACAGTTGTGAAATGAACGAATTAACGGCTATCTCCTGCTACAGCCAAAACACACTGACGTGCTTCATGACTGGTCACGCAGGAGACGGTGGTACTAACCTGTTCGGGCCCGATATTAAGTGAGTACTGTCACTTGGTACCCAGCCTTACCACCAGTAATGCAATAGGTGATAATTGCTTACTTCCCTTAGTCGCCTTGTACGACACCCGCGGGAAAGGACGGGGTGGTGATACTTGTATTTTTAATCCGTCACCACACAGTCTACCATGAAGCAACGATCATGCTCAAAATGTTGATAGAAATAACCTCAAATTAATACTCATTACTGTCTGAATTTAGGACATGGGCCATATTCCATCACACTTGCTTAATGCGTCCGTTAAGCACGCATGTTTTCTCACGATGATTTTCTTTTTTTTTTATATACAAAGAAACGTAAGGAGTTACCGTAGCCCACCTGGTGGTAAGCGGTGCCATTGCCAATTCCAAGGAAAGGAATAGGAGATGGAGCGGTAGGTTTAATATAAAGAGGTTGAGGATGATTTAAGCCTTCGATGCTCTCAAAGTCTTCAACGCACGCTGATGATTTGTGCTCTACAAGAGTCTAGTATTATAAATGCAAATTTGTTATTGCTTGATGATATAACTACTTAACGAATCGTAATAAAATTTTCCATACATGTAGTCTGGAATGCAGCGAGGAACGTTTGGCGTTTATCTTAACCTATCCTTCTTAGGCTTACCTAATCGGAGCAATTTGTGATTGTGAATACATTAGATATGCGCCTGCGATAGCTTCGCGGTACATGTCTGTAAACCGGCAGTTTATGAGTCGCGGGTTCAAATCTCGCTCACACTTTACTATAATAATATTTCTACAAAATGATTTCTGGCGCAATTTGCAAGATTATTTTTACCAAATCCCATAGAACATAATATATGTATGTTCTACATACATACAAATTGTAACGCCTTTTTCCCGTAGGGGTAGGCAGAGACCACTTCTCTCCCCTTGCTACGATAAGATAAAGATGTGTGTCAGATCTTTTGCTTCGTTTACTTTCATCAGCTCTTTCACGCATGTTCGTCGGTTACGAGTAGGTACTTTTGACCTGGCCTTTCTTAAGGACGTCTCCGATCTGGTCAAAATACGTTCGCCTAGGTCAACCTCTACCAACTTGCCCATTCTTACCCAGACTCTCACACACGCGCTCACAGTCGCTTTGTATATATATTTCGTTAATTTTCTTTCATCCATCCTCTCTACGTGTCCGAACCACCTTTTTTTTTTTTTTTGTTTTTTTTTTGTTAAGGCGGGAAAAAAGTTGCTAACCGCACACCCCGTCGTTGGGGGCAACGAACAGGGTAGTGTGGGGCCCTCACCCACTAAATAAACCCGCCGTGTGCCGTCTCTCCGCCTTTGTTGGCGGGCCACTGGAACTATGTTACATTCCTTCGGTGGTCCGCCGGCGGCTTACCCTTTCGGGTACCCTCTACTGAGCGACGCATCCGCACATGGAGCGTCGCACCTTCGCGGGAGGCCTTGCGGGTGGCGGACGTTCCCCGGTCCATCCACCCGCAGCCTCAGCTAGGGCGGCATGAGGCGCAAGTATCTGCGCCTGTGCCGCCCCGGTCGCTGGCGGCGGTTTGGGTCAGCGGAAGAATCCTCCTCCCTAGCCCTCTCCGCCGCTTCCTTCCGCGAGATAACCTCCTCGCAGAAGGCAGCGACCGCGGCCCAATTCCTGTCACTGCCAAGCATCGCTCTGACGACGCTCGGCAGCGAGAGATCCCCCCCTATTTCCGCGACGAGTTCACGGCGCTGCTCGGCCCAAGCCGGGCACGACTCGAGCGTGTGCCGCGCCGTGTCCTCGTCACAGCCGCAGTGGTGACAGCCCGGAGTCGCTTCCCTCCTTGCGACTATGTGCAGATATCTGCCGAAGCAACCATGCCCCGACAGCATCTGCACGAGTCGGAAGGTAAGGACTCCATGCCGTCGCCCCGCCCACTCCTCCAGCACTGGCTGGAGCGCCCCTACAGTCCAAAGACCGGCCCGAGGCGCCTCCAACCGTGCCCTCCATCTGGCCATGGCAGCTCGGCGGGCGTCGCCCTGCCACCTGGCCTCCTCTCTGGGTAGGGGGCATCCGCCCCCCTCCCGCTCTTGTGACGCCCGCCGATACACTTCAGCGAGCACCTCCGCCTCCAAGTCCCACGGGGGGATTCCGGCCAACGCGCAGGCCGCCTCCGTCGACATCGTGCGGTATCCACGTATGACCCTGGACGCAACGACTCTCTGTGGTCTCCACAGAAGAGCCCTGTTCAGTGCGTCCAGGGACCCCGCCCACACGGGTGCGCCGTACAGCGCCATCGACCGGACCACCCCCGCGTAAAGCCGTCGGCACGCATTGTTGGGTCCGTGTCCGAACCACCTAAGCATTCCTTTCTCTATTTTCGTTACTACATCTTCTTTAACACAACAGCATTCCCATAGAAATATGGCGTTAATTTGAAGTTGGGTTTGTTCTTGGTAGTAACCAAGCCACAGTCCACCTGATGTCTCCGGCGCTTATGGACTCAACATTACTAAGAACCCCGCAGTGGTTCACGGTCGGCCACACAGTTTCACGTTTTAAGATGCAACAAGAACATATATTATTTATGTTGTGTACATGACTAATGATATTCCGTGTAAGGAAATGCATTCCTTGCATCGCTCTCATAAGGATATTTACACACAGGTGTTAATGACTTAAAAGTATTTAACGATGTTGAAGATAAATACTCTGAGTTTTATTTTATTAATATAATAGTACCAGACTCTTCGTACGCGTGGAATTCAGAATATAAGTTAATACTTCTCTCTTTCTCGCAAATTATCTCTATGCAAATATAGTTATCCCACAGGCGCCAGCCTTTTCTCAGGGATAAAAATTAGTCTATATTATTTTCTAGGTTACATGGTGCTGCAGGTGTGGTTTGCCGTGTGGGGCCGGCTTTAGAATTGTCCCACCCCTTTCCACCTATGGGAGTCGTAAGAGCCGACTGAGGGAATGCCGGGGGATTGGGCAGCAGCACTCCTTCGAGTATTAACAACATCCAGTGCGATCGCCAACCCGCCTGCCAAGCGTGGCGATTACGGCACTATCCCCCATTGTTGGGGAGGCCTATGTCCAGCAGTGGACGTTAAAAGGCTGATGGATGGATGATGGATAGGTGTGCAAAATGTTATGATAATTAGTTTAATAGTTAACGGTGATAGCTAGACAGTTGCAATTTTCACAAATGATGTATTTCTGTTGCCGCTATAACAACAAATACTAAAAACAAAAATATAATAATATTTAAGGGGGGCTCCCATACAATGTCTGTCTGTCCGTCCGTCTGTCACCAGGCTGTATCTCAAGAACGGCGATAGCTAGACAGTTGAAATCTTCACAAATGATGTATTTCTGTTGCCGCTATAACAACAAATACTAAAAACAAAAACAAAAAACATATTTAAGGGGGGCTCCCAGGGGGGTGTGTGTACATGCTAAATTATCTCTATAAAAATCCGAAATCCCACAAGAACCGTTTCAATCCCTACAGAAGTATTGGTAGCATCTAATCAAATTATTAATAATGCTGCACGTGTTGGCGACATAGTCCAAATACAACAATTACAACATCACGCTACTGTTAATTAGACTTAGGAGGAATCAATCGTGGATGTCGTTGTAACAAATGATATCAATCAAAATAAAAGTATAAAATATTACGAAGTAAGTGTTTTAATGTTGTATAAAAAAAAGTGTGTGTTAGGGTAAGTCCTCACTAAGCAGACTTAGATGTGCAATTGACGCAGTAGTTTATAGTCATTAAATTATTTTCGAGCCCTGTTTTCAGTCAACAGGGCACAAAAAAATATTGCAATTATTATTTTATAATTTATTGGTTGATTCCTAAAGTGGGTTTCGCGGAACTTAAGGTTTCCGTTAAAAAACATCCCCTCAAAAACATAAATGTGAAATGAGAACCAAATTCAATATTATGATATATATGTCTTGGTTGTTGACTTTAACGACAATAGAATTGAGATCTAAATGGGTGCCAAGTTCAATGGTCAGCCCTGAAATTTATTTATAACAACTTTAAATATTTTATAACAACTTAAAATATAATTTCTTCTTATAACTTAGGATAATATATTGAAGCCTAAGGTCTGACTTGGTTAGTTTTCATATACGAATTATATTATAGCCTTCGCAAGTTCTAAGCCTGTAAGCTATTATTTTATTTGGCTTGCTGGGTTGCTGGTAGAAACTAGCCATTGAACAAAGGGCTCTTCCATTATTGTTTTAGTAGGTAGGTACTTAATAATAATCGAAGAGATCGAGATCGAAGCAACCGTTTTTGCTGTAGCAGAAACGGTTGCTTCGATCTTTTGTGATTCGGTGGATAACCTGGTGATGAATGGCGAGCGAAAATAAAGGACCTTTATGTAGTTACATACTTTTGGCGCGTTTGGAAAAATAGTAGCGAGGGGCGAAGTTGCGCGCGCCGATTTAAAGCAACAACTATGATTAATTGCACATCTTTGCCAAGTGTGGACGCAGACTAATGACAGAGCTGCACGTGTTTACTAATAAGAATAATTAAATAGCAATATCTTTAGAATTAACTTTTCCCATCATGTGTTCGTACATAGTGATAACATTTTAATTTATAGCTACCTAACAAGCTTTATACTTTTTACAAGAAGCTACTTTATAATTGTAATTAGAACCTTCAAATTGAAAGGTTGAAAGCTTGTCCGTGTAGTGACGAATTAATATTATTATCTCTGTCGTATTAACACAACAGTACATATACTGACCGTTGCTTAAAACTGATGTTCTGTGAGATGGTGGTACCTACTCGATCGCGCCGGCCCTTTAATGCTGGAACAAGCACGGCTTTACCACTAAAAGTGGGAAGATAGCTGTCTATTATTTTATTTTCCATCTGCGAGATTAAATGCTGAACGGTCCGCAGTATTGCTGAACCCTTGAGCGCCGTGGCTCGTCTGCCTCCATGATAATAAACCGTTTTACGGCGGTGATATTTTGAAAAGTCAAAAGTTGTTTTCTAAACCAGACGCGTTTTATTTTTGGTTCAAAATCTATAGGCACCTCTATTTTCTTGGTAGCCCTTGGTCATATCGCTAAGCAATTATTATGAAGATAAACAATACCTAATATTTTAACGACTTACATTAAGCGTGCAGTGACCTCTTCCGTGAGTTTGTGCTAACGAAATAACTTAAACATAAAAACAAAGACAATATGCATACAATTAGTATGCATCAGGATACCAGTGTCCTCAATGTCAAGGTCATACGTCGATGTCACTGAGATTAGAATTTTAAAATATACTAGATTCTGTCGTAGACTTCAAACATAGATTATTGATACTTTTTTTAGGCGAGGAATTCCTTGACGGATTCAAAACTCATTCGCATCGTAACTACTCGTACTATAAAACTGTAACAGAAAGAGAGATATTTTAGAAAAAATATTGTATTAGGCGTATACAGGCGTGTCTAAACACAAAACATTTTTTTTAGATTTGTCTGTTTGCCTGTTTGTTCGTTCGCACATGACACAAAAACTACTGAACGGGTTTTGAGGTAACTTTTTTGTTTTAATTAGCCTTAAAAACTGGTATACATTTTATCTCGCTTTGATTCCCAGTAGAGGTAACTGATTC
Source organism: Leucoma salicis (assembly GCA_948253155.1). NCBI lineage: Eukaryota > Metazoa > Arthropoda > Insecta > Lepidoptera > Erebidae > Leucoma > Leucoma salicis. Next base: position 25,460,801 of record OX411815.1, on the reverse strand, counting down.
GTTTTTAAGATTTTGTTGTGAATAAGAATGAGCTTATAAGGACGTTAAAGGACGACAGGCATAGTTTTGACGTCACTGCAACTTTGTACGCGCACGTAATTGTTACGACTTCATATATCCAATGAACGTACGCACATTTTTCATTGATGTATTGATTCCCAGTAGAGGTAACTGATACGTTTTTAAGATTTTGTTGTGAATAAGAATGAGCTTATAAGGACGTTAAAGGACGATAGGCATAGTTTTGACGTCACTGCAACTTTGTACGCGCACGTAATTGTTACGACTTCATATATTCAATGAACGCACGCACATTTTTCATTGATGTATTGCTTAGTATTCACCGTATATATTTAATTCTATTATATTTGCAGTTTTCACATACTACTTTAGCAAGGCTCTACCAATACCGCCTTGCTTATCTTAGCATGAATGGGGATGCCAGATAGGGGAAGTACCACCCTCCCATAAAAGATCAGCGTGAAACCGGTGCAGTGAAGTACGTTGAATGAGAGCGCCGGAATCCTAAAATCCTCTCTGTCCTCATTAACCTTCCTATCTTCTCTTTATTATCCATGCTATTCTCTCCTTATCATCCTTCCCTCCACCTACCATCCCTTTCCTTGGAGTTGGCGACGTGTGAGTGATGGCTACGATAACCGCCTACCATCAGGTGCGCCGTAAACTTGTTTGCTACCCACGTAGTACGAGTATAAACTAAAAGAAATATGTATAACATTTTTGATCTATATTTTTTAGCATTTGACATGCTCCGCTACTTTAAGCCACACAGTACGATAGCTCAGTGGCTTAGAGCACTTCCCCGGATTGGAAAAGACGCGAGTTTGATTCCCGCTCGTACTAAAAATATCTTTATCCTTATTCACAACTAATTTGTACTTTAAATAATTATGTATAAACTAAGGCAAGTACGTACCTACGTCATAAATAATATTGAGAATTTATCCTACTTATTACTAATCCATAGGACCAATCGTCGTTTTGCATATATGTATATATTATGGAGCCCAGAAAAGGGCCTAGGTTACTTTTCATCCCGGAAGAATGAATGGTTCCGGTGGGATAATTATTTTTACATTGAGAGAATTAATGTACCGAATTGACGTATTTATGTTCTGTTGTCCACGAGGCCTTAATACCAGATAAAAATATAATAACAGATCTTTTCATTAGCTAGAAATTTGTAATATATACTAATTATAAATCTTTAAAAGAGGCTATGTCTGTACAAGCTTTCATTTCATTACATATCTGTGAAATGAAATGGTGAGCAGCGGCTTGACAATACTCTCGGTATAATTGAGTCCATGAGCGACGGTAGGCAAATGACTTTCTTAGGCTATACATTTAAACACAAAAAAATATTTTTTTAAATTTTTTGTCTGTTTAGCTGTTTATAGTTTGTTCATTCGCGTATCACGCAAAAACTACTGAACGGATTTTGATGCAACATTTTTTATTTGGTAGCTCTTGATTAGACTTAAAAACTGGTATACATTTTATCCTGCTACTACATCGGGAACCCGAAATATATCCTAAAAACTTACTTAAAAGTATAAATGTTAAAATTAGTTTGTTTAGTACCTTTTGACGCGGCCACTTAGTACTATTTAACCGAAAATCATGAAATAAGTATATCATACTTACATACTTCGGAGTACAAGGAAGGACATAGGCTACTTTTTATCCCAGAAAAATTGAGGGTTCCCGTGGGATGACTATATAAATTATTTATGTGTGTGTCGTATTTATAGAATAGGTCGGTTGCTGTTGGTTGGTTCTCTAAACTAGTGGGGTTTTGGATTTGAAACATACATAAAGTTGTAAGATAATAGTTTCTTTTTAAACAATACTCAGATCTCTGTGCACAGGACTCTCAATCTGATTTCTGTGTCCTTGTGTCATGAAAGACTTTAAAAAACTTTATACACGCTCTATTAATGTCTGCACAAATAACTGTCGTGTGTGTGGATTGAAACAACAACATACGGTCGGTACTTAAACTAATATACTATTCGAGTCTTAAGTTTATATTATACAGATGCTCAAGGATATTTAGCAACAAAATAGTTGCAGTTGCGAATGTATTACACAAATATTTGTTAAAATAATATTGCAATGTCCTCTCAACTGAAATCATCAAGAGTTTGACACATATAAATACCATTATTATAAACGTAAAAGTTTGTATTTTTAGACGTTTGTTGCACAACTACACAGAAACGGCAACATTGGTTTGGATGAAATTTGCTTATAACTTATAATAAGAATTAGCATATAGAAACATTAATCTCTGGAAAAGGCATGACTGGTAAGCCCTGTCGACAACAATCATCCGTGATCAAAGATGCTGCAAACTAGGTATTCCAAGTAGAAAATCAAGTTAACGCCAGACCTGTACTTAACGTATCATCATCATAGGTTTAATGGTAGGATAGTGTACTTTGGTAGCGGAGGTACTCTACCACTCAAGAACGTCACACAATTCCAGAGTTCCGCCCGCAGATACATGACGAGAGACGGCACACGACGGGTTTATTTTGTGGGTGAGGGTCCCACACTACCCTGTTCGTTGCCCCGAACGACGGGCTGTGCGGTTAGGAAAATTTTTTTTTTTTAATCAACCGCCCTCTGCCCGATCTTGCGACGCCTGCCGATACTGCTCTGCGAGCACCTCCACCTCCAAGTCCCACGGGAAGGGGTTCGACGCCGCGCCGCCTCCCGCCGTAACAACTTAACAGGCACCGTCGAAATTTCATCATGAAACAATGGTTCCTGTAGGATTTATATTTTTACAAAGAGGTCTGAGAGATGTGCCGTATAGATACATAGGTACATAATATTTTAATGTATATTGAATAAATTCTAAAATCCACGCAGAGTTGCTGACAAAACCTAATTTAAAATTTTTGAAGTATCTAATATTTTTGATGTTTACGCGATTTTGTTTTGTTTTCATACTTTATATTAGAATAAAAATTAACGCCTTTCACACGAGAGAAGACCCGTCCATAACATAAGCATAATAGCTTGTGAAAAAAAAAAGCTACTAAGTAATACGTGTGGTGAATTAAATAATAAACTGGTTTAGAAATAGTATTGTATGCAAAAAATTCTTGACGCCCAACATATTCATAGGAATATAGACTACGTGACATTTACAACGTATTTATCGTTGATACTCTGTACATATTAATAGCTAAATAAGCACTTATAAATGTAATAATACAAACTTGAATGGAAAATCCATTAGTGCAAATGCACTACGGCCGAATACCTACTAAACGTTTGCACTTGGGAAGTCGTGTTTCAAATGTAAAAAAATGTATAGCTGTCCAAAAAAAGAGCGCTATATCATCCTCTTATTCATAACCTCTTTCGTTCATGCAAAAAAAAAGTATTTATACAATAAAAGAATATCTTCACGAGTTTTTAGTTACAGCCTAGCTTATTTATAGGTATATTTATAAGCCACAGATAGGCTTAGAAGCCGCCAAAGAAAATCACTGTCGATCAGAGTAGAATAAATGAAAAAATTAAATTAAAAATTTTAAAAGCGCCTGGTTCCAATAACCTGAGTTCCCTTTAAAAAGTAAAAAATAATAAAAGAAACTCAATCTTAAAGTACCTGAGTATGTACCTACGAGTATTAATAATTCTAAAAAAAAATACATCGCGTCGTGTTAGGGGCCGCTCCTACTTATTTATTACCTGCTATTTATTTTTTCATTAGTACCTACGAGTATCACATGACTACTTGTAATTGAATTGTTAGGTTTAAAGCGATGTATTTTTTTTAGAATTATTAAAACTCGTACATACTTAGGTACTTTAAGATTGAGTTTCTTTTATTATTTTTTACTTTTGAAAGGGAACTCAGGTTATTGTGTCGGGGGTGTTTTAAAATTTTTAATTTAATTTTTATTTTATACTTTTAATCACACTTAATATAACATTTATTTTTATTATTAATTTTGTAGTGCCTGTGATGCTATTTCATTTGCGACCCTACTTGGGTAAATTTGCTGACATTCGGATTTCCATCCTCATTTTCTCCCCACCACATATATTTGCAGATATTGGGTATTTTCCCCACTTTTACCCCCAGAGTTTTTTCAGGGCTCAACCGATTTTCATTGAACATATTATTTTGTAATATGCACGTGAATTGAGACTCCTCTCGATTATATTTGCAGACATTCGCTTATTCTTCCTCGCTTACACCTCCCACAACTTTTAAACGACTCAACCGATTTTCATCAAACATGTCTAAAAACAATCGCACGTAACTCAACTTGCATACAAAAAAAAATAAATTGAAATCGCTTCATCCGTTCGCGAGCTACGGAGCCATAGACAGACAGACAGACAGACACGTCAAATTTATAACAGCCCTCTTTTTGCGTCGGGGGTTAAAAAAAAGACTGTCGATGCCAATCGACAGCGACATGAGCGTAAGTTAGGTACATTTTAGGTTAAATTCGAGAGATTCAAATTCGAATTTAAAAAAATCATTTCATTGGTATATGATATAGCACTTAAAATCATTAAGAATTCACTGATAAGTAACACGAGTGCTTGAGGGAGGTGGACCGACGTCGCTATTGCAATCGCCACAAGCGGGCAGATTCCGCAGTAAGACTTCTTATGAGAAGAACACAAAAAGAACCACATGGGCCACTTTTTTAAATTGCCAATTTGTTACAGTTTCATATGGTTTATTATTACTAAAGTGGAATTAAAGTAACAAATCACATGCATAATTATTAATGAGATGAGGTACAACACTAACGGCATTACGTGCATTGATTACGCGAACGATTTCCGAAGAAAGCGTTAAACAGTACTCTTCTAGTGGTGAAGTCTTGCTTATCCCACCATGAATGGGCTGGCTTGATCGTAGAGGTACCACCTCATAAACGATCAGCGAGAAATAACGGTAGGTACCTACTCCTACCGTTCCTCGAACGACAGGGTGTGCGGTTACATTTCTTCTCGCCAAAACAAAAAATAAAAGTACTTCTACCGTTTCGTTTCGCATGGTCAGTGAGAGCGTCGGAGGCGTAAACCCCCTACCTATCCTCTCCTTATTATCCTTCCTAACCACCTATCCCTTTCCTTGGAGATGGCGATGCGTGAGTGATGTTTCTGGTGTTGCTAGCGTCTATAGGCTACTGTAACCGCTTACCATCAGGAGAGCCGTATGCTTGTTTGCCACCCACGTAGTATAAGTACAATAAAAGTCTAAGCTACTGCTAAGAATTTCTTAACCAGAAAAACTCAATAACTATTTAGATATTTTTATATATATTTTTAGCATTTGACATGCTTAGCAACATACATTAAACACAAAGTGAAAAATGTGAAATCGAAAATAACAGTCACGAGCAGGATTTGAACCTGCATCTCCTGGATACCGTCCAGATGCTTTGCCAATTCAGCAATCGTGACCCTTGCTCCCGACTGCTAATCTCGATAACACATTCATACTTAACGTCTTTGGGTGACGCCTGCACCATCTGTCGGAAGTATTTTCATACATTATACCGACTAGGTAAACTTAATTTTACAATTAAGATTTTACCTAATAATGACGCAAACCCTATAAATATTTAGATATTTTTATATATATTTTTAGCATTTGACATGCTTAGCAACATACATTAAACACAAAGTGAAAAATGTGAAATCGAAAATAACAGTCACGAGCAGGATTTGAACCTGCATCTCCTGGATACCGTCCAGATGCTTTGCCAATTCAGCAATCGTGACCCTTGCTCCCGACTGCTAATCTCGATAACACATTCATACTTAACGTCTTTGGGTGACGCCTGCACCATCTGTCGGAAGTATTTTCATACATTATACCGACTAGGTAAACTTAATTTTACAATTAAGATTTTACCTAATAATGACGCAAACCCTATAAATATTTAGATATTTTTATATATATTTTTAGCATTTGACATGCTTAGCAACATACATTAAACACAAAGATGCTTTGCCAATTCCTGGAATTGGCAAAGCATCTGGACGGTATCCAGGAGATGCAGGTTCAAATCCTGCTCGTGACTGTTATTTTCGATTTCACATTTTTCACTTTGTGTTTAACTCAATAACTCTTTGCTGGCTCGACCAAACCCGAAATGTCATAAGCCGCAATATCACATCTTCTACCGATAGACTAACGAGGACGTACGAATTAGGTACATAGGTATATTGTGTTGTCTTTTAAAAAATATTCTGGCAATTGCAAATGCCGAAATATTTGTGTTTTTTTTTGCGCGTGTGGTAAATGAACCTACAGTTTTCGTTATAAAATATGTGTACTCGCTAAGTTCATAATGGAGTATGTGCAGACGAGGTGTCCTTTAGTTCGTCATTAAACAGATATTTATAATCTTATGACTGATCTGAATGTTCAATTTGCACAAGCCTCTTTTGTTTCGTTCGTACATAATTTCCAAATGATTTGTCCACGACAAGAATTATAATGAAGCTGAGATTAATTAAAATTATTGACGAGGAATTTTAAGTACATTTTGTTATATGAAACAGTCTAATGGTTAGAATGACGGGGCGACCACAAAGAAGGTGCCACTAGCTCAATACGAGATGATTATCGACCGGATTTGGTTTGCAGCTAGAGTGCATCACAATTTTGGTCAATCTTCATTACTTTAAGCAGTCGGGAAGCATTTAGAGATGTTTCTGTTTTAGTAAGAATACCGCCCGCTCTCGAGCTAACTATAAACAAATTCATACGTCGGCCTACGTGACCTTAATACGTGCCGCACGCTGTTACAACTTACAACAATTACTCACAAAGTATTAGCAGACTCGTTTTATAATGTCAAACTCGATTTTAAACTGTTATTATTTGTTTTTAAATGTTCTCATTAATGATTTGTAACGACAGGCCATGGTGGTTGTCACGTACGCCTAAACAACATTAACTTATACTAATTGCGACACCATTCAAAAACGACGAGAAGACAAGATTACAACTACTGTCGGTATTTGCCTGGAATTAGATTAAGCTATAATTGTATTAGTGTGAACCAACGTCCACTACGTTGTGCCAACGCACCAACATCACTTTTTTACCACTGAACGACGAGGCGTTATAGTAGCGTTCATCTATATATACCACATGGAAACGATCTCGTCCAAGACGATTAGTTTTCTGCGCCCTTTTTTACTACGTACGTGTTGGATCTGGAATTAACTTCCTGCGCCGGTGTTTTTCTAGAGCTATGCCATGGCCTTCTTGAAACGAGGTTTGAGAAAAGTAGTTTAGTCACAATTACACACACACAATCACATAATTTGTGCCAAATATTCGGTCGGCTATCACTTTTACTTTAAACACAAAGTAAAAAATGTGAAATCGAAAATAACAGTCACGAGCAAGATTATTTTCGATTTCACATTTTTCACTTTGTGTTTAATGTATAGTGCTAAGCATGTCAAATGCTAAAAATATCTAAACACTTTTGTTTTGTTAATTTTTATATAGGTAGCACTCTGTTTTAGGGGATAATTACTACTACATAGTACACGAAATATACGAACGGACACACAGTACACACTCCTGTGTGAATGTTGAATCCATCTCGACATAAGAAGACACCATCTACGTCATTACGTCAGTCTCTTTATCTTGTAAAATATATAGGTACCTTTTTTTGTTTAAGCGGGAAAATGTTACCTAACCGCACACCCCGTCGTTCAGGGCAACGAACATGGTAGTGTGGAGCCCTCACCCACTAAATAAAGCCGCTGTGTTGCCATTTCTCCTTCTGTGTTGGCAGAGAATGTAACTGGAAGACATTATTTCAGTGGTACCCGCTTGACGTTGAGCCACTTGTAAAAGGAGACCCGTGGTATTGATTTGAAAAAAAATAAAAGTAGCTCAGTTTTCGCAAGTTTTTAGCTTAGCTTTTAATATAATATCCATTCAGACCTTATTTTTGTAATTTAGATACACATAGATTCTGCTCGCGACTTCCTTGCTAGCCGTAGAGGCTTTTCTGGGCTCCAGACTATACTTATGTTCAGTAATAATGGCGTGTGGACCGGCCTTAGGCCCTTCTCCACCCATGGGAGTCGTAAGAGCCGACTGAGGGAATACCGCGGGAATGGGCAGCAGCACTCCTGCGAGTATAAACAACAACCACTGCGATCGCCACCCCGCCTGCCAAGCGTGGCGATTACGGCACTATCCCCCATTCTTGGGGAGGCCTATGTCCAGCAGTGGACGTTAAAAGGCTGATGGATGGATGATGGATGAATAATGGCATGAAAGAATAACAAACAAAGAAACTAACTTTTGCATTTATAATATTAGTAAGGATGTGTCGTTACACATGCATATCTTATTTCACTACTAAAAGGGACACTTTCAAGCAGTGACATCTAACATTGGCCTTAGGACTATTTATGAGTTAAGTTTAATTGAGTTATTGAATCACGCACTAATAACTCAAATCATTAAATTAATGAATAGAAAACAGAAACTAGTTAGTAATACGATTTTGTTACTAGATGGCGCTGAAATATTCCTTGTGAGCGACATACTACAAAATAGATGTACAGCATTCTTGATTCCACCATAAAGCTGTTGGCTGAGAAAATATCACGCTCTCACAGAATATCGGCGTCAGTAACATGTCTATCGGTGAACCAGCACTAGAGGTTTAACCACCATTATCCATTTTATATGGGCTGGCACAGCGGGGAGGCTGTCTCTAATGTCGCTCTGCCTGATGTTGCTTGCGTCTACAGACTAGTGACCACTTGCTTTAAGGCTTGCTACCCTATGATAATAAATAATTTAAAGATGACCGAAAATTTAGATTCATTTTCAAAAAAAAATAAAAAAAAAATGTAAAGCATAATGCAAGATAATCTGAAACAATTTAGTCAATTTAAAACACGGAGTACAGAAAAAGAGTTTAAAATCACAACGTTGCTAGCTCATTCTCTCGCAAGTTATATCCTACTTATTTACATAGATACAGTATATAATATAATGACGTACAGTAGTATACTATATCTGTGCTTAGTTGTATGTTTGTCTCTTTTTAGTGTCGCTTTGTTGTTTCATCGAGTCTCAAATCACAATAGTGATAAAGAAGTTTTCAATTTTAACACTTTACGATCTAACGATTATGTTAGAATTGGTAAAATCTGTAATTTAAAATCATTTAACGTTTAACCACAAGTATTGAATGTTGCGGTTTTATGTGTTGTGTGACGCACGAATTATTCAGTGCGATTGGTATTTCGATAAGTAAGTTTATTTGTTACAACTTTACGGATGGATTGTCACTCGGAAAAATGATTTATTATAACGTTAATAAATAACTGACGAAGTACCACCGTTTTTATACAACGTGGGTGGCAAAAACGCATACTGCCCACGATGGTAACCCGTTGCCGTAGTCGACACTATCTATATGACAACTCGAATACCACTCACGTGTCACCAACTCAAAGGTAAGGGACAGTAGGTGGAAGGGAAGGCTAATGAGAACAAAATTCAAATTCAAAATTCAAAAATAACTTTATTTCATAGCCTTATTATATAGCACTTAAAATCATCAAAGTAACTTACTAATAACTAACACGAGCGCTTGAGGCAAGTGCATCCGCAATGTCGCGATTGCAATCGCCACAAGCGGCCAGATTCTGTAGTAAGGCATGAGAAGAACCCGGCAAGAAACTCACATTTTTAGATCTCAAATTTCTTACAATGTTTAAGTTTATATAAGAAACAAGAGTAGGAGTACCCAGTATTGTTTCACGTTGATCTGCTGTGAGAGGATTGTAGTTCTCCGATCAAGCCGGCCCATTCATTCTAGGACATGCAAGGCCGTCTCATAGAATATTGGCATATCTAAAGATTCTATGAATATTCAATGAGAGAGAGGTACTTTTCGATATAGCTGATTCATTGATTTTCCTTCATCATGTAGCCAAATGACGACTATAATTCAATCGATTAATACCAGTGTCCTACGGTTTCCTCCGCCTTTTATCCTAAATATGATGGACTTATAGAGTTTTGTTAAATATTCTACAGCCTTCCTCGGGAATAAATTTTTCAAAACTAACTTATACAGTGTGAAAATGTGAAATCGAAAATAAAAGTCAGGACCAGGATTTGTACCTGCATCTCCTGGAATACCGTCACAGTTGTTTGCCAATTCAGCCATCGTGACAATTGCTCGGTACTGCGAATTTCGATAACACATTCTGCTGCGTCATTATTTGGAATCTTAATAGTAAAATTAAGCTTTCCTGTGCCTGCAGTCTCGACATCGATAAACCCTGTCGTTATGATATCGAAATGAATACCAGTGAAAAAAAATACAAGGTAGATAATGGGAAGAATATCTTATCAAAATAGTGATTCCTAGGTACTTATTACATATTTACTATAGTTCGTTTACTGGATATTGATCTATAATCTCCAAAAATAACATTTATTTATTTTTATGTAGCTTGATATGTTAATTTTATTAAACACCGACGATGTAATTCGTGGAAAATAAATTATTAATATGGCAGCACTAGTATTGACAGTTTCAAAGACAAAGTAAGCCGTAGACTAGACAGAGGATCTAACCAATAGACACGTTCTCATAGGATGCAGTGTGGAGATAGTAATAATTGGACATATATGATAACAGGAATAATTTTAGAAGATAACTATGATTATAACTTTGTACACTAAAAATGCACCACCTATTTTAGCCGAATAACTACAAAAGAAATTACAGTTATGCTTTTACTTTGCTTAAAATATATTAGAACGTGTAATATTAGCGTATATAACGTGATTGATGAACATTTTTTTTACGCCAATACAAAAACAAGCTTATTACCGATAATGGGGAGAGTTAACCACCTTATTATTGGGACCCAGTTAATTTTAAATTGTATTGTATCCCACTCACCTGCGTTTTCGTAGAAAATCCTTAAAGCAGTTGTCTTTGAAGGGTGGACCGAAAATTTCAAGAAATTTCTCGAAAAAAATGTTTTATTTGGTACCTACCTACTTAGTATATGTTATCAAATCATATTATGCAAATCATATTAAACATTAATTCATTAATATTTGTAAAATTAAATCGATTTATTACCTCTGACATTCTGCGTGCAGCGTTGTATACCTACACACGCGGCTCCTTTGTATTCGGGACGAAAGAGCGCCGCTAGTATTTCAGCGAACCAACTATGCCTACACTAAGGGGCATGACCTTGTCACGTGTAACGAGATTTTTTAAATTTCATCACCTTACTAGACGATTGTTTGTAACTTTTAATTTGGTTTGTCCGATAATAACACACACAATAATACTAATTTATTATCACATCAACTTTGACTTGACTTGGTTACGGAGATGTTGTTAAATGTATTTTAGATATTTTTTATATATATTTTTAGCATTTTACATGCTTAGCACTATACATTAAACACAAATTTATTTTATTTTTTTTTATTTTTTTTATTTTCGATTTCACATTTTTCACTTTGTGTTTAATGTTGTTAAATGTGTCTGCCTTGTAAGTCTACGCATTTTTTGCATCGTGTACGAATGTTTTCACAATTATGTTGTAGTACACTGATGTATCGGATTTAATTTGGTCAAACGCCGAAACTATCCGTAAACGCATTTCATCGTCAGTATCGCATGTTTTTCTAAATACAGACTGCTTGATGGTCCCCCAGAGAAAAACACCCAATGGAATGAGATCAAGTGACCGCGCTGGCCAATTAACTGGTCCACCACAGCCAATACACCTTTCCCCATATTCTGTATTTAAACGGTCTCTCATATCTAAACATGGGGCACATCCCGTACTGATTGACTGGACAAAAAACATGCTTAGCAAGACAGTGGTTCGGCTAGAAGGGGAGGAAAAAATGGCAATGATAGCCAAAGGCTGTCCACAAGGGGGGGGTCCTCTCACCCCTACTGTCTGTGTTTAGTTATAAATGACCTGATCACCAAACTCAATGCTAAGCACAAATACACGATAGGATATGCGGACGACCTTGCAATCTTGATCTCAGGTAAGGTAACCGACACCATCTTCAACTTAATTCAACAAGCGCTAAGGACAGTAGAAACTTGGTGTAGTGAATACAAACTAACGGTAAACCCCGCTAAGAACGGGCTAATAATGTTCACGAGAAAGCGAAACCTAGGAAACTATAGCCTTCCTAAACTATTCGGTACGGAACTACAACTATCAAATGAGGTCATATATTTAGGCCTTACACTTGATAGCAAATAAAATTGGAGTAGTCACTTAGACAATAAAATAAATCAGGTAAGCATAACCTTCTGGCAATGCCGGAGAATGATTGGGAAATAATGGGGTCTGAACCCAAAAATCATTCTATGGTTATACACCACAATCATACGCCCCATGCTCACTTATGGTGCTGTAGGTTGGTGGCCTAGGACCAGACTGAGCACAGCAGCCAATAAATTATAGCGCGTACAACGCTTAGCTTGCATGGCAATGACAGGTTGCATGAGAACAACTCCCACAGAGGCAATGGAGGCCATGTTAAATCTACCACCGCTCTCACTGTACATACAGCAGGAAGCAGCTTTAGCATCTCTACGACTCAAAACCTTAGGTTTATGGAGGTACTGTAAGACACAGCATACGGCCTTACTGGAAGAGCTCACCGAGGAGATCCCTATTATCACAGCGGTAAGTGACCGTATACCAAAACAATTTATGTTTGACAAAAAATACAAGATCCAACTGTATGAAGACGGAAACTACGAGTTACTACGGCCCAGCGAAGTCCGTATCTTCACAGATGGATCAAAAACAGGTACAGGCACTGGAGCCGGAGTCTTCTCAGAAGATCTCAATGTACATATAGCTACGCCACTAGGTAGGCATAACACGGTATTTCAGGCAGAATGTTTTGGTATCACCCTAGCAGCATCTGCAATCACATCCAGAGATATAAAGGGTAAGAATCTCCGAATACTGTCAGACAGTATGGCAGTGATCCAGGCGCTGAACAGCCATACGGTCACATCTGGACTCATACACGAATGCCACCAAAGACTAAATCAGGTAGGCAACTTCAATAACATAACCCTACAATGGATCAAGGGACACAGTGGCTCCAGAGGCAATGATGCAGCAGATGAGCTGGCTAGAAGAGGTTCTGACATGGCTGCTGTCGGACCGGAACCCATCATAGCTTTGCCGTTTGCCAAGCTTCGGACTCTGGTAAGGGAAAGAACTAGGGACCATCATCAACTCTATTGGTCGAGTCACGGTGAGTGTAGACAGGCCAAGGAAGCACTGCCGCTGTTAGACAGCCGAATCACTAAACAGTTACTTCGGCTAACTAAGCAGCAACTGTGGATAGTCACGGCAGCTATCACTGGTCACGGATCCTTTAACAAACATTTATTTGTCTTAGGAATCACAGACAGCCCACTTTGCAGAGCGTGCCTGCAAGAGGAGGAGACGGCGGACCATGTGTTGCAGCACTGTGAGCAGGTCGCCACATACAGGACCAAATACTTCGGGAGCTCAAGTTCACTCCGGGAGATCACCAGCAACACCAAGGGGCTATTGGCGTTCTTCCGGGAGCTGGGGTGGATCGAGTGAAGGTTTCACACCCACCCACACGCAAAAAACGCGCTCAGACGTGGAGTTACGGAGAACAGCCCGCCGAACCAATACCAATACCAATACCAATGGTCTCTCATAGTCCGGGAAAAGTGCGGTGGCGCGCCGTCGTGTTGAAACCACATACGACGCACAAGATCGAGATTTAACTCATCAAGTTCTTCACTGAGTTCTTCTCTCAAGAAACGAAAGTAGTTGCTATCACTCATGGTTCTTTCTAGAAAATAAGGTCCGGTAACCTTATTATCAATAATTCCCGCCCAAACATTTATCTTCCATCGATGTTGGAAGTGACTGGGTTTTATGCAATGAGGGTTAATGGACGACCATACGTGTTCATTGTGTGCATTAAAAATTCCTGTTTTAACGAAGGAGCACTCATCAGTGAACAGTACAGTACACAGTACAATGTGGTTCAAAAAATCTCTATCTTCTTGAATTTTATCTAAGATCCATCTGCTGTACTCCATTCTAGGCTCGTAGTCGGTAGGAAGTAGAGACTAGACTCGAAGATAGTGATATGGGTGCTTGCCATCATCTTTGAGTGCTCGCCAAACGCGCATGTGGTTTACACCGAGCTGGCGTCCTACAAAACGCGTGCTACACGTGGCATCTTCCCCAAATATATCCAAGATATGTTCTTCGACATTTTCATGCAGCCTTGGCCTTCCTGCGTCAATACGCTATTGTTTATGACCGTACACACTGCCAGTATTGTACATGGATACGTGTAAACGCTGAAATGCCTTCGCTAACGGCAATGCAATGTTCCGTGGAACACTGAAGAGTTCCTCGTAAATTCTGCGCACCTCAGCATAATTTCAGTCACATTTTCCAAGACACATCAACATATTAAAATACTCCTCGATTGAATACGACATCTCGTAAAACACAAGTCACTCACGGTATAGATTACGTGAAAATACGGATGGCCGTTTGAAAGAAATCTGCTGCTAAGGGGTAAAGAGCGGCTTATAAAAGGAATAGGTACAATAGCGGCGCGTGCGACAGGCGGCGGCATCGTTTGATATTTTTTCCGATTTCTTATTTTTAATTTTTCGAAGACTGCCGGCATAAATTATATCTATTTATGGATCGACAAGTACTTGTAAATATAGGAGCTAATAACATTTTTTGCTTGTGTCGGTTTTATAAATAATTTTGATTTTCAACTGTGACTGGCTACCATTTTATCTTATTTTAATTATAATTACATATATAAAATACCTATATGATTACGTATCTATCCCTAAATTTTTCAACAGGGCTTATGTTATAGCCTGTATATTTTAGCGTCAAGAAGTTATCGACCGAAAATGATCATTATGTAGTCGTTATATATGTCGAGACTGCAGCCACTGGTCGGTATAATGTGCCTATGCAAATATATCCGACAGATGGCGCAGGCGTCACTCAAGACGTTAAGAATGAATGTGTTATCGAAATTCTCATTCCGAGCGCGTTGTATTGACTTATATAGCTAAGCATGCTAAAAAAATATATAAATATATCATAAAGACTTATAATAGCTGCAACAGGACAGCACTTGTATCAGTTGACTGTGGTCCCATCACAGACTTCCTCACTAAGTTTTCCATTGGTGTTCATTGACAATATTTGAACAAATACAGACATAACGTCAGAAGTCTGTACCTATATCCACCTTGCGAGGCCTCGACCTGGAGATAAAAGTCAATACCAATGTCTTTACACCTTTGGCCATTAGGCTATCACTGCGAGGGATTTTCCAAACATCCAATAAAATGGACACAAAGTATAGATCACATATTTGTGAGCCACACAAATATTTATACCCAACAAGTATTTTTGCAGGAATTCAATGAAACTGCGCCTTGGAGCTTTATCTAAAAGATTTTAAAAAAATAAAGTGAGAAACGTTTTGTACAACTTCTACAATTAAATTAATTGTTAATCCAAATAAGAATCCCAATGTCAAGAGGGCCTTATACATCCAGTAAAATTGAATAAACAGGCAGCCCCACCTAACAAAGCTTGGGGTACATAAGGCTAGAAAGCTGAATGACGTAATATAAGCTATGTATTGTGCGGAGTGTTCCAAATATTTGCTCATTATTAACTATAGGATCGTCCAAATATGTGTATTATTTTAATGTTGTGCAAATATTTTTGGATTGCACAAATATGTTGTTATTTTTATATACCTACTAATCCAGCTCCGCCGCAGCTAGTTAGTTTTAGGTTGTACCTATCTCAGGTTCTCGATATAGTAACGGTATAAAATGTAATAAAAAAAAGTAAAGTATTTAATTAAAATCCTGTTATCAAATAAAAAATGTTGCATCAAATAATTTTAAATAAGTTTTTAGTATTTATCCTGATCGGAATTTTATTAGAAGCTGCATCAAAATCTGTTACATAGTTAAAATTCAGTTCGGAGAGATCCAGATAGCCTTATATAATATTAATTTCTCAAACATCTTAAATTTACAAAGTTCAACTGCAGCTTAATAGTAATATACTTTTATATAAGTTAGCCGTGTGGGGCCGGCTTTAGAATTGTCCCACCCCTCTCCACTCATGGGAGTCGTAAGAGCCGACTGAGGGAATACGGGGGAGCGGGCAGCAGCACTCCCTCAAGTACTAACAACATCCACTGCGATCGCCAACCCGCCTGCCAAGCGTGGCGATTACGGCATTATCCCCCATATGAGCGAAACACATGTTGTTGCGTTCTCTTGGGGAGGCCTATGTCCAGGAGTGGACTTCAGAAGGCTGATGGATGGACTTTTATATAAGTATATAATTATAGTGTGGTTACTATTAAAAAGCTGCAGTTGAACTTACTACTAGAGATAATATTTTATGCACTTGACATGTTCAGCGATTTACTATATAGAACAAATTGTGTAATAAATAATAAAATCAATTTCGATATTTACGCGAATGTCAGCATTATGAAATAAAACTTCGTTTACGCGGTTTACGATATCTATCGCGGTTTACTTAGCCACCGGTGGAAGATGAATGCTGTAAAGTAATCGAAACGGCGAATTAGCAGAAAATCAAGTAATCGTTATGGATTCCGTAAACGTATTTTTTTTAATGATAAAAAGGAATTCCTCGTCCTTTGGCAGCGTCTAATCAATAACTAACAAACCGACAAATATTTAGAAAACAAACTTTTGTTTATTTAAACTATTATTAGGGGACTTAACGCGTATCAAATACCTTTTTACTCCCGACGTTTCGACTGGGTTTCACCAGCAGTAGTCACGGGTCAACGATGGCGATGTGCGGCGCCGCCTGCTTCGTTCGGGGGCACTGGATGTAACTACCCTCACTTAATCGTCACATTTCTGATATTTGTTAAAGTACCTACACACAACACAAATAGTGTCCACCGGCGCCTTAGACGGTAAACTACGATTTTTATATTTTCCTAGCACTGGATTCCATGCCGACGACAATTTGAAGAAAATAGTCCGTCGTGTTCATCACTACCGTGGCATTACCTTTACCTGCTTTAAGCACCAAAACGTCCTTATTTTACCTTAAGTTATTAAGGGCTATGAGCTCTTCAGGTGTGATGTTGCTTTTAGGCAACTTCGAATGGCGCAGAATAACTGCAACATCCTGTCTAAGCGTTTCCGCGTCATAAGACGGCACTTTATTCTTTATAACCGCCTCCTCTACGCAACTAATGATGTTTTCGTAGGGAACTCGACGGGGTGTTGGCGTGAAGTTCATACCTTTAGCCAAAACTGATAATGTGGGCTCATCGAGAACATCGTTCGAAATATTTATCACAGTGTCCGTGTTATTGTCATTTCGATAAAAATACGACTTACGGGCCAGCAATTTTTCAAATTTTTGGTTATGCGTATTACTAGACAACTCAAAAATTATTTCAGCTTGTAGGTAGGTAACACGTTCACATAATTCAAAATCACTATTCGACATGAGCGTACTGCAATCCAAGTGTAACACGTATAATTTGCACTGTACATCATTTAAATCTTTGTGACTGTTTCGTATTAGCTGTTTTAAAAGGCGAGTACTCGCGTTGCGCAGAATGTGTTCGGAATGCGCTATCCCATCACGTGGTTTAATGCACGTAGGTAACACGTGCAAATCGCGACACTTTTTTAAAAATATCAACGATGTTTCAAGACGCACTTTTTTCCGACGCAAGCATTCTAGATCTTGAATTTTTGAAACTAATTCCGGCCCGTACCGGTTTTTAATATGATATTTTAAACTATCGCGTTTCATTACTATGTATTTAAACTATTATTACGGGACTAAACGCGTATCAAATACCTTTTTACTCCCGACGTTTCCACAGATCGCAAATATTACCGCAGACTGATCCGCGAAGCGATTGAGATTAGAAAACACAAAAATTTTAATCGGGATGAAGGATACAAATTGTCGTCGGCATGGAATCCAGTGCTAGGAAAATATAAAAATCATAGTTTACCGTCTAAGGCGCCGGTGGACACTATTAGTGTTGTGTGTAGGTACTTTAACAAATATCAGAAATGTGACGATGAAGTGAGGGTAGTTACATCCAGTGCCCCCGAACGAAGCAGGCGGCGCCGCACATCGCCAGTTGACCCGTGACCACGGCTGGTGAAACCCAGTCGAAACGTCGGAAGTAAAAAGGTATTTGATACGCGTTAAGTCCCGTAATAATAGTTTAAAAATCTTTTGTGTTCAAAAATGCCTAAATGACGCTTAACACACTTTTTTTTCCACATATCTTAAATGTACAGACATCTCGTAGCTCTGTTACAGCTTTGTAAAAGTATAGATTAGATAGATAGGTATATAATTAAAAAAAAAAAATTGGTTCATATATCGTATGTAAATACCAATTATTACTATTTTTTCAAGTACATTGCACAAATAGGTACTTATTCTGGACTCTGATACTGGGAAGATCAATTATGTGCAGTCATTCGATGATTTAAAGATATACACAGAAACATGGACCCGGAACGATTTAATCTCGCCGTTAATTATACTGTTACGAATGTATTCGATGCACTTTCCTTAAAAGGCTTCAGGTAT
This sequence comes from Leucoma salicis, assembly GCA_948253155.1. Lineage (NCBI taxonomy): Eukaryota > Metazoa > Arthropoda > Insecta > Lepidoptera > Erebidae > Leucoma > Leucoma salicis. The sequence continues at coordinate 25,442,042 of OX411815.1, read as the reverse complement.
TGTGTGAACTTCCTGACCCTAAAGGTTTCGATTATCAACTCAAACTTTATTAAATCCTTTGTTTGTTTTCTTGAGAAATGAGGAAATTATGATGGCTCAACATGACGTGGAGTGATCACAATGCTTTGGGATGTCTGCCGATATTCTGTGGTGAGTGGTGAAGTACCACCGGTCGATCTGGTCAGGGTCAGCTCTACCATTATCGATCTCATCCTAACATATTATCAGCCAACTGAAGTGGCAATTGGCATGTCTGTTGAAGGACCGACGATCGCTGAAACAGAATCGTCCTTGAGTGGATACCATGGTTAACTCACTATAAGGTCCGATTACCTGAAAACGGGAGTGGGAATACACTGGATGCGACACGCAGATAATCAGACGTTGTGACGTGAACTGCAATTGAACTAGCAGTGCTTCAGCAGTGGACTGTAATTGGCTGATTAGATAATAAGTATTGCTCTTGGACTTGGCAATTTATGGGAAGATAGTTCTTTTATTTTTAGATAAGATAATATACACTATGCAATAATCTCTGTATCGCGGGAAAATTAACACACATTCTAGCTGAAGGACACAAAATACCTACAACCAGATTCAGAACATGTATTTGTGGATTTCACTAGGAATAGTCTTAAATATACTCGAAGTACTCACAAGACTGTACGGGAGTGAAACAAAACACATTGAGATATTTTTACGGCTATTTTAAAACACATTTGAATATTAAAAGGCCTATTATTCAGGCGATTCAATTGAGAACTTGTCTTTGTAATACACTCTAACGAGATTTGATTGGGGACCATGTCCTTACTTAGTAATGCTGCAAAAAACATACGGAAATAAATGAGAGGGTGACATTTTCTTAGTCAATTACCACGAGAAATTCTCTTAATATCTGTAATTATGTTTATCAATACCTGTTATGTTCTCTGAGGTATAAATTAAATAGCGTTGAGCTGCGCTCATGCATTGTGTATTGATCTCTCGAACTCATAATAATGTTCAGTTTTAAAGTGTTAAGTTTTGTAGTAGTCTTTGGAATAGCTGAGAGTAGTCGAGGTAAGTGCCTTGCATCCATTTTCAAAAGAATGTTACTCTATTCAGATACTGAAATGGCGTAAGCCTATAGGTACGTATACACATGTTTATAAGCAGAGTCTTGTGATACCGATACCCCCACAGAACAGTTCTTTGAGAGATCTGATTTGTTATTCTGTGTGAAGATATGCATTGTGTCCGTTGAATGTAGATTTCTAAATTTGCCGTGTGGATAGTTAGGGGAGGATAGGAAGGGGGCTTGGGCTTCCGGCGCTCTCTCTCACCTTATGAAACAATGGTAGGGCTACCTACTACATACCACTGAGGAATGT